>CM060700.1:166759659-168253826 GCA_030686995.1 Artemisia argyi | reverse complement strand
TTCACGCCTTCACACAATACTTCACGACTTCAATGTCTTGCAACTTCACAACTTCAAAGCACTAACGTCTTCACAACTTCAAACCAATAATGTCTTCACACCTTCAAGCCACTAGTGTCTTCACAACTTCAATCTACTAATGTCTTCTAGTCTTCTCCACTTGGAGCTTCAATTACTTCACTACTAGTCACTATTGCTACTATCTCCTATCTCCACTACTATCCAACACTACTTCTTCACTTCAAGTTTCACTTCACACTTACAACAATTCTAGATTCTACAATTAAATCTAGCTAACTAATACATACACCTTATTCACCAAAATATGAAAGATCAACAAGATGAAACAAACAAACAACTTAGATAGCAAGATGATACTAAGTTGTAATACTTCAAATAGAAGTATTCTTCTCTTTGCACTTGAGTGTTGAGGCTTGAATCACTTTGAAACAAAGATCAAAGTATATAAGATCAAAGGATTTTTAGAGGATGGAAAAGGATGTTTAGATCAGAAAGTTTATAGTGCAAAAAGGTGAGAAAAATATGTGAAATGATCCAATATTTACAGGGCCAGAAAATACTGTTCTGGAGCGTGCCGGTCCCCTTAATTAGGGGGCGGTCCCCTTAATGATTAAGGGGGCCGCCTAGTAAAATTAAGGGGGCCGCCCTCCTGAACGTTGGATTTTCTTGTCCTTTTGTGAGGGAAATTTTTCTGGATTAGATTTACCATTTTTGGTTGAAAATTTGAATTCACAAATTTTTAATGAATTAAACATATTCTTTTAATTCCAAAAATGTTTTACAAAAGATATAAAATGTTTTGTGACATTTTATAAATATCTAGTGATTAACAAAAGTGTTCCTTTGATCTTGTAATACACTAGGCACTTTGTTTATTCATACCTTAAGTGATTAAATGGTAAAGATGAGTATTTACTACTAAATACTTGTTTATGTCATAATCTTTGGTTTGATGAGTTTTCGTTTTGTGATTAGCAAAACATAGAGATATCGAAAGATATGAATAACGTTTTTAGTCATTTATTTATATCAACAATCTTCCCCTTTTTGATGATTACAAAACCTAAACTCATTAAATCCAAAAATTAATTTTTAGACAAATATTTAGTGAGTTTATATTCACTTCTCCCCCTTTTTGTAAAATCAAAAAGGTTTAAGCCAATATAAGGAAAGCTCCCCCTTGATGTATGCTCCCCCTCGTTTGAGGGCACCAAGGGTTCGAGAATTGGAATTCTTGCAAGAAAAATATTAGAAGCACAAGCATGGCACAAGCAAACACATATATCATAGTACCAACAAATAATAAGCATGGCAAAAGATAATTAGGAACACATATTAAGTCATTCATTGATAGAAAATGATTATGTCAACCCATAATCATTGTTACAAAAGCCATAAATATAGAATACTAAACTAAGTAGAGCATCCTATTGTGCCAATCAAGGAGTGTCACCAAACTTTCTTGAATCCCAAAATGGTTGAAGAGTGTTATTTGAAAATGAGAAACATAAGCATATAAAATGCTTGGTGGTTTAGTGGAGATAAACTTTTGGTTGCATGGATGTTGGTGAGTTTGGAGATGTGGAACTTGTAGGTGGTGGATTAGAAGTAGGATTTGTTGATTGAGGGTTTTGATGTTGTTCAAGTGATGGTGTTTGTTGAGATCTTGTAAGAAGATACTCAATCCAAGTGAAGTGCTCATTCAAAGCAATGGTTTGTTGTTGAAGGAAGATGCAACAAGGGCAATTGTTAACAAGCTTCTCAATTTGGTTGATGTTGTGTGGTGATGATGGTGAGCTTGATTGGGGTGGATCCAAATTGCGTTGAGCAAGATGTAATGCTAAAAGAGCACTAAGCTCATGAGCCTCTTTTAGCTCCTCAACAAACTTCAAGTGTTCGGAAGAAGGTGTTGGTGGTGGAACATGATAGTTGTCTTGGGTGAAGGTTTGAACATGCAACATAGGAATGGCATGTGAGGTTGTAGGATGTGGTGGTGGTACTCTTGGTGGTGGAGACATGGTTGAGCTTGGGTAGTCATGAAAACATGAAAAGGGTGGAAGAGTTTCTTCATGAGTGAGTGGTGTTTTTGTTGAATGAGCAACATGTTAAGTATTGATTGAGAGGTTGGGATTGTTGTTTTGGGATTTAGCATGCTCATCATAAGAAGAAGCATTAATGAGGGCATGAGTGGATGATAGGTTGTGAGATGATTCATTAGTGTGGGTTTGAGGTTTAGTAGTTAGTTGACTTGGAACAACATCATTTGAGTAATGACAAGAATCATGTTTCCTCCTCCAAACGGGTTTGACGGAGATCCTTGCGGTTCTTGAAATCTTTGGTTTTTGGTTGTTGGGAGATGACATGTTTGGGTGTGATGACATTAATGATGGGAAGATGGTATTTATAGTGTACGAGAAATGTGGTTTAGGAAGTTAATTTTGAGGGATAGTATGGGACAAAATATGTTTGTCAATTTTGGGAAGTATAGGCTGAAATGGGTCAAAAAGTGATAAAGAAAACAGTATCCCCGACCATCAGATGGCCAGTCCCCTTAATTAGGGGCCGGTCCCCTTAATCATTAAGGGGTCCGCCTTATATAATTAAGGGGGCCGCCCATCTGGTGATTCCCAGAATGCCAGAAGTGGGATTTTGGCAGAAAATTTTCAAAAATTGTGTTTTTGGATTTGGATTCAAGTAAGTTCAACTCCTTGAAGCAATATAGGGCATACTATTCATGAATGTATTGAGTGATATAGAAATAATTAAATTAGACAATTAATTTCTAATAATCAGGCTATCTATTAATTTATCAATTAAGATATGCAACTAAGGAGGCAATAAGGCAAATTAGTTAAATGTGTAACTATATGAAGATGACAACATGTAGTCTAGCACAAACATATAGATGATTGTTAACAAGTAACAAGTAGGAGGATGTGATTATATGGACTTCAAGACTTGTTACAAACAAGATCCATATGGGCAATTGATGAGGCAAAAAAATGAACCACTTTTAGGGGGTCATTTAAGCCCAGAATTGCATTTATATGATCAAATATTGCCCTAAATCGTTTCTTTTGTGATTTTAGGTACTTTGGGAGTGAAATCTGGAAAAGGAAGCAATTCGGACGTTTTTGGAGCATAAAAGTGAAGAAAACGCCAAAGACTTAATTTTCCAAGCTGGGAATAGTAGGTGACGGCGTCAAGAGTACCATCCTGACGGCGTCAAGAGTAATTTTCATGACGGCCCAGTACAGAAATGAAGGCGTCACAAGGAAGAGCGTCAAGAGTAAAATACGTGATTGATTGACTCCAAACGGTCAACTAAGTTTTCCAATGTGAGTGGTCAACCAAGTCAAACGTCTAGAGTCAATGCTCCGCGGAAGCATAGGGTTTCCCCGGATCGTTATATCCCGACGAGGTGTGGATTGTAATCAAAACGGGTTTGTGATCGGGTGAATTTGGACAGGAAAGGGTTTGAGATGATTATACTACGAGATGAGGAACGAAAATAACTTAGAAAAACTATATTAACATTTACTGATAATCAGATACACAAAAAACGTGAGCTAAATCTAAAAACGCGTTCGTTTAAATTAAAGTTACGTTAGCGTACGAAATAAAACGCGAGTTTTTAAAATAAAATACCTACGGATATGAAAATTACATTTTTACAATCCTAATGATAAAAGAAAATTTTTAGAAAAAGAAAATTAATTTTTACACTATTTAATTAATTACTAATAATTAATTACAAATTTCCTATTTACTTTTAATTATTTAAAATATACTAAATTATAACTAATTACGAAAATACACTAAAAATATGAAAAATAAATTTGGGAAAATCTAAAATATTATAAAACTAATTTTCAAACTTAAAATATATTTTTAAGACTATTTAAATAATTATTATTAATTATTAACTAATTATTAATAAATAAAAACTAATATTAATTACTAAAAATACTAAATGAAAAGAGAAAAATATGAAAAATTTACAGAAATTATTTTACAACTAAAGGAACTTAGGAAAATTAGAAAAACACTAAGTGCTTAATAAAAATAAGCAAATAAGCAATAAGCTTCTTAAATAGAAACTATCACTTTAGGAAAATTTGTCTTTTTTTGATTTTCTTTTTATGAAACTAATTAACAACTAAAAATGGACAACTTTTGTAAAAACAAACTGAGTGGAACTTGAAAATAAGTTGTGCACAAGCCAATAAGCCCAACAGTTAGCTTATTGACTTGAAAATGGGACTAATAAGCTCAAATAAGCTAACTAGTGTACCAAGGTTGGAAAATAAGCTGAAGAAAACTTTAAATAGCTAATATGAACATAAATCAACAAGAAATCCACACAGAATAAGCTTCAATAAGGTAATAAGCCAATCCAAAATGCCACAGATTCAGCAGGCCTGCAGTGAACTCTAGGGGCAAATTGAGCTTATTAAATAAGCTTAAAAACACAAATTAAGGGCTGAAATAGCAAGCTGCGTTGAAGGGCTATTCAAAGAGCCAAAACTCACTCACTGGGACCCACTAGGCAGGTCAGGGGAGGGGCATGAAAGTAGAACCTAAAGCTGAATTCTCAGCTTATAAGCAAAATGGGACAAGGTTGAGTGACAAAGCAGCCCTATCCAATGAAGTCTAAACTTGAAAACAAGCCTAGGGACTTGAAGATGAGCTTATTGGCTTCTCAATAAGCCAATAAGCTCATTGTGGGGTCACAGATAAGCCAGAAAAGGGCTTTATGAATGTTGCTGAAAACACACTGATGAGGTGAAGAGTATAGCATTAACAGTGTAAACCAATTAAGCACACAAGCTCAAGAGAAGGCAAATCACAAGCATGCACAAACTCAATAACACTAAACAAGCTAAAAACAACACTGAACAACCTAAGATCACTAAAAGAAATGAATTCACAAGCTTAGTGCACACTAAACCAGAGCTAGGTCCAAACAGGCAACAAAAAGGTTTCAATAAGCTGATAAGACAAGCAAATAAGGGCATACCAAAGATAAATCTAAAAAGATAGCATAAGTAGCTACACAAATCACCACTAATCAAGAAAATTGATCAAGAATTAAGCAAAATAAGGCCTTAAGAAAATGGACAGATGGTGCAAAAGCCATGGTGCAGGGCAGGGTAATGAGCAAACAGCTCACTTTGGAGTCAAATCCAAGTGACCAAATGGATTCTACACTACAAATTCTTATTAATACAGGCAAACAAGCTACCACATATTGCAAATCAACAAGTTTTATAGATTTCTAAGCTAATATGAAGCCTACAATTGATTTTGAAACTTGTCCCATTTTGACAGTCATGAAAATTGACTTTTGAACTTTTCTTGAAAATTGACTTAAATGAAATTAAACTGATTCTAATTCACTAAATAAGTTATAACAAGCTTCAATGCAACTATTTTAAGCAAGCTAGACTGATTTTAATCCTAAAATGGTGATTATGCTTAACCTAACATCTAACAGTTAAGCAGACAAGGCACATAAGATTTATTTTGACTATTTAGTATTTAAGTGAATAAACTAATGGCTCAACTAACTAAACTACCCCTAATTCAGTCTAAGTATGCTAAGAAAACAGCAAGAGATCACCAAGATCACAGGGTACTGACCTAATCCAAACACCCCTATTACTATCCTGTTACACTATCATAAGCAAACTTAGGCTAATAACTAGCAAACCAGTGATCAAACCCAATGAAAAAAACAGTAGCAGAAGCAAATTCAATAACAAATTTCAGCCATAAACAACTAGAACTAAAAATCACAGATATGCAATACCTAGGCAGTTGGTTTAAAAACCTAAGCTGTGTTATGAACAATTCACTAAGGGTACTCAAATTAGCAAGAGTGGATTACCTGAGCTTGAAAACTACAAATGAACAACTACAAATTAACAAGTGATCAACAGTGTGCATAAGCAAATAAATAAGCTAAACTAGAAATTTTGAAAGTTAATTGTATTTGAAACTGAAATTCTTTTGTTCAACTGGAAATGTAGGATTACAATACTAACTTGGAAAACTAATTAAAACTAAAGCATAAGCTATCCCATTCTACACTAATTTACCTACCATTAACTAATTAAAAATCCTAATGCCAAAAATTGGCTACAATCATAATCTATTTATACTCCAATACAATTAGGGTTTCACTGCCCTAGTCTTCATTCCCATCTCTCATTTTAAGCTGTTGGATGAGGCACTTTTGATCCTGACCCTTCAATCACTTTGGCGGGAAAAAAGGACTAACATACTTTGCAGTTAGTATTTTGGCATGCGGGGCAAGGTTTGGATTTAAGTGGTGGAAAGTGAATTGAGGTGGAGTGTTGCAGGGTTGAGGAGGTAGGGTGAATGATGGTATGTTGGTGTTGCAGAAGTAGCAGCAGGGTAGGGGGAGGGAAAAGGTGGATGGTGGGATTGGGCGTTTATTTTATTTTGTTGTGGTTTGACTTTAGGTTTGACCCTGGGGGTGGTTTTTAATAAACGGGGTGAAGGGTTTTTTAGTGGGGTGGATTGGGCTTTGGAAGTGGGCCTGTGGTATTAGGATTGGAAATGGGTGGACCAGGCCAAAGGGAGTGGTGTGTTTGTTGGATTAGGGGTAATAACTAAGGGACCAATTATGTTCACAAGTAATAAAGCCCAAGGGTCTTATTTGTAAATTCTGAAAAATTGAAGGACTTAAAGTGTAAACCTTCCAAAGTTATCACAAGTACCAATGTTTCCATATTCAAATAACCAAAGGACCAAAAATGTTATTTTCCAATTTAAAAATTCCAAGGGTATTTTCTGCCAATTTGGAAAGTTAAGGGACCAAAATTGTAATTTCCAAAAGTTTTTACCCAAGGACTGTTTTTGACTTCCCAAGGTCCAAAATTGACTTTTTATCTAAAAATTATTTCCCATGGACCAAAACTGGCACTTTTGAAACTTGAAGGACTAAATTTGCCAGTTTGCCAAAGTTGAGGGGCCAAATGTGTAATTTTCTCAAACTTTTCACTCAAAGTCTTATATTGACAACTTTTGAATTCCAAAGGACTCGGGTTGACTTTTCTTTTATTTTAAACCTTCAGGGACTAGTTTTGTCAATTTTTGAAAGTTGGGGGACTGAAACTGCCAATTGTGCAAACTTTGTTCGTTTTTCATTTGTTTTTAAACATTTTGCATCAGAAACATATAAAACACAATCCTGGGATATTTTCAGTATTTTGATGCGTATTTTAGTGTTTTTGGATATTTTGGCAGTTCAGATACGATAAAAATGATGAGTATTTACACACTCATCAATCCCCCACACTAAACTATTGCTAGTCCCTAGCAATCTTTTGAGAAAATTTAATGGATTTGAAACTCTTTACCAAAAGCCATTACTTCTGGAGTAGCCAAATGTATCAGTTCGAGTAAGAACTGTGGTCCACTTGATAACCATGTGATTTTGAGCAAACCACCAGCTGTCAACGGATTTGATTAGTCTTTACCAAAAGCCGTTTGCTTCTGGACTAGCCAACTCTTGATGGAATAGTCAACATCTTGGTGAGCTGATTACCAATTATGGATTTTCCACTGCCTTTACCACAAGCCATAATCTTGTGGGCTAGCCAACTCATTCACTTTATGGGATATGGCGAGTTGATTTACCATACAATTTTGGGCAAATTGCAAGCCATCAACGGATTTGAGATGTCTTTACCAAGAGCCGTTTGCTCCTGGACTAGCCAATCCTTTTGTCGGTTAGACATGGCGGACTGATTACCACAAAAATTTTGAAGTTTAGTGAAATTTTTTTTAATTTTTGCCAAAAACGGGGGTATAAGATAGTAAAATGTGATAAAATTCGCTAGAATAGCGAAATACCCCCCACACTTAGAATGAATATTTTCCTCAATATTCAAAGTCTCGGCTATTATGCCGACTCTTTGAACGTAAAAGGGCAACATTACAAGCTAAATGTGGAAAACACCATTTTGTTTTTTCACTTCATCAGTAACCACTGTAGGGGTAACTCCCCCACACTTAGGGTGAAATCCCTAAGTACATGCTACTGTTTTTGTTTACCGAGTCGCTAGCTTGACTCGACCCCGAATTCATTTGTCCTTGGGGAAGCATGATGTGGAAGAAACAATCTCAATCGGACTTTCATTCAAGATGTTTGGACAAACATTTGAAGCAAGCGAAAGTTCCACACCGATGAGATAAGTATCCGGCTCAAGATAATGATGCATGAAAATGCCGGGGTCAAATATAGTATCTTCATTCCCGAAGGAGTGAAGAACAAGAGAAGTCACCCTGTAGGTGAAGAAAAGGAAGAAAACCATGATGAAAATCATGATAAGATTTTCTTCCTCGAGATCAGGCTCCGTAGCCTGAATTTGGATTGCAAGGGTTAAGCTCGTAAATATCCCGGGAGGGTGGGTGAGAATTTGCAAATCCTCATGATTGAGTGCATCTCCCCCCGGGCTATCAAACTCCGGAGGAGTCATGACATGATGAGTGAGTTCACCGGAGAACTTCTCATGAAGAGAATCATTCACATGATTTGAATCTGTGAACTCTTGTTCCATTGTGGACTCATAAGAATCCTCATTCTGAATATCAAAGAGTGGATTATCAGAAATTAAAGTGAATTCGGATTCCAATTCATATAGAGGATTGGTGAGAGTAGTCTTGAACGCTTCAGGAACAAAGTGATTATCATTCTCTTCTTCTAAGCTAACTAGCTCATAAGGTAATCCTTCCACATGACTGATGTCTCCAGAAGATAAAGAATTTTCATCAGCATGTGAAGTACTAAGCTCGATGTTGGGATTAGAGTTTAAAAGATTTTCAGTTTCTCCCATATCGGCTTCAAGGTCAAGCAGATCATCATCACTTCCCAATGGAAGTGGATTGATGTGAGTAGGTTCATCTGTGAACTCCTCAATAAGAGGGGCAACATCAGAATGAGGCAGTGGTGCTTCTTCATACTCAACTTCTCCATAAGATGTACAATCATCATTAAAATCGGAGAAAGTCTCAAAATGATCTTTTGGATTTTCAGGGTGATAAGGTAAGTCACACACATGATCAAAAGTCTCCTGTGACTCTCCTGGGATTGGGACAAGGTTCTCAACACTAGACTTTATGAATTCGTCCGATTCCTTATCAGGAACAGTGCTAAGATGCTCATCCCCCATGTTTAGAGAGTGAGTGTGAACTTCGGGTGTGATAGCAGTTGTTTGAGATGGAATCTCAACTGCTGGGGTATCAACTGATGAACTTGATGAAGTTTTATAAAATTGAAGGATATCAAGTGTATCTTCATCATCACTGTCATTAGGGATGAAACGGAACTGAGAGCAAGATCTGGATGCTTTTTCTTTTGCAATTGATTCCCTAACAGATTTTTCATAGGCATCTTGGGAATTTAGTCTAGCAGCCTGCTCTTCAGCTAGCAGTTCTTCCATGGATTTTTGATGAGTGTCTTTTTGGGCAAGGTCTTTAACTAAATCCTTAAGTTCATCAAAAAATTTCATCATATTTTGCATTTTCGGAAGAAGTGCCTGACTCAATTGGGACTGTGGAGGTTGGTTGTAATATGATGTGTCAAGATTGTTACAGGGAATTGGATTCCCTGTTTGACAATCTGAGCTAAAGTGTGGACCTCCACAGTAATCACAACAGTAAAACTGATGTGGCTGTGAGTCATATGTGTTGTAGTCATAATTGTTATCAGGAAACTGCTCATAGACAAGTGTGTTTCCTGATTGACAATCTGAACTGTAGTGTGAACCACCACAGTACTCACAACAGTTAAACTGTTGAGTCTGGTTTAGTGAATCGTATGGATATTGATCATTTTCAAAATTCTGAGTGTTACCAGAAAACTGTTCATAGACAAACGTGTTTCCGGTTTGACACTCAAATCCTTGATGAGGACCTCCACAATATTCACACGAATATGTCAGTATCTCATGGTTTGGTGGCTGGTGGAATAAATCAGTTGTGTCATGGTAAGAATAGGGATCCTGGTTATAGACAGACCCATTTCCTGACTCTACCATGCCACAGCCGGGGCAATTACCACCGTTATGAGGGCCACCATACCATTGGTATCCCAAATAGTGTGGATACGACATAGGAAAGAATAAAAGGTTTATAGAGGGTAAGAAATGGAGAATCAAAGGTGTGAGAGGGTAAAGGTGAATATTTTTGGATTTTTGGATAAACATTTTGTACAAATACGAAAGAAAATGTTTTTGTGTTTTTTGTGTTTGTTGAAAACTAATTTTAAAAAGTTTCCGTTAACTATTTTGTTTTGATAATAAGAAAATATGAACAAAGGATGGTAAATATACAATGAGTGTATATCCAGATTCACTAATCTGTAAAACCGTGTAGAATACGCGCACGACCTCCCCGGCAGCGGCGCCAAAAATTGATTGATTCCAAACGGTCAACTAAGTTTTCCAATGTGAGTGGTCAACCAAGTAAAACGTCTAGAGTCAATGCTCCGCGGAAGTATAGGGTTTCCCCGGGTCGTTATGTCCCGACGAGGTGTGGATTGTAATCAAAACAGGTTTGTGATCGGGTGAATTTGGACAAGAAAGGGTTTGAGATGATTATACTACGAGATAAGGAATGAAAATAACTTAGAAAAACTATATTAACATTTACTGATAATCAGATACACAAAAAACGGGAGCTAAATTTAAAAACGCGTTCGTTTAAATTAAAGTTACGTTAGCGTACGAAATAAAACGCGAGTTTTGTAAAATAAAATACCTACGGATATGAAAATTACATTTTTACAATCCTAATGATAAAATAAAATTTTTAGAAAAAGAAAAATAATTTTTACACTATTTAATTAATTACTAATAATTAATTACTAATTTCCTATTTACTTTTAATTATTTAAAATATACTAAATTATAACTAATTATGAAAATACACTAAAAATATGAAAAATAAATTTGGGAAAATGTAAAATATTATAAAACTAATTTTAAAACTTTAAATATATTTTTATGACTATTTAAATAATTATTATTAATTATTAACTAAATATTAATAAATAAAAACTAATATTAATTACTAAAAATACTAAATGAAAAGAGAAAAATATGAAAAATTTACAGAAATTATTTTACAACTCAAGGAACTTAGGAAAATTATAAAAACACTAAGTGCTTAATAAAAATAAGCAAATAAGCAATAAGCTTCTTAAATAGAAGCTATCACTTTAGGAAAATTTGTCTTTCTTTTATTTTCTTTTTATGAAACTAATTAACAACTAAAAATGGACAACTTTTGTAAAAACAAACTGAGTGGAACTTGAAAATAAGTTGTGCACAAGCCAATAAGCCCAACAGTTGGCATATTGACTTGAAAATGGGACTAATAAGCTCAAATAAGCTAACTAGTGTACCAAGGTTGGAAAATAAGCTGAAGAAAACTAAATAGCTAATATGAACATAAATCAACAAGAAATCCACACAGAATAAGCTTCAATAAGGTAATAAGCCAATCCAAAATGCCACAGATTTAGCAGGCCTGCAGTGAACTCTAGGGGCAAATTGAGCTTATTAAATAAGCTTAAAAACACAAATTAAGGGCTAAAATAGCAAGCTGGGTTGAAGGGCTATTCAAAGAGCCAAAACTCACTCACTGGGACCCACTACGCAGGTCAGGGGAGGGGCATGAAAGTAGAACCTAAAGCTGAATTCTCAGCTTATAAGCAAAATGGGACAAGGTTGAGTGACAAAGCAGCCCTATCAAATGAAGTCTAAACTTGAAAACA
This sequence comes from Artemisia argyi, assembly GCA_030686995.1. Lineage (NCBI taxonomy): Eukaryota > Viridiplantae > Streptophyta > Magnoliopsida > Asterales > Asteraceae > Artemisia > Artemisia argyi. The sequence goes on along the minus strand of CM060700.1, from coordinate 168,241,996 downwards.
AGCCTAGGGACTTGAAGATGAGCTTATTGGCTTTTCAATAAGCCAATAAGCTCATTGTGTGGCCACAGATAAGCCAGAAAAGGGCTTTATGAATGTTGCTGAAAACACACTGATGAGGTGAAGAGTATAGCAGTAACAGTTTAAACCAATTAAGCACACAAGCTCAAGAGAAGGCAAATCACAAGCATGCACAAACTCAATAACACTAAACAAGCTAAAAACAACACTGAACAACCTAAGATCACTAAAAGAAATGAATTCACAAGCTTAGTGCACACTAAACCAGAGCTAGGTCCAAACAGGCAACAAAAAGGTTTCAATAAGCTGATAAGACAAGCAAATAAGGGCATACCAAAGATAAATCTAAAAAGATAGCATAAGTAGCTACACAAATCACCACTAATCAAGAAAATTGATCAAGAATTAAGCAAAATAAGGCCTTAAGAAAATGGACAGATGGTGCAAAAGCCTTGGTGCAGGGCAGGGTAATGAGCAAACAGCTCACTTTGGAGTCAAATCCAAGTGACCAAATGGATTCTACACTGCAAATTCTTATTAATACGGACAAACAAGCTACCACAGATTGCAAATCAACAAGTTTTATAGATTTCAAAGCTAATATGAAGCCTACAATTGATTTTGAAACTTGTCCCATTTTGACAGTCATGGAAATTGACTTTTGAACTTTTCTTGAAAATTGACTTAAATGAAATTAAACTGATTCTAATTCACTAAATAAGTTATAATAAGCTTCAATGCAACTATTTTAAGCAAGCTAGACTGATTTTAATCCTAAAATGGTGATTATGCTTAACCTAACATCTAACAGTTAAGCAGACAAGGCACATAAGATTAATTTTGACTATTTAGTATTTAAGTGACTAAACTAATGGCTCAACTAACTAAACTACCCCTAATGCAGTCTAAGTATGCTAAGAAAACAGCAAGAGATCACCAAGATCACAGGGTACTGACCTAATCCAAACACCCCTATTACTATCCTGTTACACTATCATAAGCAGACTTAGGCTAATAACTAGCAAACCAGTGATCAAACCCAATGAAAAAAACAGTAGCAGAAGCAAATTCAATAACAAATTTCAGCCATAAACAACTAATACTAAAAATCACAGATATGCAATAACTAGGCAGTTGGTTTAAAAACCTAAGCTGTGTTATGAACAATTCACTAACGGTACTCAAATTAGCAAGAGTGGATTACCTGAGCTTGAAAACTACAAATGAACAACTACAAATTAACAAGTGATCAATAGTGTGCATAAGCAAATAAATAAGCTAAACTAGAAATTTTGAAAGATAATTGTATTTGAAACTGAAATTCTTTTATTCAACTGGAAATGTAGGATTACAATATTAACTTGGAAAACTAATTAAAACTAAAGCATAAGCTATCCCATTCTACACTAATTTACCTACCATTAACTAATTAAAAATCCTAATGCCAAAAATTGGCTACAATCATAATCTATTTATACTCCAATACAATTAGGGTTTCACTGCCCTAGTCTTCATTCCCATCTCTCATTTTAAGCTGTTGGATGAGGCACTTTTGATCCTGACCCTTCAATCACTTTGGCGGGAAAAAGGGACTAACATATTTGCCAGTTAGTATTTTGGCATGGGGGGCAAGGTTTGGATTTAAGTGGTGGAAAGTGAATTGAGGTGGAGTGTTGCAGGGTTGAGGAGGTAGGGTGAATGATGGTATGTTGGTGTTGCAGAAGTAGTAGCAGGGTAGGGGGAGGGAAAAGGTGGATGGTGGGATTGGGCGTGTATTTTATTTTGTTGTGGTTTGACTTTAGGTTTGACCCTGGGGGTGGTTTTTAATAAACGGGGTGAAGGGTTTTTTAGTGGGGTGGATTGGGCTTTGGAAGTGGGCCTGTGGTATTAGGATTGGAAATGGGTGGACCAGGCCAAAGGGAGTGGTGTGTTTGTTGGATTAGAGGTAATAACTAAGGGACCACTTTTGTTTACAAGTAATAAAGCCCAAGGGTCTTATTTGTAAATTATGAAAAATTGAAGGACTTAAAGTGCAAACCTCCCAAAGTTATCACAAGTACCAATGTTGCCATATTCAAATAACCAAAGGACCAAAAATGTTATTTTCCAATTTAAAAATTCCAAGGGTATTTTCTGCCAATTTGGAAAGTTAAGGGACCAAAATTGTAATTTCCAAAACTTTTTACCCAAGGACTGTTTTTGACTTCCCAAGGTCCAAAATTGACTTTTAATCTAAAAATTATTTCCCAGGGACCAAAACTGACACTTTTGAAACTTGAAGGACTAAATTTGCCAGTTTGCCAAAGTTGAGGGGCCAAATGTGTAATTTTCTCAAACTTTTCACCCAAAGTCTTATTTTGACAACTTTTGAATTCCAAAGGACTTGGGTTGACTTTTCTGTCATTTTAAACCTTCAGGGACTAGTTTTGTCAATTTTTGAAAGTTGGGGGACTGAAACTGCCAATTGTGCAAACTTTGTTCGTTTTTCATTTATTTTTAAACATTTTGCATCAGAAACATATAAAACACAATCCTGGGAAATTTTCAGTATTTTGATGCGTATTTGAGTATTTTTGGATGTTTTGGCAGTTCAGATACGATAAAAATGATGAGTATTTACACACTCATCAGTGACGGCCTGGAAAAAGTTAATACATGACGGCGTCAGATGTAGATCAAGGCAGTCCGAGAATTCTTTTGGCGGCGAGATGACGGCGTCACCTATTTGGTCTTGACGTCGTCAGCCTCAATTTCCTATATATATTTTTCTAATTTTCATTCATAAGAGAGGAACAAGTTTGGAGAAACTCTAAGGCCGAACCATATACGATTTTTACAGGTTTTTCAAGGGTTTTCAGCCCTTGAACCCTTACATGTGTAATTGAGATAAGTGTTCTTCTAATTCAATCAATATGTCTATGTGTTGGTTGTCTATATCTTGTGCTTGTCTTGATTCCACCATGCTAGGCTAGATTTATCTTGTGTTTGCTTAGATCTAATGAAACCTAGATGTTGATTATGTGTTGATTACTTGTTTATGGTTTTATTGGATGAATGATTTCGATGTTAGGCTTAAGAAAACTGGCAGATCTCCAAATGGTAACATGCTTAAACGTCTTAGGAAACATGAACTGATGTGCACTAGGTTTTATTGGTTGTATTTAATGCATGAGTAAATTCTAATGATCCCATGTTAGGAGCTTCTTAGCCGGCTCGACATAGGAGTGAAGTAGGCACTCATAGGATTGGGGAGTTAAGTGCGCCACCCCATGAATGGTATTAAGGAATACAATCCGTCATCCACGCAACTATAAGAAGTAATTAACGTGTAAAAGATATCTAGGGAGTAGTGAAATCTAAGTAAACACATTTCTCCACTTATTGCTCACAACCTTAGTTTAATTTAGTTTTATTTTCATTTCTAGTATTTTATTTTGATTGCATCATTAGTATTGGGTTAGTTGACTAGCAACTAATTCCGCCCATATCCTTCAAACCCGAGATATTTACTTGCTTTCTAAAAAAATATAAAAATACAAAAATAATCATCTTTTACCTCTAGAACTAGTATTTAAGTTTTCTAATCCTAGCGACACTATTCCTAGCTGAACGATCAATCCCCCGGTACTTGTCACTATACTATAATACAACGATCAGGTACACTGCCTGGTGGGGGTTGTAAGCTTCTCGAGATCCCTCAAGAGGTAAAGCCTGGTGCAATTCCCACGCATCAAGTTTTTGGCGCCGCAGCCCGGGGAATAGTTATTGTCTAGGTTAGAATCTCTTTTTATTTAGTCTACTTGCTAGATTCCTTTCTGGTAAGATTTTATTTTTATTTTTAGGTTCTCTTTAGTCTATCTTATTTCTTTGTGTTTTTGTTCGTAACTTTTCACCACCCGACATCATGGACGATGGGAACATCTTTGAACCCGTCATCCTACCACAACAAAACCCACCACTAGAACCTCTTAGGCCCCGAACCTTAGGAGAGTATTCCCAACCTAGCCACCAAGGCTACCGAAACACCATTGAGCTCACCGGAGCCAATGTTACCCCCTTGCGATCCGACACCATCCGGTTCGTGCAAAGCGGATGTGCATTCCATGGACTTCGTTCCGAAGATCCAAACCAACATCTTAAGGACTTCCTAAAAATCGTAGATTCCATAGACCTAGATGTTGAAACTAGAGAGACAACCCGATTACGCCTATTCCAATTCTCTCTACGGGATCAAGCTAGTCAATGGCTTGAGCGTTTACCCGCGGGATCCATCACCACATGGGATGATCTCACCACTCGTTTCCTTGCTTAATTTTTCCCACCGGGGAGAACTACTAAGCTTAGAAATGACATCTTGATGTTCCAACAATGTCAAAATGAATCTCTTTATGAAGCATGGACTCGTTTCAAGGACTTACTCCAAAAAGTCCCTCACCATGGCATAGATCTTTGGCTCCAAGTCCAAATCTTTTATGACCATATCGATCTCTCCACGAGGCGAGCCATTGACCAATCGGCCGGTGGTAAGCTACGTGATCTAAGTGCGGAACAATCATGGGAACTCATATAAGATCTTGCTCTCTATGACAACGAAAGTTGGAATGATCCCCGTGATTTGAACAAAATGGTCAAGGCAATATCTTTGCCTTCGAACAACTCTAGCACTCCCGACCGTAGGATCATGGAACTTGAGGACCAAGTTAAGTTTCTCATGAAGTCTTACGAAGCTCATAAGCCTTCAAGCCAAGTGAACAAAATCACTTCTTCATGCGAATTATGTAGTGGTCCCCATGACACTCGTGATTGTGTGGAACTCCCCGGAACAACTTTTGCGGACTACGCATCCACGCGTACCGACGAAGCGGGAGAGAAGTGGTACACTTTCAAGCCCAAGCCAAACCCTTACGGTGATTCCTACAACCCCTCTTGGAAAAATCACCCAAACCTTAGGTGGAAACAAAATCAACCCAATTCTTCTAATCCGCCTAATCGTTACCAACCAAACGGTCCATCCTCCAACCGTACTTTCAACAACAATCCTTCTAACAACTATGGTAGTACCAACAATCTTGAAGGATTGATGTCAAAATTCATGGCATCTCAAGAAGCTCGCATAGCTAGGTTTGAAACCGAATTCAACCAACAACAAACGGAGATGACCAACAAGATAGATAACTTGTTGAAAGCCCTCAACAACCAAGTGTTAACTACACCTAGGAAGGACACTAGGGACACCAATAACGGAATCCAAATTAAGGACCCCTCATCATCTAAACATGTCCACTTTGTCAATGTTGTCACCATTAAGCCAATAGATAAGGAGATAGAAGAAAGTGACAAGGATGAAGTTGGAGTAGAAACCAAAACTAGAGATGAAAGTAGGGAAGTTGAGGTTAATAAGGAAAAAGCGTTAGAGGAAGTAGAAACTATAGAGAAATACTTTGATAAGTTGCCCACCAAGGAAGAACGGGAATACCATAAGGATTTATTCGATAGTCCCGAGAGACCATATATCCTTGGCACACCCCTTATCAAAATGGGAGACCCCTCTAACATTAACATACCATGCAATATCGGGCATATGCATATATGGAAAGCTTACATCGATCCTAGATCTCCTGTAAACATCATGACTAGGACTTATTATAATTGGGTGATGAAGAAGCAACTTGATTTTAGGATGATGCCCAATAGGAATTTGATAAGTAATTTTGTAGGAAGAGTGAAGGGATTGCATGTGATTATAGGTAATCTCACTTATGAGATCGATTTTATGATAGTAGAAGACACTCGTCCGGTGATAGATGATTGCCTAAGCCAAATAATATTCGGAAAACCATTTGTTGAGGCCACTAGGATGAGTTATGATCCGACTTTAGGGATAGTTAGATTCAAGGAAGAGAATGATGAGATTGCCTACCAAATGCCTTACAAAATTGAGCAATACCGCCTTCTCTCTAATTTCGAAAAGGAACACAAGGAAGCGGCTTATTATAGGAATGATGAGGATAGACGTAGAGGAGTAGAATATGTGAAGAATAGGATGCTTGGTTTCTATAAAGAATGCTTGCAACTAGGTCCGGAATACAAAACTGGCTTAGAAGACGACCTAGAGAGTGAAACCAACGATGAGGTCAGACCTTGAGTCTAGCTACAAGACTCGTAAATAAAGAAAAGCGCTTCTTGGGAGGCAACCCATGCTTTGTGTGATTTTATTTTGTTTGTTTATCTGTTATTTGCTTCCGTATGCATGTTTTATTTTTATTGTTGGTAGATCATGTTTCTAAACTAAATAGTGGAAATACTTTACTTTGTTGTTTTGGCCTAGTCTTAACTCCACCTAAAAGTATTTTTGCAAAAGATAAGTGTAAGGGGAAACCCCAAATATGTTTTTAAGAAACAAACCGATCATGATTCTCCACAATATTAAATGGACATGTATATTCGTAATTGTTAGAGTCAAATGCTTGTATTGAGTCATAATGAAGTTTTGCAGGATTTTCCAGGAAGTAGGACCAAGTTTTTCCAGATATTTTCCGGAAACTTAACATAAGAATTTCTGCAGGTCACTTCTGACGGCGTCACGAGTTTACTCTTGACGGCGTCACGTGTAAAAACACGGAAATTTTACCAGTTTTGTTTTTCTAACGGAGTTTTAAAGTTTTTGTTGAATTATTAAGTTTTATAATCTCCAGGAAATCTGCAAACTTCATTCCACAAGCATTATATCTTACTTTGTTTTCTAGGATTTAGTAACGTATATAGATTGCCGCCGATTTTATGCGAGGTTGCTTTGTTTGTTTTCTAAGGATTTACAGGTTATGTATGACAAGAAGATGATTTATATTCTGGAAGGGAAGCTTTGATTGTTCATTTTCTTGGAGGAAGATCTAACCTGGCCACCTTATTATCCATACCGAGCGAATCAGGGGAGTATTTGATTTCATTTGTTTTACTTATTTTACTTTTACATTCTTTACTTGAACATTGGGGAAATGTTCATCCTAAGTGTAAGGGGAGGGTAAAATGATGATACCTTATAGATACACTTTCGCTTGAGTTTGTTTGTTTAATGGTAGATGTGTAATAAAACTATGAGAAACACTTGTTAGTGCAATTTTAGCGCCAAATTTAAAATTTTTTACAACATTTAGGAGTGAAACTTTAGCCATAGCAAGCGTCTCATGGATAGGAGATTGTATGACTAGCACAAAACCGTATATTCAGAAAAATTTTCCACCCAAATATGTGAGGTTCGCCTTTAGATTTGATAAGAAAAACATTTACTATTAGTGCTTATGAGTGTACCAGTAGCATTTAGATTCTAAAACTTGCGTTAGTGATGCATCCCGAGACCGCTAGTGAGACTACATTCGTGTAGTAGGATTTACTACATGATAAGAGGCATTAGGATCACCCTTGTGTTAAAACCCGTATCATAATTACTTGACCATTTAAGTCATATTACTTGGCTAGTTAAGTCAACTAATTTTTCCCACACCTTAGCGTTGTACTCATTTTTAGTACACGAAACCCCTAGTACACCCCTCCGAGCCTATCTTTTCATTTCTAACTTTAAGTATTTTACTTAAAGGAAGAATTTGTTACACCCCACTTAAATGTACAACCAAATCGCCTTAGTCTTCCGTGTATGCGCTCATTTTTAGTGCATTATTGTTATTTGTTAAACCCTAAGTTAACTTTCTAATTGATTACATGGTTGCTAAGTCGAGTCATATCCTTGTACATATTGTTTTGGGACGATTGGGACTCATGGGTAAAGTACTTATTTTATGGAGTAATGGGGAAGAACATCATTTATTACCCCCATATGTACGTTAATCTTAAAAGTACTCCAAGTGTTTTGATTTTCGTAATTTGAGTCATTAGATAAGTTTATTATAAAGTATGTAAAAATTCAAGTGTAAGGGGAATTTTCATTCCCTATGATGTATTATTTTGGATGGTAGGGTAAGAGCGTATGCAAAAAAAAAAAAAAAAAAAAAAAAAAAAAAAAAAAAAAAAAAAATCAAGAAAAAGAAAAGAAATAGAAAAAGAAAAGAGAAAAAACATACGGACTACCATCCCTTTTTATTTTATGTTTATTTTATGTTTTTGTTATTTTTCATTTATTAGCTTAAGTCGAGTCTAGTCTTGGCATAGCAACGCCACATTATACATGTAATTGACAAAGATTGTTAACTCGCCACTAGTAAAGACTGCATTTATCCAACAAAACCGTGTATTTCATATCCCTACACCTAACGTTACAACCCTTTAAAAGACCTCTTTGATAGTTTATCTTAGGTGCTTACGCCATGTGGTGGAGGTTTGATCCTTTCCCAAGCCTATGGTAATCTATTTTGCTATGACAGGTAGTCAGAGATATCTTCCGTTTCCATATTGTAATTTATACTTTATTACACCCGAGAGATGTGAGTATCTAAACATTATTTGTGAGGTGCTAGCATATGACCTCCGTGCTTGTCTTTGGTCTTGAGTGGAACGATTATTTGTTGTAATTACTTTTATATTAGTGTTAAATGACCCCTAACTTGTATTTTGACTAGAATAAAAGCGCATTTGCTTGAGGACAAGCAAATCTCAAGTGTAAGGGTATATGATGAGGCAAAAAATGAACCACTTTTAGGGGGTCATTTAAGCCCGAAATTGAATTTATATGATCATATACTGCCCTAAATCGTTTCTTTTGTGATTTTAGGTACTTTGGGAGTGAAATCTAGAAAAGGAAGCAATTCGGACGTTTTTGGAGCATAAAAGTGAAGAAAACGCCAAAGACTTAATTTTCCAAGCTGGGAACAGTAGGTGACGGCATCAAGAGTACCATCCTGACGGCGTCAAGAGTAATTTTCATGACGGCCCAGTACAGAAATGAAGGCATCACAAGGAAGAGCGTCAAGAGTAAAATACGTGACGGCCTGGAAAAAGTTAATACATGACGGCGTCAGATGTAGTTCAAGGCAGTCCGAGAATTCTTTTGGCGGCGAGATGACGGCGTCACCTATTTGGTCTTGACGCCGTCAGCCTCAATTTCCTATATATAGTTTTCTAATTTTCATTCATAAGAGAGGAACAAGTTTGGAGAAACCCTAAGGCCGAACCATATACGATTTTTACAGGTTTTTCAAGGGTTTTCATCCTTTGAACCCTTACATGTGTAATTGAGATAAGTGTTCTTCTAATTCAATCAATATGTCTATGTGTTGGTTGTCTATATCTTGTGCTTGTCTTGATTCCACCATGCTAGGCTAGATTTATCTTGTGTTTGCTTAGATCTAATGAAACCTAGATGTTGTTTATGTGTTGATTACTTGTTTATGGTTGTATTGGATGAATGATTTCGATGTTAGGCTTAAGAAAACTGGCAGATCTCCAAATGGTAACATGCTTGAACGTCTTAGGAAACATGAACTGATGTGCACTAGGTTTTATTGGTTGTATTTAATGCATGAGTAAATTCTAATGATCCCATGTTAGGAGCTTCTTAGCCGGCTCGACATAGGAGTGAAGTAGGCACTCATAGGATTGGGGAGTTAAGTGCGCCACCCCATGAATGGTATTAAGGAATACAATTCGTCATCCAAGCAACTATAACAAGTAATTAACATGTAAAAGATATCTTGGGAGTAGTGAAATATAAGTAAACACATTTCTCCACTTATTGCTCACAACCTTAGTTTAATTTAGTTTTATTTTCATTTCTAGTATTTTATTTTGATAGCATCATTAGTATTGGGTTAGTTGACTAGCAAATAATTCCGCCCATATCCTTCAAACCCGATATATTTACTTGCTTTCTAAAAAAATATAAAAATACAAAAATAATCATCTTTCACCTCTAGAACTAGTATTTAGGTTTTCTAATCCTAGCGACACTATTCCTAGCTGAACGATCAATCCCCCGATACTTGTCACTATACTATACTACAACGATCAGGTACACTGCTTGGTGGGGGTTGTAAGCTTCTCGAGATCCCTCGAGAGGTAAAGCCTGGTGCAATTCCCACGCATCAGCAATCCATGACTTTCATGAAATGATTTGATTAAATTGTGAATATCATTTCCAATAGAAGTGTATGACATATGTGAGATAATCAAATATGTTTTGAGCAAAACGTTTTTAGTTTTATTCAAAAATGTTTTGAAATAAATTCAAGTGTGCATTTCAATAAAATAAATTGAGTTTTGTTTCATATCATGTAATAAAAGAATTTTAATTTAGTTTTTGATTAAAATAAAGTTATGAAAAGTTATAATTAAGCATATTGCTTGAAGAAACCAATATAGATATTTGAAAGATTTTTATTCAAAGAAATAGAAGTTTTGGACATGATGTTTTGATTACGATAATAAGAAATTGCAAGTGAATGATTTGAAATGGAAACTTATCATGTTCAAGAGAATCAATTAAGCCCATTGTCATATATAATCATCTCTAATGACAACTAAAGATATGGAAGAGAGATAGTAGATATTTATGATCTAAATACAATGAGATAGAGAGAAACAAAGTAAATCATTTATGGATACAGGATAGACATGTGTATATGTATGTATATATATATATATATATATATATATATATATATATATATATATATATATATATATATATATATATATATATATATATACAAAGAACATTATAATATCAAATTACCAACAAGTCACAATTATAATACATCTATTAATGCAACTAGTAAGATCATATAGCTTAAATGGAAAGTATTCTACTATAGATCATAGAGGATCTTCAATATAAATGAAGACTATAAAAAATGATAATAGACTAAACAACAAATAATTCTAATATCATATATGCATATATAAGTATTAATGATCTAAAAGCATGGCAACTTATAAGTTAAATCATATTCACATACTCATTAAAGCATTCTTTAATATAATGTAATATTGGCAAGTTTTTGAAAAGAAAACTTACCTCAGGTCCAGCTTTTCTTAAAGAGTGGGCACGAGGGAAATGGAAGATAACTTAGGAGTATGTCTAAAACATGTCGAAGTAGCAAAGTGACATTCCAACGCAATAGAAATCAAGGAGGGCTTAATCCGAAATGCTTAATCGATCACACCAATCATCACAAGTCGTGAAGACCAAGAATAATTTTGCTTTGGAGCCTTCAACTAAAAATAGTAACGGACACAACATGATACCAATACTCCAAGAGTGAAGCACAAAATGCCAAGGAAATAAATGACCGCAGCAACGTCATAGGCAAAACATTTGCAGAAAGTGAAACATAGTGACAGGAACCAATAGCCGTCAAAGGTAATAGAGCGAGATGAGTAAAATAACACGTAATAGACTCTTCATTCGTTAATTACCTAAACATGATAAAAGGCTTGGTACCCAGATTCTCATGGGTCCTAGTTGGTTAGTTGAGAACATCCATTGCATTTGAATGCACATGATGAGGATGTCGTCGATAAGTACAAGAATTCATTAATAGTTTGTTTTAATTAACAAACAATGACTTTCTTGACTAAGGTAATAAATAATGAGTGTAAATAGTATTAGTTCTAAATTTATTCACTAGGTTTAACAAATTTTATTTGTTTTGATACATTTGTTGAAGAATCATTTACGGTAAATCCTAAGCCGGTTTTATCATAAAATGGCTTTTGGATGTTAAGTAAATATTTTAAAGATCTAGAGCTATTTTCAAATTTTGCTAATATTTTTGCTTTTTCATTTTCCATTTTAATTTTATGTTTATAGTCTTGACAATATTTACATTTAAGATCAATTTCAATATTGCTTTCAAGTCTAGACATTTTATCTTCTAAAATTATTTCCTTTTCAAAATTATTTTCAATGAATATTGAGGATTTATTTTTAGGAATCATTTTTGAGTCAATGTTGCAAAAATGTTTGAAGTTGTTTTCCAATTTTGAAAATTCTAATATAAATTGATCATAACAAAAATGTTCGGTTTCAGATTGTACCTTATTAGTAGTTGTATAATCTTCACATGCTATATGTTGATCAATTCTATCGTCCATGTCGCTTCATGTTTTACTTGTAGTTTTGCTTAGATCGAGAGGCATGTAGTTCTTGCCATCAATACTTGTATTCTCATTTGTTTGAATATACTCACAAGCCATATTATCATCGTCTTCTTTGTACTTGTTGCACCATGATTTATTAACATTCTTTCTTCGGATTTGGCTCATGTATTCTTCGTTATTGATACCTTCAATGATCACATTTGAACTAGTAGTAAATGTATTTATTTCAACTAAATATTTATTTACTAAATTTTCTAGATTAACTATTTCTTGTGCAATCTCAAGTTTATCATCTTTGGTTTTACATTTCTCTTGGTGAAACTTTAAAAGACATTTCCAAATGTCATTTTCCGTTTTACAACGAAATAATCTTTCATATTTAACTCTTGGTAGAGTTTTGAAAATAAGTAATTTGGCTTTACTGATTTTATCAATTTTGGTTTGAAGATTATTATATTGATTTTCAAAATCTATTTTGGTTGGTTTAAGGTCACCAATTGAAATGATATGCCAAAGATCAAGATCTATTGATTTCACATAATTTTCAAATTTGTTTTTCCATTCAAGAAAATGATCATTTTCAAATAATGGTGGTTGTTGTGTAAATTCCCCTTCTAAATATTTTTCAAATTCCATAGATCGTTACAAGTTTTAAAATATAATATATTTTAAAAATCTTCCTAGACGTGGCTCTTGATACCAATTGTGGAAAACTAGAAGGGGGCGGGGGTTGAATTGTTTTGCGTCTTTTTCGTTTAATAAATGTTCGCTTTCAAAGAATTGATGGTAATTGTAAAAACCTTTGAAGCTAAAGTATAGATACAAATTAATTCACATATATCACATAGATACTACTTATTTAAAGTGTTTGAATAGAAATTATAATTTCATATATCTCACTTAATTTTAAGTAAGTATTTATATATGTATATGTGCTTTAATAATTGTATATACTTATATTTTACTAATGTATAATTAATGTTTTAAATGGAACCTAGTTTGATCTGTATGTGAAATCAATATATGCACAACACACAATCATTATAATGTACGAGAAGCAAGTAAGTAAGCAATCAAAGAATGAGAGATGGAAAGATCAAACCGAGAGACAAAGGATTTATAGTGGTTCGGCTACAAGGACACCTTCCTTGCCCTACTCCACTCCCCGAGCACCGAACTCGAGAGTTTTCTTCACTAAGTCAATAACCTCCCTTATGGCGGAGAAAACCGTACACACCAAAAGCTTACACCAATTAACGAGACAAAACAAAATGTCGAGTTCTAATCGTAGCTAGAACCAATCTCACACCAAATATCACACCACACCTTCTTCACACCTTTTACTTCTTCTATCTTCTTCACACCACAAGTATCTTCACGCCTTCACACAATACTTCACGACTTCAATGTCATGCAACTTCACAACTTCAAAGCACTAACGTCTTCACAACTTCAAACCAATAATGTCTTCACACCTTCAAGCCACTAGTGTCTTCATAACTTCAATCTACTAATGTCTTCTAGTCTTCTCCACTTGGAAGCTTCAATTACTTCACTACTAGTCACTATTGCTACTATCTCCTATCTCAACTACTATCCAACACTACTTCTTCACTTCAAGTTCCACTTCACACTTACAACAATTCTAGATTCTACAACTAAATCTAGCTAACTAATACATACACCTTATTCACCAAAATATGAAAGATCAACAAGATGAAACAAACAAACAACTTAGATAGCAAGATGATACTAAGTTGTAATACTTCTAATAGAAGTATTCTTCTCTTTGCACTTGAGTGTTGAGGCTTGAATCACTTTGAAACAAAGATCAAAGTATATAAGATCAAAGGATTTTTAGAGGATGGAAAAGGATGTTTAGATCAGAAAATTTATAGTGCAAAAAGGTGAGAAAAATATGTGAAATGATCCAATATTTATAGGGCCAGAAAATACTGTTCTGGAGTGTACCGGTCCCCTTAATGATTAAGGGGGCCGCCTAGTAAAATTAAGGGGGCCGCCCTCCTGAACGTTGGATTTTCTTGTCCTTTTGTGAGGGAAATTTTTCTGGATTAGATTTGCCATTTTTGGTTGAAAATTTTGAATTCACAAATTTGTAATGAATTAAACATATTCTTTTAATTCCAAAAATGTTTTACAAAAGATATAAAATGTTTTGTGACATTTTATAAATATCTAGTGATTAACAAAAGTGTTCCTTTGATCTTGTAATACATTAGGCACTTTGTTTATTCATACCTTAAGTGATTAAATGGTAAAGATGAGTATTTACTACTAAATACTTGTTTATGTCATAATCTTTGGTTTGATGAGTTTTCGTTTTGTGATTAGCAAAACATAGAGATATCGAAAGATATGAATAACGTTTTTAGTCATTTATTTATATCAACAACGGACCACAGCGGGAGACGCCACGTGGTTATGATGGTTAATAGGTATATCCGGCAAGGAAGGGGCAGACTTAAAGGGGTGTTTGGCTTTTAAGTCCTCAAGAGTGGCATCATTATAAGGAGCAACCCCTGAAGAGGAAAGAACTCTGACAGCCGCAGTATAATGACCATCACAGACTTTCCTCCTACATTGCTTGACATTTCGTTCTCCCAAGTCCAGGTTTTCCTCGTCAATGTTAGACCATGCAGGGGATGGATCGGCTAAAACCTCTTTAACAAGCTGCAAACTCCCGCCAGACGTACCGTATGAGTGAATCGCTTTAGTGATATATTTTTCTTGGCGTTGGCGTTTAATGGCAGACCTACACTCCATGTTGCTTCTCGGGCAAAAGGTTTTAAGGAGACACAGAGGCAAGACTAACAGGTTAACTGCTTCTCGGGCAAAATGGCAGACCTTTTATTATTATTATTATTATTATTATTATTATTATTATTATTATTATTATTATTATTATTATTATTATTATTATTATTATTATTATTATTATTATTATTATTATTATTATTATTATTATTATTAAAAACTTATAGGATTTACAAGAAATTAGTGGGGAGCCGAGATACTAGCTGTGCCCCTACACCTCTAGCAATAGCGAAACCAACCCTACTAAAAATATGAGCAGCAACACATGCTCCAATGTCTTGAGTCACTAAGAATCTACGAATACGCTTTAGTAAGGTCACTGCATCCTTCTTAAGTTCTCCAAAGGAAGAGAATGAAAAAGGGAGAAACCCATATCCAATATCTACGCATTTAGCCTCATACTTGACACGTTTACGTTGTGCGGCTTCAATAACCGCACGACCCGGCATAAAATCAACCATACCGGATTGTGTCAAGGGTGAAGACCCTGTCAGATCAACACATACATCAAGCCCACCATCATACGAGTAAAGTAACATATCAGCTGGACGTAAAGGTTTGTCTCTTTCCCCACAAAGCCTAATATCAACCTCTTTACGAGCCGAAATTCCAATCCGAGAACATATGTCAACAAGAACATCAAGCACCACATTATGCCGATGTTTAATACCAATAATACCCGCGCATTGTAACACCCCAACCCGATAAGGGTAGAAGTATTACATTACAGTGACATATCAGAACAAACACAAGCATATGATTCATACATACAAAGAAATTCAGGGTTACAAATGAAAATCTGAAACTACAAGGTTACAGAACAATAAATACTATATCTAATAAAGTGAAACTTCATCTAATCGTCTCTAGTCCAAAGCATAGTCTTCTAAGTCCAGTCACACTCTCTTCCCCTAACCCAGCTTCTTACTAAACCTGCCGCAGGAAAAGGAAATGCGGCTGAGCTTAAAAAGCCCAGTGAACAGATACATATACAAAGCAATGATAATGAAACAGAACTGAAATATAGTGCATTGAGGAATTAGAATAAGGAATAGATAAAAGAGTAATAGAATAGAAAGGAGAAAGGATAGTCATCTACCACGAGCCCAGAAACATATCATATCATATAAGCCGTCAATACCATAATTCTTCATAATCATATAGAGGGGAGTCCTCTCAGATAATCAGATAATATGAGGGGTGTCCTCATTCTTCAAATGGGTGGAGTAGCGAACTCCCAGAAATTTGTGAAAGGCATGTATAGCACCCAGTACTAGTCACCAGACATATATCATAATCATAATCATAGTTAAATCCACTAAACAGAACAGATCTAGGATGCATCCATACGCCCCCGCAGAAATCATAGTGGCCATAACAAATCATATCATAAAGCGCGCATATCATATAACAGAAAGGGGATGGTGTAGCCAAATCACTAGGGCCACACACTAGTCATGCCAGTGGTGCATCACAGACACGCCTATGGTACCTCCATAGGTAGGGAAAACAGAAATGGCTCGGGTATCAAACTAAGAGTCAGGTCTCATATCATACAAAAGGTCATATAGCAAAGGTGTATCTCAGAATCATATCAAAGGTTCATAATAGTAGTTCATAACAAAGGGTTCATATCAGAAATAGTATTCAAGGTCCAATCAGAGTTTACCAGGTCAAGGTTCATATTCAAAAATCAATTCATGGTTCAGTTCAAAAGTCCGTTTCAGAAGTTTCTATTAAAAGTCCAATTTAAATAATCTTTTAAAACACTTTTCATAAAAATGGTCTTTCAAAATATAGTGTTCATGAAAGTTAAATAACCTTTCTTTTAAAAAGAAATTTAGCATCATTTATAAACATCTTTTCAAATCGGTTCTTCTCAAAACATTTCCATGGTATCATTAAGAAGGTTTTCATAGCATAGGTTCATAACGGAGGTCATATCAAGTGGGATCAACAGAGAAGGTTCAAGTAAAGGGGATCATAGCAATGGCATCAATTCGGGAACTAACGGATCAGAATATGAAAGAGATCATGAGAAACCTTTTGAGAAAGGTCAGAATATCTGTACCTTAGACCGCAAGTGCACACATGACAGAAACATAAAGGTCGAAAGCAGAACTCCTTCTTCAGCGAATCTACACGAATTAATGATCGGCTTATTATTAATAACTTATTCAATTCAGATTTCTCATTTTAGTCGGCTTTCCAGTTTTAGTAACTTTCCATTTAAAGTGACTTTCCACTTTTAACAGGTTTCCATAAATAGTAAGTTTCCACTTTTAGAAAATTTCCATAATTAGAAAGTTGAGTCATTATTAATGGAATCAAAATATCTTTTAACATATTTACACTTTGGTCCTTAGGGTTTCATAACTTTGCATTTTATATCCTTTACTTTCCAAAATTACACTTTAAACCTTTTAGTATTCCAAGTTACACATTAAACCCTTAACTTATCCATTTTACATAATGAGCACTTATTTTATCATATTATACGAATGGATACTCAAGTATTCATAATTTACACATTAAGTCCCTCAAGTTATTAAAGTTACATATTTAACCCTTTAATTTACAATTTCAATCTTTAATTATTACTAATTACATATTAGGCCATTAAATTATCAAAATAACACATAACCCCCTGAATATATTTTATTACTCAAATCAGTCCCAAGCTTCCAGAAATTACATGTTTAGTCCCTCCATTTATTTTAAATACGATTCGAAACCCTAATTATCCATAAATACATTTTAATCCTTTAAAATACAAAATTTACACATAGTACCCTCCTCTTTCATTTTATTCGAATAGTACATGATCTAAATTAAGTTTCAAAAATAACCCTTAAGTTTTAAAAGTTACAAAACTCACCCAAAGCCTTTATACCAAAATCGTATAACACATAATCTTTTATTTTGAAACCCTAACAAAGTCTAATCCATTTTTAATCATTACTAAACCATTAGAGATTATTAATCATCACAAGAACAAGCCCTAGTTACCCAAAAATCAGATCATATGGATTAACCCATTTCTTTTATACGTTTTATACAAAATCGACAAACCAAAATAATTTAGAAAACACATGATTCAAGCCATGATAATTCTTTCCAACATTTTTCCAGATCATATTACATCATAATAAGTGTATAATAATTTTATTAATAATTATTCTGGATTGGAGCATATATTTCACAAATAAACACGTTTTTAGGGTTTTAAATCACGAAAATGATGTAGAGCATGCATGGATCGAATCAACCATTTTATTTGATGTTTATATGATGTAAGGGACCTGATAAAAATACCAAACCAAGGATTGAACGTGGGGAAAAGGCTGCACGATTTGTTGTATACGCGTATGAGCAAAAACGAACCAAAACTCCACACGACTCCAAAAGCTTCTCCACGACCTTTCTATTATTTTTCCCAGAGTATACATGATATGAGGATTATGAGAAAAATCATAAACGAATTTTAGAGAGGTCGAACAAATCATAAACGAATTTACCTTATTATTAGGCACGACAAAAGGAAACCAAAACCACGATCGATCTAAGCTTCAACAATTCAAAAGGGAATTTTTCTAGGGCTTCTTGGATGTTGTTTGATCACAGAAAATTGCCTTGGAATGATGGGGTTGTCGAATGGAGGCCAAAGGGATTTTGTTTGTGTTTGTTTTTGGAGCGGCACTTAGGGTTTTATGGAGAACAATATGGATTGAATTTTTAAAAGAAGAAAACGTGTGATGAGGGGGGGGGGGGGGGAAGATCAGAATTTCGGAATTTTAGGTGGCAAAATAATCTTGGTGATTATCTTCCATATTTACACAATTTAAATCAAAATAAATCTCTTTAAAAGTCATTTTATTCCATTCGGCCCTTTTAGGGGTATTTTGGTAATTTTACCACTTGTACAAATGTTAAATGAAGTTGTTAAAATTATTTTGGATCATAACTTATGCATTGTCAGGAGTTTGGGATTTATTTGGAGACTTTATAAACTTTTAATTAAATTTTAAACTTGTAGGGGTATTTTGGTCTTTTCACATGCTTTCGGATTTTAGGTGTTACAACTTCTTCCCCTCTAAAAAGAAAAATTTCGTCCTCGAAATTTGAAGTCGCAAAGTTAGACGAAGTCGTAGCAAACTGCAAAAAGTCGTCACAACATTCTCACGCCCGGGGAGGTTCTTCCAAAAAGATCTTCAGACCAAAAGGTTTCTCATGACTCGCAACTATTGTCAAAACAGTTTCAGATTCTCAGAAGGGCATATCATGCTGAATTTGAATCAAAAGGATAATTCACCAAACATAACGGATGATAATCGAATTCTCTAGGAGGAGGTATAAAAATACATAGGATTTTTATCGAATTGATTAGGCGAATCAGATGAGAATACATTGAATTTTAGCAAATATGGGGTGATTTAAGGTTTAACTCTTCAGCTTTTCAGATAGTCTCGACTTTTAGATAACCTTCCGAAAGTATTCTCATAGACAAACAGGTCTCGTTTCCTCAAAGTCCATAATCAGATATTTTACTCATAGCAGATCATAATGAACAACTTCAACGAATGCGAAACGTATACGGACAGAAAGCATATCGTTAGATATCGTCAACGGCAGAAATTTCATAATGGAACCTAAGATTCTTATCAGAAGTTGCAAAGATCAGCAAAACACGTGTCGAGAGTCCAAACGTATCGAATCGTATAACAAGGACAGCAGATCAAACGTATAGGTAGAATGAACCTAAAGTCTCACTAAACTCAGATGATCTTGATCAAATGCCAGAATTCTAAAGCTTCTAAGGCACTCCTCGAAATATCACATGCCCACCATAAGTGCACGTTATATGATGTAAGTATTATCACGCTGGCCAGACGTCATAATACTGGCATCATATACATATGCCCTCATGATGGTCATACTTTATCTCAAGTCGTGAGTCAAAACCACCTATCTTAATCCACCTAGTACTTCTACAGTCTCAAAGATCATCAGAAACAAACAACATAACTAAGAGAACGAAATTACTCGAAGAGTAACGGAGATCCGAGAATGTCATTCAAAATTAAGGTACGTCATCAGTAACGTCAATTCTTTACAGCATCATCTCGTCTAAACACAATGTCCGCTTTCAAATCCGTCCACTCATTTACAAATTTCAAAATTTCTTCCAAGTTGGAGTAGTCTGTTTATTCTTGTCCGTCTTACCTCATGATTAAGAGAATTTAAAATTCGAGTCTGGTTCCTCAAGCCTTCAGCAACTCTTCTTGGTACCGTGGCGTCGTAGCGGCAGTCTCTGACACGATCACTGTGCATTCCTCCATCCGCAGGTCTGCTTCTGCTCTCAATTCATCTTAGTACAACTAAAATGAATAGAGAAACAAGACTGCGTGTCTTCGACAGGTCTTCTGTCATGGCTCCAGGTTTTAAGGTACATGATGTTGTTGTCGACTCCAGGTTGTGTGTTGAATGGTTCGTCTTCTTTGGTCGGGTTGTCTTGATGCCCAAGCTGAAATCTTCACGTGTTGCATGATATATGATTGAGCATTATCCCAATTCCTCTCTCCTTCTTATATGCTTCTTCCATGGTAATGCTTGTCGCAACCATCTTCTACTACTCTTCCACCAGGTTTCTAACTCCGATAACGGCCTTCAATCTCACCAATAATCTCTATGTTCTTCTTTCGTTTTAGAACACAACACAATGTCATACTATGGCAATTTGTCCAAAACATGCGAAAACATGATTATTCTAGCCAACACCATTGGCATCATTCAAACTCATAAATGATGACGAGTGCAAAGGTAGCTTCAGAAATCATCTCAGGGAATTTTCACATCGCCTTCTTTCTTCTTCAAGAACTGATATACTTCACAAAGGTTACTCTCGGTTAGTTAACCCCCTTCTTAGAAGTTCTTGTGGTTGCTTCTTCAGTCCTTCAAATCTAAAATGATGCAATCAAATGCGGGGTTCAAAGGAAAAACAAATTGATCATTGATACGCGGAAACAGATAATGATTACTGATAGTGGTACGTTTAAATTCACGATAGTCGATACGTCATCGCATACTTCTCTCGTTCTTCTTCATAAACAAACGAGAGCATCCAAAGAAAATCACAAGGGTTAAAAATCATATTCCATCAGCTCCTTCAATCTCTCAACTTCTATGGCACCGTGGTTTCTTCACTGATATCAGTTCAATGTCCACTCTACTTCTTAAGCAGGAAGGAGTACCAAAAGGTTCATCAGAGAATACCGGAAAATCTTCGTATGACAAAATATTTCCCAATAGTAGAACTTTCCAAGGGTTGATAATAATGGTTTTCAGGACAACTTGGTAATCACATAAGTTTGGGGTAGGTGTTTCCATAGTGACAGAAATTTTAGCAGATGTAGAGAGTCATCATAATGGAATAGGGTGAAGCAGATTTTTAAGGTCACATTTCAGATATGGTAGTCTATGGTATCTTCATGAATAGCCATTTAGTCCAAAAGACCGTACAATCAGACATCTCAAAGTCAAAGGATTCATAGAGTGAATATAGTCGTCAAATCATACAGATAGTCCATATATCAGGGTCAAGTACATGGTTCAACAAAAATGTTGGGATGGATAAACGAACAGTTCAATGTGTGGGAATTTCGTTTAGCTTCTTAGCATAAGTAGCAGGTAGGATGTGTATCATTGGTAATACGAATATCGTATAATCGTCAATTGTGAGAGGTACAGAATCTCAGTTATCAGCATCATCATGCTTAGTTAACAAATCCATATAGAGATAGTATTTACATCATACCCTTCCAAAGGAAATGGTTGGCAGAACAAGGTTCATCATTCAAAGAGAGGAAACAAAACGTCTTATATTCGTGGTTCATGCTTACCAAAATTCTCATAGGAGTAATAATGGATCATACAGAGTTAAGTAGTATCGGATGATACATTCATACTCATCATAAGTAATGAATTTACAGAATGTGTCGAACACATTGTGGTTGAATGACCTACGATGTGGTCGAAAAGGTGTCAAACAGCTTATCAAACAAATCGGAGGCGGAGATCAAAATCTGAAGGTGAAACTTAAATGTGTATGGTATCCAGGTAGCTTCCCGAGGTATTCCAAACTTACTTGGTTACTAAGCTTAAGTTGCAAAACTTCTAACTTCTAAAACAAAGGTCCTTATAAGGCTTATCTAAGAGCAAAGGCACGATCAGAGTGATGCGGAAGCAAATGATACTTACATAAATGTCTTAGTCTACCCATTCCTCACTGGTAATAACTTAGGTTCCAATGGGGAATCCTAATGTAAAGTTTCAAAGGTTGTCTTATGAGCGCCTATAGTGGAAACTTAGGGGTCCAAACTTCACAGGTCAAGGGTAAATGTATTAAGAATCGCAGCCTGGTCTCTGATACCATAATTGTAACACCCCAACCCGATAAGGGTAGAAGTATTACATTACAGTGACATATCAGAACAAACACAAGCATATGATTCATACATACAAAGAAATTCAGGGTTACAAATGAAAATCTGAAACTACAAGGTTACAGAACAATAAGTACTATATCTAATAAAGTGAAACTTCATCTAATCGTCTCTAGTCCAAAGCATAGTCTTCTAAGTCCAGTCACACTCTCTTCCCCTAACCCAGCTTCTTACTAAACCTGCCGCAGGAAAAGGAAATGCGGCTGAGCTTAAAAAGCCCAGTGAACAGATACATATACAAAGCAATGATAATGAAACAGAACTGAAATATAGTGCATTGAGGAATTAGAATAAGGAATAGATAAAAGAGTAATAGAATAGAAAGGAGAAAGGATAGTCATCTACCACGAGCCCAGAAACATATCATATCATATAAGCCGTCAATACCATAATTCTTCATAATCATATAGAGGGGAGTCCTCTCAGATAATCAGATAATATGAGGGGTGTCCTCATTCTTCAAATGGGTGGAGTAGCGAACTCCCAGAAATTTGTGAAAGGCATGTATAGCACACAGTACCAGTCACCAGACATATATCATAATCATAATCATAGTTAAATCCACTAAACAGAACAGATCTAGGATGCATCCATACGCCCCCGCAGAAATCATAGTGGCCATAACAAATCATATCATAAAGCGCGCATATCATATAACAGAAAGGGGACGGTGTAGCCAAATCACTAGGGCCACACACTAGTCATGCCAGTGGTGCATCACAGACACGCCTATGGTACCTCCATAGGTAGGGAAAACAGAAATGGCTCGGGTATCAAACTAAGAGTCATGTCTCATATCATACAAAAGGTCATATAGCAAAGGTGTATCTCAGAATCATATCAAAGGTTCATAATAGTAGTTCATAACAAAGGGTTCATATCAGAAATAGTATTCAAGGTCCAATCAGAGTTTACCAGGTCAAGGTTCATATTCAAAAATCAATTCATGGTTCAGTTCAAAAGTCCGTTTCAGAAGTTTCTATTAAAAGTCCAATTTAAATAATCTTTTAAAACACTTTTCATAAAAATGGTCTTTCAAAATATAGTGTTCATGAAAGTTAAATAACCTTTCTTTTAAAAAGAAATTTAGCATCATTTATAAACATCTTTTCAAATCGGTTCTTCTCAAAACATTTCCATGGTATCATTAAGAAGGTTTTCATAGCATAGGTTCATAACGGAGGTCATATCAAGTGGGATCAACAGAGAAGGTTCAAGTAAAGGGGATCATAGCAATGGCATCAATTCGGGAACTAACGGATCAGAATATGAAAGAGATCATGAGAAACCTTTTGAGAAAGGTCAGAATATCTGTACCTTAGACCGCAAGTGCACACATGACAGAAACATAAAGGTCGAAAGCAGAACTCCTTCTTCAGCGAATCTACACGAATTAATGATCGGCTTATTATTAATAACTTATTCAATTCAGATTTCTCATTTTAGTCGGCTTTCCAGTTTTAGTAACTTTCCATTTAAAGTGACTTTCCACTTTTAACAGGTTTCCATAAATAGTAAGTTTCCACTTTTAGAAAATTTCCATAATTAGAAAGTTGAGTCATTATTAATGGAATCAAAATATCTTTTAACATATTTACACTTTGGTCCTTAGGGTTTCATAACTTTGCATTTTATATCCTTTACTTTCCAAAATTACACTTTAAACCTTTTAGTATTCCAAGTTACACATTAAACCCTTAACTTATCCATTTTACATAATGAGCACTTATTTTATCATATTATACGAATGGATACTCAAGTATTCATAATTTACACATTAAGTCCCTCAAGTTATTAAAGTTACATATTTAACCCTTTAATTTACAATTTCAATCTTTAATTATTACTAATTACATATTAGGCCATTAAATTATCAAAATAACACATAACCCCCTGAATATATTTTATTACTCAAATCAGTCCCAAGCTTCCAGAAATTACATGTTTAGTCCCTCCATTTATTTTAAATACAATTCGAAACCCTAATTATCCATAAATACATTTTAATCCTTTAAAATACAAAATTTACACATAGTACCCTCCTCTTTCATTTTATTCGAATAGTACATGATCTAAATTAAGTTTCAAAAATAACCCTTAAGTTTTAAAAGTTACAAAACTCACCCAAAGCTTTTATACCAAAATCGTATAACACATAATCTTTTATTTTGAAACCCTAACAAAGTCTAATCCATTTTTAATCATTACTAAACCATTAGAGATTATTAATCATCACAAGAACAAGCCCTAGTTACCCAAAAATCAGATCATATGGATTAACCGATTTCTTTTATACGTTTTATATAAAATCGACAAACCAAAATAATTTAGAAAACACATGATTCAAGCCATGATAATTCTTTCCAACATTTTTCCAGATCATATTACATCATAATAAGTGTATAATAATTTTATTAATAATTATTCTGGATCGGAGCATATATTTCACAAATAAACACGTTTTTAGGGTTTTAAATCACGAAAACGATGTAGAGCATGCATGGATCGAATCAACCATTTTATTTGATGTTTATATGATGTAAGGGACCTGAGAAAAATACCAAACCAAGGATTGAACGTGGGGAAAAGGCTGCACGATTTGTTGTATACGCGTATGAGCAAAAACGAACCAAAAATCCACACGACTCCAAAAGCTTCTCCACGACCTTTCTATTATTTTTCCCAGAGTATACATGATATGAGGATTATGAGAAAAATCATAAACGAATTTTAGAGAGGTCGAACAAATCATAAACGGATTTACCTTATTATTAGGCACGACAAAAGGAAACCAAAACCACGATCGATCTAAGCTTCAACAATTCAAAAGGGAATTTTTCTAGGGCTTCTTGGATGTTGTTTGATCACAGAAAATTTCCTTGGAATGATGGGGTTGTCGAATGGAGGCCAAAGGGATTTTGTTTGTGTTTGTTTTTGGAGCGGCACTTAGGGTTTTATGGAGAACAATATGGATTGACTTTTTAAAAGAAGAAAACGTGTGATGAGGGGGGGGGAAAGATCAGAATTTCGGAATTTTAGGTGGCAAAATAATCTTGGTGATTATCTTCCATATTTACACAATTTAAATCAAAATAAATCTCTTTAAAAGTCATTTTATTCCATTCGGCCCTTTTAGGGGTATTTTGGTAATTTTACCACTTGTACAAATGTTAAATGAAGTTGTTAAAATTATTTTGGATCATAACTTATGCATTGTCAGGAGTTTGGGATTTATTTGGAGACTTTATAAACTTTTAATT
The DNA here is from genome assembly GCA_030686995.1 of Artemisia argyi. Taxonomy (NCBI): domain Eukaryota; kingdom Viridiplantae; phylum Streptophyta; class Magnoliopsida; order Asterales; family Asteraceae; genus Artemisia; species Artemisia argyi. The sequence goes on along the minus strand of CM060700.1, from coordinate 168,216,333 downwards.
AAATTTTAAACTTGTAGGGGTATTTTGGTCTTTTCACATGCTTTCGGATTTTAGGTGTTACACGCATGATATAGCATGGTCCCCAAAAATATCCCCAATAAAGACTGGAACAAGCAGAGCACGGCATCTGAACAGAAAAAAAGGGAACACCTAGCCAATAACACAACACACATCGGTGAGTTCTAGCATTCATAGTTTGTCCCAACCCAGATATCGGAGCCACCCTAAGCCAATCTGAAGTATAGTCCTCCTTTTGCGAACACCATAACGCCATCTGTCGAGAAGATAGGCGAAAAGTGGATTCAACCGTTTGGGTAACACGTGTGAAATATATATCTGCCAATTTCTTTATGAGTTTTGGGGCAGCGATCTCACCGGGGATACTCAAAAGGTCAATCTCCATTTTCGAATTAAAAATACATAAGGCATCATAAAAGGAAGGACCAGAAGTCAAAACCTCGTTATTAATATGTTTCTGCTTCTTTTCTCGTATTCTTTTTTGATTGGCTTTCTTCTTGTAGACCAACGAAGATGTAGATCTGAGGTCAAAACCTCGTTATTTGACTGAAGTTATTTAGTTATATACGGATAGATTGACGCCGTTACTAAATTTGGACTAAACATGAAACGGGTGTTTTACTTTTGGACAAAACCCAAAACTTCTTAAAACGTTGGACTGGAAGTAAAATACCTGGCAAACCACAAGGACCAAAAATGTAATTAAATTTGGACCAAAGATGGAACAGGACCAAACCCGTAACGTTTTAAAAGCTTGTACTGAAAGTGGAATACCCTGCAAACCACAAGGACTAAAAATGTAGTTAGGTACACGTGTCGAAACATAGTTGAGTTGCCCAATATTGCAGTTACCTTTTGTCTCTTTTAGGTTAAAAAATGGGTTTTTCTAACATGTGACATAGGGCACAAGTTAAGCACACCAAAAATACCATTAGGCTCTCGAAAAAGGACATAAGAATTCACACAAAAGTACATTTGTCTATACTATTGTGTGGGTCTCTGAATACTTTTATGTACATTTTGTGTGCTTAATTTGTGCCCTTAAGGCACAAGTTAGAAGAAAAAAAATAAATAAATAAATTAGAGAGTAAACGGTAATCTATCCAAAAGTGACCAGACCCTTTTTCATAATTTTCCCTTAAATATTTGAGGTACAAGTAACAAAATTAACGATAGCATTTTCCGTGTGTTTGAAAATCTCATCTTCACAAATCACAATCAATGATGCAACCTGTAGAGATAATTAACAGCAACTTAAGGATTCGAAAAAAAAAATTTACCTAGCGTCATCACCGTGAAAGACGAGTTCACACGTACACTTCAAGCCCCACTTGAATGCATAAAATCATAACTGTTATTCTATAATGCTAGCAGGGTACCACACGTTGCAGTGGCGGATACTATAAAATAAATTTTTTTAATATAATTAATAAAAATGTCACGGGAAGTCATTTCGACATCTAAATTTGCTTGGTCACAGCCTTGTGCATCGAGTCGAGTTTTATTGAGTCGAGTCAGTCTTGGTTATAGGTTCATGTCTAGATTAAGATGGAGTATTGTACATTGTGTTTAAATAATTGTAATATTGTGTGTAAGGGTGTTTTTAATGCTATTAATGTAGAATGACAGTTGTACATTGTGTTTAAATGATCGTAATATTGGGTGTAAAGGTGTTTTTAATGCTATTAACGTACAATTTTAAGAAAAGTGATTTAAATTTCGATTAATGCTAGTTTTTGTTTTACACAATGCTTTGGTTGTTTTAATTATAAAAATTGATTGCTTTAAAGTGTTGTAAATCATGCATAATTTTTTATACATCTAAATTTTTTGAAAAGAGATTCTTTACTTTATTATAAGTAATATAGATAATCAAACCATTGTTTTTGGTACATTTCTTTATAATAATATTTTTTTAAAGTAAAGCCTTGTTATGACTGGGTCATAGACAACATCTTAATTTTATACTCAACAATTATTTAATTAAAAGGTATTTTAATTCCATTTAGTACTAAAAAACGCCTTAAAGCTAAAGAGTTACATAAGACGTTGATTGATAAAAACGTTTTTGACTGTCGTTTAAATTAGTTTAATCCCATGAATATGACATCGGGAGGGTCCTAGATAACCGCCAAAAATTATTAAGCTTGTTATAAAATTTTAACGTCCACCAAATCAAAAAATTATAAGAGCAAACTTGTTTTACCGTACTCGTACCATTTTATATAATACTCCCTCCGTCCCAAATTTATTGTCCCCTATTGACTTTTTCGGTCTTCCTTTCTCAACTTTGACTATAAATATTTTTGTTTGTGTTATACAATTTTTGATAAAAAATTATACCAAATGAAAATACATTTAAAACTCAATCCGTTCATATATTTTATATCAAGTATTATGTAATATAAACAAAAATACTTAAGGTCAAAGTTGAAAAGTAAAGACCGAAAAAGTCAACAGGGGACAATAATTTTGGGACAGAGGTAGTACTAAATTATAATTCATTTGAGATTATTATATGAATTAATAAAAATGTTACGGGAAGTCATTTCGACGCCTAAATTTACTTGGTCACAGCTTTGTGCTTCGTGTCGAGTTTTATCGAGTCGAGTCTTGGTCACAGGTTCATGTCTAGGTTAAGATGGAGGGTTATACATTGTGTTTAAATAATTGTAATATTGGGTGTAATGGCATTTTTAATGCTATTAATGTAGAATGAGGGTTGTACATTGTGTTTAAATGATTGTAATATTTGGTGTAAGGGTGTTTTTAATGCTATTAATGTAGAATTCTAAGAAAAATGGTCTGAATTTCGATTCATGCTAGTTTTTGTTTTACACAATGCTTTGGTTGTTGTAATTATGAAAATTGCTTCCTTTAAAGTGTTGTAAATCACGCATAATTTTTTGTACATCTGAATTTTTAAGAAAGAGAGTCCTTACTCCATTATAAATAGTATAAATAATCAAACCATTGTTTTGTTACAGTTCTTTATAATAATAATTTTTTAAAGTAAAATCTTGTTATGACCAGGATCATAATAGACAACATCTTAATTTTATACTCTTCAATTATTTATTAAAAGGTACTTTTAATTCCATTTTTTTAATAATATTTTAATTTCATTTAGTATTAAAAATCGCCTTAAAACTAAAGAGTTACATAAGACGTTGATTGATAGAAACGTTTTTGAATATCGTTTAAATTAAGACTACTCGAAATACTCCCACAACACTCGAAGAAACATTCCATCTCGAAATTACTTTACCTTCAAATCAACAAATCAACTTCCGACCACAGTCGGTTTTTTACGGAAACCAACCTTACCAAAATCCACAATACCAAAACCCACAATTCATCTCTACAACAAAACATGTTTAACCAATACCCACAACAAAACATGTTTAACTATTCGACACCACCACATACGGCTCACTACCTTATATTAGCAGTTCGTCATCACAGCCAAATACAAACCAACTTATGTCTCTCATTCATTTTCATTTCTTTAATATTGAAGAAATGTACGAACCTAAACTTTCGGAGTCCATGCCTAACGTTCGTAAGGACTCTTCCATCGAAGAAGCCCCCCACTTCAACACAGAAGAAGATAAAAAGATGCCAGAAGAAGACAGTTTGAATGACTAGGAACAACGGTGTACTCCATGGACTACTTAAGAAAGGAAGGTGGGTTTTGGATTGACATTTTAGAACACATGCAGAAAAATTGTCCTATAACCAATTATTAGACCTATGATATGGTAAACGGGAAATGGAAGGCTATGTCCTAAAGTTGCTCAATTAGACCTATGATATGGTAACGTCACTCGGATGGCGGTGAGCGGAGCCAGAGACGGGGATTACACCCAACGGGCACTTTTAGAATATAAAGTTGAATATGGATTCTCATTTATGCTTATGCATTGCTTTGTTGAAGTCAGAAATGAAGGGAGGTGAAATTTCCAGACTTTGAAGCAAATGTTTAGGCAAAGAACAAGAGATACAAGTCTTCGGTCTCAAGTTCGTTCAACACAACGTAGTCAGTGGAGGGTAGTTTTAATTTATGAATAAAAGTTTTTGTAGAAAACTAGAATGGAGGTTGTTGAATAGTTTTACCGATTAAAACTTCGTTTAAAATTAGTTTGATTGACTTATGTCAATTCTTTTGATATTTGGATATTGATAGTAAGATACTGATAACACTCAAATTGTGCATGTTTTTAGTAGCATTATTCGTGCTTTTGTGTATATTATTTGGTTATATTTATATGCTTTTGTTACTTAATCGTACCAAAGAATGTGTGCCAAGTATATGTTGCCAAGTACAAGAAAATGAAGGAAAAGTAGAAGAAATGATGAATAAATGAAAATTCACGATCGTACGAATATTCCCGTATCAAGATTCGCATCAAAAGGCATTTCAAAGAATGAAGATCCAAGTATTCAACATTCCAAAGTTCCCATACAAAGAAAAGACGAAGTTTGGATAAAGAATTAAGAGCTAGAAACAAGAAACAAGCAATCGGCAAGCCAAACGTAAGAAGTCCAAGTTATATCCTGCTAAAGGCTCCCAGCCGATCTATGGCCCCAGGCAACCGATTCGGCTGGGGAATGTATCGAAGACCAACCGATCGGCTGGATGCTTGACCGATCGGTTGGATCACTCTGTTCTGCTACAAACTTTGTCTTAAAGATTCTACCTTGTTCCATCTGATTCTAGGTCCTTTATTTCAGTATTCTAGGCCATTCTAGTATGCTTGTTGGCCAAGTTGAAGCATTAAGCACCCTAGGCCTTGAGAGTAGTATAAATAGAGCCATTTGTAATCATTTGAAGATACACAATTATCAATCAACTATTAAATCATCAAACCAATCTCAAATACTCTCTCAAAGCTCTCAATTTTGTCCTTAGAAGTCCAGGAAAGTTTAGAGGTCCAAGAAGTCAAACCATCAAAAGTCAACACCAATACTTTGGGTAACATTACTTAATCATTTGTAATCTTATTTCAATCATTGTAAGACTTTTAATTATGTTTTCTAATGTTTAAAATTTTGAGTTTACGTTCATGTTTGCTATGAGTAGCTAGTGCCTTTATGCACTTGCTTAAATGATGTTTATTATATAATGATTTGCTTATGATTGTGATAACATGTATTAATTCAATTTTAAGTTAATTCTAAGATCCAATTATGCTTAAGTTTCATAGTGACATTTGTTAATCAAGTTTGACTAGTTGTTAGTAATTCTATTGTTATTCAACTAGTCATAATCATTTGTCTATTAATGATTGTTTTTACCCATTATTCTTAAAACTTAATTATGGTTGTAATAAGAATACTTTTGGTTATCAGATTGGATTGATTAGAAACCACCTCATAGGTCGAAAGATTAGTTATTTGCAATCAATTCTAAACTTTTGTCTATAATCGGTTACCTTTTGTATTGACCATTTCCTAAGAAAATTTGGTAAAACAAAGGAATGTTTGTGTTTAAGTTTGTGAAACTAACGTGAATCAAACTTATGAAACTTGAATTGATCTTGAATTGTTTGGTTAAACTTAATGCTTGTTTTTATAAACTAAAATCTTAACAAAGGTTTAACTTGTAAGAACAATAGATTAGAATACCAACTAATTATCATAACCACATGTTAAGAGGAGTTATCACAATCATGCTTATAAAAAGTAATAAACTAGTCTAAGCAAGTGTAGTTTTAATCATTTGAATTTTCATCATAATTATTGCTTATTGTTGAGTACCTTTGATTTACTATTAGTAGATTTAATTACTTAAAGAGCAAGGTCTAATCAAGTGGTTAACACCCTTGCCTCTGGAGACAGAGGTCAAGGGTTTGATCCTTATCCCTTGCAAGGCCAGAGGTTCTTTCTACCTTTGGTAGAACTAGAAGCAGTGATAACACGTAAATTATACATGTTTTTAGGTGTGTTTTATGCATCATATTTGGCCATATTTTCTACTTAATCATGGAAAAGTGTTTGTACAAGCAAATGTAGCCAAAAACAGGAAAAAGTAATGAAAAGATGAAGAAATGAAGTAAGGGTGCATAATTGGAGATTTTCGAGAAGGAAACAAGTGAAGAATCACACAAGGACTCAAGGATTTGATAGATTCAAGATTTCTACGTTCATATGTCAAGATAATATCAAGTCCTATGAAAGGAATTAGCATCAAAGTGGAAGAGAATGCATGCGACGAAGAACGATAAAGAAAAAGACAAAAGTTGGTTACAAGTTCAAACCAACCGATCGGTTGGAACCCGCAACCGAATCGGTTGGAATGAACCTGAAGAACCAACCGATCGGTTGGAGCAAATACCGATCGGTTGGGAGATGGTTGTTTTTACAAGATTGCATTTATTGACGTTTTTACTCCTCGTTATCATGGATGGCTGATCATTTCTCACCAATAACTTCTTAAGGGACGTTTTTACTTGAGAATTAAGTGATTGGAGGCTATATAATGACATCTAGGCTTGCAACCAATGTGTACCACAAAATCTTAAGTAATAACTTACACCAAGTTATTACTAACTTAATATTTCTCACCCGAAAGGTTGCTACAACAGTAAAAACTTCCAGGAAACTTTGAGTTAGAGTCTCAATAGTTTGGTTAAGTGTGTGGAGTTGTTTATTGTATTTGGTAATCGATTAGAGGAGTGTGGTTGCTATAGTTCCACAATTTTAGTTCTTGTAATTCTCAAGCTAGGTACATCTTTTTTCTTACAATGAATTCTTGTTACTTTAAATATAATGAATGTTTTGTTTACTACTTGTGTTTTAATATAATTGATATGGAGTAATTTGGTATATACTTGTGTGAATGATGTAGTTAGTCATCTTTGGGGAATATCTAATCTTGCTTAATTTGTTGATAAAAACATCTTTGGGGAATATTGGCCGAAAGGGTTTTCTAAATATTTTTATTCCAAAAAGTTTGTGCACGAATTAGTATGGGATATGGTGTGTGACGAGCATCATGTTTACTCTTTAAAATGGATTTGAGAAGATTTCATCACGAAATTAGGCCGAAAGGATTCGTAGGAATTTATAAGTAAAGAATTGCTTTTTAAACAACATTATGTTAATGGAATTATCTAGATGATTGAATTCTAGTAATGGTTTAACATGATAAACACCATTGATTGTTAGTCATTCATTTAAAAGTTGTGCATCATAACAAGTTTACACCAAGCTTAACATGAATACTCCAATTGATTGATTGTGGCATTTCACGCAAGTATATGTTTTAGTTTTATTGTTTCTTGAATAATTGAATTTTCAAAAATAAAGGATTGACAACCCTTTTATACAAACTAGTTTTCTAATACTTTGATCCATAAATCTCTTGGGACGATCTTAACTTACCCACCTTTACTAAAACGGACGAGTATACTTGCTCGTATGTGTTAAATAGTTAATCGGTAATCGTGTTTATAAATTTTAAAACTTGTACGCAACCGACACGCATCAAGTTTTTGGCGCTGCTGCCGGGGATTTAATTAGATTTCTTAGTTTTTAGTTTGTTTTTCATAAAATTCGATTTGGTAAAGTTAAAAAGTAAAAAAAAAAAATAATAATAATAAATAAATAAATAAAATTTTGGTTGTTCATTCCAACCGAACGGTTGGATGAATCGGTAAATTTTTTTTTTTAGTTTTTTAGTTTTTTATTTTATGTTTTATTGTTTTAATTATTAGTTATTTAATGTTAGTTAATATAGTTATGATTAGTTTTAATGTTTTAAGTTAATTTTCATTTATTAAAAGTTTTAATTAAGTTTTATGATTAGTATTTAATGTCTTTATAAGTAGTTAATTAAGTTAATTAATTGAGTTTATGTCATTTAAGTTAGGATAATGAAAAGTTTTTTATAAGTTTTTATAATTAAATTTTCTTTTAAGTTTATTTTGAGATTTTATAATATAATAAATATAGTTTAATTGAGTCATTAGTATAAAAGTCATTTTTTTTTTAAATTTTAAGTCATTTTAAATTTTATAATATAATAAATATATATTTTGTTTTAGGTTCAAAGAAACCGATTGGTTACAGCCCATAACCGATCCGGTTGCTTTTGGTGTTTGATCTAACCGATCGGTTAGATTTGAAACCGAACGGTTTCTCGCCTCGGATTTATTTTCTTTGAAAATTTTATTTTGAGTTGTTTTTGTGTTTTTATAACTTTAGCTTGTTAATTTATTAGGTATTGTTTCATTTTAAGTTTATTTTGATTATGACTAACCCTAATGCTAATGATTTGGTTGTTTTGTTGATGGTTATGTTATAGTTATTAATTTGCTTTAGTGAAATGGAGAGTTTAATTCAAATTTCGGAGTACTTAAGGAACTTGGAGGATATGTTCAAAGATTCGGGTGATTCTTTGGAGAAATTGGAAAGCATGTTGGAGAAAGCGAAAAAGGATTTGGAAAATAGAGAAGTAGTTGGGGAGAACGATGTTTGTTTGCCTAAGGAACTTAAGAAAAGGGTGGTTGTTTTCACAAGAGCTCCTTCTAAGAAGTATGATGCACCACACATGAGGTATTCTACACCTTGTGCGGTGGAGGGGATCAAAGCTATGGATGCGGAGCTTAATATGGAGTATGGGGACAACTATATAACGGAAGATGTTCTAGACAAGCTTGGTTTTCTTCGTCTTGACTATGAGGATTACGGTAGAAAGAAGGTTAAGGATGTGAAAGTGAATATTCATGGACATATTTTTAAGGTTGACTTTGTTGTTCTTGATTATTGCAATCCTGATGAACCGGAGATAGTTTTGGTAGAGAATTTCTTGTGACTACCAAGTGTACGGTGGACTTTGCACTTAGTGAGTTAAGGATTAATATAGCTGATTTGGAGGAAGAAAAAGAAGTGGATGTTATGATAGCGGAGTTATGTGAAGGTATGGAAAAGAAAAAGGAAGGAAAGGAATAGGTTTGTAAGATGGGAAAAGCGAATAGGAAGAAAGGAACCCTAAACAAACTTACCCAACCCTCCAACCCAAAAGTAACTAATTCCACATCATCATCATCATCACTACCTAGTACACCACCAAATTCACCAAAAGTTACTCAACCTTTAACTAATGAACAAAAAGAAGCAATATTGGAGAATTTAGAAGAGAATATTAATGAACTCATGGAGAAGAAACTGGTTATTGAGGTTTTGAATGATTACATGACCTATAAGAAGAAGTTGGATTCGGTCATGATGGCAAGGTCAAGGATGGAAGATACAACATTTGATGAAGTTGAAAGAGAGTGGATAGTAGAAAATGGGCTTCCTAAGAAGATGAGTGACCCGGGAAACTTTGTCTTACCAATTAAAGTGAACGGGACTACTCCAATCTATGCATTGGCCGATACGGGGTCAAGTGTTAGTGTGATGCCTTATCCGTTGTACCAAAGGTTAGGACTTTATAACCCACAACCTAACCAATCAAATCTTACAATGGCAAATAATTGGAAAGCAAAGGCTATGGGAGAAGTTAAGAATGTACGTGTTCAAATTGGCGACCAAGCATTTTTGTGTGATTTTCTTGTGCTAAACATTCCGGTTGATAAGGAATTACCAATTTTGTTGGGGAGACCTTTCTTAAGAACATGTGGGGCAATAATAGATATGGGGCATGGAACCATGACCATTAATGATGGAATTCTTAAGCATACTTGTTATCCTATGTTTAGGAGAGGAAAGAGAGATAGTATTGATGAAAAAGTAGAGGATTACTTTGGTTGTTTTGAAGTTGGAAGAGATGAAGAGGGTAGGCCAAAGTATGGGCCATTGACACCTAGTTTCTTTGATATTGAGGATGAAATAAAAAGAGCTCTTACTATCGAGGCTTTCTTTAGCCCGTTTAAAAATATTTTTGTGTTTAATAAACTTATAGATTTTCTTGGATCATTACCGGTTCCACTTAAAAATTTGGAGTGGGGGCCCGATGGACCTAGCAACTACAAGAAAGAAGAAGGAGATGGAGAATGGCATGTCAAATTTGATATTGTATGCCCAAGCGGAAGAAACTTTGCTAGGAAGTTCATAACACAAAAGACAAATCGGAAGATATCGGGAAAGTACCAAAGTGAAGACATTCTTAGGAATGAGTATTTTCAAGGCTAGATGAGCAAAATGAGCAAGTTTCAATAATAAAGCACTTCTTGTGCTAGTTTGTTTGATCTTACTTTTATGCATTTTTATTTTCAAGTTTATGGTTAAGAATATCTATCTATCTATTTATCTATTTAGGTTTGATGTCTTATGTTATGTTTATGTCTTAATAAGAGTTTGAGTTTTAAGTTTTTAGTTGAGTTATTTAGTATTTAGTTATTGTTAAGAGTTGGTAGTTATAGACCAATTTTGGTAGTGTGGTGGAAAATTTACATACAAAAAGGGTTTTAGTTAAAAGTAAACATATTAGTTACTTGTATCAAGTAAACTAAGTGATGAGGTTTTGAAAAATTCAAGTTTTGCAAAAATTCAATCTGAAACGGATGGATCGAAAACTGAATGGTTAGAATTGAATATATAAGCCCAACTTTTCAAAAATCACAAGAAAACCACTCACACATACACACCAAATTGAGGGTCTAGAAATTCGGACACATAGAAGTTGTTTGAGGTTGCAGGAGTGTTAGGATATCATCCATGGCTCCAAAACAAGTAAGTAACATCATCAATTTATGTTAATTAAGTTTTAATTCGGATTATTGAAATTAGGTCAAGATTTGGGTATTTTTAATATAGTGCGAATTAAGATGTAATCTTTTGAGGATAAGTGGGTAATTGATAGTGGAAGTAATTGCAAAAAGAATTAGATTGATTGATTAATTCTTATGGAAGAATTAATTAATTGAAAATTTGAATTGAATTGGGTTTTCACTTTAGAACATGTTTGCTTGCAATTGATGATTTCCAGATGTTATATACTTGTTGATTAGTGATGTTAGGATAGTGCATTGTTGATTAGAACACTAATTTGAAGGATTGATTAGATAGTGTTCTTGCATATTCTTGGGTTGGAATAAAGGAATGTTTTGAGATGATATGGATCGTTATTAGGATGATTTTGATGATTAGAAACTACCATGGATGATCAAAAATAGGTTAGAATGAAGTAGGAATGGATTGGAAGTGATAGGAAACGAGAAATTAGGATTTGGAATTTTTGCAGGAAATCCAACCGGGTTGCGATGGGCAACCGATCAGTTAGATTGGACATGAGCATCCAACCGATCGGTTGGATGGGATACCGATCGGTTGGATGGCTCGTTAACATTTTTAAATTTTTTTTGTTTTGACTTTGTAACTTCTAATTTGTGTAGCATTGGCTCTTATAATCTTATTCTAATGTTAATTTGTACTTTTTAGAGTCAAGGCGCAGGTAGTTCGAGTGGACTAAATGTTAACCCGATTGTCACGAAATATCTTTTGAGGAATTCAAAGAGTAGAGTTACGTATAGTCTTCAAGCGGAAAGGAACGACAATCTCAAGTTCAGAAATCTAAAGAATGAGGAGAAGCACGCCTTTCGTGAACGACTTTCTAAGCTTCAAGGTAGAAAAATTGCTTCACCAAGTCTCATTGATTGGAGTTTGTTTGCTGAATATGAATGCGAGGATCAATTGAGGGAGATGATGAGAATGACTTATGTGTATCCGGCAGATGGAGATACATTTGTGGATCTTTCTTGGGAAAGAGCTTTTAGTGTCTACGAAGATGTTTATCGTGAATGGTGTCTAGAGTTCTTTTCTACATTCTATTTTGAAAGGAAAGTGTATGATCTCATGAGGGAAGTTTGCATTTGGTTTAGACTATGTGGAGTTGAGCATGCTTATACTTTACCACAATTTCCGGTTTATTTGGGTTTGTACGAGCAAAATGAGATAAATCATAGGCTGTTTGCGACACATTTCTTCAGGTTAACAAGGTTTGATCATAGGTATGAAGGTATTTTGGAGTATTGGAATCGCGTTGGTGACCCAAGTTGCAATAGAAAGAATGCATCTAGAATTAGGAACCCGTTGTTGAAGGTTTTGCAAAAGTTAATCACTTGGGGAGTTTTGCATAGGACGGGTGGTTGTGATAAATGTAACAATCCGGATCTATGGGTGATGAAATTGCTTGAAGAGGACAAGAATGGCAATGCGGCTTGGATTATAGCCGAGTATCTTTATAGGAGAGCACCGGGGATCAAGGAAAGGAGTGACATTTGTGGAGGTCATTATGTGACCGTTTTGGCAAGAAATTTGGGTTATTTTGTAGATGAAGAGTTGGATAAATGTTCGGAGCCAATCGAGAGTGAGACTTGGGATGATAAAGGTTTTGGTAAGGCATTGAATAGAAGAACCAAGATGTTAGGAGAATGGACTGAGCCAAATATTGAGGTGCCACAACAACAATTTCAACAAGAACCACCACAACAACACATGGGAGGTACATATGGACATGCTCCGGGTAGTTTTTGTTGAAACTGAGACCTTGATAGATCTTTGAGCACTCGTGGATCGTTAGTTATGTTAATGTAATCACTAACACACTAAAAGAAAATCTCTAAAACTTATATTCTAAAGCGGAAACAAACACAAGTATAAACAACTGAATACTAAGAATACTTGATCCTCTATGGATATTTTAATAATACTGAAAGTGTTTTCTAAAAACGTGTACTCAATACATAATCATGTGTTCCTTTTATACACAAGGAACCCTAAACCGTTTCACAAGAAACGTATCTTCTAAAAACTTCAAAAGATATGCATTATCACATCCTAAATAAACTCATGCATATCCTAACTATATTACATAATATACGGAATATATTTCTGTAGAAACTAATTATGCTGAAACTAGTCTTCAACAGATACACTGCTTCAGCAAGAACCAGCTCTTCAGTAGTATCCTTCAGCAGTAACCGTCAGCAAAATTCTTATTTTGCAGAATTCCCAACAATCCTCCCCTAATCTTGAATTTGACATGGTTAAGTTCAAGATTCTTGATAGATCCTTAAAGTTACAAACCAAGAGGATTGAATTCGAACATCAGCAGCAAAGAATTTTCATCATCAGGATCTCTATGATCAGCACAAACTTGAAAACTCCATTCTTTGCAGCAACAAATGACCAAATGTACATCAAAACAAATTAGTTTCATACTATTCTCATCACATCCAGGTGTGTTAACTCCTGTGAGAGGTGAATCATTGAAAATAATGGATTTGATGTCTCTTTACCAATAGCGATCACTATTGGAGTAGCCAAATGTTTAAGTTCGAAAACTATGGTACACTGATGACCATATGATTTTGAGCAAATCATCAGCTATAAACGGATTTGAGTTGTCTTTACCTGTAGCCGTTTGCTCAGGACTACTCAATTATTTGGTTGATTTAATCACCTTGGTAAATTGAATACCAAATATGGTTTTCCACTGCCTTTACCACAAGCCATACACTTGTGGGCTAGCCAATTATTGGGAATCCATAAAGGAAAAATCCATGGTCAATTGACAACCATCCAACTCTCAGCTATTAAGCATGGGTGAGTTGAGTACCCAATAGTTTTTAGCAAACTATTACAACTATCAACAGATTTGACATGTCTTTACCAAAGCTGTACCCTTTAGACTAGCCAAATTTTTGATGGAATAGTCAACATCAGGTAAGTTGATAACCAGAGAAGGTGTGATATGAACCAACACCATAACCTGCATACAACATACACAATACTATACAAATCTGTTTGTTTAATTTTTTTTTATTAAAATAATAAGAAAAAAAGAAATATACAACAAAATACCATCAATCAGATACAGCTCTGGGAATCATGATCCTGATCTTGAACAATCTAACCTCAGCAAATAATCTAGCATTCCCAACTGAATCAGGAGGAATCTCCAACTTCTGTTGAAGCATTTTTTCCATGAGAGGCACTGTCAGAGGATAATTCTTCCCAAGAAACATGATTACCCTGAGTCCAGATGTAGTCTCCAAGACATGAACATAAGGCATAGGATAAAATTTCCAACTTTGTACTTTCCACCTCTGATTATTCTTCCATACTTCATAACTAGCACCAGTGGGAGTAGAAGAATCCATAAGCACTTGAAGATCTCCCAATAGATACAATCCTGCACCTGTAGGAGTATGAGTAGCATAATACTTTTAGACCAACTCATTGAGAGTAACTAAGTCCTAATGATCCACAAGATGTAGAATTTCTTGTAGAAATGTGAATGACAGAGAAGTTTTATCAAGTCTATAAATGGTGTTGATCTGACCATTCTTAGACAATTCCCAATGAACCAAAAAATCTCTAACACCCTCTGGCCAATCATCAGGGGATCCTTCTTTGATGAAAGAAGCATCAGTAGCATTGACATCTACCACTTTGTGTGCTAAATGTGAAGTCCTCACTTTTTCCATTCTCTTGGCCCTTCTTCCAGGAATGTAAATAGCATCATGTGGTGAAGAAGGTTCCTCAGGAGCTACATCCTCAGCAGATACATCTTCTGTAGCATTAGTTTCCACTGATGGAATATCTAAGTGAACATCAGTAGAATCCTGAGTAGAAGCAAGTGCAGCAGATTCATATAGTTCATCCATTGCCTTCCTGATCTGTTTAGCCCTAGCAGCTGCAAGTTCTACTTCTCTCTCTTTAATCTCATGAAATCTTGCCATTTCATCTTTTTGATCATCATCTAACCTCTTTGCAGCCTCTTCACCCAATCTCTCCTCCTCCATTTGTCTTCTTGTTCTCTTTCTAGAAGGAAGATCTTCTGCTACAACTTTAGCTTTTCCTTTATCAACAACAGATGAAGCAGCAATAGTTGTCACACCAGCAGAAGTATCAGGCAATGATACTTGATCAACAACAGGAACACCCATATCCATAGTAGAACCAGCATCAGCAGAAAAAGATAGAGACATGGCAGGAACATTAGTAGAAACAGCTTCATCAATTCGGACTTTCTTAGAATGTGGTTCTGCATCAGCAGGAAGGATAGTAGGAACAAGCTTAGGGGTACTCATTCCATCCTTTTCACATCTAGACTTGATTCTATTATACTGAAGAACCAATTGTTCATCTGAAAGAGCCCAAACTTGTCTCCTTGTCCAAGCATTATTGTATAGTGCACTGCTTTGACTTTTCACATAAGTTCTCATAAATCCCTTTGTTGTGCTTGAGTCATTGGTTTATCTCTTTTGGCTTTGGCAATTTGCTCATCTGCTTCTTTCTTCCTTTGTTTCATAACCTTAACTATTTCAGAAGCCCAATCACCTAACTCACATCTTTTCCAAGAATATCTGTAGCCAAACCAGGAGTAGCAATAACTTGTTCACCAATATGCATCCAATCTGCTTCATCAAAGTTTGGAATTGCAGCATCCAATTCTCTTTGTCTTTCAAGAGGCATAGTAGAAATATACTTTTCTTGAGCAGATTGAAACTCTTTGTCATATTTAGCTTGCTCTTGATTTGCCAATTCTGTGCTTTTCTTGTGATCTTCCCATTCTTTCAAAAGTCTTTCTTGCTCAAGTTTTTCTTCTTCTGAGATAAGATCAGCAACACTCACTTCATTAACTTCAGCAGAATCATCATGAGGAATGACTAACTCTTCCAAAGGATCAGCGGGAATATCTTGAACATCTAAATCAGTGAGATTATCAGCAGATCCTATAGTATAAAGAGTTGCAGTGGGGTCTTCATGAGAAACTTGCTCATGAACAGATGGATCAGTAGTAGGTGACTTCATATACTCTTTACCAGCTACAAAGAATGTATCTACTGATGCATGAACCTCATCAGTAGTGTTTTCAGCAACAATATCACTAATTGGTTCATTCTCCTGAAGAGTATCACCAGCATCTGTCATAAGAGTCTCATCAACATTGGACACCTTAGAAGATTCAGCAGCCTTCTTTTGCCAAATACTGTCTTCTACTCCTTCTGCTGAACTGAATTGGCTTCTTAGGTTTTGAAGATTCAGCAACTTTGGGAGAAGAAGCATGAGTCTGTCTAGCAACTTCAGCCAAGATCTCAATGGAATCCAAGTTCCTCTCCTGAGGCACTACATCAGCATCAATCATAACTTTTCTTTTCTTCTGCTGATCAAGTTATGCTTCTAACTCCTGAACCTTTCTTTTCAATAGCTAAATCTCACCACCAAGACAAGATTTGGTATCTACAAGCTCCTTTTGAAGATCATCAGTCTTTTTAACATACCTGCAAAGCAAATCATATACAGAGGTGAGAGTAATAGGGTTCTCAGTAGAGGTGGCAAAACGGGCGGGCCGGGCGGACATGGGTTACGGGCTAAATGGGCTATGGGCTAAACGGGCTACGGGCTAAACGGGTGCGGGCTAAACGGGCGCGGGCCAAACGGGTGCATGTTATACGAATTACTTTCGAAAAGACTTAAAATAACAACAAAAATTCCTCAAACGTAACACCTCATTTATATTTAAGTAATATATCCATAAGTTTTTCATTAAATGTTCTACAATTGAGAGAAAAAATGTGTGCCCATTATGCCCATTTAACTTCTAAATGGGCAATATATGCCCATTTAAAAAAAAAGAGGGACCCCAAATGTACCCAAATCTTTTAAAAATGTGCCCATTTAGCCAATTTTTTTGATTTTGGGCACAAATTGCCACCTCTAGTTCTCAGCTCCACCAACAGTTTGCTCATTGGTCATGGGAGCTTCATGGAACCTATCAGGAGAAACAGACATATGTACAACATTGGGAGAGCCTGCATCATATGGCTCTCTTACAGGACTTTGTGAGTAGTCTAGTAATCTCAGGCTCAAGAGGTGTAGGTACTTGGGTACCAAGAGACTGAATTGTCTCTTCAACCACAGGAGCAAGCTCATTAGGAGCAACCTGAGAAGGTGATGGAACAGGACTAGGTGACAGAGGTAAAGGGGAAAGTGGAGGCTGGTCAGAAGAAACATTTAATGCTTCAACAGTTGTAGATGGCTCTCCATCATGTACCACTGATGGATTACCATCAGCAGCAACACCAGAAGATGATGGATTACCATCATCAGTAGCATTTTGAGAGGGTAGATTAAAAGTAGCATCATCCTCACTTGTAGCATCATTACCAATTGGCAACATAGCAGCTAACAGAGGGCGATGTACCCCATCGTAGTTAGTTTGCATAGAGGCAAATAACTTAGAACTAAGACTCTTAATGGGAACATGGATTCTATCTTGTGTGGTTATGTCTAAAATTATTTGTAGAAACCTAGGGTACATTAAAAACTTATGCTTTTTCTTCTCAATATTTTCTATCATATTATCAAAAATAAACTTTGAGAAATTATAAGTTAACCCTTTAGAAAGACAGACAATACCACAACCCAATTGGGTAGAGAATTGATCCCAGCCACCAGACTTATTGCTGATACATTGGAGCAGTGTATGCACCAAAAACCTCCACTTGGGACAGAACTGATTCTTAAGCCACTTAGTTGTGTCAGTGCTTCGATAACCAGCTTCCCTCAACCCAGCAAGAATCTCTTAAGTGTTGGAGTGTAAATCACCATTCTCATCATCCAACCGAAGCTTTGTCCTTATCAAACTTTCTGTCACCACATACTCATTTCCCTCAATAGTTGCCACGATCTCTGTGTCAGACCTTTTCCTAGCAGATGCCCAAAATTGCTTCACCATCGATTCATATATCACATTTGGGGAATATGTTAAAGCATAATGAATCTTTGAACGCTGCAGAAACTCCACCATTGAATCATACAGATCATGATCTTTAGTCTTTTTCAGAAAAGCAACTTTGTTATGATCTTTCTTGAATTGAAGTGTTGCCATTTGAAGGATTTGTGATAAACGGTTATGAATTATGCTAATGAATGATGGGTTTATATCGTTTGATGAGGGAATAAGTTAGTTTTGGCGAAGATATGCAAAGTTGGTTATAAATGGAAGTTCCCCAATCGTGGTCAAGAATATCGGAACAACTCAAGAGTCAAAATATCTTCGGTAAATATCTTGAGTTTTACTGTATCACCCAACTCGCATTAATTATCATACAGCCTTGACTTCGCCTATTTAATAACCCCCAAATCACACTTTTATAGATATCAATTACCCCCAATTCTTATCAAAACCCTAATTTCTTAATTAACCCCAAAAATCCACCAAAATCTTCAATCAAACAATAACAATGTCCTCCAAACCAAGTATAATCGACATCTCCTCCGACTCATCAGATTTACTCACATCTCCACCTCCATTAAGACTTCCAACCATCCCACTTGGTCTGACCAAGGAACAGGCCAAGAAAAAGAAACATGATGCAAATCCTCCAAGTCCATCACTATCAGAGGATTATGCATACTATCCCTCGGATTTGGATGATTCAGACGCTTAGAGGGAACTAGAGAGAAGGTGGAATGCTTTGGAGAGAGGTGAAACAAGTCGTCCCCCCGTTCCTGCTGAGAGACAAAATGTCTCTCCCTTTCTTTTTACTTCTGATGAAGAATCTTCAGAGGATGAAGTTGAAGATCCTCCATTCATCCCTCCTTCCACACCAGAGAGATCCCAACCAAGGCCAAGGAAGAGCAATCCATCTCTTCCAACATCACGGGATGTGGTGTTGGGTCTTCCTACTCCAGGATTTGGTGTTTCATACCATGGACGCAAGGGTAAGGGCAAGAAGGCAGAGGTGATGGGTAAGGGAAAAAGGAAGGTAGATTAGGTGATGATGTCATGTTGCCAGGGACCAAAGATATAAAACTAGGTTCTTGAGCATCTTCATGCCTTGAACCAAAGATATAAAACTAGGTTCTTATCATCATCATTCTTCCCTTTCCATTTTCACCTTCAGCTTCTTCATCATACTGGTCATGCATATCCAGCCCTTTTGCTATAGATGATAGAAGTTAGAATAACTTTGGTAGACATAGTATAGGAATGATCTTGTATTTCGTTTTGAAGTGGATTGTAAGCTGTACTTTGTTTCTTGAATGAATGAACCACTTTTTTCAGTTGTGAACTCTGTAATTTGACTTCAGTAGAAACAATGATTCTTTTGTTATATTACACTTCAGCATAAATAAACTCTTCAGCATATATGATCACATTCCCATTGAAATAAACTTGGTGAAGTTCATCTTAAAATCAGAAACTCCAAATAAGGGCATTCTGCAAATCAGACACAAAATAGCAAACAAAACACACAAAACTTACAGAAACATTAGTTGGTTAGTGTTAGCAAAACAATTATATACAAAAATATACAAAGTTACAATGACAATCCTCCCCTGAGGCATATGCCTCCCCTCAAACTTTGCAGTCAAGGGTTAAGCATACCAATATGGACCACTAAGTGTTGAAACCTAGGTCCATCAAAAGCCTTAGTTAACAAATCTGCCACATTATCATCTGTGTGAATCTTTACCACTTTAATCAAATGTTTTTCATAAGCATCTCTTATAAAGTGGTCCCTGATTTCAATATGTTTGGTTCTATTATGAAAAACTGGATTTTTAACAATGCAAATGGTACTTTGATTGTCAATAAAAATGGTGGTATTCGTGAAATTAAACCCATAATCCAGCAATTGATTCTGAATCCATAGAACCTGTCCACAATAATTGGCAGCAGCAACATACTCTGCTTCAGTAGTAGAGGTAGCCACAATGGTCTGTTTCTTGCATTGCCAAGAAATCAATCTTCTCCCAAGAAATTGGCAACCTCCAGTTGTGGATCTTCTATCAATATTGGCACCAGCATAGTCACTATCACTAAATGCTTCCAACCTAAAATGAGACTCTTTTGGGTTGGCCTTTGAGGTACTTGAAGATCTTTTTGACAGCATTCAAATGAGAAGTAAGTGGAGTGACCTAGTGCCTAGAACAAGCACTCACAGCAAATGTAATGTCAGGCCTAGTGATGAGGCGAAAAATGATCCGTTTTTAGGGGGTCATTTAAGCCCAGAATTGAATTTATTTGATCAAATATTGCCCTAAATCATTCCTTTTGTGATTTTAGGTACTTTTGGAGTGAATTCTGGAAAAGGAAGCATTTTGGACGTTTTTGGAGCATAAAAGTGAAGAAAATAGCAAAGTCTTAATTTTCCTTGCTGGGAACAGTACCTGACGGCGTCACCAATTCCTTAATGACGGCGTTAAGAGGAAAACAAGAGGTGAAGAGGGTAGAGACCATGACGATCCAGAATGTTTTTACACTAGGGCGTGACGGCGTCACCTTAGGCCGTCACGACCCCATTACTCTTGACGGCCCAGAGAAGATTTACTCTTGACGGCATCAGATCTGGATCTAGGCAATCCGATTTTATTATGGGCGGCGGGTTGATGGCGTCAGAATTTTCTTCTTGACACCGTCACCTTGGAAAATCTATATATACTTTTGCAATTTTCATTCATAAAAGGAGGACAATTTGAGGGTCTACTTGAATAAACCTTAGCACGATTTTAACGGTATTTTCAAGGGTTTTCACCCCTTGAAACCTTTCATGTTCAATTAAGATAAGTATCCTTTCAATTCATTCAATATGTCTATGTGTTGTTTGAATATATCTTACGCTTGTCTTGAGTTTAACATGCTAGGCTAGATCTCTTGTGTGTTTGCTTAGATGTAGTGAAACCTAGATGTTCATTATAGGTTGATTGCTTGTTTATAGTTGTAATGGACGAATGATTTCGATGTTAGGCTTAAGAAAACTGGCAGACTTCCATAGTGTAACTTGCTTGAACGTCTTAAGAAGCATGAACCAATGCGTACTAGGTTTTTATGGTTGTATTTAATGCATGAGCGAATTCTAGTGATCCCATGTTAGAAGCTTCTTGCAGGCTCGACATAGGAGTGAAGTAGGAGCTTATAGAGTTGGGGAAGTACGTACGCCACCCCACAATTGGTATTAAGGAATATAACCCGTCATCCACGCAACTGTAACAAACAATTAACCTGTAAAAGATATCTAGGGAGTAATGAAATCTAAGTAAACACAATTTTCCCATTTATTGTTCACACCACTAGTTTAATTAGTTTTATTTACATTTTTGTTATTTTATTTTGATTGCATCTTTAGTTATTGGGTTAGTTGATTAGCAACTAATTCCGCCCACTCTTCCAAAACCCGAGATTTTAATTGCTTTTATAAAAATATAAAAATACAAAAAGAATCATCCCTCACCTCTAGACCTAGTTTTTAGGCTTTCTAATCCTAGCGACACTATTCCTGAGTTGAACGATCAATCCCCCGGTGCTTGTCACTGTACTATAATACAACGATCAGGTACACTGCCTGGTGGGGGTTGTAAGCTTCTCGAGATCTCTCGAGAGGTAAAGCCTGGTGCAATTCCCACGCATCAAGTTTTTGGGGCCGCTGCCGGGGAATAGTTATTGTGTAAGTTAGGATTTCTTTTTATTAGGTCTACTTGCTAGATTCCTTTCTAGTAAGATTTTATTTTTATTTTTAGGTTTTCTTTAGTCTATCTTATTTCTTCGTGCCTTTGTTCGTAATATCCACCATTCGCCATCATGGCAAACGACGAATTCTCTAACCTTAGAGTCACTAGGAGTCGTAGTTCCGCTCAATGTTGCAAAAGTCATGAATCGGTCCCGAGGCGGTCGAGGGCCGTGTAGCGAATTTTGGCCGATTAATCGCTGATTCCAAGGTCCAAAGCCGATTAATCGGCCGATTACCTTGTAATTCGCTCCAAGGTCCAAGGCCATTCAGCTTGTAATCGCCGATTAATCGGTCTTGTAGGCCGATTTTTGCAACACTGGTTCCGCTAGAGATCTTGTTTTACCCTATGCAACCCCCATTCCTAAGAGCCTTAAGGACTACTCCTCCCCAAATCCTCGTGGCTTTTCAAACGCCATTGTCTTTCCAAACGAACACACCAATGAGGTCTTGCATGCGACCGATGTTTGGCTTGTCCAAAGTGTGTGCAAGTTTTGTGGACTAGATGATGATGACCCGATTCAACACATCAAGGACTTCTTGAAAATAGTAGACACCCTCCATACGGATGTGGCTACTAGAAACATGTCCCGATTACAATTCTTCCCGTTCACCCTTTATGAAAAAGCCAAAGAGTGGTATGATAAACTTCCCTCTGAATCTATTTTCACATGGGAGCAACTCATATCCAAATTTTATGAGAAGTTCTTTCCAGCAGGGAAAACCTCAGCATTTAGGGATAGGATCCTCCGCTTCCGAAAAGGGGAGGACGAACCCTTCCATAAATCATGGATTAGATTCAAGGATTTAATAAGACAAGTTCCCCATCATGTAATCGAACTCTGGCTTCTGGTCCAAATCTTCTATGACAATGTCTCCTCAAATGACCGAAACGGGATCAACAATTCTAGAAAAGGGAAATTATCCAATCTTAGTGCCGAGGAAGGATGGAATAGGATTGAGGAATATGCTCAAGACCAGGTTGACACTTGGGATGAACCTGAGTCAACTGCCAGCATGTCTAAAATCACAACAACACCTTCAGATCGGCTAAGAAAAATTCACAAAAGAATGGAATACCTAGCTGGGTCATAATTAACTCAACAACTTTCAAATCCTTACTTAATCTGCGACTACTGTGGGGGCCCGCACGAGGTAGAAGAATGCGGAGGAGAACCCACGACTGAACATGCGTGCTTGTCAGGGCATGACATCTACGCTGACCCCTCCCTTTTGCCTTTTTACCAAAACGATGATTACACCCTTTGGGGAAATCTGGTGAAGAAAAAAAAAGGAGAGGAAGGCCCTGAATATAAAATCAGGAGCACTTTTGAAGATGACCTTGGTCACTTCAATCAAGAAAAAGGCTTACAATTAAAAGGTCTTGATGAGCTCGTCGATGAGCAACAAAATGACATATAAGAATGGTTCAACAAGGTTAACTCCACCCTTGATAACCAAGACCGGCCATCAGTAAGCCAAAAAGACCCCATGCTCGCAATAACCACTCGAGCTGGAACAACAACCAAGGACCCCCTTATCCAAGCTCACATCCTATCACCCTTGATGTGAGCAGCGAGGCTCCCGAACAACCTCCCCTGGTGACCTCATCCCCATCGAATCCACCTAATCAACCTGTGAGAATCCCATTCCCATCCTGACTAAAAAACCAGAAAATTGAGAATGATAATAAGAGATTTTTGTCATACCTGAAAGACTCGGTGATCACCATACCTCTCCTTGATGCTTGTTATCACATGCCAAAGTATAGCTCATACTTTAACAAATTACTCGCCAACCGAAAGAAACTCGAGGGCCATGTGACTCTGGGGGAAGAATGTTCGGTGGTGACCCATCGAGGGCTACCAAAAAAAGTAGACGATCCAGGCAGCTTCACCATGCCATGTTCCATAGGATCTCTATCAATAAAGAATTCTCTTACCGATTTAGGGGCGAGTATCAACCTCATGCCTCACTCCATGTTCCTTAAACTAGGATACTCCGGATTAAAGCCTACCCATATGAACATCCAACTAGCCGATAGATCAGTCAAATACCCCGTAGGGATATGCGAGAATGTGCTAGTTAAGGTTGGAAAATTCAAATTTTCGGTTGACTTCGTAATCTTGGAGATGGAAGAGGATGACTTGGTACCCATCATCTTAGGGAGACCATTTCTTGCTACCGCTTGTGCAGTCATTGATGTTCATGACGACAAGTTAACCTTACGAGTAGGAATCGATAGCTTAACCTTCGACACTAAAGACACTATGAATCTCTCTCTCGAAGCAGCTAATCGACTTTATTTCATCGGAGAGGTCGATGAACTCGCGGATGTTATTGATAACTGTGTTGATGAACAGATCGAAGAAGGCTGTTTACGGGGTGAGAATTTTCTCCCCTTGTTGGAGGAAGAAAAGATGGAGGGTGCTGGGGCAGTCTCTTTCTATCCTAGACAGGAGGCCACTGAACAACTCGAACTCCGAAAACCCGAAAACAAGCTTAAACCCTCTATTATCGAACCTCCTAAGCTAGATCTTAAAGAACTCCCTAACCACCTAGAGTATTCCTTCCTTCAGGGAGAGGATCAACTGCCGGTAATCATAAACTCTTCCCTCGAATATGAATAAAAAGGTAAGCTCTTAGAAGTCCTCAAGAAATATAAGGGAGTGCTTGCATGGAGTGTAGCCGACATTAAGGGGATTGACTCAAATTTTTGCACGCATAAGATTCTTATGGAAGAAAACTATAAACCTACCGTGCAATCCCAGAGGCGAGTGAATCCCAACATTAAGGAAGTAGTGAAGAAAGAAGTCATCAAACTTCTGGATGCAGGACTAATTTACCCAATCTCGGATAGCCCGTGGGTTAGTCCTGTACAGGTGGTACCAAAGAAAGGTGGAATGACTGTGGTAAAGAACGACAAGGGTGAGATGGTACCCCAGAGAACGGTTACTGGCTGGCGGGTATGCTTCGATTATAGAAAGCTCAATGATGCCACAAGGAAAGAACACTTTCCCTTACCATTCATTGACCAAATGTTGGAGAGATTATCTGGGCACGAGTACTACGGTTTCTTGGATGGGTTCTCGGGATATTTCCAAATCCCCATAGCACCTGTGGACCAAGAGAAAACCACGTTTACTTGCCCTTATGGAATGTTCGCCTACAAAAGAATGCCTTTTGGGCTGTGTAATGCCCCCGCCACTTTTCACCGATGCATGACCGCAATCTTTCATGAACTGATGGAAGATAGCATGGAAGTTTTCATGGATGACTTTTCAGTCTTCGAGAACTCTTTCGACCGCTGTCTTGCTAATCTAGAAAAAATGCTCAAACGTTGTGAGGAAACCAACTTGGTGCTAAATTGGGAAAAATGTCATTTCATGGTAAAAGAAGGGATTGTGTTAGGACATAAGGTCTCAGGGAATGGGATTGAGGGGGACCAAGCTAAAGTGGAAGCTATATCTAAATTACCTTATCCCACGACTGTTAAATCAATACGCAGCTTCTTGGGCCATGTCGGGTTCTATAAAATAGCTCGGCCAATGACTCAATTTCTGATGAAGGATGCCCCTTTCGATTTTTCTCAAGAATGCAAGGATGCATTCGATCTCCTGAAAAAGGAGCTCATGCAAGCTCCAATCATGGTTACACCCAACTGGGAGTTACCTTTCGAAATCATGTACGATGCTAGCGATTATGCTGTCAGATCAGTATTAGGCCAAAGGCGTGACAAGTTATTCTAACCTATTTACTACGCCAGCAAAACCATGAATCCTGCTCAAGAGAATTACTCTACCACCGAAAAAGAATTATTGGCCGTTGTGTTCGCCTTCGACAAATTCCGTCAATATCTTGTCCTTTCAAAGACAGTCGTTTTCACCGATCACTCGGCTCTCCGATATCTTTTTGCTAAGCAAGATGCTAAACCACGACTAATTCGGTGGATCTTCTTGTTACAGGAATTTGACGTTGAAATCCGTGATAAAAGGAGGGCAGAGAATTTGGCTGCTGATCACCTATCTCGTCTTGAAAATCCCCTTGATGAGTTGGATAGAAGCGAGATTCGGGATTCATTTCCTGATGAACAACTCATGTCAATGACAGATTCTGAACCATGGTACGCTGATTTTGCTAACTATCTCGCGAGCAGACTCATTCCGGAACACATGACTAAATATGAAAAGAAAAGGTTCTTTGCCCAACTAAAATACTACTTATGGGATGAACCATTTTTATTCCGAAGGTGTCCTGATCAAATAATCAGACATTGTGTTTCAGGAAATGAGGCAGTAAAAATCATGAGAGAGTGTCACTCTGGCCCCTCTAGGGGCCATCATGGGATAAACACCACTGCACGAAAGATTTTAGATGCGGGATTCTATTGGCCCACAATATTCCGTGATGTTAAAGAAATGGTGCAAGCATGCGATGCATGTCAACGGGCCGGGAACATATCGAATAGAGATGAAGCACCTCAGAATTTTATACAAGTATGTGAGGTCTTCGACGTCTAGGGAATCGACTTCATGGGACCCTTTCCATCTTCAAGAGGGAATGAATACATTTTAGTTTCCATCGACTATGTTTCAAAATGGGTGGAGGCACAAGCCCTTAGGGCCAACGATGCTAGGGTAGTTATTCATTTTTTGAAAAAGCTGTTCGCTAGGTTCGGAATTCCTAAAGCTCTCATCAGTGATAGGGGAACCCACTTTTGCAATGCGCAAATGGAAAAGGTCATGAGGAGATACGGAGTGTCCCACCGATTTTCCACCGCCTATCACCTACAAACCAATGGTCAGGTCGAAAACATTAACAGAGCTATTAAAAGAATACTAGAAAAAATGGTTAGTTAGAATAGAAAAGACTGGTCATTTAAACTCGATGAGGCCTTATGAGCATTTCGAACTGTCTACAAGACACCTATTGGAATGACCCCGTTCCGCATGGTCTACGGCAAGGCATGTCACCTTCCGGTAGAACTAGAACATAAGGCTTATTGGGCGCTTAAGGCATGTAATTTAGACTATACAATTGTTGGAACAAATAGGTTTTTGCAACTCCATGAGCTTGATGAGCTAAGGTTAGAAGCATATGAGTCTTCCATTACATATAAGGAGAGGGCAAAAAGATGGCATGACCAGCGAATTAAGAAACCTAAGGAATTTTTAGAAGGGGACAAAGTCCTATTGTATAACTCTCGGTTAAGGTTATTTCCAGGGAAGCTCAAGTCTAGATGGTACGGGCCATTTATGGTGAAAACTTCCTCTAAAACTGGAGCTGTTGTGTTAGTAGACGATGAAAGTTGAGAATTTACTGTCAACATACAACGTGTAAAACATTATCAAGAAAATAGCAATGAAATGATTAGTGAGGAGGATGTAACATTTGATGATGAGGTTACGTAATAGCCCATTACCTTGAGTCTAGCTACAAGACTCGTAAATAAAGAAAAGCGCTTCTTGGGAGGCAACCCATGCTTTGTGTGATTTTTATTTGTTTCCGTATGCATGCTTTATTTTTATTTTTGGTAGATCATGTTTAAAAAAAACTAAAATGGTGAAAATACTTCATTTTGTTGTTTGGCTTCGTCTTAACTTCATCCAAAGGTATTTCGCAAAAGATAAGTGTAATGGGAAACCCTAAATATGTTTTTAAGAAACAAAATTGATCATGATTCTCCACAATATTTAATGGACATGTATATTCGTATTTGTTAGAGTCAAATGCTTGTATCGAGTCATAATGATGTTTTGCAGGACTTTCCAGGAAGTAGGACACAAGTTTTCCAGAAACTAAACGTAAGGATTTCTTCAGATCACTTCTGACGGCGTCATGTGTAAAATTCTGGAAATTTTGCTAGTTTTGTTTTTCTAACGGAGTCTTAAAGTTTTTGTTAATTCTTTAGTTTTATAAACTCCAGGAAATCTGCAAACATTCATTCCATAAGCATTCTATCTTACATTGCTTTCTATGATTTGTTAGCATATATAGATTGCCGCCGATTTTACGCGAGGTTTCCTTGTTTGTTTTCTCAGGTTTAACAGGTTATGTATGACAAGAAGATGGTTTATATTCTGGAAGGGAAGCTTTGATTGTTCATTTTCTTGGAGGAAGATCTAACCTTGTTACCGCACTATCCATACCGAGCGAATCAGGGGAGTATTTGATTTCATTCTTTTATCTATTTCACTTTTACATTCTTTAATTGAACATTGGGGACAATGTTCATCCTAAGTGTAAGGGGAGGGTAAATGATGATACCTTATAGGATACACTTTCACTTGAGTTTGTTTGTTTGATGGTAGATGTGTAATAAAACTAAGAGAAATACTTGTTAGTGTAATTTTAGCGCCAAATTTAAATTTTTTTTACAACATTTAGGAGTGAAACTTTAGCCATAGTAAGCGTCTCATGGATAGGAGTCGTATGACTAGCACAAAACCGTACTATTTAGAAAAATTTTCCACCCAAATATGTGAGGTTCGCCTTTAGATTTGATAGGAAAAGCATTTATTATTAGTGCTTATAAGTGTACCGGTAGCATTTAGATTCTAGAACTTGCGTTAGTGATGCATCCCGAGACCGCTAGTGAGACTACATTCGTGTAGTAGGATTTACTACATGATAAGAGGCATTAGGATCACCCTTGTGTTAAACCCGTATCATAATTACTTGACCATTTAAGTCATATTACTTGGCTAGTTAAGTCAACTAATTTTTCCCACACCTTTAGCGTTGTACTCATTTTTAGTACACGAAACCCCTAATACATCCCTCCGAGCCTATCTTTTCGTTTCTAACTTTAAGCATCTTACTTAAAGAAAGAATTTGTTACACCCCACTTAAATGTACAACCAAATCGCCTTAGCCTTTCGTGTATGCACTCATCTTTAGTGCATTATTGTTTCATGTTTAAACCCTTAGTTAATTATCTAATTGATTACATGGTTGCTAAGTCGAGTCATATCCTTGTACATATTGTTTTTGGACTATTGGGACTCATGGGTAAAGTACTTATGTTATGGAGTAATGGGAAGAACATCATATTATTACCCCCATATGTGCGTTAATATTAAAAGTACTCCAAGTGTTTTGATTATCTTGATTCGAGTCATTGGATTAGTTTATTGTAAAGTGTTGGGATATAAAAGATCAAGGTACTGCTGTATGTCAAAGTACTGCTGTATGAAGAAGAAAGTCAAAGTACTGCTGAAGATAAAAGTCAAAGTACTGCTGTTTACTGAAGAATGTTTAAAGTACTGCGAAGGAAACAAGGACTTATGTGCAATATTAGTTAAAGGATTAATGTGTAATATTGAACGAATATTCTAGAATTAGTTAGCGATAATGACTTATTGTTCAAGTTATATGTTGTAAACCGACTTAAGGTTATCTATATAAAGAGCCTTAAGAGGTATTAGTCGATATATGTTTTAGAGTTGTTCAAAGTCGATAATAGTTAGGGACTGTTAGTGAATCTGTGTAACAAAGCAGGTTCAAAGTTTGGTTAATATAAAAGTTCTTCTTAAGCTTTGTGTTAGTAGATTCCGCATACTTTACAAGGTTAAACAGTGTTTCAATATTAATAGTGTTAAGTTTACTTAATATTATTAAACCTTTACAAGCTACAAAGTAGTTTGGTCAGAGTATATCGATCCAACAAGTGGTATCAGAGCTTGTGTTGGAAACTCTGATTAAGAAGAAAAACCTTTAAACCAATTCTACAACAAAACCTTCAAGATGTCGACAGAAGCTGCACCTGCTCCATCGATCACTGCTGTTAGAATTCCTATTGTTAAGAAGGGAGAATATGACTTATGGGCCATGAAGATGAGGCAGTACATTGCCATCACAGACCATGCCCTATGGGATGTGATTGTCAATGGTAATATGCAAATTGATGAACCAGTAGAGGTCCCTGGACAACCAGCACCACCTAAACCAACCATACCTGCTGCTACCAAAAGAAATCAAGACAAAGCTCTCAACATACTGCTTTCTGCTATTCCTGATGGTCACTTATTAAAGTTTCATGATGCCAAGGATGCCAAACAACTATGGGCTGCAATTAAGAAGAAGTTTGGAGGTAATGATGCTTCCAAGAAGATGCACAGGAACTTGCTGAAACAACAATTTGAAACTTTCACTGTTGGTGAAAGAGAAGGTCTTGATTCTGCTTATGAAAGAATCCAAAATCTTCTGAGTATGCTAGAACTATATGATGCTGAAGCATCAGTTGAAGATGCTAATTTGAAGTTTTTGAGAAGCTTGCCATCAGCATGGCATGTAGTTGCTACTATGATCAGAGGACAACCAGGGCTGGATACAATGGACTTTGATGATCTCTACAACAATCTGAAGGTGTATGAGCATGAGATGAATGGTACTACAGGTTCAAGCACACATCAGAAACCTCAAAACATTGCTTTTGTATCTTCTGAAAACAAAAGCAGTACTTCCAATAAAGGTACTGCTTATCCTATCCAAAGTACTGTGACTAAAACTCAGGTTCCATGTACAACTATGGTCACTACCACTTCATCACAATCAATTACCCCCACCTCAGATGATGTTCTATGTTCATTCTTTTCTCAACAAGCATCTCTACCTGTAACCTATCAAGAGGATGTATTGCAAATAGATGATGATGCTTTGGAAGGAATTAATATCAGATGGCAAGTTTCCATGCTCACTGCAAGGATCAAGAAGTATGTTAATAAGACAGGAAAAGGCATCAATTTCAGAGCTAAACAGGGAATAACATTTGATAAGTCCAAGATTGAGTGCTTCAACTGTCAAAGGACTGGTCACTTTGCAATGGAATGCAAATTTGCAAAGTATCAAGCAAACAAGATGATTGAACCACCTAATCCTGAAAGAAAAGAGATTACTATTACTGAACCAAAACCAAAAGCTTTGGTTGCTCAAGAGAATCTGTCAGAGATTGATTGGTCCAATGAGTTTGATGATGAACCTGTAACCTATTCAATGGTTGCATTGGAAGACTGGAGCACAGCATTTGATGAAGAGCATGGATATGCTGCTTTGGAGTTAAGAGATAGTCTAGGAAGCTTTGATTTAAGCATGGAGTTTGAAGAAGATCCTGTTCAGCTTGCTATGGTAGCTACTTCACCAAGTTCATCCACTGGCTCTGAGGTATGCTCTAAGTGCAATAATATGTATCAAAAGTTACTTAGTGAATATGTAGCTGAAAGAGAAAATTTTCAAAAGGCTAGGGCAGAGATAGCTGGCTACCAGTTGACTTTGGAGTCAATGGAGGCCAAAATAATTACACATGAAAACAATGAAGTAGCATGGGCTGAAACATATAAACAACAAGAATACCAAGTTAAATTAAGTGAATGGAAACTAAGATGTAAGGTGTCTGAACTAGAGAAAGTTACTGCTGAAAGAGATAAGTTGTTAGAAAAACTTGTTGTTTGGAATGAATCAGGTCTGTGACATGTTCAATTTGTTGAAAAGCAAAGAACATCAAACATTAAAACTGGTATAGGTTATGATAATGATAGTTCAGCAGGAATTCCATTTGAGAGTAAGGAACTAAATCTTACAATAGATACCTCCACTAGTGATAAAGAGTTTATAAGTTTAGATGAAAACACTTCTAGTGATGAGGAATATCTAGTCCAACACCTCCTGAATTTAAGAAAGACAAGGGATACAATGCAGTTCCTAACCCCCCAGGTAGCTTTCAACCACCTAAAAAAGATGTTTCTTGTTATGGGGTAGATAATCTAGAGTTTAGGAAAAAGCTTAAAAGTCAATCTAATCCTGAAACTTTAGAAAAATCTGTTGAAGCACCAAAGGTTGATGAGAAAAAGTTTTCAAAACAAGCAGTACCATCAAACACTTTTCAAAGTACTGCTTATCACTCAGCAGTACCTCAAAGAAAATACTTTCAAAATACTGTTAATTTTAGAAAACCTTATGGAAAGGGATTTGGGAATTTTGGTCCAAAAGTCTGTTATGTATGTTATAGTCCTCATCATTTGATTAAAGACTGTGATTATCATTCAGAATACTTAAGTAAATATCCAAAGACCAGAACTGCACAACCAAGTCATAGGGAGAATAAGCCAAGGGACAACAAACCGGTTTGGAATTACACAAATAGGGTTAACCATAGTAATTTCTCAAAATACTATAGGTACCCTCATCAGAAAAGATCATACTCCAAACCCTCAGTACCTTCACAAAGTACTGATAGAAAGTTCCCTAACCAAGATGCTTCTAGCAAACATTCAAGTGTAAGACCTAGAAGATTCAACTACTATAAACCTAGAAGGCCTTACAACACAAGAAAAGATGCTAGAACACAGACCCCAACTCCAAAAGTTACAACTAAATGGGTTAAGAAAGAAAGTACTGCTGGGGAAGAACCAGTACTTTCAGAGGTTGACTCCTCCCAAACTAATTAGTCAACCATGTGCAGCTGATAGGCCCACCTGGGAGAAAGTGCAAGTTAATATTGACCGTGGAAATATAGGGAAATCCCCGGGTCATTAAATCCCAACGAGATTGAAATTGTATTTGTAAACGATTAGGAGAGTGAGTGGTACTGAGGACAGTAACATAAATGATTTGAGGGTTGATTATACTACTGATTGCTTGATATTTGGATAATATGAAAATATATAAACAATAACAGAGATACAAGTAAAAGCACAAATAAGAAAATCAGATAACAGACAGAGACAAGTGGTTTTTAACAAATTACAAACTACAGGGGGTAAAAGTGAAACTTTTGAAAACTTAAAATTAAAGAAAATGGAAAATGAAATTGAAATTATGAAAATGATTATTATAATATTTAATTACTATTTAATTAATTAAAACTATTTAAAATCTAATTTAAACCTAAGTTAAATTAACTAAAAATTATAAATACTACAAATTAAACTAAAAACTTATAAAAATAATTTCTAAACCTAAATTAGAACTTGAAGAAAGTATAAAAAATGAAAACAAATATTTTTGTCTTTTTATGAGTATTTTATTAAGTAAAAACTATTTAATTTAATTAATCTAATTAAACTATTTTAAATGACTATTATTACTAAATTACCTTAGAAAATTATGATAAAATTTATAAAACTATTTAAACACTACAGGAATACTACAAAATTATAAAAAGTTGCCAAAAATTATATTTAAGCTAATTGACTAATTAATTACTTATTAATTAATTTAAAGCTAATTTAATTAATTTAAATAAGAAAATTAGAAAATGGACAGTGGAAATTATGAAAATATTTTTTAAAAGTCTTAACTACTTTATAAAACTTAAGAAAAATACAAAATTCTACTTTTGTTAATTAAAATTAAATAAATCTATATAATTACTAATATTACCTATTTAATTATTTAAACTAGTTTTAAATCTAATAAATAGTAAACTGCTTAGGAAAAATCTAAGAAAATTATTTTAACTACTTAAAGGTACTAGGTAATTAATAAAATTATAAAATTGGAAAAGTGCTTATTAATAAGCTGAGATGAAAATTAATTAGATAATTTCTATTAAATAGAAGCTATCACTATAATTAAAGTTGGCTTTTTCTGGATTTTCTTTTATAAAACTATTAAAATAATTAAATAATGAAACTTTTACAAAAACAACTACTTTGGAACCTCAGAATAAGCACTGTAAGTGCTTATTAGCTTATACAGTTGACTAATGTTGACCACACCAAGAAATGAGCTAATTTGGGTTATGTGGGGTCCACACTGGTTGAGTAAGGTTCACCTAAGTTACTTGAACTAGTTTGAGTAAGTCTTAACCAAATAAGCAGTAAGAATAAGCTACAAGACCTCAATAAGCAATTCCAAACTTATTTTCTGAGACAGAAAAGGACAAAGTTTAGAGTTGATTCTAGGTGGGGTCCACTGGTCTAATGGTCAAACTAAGGGTCAACTATTGAACCTGGGTAGGAGGGGGTTGTAAGAGCCTAATTATGGGATGTGGGACCCACTGGGTTAGCCACAGATCACCATCAAAGTTGGGTGGGTGGAATATGGTCTGAGTGCACAGGGTACTGAGTTGCCCTGCAGTCCACTTTTAGCTCTTGCACAAGCTTGAGAAAAAATCTTAAAAATCAAATAAGCTTTGATTCCTAGAGTTTAGGTGGTATATTATAAGCACAAGAAATTTCAAGCTCTAAATTAGCTTCCTAAATTCTAGAAAAATCACCCAAGTTTTGAGAAATCTGAGAACAACACAATTTGACTTTTTGAATGATGAACTAACTTTGACTTTGATGAACTTCTGATTGATCCTACTTGTTTAATAAGATGTTATAAGCTAATATTAAGTTAAATTAAGCTAGCGTACTAACTTATGAGATGGTATGATGAAACTTGGACTCAAATTCCACCACAGTTAACTGTGGTGATGAATTACTTGTGATTTTGACTTTTAACCAACTAAGACTTGAATAGTTTTGTTTTTCTGAGCTAATATTACACTATATGACTTGTATAAACTAGAAATAACAATAATAACAAGCTGAGTTACACAGAACATGCAAATCCAAACACACCTTAATACTAGACTGTTTTATGTTTTAATAAGCTAAAGGCTTTAAAAGCTTATCCTACTGATCCACAATGACTTATTATGTTGTAATAGATCTAAACAAGTGCTAAGAAACAGAAATTAACCACAGATACACAAGATTACTTGTTATACTAAATTGACTGTGAAACTTTGATATTTTAACAACTAGAATTTCCAACAAACAAGATACCAATTTTAGGTTATACTATCACTAATTAAGAGTGAATAAGCATTAAACAACTGAAAAAGCAAGCAATTGACAAAGCTATAATATAAGGACAGATATGAGATTTTTGGAACTTACAAAATGCTTTCCTGCTCAAAATCAAGAACCAAGAACAATGAAACTTTTCCTAACATCCACCAATGGATTCTAACCCAGGACCATCCACAATATGCCCTGCTCCAATGCTTTTCACCAAGAACCAACCAGTTTGACTTTCTTTGATTTTTTGTATTTTTGATTTTTTATATTACTAAACTACTTTTAATGGTTTCTAATAGCTTTTATAAGCTATCTAGGAGCTTATGTGAGCTTAATAGTCTCTATAACATAACAATAACAAATACACAGCTTATTGAGAATTTTGATATGAAATTGAACATTGCACAACCTGAGGTAACAACACAAACTTGATTTTTATTAACTAAAAAGATTACTAGTACACTGAGAATGCTTAAACTGAAACTTGAAAGCTTAAATTACACTTGAACTTTTAAAACAAACTAATACGACATACACTTTTTAAATTAAAACTAGATACTTGACTCCTCCGCTTCTCTTCCTGTTATAAGCTCAAATTAGGGTTTCTTGGATGACTTGGAGCTTTTCCCACTTCAATCTTGGCCCTTAAATTCTCTGAATCAATCTCATCCGTTTAAACTCATTTTGGCGCCAAAGTCTTCCACGTTAACTTGGGGCCAAAGGAGAACAATTAAGGATTATTGGAGTATTGTGGAGGTGTCAGGAGGCAAAGGGGAATGTTTTTATGCAAGTTGGGGCTTTATGGAAGGAAACAGAGGTTGTGGAGTGGTTTGGAGTGAGAATTGCATTAAATGGGGTGTGGGTTTGCTGTGAGGTGGAAAGGAGGATTTAGGGGATTAGGGGGTGAGGTAGAGAGGTGAGGTGGTGGTGGAAATACCACCTGGTATTGGGTTGCAGTGAGGAAGGAGGGGGATGAACAGTGTGTGTGGTTTGGGCGGTTTTGGTTGGTCAAACGGGGTCAAACCCCGTATTATATAAAAGGGGTAGATGGGCTTATTTTTGGGCTTGGAAGGGTGTGGGCTGGGTAAGGGGGTTTGGATTGGTTTTGGTTTTGGTTTATTTAATAAATAAGGGTCCGGTTGGTTAAGTGTAGTAAACAAGGACCAAAAATGTAATTTTAGCAAAGTTAAGGGGCTGTAATTGTGATCTTCCCAAAGTGTTTTCAAGGACTTAACTTGCCAAAAATGATAAACCAAGGACCAAATTTGTGATTTTTCCATTTAAAAATATCCAGGGACCTTTTCTGTAATTTCTCAAACTCCAGGGACCATTTATGTAAATTTGGATTTTTAAGGGACTGTGGTTGTAATTTCTCAAAATGTTATCATAAGGACCAATTTTGTCATTTTAGAATAGTACAAGGTTTATTTTATTAATTTCCCATTTTTAAACCTTAAGGACTAATTTTGACATTTTTGAAACTTGAGGGTCTAAAGTTGTCATTTTGTAATTTTTATCTTTAAAAGATTAACTTGACAACTTATGAATCCCTAAGGACCTTTGATGATATTTTTCATGTTTTGATTTACCAGGGACTAGATTTGACAATTTTTGAAACTTGAGGGACTGAAACTGCCAATTATGCAAACTTTGTACGTTTTTCATCTGTTTTTGTATATTTTGCATTTGAAACATATAAAACACACTTCTAAGATATTTTAAGTATTTTGATGCATATTTGAGTGTTTTTGTATGTTTTGGCAGTTCAGATTGGTATAAAATGATGAGTATTTAGACACTCATCAATCCCCCACACTAAACTATTGCTAGTCCCTAGCAATCTATTTGAGAAAAAATTAATGGATTTTTACTCTTTACCAAAAGCCATCACTTCTGGAGTAGCCAGGTGTAAGAACTGTGGCACACCTGATAACCGTGTGATTTTAAGCAAACCACCAGCTGTCAACGGATTTGATTTGTCTTTACCAAAAGCCGTTTGCTTCTGGACTAGCCAAATCTTGATGGAATAGTCAACATCTTGGTGAGCTGATTACCAATTATGGTTTTTCCACAGCCTTTACCACAAGCCATAATCTTGCGGGCTAGCCAACTCATTCGCTTTATGGGATATGGGGAGCTGAGGAACCATACAATTTTTGGCAAATTGCAAGCCATCAACGGTTTTGAGATGTCTTTACCAAGAGCCGTTTGCTCCTGGACTAGCCAATCCTGTTGTGGGTTAGACATGGAGGATTGATACCATTATTTGCATTTCTAAGTGTGAAAAAATTGGTAATTTTGATCAAATGGGGGTTCTTGATGGAACATGTGTTTTGCATTCGTGAGAACGCTCCCCCACACTTAGAACTGAATATTGCCCTCAATATTCAAAGTACTTGGTGTCCCACCAAGACTTAGAACGTAAGAAGGTAATACTATTAACCTTTTATTTTACTCTATTTACATACAAACTCACTTTTTTCTTTTTCTTTGTCTTATACCATTTTTTTTTTGAAAAAATATTTACATATGTACAACATGTGGTTCGTCTCCCCCACACTAGGGTGGTAGAAAGGGATGAGAAGACAGAAATATGGGTGACGACCCATATTGCTACTGTTTTTGATTACCGAGTCGCTAGCTTGACTCGACCTCGAATTGAATTGTCCATGAGGTAGCTACTGTTTTTGATTACCGAGTCGCTAGCTTGACTCGACCCCAAATTAAAATTGTCCTTGGGGAAACTTGTTTTTGTTAACCGAGTCACTAGCTTGACTCGACCCCGAATTTATTGGTCCATGGGGTAAGTTTGGAGATCCGGGACAACCATTGGTTGTATGTCCCCTCCAAAATAGTGTTTTAACCGATGACCATTTACTTTAAAATTGGGACCGCCGGGTTGCAATAACTCAACAGTTCCATATGGGTATACTTTTGTTATAGTAAATGGTCCAGACCAACGGGTTTTTAGTTTTCCCGAGAAAATTTTTAACCTTGAATTGAAAAGAAGAACTCTGTCACCAACATTGAAAACGCGGCTCTTAATTTTAGAGTCATGTATCTTCTTAGTCTTTTCTTTATAGATTAAAGAATTTTCGTAAGCTTGATCACGTAATTCATTTAGTTCATTTAGTTGAACTTTACGGTGATCACCCGCTGTCTGAAGGTCGAAATTTGCATGTTTTAAGGCCCAATAGGCCTTATGTTCTAATTCGATCGGAAGATGACATGCTTTCCCGTACACTAGCTTATATGGAGTACACCCGATGGGTGTTTTGTAAGCTGTGCGGAAAGCCCATAATGCATCGTCCAGCTTATCCGACCAAGAGGCACGGTTTTCACCAACCGTCCTCTCGAGAATTCTCTTAATACCCCGATTAGAGACCTCCACCTGCCCACTTGTTTGGGGGTGGTATGCTGTAGAAAGACGGTGAGTTACACCATATTTCAGCATTACTCTCGCAAATTGTTCAATGCAAAAGTGAGTACCACGATCACTGATAATGGCACGAGGAGTCCCGAATCTGGAAAAGAGAGACTTTAAAAATTTAACAACTACTCGGGCATCATTGGTGGGTAAGGCTTTTGCCTCAACCCATTTTGACAGATAGTCGACAGCCACGAGTATATACTTATTCCCTCGTGAAGATGGGAATGGCCCCATAAAATCAATGCCCCACATATCAAATATTTCACAGACTTGGATGGCGTTTTGCGGCATCTCATTCTTTTTGGAAATATTCCCGTGACGCTGGCAAGCCTCACAGGTTTTGATAAGTTCATGGGCGTCTTTATAGATTGTAGGCCAAAAGAATCCTGAATCAAACACCTTTTTTGCGGTGTAGTTTGGGTTATGATGTCCCCCCGTGGGTCCATCATGACAAGCTTTAAGAATTTCCATGGCTTCTTGGCCATGGACACACCGTCGGATGACTTGATCCGCACATATTTTGAACAAGTAGGGGTCGTCCTAGAAGTAATGTTTTACATCTTTAAAGAATTTTCTTTTCTGTTGGGACGACATCCCTTTCACAACGAAATTTCCCGCACGGTAATTTGCAAAGTCAGCAAACCATGGGGTAGTAGTATCATCCCGGGTAGAGATTAGATTTAGAGTCTCTAGAGGAAAAGTTTCATTAATTTCTTTTCTCTCGAGAATATCCTGATGAGGATTTTCTAACCGGGACAAGTGATCAGCTGCAAGGTTCTCTGCTCCTTTTTTATCTCTTATGAGAATATCGAATTCCTGGAGGAGCAGAACCCAACGGAGTAGTCTTGGCTTTGCATCCTGTTTAGTGAACAGGTATTTCAGAGCCGAATGATCCGTATACACCACGCTTTTGTTTAAGATTAAGTAAGACCGAAATTTTTCAAAGGCATATACCACAGCTAATAATTCTTTTTCTGTGGTGGTATAGTGTGTTTGAGCCTCATTCATGGTCTTACTTGCGTAATGTATTGGCTGGAAATGTTTGGTTTTGCGTTTCCCCAGAACTGCACCAATAGCATAATCGCTAGCATCGCACATAAGTTCAAAGGGTAAGTCCCAGTCGGGGGCAACAAGGATTGGTGCCTTAGTAAGCCTTTTCTTTAAAATTTCAAAAGCTTCGATGCACTCTGGTGAGAAGATAAAAGGAGCATCCTTTTCAAGAAGATGAGTCATGGGCCGGGCTATTTTGGAAAAATCCTGAATGAATCTCCGATAGAACCCGGAATGGCCTAGAAAACTCCTTATTCCTTTAACAGTGGTGGGATGAGGCAGTTTAGCAATAACATCAATTTTGGCCTTATCGACCTCAATCAATCTTTTTGAAATTTTATGGTCGAGGACAATGCCCTCCTTAACCATAAAATGGCTCTTCTCCCAGTTTAAACAAAGATTAGTGTTTTCACAACGTTGAAGCATTTTTTCTAAATGGGAGAGGCATGAGTCGAAAGAATTCCCGATGACTGAGAAGTCATCCATGAATACCTCCATGGTTTTTCCGATCATGTCATGGAAAATAGCCATCATGCACCTCTGGAAAGTGCCTGGAGCATTGCATAACCCAAAAGGCATGCGGCGATAGGCAAATGTCCCGTAAGGGCATGTGACGGTAGTCTTATCTTGATCCTGTGGATCAATGGGAATTTGGAAGTAACCCGAGAAGCCGTCGAGGAAACAATAATACTCGTTTCCCGCTAGTCTTTCGAGCATTTGGTCCATAAAGGGTAGAGGAAAATGGTCTTTGCGGGTGGCTTCGTTAAGCTTTCTGTAATCAATACATACTCGCCACCCTGTAACCAAACGAGTTGGTATCAACTCGTTATCCTCATTTGTGATAACCGTAATGCCACCCTTTTTTGGAACACAATGAATTGGGCTAACCCAAGGACTATCTGATATAGGGTAAATCAATCCCGCATCAAGAAGTTTGATAACTTCAGCTTTTAAAACTTCGTGGATTTTTGGATTTACCCTTCTTTGATGTTGCACGGTAGGTTTAAAGTCCTCTTCCATTAGGATTTTGTGTGTACAAAAATCCGGGTTTATACCCTTTATGTCTGAGAGCTTCTAAGCAATTGCTTGCTTGTGGGACTTTAAAACCTTAAGCAGCGCAATTTTCTCCTCATCCTTTAAGTCTTTTGCAATAATGACTGGTAACTTATCGTTACCTTCCAAGAATGCATATTCTAGATGAGGAGGCAGGTCCTTAAGTTCAACCTCGGGGAAGTCATCATTTTTCTCAACATATTTGACTTCCTCCTTATGAAGTTGTGGAGGTAGAATAGGAATGGGAGAAGGATCTTTGTTCAATAACTTCTCAAGGAGAAGTACATCCCCCTCCGGGTCAATCTCTTGGTAATCAATTCCTTCGGGAACTGAATCACTTAAGAGAAAGGCCTCTAATTCCTCAAGGAGAAAATCACTTCCCTCAAACGGAGTGAGGGAAGGAAAAGAATTAGCGATTATGGGATCAGAAGAAGTAGTGGGATTGCCACTCAGAAAATTATCAGCGAATCCAAGGAATTCTTGAGCATACTCCTCGGATGCAATGTCAATGACATCAATTCGGTTGACCGAATCAGCATTATAATTTGAGGAGTATCTCGAGGTTTGATCAAGGTTGAACGTTATCGCTTCATTTCCAACTCGTAACGTGATTTCCTCATCGAAAACATCGATTAATGCACGTCCCGTTCTTAAGAATCCCCTCCCAAGAATGAGAGGAACTCTTGGATCTGCATCGAAATCAACAACGACAAAGTCTGCCGAAAAATTGAACTTTCCCACTCTCACAAATACGTCACCGGCAATACCGAGGGGACGTGAAATTGAACGGTCTGCAAGCTCGAGAGTCATGCATGTGGGACTAAGTGCCTGAAGAGAGAGCTTTTTCCAAACTGAGTGAGGCATTAAGTTGATGCTTGCACCAAGATCGGCCAAGGCAAAACATTCAACCATTCCCGGGAAAGTACATGGTATTAAGAATCTCCCGGGGTCTCCTAGCTTTTCGGGAAGCTGTTTCAACAGAACCGCAGAGCAGTTCTCATTGAGTGGAGTTCGTGCCATCTCAAACATTTTTTCTTTATTGCTCAACAGGTTTTTGATTGTCGATGTGAATTTAGGCATTAAAAGAAGAGCATCCGCGAAACTAATATCGAAGTGTAGTTCTTGGAAAATCTGAAAGAATTTTTTCATCTGATGATTAGCTTTGTCACGAAGCTTCTGGTCTTGCAATCGTGAGGGATATGGAATTGTTGTTTTTGGGTTGGCTTTTGGATTTTCAACAGGACCTTCGGTAGTTTCAAACACGGCTATTTTAGGAGGAGTCGGGACCGGGATAACTGGAGGAGGGATGTCATTGGTACCTCCGTTATTATTAGGAAGTACCGTATCCGTAGTATCCTCAGTTTCACATTCCTCTACAGGGATAGGAGAAGAGGTAGAGGGAGCTGTAGGTCCTTGGTAAGAAACTCCACTTCTTGTGGTGATCGCCTTTACATCGCCCCTCGGATTAGCGACCGTGTTGCTAGGTAAAGTAGTACCTGAGCCCGAGGGTCGATCATTTAAAGACTTCTGGAAATTAGACATTTGACTAACCAGCATTCTGTTCAGCTCTTCTTGGGATTTCATAAACTGTTTTAATAACTCATCATGTGATGGTCCAGTTAGAACAATGGCTTGATTTTGGTTTGGAAAATTTTGAGCTCGATTGTTATGGAAATTCCCATGTTGCTGGTTGTTATTACCCTGGAAGTGGTTTTGTTGTTGAAAATTACCCTGTGGGTAATTGTTTTGACCTTGATTTCTGTTATAATTCCCCTTGTTTTGATTTTGGTGAACCTGGTTTTGACCAGAGTTGAAATTTCCTTGGTTGTTATAACCTTGGTTCATTCGGTTCTGGTTCTGATTCTTGTTAAAATTCTGGTTCCTG
Source organism: Artemisia argyi (assembly GCA_030686995.1). Lineage (NCBI taxonomy): Eukaryota > Viridiplantae > Streptophyta > Magnoliopsida > Asterales > Asteraceae > Artemisia > Artemisia argyi. Next base: position 168,174,639 of record CM060700.1, on the reverse strand, counting down.
TTTTGAGGCTGATTAAACCCTGGTGGTCCAATGTAGTTATTAGATCGATAGCTCAAAAGGTTTCGATCCCCTTGCGGTTGGTAAGAATTACCTCCCGTATTGTAGGAACCTTGAGCTGCGGACACATTTTCACGAGCAAAGCCACCGGAGGCTGGGCAATCTGTGTATGTATGTGGACCACCGCAAGTTTCACAACTTGGGTTAACAGTTTTGACCTGATTAGGATTATTCTGATGGATACGTAAAACTGTTGTAGACAAATCATCCATCCTTTTAGCTAGGATAGATATTTCATTGCTTGTCGGAGTGTCTGACTTAAATGAGTCGTTCCTCTCAGCAGAGGAGTCCCAAAAATTATGATGGGCAGTCATGTTTTCGATTAAGTCATAGCACTCTTCAGGGGTTCTTTTCATAAAGGTGCCCCCAGCAGCAGCATTGATGGTGTCACAATGACGGAGTGTCAAACCATTATAAAAGGTATCAATAATGGTGACAAGAAGCATGTAATGATTGGGACACTTATCAATAGCAAGTTTGTAGCGTTCCCATGCCTCAAATAAGGACTCTTCGGGAAGCTGTCTGAAGTTGCTGATATCATTCCTTAGCTTTGTGACCATAGATGGTGGAAAGTATTTGGCCAGAAATTTAGTGATCATCTCATCAAAAGTGTGGATCGAATTCTTTGGAAGTCAATCGAACCATGAAGTTGCATGATGAGTGAGAGAATAGGGGAACAAGTATAAACGCAGGCTGTCTTCGGCGACGCCATGTTGTTTCATGCTTTGGGTGACAGTTAAAAATTTGTCGAGATGTCTGTTGGCATCGTCACCCGGCAATCCGTAGAACTGGCACGTATTCTGGATCTGTTGTATCATGTGGGGTTTTAATCCAAAATCCGTGGCTCCAATAGTGAGTGGTGCAATTGGTCCACCCCTCCCGTGCATGGTAGGTTGACACAGTTCCTCCATAGTTCGGGTGTCAGGAACTGGCTCCTCCTTGGGAGGGATTGGGGGCTCGTCGTTCATTTTTATTGTGTGTTGTTCAACAGTACGTAACTCGGGTACGTTTTTCTTCTTTTTATTCTTTATTTGTCAACACAAGATAGAGGCAAAACTACAGTGAACTTAAACCCAATAATCACAAATGAACAGCTCCTTTAAAAAAGGTACACTATTCACAAGGATACAATGGTAAGTTTTGAATCTTAGGTTTGGGAACTTATTATGTTCACACCCCCAGTTGGTAGGTGTTCTGCCTTGGTTTGCGGTGGTAAACTTTTATGTAATTATATTCACAGTAAAATATTTTTGGCTTTTCGTGTATGGGTGAAAAAACTTGGAAAATATTTTTGAAACTGATTCGTTAACCGAAATCGTCCCTTTAAGATTACTCGCAGGCTGGCGGGAGGAAATAAATGGATCCCTCTTAAGTTCGCAATTTAATGTCAGAACTTACCTTAAACCAACTGTATAGGTTGTAATCGTAAAGATAATGAAGTAATTTAACTTCACAGTTTGTTTTGTTGTTTATGATTTGTTTGGTGTTTTTAACACTTCAGGAGAAATGTTAATGTTGGGAACGTAGTTTTACTATTTATCAAGTCTCGGTCATTTACTTGTAATAGGTTGCTAAGGCTTGTATGTTTATTATACCTTAAGGCTTATGTAGCAAGCCCATGGGCCTTAAGCCCATTTTATTTTCAAGATAGGGAGGAAGGGAGTGTTGCCCTAGTCCTCACCTATAAATACTATGTAACCTCTCCTTTGAGAGGGGTTGGTTCTCTTGGTAATTTCATTTTCTTTCATTCCATTCTTAAGAGTTCCTTCCACTCTCTCTCTCTCTACTCTCTTTCTCTCTCTAGAATTCTTAGTGATTATGTTATTAAAATCATGACCTAACAAGTGGTATCATTCGCCAAGGGATAATATAGGTTGATTTAGGTTTGATTTGGTAGAAAAACTTGGTTTTTTAAAGTGATTTTCTTAAAAAGCGTGGTACTGTTCATCGAATTTTCTATCGAGTTAGGGGTTTATTCTATCGAGTTATGTGTCAATTATTATCGAGTTAGGGGTCTATTTTAAGTTCTATCGAGTTAGGTGTCAATTAATATCGAGTTAGGGGTTTATGCTATGTTCTATCGAGTTAGGTGACTGATCTATCATGTTAAGTGCTAAATTTAACTATCGAGTTAGGTGTTCTATCAAGTTTGATACTTTTTCTATCGAGTTAAGTGCTAAATTTAACTATCGAGTTAGATGTTCTATCAAGTTTGATAACTTTTCTATCGAGTTAAGTGTGTTATCGAGTTAGGTGCTTGGCGAGTTAGCCTTTCCATTCCTAATCGTTTATCGAGTTAGGACAAGTGTGATTCTAACTAAGGGGATACTCTGCCAAAATCAAGACAACATATCGAGTTAGAAACTAAAGCACTTATCGAGTTAGAAACATAGTTGAACTTATCGAGTTAGGAACAATCATTAGACTTATCGAGTTAGATTCCTTACTGTGAACTTATCGAGTTTGGATTGGTATCTGGACTTATCGAGTTTGACAACTACTCTAATACATATCGAGTTAGGGGAATTCTGGACTTATCAAGTTTGACTCCTAATTTGAACTTATCAAGTTAGAAACCATAGCTGAACTTATCAAGTTAGGAACCCTATCTGACCTTATCAAGTTAGAAACCATCTTTGAACTTATCAAGTTAGAAACCGTCTTTGAACTTATCAAGTTAGAAACCATCTTTGAACTTATCAAGTTTGAAACCATATTTGGACTTATCAAGTTTGAAGACAAATTGACATACCGAGTTTGATATCAAGTTTCTCAAAACTAATTTCAACCTTTATTTATCTTTAACAATCCAAATTAACATAATCACTTCATCTAATCTTATCAAAGTTTTTCTTTCTTATCTTTCTCTTCTTGATTTCAAAAAAAAAAAAAAAAAAAAAAAAAAAAAAAAAAAAAAAAAAATTAAATTTTGAGTAAAATTTATTTTCTACAGCAGACTAAACGTTCAATTTTTACGCGAAATTTAAATTTTGGTATAACGTTGAAAATTTTGGCCCAAAATTCAAATTTTTAGGCCAAAATTCAAATTTTTTCGGTGAAATTTGGCGGCAAAATTTTTGAAACTCAAATTTTTCTTGCAACCTTTAAATTGCATTTCATAGTGATTTTCAAATTTTGGGAGAGAAAATTTTTTCAAATAATTTTTCGAGGGAAAATCGGAATTCACTATTTCGACCTTGCGTGTGACATTTTTGCTTGATTTTTTCGATTACATCGCAACAATCAAGGGGGAGAGCAATGTCATCTATAACGTCTCAATCATCTTCTTCCAACTACCTTCCTCACCAATATTCTCATCAGCAACAGTCATCATCAACAGGTGCTTCTTCCAACTACCTTCCTCACCAATATTCTCATCAGCATCAGTCATCAGCAACAGGACCTTTTTCCAACTACCTTCCTCACCAATATTCTCATCAGCAACAGTATCATCAACAACAAAGTCACAGCTCCCTCATTCGCCATGTTCTGCTCTTTGGCAATGAATCAAGGCCTCCGATGTTGCTACCAGGAACGTATACTGTTTGGAAACGGAGATTTTTACAATGGCTCACAGATCGTTCTGCTGCAGATCTCATGCTTAAATCCATTAAAGATGGTCCATACAAAATGATAGCTCTTGCTGACTCAACAGGGATTATCAGACTACAAACTGATGAAGATTTGAATGCTACTGAACTTGCTCAGTATGATGCTGATCGACAAGCTGCATGGTTCATGACACTCGCCCTTCCCAACTCAACTTACATCAATATGGACTTTCAAGCCAGTGCTTATGAAATGTGGAAATATCTTGAAGCTTTGCATCGTACCGAAGAACTTCATCACATCAGAATGAAGCAAATTCTTGAATCTTTTTTAACCATGAATCCTCTGAAGACCATTCTCCCTGCTCCACCATCTCCAGCTGTTGACCATGGATCATTAATCTACACTCCAAAAGGTTTGTTGTTCAATCCTCCGAATGCACCTGAGCCTTTCTTCATTCCACAGTACCATCCTGCTACACTTCATAATAATGTGCAATCTCTTCTGCAAAATCTTGTGAAGCTGAGTCAAGTATCTTCTAAGAAAGGCAATGGCGCTATGACTTCAACTTCTGAATGCTTATACACAATGAAAGATTCTGATGATGAAGAAGATCTTATCGAACCGAGCATGGCATTTTTGGCATATACAGAAAATATTGCAGATGTGGGAGATCAAGATTATGATTCAACTCCACTCTTTGACGATAATGTTGAATACAACGCCACACTTAGTCAAATGGAAGTTGAAGGGGGTAATCTCAATGCTGTTTTGCAAAGTGTCATGGGAGATATTCCATCTGATAATGAATATGCAGATTTCGAATCCAATACAGCAGATTTGGAAACCGATACAGCAGATGTGATGTTAATGGCAAACATGCAGGAATCTCACATGAATAATACATGCCCAGAGCATGATTCTGATGATTCTGAAGATCCAAATGTGAGATTAAACGGAGAGAAAATGTATCAATCAAGGTCGCTGATGCATGAGTTAGAGACATATTTAGTGAAGAGATGCATGGAACAGTGTAGATCACTTAAGTCACACCTTAAGGTCCTCTCAAATAAAGACTTAGCAGGAACTCGTTCCGAGTATGGATTCAAACGGGCATTTCCATCACTCCTTGGAGAAGACTTTGACATTTTCACGAATATGATGTTCGAAAACGTGAATCAACTTGAAAAGCAGCTTACATCAGAAGAAGTTCACGAGAATGAATCCAACGCCACCTTCAGAGTGATCAAGGAACAGTTTCAGCAGTTCATCAAATCCCGAATCGAGGATGAAACTTTCAAAGACATATTGATACGAGATTTAGATTCGATTGAGAAGGCTATTCTTCACAGAAGAAATTATGTCCAAAGAATGAATGAACAGAAGTTGCAGATTCAACAAGAGCAATCTCATAAAGTTGATGTGTTGGAACAGAATCAGAAGTGCAGGATGACAACAGCAGATTGGGGAATGATACAGATGCAGACTGGGCAGAGATCATACCCTTCTATGACTTTGAGCCCAACTTTGACAAAGAACAGATGGATGAGGAAGACGTCATACCCATCTATGACACAGAACCCAACTTTGACAAAGAGCACATGGATGAGGTACAATCTACTGTTGATCACATTATGCCTGCTAATGAGAAACAACAATCTGAGCAACCTAACTTCAGTAATGAAGGAGAGGTTGACCAGAATGCTGTTCAATGTCTTGACAAACGTCCTGAGTCTGAGTCCTTACCTGATAATCCTATAACTGAAACATCATACCAAACTCTTGAGTATGAAAACCTTCTTCTCAAAAAGACCATTGCCCAGTGTCATAAAGATTTTTCAAAACTAGAGGCACATTGCATCTCACTTGAACTTCAATTGCAAGACGAATCTCTAAATTCGGGCAACAATGGTCAATTTTTGAATGAACAAAGAAAACGTATGGATACATTAGTTAAAGAAAATGAGCTTTTAAAAGGTCAAATTCAAGAAAAGGTGTTTGTACATGCTGCATTACAAAATAAATTAAGAAGACTGACTGGCCAGAGTGTGGATACTAAGTTTGCAAAACCATCAATCTTGGGGAAACAACCTTCTCAAACTAACAGAAAACAATCAGTGGTTCGACAACCAACTGCATTTAAATCTGAACGACCTAAATTTTCAAAACCTCGGTTTGCCTCCCAAGTTGTTGAGAATAACAATTTGACAAAACCAGTCACTCAACATTCTTGGCCTAAGGAAAATGCATCTGTGTCAGCTAAATCTCAACACGTGATTATACCTGGCTCATCCAGGATTAGTTCGAAAACAGTGTCTAATACGAGCATTAAAAGTAAAGAGTTTTATGGCAAATATGACATGTACAAGAACTATGATCTAGAAAAGGCTAGGAAAAAGGCGCTACTTCAAAAGAATGGAATTCTAGGTTCAAAACCTCATGTGATGCCTTCCACTGTAGTACAAAACACTGCTTGTAGTAGCACTCCAAAACCTAAGAGTAAACAACAAACTAATAGGAATTGGCTAGCTTCTAAGAGTAGTTACGTAAATAATCATGTTGTTGGTGCTTTAAAATATCTTCAAAAGGGAAATTCACTTGAAAAGGCTCAATCGACTAAGACAAACAAACCCGTTGAACCAAAAGTCATAAGTCAGAAACCTAAGAAGTGGATCAACATAGGACGTAGGTTTTCTAAACGAAGTGATGCTCCCACATTTCATTCAACTAAAAGGAAAACATCTCCTAGATCTAACACTAGGTGGGTACCCACGGGTAGAATTTTCAAATCAATTGGTCTTAGGTGGATTCCTACAGGAAAGATTTTAGACAGTTGCACCAAAACTAATGTGAAACCCACAACATCTATCCCTGAGGAGAGAAAAGAAATCGTTGATATAGTGTGTTCGAGTGTCAAGAAGATAGTTGACACTACATCTTTATGCTTCTAACACCTGGAACCCAGTTTCACTTGGGGCTCCTTGTTCTCTGTTTTCTTGTCTCTTCTTTCTTTCTTTACTGATTCTTCAGGAATGGCTTCGGAACAAATCAGTTTCGGACCCGAGCTTAATGTTATGGCTTCTGAGCACAACAGCTTAGGACCCGCATCCAACCGTCTGAACTTTCCAGATTCTTCAGCTGAACCATCGTCTCACTCGTAAAGAAGTGGAAACCTTGTTTGCTCCATTGTTTGATGATACGATTGAAAACCGTCTTTCTGAGGTCTCACCAATTTCCGCTGCACATCTTGATCACCATCAAGTACCTGATTCACCTCAACAAACAACAACAACTGTTGAGAGAGACGGTCCTCCAATTGCATCTCCAACAACGGCAAAACAAACTGTTTCCAGCTCACGACAATCAGCTGAAGACTCCATGCCTAAATCAGTTCCACAAACCGCAGAGCATGACCCTGAGGCGTTCTTTAAGCGTTCTTTAATCCGTTTGCACCGGCTCAACTCATTACTGAGTCGTCTACACGCAATTTGGATCCTGCTCACATGTGAGATAATTACCTCCATCAAGGTTTGTTGATTTAGTTCACCATATTGGTATGCGGTGTTTGACTCCAGATGATTTGCAAAATTTTCTTTAAAACTAAGTGAGTCAAACATCTAACTTTTTTCTTTAAAAAAAAAAAAAAAAAAAAAAAAAAAAAAAAAAAAAAAAAAAAAAATCTTCTTTCTCTGTGTACAAACTTCGTAACTTCAAAACTATGTTCCTTCATTAAAACAAATTTTGCTTTACTCTGTCAAAATGGAACATGTTTTGAGGGGGAGAAAACTTTTCACATTATCATGAAGTTTGCACACCTCATCATAATTCTTCAAGGATGAAATGTTTCTTCATCATTCGGATTAAAATGTCATTTTCTAAAACTTCTATGATCTCTCGAATTAAAATGTACAAAAAGGTTTCACAAAATATATGCTAATTCGAGGGGGAGAAAGGAAATTCTTTGTGCAATGATTCCAAGTTGACCTTGTTTGGACTTCAAATGGAAAAGTTATTAACCTTTAATGAGTAAAGATTCACAAAAAAGGATCTTGCATGGAAAATAAAACAGGCTCTAATAAATGTTTCTTTAAATATTCTCAAAAGTATCACACATAATCGGTAAACCTCATCGATTCAGACTAACGATTTTTTTCCTCGAATGTTCCCGATTGTGAGTTTCTAATTTCTTCATGGTTGTTGTCTAATCATTCCCTAAATGTTTCAAGTGTTTTCAACGGTCAAAAAGGCATAATCAGAAACTAGGGTTATCAATCAGGGCTTTCATTTTTTTTATGTGTTTAGTCTAACTAACTAGTTTATATAGCTTTAGAGAACACTAAAGAATGCTCGATTGATGTGTTTGCTCAATTAGATACAACATAGGTTTATAATCATGTGATTTAGGGTTTTAGATGTCGATGTCTTTGCTGCTACTAGGGCATTTGTTTGTTCAATATTCCTGCATTTTGATGCTAACATGTGTGCATAGACTCAAATCATAACCCCTAACCATTATCATAATTGGATAATCTCGAGTGATAGGATGAGTTAATCTGTGATCTTGTGTGTTTATTAGAGAATTCCGAGCATTTTTGGTAGATTTAGAATGAGTTTCTTGATTCATCTGTATACTTGTTTGTGCCTGATACATTTTCTCTGTGTGCAAGTACATGTCATCCCATTGAAAGTCAAAATTTCAACATTCGACAAAATGTTTCTTATGGAACATATTTTGAGGTCAAAGGACAAAATGTGTTTAAAGGCTAAACTGGTAAATGGATTCAAAATGGTGAGAAACAAATTTTTCCAAACTCTACACTCTTGTCTTACACCGGTAAAGCAAGTGTGAAGACCAAAGCAAAGTCATTCAAAACCTTTCATATTTTCAAAATCTGGAATGCTTTGGCTTCAATAAAAGAATGTCTCTGATCTGAACATCCCAAATACCGGAAGTTTTCCATTCATCACAAAAACAAATCTTCAAAAAAAAAAAAAAAAAAAAAAAAAAAAAAAAAAAAAAAAAAAAAAGAACCCATGAAGTTCAACTTTAGATGGAAATCTTTTTCAGATTTTAGAACTCAAAAGAGAGACTCTGAGTCTCAAACAACTTTCAACAGTAGACGAGTTTTGAATTTCAAGCATTCTTTGTTGTATAATAGTTGATTGTGTTTTCTAAAACCTTGAGCAGAATCTTCTCACGAATTTTCAAAAAGTATTTCATTAATACGATTCTAAATTCTGCTCAAGAAGACTATCTCTCGAATAATGTTCATTATTTGAAGGGGAGTGTTTTGTTTAATAGAAAACTAATTTTGTATAAAAACAACGACTTGTGCACACATTTCAGTGTACAACTCGGGTTTCAAAGAAAGGAAAGTGCCTTGCTAAACCATTCTTGAAAACCAAACGCGCACTTATCCTTAAAAACAAGAAGAAGTTTTCATGCAAAGCTTTTCTAAAAACTTCTTAATCTTGAGCAAAATTTATTCAAAATTTTTCAAAAGGTTTTTCAAAACTTTTCAAAATTTTGCTCAAGATTTTTCAAACCTTTACTCCCCAATTCGCTCCAAAGTTTAAAAATGTCAAAACACATGCTCGTTTTGAGGGGGAGTATCTTGAAATCAATATGCTTTGTCAAAATCATGTTTTATGGTTTGTGCACACATAACAGTGTACAACCCGTGCTTGTAATTAAAGGACCCTAAGGTACGCTTCAGTGCCTCAATCCTCATATAAGGAGCGAAGGTTTCTTACTTTTGAGTAGAATTAATCAAACATTTTCTGATTTTCATAATTCTGCTCAAAAGACAAGTATTTCACCTCAATGAGTATTCACTTGTTGAGGGGGAGCACTTGAAAACTCATCGTTCTCAAAATCAAAAGTTCTTGTTGATTTCTCCCCATAAGACTCAAAAGGCATATTTTAATCAAATGTTTCTCAAAAACAACATCTTATATGCTATTTTTGAGGGGGAGAAAAGTGAAAGTGTTTAAAATATGAAAGTTAAATGTTGCTTAAAAGTCAAACCTCATGCGAGCTAGACTCAGATTCACCCAGGAATTGACGAAACATAAAAGTTAGTAAATTCGAAAAGACTTTTCCTCGACGGGTAATAACATCAAGTTAGTTACTAGAGCTAGTTGTCACCTAAAAGCTGACAATGGAACTCTTTAACTAGCCACGTAAGTGTGTCTCGAAAAGGATTAGTCTTAGTAGAAATGTACCGTTTCGAGAAACTTTCTGTGGACTTGACCAGGCCGGGTAATAACTTCAAGCTAGTCTAACTAGTGATGTAAGCGTGTCTCGAATCGGTCTTGTTCACTGAAAGTGGATCAATTCAAAAAGTGCTCGCTCCTCCCGCATGTGCAAATTTATTCAATACATATGAGCACATGTGAAGGGGGAGCCCTTCATAAACACAAAACTCTCAAAGTGTTAACCAAAATGTTTGATAATCACAAACACTTTGAGAGATTTTCAATCAAAGGTTTCTTGGCTATTGTCGGATAATCATGGAGTTATAAGGTGATTAAGATAGGAATTACCGTCCTATGATCCGCCAGAGCCAGAGGGATCTACCCAAGGACACCACCAATAGTTAGAACTAGAAGTCCATAGGTACGATACGAAAAAAGGAGTAAAGAATGAAAGGAGAAAGAAGGGGTTGAAGAATTAAAAAGAAAAGTAATGAAAAGGGTGAAAAGAAATAGCCCTCCATGTGATTCAACCTTAGGGCAGACACCGGGTTCAACTCATATGCTACTGGTTGTTGCTAAGGCAACACCGGTATTGAAGATTAAGTCGTCATGGACCCAGTGACGCAATGCACTAAACCTTCTTAACCACTCAAGTTCTCTTAAAAGAGCTTGTTTCATTCTCATGGGGAACCAGCGTAATCTATCGACTTATCTCTTAGAGATAGTTGATATTGAAGCAGGAGACCCCTCCCTAGTCTCCGTATAGGAAACCTAAGTCAGCACTTATCGAGTCTAGAGCCATGAGATACATCAAAGATCTCTTAGGAACACTTAGTATTTCTACAACTGGTGTTCTACATCAATGGGCACCAGCTGTAAATTATTGAGTCCTTCACAGATCTGAGCAATCTGCCGAGAACGTTTATGAGAGAATTACAAATGTATTTCTCGATGATTGAACGGAAATTCCTGCCCGGGTCAACATCTAACAGCCCTGACAGCAGGTCACTTCGGTAACTCCTCGTGAGTTACGCTTAGTGTTTGCGGGTCTACAGTCGTGGAGTGATCCCCAGCGACTCACCCAGTCATTGAGCTACCTAGTAGGTCTCGTAAGCTCCTTCGGGAGTATCTGATATGGGAACGGCCATGATAAGGGTTAGAAGGAGTCTTCACACTATGCTGTTGACGATCTTTAATTTCTTGTCTGTAAGTACCGGTTGTTTATTGCTAACTGTTTACTTTCAGGGACATATCATCTCCATGGAGACTGATTCCGCATGCTCATACATACATCTTGAAGTCAACAAAAGCTCCCTCAAAGATCTAAGCAACACAATGTTCAAGAATTAGATTCTACGCCAAAAAGAAGAATCTACAAAGTTTAAGGACTAAATATCTATGTGAATGAATGGGAACTACATGCATGTGAATGTCTAAGTTCAAAGGTGTATGAGCATGTAGGAATGGACGACGACCACCACAGACGCAGAAGTGACGCATGGCAGATAACTTCATAAGATGATCACTACCACATCTATTACGAACAATGAACAATGAAGCAAAAGAACACCCACTCTCTTTTGAAGACGTCTTAAGTTATACGAGTCAAAAGTCAAAGACAAAGAAGAAGACGTCAAGCAACCGTGATGACCGACCCTTAGGGGGAGATTGTTGGGAACGTACTTTTATATTTATTCAAGTCTCGGTCATTACATTTCGTAATAAGATGATCACAACTACATCAACTAAGAACAAAGAACGATGAATGATTTAGAAGACGTCTAAAGCATTGAAAGTCAAAGATTAAGACGAAGACGTCAAGCAACCTTGATGACCGACCCTTAGGGGGAGATTGTTGGGAACGTAGTTTTACTATTTATCAAGTCTCGGTCATTTACTTGTAATAGGTTGCTAAGGCTTGTATGTTTATTATACCTTAAGGCTTATGTAGCAAGCCCATGGGCCTTAAGCCCATTTTATTTTCAAGATAGGGAGGAAGGGAGTGTTGCCCTAGTCCTCACCTATAAATACTATGTAACCTCTCCTTTGAGAGGGGCTGGTTCTCTTGGTAATTTCATTTTCTTTCATTCCATTCTTAAGAGTTCCTTCCACTCTCTCTCTCTCTACTCTCTTTCTCTCTCTAGAATTCTTAGTGATTATGTTATTAAAATCATGACCTAACAGTTAATGAACATTTTCAGATATGATTTTGATTTTCTTAAAAATTTACAAAGTGGTGATATTTGTACAGGAGGGTTTTTGAAAACCACTAAACTTTTACCGTTTTGAAATACGCAACAACCTCCCCGGCAGCGGCGCCAAATTTTGACTCCACCCAAACCAACCAGTCAACCGTGTGCAGCTGATAGGCCCACCTGGGAGAAAGTACAAGTTAATATTGACCGTGGAAATATAGGGAAATCTCCGGGTCATTAAATCCCAACGAGATTGAAATTGTATTTGTAAACGATTAGGAGAGTGAGTGGTACTGAGGACAGTAACAGAAATGATTTGAGGGTTGATTATACTACTGATTGCTTGATATTTGGATAATATGAAAATATATAAACAATAACAGAGATACAAGTAAAAGCACAAATAAGAAAATCAGATAACAGACAGAGACAAGTGGTTTTTAACAAATTACAAACTACAGGGGGTAAAAGTGAAACTTTTGAAAACTTAAAATTAAAGAAAATGGAAAATGAAATTGAAATTATGAAAATGATTATTATAATATTTAATTACTATTTAATTAATTAAAACTATTTAAAATCTAATTTAAACCTAAGTTAAATTAACTTAAAATTATAAATACTACAAATTAAACTAAAAACTTATAAAAATAATTTCTAAACCTAAATTAGAACTTGAAGAAAGTATAAAAAATGAAAACAAATATTTTTGTCTTTTTATGAATATTTTATTAAGTAAAAACTATTTAATTTAATTAATCTAATTAAACTATTTTAAATGACTATTATTAGTAAATTACCTTAGAAAATTATGATAAAATTTATAAAACTATTTAAACACTACAGGAATACTAAAAAATTATAAAAAGTTGCCAAAAATTATATTTAAGCTAATTGACTAATTAATTACTTATTAATTAATTTAAAGCTAATTTAATTAATTTAAATAAGAAAATTAGAAAATGGATAGTGGAAATTATGAAACTATTTTTTAAAAGTCTTAACTACTTTATAAAACTTAAGAAAAATATAAAATTATACTTTTGTTAATTAAAATTAAAGAAATCTATTTAATTACTAATATTACCTATTTAATTATTTAAACTAGTTTTAAATCTAATAAATAGTAAAGTGCTTAGGAAAAATCTTAGAAAATTATTTTAACTACTTAAAGGTACTAGGTAATTAATAAAATTATAAAATTGGAAAAGTGCTTATTAATAAGCTGAGATGAAAATTAATTAGATAATTTCTATTAAATAGAAGCTATCATTATAATTAAAGTTGGCTTTTTCTGGTTTTTCTTTTATAAAACTATTAAAATACTTAAATAATGAAACTTTTACAAAAACAACTACTTTGGAACCTCAGAATAAGCACTATAAGTGCTTATACAGTTGACTAATGTTGACCACACCAAGAAATGAGCTAATTTGGGTTATGTGGGGTCCACACTGGTTGAGTAAGGTTCACCTAAGTTACTTGAACTAGTTTGAGTAAGTCTTAACCAAATAAGCAGTAAGAATAAGCTACAAGACCTCAATAAGCAATTCCAAACTTATTTTCTGAGACAGAAAAGGGACAAAGTTTAGAGTTGATTCTAGGTGGGGTCCACTGGTCTAATGGTCAAACTAAGGGTCAACTATTGAACCTGGGTAGGAGGGGGGTTGTAAGAGCCTAATTATGAGATGTGGGACCCCCTGGGTTAGCCACAGATCACCACCAAAGTTGGGTGGGTGGAATATGGTCTGAGTGCACAGGGTACTGAGTTGCCCTGCAGTCCACTTTTAGCTCTTGCACAAGCTTGAAAAAAAATCTTAAAAATCAAATAAGCTTTGATTCCTAGAGTTTAGGTGGTATATTATAAGCACAAGAAATTTCAAGCTCTAAATTAGCTTCCTAAATTCTAGAAAAATCACCCAAGTTTTGAGAAATCTGAGAACAACACAATTTGACTTTTTGAATGATGAACTAACTTTGACTTTGATAAAATTTTGATTGATCCTACTTGTTTAATAAGATGTTATAAGCTAATATTAAGTTAAATTAAGCTAGGGTACTAACTTATGAGATGGTATGATGAAACTTGGACTCAAATTCCACCACAGTTAACTGTGGTGATGAATTACTTGTGATTTTGACTTTTAACCAACTAAGACTTGAATATTTTTGTTTTTCTGAGCTAATATTACACTATATGACTTGTATAAACTAGAAATAACAATAATAACAAGCTGAGTTACACAGAACATGCAAATCCAAACACACCTTTATACTAGACTGTTTTATGTTTTCATAAGCTAAAGGCTTTAAAAGCTTATCCTACTGATCCAAAATGACTTATTATGTTGTAATAGATCTAAACAAGTGCTAAGAAAGAGAAATTAACCACAGATACACAAGATTACTTATTATACTAAATTGACTGTGAAACTTTGATATTTTAACAACTAGAATTTCCAACAAACAAGATACCAATTTTAGGTTATATTATCACTAATTAAGACTGAATAAGCATTAAACAACTAAAAAAGCAAGCAATTGACAAAGCTATAATATAAGGACAGATATGAGATTTTTGGAACTTACAAAATGCTTTCCTGCTCAAAATCAAGAACCAAGAACAATGAAACTTTTCCTAACATCCACCAATGGATTCTAACCCAGGACCATCCACAATATGCCCTGCTCCAATGCTTTTCACCAAGAACTAACCAGATTGACTTTCTTTGACTTTTTGTATTTTTGATTTTTTATATTACTAAACTACTTTTAATGGTTTCTAATAGCTTTTATAAGCTATCTAGGAGCTTATGTGAGCTTAATAGTCTCTATAACATAACAATAACAAGTACACAGCTTATTGAGAATTTTGATATGAAATTGAAAATTGCACAACCTGAGGTAACAACACAAACTTGATTTTTATTAACTAAAAAGATTACTGGTACACTGAGAATGCTTAAACTGAAACTTGAAAGCTTAAATTACACTTGAACTTTTAAAACAAACTAATATGACATACACTTTTTAAATTAAAACTAGATACTTGACTCCTCTGCTTATCTTCCTTTTATAAGCTCAAATTAGGGTTTCTTGGATGACTTGGAGCTTTTCCCACTTCAATCTTGGCCCTTAAATTCTCTGAATCAATCTCATCCGTTTAAACTCATTTTGGCGCCAAAGTCTTCCACGTTAACTTGGGGCTAAAGGAGAACAATTAAGGATTATTGGAGTATTGTGGAGGTGTCAGGAGGCAAAGGGGAATGTTTTTATGCAAGTTGGGGCTTTATGGAAGAAAACAGAGGTTGTGGAGTGGTTTGGAGTGAGAATTGCATTAAATGGGGTGTGGGTTTGCTGTGAGGTGGAAAGGAGGGTTTAGGGGAGTAGGGGGTGAGGTGGAGAGGTGAGGTGGTGGTGGAAATACCACCTGGTATTGGGTTGCAGTGAGGAAGGAGGGGGATGAACAGTGTGTGTGGTTTGGACGGTTTTGGTTAGTCAAACGTGGTCAAACCCCGTATTATATAAAAGGGGTGGATGGGCTTATTTTTGGGCTTGGAAGGGTGTGGGCTGGGTAAGGGGGTTTGGATTGGTTTTGGTTTTGGTTTAGTTAATAAATAAGGGTCCGGTTGGTTAAGTGTAGTAAACAAGGACCAAAAATGTAATTTTAGCAAAGTTAAGGGGCTGTAATTGTGATCTTCCCAAAGTGTTTTCAAGGACTTAACTTGCCAAAAATGATAAACCAATGACCAAATTTGTGATTTTTCCATTTAAAAATATCTAGGGACCTTTTCTGTAATTTCTCAAACTCCAGGGACCATTTATGTAAATTTGAATTTTTAAGGGATTGTGGTTGTAATTTCTCAAAATGTTATCATAAGGACCAATTTTGTCATTTTAGAATAGTACAAGGTTTATTTTATTAATTTCCCATTTTTAAACCTTAAGGACTAATTTTGACATTTTTGAAACTTGAGGGACTAAAGTTGTCATTTTGTAATTTTTATCTTTAAAAGACTAAACTTGACAACTTATTAATCCCTAAGGACCTTTGATGATATTTTTCATGTTTTGATTTACCAGGGACTAGATTTGACAATTTTTGAAACTTGAGGGACTGAAACTGCTAATTATGCAAACTTTGTACGTTTTTAATCTGTTTTTGTATATTTTGCATTTGAAACATATAAAACACACTTCTAAGATATTTTAAGTATTTTGATGCATATTTGAGTGTTTTTGTATGTTTTGGCAATTCAGATTGGTATTAAATGATGAGTATTTAGACACTCATCAAAGGTTAAGGGTGAAAAAGGGAAAATTGATCATGATAAACCAACAGTTTTGGAAACAAAAACCTTAATTCTTGATCATGTTTTTAAAGACAGTGGTGATTACATACTCAAAGAATTTGAGTATGTCACTCCACAAGGGGAACACAAGTCAGTAATGGCTTGGGTTCCTAAAAATAACTAACCTTTTCCATGTGTATGCAGGGCAACCCAGAAGAGGAGCTTAAAGATCATCTTATTGTAGATAGTGGTTGCTCTGGAAGTATGATAGGAGAAAAGGAGCTCTTGTTAGATTTTAAAGCTTATTTTGGAGGAAAAGTTGCATTTGAGAATGATCCTGATGGAGGAAGAATCACTGGAAAAGGAACTATCAAGGCAGGAAATATTGATTTTGAGGATGTTAGATATGTGAAGGAGCTCAAATTCAATCTTTTGTCAGTCTCTCAAATTTGTGATAAGAAGTACCCTGTGTTATCTTTGACACAGAATGTCTTATACTTTCTCCTGATTTTAAGTTAGAAGATAGAAATTTGGTGATGCTGAGAGCACCAAGAACTAATGATGTGTACAGCATAGTCTTAAAGAATGTCAATTCAGCTGAAAGAGCAACATGTTTGATTGCAAGAGCAACAATGGAAGAAGCACATCAATGGCACAGAAGATTGGGGCATGTAAATTTCAAGAACATCAATAAGCTGGTCAAAGGAAATTTAGTTAGAGGTTTACCTTCTAAAACATTCAAGAATAATCATAAAGATGGTTAGTACAAGATATAAGACACAAGTTTGGGTTGTTCTACTTCTTCATCAAATTCGTTATACTCGGTTTTCTTCACATGTGATCATTACATAGAGCCTACAGATTTGAAGAATCATAAAGATGGTTAACATATTGATTTCAGGGGAAGTATCTTATTATGTGTTTAATCATTTGATGTTCATGCACCACTCAAGGGGAAGTGTTTGATTCTTACTACTATTGCTTAGTATTACTACTGCTACTTGGAGTTTCTATTGTTTTGGATTCATTTTTAGTAAGCATTTTGGTGTTCTTCATGGAGGGCAATTCGAAACATTGGAAGGCTTTGATTAGAAGTGTGGTATTGGTTCGTAGTGGTCAAGATCATTATTTGCATACGTTTCCTATTTGTTGATAAAAAAAGGGGAAGAGATGTTAAAGTGGCATGGCATGACTTAAGGGGAAGAAAAGATTGTTTCATTCATGGCGAGATTTAATTATCTCAACTTTTCTACTTCGTCTAGGGAAGTTCGTACAAGAAGGTGTTTGTTTTGTAATCATCAAATAGGGGAAGATTGTTGGGAATTATATTTATTGATTTGATGATACAAAACAAAAAAAATGAAACATGAAGGGCTTGAAGTGACAAGAAGGGAAACTACAAAAAGATGGAGGATTTGGAAGATTCTAGAAGAATATTTAGTTTCCTAATTGTGTTATGATTCCTCTTGTAAACCCTAGATGTCTCTAGTATTTAAAAAGACATAGGGTCATTAGTTTCATTGTACGTACAAGATGAAAAACACCAAAGGTGTGTGTGTGTGGGAACCTAGGCGTAGGGATTTGGGAAAACACCTAGGGTTTTAGTTAGTGGTTAGTGTTTAAGTTAGTTCAGCCTCAAGATTAAGTCGTTCTACCTTGATCAAGTAGAATTAGGGCTGTAAATTACAAGAACATCAATAAGTTGGTCAAAGGAAATTTAGTTAGAGGTTTACCTTCTAAAACATTCAAGAATGATCACTCATGTCTTGCTTGTAAGAAGGGTAAACAACACAAGGCTTCCTGTAAGAAGATTGATGAGAAAACCATTAGAGAGCCTTTGGAATTGCAGCACATGGATCTGTTTGGACCTGTTTCAGTTGTTAGTCTGAACAACAAGAAGTATTGCTTGGTTGTAACAGATGACTGCAGCAGATTTAGTTGGGTCTTTTTCTTATGCTTCAACGATGAAACTTTTGATGCTATTCATGATCTTATAATAGCACTTGAAAATCAGTTAAGACTCAAGGTAAGAGGCATTAGATGTGATAACGGGACTGAGTTTAAGAATCAGCTAATGGATGACTTTTGTGCCAAGAAAGGAATTAAAAGAGAGTTCAGTATTGCTAGAACTCCTTAGCAAAATGGAGTTGCAGAAAGAAAGAATAGAACTCTAATAGAAGCAGCCAGAACAATGCTTGCAGATTCCCAATTACCTGTTCCATTCTGGGCTGAAGCTGTAAGTGCTGCTTGTTATGTGTTAAATAGAGTATTAGTGACAAAACCTCAAATGAAGACACCTTATGAGTTACTCATGGGAAAGAAGCCTAGCATCAAGTTTATGAAACCTTTTGGATGTCCCCTAACCATTTTAAACACTGCTGATAATTTGGGCAAATTTGATGGGAAGTCAGATGAAGGATATTTATTGGGATATTGTACCAATAGCAAAGGATTCAGAGTGTACAACAGGGCTACCAAAAAGGTTCAAGAATGTCTTCATGTTGATTTTCTAGAAGAGCAAGAAAATTCTAAAGGTAAAGGTCCTGATTGGATGTTTGATCTTGATTTAATGTCTTCATCAATGAATTATATACCTGTAAGGGAAGAAAATCAAGCTGCTCCCACTGAAGAAGAAGCACAGTACATTGTTCATGATGTTAATTTAAGATCTGAAGCTGAGCCAAATGATAATGCCAATGATGAGAAGAAGACTACTTTTGAGCCTCAAGGTACTGCTGAACCTAACAGTACTGTTGATCCTCAAAGTACTGTTCCACCACAAATACAAGTATCTGATGAAGATCAAGCTATTCAAGATGAACTTAGTAGGATGCTTTTTCAAGAAACAATGGCTAAGTCTTATGAAGATGAACAAAGGAGAGCTTATGAAGCAGAAAAGAAGAAGGCTAAAGGTACTGACAGTACTTTACCCCAAAGTGCTGCTAATCCATTTGAAAGTACTTTTCAACATTTAGATACTTCAAATTGGATAAATACTGATGCTGTGAATGATTCTAATATGCCTGATTTAGAAGATACTGATGATTTGAATGATCCAAACAAGATTACTTTAGAAGACACTGATGATGAATTGGATCAAGAAGGCATTTTCTCAGATTCTAATGAAGATCCTGATTTAAGAAATTTGGAAGAAAATCTTGAAGTCTCACCAACTCCTACTCTAAGAATTCACAAAACTCATCCTGTTACCAACATAATTCGACCCTCAACTTCAGGAGTGCTCACAAGGACTAAGGCTAAGAATATGTCTCAACAACATACTTCTTTACTTAGTTTTATCTACAAACAAAACAGGGTGAATCATAAGGATCAGAAGTTGTGTTTATTTGCTTGTTTTCTATCTCAAGAAGAGCCAAAGAATATCAAACAAGCATTAGCAAAGGAGAGTTGGGTTGAAGCTATGCAAGAAGAACTCTTACAGTTTAAACTTCAAGAAGTATGGGTATTATGTAATTTACCTGATGGTAAGAGACTGATTGGAACAAAATGGGTCTTCAGGGTAAAAAGAGATGAAAGAGGGAATGTTATCAAGAATAAGGCAAGGTTAGTGGCTCAAGGATATAGACAGGAAGCAGGAGTAGACTATGATGAAGTCTTTGCTCTTGTGGCAAGGATTGAAGCCATCAGGCTATTTTTGGCTTTTGCATCCTATATGGGATTTCCTGTATATCAAATGGATGTTAAAAGTGCTTTTCTATATGGCAAAATTACAGAAGAAGTTTATGTCAAACAGCCTCCTGGTTTTGAAGATCCTGCACACCCATACAAAGTCTACAAGGTTATCAAGGCCCTGTATGGCCTTCATCAAGCTCCAAGAGCATGATATGAAAGACTTTCCAATTTTCTACTATAGCATGGTTACAGGAGAGGAGCTATTGACAAGACTTTGTTTATCAAGAGAGGTAAGAAGGATATTATGCTTGTCCAAGTGTATGTAGATGATATTATTTTTGGTGCTACTAAGCAATCTATGGTGAAGGAATTTGAAGATCTTATGCAGAAAGAGTTTCAGATGAGTTCAATGGGAGAATTAACATTCTTCTTGGGACTTCAAGTGCAACAGTCAAGCAGTGGAATATATATTTGTCAAGATAAGTATGTTGCAGATATTCTTAAGAGATTCAATTTCACAACTGTCAAGCCTACATCTACACCTGTGGATACTAACAAACCTTTGGGAAAAGATGAAGAAGGAGAAGATGTTGATGTCACATTATACAGGTCTATGATTGGATGTCTCATGTATTTAACTGCATCTAGACCTGACATTACTTTTGTTGTGTGTCTATGTGCAAGACATCAAGTTCATCCAAAGGTATCACACTTAAATGCTGTCAAGAGGATTTTCAGGTATCTTAGGCAACAACCTAAGCTAGGATTATGGTAGCCTAGGGATTCACCTTTCCATCTACAAGCCTTTTTAGACAGTGATTATGTTGGAGACAACTATGACAGAAGATCCACAACTGGAGGATGCCAGTACCTTGGAAGCAGGTTAGTATCATGGCAATGTAAGAAGCAAACAATTGCAGCAACTTCTTCCACAGAAGCAGAGTATGTAGCTGCTGCAAGTTGTTGTGCACAAGTACTTTGGTTGCAAAATCAGCTTTTGGATTATGGATTCAACTTCAAGAATACTCCTATCAACATTGATAATGCGAGTACTATCTGTATTGTGAAGAATCCAGTTTATCATTCCAAGACCAAGCACATTCAGATTAGACACCATTTTATTAGAGATTGCTATGAGCACAGGCTTATCAATGTGGTTAAAGTTCATACTGATGATAATGTAGCAGATCTACTCACAAAGGGCTTTGATGTTTCAAGATTTACTTTTTTAGTTGTGAGTATTGGCATGATTAATATGTAAGCTATTTTTTAGGGGAGGCATTAGTAGTTAGTAGTTAGTCATTATTTGAGGGGAGGCTACATGTATCATTCAAAAGAAAAAATTTCTTATTCATCATTCAGAAAGGAGTTACATCAACCATTTCACAAATATCCAACATAACTAAGTTGATACACAGACACAGACACAGACAAGACAAGACAAACAAACCACTACCACAACCTACTACCAAGCTTCACACAATCTACTCCATAGGTCTTTTTCCCTTGTCCTCATAGCTCTGCTTTCCCTTCTGAGCAGTCTTTCTTTTGTCATCAAAAGAAGCCTGCTTTCTTGGGCAAGCCAGGCCAAGAACTTGCTTGGGTTGTCTCTCTTTTCTTGGAGCCGGCCACTTCATGTTCTGTATTGTTGATTCCAGGGCTTGAGTTAATTCATGTGGAAGCTCATTAGCCAGAGATGAACCAGGGACAAACTTTTTCTTCTTGGGCTTTTGGTTGGTAGTGCTGGCTGCATCAGTTATGGAAGAGTTTGCAACACTCACTGATGAGAATGATTCATGGGGTCTCACAAACTCTACATGGGGAGGAAAGTAATCCATCCATCCTGGATCTTCAAACTCAGAATCAGAGTAGTAGCTTATTTCAGAATCAGAGTCAGAGGAGATGTTCACAACAGGAAAGTGACTCATTGTTTTTACTAGGGTTTGTGTTCTGATAATGAAAGATGAGATGAATGCAATTTGTTGTTGGTAAAGTTGCTTTTATAGGAAAAGTAAAGGTATATGGTCATTAAATGAAGTATATTGAAGTTCACTTACCATGGTAGCTTTGGGAATTAATTTGGGGAGATAGTCATTACTCAGGGTTGACTTTCAAAGATATTTTGGTCAAACAGTCAACTCTCAAGATATTTTGCTTGGGAAATACTTTGGTCAACATACTGTTTGGGTTTATAACTAAAGGTACTGCTCCATACATTATGGAACGTACTGCTTGGTGATATAACGGGTACGCTGACGTGTCAGATACTGTTCAAATGGTCAGATTTACGGGTAACAAACTTTTGAAAGATATGGGGATAATCACTTCCAAAAATAACGGTAAAATTATTTATTAACCGTGATTTTTTGTATTTTATCCTTATATACCTCATATCTTTTCTTATTTATTCACTCGTACCGATTCATCATTCTTGTTCATCAAACTCATTTATATTATTCACCGATTACAACTATTCTCTCTAAACCTAATCACCATGGCACATCGACCAACCAACACCAAACACAACATGATAGCCAATCTTGAGAAAACACAACATAACCTTGATTTTCATGGGATTATTGATTTTCTCACTAGAACCAACATCTGTTACTCAATCTTAGTCAACCCAGAGATTATTGGACCTTGGATACATGAGTTTTGGGATACGGCAAGGTCAGCGGTTGAAGATGGAGAGGATATTGTTAGAAACTAATAGCGTCAATAATAAGATAGTTTCTAGGACCGTTTTGGCTCAAGACAATTAAGTCTAATCTAGGAATAATAATGTTCATAAGATAAATCATAGCGGAATAAGAACAATATTATTAACAAGGTTTTTCTTCGTCATCATCTCTACTCTAACATACATCAAAGCCTCAATGCTACGTGATCAAGTGTAGCACGGTTACATCCTAACATCTATCTAAGATAGTTTAGGCTTAACATCAATCTACCCTAGGTGTTTCCCATAAAACACATGTACACACAAGTCTAGGCGTTTCCAGCCCTAGACATACACTCACACGTTTTCTGTATATTACATTGTGGAAGACATATTAAAACCTATTCCCTGTATCTCTTTATATAATAGAGATACTAGGGTTACAAGGAATAAACTAATAAAATAAAAGATATGTTGTAATCTTTTTCTTTCTTTGCAAGTTTCTTCCTTTGACTCCATAAGTCCTTCATTTTTCATATTTGTCAATATCAACTCAAAGTATAATTCCCAACAATCTTCCCCTAGTTGATATGACAAAACCAAGTATATGAAAGATGTCGTCTTCCCCTCAAACCATGCATATCATCAAGGATCTTCAAGCTGCAATCTTCAAAGTATTCTTCTTCCCCTTTTTGTCATCATTAAATAGGGGACAAATGTATGCAACCTTGATCTTCACAACCACGAATCAATATTACACGTCCAATCCATCTTTCCAATGTTTCAAAGTCGCCCACAATTAAGTTCTCCGCATCTTTAAATGAACTTGAAACAGTAGAAATCAAAACTATCAGTACTAACAATAACTAGCAGTTGTAAAAACCTTCACCTCGATGTAGCATATAAATGGTTAAACATTTAAACACTTAAGCTTCCCCTGAAACCCATATATTAACCATTTGTTGAATGTAGGCTCTATGTAATGATTACGGATGAAGAAAACTAAGTATAACCAACTTGATGTTGAGGTAGAACCACCCAAACTTGTGCCTTATATCTTGTACTAAAATTGACTTCGAACGTATACTTAACGTATAGGGAGATCGCAACCTCTTGACAAAAAATCACTGAGCACAATAACGTAACTCCTTCAAGTGTTTTGTCAATTCGTAGTCACCTGAACGAACAAACAAGTTACCTTCACCAGAAAAGGTGTGATAAAACACAATCTTGTGAAACTCCACTTCATCGTCAAATAAGTGATAAAAACTTTTCTTCGTAACCAATTAGAACAAAATAAGAACGAGCCATAAATCTATTAAGCACCGAAACCAAAAATCATAACTCTTGTATGTGTGTCTTCCCCTGTGTGTGTATTGGAACCAACCTGTTCCAAATTAAACATATACTTCCCCTCACTGCTCGTAACTTATGCCCATATTACTGCCTTTTAAAACATTAAGCATAGCAGTGGTAACTTTTCACTAGCAGTGGAAACGATGGACATGCGCAGTGGTAAAATTTGCATTAGCAGTGGTAACTCTGAAGCTACAGTGGAAACGTATAGCGTGCAGTGGTAACACTCTAAAGCTAGCAGTGGAAACGAATAAAGCATCAGTGGAAACGTATACACTTGCAGTGGAAACGAATACACTTTGCAGTGGAAACGAATACACTTGCAGTGGTAACATGTTGTGCAGCAGTGAAAACGAAGAACTAGCCACATCGATTCATCCACAAGTATGTCTACTCCCAACACCTGCTGATCTGAATAATATGAATCAAAGTACCAAAGCAATCACCAGAAAATCACGAATCAACCATCAGTACCTTACTTTCCATGGTACACAACATTAACATCACTTCATTATCACCAGAAGCTTTCGTGGTCTCCATCATTATATTAGGGTTTCAAACATACGCAACTTTATTCCTTGATAAATACAAATCAAGAAACCCTAAAACATTAATCGTATAGCAACATCAGACCTTTACTCAATAAACCAATCAGTAGCATCCATTATTAGTCCTACTAGGGTTCATCATTGATCCAAGAATCAACTTTTAATAGTACCCACGATCTGATTAACAAGATAGAAAACCATTCACCACAATCAGAAACACTAGATCAAAATCATTATACCCAAAAAATCAATTCGTACCTTCACCAAATCTGCTATCCTCCATGATTAATAAACTCCAAACAATAGATATTCAACTTCCATAATGAATTAACACAAGTATACACGAATTAAAAGAAGTTGAGATCAATAAAACCCTAAAAATTCGACTTACAAACTTTTCTGCAGCAGCCTTTTAGAAAAATCACATCTTTTTACTGGGAGCTCAGATCAAAGATCCCTCCGGTGGAACTCTTCCTTGTCATGTAGAGAACCTCCAGTAAAAATTTTAGCCCGATCCAACGGTTAACGAAGGAGATATCGCGCCTTGAAAACTGACCTGCAGTGAGTTATGAAAATTGAACCAAAATCGAATTTTTCTTGTTTTCTTCGTTCTTCGACAACGAACCTCTCTAAGTGCAATCCCTAGATGCACTAGAAACAAATCAAAATGAATTTTTCCCACTGCTTGTGATACTACTTTTTCCTAACAAATATAGTTTCTAATAAAAGATATCTAGACGCGTCTAGATATCTTGTTAGAAACTATATTTATTATGGCGTTATTAGTTTCTAACATGTGGCATAAAAAGTGGTATTGACTTGACAACAAACCTCTCTGATTGTTGTCATCTTCAAATAACAGAGCCTCTCTAAGTGCAATCCCTAGATGAGGTTTAACATGTGGTATCAGAGCGGGGGCTCTTGATATCTAGGATTTACAAGGTTCGTTGTAGAAGAACGAAGAAAACAAGAAAAATTCGATTTTGGTTCAATTTTCGTAACTCACTGCAGGTCAGTTTTCAAGGCGCGATATCTCCTTCGTTAACCGTTGGATCGGGCTGAAATTTTTACTGGAGGTTCTCTACATGACAAGGAAGAGTTCCACTGGAGGGATCTTTGATCTGAGCTCCCAGTAAAAAGATATGATTTTTCTAAAAGGCTGCTGCAGAAAAGTTTGTAAGTCGAATTTTTAGGGTTTTATTGATCTCAACTTCTTTTAATTCGTGCATACTTGTGTTAATTCATTATGGAAGTTGAATATCTATTGTTTGGAGTTTATTAATCATGGAGGATAGCAGATTTGGTGAAGGTACGAATTGATTTTTTGGGTATAATGATTTTGATCTAGTGTTTCTGATTGTAGTGAATGGTTTTCTATCTTGTTAATCAGATCGTGGGTACTATTAAAAGTTGATTCTTGGATCAATGATGAACCCTAGTAGGACTAATAATGGATGCTACTGATTGGTTTATTGAGTAAAGGTCTGATGTTGCTATACGATTAATGTTTTAGGGTTTCTTGATTTGTATTTATCAAGGAATAAAGTTGCGTATGTTTGAAACCCTAATGTAATGATGGAGACCACGAAAGCTTCTGGTGATAATGAAGTGATGTTAATGTTGTGTACCATGGAAAGTAAGGTACTGATGGTTGATTCGTGATTTTCTGGTGATTGCTTTGGTACTTTGATTCATATTATTCAGATCAGCAGGTGTTGGGAGTAGACATACTTGTGGATGAATCGATGTGGCTAGTTCTTCGTTTTCACTGTTGCACTACATGTTACCACTGCAAGTGTATTCGTTTCCACTGCAAAGTGTATTCGTTTCCACTGAAAGTGTATACGTTTCCACTGATGCTTTATTTGTTTCCACTACTGTCTCGATATTACCACTGCTAGCTTTAGAGTGTTACCACTGCACGCTATACGTTTCCACTGTAGCTTCAGAGTTACCACTTCTAATGCAAATTTTACCATTGCGCATGTCCATCATTTCCACTGCTAGTGAAAAGTTACCACTGCTATGCTTAATGTTTTAAAAGGCAGTAATATGGGCATAAGTTACGAGCAGTGAGGGGAAGTATATGTTTAATTTGGAACAGATTGGTTCCAATACATACACAGGGGAAGACACACACACAAGAGTTATGATTTTTGGTTTCGGTGCTTAATAGATTTATGGCTCGTTCTTATTTTGTTCTAATTGGTTACGAAGAAAAGTTTTTATCACTTATTTGACGATGAAGTGGAGTTTCACAAGATTGTGTTTTATCATACCTTTTCTGGTGAAGGTAACTTGTTTGTTCGTTCAGGTGACTACGAATTGACAAAACACTTGAAGGAGTTACGTTATTGTGCTCAGTGATTTTTTGTCAAGAGGTTGCGATCTCCCTATACGTTAAGTATACGTTCGAAGTCCATTTTAGTACAAGATATAAGGCACAAGTTTGGGTGGTTCTACTTCAACATCAAGTTGGTTATACTTAGTTTTCTTCATCCGTAATCATTACATAGAGCCTATATTCAATAAATGGTTAACATATGGGTTTCAGGGGAAGCTTAAGTGTTTAAATGTTTAACCATTTATATGCTACATCGAGGTGAAGGTTTTTACAACTGCTAGTTATTGTTACTACTGTTAGTTTTGATTTCTACTGTTTCAAGTTCATTTAAAGATGCGGAGAACTTAATTGTGGGCGACTTTGAAACATTGGAAAGATGGATTGGACGTGTAATGTTGATTCGTGGTTGTGAAGATCAAGGTTGCATACATTTGTCCCCTATTTGATGATGAGAAAAAGGGGAAGAAGAATACTTTGAAGATTGCAGCTTGAAGATCCTTGATGATATGCATGGTTTGAGGGGAAGACGACATCTTTCATATACTTGGTTTTGTCATATCAACTAGGGGAAGATTGTTGGGAATTATACTTTGAGTTGATATTGACAAATATGAAAGATGAAGGACTTATGGAGTCAAAGGAAGAAACTTGCAAAGAAAGAAAAAGATTACAGCATATTTTTTATTTTATTAGTTTATTCTTGTAACCCTAGTATCTCTATTATATAAAGAGATACAGGGAATAGGTTTTAATAGGTCTTCCACAATGTAATATACAGAAAACGTGTGAGTGTATGTCTAGGGCTGGAAACGCCTAGACTTGTGTGTACAGGTGTTTTATGGGAAACACCTAGGGTAGATTGATGTTAAGCCTCAACTATCTTAGATAGCTGTTAAGATGTAACCGTGCTACACTTGATCACGTAGCATTGGGGCTTTGGTGTTTGTTAGAGTAGAGATGATGACGAAGAAAAACCTTGTTAATAATATTGTTCTTATTCCGCTATGATTTATCTTATGAACATTGTTATTCCTAGATTAGACTTAATTGTCTTGAGCCAAAACGGTCCTAGAAACTATCTTATTATTGGCGTTCTTAGTTTCTAGATACATGCTACAGTTGCTGGGAGAGCTATTCGTGTCACAGAAGCAACAATCAGAGAGGCTCTGTTATTTGAAGATGAAGGAGGCTCTGTTTTGTTTGGTAAACAAGAGGTTTGGAATACACTTAGAGACATTGGGTATGAAGGAGCGTTGACTAAGCTTACTTTTTAGAAAGCCATGGTTAGTCCTCATTGGAAGTTTCTTATACATGTTTTACTTCATTGTTTAAGTCCAAAGAGTACTGCTTGGGATCAGTTTAGCCATTCCATAGCTTCTGCATTTGTTGGCCTTATTTCCAATCAACCCTTCAATTTTTCATACATGATCCTTGAAGGTATGCTCACACATATTAAGGCTGGCAAACCTTTTATAATCTATCCTAGATTTGTTCAACTTCTCTTAGAGAATCCATTAGATGGGATACCAAAACCTCAGGATTATGTACCCACAATTAGGATGCCACCTAAAGTGTTCACTTTTATGTCTCATAAGGGAGTAAATTTTTCGGGTAGGAATACACCTCTCAATGCTTATATGTTAGAGGTAGCTCAAGCTGTTAGGGATGAAGAAGACAATAGTGGTTCTGCACATACTGATAATGCTGATCAACCTGATTCTACTGAGCATTCTGCATCAGTACATACCCCTACACCACCTATTGTTTCCTCTTAGCATGATGTTTCTAGTGAAAGGACTCCCTCAGTGTCAGCTTCCTTGGATAAATCTGTTTCTGCTAAAGGTACTTCTCTACAAAGTACTTCTTCTAAAGGTACTACTTCAGAGCATACATAGATACCTACTCCCAATGATTATAGTTCCACAGGTGGGCTTCAAACACCTGGAGGAGATGAGGGGGTTGAAGGTGCTATGAGTACTTATGCTTTGACTAAAGAATTGGAGAAGATGAAGAAAACTGTTAATACTCAAGCTGCAGAAATCAAGAAGTTAAAAAAGAAGTTCAGAAGGTTGAAGAAATTTGTTTGGCCTCTTGTTCAGAATTTTAGGCTTTATGTGAAAGAAAAGAAACAATCTCAGAAGCTAAAGTCTAAATCTTCAAAGAAGACTTCTAAATCCAAGAGGAGGCATAGGAAGTCATCATCTATCAAATTGGGGAGGAATCAAGATGATAATTTGGATAGAGATGATGCTGAGATTAAATATTCTGAAGATGCTCACCTTTGGAAATATCCAGAAAGTCCAAAGACTTTTGTACCAGAAAAATACATTGAAGAGGATGTGAATATTGCACAAGAGGAAGATATTGAGAAAGAAGTTGCTCAAGAAGATGTTGAGCAAGAAATTGTTGAGCAGGATGTTGATGCACATACTATTCAAAGTACTCAAAATCAAAGTGCTGGTGTTCAAAGTACTGCTGCAGAAAACACAAGTCTACAAGGTACTACTGAGCAAGGTACTTCTACTATGAATATTGATGAAAGTGGAGTTACTGCTGCTGGACCTTCTACAATAAATTATGAAGATGAAGCTGGTCCTTCTACTTTTATACATCAAGAAGAGGTTAAGGTGCATACTGCAAGTGATGATGAAACAATTGCTCCGATTATGATGAATTTGAATAGATCTACTGGAGGAATACATATTTCTGAGCTTGCACAACAAGTTGCTGAAAGTACTTCTGAATCTGAAGAGTTAGATCCCAAAGATAAAGGGAAAGGGATCAAGGTTCAGAAACATATTAAGAAGAAAAAGAAGAAATTTACTTTTGCTCAGATCAGAGAACTAAAGATTGCAGAGGATGCAGAGGTTGCTAGAAAGCAACAAGCTGAGTATGATGCTGAGTATTTGGCAGAAGTTAGTAGGCCAATTACAAAGAAGCCAATGACTATTGCTCAGGAAAGAAATTGGATGATAAGTTTCTTGAAAAGAAGAGGATACAAGAATTTACACAAAATGAGGTATCCAGAAGTGAAAGCTCTGTGGGATAAAGTACAAGAGGATATCAGGAAAGAAGTAGAAAACTTTGTACCCATGGAAGTTGATAGAAAGAAGAAGTTAGAAGATATTAGAAAAGAACAGGCTGAGCAAAGATGATTGAAAAGAAAGAAAAAAGTTCAAGATGATCAACTGTCAAAAAGACTGAAGATGATTCATGAAGATACAGTTGATGAACTTAGAAACTATTTCAGAGTTGTAGATTTTGAGAATAAGAAGACTGAAGATTCTGGAAAGAAGTACAAGATAATCTCATTCTCTGTGGTTGAATCAAAAGAAGGAAACTATCTTATGTTCAACAGAGAAGATGAAAGCTTCACAGTATTCAACATGTTATGGGATGTTTTGCATTTTATCACAAGAGCAGATCTCTATGACTTATATATGCAAGTGCAGACATACTATGCAGAGATTGAAGCGTTAGGAGTGGGATTAATTTTGCTTGGAGATTTAATTACAATCTGGGAAACTGAAGAAACAAGTGTTGATCCTCTGTGGAATGATCAAGAGAATTGGGAAATCACAAGATGGAGATTCTTTGAGTCATCAGGAGTTCATGCACTAGAGATGGAAGATGGTACCATGATTCATATGCTTGCTGAGAGGAGATATCCATTGATTAGAGAAATTATGCTCAGAATGCTGGATCATGGAATGGAACTTGAAGATGAATCTGAGGTAGCTTTGGATGTTATCAAGCTATTTATCAGATGGACCAAGTCTGAAGAGTAATATTGGAAAATACTGGTATGATTTGTTTTGTATAATAAGTATTTTTCAAAGTACTGCAAAGACAAACAGTACTTTATCAAAGTACTGCTTGCTGATATAAACCAGTATAAGTCCTTTAAAATAAAATAAAATGTTTTGATGTTTAAAAGAAAAGTAAAAGGATTTGAAAAGAAACACATGGTGTTAGTATTTATATTGCACAACAAATGGTAGAGGTGGCAAAATGGTTGGGTTGGGTTGGGTTGGGTCTTGGGTATTAGATGGGTATGGGTATAGATGAGTCACTTGGAAGGATGGGTCTAGATGAGTTTGGGTCAAACGAGTCTTGGGTCGAGTCGGGTCGGGCTTTTTTGGGTATTTCATCTTTATCCTTTTATTCATCATTAATTATTCGGTTTCTTTTTGTTTTCGTCCGTTTTTTACGTTTTCGTTTGTTTTTTACGTTTTCTTCAGGTTTTTTACGTTTTCGTCCGTTTTTTTACGTTTCCTCCGTTTTATTTACATTTTCGTCCGTTTTTTTTACTTTTTCGTCTTTTTTTATGTTTTCGTCCATTTTTTTACGGTTTCAACTGTTTTTTAACGTTTTCGACCATTTTTTTACGTTTTCAACCGTTTTTTTACGTTTTCGTCAGTTTCTTTACGTTTTCGTCAGTTTTTTTACGTTTTGTCCAATTTTTTACGTTTGCGTCAGTTTTTTTACGTTTTGTTCCAATTTTTTACGTTTTCGTCAGTTTCTTTACGTTTTCGTCAGTTTTTTTACGTTTTCAATTGGTTTTTAACGTTTTCGACCATTTTTTTATGATTTCAACCGTTTTTTTTACGTTTTCTTCAGTTTCTTTACGTTTTCGTCCGTTTTTTACGTTTTCGACAGTTTTTTTACGTTTTCAACCATTTTTTTTACGTTTTCGTCAGTTTTTTTTACGTTTTCATCAGTTTTTTAAGGATTTTGTCCGATTTTTTACGGTTTCAACCATTTTTTTTACGTTTTCTTCAGTTTCTTTATGTTTTTGTCATTTTTTTATATTTTTGACAGTTTTTTACGTTTTCAACCGTTTTTTTTACGTTTTCATCAGTTTCTTTACGTTTTCATCAATTTTTTAACGATTTTGTCTGATTTTTTTTACGTTTTCAACCGTTTTTTTACGTTATCTTCAGTTTCTTTACGTTTTCGTCATTTTTTTTTATGTTTTTGACAGTTTTTTTTTACATTTTCAATCGTTTTTTTATGCTTTCGTCAGTTTTTTTTACATTTTCGTCAGTCTTTTTATGTTTTCGTTAGTTTTTTTACGTTTTCTTTAGTTTCTTTACGTTTTCGCCCTTTTCTTTACGTTTTGACAGTTTTTTTACGTTTTCGTCAGTTTTTTACGTTTTTGTCAGTTTCTTTACGTTTTCAAAAACATATAAAGACTGACGAAAATGTAAAGAAACAGGCGGAAAAGTAAAAGAAAAACTAACAAAAACATAAAAATTAGACGAAAACGTAAAAAAATGATCGAAAACGTAAAAAAACTGACGATAATCTAAAAAATCAGACTAAAACGTAAAAAAATAGATGAAAACTTAAAAAACGATCAGCAATTAAAAAAACTGACAAAAACATTAAAAACGATTCAAAACATTAAAAACTGATGGAAATGTAAAAAATCAGACTATAACGTAAAAAAATTGACAAAAACGTAACAAAGCAGTTGAAAACGTAAAAAACGGATGAAGACATAAAAAATCTGACGAAAACATAAAAAATGGTCGAAAACATGAAGAAACTGACGAAAACGTAAAAAAACAGTCAAAAACGTAAAGAAACTGACAAAAAAGTAAAGAAACTGACGAAAACGTAAAGAAACGGACGAAAACGTAAAAAATAGACGAAAACGTAAAAAAACTGACGAAAAACTCGAAAAACTAAAAAAACTAACGAAAACGTAAAAAATCCGACGAAAACGTAAAAAAAACTGACGAAAACCTAAAAAAACTAACAAAAACGTAAAAAAACAGTTGAAAACGTAAAGAAACTGACAAAAACGTAAAAAAAAACTGACAAAAACGTAAAAAAAACTGACGAAAACGTAAAAAATCAGACGAAAACGGGAAAAAACAGACGAAAAACTAAAAAAAACTAACGAAAACGTAAAAAAAAAACAGTTGAAAAGGTAAAGAAACTGACGAAAACGTTAAAAAACTGACAAAAACGTAAAAAATCAGACGAAAACGTAAAAAAACTGACGAAAAACTAAAAAAACTAACGAAAACGTAAAAAAAAACAGTTGAAAATGTAAAGAAACTGACGAAAACGTAAAAAAACTGACGAAAACATAAAAAAACTGACGAAAACGTAAAAAATCAGACGAAAACATAAAAAAACTGACGAAAAAACCAAAAAAACTAACGAAAACGTAAAAAAACAGTTGAAAACGTAAAGAAACTTACGAAAACGTAAAAAAAACTGACGAAAACGTAAAAAAACTGACGAAAACGTAAAAAATCAGACGAAAACGTAAAAAAACTGACGAAAAACTAAAAAAAACTAATGAAAATGTAAAAAAACAGTCGAAAACGTAAAGAAACTGACAAAAACGTAATGAAACTGACAAAAACATAAAGAATCGGACGAAAACGTAAAAAAACGGACAAAAACATAAAAAACAGACCAAAACGTAAAAAAACTGACGAAAATGTAAAAAAACTGATGAAAACAT
Organism: Artemisia argyi; assembly: GCA_030686995.1. Classification (NCBI taxonomy): domain Eukaryota; kingdom Viridiplantae; phylum Streptophyta; class Magnoliopsida; order Asterales; family Asteraceae; genus Artemisia; species Artemisia argyi. Next base: position 168,141,321 of record CM060700.1, on the reverse strand, counting down.
AAAAAAATCGATCAAAAACTTAAAAAAACTGACGAAAACTTAAAAAACGGTCGAAAACGTAAAGAAATTGACGAAAACGTAAAAAAACTGACGAAAACGTAAAAAAGATTCAAAAACGTAAAAAACTGATGAAAACGTAAAAAAGGACGAAAACGTAAAAAATAGACTAAAACTAGGAGTGTTTTTTAAAATTTTAGTAAATACCCAACTTATATCCATGTTGTTGTATTATTTTACCCAACTTGACCCATCAATATTTATTAATTAAAATCATCATACCATCTTAACCCATCTAAATTATTTAACAATACCTAAATAAACTCATCCCATTGAAAATATTTACCCAACTTTACCCAACTTTTACCCATGGGTCATAATTTGCCACCTCTAACAAATGGTAATCAACTCACCATGTTTAACAAACAAGAAAGAGTTTGACTCATCAAGAGGGTACGACTCTGATGTGATAATCAAATCCGTTTTTAGTTGACAATTTACAAAAAATTGTATGGTTTCAACTCACCATATCTGTATAAGTGAAGAGTTGGCTAGCCAACAAGGAAAAATGGCTTGTGGTAAAGGCTGTGGAAAATCCATTTTTTGTAATTAGTTCACCATGGTTGATATCAAAGAACTAACTAGTCCAAAAACAAACGGCTATTGGTAAAGACTACTCAAATCCATTGATAGTTGATGATTCGCTAAAAATCATGTGTTTATCAATGTACCATGGTTGTTCTAACCTAAAACATTGGCTACTCCAGAGTTAATGGCTTTGGTAAAGAGACATCAAAATCCATTAATTTTCAACGATTCACCTCTCACAGGAGTTCACACACCTGGAAGTGATGAGAATAGTGTTGATATAAATAATTGACTAAAAACATTATTCATATCTTTCGATATCTCTAAGTTTTGATAATCACAAAACGAAAACTCATCAAACCAAAGGATATGACGTAAACAAGTATTTAGTAGTAAATACTCATTTTCACCATCTAATCACTTAAGGTATGAATAAACAAAGTGATTAATGCATTATAAGATCAAAGGAAATTTTGTATTAATACATAACATTTTATAAAATGTTTTTAACATTTTATAAATATTTGTAAATCATTTTTGGTATAGCTTTATTAAACCACAAAGATATGATTTCAAATTTCCAACCAAAAAGGGCAAATTTTATCCAGAAAAACTTTTCAAACGTTCAGGAGGGCGGCCCCCTTAAAGTTACTAGGCGGCCCCCTTAATCATTAAGGGGACCGGCCTATAATTAAGGGGACCGGCACGCTCCCGAACAGTAAAATCTGGCCCTTTAAATACTGGATCATTTTGCACATTTTACTCACCTTTTTGCACCAGAAACTTTCAGATCTAAACATCCATTTCCTTTCTCTAAAAATCCTTTGATCTTACATACTTTGATCTTTGTTTCAAAGTGATTCAAGCCTCAACATTCAAAGTGCAAAGAGAAGAATACTTCTATTAGAAGTATTACAACTTAGTATCATCTTGCTATCTAAGTTGCTTGTTTATATTTTCTTGTAAATCTTTCATTCTTTGGTGAATAAGGTGTATGTATTAGTTAGCTAGATTTAGTTGAAGAATCTAGAGTTGTTGTAAGTGTAAAGTGGAACTTGAAGTGAAGAAGAAGGGTTAGATAGTATTGGTGATAGGAGATTGTAGCAATAGGAACTTGTTGCGAAGATATTGAGGGTTCCAAGTGAAGAAGACTAGAAGACATTAGTAGATTGAGGTTGTGAAGACTTTAGTGGCTTGAAGGTGTGAAGACATTAGTGGCTTGAAGGTGTCAAGACATTAGTGGCTTAAAGGTGTGAAGACATTAGTGACTTGAAGGTGTCAAGACATTAGTGGCTTAAAGGTGTAAAGACATTAGTGACTTGAAGGTGTCAAGACATTAGTGCCTTGAAGGTGTGAAGATTAACAAGGTGTGAAGACGGTGTGAAGTCTTGAAGAAGGTGTGAAGGTGTGATTAAGGTGTGAAGATCACGTGGTGTGATATTTGGTGTGAGATTGGTTCTAGCTACGATTAGAACTCGACATCTTGCTTTGTGTCGTTAATAGGTGTAAGCTATTGGTAGGGAGGTTATTGACTTAGTGAAGAAAACTCTCGAGTTCGGTGCTCGGGGAGTGGAGTAGGGCAAGGAAGGTGTCCTTGTAGCCGAACCACTATAAATCCTTTGTCTCTCGGTTTGATCTTTCCATCTCTCACTCTTTACTTGCTTACTTACTAGCTTTCATATATTGTTAATATTGTGTGTTGTGCATATATTGATTTCACATAAAGATCAAACTAGGTTCCATTTAAAACATTAATTATACTTTAGTAAAATATAAGTATAAACAATTCCTAAGACACATATATCTATATTAGTACAAACTTGTAATTAAGTGAGATATATGAAATTATAATTTCTATTCAACACTTTAAATAAATAGTGTATATATGATATATGTGAATTAGCTTGTATCTATACTTTAGCTTTAACGGTTTTTACAAATACTATCAATTCTTAGAAAGCAAACTTTTATTAAACGAAAAAGACGCAAAACTATTCAACCCCCCCTTCTAGTTTTCCACAATTGGTATCAGGAGCCATGTCTAGCAAGATTTTTAAAATAGATTGTATTTTAAAACTTGTAACGATCTATGGAATTTGAAAAATATTTAGAAGGGGAATTTATGCAACAACCACCATTATTTGAAAATGATCATTTTCTTGAATGGAAAAACAAATTTAAAAATTATGTGAAATCAATAGATCTTGATCATTGGCATATCATTTCAATTGGTGATCTTAAACCAACCAAAATGGATTTTCAAAATCAATATAATAACCTTCAAACCAAATTTGATAAAAACACTAAAGCCAAATTACTCATTTTCAAAACTCTACCAAGAGTTGAATATGAAAGATTACTTCCTTATAAAACGGCAAATGATATTTGGAAATGCCTTTTAAAATTTCACCAAGAGAAATGTAAAACCAAAGATGATAAACTTGATATTGCACATAAAATAGTTACTCTAGAAAATTTAATAGATAAATATTTAGTTGAAATAAACACATGTACTACTAGTTCAAATATGGCTATTGAAGGTACAAATAAAAAAGAATACATGTGTCTAACCCGAAGAAAGTATGTCAATAAACCATGGTGCAACAAGGAAAATGAAGATGACGAAAATATGGCTTACATGAATTCTCTAACTAATGAGAATACAAGTGGTGACAGCAAGGATTACATGCTTCAAGATCCAAGCAACACTACAAACAAAACATGGGGTGACATGAACAATAGAATTGATCACCGCTTAGCATGTGAAGATTGTACAACTACAAATAAGGTACAATCCAAAACCAAACATTTTTGCTATGATCAATTTATATTAAAATTTTCAAAATTGGAAAACAATTTCAAACACTTTTGCAACATTGAATCAAAAATTATTTTTAAGAATGAATCTTCAACATCCGTTGAAAATAACTTTGAAAAAGAAATAATTTTAGAAGACAAAATATCTAGACTTGAAAGTAATATTGAAATTGATCTTGAATGTAAAAATTGTCAAGACTACAAACATGAAATTAAAATGGAAAAAGAAAAAGCAAAAATATTGGCTAAATTTGAAAATAGTTCTAAATCTTTAAAATATCTACTTAACATTCAAAAGTCATTTTATGATAAAACCGGCTTAGGATTTACTGAAGATGATTACTTAACGAATACTTCAAAACAAATAAAATTTGTTAAACCTAGTGGAAAAATTTAGAACTTTTATTATTTATATCCACTGATTATTTCTCTAGTCAAGAAAGCTATTGTTTGCTTGTTAAAACAAACAAATGATGAATTCTTGTACTTCTTGATGACATCCTCATCATGTGCATTTAAATGCATTGGATGCTCTCCACTAATCAACTCGGACCCATGAGAATCTGGGTACCAAGATCTTTGTCACTTGTAGTCTACACACGTGTTGATTATATATTGGTTGCGGTCATCTATGATCTTGGCAGTTTACATCTCACTCTTGGAGGACTCTTGTTTTACCATTCTTGATCCTTATTGCGTTGGGATTCGTCTTTGCTACTTCTACATACTTTGGGCAAAATGTTAAGACGTCTTCTATTGCTCTTTTGCCCACTCTTAAAGGAAAGCTGGACCTGAGGTAAGTTTTCTTTTCAAAACCTTGTTAATGTTACAATATATCATAGTATGCCATGATTAGTATACTAATATGATTTTAATCCATAAGTTGTTATGCCTTTAGATCATAAATACCAATATATGCATACATGATATTAGGACAATTAACTCTCTCGTTGTTATGACTACTTTAATCTATATGTTCTTAACTAATTGGATTAATAGATAATTAAGACTTGCTAGTAACTCTATACTACAATGTACCTTCTATGCATACATATATATACATATGTCTATATTGTATTCATTGATGATTTTCTTTGTCCTTTCCTATCTCATTGCATTTAGATGTTTAATATCTACCATATCTCTTTCACATCTTTAGTTGCCATTAGAGATGATTATGTGTGACAATGGGCCTAATCGATTCTCTTGAAGTATATCTTTCTCTTGAAATTTCTTGATTGTCAAAATCAAAACATCATATTCAAAAACTTCTCTCTTTGAATTAAAATCTTTCAAATATCTATTTTATGCTTCTTCAAACAACATGCTTAATCATAAGCTATCATAACATTATTTTGATCTTTATCAAGATAGAAACATTTTTCTTTTTGAAACAAAACAAAATTTGTTTTATCGGGATACAAACTTGAATGTACTTCAAAACATTAAGCCAAGTATTAATGAATCAAGAAAACTTCATATTTGGTAATCTTCGATAGGTAAATTTAGGAACTCAATTTCTTCTAAAAAGAGAATGACTACTGGAGAATCAATTGACTAGAAATTCAATTTAACCTAACGGTTGAATTGCTTCTATGTGAGAAGTTGGGTGTGTGTAACCCGTAAAAACGGTCGTGTTTAGCCTGAATTGAGCACCACTAGTAATAGTCTCATACTCATTCTCCAACTTGATTAAATTGCACTTCCTATATATACCTAACGCTAGTTCACTTTTATGAACTTTTCTTCTCATTAAATTCTTTCATTTCCAGATTTATGACATTAAGTTAGATAAGCATGCGAAAACATAGGAACTATAGATGTTAGGTTATATCCCATTCAACACTCTCACATCTAAATGAAAACTTACTTTCAAACATTGTTGAATAAAACTAAAAACATTTTGCCTAAAACATTCTTTGATTATCTCATATATGTCTTGCATTTATGTAAAAATGACATTCACAATTTAATCAAATCATTTCTTGAGAATCATGGTTTGCCCATATGGATCTTGTTTGTAACAAATCTTAAAGTCCATACAATCATTACTTCCAATTTGTTTCTTGTAGGCACTCACTATTTTGTTCAAACTAGCCAATTTATTATGGTTAGCATGTCTTAGTGCTTCCTTAGTTGTGAAACTTAATTGACCAACAAGTAGATTGCATGAAAATTGGAAATTATTTGCCTACTTAACTCATCTTTATTACATTCTCTAGATACATGATTAGTTTATCCTATATTGCTTCTAAAGAATTGATGCAAATTGTTTGTACTAGACTACATAGCATTTGTATTCTTCTACTTGTTAATTGTTAACTTTCATCAATATGTTTGCACTAGTCTACATACTATCATTTTCATATAGTTATACATTTAACTAATTTGCCTTATTGCCTCCTTAGTTGCACATCTTAATTGATAAATTAATAGATTGCATGATGATTAGAAATTAATTATCTTATTTATTTATTTCCATATCACTCTATACATTCATGAATAGTATGCCCTATATTGCTTCAAAGAATTGAACTTGCTTGAATCCAAACCCCAAAACATAACCTTTCTGAAAATTTTCTGCCAAAAACCCAATTCTGACAATCTGGGAATCACCAGATGGGCGGCCCCCTTAATTATATAAGGCGGCCCCCTTAATGATTAAGGGGACCAGCCACTAATTAAGGGGACCGGCCATCTGATGGTCGAGGATACTGTTTTCTTTATCACTTTTTGACCCATTTCAGCCTATACTTCCCAAAATTCACAAACATATTTTGTCCAATGCTATCCCTCAAAATTTGCCTTCCTAATCAACATTTCTCATACACTATAAATACCCTTATCCCATCATTAATGCCATCACACCCAAACATGTCATCTCCCAACAACCAAAAACCTAAGGTTTCAAGAACCGCAAGGATCTCCGTCAAACCCGTTTGGAGGAGAAAACTTGATTCTTGTCATAACTCAAGTGATGTTGTTCCAAGTCAACCAATTACCAAACCTCAAACCCACAAGAATGATTCATCTCACAACCTATCACCCACTCATTCCCTCATTCATGCTTCTTCTTATGATGAGCATGCCCATTCCCAAAACAATAATCCCAATTTCTCAATCAATACTTCTCATGTTGCTCATTCAACAAAAACACCATCAACTCATGAAACATCTCTTCCACCCATATCATGTTTTCATGATTACCCAAGCTCAATCATGTCTCCACCACCAAGAGTACCACCACCACATCCTACAACTTCACATGACTCTCCCATGTTGCAAGTTCAAACTTTCACCCAAGATAACTATCAAGCTCCACCACCATCACCTTCCTCCGAACAATTGAAGTTCGTTGAGGAGCTAAAAGAGGCTCATGAGCTTAATGCTCTTTTAGCATTACATCTTGCACAACGCAATTTGGATCCACCACAATCAAGCTCACCATCATCACCACATAACACAAACCAAATTGAGAAGCATGTTAACAATTGCCCTTGTTGCATCTTCCTTCAACAACAAACCATTGCCTTGAATGAGCACTTCACTTGGATTGAGTATCTTCTTACTAGATCTCAGCAAACACCATCACTTGAACAACATCAACCAACTAACCCAACTTCAAATCCACCTCCTCCAAGCTCTACATCTCCAAACCAACCAACATCCTTGCAACCAAATGTTTACCCCCATTAAGCTACCAACATGATCCCCATTCACCATTCTCACCCAAGCATTTTATATGCTTATCTTTCTCATTTTCAAATAAAACACCTCAACCATTTTGGAATTCAAGAAAGTTTGATGACACTCTTTGTTGGCACAATAGGATATTCTACTTAGTATTAGGATTCCATCATTATTGCTTATGTAACAATGATTGTGTAGTTGACATAATCATTTTAAATTAATGAATGCTTTTATGTGTGTTTAAAATTCTTCTTTGCCATGCTATTAGTTGTTATCATGTTAAATATATATTTGCTTGTGCCTCTAATATTTTTCTTGCAAGAGTTCCATAGCTCAAACCCTTGGTGTCCTCAAACGAGGGGGAGCATACATCAAGGGGAGCCTTTTTATTATCGGCTTAAACCTTTTTGATTCTACAAAAAGGGGGAGAAGTGAATATAAACTCACTAAATACTTGTCTAAAAATTAACTTTTGGATTTAATGAGTTTAGGTTTTGTAATCATCAAAAAGGGGGAGATTGTTGATATAAATAATTGACTAAAAACATTATTCATATCTTTCGATATCTCTAAGTTTTGATAATCACAAAACGAAAACTCATCAAACCAAAGGATATGACGTAAACAAGTATTTAGTAGTAAATACTCATTTTCACCATCTAATCACTTAAGGTATGAATAAACAAAGTGATTAATGCATTATAAGATCAAAGGAAATTTTGTATTAATACATAACATTTTATAAAATGCTTTTAACATTTTATAAATATTTGTAAATCATTTTTGGTATAGCTTTATTAAACCACAAAGATATGATTTCAAATTTCCAACCAAAAAGGGCAAATTTTATCCAGAAAAACTTTTCAAACGTTCAGGAGGGCGGCCCCCTTAAAGTTACTAGGCGGCCCCCTTAATCATTAAGGGGACCGGTGTCACAACTCGTAATTTCATGTTCTGTTTCAAACGTCGAAATTCCAATTTTTATCTCGGAAAGTTACTATTCACAAAACACTATTCATGTCTGAAATTTTTATTTCATATTCTCGTAAGTTAAACTATTTTAACGGTAATCCGAGAGTTTGGCGCTCGTCGGATCATTTCTGCAAAAATCACGAAGCCGTGTCCGAGATTTACATTCAGGTTTAAACGTCCTTCCGGCATCCCGATATGTCCATAAAACAATATAAACGATAGAAATATGATTTTCTCTCATTCTACGACAATTCTAAAAGTTTTGAAATTTTACGTTTTTCAGTTCAGCGTTTTACGCAAATTACGCGTTCTTAACCCGCGTTTCCAGTTTTAACAGCGTTTAAGCAACCCGATGGAACTTACCATTCATTTTATATTTTCTTATGGAGTATTTTGATAAGTTTAGTCATTCTTTCAAGTTTCATATTTTTACGATACCCGAATTTACGTTTCACGATTTAAAACTTTACGGTTTGCGATTAACGGAACCAAAACTGACTCCGTAAACCAGATTATACCAAGCTTACTACATACTCATCAACCATGTGCAGCCCTCCCCATCCCATGTTACTTCATATTGACTTATTAATTACCAAAATGCCATTCTTAGAAAAATATCTAACCTTAAACAACAAAAACACTACACATTTTATTTTTGAGAATCAAAAACCCATTTCTTCATTTTTTTCTCCATAACCACGACCCAAGACCATCACCATGATCCATCCATGATTTTCCAAAGTACAAAGCATCAAAGTTGTTCATTTCATCATCCTAATCAAGAATCATAACACAAAAACACAAGTAATCCAAGGTTTCTCATCATCTCACCACCTATTATTTCAAAGTGAGTTATCAAATTTATTTTCATGTTTTCATCTAATTAACATATGTATCTCATGGTATTCATGCTTGATTTCATGCACAAACTAGTTATACCACTTTATTTTTGTATACTTTTTGAACATACAAACCCTAAATTGTGATTTAGGTGTTCCTTTGTTAAATTAACTTGATTACTAGTGATTAGGAACCCATGGCACTCTAAGAAGGTGTATGGTAAGATTAGACTAGCTTTGTGGCGTTTGCAAGAGATTTGGTGATGTTAGAAACTAGTTTAGAACCTTGGAAATGGCTTTGGAACATATATTTATACCTACTGTCCCAAAAATGAAAATACAGAAAACTCAGTAACTCAGGGGAACTTTTCAACCAAAGATTTAGAAAATACTTTCAAAAACGAATCCGTAGGCGAAAGAACGGGTTAAAACGAGTTTATAACGAAGGAGTTATGATTTTTGCAAGTTTATTGACGAAAACTATTTTTCTGAAAATTGTTGCTGTTGGACGTTTTTCGTCGGACAAAACGAGGCTTTAGACGTAACCCGGAGGAGCCAAGCTTTCCAAAATATATTACTACATACTAAGACGTAACCGTGGATATAAAGAACAAGTAAAACGGGCTTATAACGACAAAGATATTCACGTTTGAATATCGGCAAAACTCATTTCATTTTGACAGCTTTTATTAATATTGACGCCAAAACTACGTAGTAACTCTAGATTTATAAAAATAATGCCAAGTACCCAATTTTATAACTAATGAAGTATTAGTTATTACAAGTATATTTTTATCACTACAAGGCGTTATTTCAAGGATTTCAAACCGAGGATTTCAACACGAACATTGATACATACGATATATATATAAGTATATATATTGCAACTAGCTTTATTTTTCTAATAGCCATATTTTCCTAAGTCTTGGAATATATATTTTTGATAACAACAAATGTTTTTCCAAAGAGTTGAGTGGTATAGGAAACATGTGCATGGACATTTTCAACATCATTTCATGATCTAAAGTAGATCGTTCATCATTCATATTAGGTTGCGGTTAGAGATCGAACCTCATTTCTGTGTATACACTTTTGTCATCGTAGCTGTTGCATCAGGTGAGTCATAGCCCCTACTCTTTTAATTGTTCTATCAACTCTTTGGGGGAGATACATGCTACTACTTGCTTACTTGTACAAATTCACATAACATTTATACTTGGAAACATTATACTTGATTACATTATACTTGATGTCATACATACGTGATTGTACTATACTTAACTGTGTTATACTAAACTGTGATGGTGTACTCTTGAGACTTCCAATGGCCCCAGATTAAGTTGCTGGGCACAACCATGGATACATACATACATACTTCCAATGGCCCCAGATTAAGTTGCTGGACACAACCATTGAGACTTCCAATGGCCCCAGATTAAGTTGCTGGACACAACCATTGAGACATACATACAAACGTGAGGTCTTCGGAGATGAAGTGTAGACTCACTACTAATTGCTTAACTGTTGTTATGAACTTATACATGCTTTACTCATACTATATATTGTAGCAGTGGGTTGTAAACACACAGGTTACAAGGCTCTTATGGCGGGACTTGTAACTGAGTGGATTTACGATGCCTTTGCTGGGAAACCTACATACATATGCATTACATTCTTTTTCAACAAACTCTATGAACTCACCAACCATTGTGTTGACACTTTAGCATGTATTTTCAGGTTTTAACCAATGGCACGCTACAGGAGGTTTTGGCAGGGCATGGCATGGTCATAGAAGACTCTGATTATTCATTTGGGGACCGTTTTAAACTACTTTAAGGGCCTTCTTCCGCATTACTTTTAACGATGTAAATTCAACAATTTGATTTAACTATTTTATTTTAAATGATTCAAGTGCAAACCATTTTTGAACTAGTGTTGTGATATCAATTGAGTTACACCCCAGCTACATGTATGCTTCCGCTGGACCCGATTTTAGGGGTGTGACAGATTGGTATCAGAGCTTTGGCTATAGCGAACTAAGTGTTTTTAAAACCTAGACTATAGCTACTTTCAACAAAGTTAACCCTATGACCGTCACGTGCCTGCCTGCCAAGCTGAAGCCTCATTTGTGGTTAGTTGCTGACATAGGTGATGAGATTTGTGTCTCATTATCTGATATATTATATTCACTTATTATAGTTGATTACTATAATTGTCTTTCATATAAGCATGTTCACGTATCATATATATCACAGCGTTATGTTTTTCTTTGCATAGTTTCATCATTTGACCTCGAGTTTGGTCACCTGCCTTAGTCTTTCTAAACACCTTAGTATTTGTGAAGGACATAGTATTAGTATAACTGAGCTGAGTATTTCAAAATTCATGGAACCTCGGTGGAATATAGACTGGTCATTTATATTCAACCCAGGATAGTAGGACATAGGCTGACCACCTATATCCGACTCAGAAATGAATTTTGCAACACTAAGAATAGTTATAATGATATTTTGTCTGGATTGTGTGTAAGCAATTCCAAAGTCGAGCCAATCTTTCAAAAGACCTTTTTCAAGGACGTTGAATCCAGACCTTGATTTTTAGCTTGGTTCTAGTGACTGTTCTTGTTTGATTGGGTTGCGAAAATCAAGCTAAAAGTTAAAGTCATCACTCAAACCGATTTAGCCTAACCTCATGACTGTTCTTGTTTGATTGGGTTGTGGGATTAAGTGAAAATCGGTTACCTAAAGGAAGTCTTTTGAGGACTAAGCTCGGGATTGGGAAGGTTTGCCTCGTCATGTCTGACCACGAGAACGTACCTAGTTGGACAGGAAACCCACATATATAAGCTTTGATACATTTTCTTAAACACACTTAACTGATTAACATCAACTGAACTTCGGGACGAAGTTCCATTTAGAGGGGAAGAATGTCACAACTCGTAATTTCATGTTCTGTTTCAAACGTCGAAATTCCAATTTTTATCTCGGGAAGTTACTATTCACAAAACACTATTCATGTCTGAAATTTTTATTTCATATTCTCGTAAGTTAAACTATTTTAACGGTAATCCGAGAGTTTGGCGCTCGTCGGATCATTTCTGCAAAAATCACGAAGCCGTGTCCGAGATTTACATTCAGGTTTAAACGTCCTTCCGGCATCCCGATATGTCCATAAAACAATATAAACGATAGAAATATGATTTTCTCTCATTCTACGACAATTCTAAAAGTTTTGAAATTTTACGTTTTTCAGTTCAGCGTTTTACGCAAATTACGCGTTCTTAACCCGCGTTTCCAGTTTTAACAGCGTTTAAGCAACCCGATGGAACTTACCATTCATTTTATATTTTCTTATGGAGTATTTTGATAAGTTTAGTCATTCTTTCAAGTTTCATATTTTTACGATACCCGAATTTACGTTTCGCGATTTAAAACTTTACGGTTTGCGATTAACGGAACCAAAACTGACTCCGTAAACCAGATTATACCAAGCTTACTACATACTCATCAACCATGTGTAGCCCTCCCCATCCCATGTTACTTCATATTGACTTATTAATTACCAAAATGCCATTCTTAGAAAAATATCTAACCTTAAACAACAAAAACACTACACATTTTATTTTTGAGAATCAAAAACCCATTTCTTCATTTTTTTCTCCATAACCACGACCCAAGACCATCACCATGATCCATCCATGATTTTCCAAAGTACAAAGCATCAAAGTTGTTCATTTCATCATCCTAATCAAGAATCATAACACAAAAACACAAGTAATCCAAGGTTTCTCATCATCTCACCACCTATTATTTCAAAGTGAGTTATCAAATTTATTTTCATGTTTTCATCTAATTAACATATGTATCTCATGGTATTCATGCTTGATTTCATGCACAAACTAGTTATACCACTTTATTTTTGTATACTTTTTGAACATACAAACCCTAAATTGTGATTTAGGTGTTCCTTTGTTAAATTAACTTGATTACTAGTGATTAGGAACCCATGGCACTCTAAGAAGGTGTATGGTAAGATTAGACTAGCTTTGTGGCGTTTGCAAGAGATTTGGTGATGTTAGAAACTAGTTTAGAACCTTGGAAATGGCTTTGGAACATATATTTATACCTACTGTCCCAAAAATGAAAATACAGAAAACTCAGTAACTCAGGGGAACTTTTCAACCAAAGATTTAGAAAATACTTTCAAAAACGAATCCGTAGGCGAAAGAACGGGTTAAAACGAGTTTATAACGAAGGAGTTATGATTTTTGCAAGTTTATTGACGAAAACTATTTTTCTGAAAATTGTTGCTGTTGGACGTTTTTCGTCGGACAAAACGAGGCTTTAGACATAACCCGGAGGAGCCAAGCTTTCCAAAATATATTACTACATACTAAGACGTAACCGTGGATATAAAGAACAAGTAAAACGGGCTTATAACGACAAAGATATTCACGTTTGAATATCGGCAAAACTCATTTCATTTTGACAGCTTTTATTAATATTGACGCCAAAACTACGTAGTAACTCTAGATTTATAAAAATAATGCCAAGTACCCAATTTTATAACTAATGAAGTATTAGTTATTACAAGTATATTTTTATCACTACAAGGCGTTATTTCAAGGATTTCAAACCGAGGATTTCAACACGAACATTGATACATACGATATATATATAAGTATATATATTGCAACTAGCTTTATTTTTCTAATAGCCATATTTTCCTAAGTCTTGGAATATATATTTTTGATAACAACAAATGTTTTTCCAAAGAGTTGAGTGGTATAGGAAACATGTGCATGGACATTTTCAACATCATTTCATGATCTAAAGTAGATCGTTCATCATTCATATTAGGTTGCGGTTAGAGATCGAACCTCATTTCTGTGTATACACTTTTGTCATCGTAGCTGTTGCATCAGGTGAGTCATAGCCCCTACTCTTTTAATTGTTCTATCAACTCTTTGGGGGAGATACATGCTACTACTTGCTTACTTGTACAAATTCACATAACATTTATACTTGGAAACATTATACTTGATTACATTATACTTGATGTCATACATACGTGATTGTACTATACTTAACTGTGTTATACTAAACTGTGATGGTGTACTCTTGAGACTTCCAATGGCCCCAGATTAAGTTGCTGGGCAAAACCATGGATACATACATACATACTTCCAATGGCCCCAGATTAAGTTGCTGGACACAACCATTGAGACTTCCAATGGCCCCAGATTAAGTTGCTGGACACAACCATTGAGACATACATACAAACGTGAGGTCTTCGAAGATGAAGTGTAGACTCACTACTAATTGCTTAACTGTTGTTATGAACTTATACATGCTTTACTCATACTATATATTGTAGCAGTGGGTTGTAAACACACAGGTTACAAGGCTCTTATGGCGGGACTTGTAACTGAGTGGATTTACGATGCCTTTGCTGGGAAACCTACATACATATGCATTACATTCTTTTTCAACAAACTCTATGAACTCACCAACCATTGTGTTGACACTTTAGCATGTATTTTCAGGTTTTAACCAATGGCACGCTACAGGAGGTTTTGGCAGGGCATGGCATGGTCATAGAAGACTCTGATTATTCATTTGGGGACCGTTTTAAACTACTTTAAGGGCCTTCTTCCGCATTACTTTTAACGATGTAAATTCAACAATTTGATTTAACTATTTTATTTTAAATGATTCAAGTGCAAACCATTTTTGAACTAGTGTTGTGATATCAATTGAGTTACACCCCAGCTACATGTATGCTTCCACTGGACCCGATTTTAGGGGTGTGACAACCGGCCTATAATTAAGGGGACCGGCACACTCCCGAACAGTAAAATCTGGCCCTTTAAATACTGGATCATTTTGCACATTTTCCTCACCTTTTTGCACCAGAAACTTTCAGATCTAAACATCCATTTGTCACACCCCCAGAATCGGGTCCAGCGGAAGCATACATGTAGCTGGGGTGTAACTCAATTGGTATTACAGCACAAGTACAAAAATTGGTTTTCACTTCAATCATTTAGAATAAAATCGTTTAACTAAAAGTATTGAATTTACATTGTTTAAAATTAGTGCGGAAGTAGGCCCTTAAAAGTAGTTTAAAACGGTCCCCATATAAATAATCAGAGTCTTCTATGACCATGCCATACCCTGCCAAAACCTCCTGTAGCGTGCCATTGCTTAATACCTGAAAATACATGCTAAAGTGTCAACACGAGGTTGGTGAGTTCATAGAGTTTGTTTAACAAATAATGCCTATAGAGAAAAGATCGCCCAGCAAAGGCATCGTAAATCCACTCAGTTACAAGTCCCGCCATAAGAGACTTGTAACCTGTGTGTTTACGACCCACTGCCAAATATGATATAGTTTGGTTTGTGTAAACAATAGTAATAAGATTGAGGTAAAAGCATCGTAATTCATAAGTAATTTTCGTATGTACAATAGCCAAAAGTATAAAGTAAGGTGACAATATGTCAAAAATGCTACATTGTCTCTTAAGCTCATGACCCCGAAGCTAGACTTTGTAATGGCCCCACCAGAGTGTTTACCAGACACTCAAATTGTTAAGACATGAAATGCATTCGCACCCGTTGGAGCAACCCAAACACGAATGGAGGCGTCACCCTCAATAGATCTATTCACTCACTCTCGCTTAGCACTGAAATTAACGGTCCATGATAATAAAGGGGACTTAACTTGGTATTAATAAGTAAACTTAAGCAATGTATGGAATTTGTAATACTTTGGCATTGTACAAAAATAATTCAAACAGCGTATTCTTCCCCATAAGTAATTCAAATCGTATAAAAACATAGAACAAGTATTCCAACCATTCAGTAATGTTTGAGAAAATGAATCGCGTTCAAGTAAAACAAGCATTGAATTTAAATAGTATCGAGCATGTATCTTCCCCCAAAACAGTTGTAAAACAAGTAAAAGTAGGGGTTATGAACTCACCTGGTGCAATAGCTACGATGACAACAATGAATACACAGAAATGAGGCACGATCTCTAACCGCAACCTAATATGAATGATATGATCTAATGTAAGAAATGAAATGACGCTACACATGCAAATACGTATGTTATCGATACTACTCGTTAGTTTTGAAAATAACGTTTATCGTCGAAAAATATATTTTTGACGTCTCGTTAGTTAATAATCACTTTTCATGGAAATAGGTTGAAACGGTACTCCACGATCCTTGTTTGGCGTTCTATCGGCAAATATAAGGTTTTCGTCGCAAAATAGCATTTTCGTTACTTGAAAACATGCCCAATATGGCCTCGTAAAACTAGTCGCGAAATAGTGTACGTTAAGTGTTAATGGTCAAGCTCGGCGTTTTTGAAAACCTTGTAACAATATTTTGAAGTCGTGTTATTTAACTTTTGGCGATACGGGTCTCGATCGATTAGAAAATTGACTCCTCCCAAACCAACCAGTCAGCCTTGTGAAGCTGTTAGGCCCACCTGGGAGAAAGTGCAAGTTAATATTGACCGTGGAAGTACAGGGAAATCCCCGGGTCGTTAAATCCCAACGAGATTGAAATTGTATTTGTAAACGAGTATGAGAGTGAGTGGTACTGAGGACAGTAACAAAGATGATTTGAGGGTTGATTACACTACTGATTGCTTGATATTTGGAATTTATAAAACTATAACAGAAATACAGATATAAGCACAAAATCAGATAATCAAATAACAGACAGAGAAAAGTGGTATTTAACAAATTATAAACTACAGGGGTTAAAAGTGAAACTTTTGAAAACTTAATATTAAAGAAAATAGAAAATGAAATTGAAATTATGAAAATGATTATTATAATATTTAATTACTATTTAATTAATAAAACTAATTAAAATCTAATTAAAAGCTTAATTTAAATTAACTAAATATTACAACTATTACAAATAAACCTAAAAACTTATAACAATAATTTCTAAACCTAAATAAGAACTTGAAGAAAGTATAAAAAATGAAAATAAATATTTTTGTCTTTTTGTAAGTATTTTATTAATTATAAACTATTTAACTTATTTAAACTATTTTAACTATTTAAAATTACTATTAATACTAAATTACCTTAGAAAATTATGATAAAATTTATAAAACTATTTAAACACTACAGGAATACTACAAAATTATAAAAACTTGCTAAAAATTATATTTAAGCTAATTGACTAATTAATTACTTATTAATTATTTTAAAGCTAATTTATTTAATTTAAATAAGAAAATTATAAAATGAACAGTAGAAATTATGAAACTATTTTTTAAAAGTCTTAACTACTTTATAAAACTTAGGAAAAATATAAAATTCTACTTTAGGTGATTAAAATTAAAGAAATCTATTTAATTACTAATATTTCCTATTTAATTATTTAAACTAGTTTTAAATCTAATAAATAGTAAAATGCTTAGGAAAATTCTAATAAATTTATTTTAACTACTTTAAGGTACTAAGTAATTTATAAAATTATAAAATTTGACAAGTTCTTATTAATAAGCTAAAATGAAAATTAATTAGATAATTTTTATTAAATAAAAGCTATCACTATTTTTATGTTTGCTTTTTCTGGTTTTTCTTTTATAAAACTACTTAAATACTTAAATAATGAAACTTTAATAAAGACAACTACTTTAGAACCTTGAAATAAGCACTGAAAATGCTTATAAGCTTAAACAGTTGACTATGGTTGACTAAACTAGGAAATAAGCTAAGTTGAGGTTATGTGGGGTCCACTATAATGAAATCTGGTTTATCTAAGTTAATTACACCTAATTAAGCTAAATATGGTGATATAAGCTCCTAGGATAAGCTGGAAATCCCAAATAAGCACTTGCTTATTTCTCTTCTGACTCAGAAATGGGACAGAGATTGGGGACAAGTTTAGGTGGGGTCCACTGATCTATATGTCAAACTAATGGTCAACTATTGAACCTGGGTAGGAGGGGGGTTATAATAAGCTAAGTAGAAGGTGTGGGGCCCACTGAGTTGGCCACAAATCACCACCAAAGTTGGTGTTGTGGTGGTGGTAAGCTGATGTGCAGGGTAAGGCTTTGCCTTGCAGTCCACTTTCAATGAGTGTGGGGTCCACAATAGTGAAATAGGGTTCAAGCTAAGCCTAGGGGTTCAAATATGGGATATTAAGCTACACAATAAACCAAGAAGCTAAGCTTATGGCTTCCTAATAAGCTCTGTGTGAGCCTTCAAAATGGTGATCATATACTGAGTACTCAGTATAGCTTGTTTTACAAAGGTCACAAGTTTGATCCTAAAAGCTATGCTACAATAAGCTAAAAGCTAAACTAAACCTAGATATGAAAAAGGTGACTAATAAGCTACAAATTAAGCTAATGGTTGGGGTGTGGGGTCCACTGAGTTGATAAGAAATCACCACCAAAGTATTGGTGATGGACTGGGTCTGAATGAGCAGGGCACACCTTTGCCCTGCAAGTGAGTTTGAGGGTCTGTGGGGCTTAGAGTAAAAATTCTAAAAATATAAAACTTATTGGAACTTAAAGCTGAGGTGGTAGATTACTAAACCCAAAAAGCACAAAGTGTAATTCTTAACACATAAATCTACAAAAATCTCCTAAGATTTGAGAAAATCTGAGTAATACAAATTTGACTTTTGAAGAAAACTTGAGAAGTTGACTTATGTGAACTTTAAACTTAATCTAATTACTGAATATGGTGTAATAAGATATAATAAGACTTAATTAAGTTATTCTAATGACTTATGAGTAGATAAGATGAGTTATGGACTCAGATTTCACCACAGTTAACTGTGGTGAAGAAATACTTGTGATTTTGACTATTATCTAATTAAGACTTTGGTGTTTTTTGTTTTTCTAAGCTAGTATTACACTATAAAACTTAAAGCAAGCAAAAACAATAACACAAACTAACTTGAACTCAGATAAACAACCTGATCCAAACACACCTTATAACTAGACTGTTTTGAGATTTGTGAAGTAAATGGTTATGAGAGCCTATGCTACTGATCCATACTAACTTATTATGATATATTAGATCTAATTAAGCACATAGAAACAGAAAATTGCCACAGATACACAAGATCACAAGATATACTATGTTGACTGTGAGATTTTTAGAAAATGATTAACAAGTTATTCTAATTAGCAACTTAACAATCTCAAACCACAAATACACTTGATTACACTAATTAAACCTAAGAAACACAGAAAACAGCCATGATAATCAAGATCAATACATATGCAATACAAAGGTAGTTATGAAATTTTTTAGAAACTTACAAATTGCTTTCCTGCTTGAAACCAAGAACCAAGAACAACTTATTTCCTCCCCTGAGGATCTAAACCAATACTCCAAGCTTACTTATGCTTCCAGATCACTTCTGAATCCCAGATATCAAGAACAAATGCCACAGTTGACTATCATTGACCAAATTTGTATTTTGTGAGATTTTTATATTTAGCTGATTAGTAAGTTACTAAAAGCTGTATTGAGCTTATGGGAGCTTATATGAGCTTATTCAATCCATATAACCAAACAGTAACAACAACAAAGCTTATTGAGATTCTTAATAAGAAATTGAAAATTGCATTTACTAAGATAATAATACAAACTTGCTTTTTATTAACTTAAAAGATTACTGGTACACTGAGAATACTTGAAATGAAACTTGAAAGCTTTAGATTACACTTAAACTTTTAAAACAACTAATTCGACATACAATTATTGAAAATAAACTAGATATGGAACTCCTCTGCTTCTCTTTCCTTTTATATGCTCCAATTAGGTTTAGAAATATCTTCTGAGCCTTTCCCACTTCATCTGAGCCATCCATTATGTCCAATTGATCAAGACCGTTTAAACTCATTTTTGGCGCCAAAGTCCTCCACGTTAACGTGGAGGCAAAGGGTTGTAATTAAAGATTGTTGGGAGTTTGTGGAGGTGTCAGGAGACAAAGGGGAGGGTTTTTAGGGCCAGTTGGTGTTTTATGGAAGAAACAGAGATTAAAAGGTAGTTTGGGGTGAAAAATGGTGTGGAGAACATTAAATGAGGAGTGGGTTGTCTGTGAGGTGGAAAAGAAGGTTAGGGGGAGTATGTGGTGAGCTGGAGTGGTGAGGTGGAGGTGGAATACCACCTGGTTTGGTGGTTTCAGTTGTGGAAGAGGAGGGTGAACAGTGGTAGCTATTTTGCCGGTATTTGATGGGTCAACGCGGGTTTTAAATAAAAAGGGTGTTGGACTGGGCTTATGAATGGGCTAGGGGTGTGTGTGGGCTGGGTTTTGTTTTGGTTTGGATTAGTTTTTGGTTTTGGATTATGATAACAAGGGTCCGGTTTGGATTATTTCATACAAGGACCAATTTTGTAATTATTCCAAAGTTGAGGGGTTGTTGTTGTAAATCCCCATATGTAATTACAAGGACCTATTTTGCCATAATTGAATAGTACACGGTTATTTTTGATTTTTTTCATTATTTAAAATACCGGGGACTATTTTTGCCAAACTTGCAAAGTTGAGGGGCTTTTTTGTAATTTCTCCAAACTTTTCATATAAGGACCAAACCTGCAAAGTTAGATAAACCAAGGACCAAATTTATGATTTTTTCCATTTAAAAATATCCAGGGACCTTTTCTGTAATTTTTCAAACTCCAGGGACCATTATTGTAAATTTGGATTTTTAAGGGACTATGTTTGTAATTTCTCAAAATGTTATCAAAATTGTTCCATTTTGTCCTTCATGCATAGTACAAGGGTATTATTTGTAAATTTCCAATTTTGAATACCCAAGGACCATTTTTGCCAATTTTGTAACTTGAGGGGTAAAAGTTGTCAGTTTGTGTAAACTTTCATCCAGGGATCATTTGTGAATATTTTTGGTTTCCCAAGGACTTAAGTTGAC
This sequence comes from Artemisia argyi, assembly GCA_030686995.1. NCBI lineage: Eukaryota > Viridiplantae > Streptophyta > Magnoliopsida > Asterales > Asteraceae > Artemisia > Artemisia argyi. Next base: position 168,120,493 of record CM060700.1, on the reverse strand, counting down.
TTTTCATTTATTTTAAACCTTCAGGGACTAGTTTTGTCAATATTTGAAACTTGAGGGACTGAAACTGCCAATTATGCAAACTTTGTACGTTTTTCATTTGTTTTTGCATATTTTGTATTAGAAACATATAAAACACACTTCTAAGATATTTTAAGTATTATGATGCATATTTGAGTGTTTTTATATGTTTTGGCAGTTCAGATTGGTACAAAATGATGAGTATTTAGACACTCATCAATCCCCCACACTAAACTATTGCTAGTCCCTAGCAATCTATTTGAGAAAAAATTAATGGATTTTAACTCTTTACCAAAAGCCATCACTTCTGGAGTAGCCAGGTGTAAGAACTGTGGCACACCTGATAACCGTGTGATTTTTAGCAAACCACCAGCTGTCAACGGATTTGATTTGTCTTTACCAGAAGCCGTTTGCTTCTGGACTAGCCAACTCTTGATGGAATAGTCAACATCTTGGTGAGCTGATTACCAATTATGGTTTTTCCACGGCCTTTACCACAAGCCATAATCTTGCGGGCTAGCCAACTCATTTGTTTTCGGGGAGTTGAGGAACCATACAATTTTTGGCAAATTGCCAGCCATAAACGGATTTGAGATGTCTTTACCAAGAGCCGTTTGCTCCTGGACTAGCCAATCCTGTTGTGGGTTAGACATGGAGGATTGATACCATTATTCGCATTTCTAAGTGTGAAAAAACTGATAATTTTGATCAAATGGGGGTTCTTGATGGAACATGTGTTTTGCATTCGTGAGAACGCTCCCCCACACTTAGAACTGAATATTGCCCTCAATATTCACAGTACTTGGTGTCCCACCAAAACTTTAGAACGGAAGGAGGCAATACTATTAACCTTTTTATTTTACTCTATTTACATACAAACTCACTTTTTCTTTTTATTTGTCTTGTACCACCATTTTTTTTTTTTTTTTTTTTTGAAAAAATATTTTACATATGTACAACATGTGGTTCGTCTCCCCCACACTAGGGAGTTAGAAAAGAGAAAGAAATCAGAAATATGAGTGAAAGCCCATATTGCTATGCTTTTGATTACCGAGTCACTAGCTTGACTCGACCTCGAATTGATTTGTCCATGATGTAGCTTGTTTTTTATTCCCGAGTCACTAGCTTGACTCGACCCCGAATTAAAATTGTCCTTGGGGAAACTAGTTTTTGTTAACCGAGTCGCTAGTTTGACTCGACCCCGAATTTATTGGTCCATGGGGTAAGTTTGGAGATCCGGGACAACCATTGGTTGTATGTCCCCTCCAAAATAGTGTTTTAACCGATGTCCATTTACTTTAAAATTGAGACCGTCGGGTTGCAATAACTCAACAGTTCCATATGGGTATACTTTGGTTATAGTAAATGGTCCAGACCAACGGGTTTTTAGTTTACCCGAGAAAATTTTTAACCTTGAATTGAAAAGAAGAACTCTGTCACCAACGTTGAAAACGCGGTTCTTTATTTTAGAGTCATGTATCTTTTTAGTCTTTTCTTTATAGATTAAAGAATTTTCATAAGCTTGATCATGTAATTCATTTAGTTCGTTAAGTTGAACTTTACGGTGATCACCCGCTGTCTGAAGGTCGAAATTTGCATGTTTTAAGGCCCAATAGGCCTTATGTTCTAATTCAATCGGAAGATGACATGCTTTCCCGTATACTAGCTTATATGGAGTACACCCTATGGGTGTTTTGTAAGCAGTGCGGAAAGCCCATAATGCATCGTCCAGCTTATCCGACCAAGAGGCACGGTTTTCACCAACCATCCTCTCGAGAATTCTCTTAATACCACGATTTGAGACCTCCACCTGCCCACTTGTTTGGGGGTGGTATGCTGTAGAAAGACGGTGAGTTACACCATATTTCAGCATTACTCTCGCAAATTGTTCATTGCAAAAGTGAGTACCACGATCACTGATAATGGCACGAGTAGTCCCGAATCTGGCAAAGAGAGATTTTAAAAATTTACAAACTACTCGTGCATCATTGGTGGGTAAGGCTTTTGCCTCAACCCATTTTGACAGATAGTCGACAGCGACGAGTATATACTTATTCCCTCGTGAAGACGGGAATGGCCCCATAAAATCAATGCCCCACATATCAAATATTTCACAGACTTGGATGGCGTTTTGTGGCATCTCATTCTTTTTAGAAATATTCCCGTGACGCTGGCAAGCCTCACAGGTTTTGATAAGTTCATGGGCGTCTTTATATATCGTGGGCCAAAAGAATCCTGAATCAAACACCTTTTTGGCGGTGTAGTTTGGGTTATGATGTCCCCCCGTGGGTCCATCATGACAAGCTTTAAGAATTTCCATGGCTTGTTGGCCATGGACACACCATCGGATGACTTGATCCGCACATATTTTAAACAAGTAGGGGTCGTCCCAGAAGTAATGTTTTACATCTTTAAAGAATTTTCTTTTCTGTTGGGACGACATCCTTTTCACAACGAAATTTCCCGCACGGTAATTTGCAAAGTCGGCAAACCATGGGGTGGTGGTATCATCCCGGTTAGAGATGAGATTTAGAGTCTCCAGAGGAAAAGTTTCATTAATTTCTTTTCTCTCGAGAATATCCTGATGAGGATTTTCTAACCGGGACAAGTGATCAGCAGCAAGGTTTTCTGCTCCTTTTTTATCTCTTATGAGAATATCGAATTCCTGGAGGAGCAGGACCCAACGGAGTAGTCTTGGCTTTGCATCCTGTTTAGTGAACAGGTATTTCAAAGCCGAATGGTCCGTATACACCACGCTTTTGTTTAAGATTAAGTAAGACCGAAATTTTTCGAAGGCATATACCACGGCTAATAATTCTTTTTCTGTGGTGGTATAGTGTGTTTGAGCTTCGTTCATGGTCTTACTTGCGTAGTGTATTGGCTGAAAATGTTTGGTTTTGCGTTGCCCCAGAACTGCACCAATAGCGAAATCGCTAGCATCGCACATAAGTTCAAAGGGTAAGTCCCAGTCGGGGGCAACAAGGATTGGTGCTTCGGTAAGCCTTTTCTTTAAAATTTCAAAGGCTTCAATGCACTCAGTGGAAAAGATGAAAGGAGCATCCTTTTCAAGAAGATGAGTCATGGGTCGGGCTATTTTGGAGAAATCCTGAATGAATCTCCGATAGAACCCGGCATGGCCGAGGAAACTCCTAATTCCTTTAACAGTGGTGGGATGAGGCAGTTTAGCAATAACATCAATTTTGGCCTTATCGACCTCAATCCCACTTTTTGAAATTTTATGGCCGAGGACAATGCCCTCTTTAACCATAAAATGGCTCTTCTCCCAGTTTAGACAAAGATTAGTGTTTTCACAACGTTGAAGCATTTTTTCTAAGTGGGAGAGGCACGAGTCGAAAGAATTCCCGATGACTGAGAAGTCATCCATAAATACCTCCATGGTTTTTCCGATCATGTCATGGAAAATAGCCATCATGCACCTTTGGAAAGTGCCCGGAGCATTGCATAACCCAAAAGGCATGCGACGATAGGCAAATGTCCCGTAAGGGCATGTGAAGGTAGTTTTATCTTGATCCTGTGGATCAATGGGAATTTGGAAGTAACCCGAGAAGCCGTCAAGGAAACAATAATACTCATTTCCCGCTAGTCTTTCGAGCATTTGGTCCATAAAGGGCAGAGGAAAATGGTCTTTGCGGGTGGCTTCGTTAAGCTTTCTGTAATCAATACATACTCGCCACCCTGTAACCAAACGAGTTGGTATTAACTCGTTGTCCTCATTTGTGATAACCGTGATGCCACCCTTCTTTGGAACACAATGTATTGGGCTTACCCAAGGACTATCTGATATAGGGTAAATCAATCCCGCATCAAGAAGTTTGATAACCTCTGCTTTTATGACTTCGTGGATTTTTGGATTTACCCTTCTTTGATGCTGCACGGTAGGTTTAAAGTCCTCTTCCATTAGGATTTTGTGTGTACAAAAATCCGGGTTAATACCCTTTATGTCTGAGAGTTTCCAAGCAATTGCTTGTTTGTGGGACTTTAAAACCTTGAGCAGCGCGGTTTTCTCCTCATCCTTTAAGTCCTTTGCAATAATGACCGGTAACTTATCGTTACCTTCCAAGAATGCATATTCTAGATGAGGAGGCAGGTCCTTAAGTTCAACCTCGGGAAAGTCATCATTTTTCTCAACATATTTGACTTCCACCTTATGAAGTTGTGGAGGTAGAACAGGAATGGGAGAAGGATCTTTGTTCAATAACTCCTCAAGGAGAAGTATATCCCCCTCCGGGTCAATCTCTTGGTAATCAATTCCTTCGGGAACTGAGTCACTTTTGAGAAAGGCCTCTAATTCCTCAAGGACGAAATCACTTCCCCCAAACGGAGTGAGGGAAGGAGAAGAATTAGCGATTATGGGATCAGGAGAAATAGTGGGATTGCCACTCGGAAATTTATCAGTGAATCCAAGGAATTCCTGAGCATACTCCTCGGATGCAATGTCAATGACATCAATTCGGTTGACCGAATCAGCATTATAATTCGAGGAGTATCTCGAGGTTTGATCAAGGTCGAACGTTATCGCTTCATTTCCAACTCGTAACGTGATTTCCTCATCGAAAACGTCGATTAATGCACGTCCTGTTCTTAAGAATCCCCTCCCAAGAATGAGAGGAACTCTTAGATCTGCATCGAAATCAACAACAACAAAGTCCGCCGGAAAATGGAACTTTCCCACTCTCACAAATACGTCCTCGGCAATACCGAGGGGACGTGAAATTGAACGGTCTGCAAGCTCGAGAGTCATGCATGTGGGACTAAGTGCCTGAAGAGAGAGCTTTTTCCAAACTGAATAAGGCATTAAATTGATGCTTGCACCAAGATCGGCCAAGGCAAAGCATTCAACCATACCCGGGAAAGTACATGGTATTAGAAATTTCCCGGGGTCTCCTAGCTTTTCGGGAAGCTGTTTTAACAGAACCACAGAGCAGTTCTCATTAAGTGGAGTTCGTGCCATTTCAAACATTTTTTCTTTATTGCTCAACAGGTTTTTGATTGTCGATGCGAATTTGGGCATTAAAAGAAGAGCGTCCGCGAAACTAATATCGAAGTGTAGTTCTTGGAAAATCTGAAAGAATTTTTCCATCTGATGATTAGCTTTTTCACGGAGCTTTTGGTCTTGCAATCGTGAGGGATATGGAATTGTTGTTTTTGGGTTGGCTTTTGGATATTCAACAGGACCCTTGGTAGTTTCAAACACGACTCTTTTAGTAGGAGTCGGGACCGGGATAACTGGAGGAGGGATGTCATTGGTACCTCCGTTATTATTAGGAAGTACCGTATCCGTGGTATCCTCAGTTTCACATTCCTCTACAGGGATAGGAGATGAGGTAGAGGGAGCTGTAGGTCCTTTGTGAGAAACTCCACTTCTTGTGGTGATCGCCTTTACATCGCCCCTCGGATTAGCGATCGTGTTGCTAGGTAAAGTTGTACCTGAGCCCGAGGGTCGATCATTTAAAGACTTCTGGAAATTAGACATTTGACTAACCAGCATTCTATTTAGTTCTTCTTGGGATTTCATAAACTGTTTTAATAATTCATCATGTGATGGTCCAGTTGGAACAATGGCTTGATTTTGGTTTTGAAAATTTTGAGCCCGATTGTTTTGGAAATTCCCATGTTGCTGATTGTTGTTACCTTGGAAGTGGTTTTGTTGTTGAAAATTACCCTGTGGGTAGTTGTTCTGACCTTGATTACGATTATAGTTCCCTTGGTTTTGATTTTGAGGAACCTGGTTTTGACTAGAGTTGAAATTCCCTTGGTTGTTATAACCTTGGTTCATCCGGTTCTGGTTCTGATTCTGGTTAAAGTTTTGGTTTCTATTCTGAGGTTGATTAAACCCTGGTGGTCCAATATAGTTGTTAGAACGGTAGCTCAAAAGGTTTCGGTCTCCTTGCGGTTGGTAAGAATTACCTCCCGTATTATAGGAACCTTGTGCTGCGGATATGTTTTCACGAGCAAAGCCACTGGAGTGTGGGCACTCTGTGTAGGGATGTGGACCACCACAAGTTTCACAACTCGGGTTAACAGTTTTGACCTGATTAGGATTATTCTGATGGATACGCAAAACTGCTGTAGACAAATCATCCAGCTTTTTAGCTAGGATTGATATTTCATTGCTTGCCGGAGTGTCTGACTTAAATGAGTCTTTCCTCTCAGCAGAGGAGTCCCAAAAATTATGATGGGCAGTCATGTTTTCGATTAAGTCATAACACTCTTCAGGGGTCCTTTTCATAAAGGTGCCCCCAGCAGCAGCATTGATGGTGTCACGATGACGGAGTGTCAAACCATTATAAAAGGTATCAATAATGGTGACAAGAAGCATGTTATGATTAGGACACCGATCAATGGCGAGTTTGTAGCGTTCCCATGCCTCAAATAAGGACTCTTCGGGAAGCTGTCTGAAGTTGCTGATATCATTCCTCAGCTTTGTGACCATAAATGGTGGAAAGTATTTGGCCAGGAATTTAGTGATCATCTCATCAAAAGTGTGGATCGAATTTTTAGGAAGTCGATCGAACCATGAAGTTGCATGATGAGTGAGAGAATAGGGGAACAAGTATAAACGTAGGCCGTCTTCGGTGACGCCATTTTGTTTCATGCTTTGGGTGACAGTTAAAAATTTGTCGAGATGCCTGTTGGCATCGTCACCCGGCAATCCGTGGAACTGGCACGTATTCTGGATCTGTTGTATCATGTGGTGTTTTAATCCAAAATCCGTGGCTCCAATAGTGAGTGGTGCAATTGGTCCACCCCTCCCTTGCATGGTAGGTTGACACAGTTCCTCCATAGTTCGGGTGTCAGGAACTGGCTCATCCTTGGGAAGGAATGGGGGCTCGTCGTTCATTTTTGTTGTGTGTTCTTTTTCAACAATACGTAACTCGGGTACGTTTTTCTTCTTTTTATTCTTTGCTTGTGAACGAGTGCGCATGCACAAAAATTAGTTTTCAACACAAGATAGAGGCAAAACTACAGTGAACTTAAACCCAATAATCACAAATGAACAGCTCCTTTCAAAAAGGTACACTATCCACAAGGATACAATGGTAAGTTTTGAATCTTAGTTTTGGGAACTTATTATGTTCACACCCCCAGTTGGTAGGTGTTCTGCCTTGGTTTGCGGTGGTAAACTTTTATGTAATTATATTCACAGTAAAATGTTTTTGGCTTTTCGTGTATGGGTGAAAAAACTTGGACAATATTTTTGAAACTGATTCGTTAACCGAAATCGTTCCTTTAAGATTACTCGCAGGCTGGCGGGAGGAAATAAATGGATCCCTCTTAAGTTCGCAATTTAATGTCAGAACTTACCTTAAACCAACTGTATAGGTTGTAATCGTAAAGATACGAAGTAATTTAACTTCACAGTTTTGTTTTGTTGTTTATGATTTGTTTGGTGTTGTTAACACTTCAGGAGAAATGTTAATGAACGTTTTCAGATATGATTTTGCTTTTCTTAAAGATTTACAAAGTGGTGATATTTGTACAGGAGGGTTTTTGAAAACCACTAAACTTTTACCGTTTTAAAATACGTAACAACCTCCCCGGCAGCGGCGCCAAATTTTGACTCCTCCCAAACCAACCAGTCAGCCTTGTGAAGCTGTTAGGCCCACCTGGGAGAAAGTGCAAGTTAATATTGACCGTGGAAGTACAGGGAAATCCCCGGGTCGTTAAATCCCAACGAGATTGAAATTGTATTTGTAAATGAGTATGAGAGTGAGTGGTACTGAGGACAGTAACAAAGATGATTTGAGGGTTGATTACACTACTGATTGCTTGATATTTGGAATTTATAAAACTATAACAGAAATACAGATATAAGCACAAAATCAGATAATCAAATAACAGACAGAGAAAAGTGGTATTTAACAAATTATAAACTACAGGGGTTAAAAGTGAAACTTTTGAAAACTTAATATTAAAGAAAATAGAAAATGAAATTGAAATTATGAAAATGATTATTATAATATTTAATTACTATTTAATTAATAAAACTAATTAAAATCTAATTAAAAGCTTAATTTAAATTAACTAAATATTACAACTATTACAAATAAACCTAAAAGCTTATAACAATAATTTCTAAACCTAAATAAGAACTTGAAGAAAGTATAAAAAATGAAAATAAATATTTTTGTCTTTTTGTAAGTATTTTATTAATTATAAACTATTTAACTTATTTAAACTATTTTAATTATTTAAAATTACTATTAATACTAAATTACCTTAGAAAATTATGATAAAATTTATAAAACTATTTAAACACTACAGGAATACTACAAAATTATAAAAACTTGCTAAAAATTATATTTAAGCTAATTGACTAATTAATTACTTATTAATTATTTTAAAGCTAATTTAATTAATTTAAATAAGAAAATTATAAAATGAACAGTAGAAATTATGAAACTATTTTTTAAAAGTCTTAACTACTTTATAAAACTTAGGAAAAATATAAAATTCTACTTTAGTTGATTAAAATTAAAGAAATCTATTTAATTACTAATATTTCCTATTTAATTATTTAAACTAGTTTTAAAACTAATAAATAGTAAAATGCTTAGGAAAATTCTAATAAATTTATTTTAACTACTTTAAGGTACTAAGCAATTTATAAAATTATAAAATTTGACAAGTGCTTATTAATAAGCTAAAATGAAAATTAATTAGACAATTTTTATTAAATAGAAGCTATCACTATTTTTATGTTTGCTTTTTCTGGTTTTTCTTTTATAAAACTACTTAAATACTTAAATAATGAAACTTTAATAAAGACAACTACTTTAGAACCTTGAAATAAGCACTGAAAATGCTTATAAGCTTAAACAGTTGACTATGGTTGACTAAACTAGGAAATAAGCTAAGTTGAGGTTATGTGGGGTCCACTATAATGAAATCTGGTTTATCTAAGTTAATTACACCTAATTAAGCTAAATATGGTGATATAAGCTCCTAGGATAAGCTGGAAATCCCAAATAAGCACTTGCTTATTTCTCTTCTGACTCAGAAATGGGACAGAGATTGGGGACAAGTTTAGGTGGGGTCCACTGATCTATATGTCAAACTAATGGTCAACTATTGAACCTGGGTAGGAGGGGGGTTATAATAAGCTAGGTAGAAGGTGTGGGGCCCACTGAGTTGGCCACAAATCACCACCAAAGTTGGTGTTGTGGTGGTGGTAAGCTGATGTGCAGGGTAAGGCTTTGCCTTGCAGTCCACTTTCAATGAGTGTGGGGTCCACAATAGTGAAATAGGGTTCAAGCTAAGCCTAGGGGTTCAAAGATGGGATATTAAGCTACACAATAAACCAAGAAGCTAAGCTTATGGCTTCCTAATAAGCTCTGTGTGAGCCTTCAAAATGGTGATCATATACTGAGTACTCAGTATAGCTTGTTTTACAAAGGTCACAAGTTTGATCCTAAAAGCTATGCTACAATAAGCTAAAAGCTAAACTAAACCTAGATATGAAAAAGGTAACTAATAAGCTACAAATTAAGCTAATGGTTGGGGTGTGGGGTCCACTGAGTTGATAAGAAATCACCACCAAAGTATTGGTGATGGACTGGGTCTGAATGAGCAGGGCACACCTTTGCCCTGCAAGTGAGTTTGAGGGTCTGTGGGGCTTAGAGTAAAAATTCTAAAAATATAAAACTTATTGGAACTTAAAGCTGAGGTGGTAGATTACTAAACCCAAAAAGCACAAAGTGTAATTCTTAACACATAAATCTACAAAAATCTCCTAAGATTTGAGAAAATCTGAGTAATACAAATTTGACTTTTGAAGAAAACTTGAGAAGTTGACTTATGTGAACTTTAAACTTAATCTAATTACTGAATATGGTGTAATAAGATATAATAAGACTTAATTAAGTTATTCTAATGACTTATGAGTAGATAAGATGAGTTATGGACTCAGATTTCACCACAGTTAACTGTGGTGAAGAAATACTTGTGATTTTGACTATTATCTAATTAAGACTTTGGTGTTTTTTGTTTTTCTAAGCTAGTATTACACTATAAAACTTAAAGCAAGCAAAAACAATAACACAAACTAACTTGAACTCAGATAAACAACCTGATCCAAACACACCTTATAACTAGACTGTTTTGAGATTTGTGAAGTAAATGGTTATGAGAGCCTATGCTACTGATCCATACTAACTTATTATGATATATTAGATCTAATTAAGCACATAGAAACAGAAAATTGCCACAGATACACAAGATCACAAGATATACTATGTTGACTGTGAGATTTTTAAAAAATGATTAACAAGTTATTCTACTTAGCAACTTAACAATCTCAAACCACAAATACACTTGATTACACTAATTAAACCTAAGAAACACAGAAAACAGCCATGATAATCAAGATCAATACATATGCAATACAAAGATAGTTATGAAATTTTTTAGAAACTTACAAATTGCTTTCCTGCTTGAAACCAAGAACCAAGAACAACTTATTTCCTCCCCTGAGGATCTAAACCAATACTCCAAGCTTACTTATGCTTCCAGATCACTTCTGAATCCCAGATATCAAGAACAAATGCCACAGTTGACTATCATTGACCAAATTTGTATTTTGTGAGATTTTTATATTAAGCTGATTAGTAAGTTACTAAAAGCTGTATTGAGCTTATGGGAGCTTATATGAGCTTATTCAATCCATATAACCAAACAGTAACAACAACAAAGCTTATTGAGATTCTTAATAAGAAATTGAAAATTGCATTTACTAAGATAATAATACAAACTTGCTTTTTATTAACTTAAAAGATTACTGGTACACTGAGAATACTTGAAATGAAACTTGAAAGCTTTAGATTACACTTAAACTTTTAAAACAACTAATTCGACATACAATTATTGAAAATAGACTAGATATGGAACTCCTCTGCTTCTCTTTCCTTTTATATGCTCCAATTAGGTTTAGAAATATCTTCTGAGCCTTTCCCACTTCATCTGAGCCATCCATTATGTCCAATTGATCAAGACCGTTTAAACTCATTTTTGGCGCCAAAGTCCTCCACGTTAACGTGGAGGCAAAGGGTTGTAATTAAAGATTGTTGGGAGTTTGTGGAGGTGTCAGGAGACAAAGGGGAGGGTTTTTAGGGCCAGTTGGTGTTTTATGGAAGAAACAGAGATTAAAAGGTAGTTTGGGGTGAAAAATGGTGTGGAGAGCATTAAATGAGGAGTGGGTTGTCTGTGAGGTGGAAAAGAAGGTTAGGGGGAGTATGTGGTGAGCTGGAGTGGTGAGGTGGAGGTGGAATACCACCTGGTTTGGTGGTTTCAGTTGTGGAAGAGGAGGGTGAACAGTGGTAGTTGTTTTGCCGGTATTTGATGGGTCAACGCGGGTCAACGCGGGTTTTAAATAAAAAGGGTGTTGGACTGGGCTTATGAATGGGCTAGGGGTGTGTGTGGGCTGGGTTTTGTTTTGGTTTGGATTAGTTTTTGGTTTTGGATTATGATAACAAGGGTCTGGTTTGGATTATTTCATACAAGGACCAATTTTGTAATTATTCCAAAGTTGAGGGGTTGTTGTTGTAAATCCCCATATGTAATTACAAGGACCTATTTTGCCATAATTGAATAGTACACGGTTATTTTTGATTTTTTTCATTATTTAAAATACCGGGGACTATTTTTGCCAAACTTGCAAGGTTGAGGGGCTTTTTTGTAATTTCTCCAAACTTTTCATATAAGGACCAAACCTGCAAAGTTAGATAAACCAAGGACCAAATTTATGATTTTTTCCATTTAAAAATATCCAGGGACCTTTTCTGTAATTTTTCAAACTCCAGGGACCATTATTGTAAATTTGGATTTTTAAGGGACTGTGTTTGTAATTTCTCAAAATGTTATCAAAATTGTTCCATTTTGTCATTCATGCATAGTACAAGGGTATTATTTGTAAATTTCCAATTTTGAATACCCAGGGACCATTTTTGCCAATTTTGTAACTTGAGGGGTAAAAGTTGCCAGTTTGTGTAAACTTTCATCCAGGGATCATTTGTGAATATTTTTGGTTTCCCAAGGACTTAAGTTGACTTTTCATTTATTTTAAACCTTCAGGGACTAGTTTTGTCAATATTTGAAACTTGAGGGACTGAAACTGCCAATTATGCAAACTTTGTACGTTTTTCATTTGTTTTTGCATATTTTGTATTAGAAACATATAAAACACACTTCTAAGATATTTTAAGTATTATGATGCATATTTGAGTGTTTTTATATGTTTTGGCAGTTCAGATTGGTACAAAATGATGAGTATTTAGACACTCATCAAAAATCAACTCTTATTGTTGTTACTTGAAATTATTATGTTCAACACTTAGAAAAATTCTATTATAGTAAAAGCTGTCAAAAATATATATAGTTTATCGGGTATATAGATGAGGTCGTAGTTTATTCGTTATAAGTCTATTCGACAAACGGCCAATTGATTTGAAAAGCTTGTTGGAAGATCTTGATTTCATAAAACTACGGCTCGGACTCAAACTGATCCGATCATAAAGAAAAACAGCCGAGAAAATGGTGTTTCGCCAAGACAGTTTTGTGGCAAAAATTGTAATAGAAAAGCTGATGGAAATATATATATATCGTCTAAGTTCAAACGCTTGTATCTTTTTCGTTATAAGCTCGTTTTCTACGTTCTTTATATCTCCGGAATCGTGGGATGGCATACTAATATATTTTTGATAAATCGGGACGGCTAAATCAAGTTTTAAGCCTCGAAACAGTCCATGAAAATCGTGGGACAGCAAGTAATTTTTCAGAAAATAGTTTTCGTTGTTAAAATTGAAAATAGCATATCTTTTTCGTCGTAACTTGGATTTTAGTGATTCAAGTGGCCACGGTTTCGTTTTTGAAAGTATTTTCTGAATATCTCACCCAATGTTACCCGGAAACCTCTGAGTTTTCTGAAATTGTCGATTTGGGACAGAACCTATATTTGAAAGTACTTTTCGTTGTTAATATTCGGAAAATCATATCTCCTTCGTTATTAACTCGTTTTTATCCCCGTTTTCGGCCATAGTTTCGTCTCGGAATGTATTTTCTAAATCTTTGGTCAAATATTACCCACAACCTACTGAGTTGGCCACGTTTTCAAAATAAGGACAGCCACTTTTCTATTAGTGCCAAAAATGAGTTTTCTAGTTTGTAACTTGTTCAAGGCTTAACCAAACTATCTCAAATCAACTTCACAAATACCCAATCCTACCATACACATTCTTAGGGTGTCATGGGGTCCTAAACATCACCAATCTTGGTGGATCTAATGAGATTGATAATAAAAATATAAATCTTTGTTTATAAACAAAAATAAACAATAAGTGGTATGGATCATAGTATATTTGCATATTTTCTTACTAGATCATAAAAAGATATCAAGAAATGGTTTGAAAGATTAGAAAAATGATTAGTAACTTACTTGTGATGATTATTAAGAAGTGGTGATGAAAACCCATTTAATCTTTGTGGTTTTTATTTCAAAACTCAAACTAGATTATTACTAGGACTTGATAAACACCTTGATCTTGAAAAATTAGTGATTTCTTCTTGTGTTCTTGGTTGGGTCGATTTGTACACAAAGAGAGGAGAGAATTATGGTGTTTTGATGTAAATGAATGAAAATGAAGGATGGAATGAAGTATATATTTGATTAGTGTAAGTCTTGGTAAAATATAATTAATGTGGTCTTGGTCTTGGTCCAAGGGGTGGGGGGGCAATGGGGCGGCACAAAGGAGGGAGACAAGGAGTGTGTTTTGTGAGCTCATTAAATGAGCTTGTCTCATGGTGCAAGTATTAGTTAGATCTTTTGGGTTTTAGGTGTTATCGGGTACCGAGTTAACTAAAAATAAATGTTACCGAGGTGAAATAAAATACGAAGAAGTTGTAAAAGTTGTAAAATAATATTCCTGATGAGAATCGGGTGTTGAAATAATTATCGTATTGAAATAACGCAAACCGACGGAGTTATAAGCTCCGACCGTAAGTATAGCCATTGATTTTAAAACACCGGGTAAATTAATAATATAATTTTAATATCATTATTATGAGTATGTAAATATGTTAGGATCGTAGTCGTGAGTATTGGGTATACGTTCGTAGTAAAACTGAGTGGTAACGTTAATTACAAATTAAGCATACGTATATAGAAATAATGCATATCCGTGTAGTCCTAAAGTACTGATGATGTGTAGACTAATCCAGTCTATATGAAATGTCATTAATGAATGATGCATGAATTCACAGCGAAACCACATTGGTTACGCAAATTTGAAGACCCGTAAACTCAGTTTACGATGAGATGAACAGCAATCGTGAATAGTGATTTCCTTCCGGAAATGAATAGTGTCATATGAATAGTAAAATTTTTGAACGCTTCTCGGAATCACAAACTGACTCCGAAAATGATGAATAGTAACCGGTGAATAGTAATCGATGAATAGTAACTGATGAATAGTGAATAAGAGAAATGTCCCGAAAATGCGGGTTGTTACAGTCTCACCCCCTTAAAAGGAACTTCGTCCCGAAGTTCAGTTTGTGTTGGTTTCTGAAGTTGTATTGGTGAAAAGATGATGATTTTTATCGTGTAAGTTATTGAGCTCTAACAAGGTTCAAGTCTGACGGCCACTAGGCCTACTCTGTCAGAAATAGTAAATGGTTCAGTGTGTATCGGGTTTAACTTTCTGAAGTTTTCTGAATGGTATCATGCCTTTCCTAGGCAGAACTTTCAACGTAATCCTGCCACGAACTTGAAATTCTAATGGTTTGCAACTTATCGAATTTGTAACTGATTCTTGATTTGTAGGAAATTCCTGGTTATTTCATGAATGCTTACGGGACTAGTGAGTTGGGCTTTTCCAAAATTTTGGTTCGTCAATGGATGTTGGCACTTCGACCATAGAGTGCATTAAATGGTGTAGTCTCTAAGCTCGTGTGGTAACCATGGTTGCAACTGAATTTGATTTATGGCAAATGGTTAATCCAACCATTTCTAGTGTCAATCACACCCGATTTGGGCATATCTCCCTAGGTTTGAATCAATCTCAAATTCTGACCATTGGTTTGCAGATGATAGGTGGTGTAGTTCCAAAGAAATCTTAATAAGATCGCTAGGAGTTCGAGGTGAATCAAATTCCTCTATTAGGAATAATTGAAATGAGTATCGTGAATCTTGTGGAAAAACTTACAAGGTTAAGTCCGTCAAAGAGTGTTATTAGCAAGATTAGGTTAGGATAAGGTTGTGATCCTCCGTAGGATGTCATGAATCGAGTCTCTTTCCACCTGCGATGCTTAGTCTCCATTACTAAGATTTTCCCCAAGTTATAAGTCATCAAATCACAAACTCCTAAGGGTATAAGTGATGTAATATAGTGATTGAGTTTTCAAAGTTTGTTTTGAGATTGTGTGTTTTATTCATAAACCTTTCCTGAATAAATAGATTTACAACTTTAAGCAAACGGCTTTCCAAGTAACATTTTACTTGATGTTTCAAAGTTTAATAGTTATGCAAGATAGGACAATTTTTCAACATAAGGCGGATAATATGGTTTACCAAAGATTGATGTTTAAAATTTCCTAACATTCAATAGTTTTGTAAAAGATTAATCAAAAGAAATTTGCTTGTCAAAATAAGTGCCTCAGAAAAGTATTTCTTACAAGATATATGTTTTGTATAACGGTAGTTTGGAGAAAAAAAAATCCATTTAAAAGTGAAAGTATTAAGTAGATAAAATAGCTAGGTATGTATGTATGCACAAATGCATAGGTGTCTAACATGTTTGAATAAAGGCTATTGGTGAGGACATGTTCAATCTATAGTCTTGGATAAGAGGTTGGATTTATCTCTATGGTGTTGCTTAGTGAGAACTCGTATCGAACAAATCCTGTAATTCAGTCAAGCCAATACTTTATAGATGCTGGAATTTTTAGTGATCAGGCCAGTGATAGTGGTTCGAATGGTTTTATGATATCTTGAGATTTCTGTTGAGTTTTGAATGGTCTTAATGTACCGAGGGGTCCTACTTATAGATGGTATGGAAAGTCTTTCCTAGAGAGGTCATTGATAATATCCACTTATCAATATAGGGAGTAGTGAGGGATGAGTGACATCGGAATCTATAGGGTGTTAGCTAATTCCTTATATATATATAGGGGTGGGGAAAGGAAATGATAGTGATGGTGAGAAGGGAAGAAACTGTGACAACTGCGACAAAATGAGATTGTGACAAAAGAAAATACTGTGATATGAGTGTATTTTGCATAAATATGAAAGTTCATGAAATAAAATGACTAGCTGACATGCTTCCAATCGGTGGTTTATGAAATAATGAAAAGCATGAAGGTTCCAACAACGAGAATATACACACACATGAATGAAACATTTGGAAATTGAGTAGGGGATTCAATCCAGACATAATCTTATTATAACCATTCTCAGTGTTGCAAAATTCACTTCTGAGTCAGACATAGGTGGTCAGCCTATATCTCACTATCCCGGGTTGAAGATAGATGACCAGTCTATATTCCACCGAGGTTCCATAAATTTTGAAATACTCAGCTCAGTTATACTAAGACTGTGTCCTTCACAAATACCAAGACGTTCTGAAAGACAAAAGCAGGTGACCAAACTCGAGGTCAAATGATGAAACTATGCAAGGAAAAACATAACACGGTGACATATATGATACGTGAACATGCTTATATGAAAGACAATTATAGTAATCAACCATGATAAATGAATATAGTATATCAGATAATGAGACACAAATCTCATCACCTAAGTCAGCAACAAACCACAAATGAGGCTTCAGCTTGGCAGGCAGGCACGTGACGGTCATAGGGTTAAGTTTTTCGTAAAAGTAGCTATAGTCTAGGTTTTAAAAACACTTAGTTCGCTATAGCCAAAGCTCTGATACCAATCTGTCACACCCCCAGAATCGGGTCCAGCGGAAGCATACATGTAGCTGGGGTGTAACTCAATTGGTATTACAGCACAAGTACAAAAATTGGTTTTCACTTCAGTCATTTAGAATAAAATCGTTTAACTAAAAGTATTGAATTTACATTTTTTAAAATTAGTGTGGAAGTAGGCCCTTAAAAGTAGTTTAAAACGGTCCCCATATAAATAATCAGAGTCTTCTATGACCATGCCATACCCTGCCAAAAACTCCTGTAGCGTGCCATTGCTTAATACCTGAAAATACATGCTAAAGTGTCAACACGAGGTTGGTGAGTTCATAGAGTTTGTTTAACAAATAATGCCTATAGAGAAAAGATCGCCCAGCAAAGGCATCGTAAATCCACTCAGTTACAAGTCCCGCCATAAGAGACTTGTAACCTGTGTGTTTACGACCCACTGCCAAATATGATATAGTTTGGTTTGTGTAAACAATAGTAATAAGATTGAGGTAAAAGCATCGTAATTCATAAGTAATTTTCGTATGTACAATAGCCAAAAGTATAAAGTAAGGTGACAATATGTCAAAAATGCTACATTGTCTCTTAAGCTCATGACCCCAAAGCTAGACTTTGTAATGGCCCCACCAGAGTGTTTACCAGACACTCAAATTGTTAAGACATGAAATGCATTCGCACCCGTTGGAGCAACCCAAACACGAATGGAGGCGTCACCCTCAATAGATCTATTCACTCACTCTCGCTTAGCACTGAAATTAACGGTCCATGATAATAAAGGGGACTTAACTTGGTATTAATAAGTAAACTTAAGCAATGTATGGAATTTGTAATACTTTGGCATTGTACAAAAATAATTCAAACAGCGTATTCTTCCCCATAAGTAATTCAAATCGTATAAAAACATAGAACAAGTATTCCAACCATTCAGTAATGTTTGAGAAAATGAATCGCGTTCAAGTAAAACAAGCATTGAATTTAAATAGTATCGAGCATGTATCTTCCCCCAAAACAGTTGTAAAACAAGTAAAAGTAGGGGTTATGAACTCACCTGGTGCAATAGCTACGATGACAACAATGAATACACAGAAATGAGGCACGATCTCTAACCGCAACCTAATATGAATGATATGATCTAATGTAAGAAATGAAATGACGCTACACATGCAAATACGTATGTTATCGATACCACTCGTTAGTTTTGAAAATAACGTTTATCGTCGAAAAATATATTTTTGACGTCTCGTTAGTTAATAATCACTTTTCATGGAAATAGGTTGAAACGGTACTCCACGATCCTTGTTTGGCGTTCTATCGGCAAATATAAGGTTTTCGTCGCAAAATAGCATTTTCGTTACTTGAAAACATGCCCAATATGGCCTCGTAAAACTAGTCGCGAAATATTGTACGTTAAGTGTTAATGGTCAAGCTCGGCGTTTTTGAAAACCTTGTAACAATATTTTGAAGTCGTGTTATTTAACTTTTGGCGATACGGGTCTCGATCGATTAGAAAATCAACTCTTATTGTTGTTACTTGAAAGTATTATGTTCAACACTTAGAAAAATTCTATTATAGTAAAAGCTGTCAAAAATATATATAGTTTATCGGGTATATAGATGAGGTCGTAGTTTATTCGTTATAAGTCTATTCGACAAATGGCCAATTGATTTGAAAAGCTTGTTGGAAGATCTTGATTTCATAAAACTACGGCTCGGACTCAAACTGATCCGATCATAAAGAAAAACAGCCGAGAAAATGGTGTTTCGCCAAGACAGTTTTGTGGCAAAAATTGTAATAGAAAAGCTGATGGAAATATATATATATCGTCTAAGTTCAAACGCTTGTATCTTTTTCGTTATAAGCTCGTTTTCTACGTTCTTTATATCCCCGGAATCGTGGGATGGCATACTAATATATTTTTGATAAATCGGGACGGCTAAATCACGTTTTAGGCCTCGAAACAGTCCATGAAAATCGTGGGACAGCAAGTAATTTTTCAGAAAATAGTTTTCGTTGTTAAAATTGAAAATAGCATATCTTTTTCGTCGTAACTCGGATTTTAGTGATTCAAGTGGCCACGGTTTCGTTTTTGAAAGTATTTTCTGAATATCTCACCCAATGTTACCCGGAAACCCCTGAGTTTTCTGAAATTGGCGATTTGGGACAGAACCTATATTTGAAAGTATTTTTCGTTGTTAATATTCGGAAAATCATATCTCCTTCGTTATTAACTCGTTTTTATCCCCGTTTTCGGCCATAGTTTCATCTCGGAATGTATTTTCTAAATCTTTGGTCAAATATTACCCACAACCTACTGAGTTGGCCACGTTTTCAAAATAAGGACAGCCACTTTTCTATTAGTGCCAAAAATGAGTTTTCTAGTTTGTAACTTGTTCAAGGCTTAACCAAACTATCTCAAATCAACTTCACAAATACCCAATCCTACTATACACATTCTTAGGGTGTCATGGGGTCCTAAACATCACCAATCTTGGTGGATCTAATGAGATTGATAATAAAAATATAAATCTTTGTTTATAAACAAAAATAAACAATAAGTGGTATGGATCATAGTATATTTGCATGTTTTCTTACTAGATCATAAAAAGATATCAAGAAATGGTTTGAAAGATTAGAAAAATGATTAGTAACTTACTTGTGATGATTATTAAGAAGTGGTGATGAAAACCCATTTAATCTTTGTGGTTTTTATTTCAAAACCCAAACTAGATTATTACTAGGACTTGATAAACACCTTGATCTTGAAAAATTAGTGATTTCTTCTTGTGTTCTTGGTTGGGTCAATTTGTACACAAAGAGAGGAGAGAATTATGGTGTTTTGATGTAAATAAATGAAAATGAAGGATGGAATGAAGTATATATTTGATTAGTGTAAGTCTTGGTCAAATATAATTAATGTGGTCTTGGTCTTGGTCCAAGGGGGGGGGCAATGGGGCGGCACAAAGGAGGGAGACAAGGAGTGTGTTTTGTGAGCTCATTAAATGAGCTTGTCTCATGGTGCAAGTATTAGTTAGATCTTTTGGGTTTTAGGTGTTATCGGGTACCGAGTTAACTAAAAATAAATGTTACCGAGGTGAAATAAAATACGAAGAAGTTGTAAAAGTTGTAAAATAATATTCCTGATGAGAATCGGGTGTTGAAATAATTATCGTATTGAAATAACGCAAACCGACGGAGTTATAAGCTCCGACCGTAAGTATAGCCATTGATTTTAAAACACCGGGTAAATTAATAATATAATTTTTATATCATTATTATGAGTATGTAAATATGTTAGGATCGTAGTCGGGAGTATTGGGTATGCGTTCGTAGTAAAACTGAGTGGTAACGTTAATTACAAATTAAGCATACGTATATAGAAATAATGCATATCCGTGTAGTCCTAAAGTACTGATGATGTGTAGACTAATCCAGTCTATATGAAATGTCATTAATGAATGATGCAAGAATTCACAGCGAAACCACATTGGTTACGCAAATTTGAAGACCCGTAAACTCAGTTTACGATGAGATGAACAGCAATCGTGAATAGTGATTTCCTTCCGGAAATGAATAGTGTCATATGAATAGTAAAATTTTTGAACGCTTCTCGGAATCACAAACTGACTCCAAAAATGATGAATAATAAAATGATGAATAGTGACCGGTGAATTGTAATTGATGAATAGTAACTGATGAATAGTGAATAAGAGAAATGTCCCGAAAATGCGGGTTGTTACACCATTTCCTTTCTCCAAAAATCCTTTGATCTTACATACTTTGATCTTTGTTTCAAAGTGATTCAAGCCTCAACATTCAAAGTGCAAAGAGAAGAATACTTCTATTAGAAGTATTACAACTTAGTATCATCTTGCTATCTAAGTTGCTTGTTTATATTTTCTTGTAAATCTTTCATTCTTTGGTGAATAAGGTGTATGTATTAGTTAGCTAGATTTAGTTGAAGAATCTAGAGTTGTTGTAAGTGTAAAGTGGAATTTGAAGTGAAGAAGAAGGGTTAGATAGTATTGGTGATAGGAGATTGTAGCAATAGGAACTTGTTGTGAAGATATTAAGGGTTCCAAGTGAAGAAGACTAGAAGACATTAGTAGATTGAAGTTGTGAAGACTTTAGTGGCTTGAAGGTGTGAAGACATTAGTGGCTTGAAGGTGTCAAGACATTAGTGGCTTAAAGGTGTGAAGACATTAGTGACTTGAAGGTGTCAAGACATTAGTGGCTTAAAGGTGTGAAGACATTAGTGACTTGAAGGTGTCAAGACATTAGTGCCTTGAAGGTGTGAAGATTGACAAGGTGTGAAGACGGTGAAGTCTTGAAGAAGGTGTGAAGGTGTGATTAAGGTGTGAAGATCACGTGGTGTGATATTTGGTGTGAGATTGGTTCTAGCTACGATTAGAACTCGACATCTTGCTTTGTGTCATTAATTGGTGTAAGCTATTGGTGTGTACGGTTTTCTCCGCCATAAAGGAGGTTATTGACTTAGTGAAGAAAACTCTCGAGTTCGGTGCTCGGGGAGTGGAGTAGGGCAAGGAAGGTGTCCTTGTAGCCGAACCACTATAAATCCTTTGTCTCTCGGTTTGATCTTTCCATCTCTCACTCTTTACTTGCTTACTTACTTGCTTTTCATATATTGTTAATATTGTGTGTTGTGCATATATTGATTTCACATAAAGATCAAACTAGGTTCCATTTAAAACATTAATTATACTTTAGTAAAATATAAGTATAAACAATTACTAAGACACATATATCTATATTAGTACAAACTTGTAATTAAGTGAGATATATGAAATTATAATTTCTATTCAACACTTTAAATAAGTAGTGTATATATGATATATGTGAATTAGCTTGTATCTATACTTTAGCTTTAACGGTTTTTACAAATACTATCAATTCTTAGAAAGCAAACTTTTATTAAACGAAAAAGACGCAAAACTATTCAACCCCCCCTTCTAGTTTTCCACAAATAGTATGAAACTTTCAAAGATTTGATGACTATTGTACCAAAATGTTGCTGAGTAGCTGAGAAGATTTATTGCAAGAGAAGATGCTGATAAAGAGTACTTTGACACATGACAGATAGAAGATAAAGAGATAAAGAAACAATCTTTCTGAATGATTAAAGATTTTGAAGATCAAAGATAACAAAGAAACTTGAAATCAAGCAAGTACAGTTCAAGTTAGGGGAGGATTGTTGGGATATAAAAGATCAAGATACTTCTGTATGTCAAAGTACTGCTGCATGAAGAAGAAAGTCAAAGTACTGCTGAAGATAAAAGTCAAAGTACTGCTGTTTACTGAAGAATGTTTAAAGTACTGCGAAGGAAACAAGGACTTATGTGCAATATTAGTTAAAGGATTAATGTGTAATATTGAACGAATATTCTAGAATTAGTTAGGGATAATGACTTATTGTTCAAGTTATATGTTGTAAATTGACTTAAGGTTATCTATATAAAGAGCCTTAAGAGGTATTAGTCGATATATGTTTTAGAGTTGTTCAAAGTCGATAATAGTTAGGGATTGTTAGTGAATCTGTGTAACAAAGCAGGTTCAAAGTTTGGTTAATATAAAAGTTCTTCTTAAGCTTTGTGTTAGTAGATTCCGCATACTTTACAAGGTTAAACAGTGTTTCAATATTAATAGTGTTAAGTTTACTTAATATTATTAAACCTTTACAAGCTACAAAGTAGTTTGGTCAGAGTATATCGATCCAACATAAAGTATGTAAAAATTCAAGCGTAAGGGGAATGTTCATTCCCTATGATGTATTATTTTGGATGGTAGGGTAAGAGTGTATGCAAAAAAACAATTCAAAAAAAATATATATATATACAGAAAAAAGAAAAGAGAAAAACATACGGACTACCATCCTGTTTCATTCTATGTTTATTTTATGTTTTTGTTATTTTTCATTTATTAGCTTAAGTCGAGTCGAGTCTTGGCTTAGCAACGCCATGTTCTACATGTAATTAACCAAGATGATTAACTCGCCACTAGTAAAGATTGCCTTTATCCAACAAAACCGTGTTTTCCATATCCCCACACCTAACATTATAACCCTTTGAAAGACCTCTTTGATAGTTTATCCTAGGTGCTTACGCCATGTGGTGGAGGTTTGATCCTTTCCCAAGCCTATGGTAATCTATTTTGCTATGACAGGTAGTGAGAGATGTTTTCCATTTCCATATTGTGATATATACTTTATTACACCCGAGAGATGTGAGTATCTAAACACTATTTGTGGTGCTTGTCTTTGGTCTTTAGTGGAACGATTATTTGTTGTAATTACTTTTATATTAGTGTTAAATGACCCCTAACTTGTATTTTGATTAGAATAAAAGCGCATTTGCTTGAGGACAAGCAAATCTCAAGTGTAAGGGTATATGATGAGGTTAAAAATGATCCGTTTTTAGGGGGTCATTTAAGCCCGGAATTGAATTTATTTGATCAAATATTGCCCTCAATCGTTCCTTTTGTGATTTTAGGTACTTTTGGAGTGAATTCTGGAAAAGGAAGCATTTTGGACGTTTTTGGAGCATAAAAGTGAAGAAAATGGCAAATTCTTAATTTTCCTTGCTGGGAACAGTACCTGACGGCGTCACCAATTCCTTAATGACGGCGTCAAGAGGAAAACAAGATGTGAAGAGGGTAGAGACCATGACGATCCAGAATGTTTTTACACTAGGGCGTGACGGCGTCACCTTAGGCCGTCACGACCCCATTACTCTTGACGGCCCAGAGAAGATTTACTCTTGACGGCGTCAGATCTGGATCTAGGCAATCCGATTTTATTATGGGCGGCGGGTTGACGGCGTCAGAATTTTCTTCTTGACGCCGTCACCTTGGAAAATCTATATATACTTTTGCAATTTTCATTCATAAAAGGAGGACAATTTGAGGGTCGACTTGAATAATCCCTAGCACGATTTTAACAGTATTTTAAAGGGTTTTCACCCCTTGAAACCTTTCATGTTCAATTAAAATAAGTATCCTTTCAATTCATTCAATATGTCTATGTGTTGTTTGAATATATCTTACGCTTGTCTTGATTTTAACATGCTAGGCTAGATCTCTTGTGTGTTTGCTTAGATGTAGTGAAACCTAGATGTTGATTATAGGTTGATTGCTTGTTTATAGTTGTAATGGATGAATGATTTCGATGTTAGGCTTAAGAAAACTGGCAGACTTCCATAGTGTAACTTGCTTGAACGTCTTAAGAAGCATGAACCAATGCATACTAGGTTTTTATGGTTGTATTTAATGCATGAGCGAATTCTAGTGATCCCATGTTAGGAGCTTCTTGCAGGCTCGACATAAAAGTGAAATAGGAGCTTATAGAGTTGGGGAAGTACGTACGCCACCCCACGATTGGTATTAAGGAATATAACCCGTCATCCACGCAACTGTAACAAAAAATTAACATGTAAAAGATATCTAGAGAGTAATGAAATCTAAGTAAACACAATTTTCCCATTTATTGTTCACACCACTAGTTTAATTAGTTTTATTTACATTTTTGTTATTTTATTTTGATTGCATCTTTAGTTATTGGGTTAGTTGATTAGCAACTAATTCCGCCCACTCTTCCAAAACCCGAGATTTTAATTGCTTTTATAAAAATATAAAAATACAAAAAGAATCATCCCTCACCTCTAGACCTAGTTTTTAGGCTTTCTAATCCTAGCGACACTATTCCTGAGTTGAACGATCAATCCCCCAGTACTTGTCACTATACTATACTACAATGATCAGGTACACTGCCTGGTGGGGGTTCTCCTAATAGGTCTTGGTGGATTTTGTCATTGCAAGACTTTGGTAGGATTAGAAGTATAAGATTAAGAGAAGTGAAGGTGATGGTGTTAATTGGATGTGTGCATTGTTGATCACTTTATAGGAAGAGCATGATATGGAAATTGGTGTTTGGATTTGATGTTAATCCATACAATGTTGGAGGTTCCTAATCATATGGAAGAGTTCCAAGAAGTTGTCAAATCATTGGAAGTCAATCCAATGGAGTTGGATGGAGTGAAAGACTAAGTGGGGAAGTAAATGCTATGTGGTCATTGTGGAGACATGTTGTCAGATTGTTCCACGGATTTGGAGGAACCAAAGGAATGGTTCCTTCCTTGTATCAGAAAGGTTCCTTGGGTTAGTTTAGGCAAATTTGAAATTTTGGCGGGAATGATGATGCTATTGGTTAATGTGTGATTAGATAGCTCTAGAATTACTGATAAATACTAACTAGCATGTAGGAAGCAAGTTTGGATCCTAAGGATTGCTAGAAAAATTCAGAAAATTCAAAAATCAAATTTTGCTAAAGTACTGGAGGAACCAATCGACAACAAGGGCGTAACCAAAATTTGGGTTCCGCTGTATCGGTTGGTAGAAAACTTGGAGGAACCAAGTTTTATAACAGACGGAACCAAAAAGTGGGTTCCGCCGTATCCATGGAGCCTCAGATTCGAGACAGAGTGTATCTTATGAGTACGTGAGTTTTCCGAATTCCAAAATTTTTCCTAAAACTTAAGCAATCAATTTTTTATAGATGGAAGAAACAAAAATTACAGGTAGAAACATGCTTACCTATATTGTTTGAGAGAGCGATTCTAGCATTCAAAATTTTGGCCGAAAAGGAAAATAGCATAATACCAAATTGTTTTCCCCTGCAAGTTTTGTTAGTTCACACATAATCCATAAACATAATATCATCCTAAGACACAATGAAACCATAAAATAACATTGTTTTGATGACCAAATTGTTCAAATGCACTCTTGTGCCAAACACCCTCTTATCATGCTCACTTCTTGTTCACCTTCTTGTAGATCTTCCCAAGGTATCTCCCAAAGCATTTCCACATGCCTTTGGTTTATTTGTACTCCTCCGACTCATTCGGTATTGCTGTAAGTTGAGAGAGGTACTCAAGAAGTGGGAGCCTAGAGTTTGGTAGATTGTCGTCTTCACTCATGGAGGATGATGATGAGGTTGGAGGGTGAGGACGTTTACCTTTGGCTTTGTAGACTCGTTCATCACTCAATGGCACAAAGGTGTGAGGAATAAGAAGATAATCTAGGTGACGACCTCTAGGAGTTGGAGTGATGGGTTCACAAAACCTAAAGAGACGGGTGAGAAGCATCCCGTATGGAAGAGCGGTGGTCCCTTGAACCGAGATGTTTGCCATCCTTTTGGCAATGTAGTAGGCTAAGTTGAAGGTTTGATGGGTGGATACACTATAGAGCATGTAGGGGAGACAAGTTTTGATACGGTCCCTATTTCCTAAAGTGCTAATGACATTGCCCTAATGATCTCCTCCCATTTCAAGAATTGTGGTCTCAATTCATTGAGCTCCATTCCAAATGGGTCTTTGGCAACTTCCTCTCCTCCTCGGGTTCTCCTAGTGTGAGAAGTCATAACAAAAAGATGGTCACGAATTTCTTCTTTGCTCACTAAAGGGGTATCATAAGGATGAATGCGGTCATGGATTGAGTCAAGAGTTGAAAGTGGCCATTTGTCGGTGTAAAGACATGTACCCCGATTAGGAACACGAAGGACTTGATCAAATTGATCTAAAGTGATTTCAAAGTCATGTTAGTTGATAGAAAAGTTTAGTGGCATGAGACCTTCATCATCCGTGCTAAGGGTCACGGAAGCATAGAATTCTAGGATGAAACGAGGACTAATTGGCTCATCTATGTCTAAGAGACAATCAAAGTCAATAAAAGAGAGTTGTTCCCTAATGTTGGTTCCGGTATGGAAAGTAGGATCAATGGTTCTACCCTCATGAACATAACGCCTCTCAAGGTTCTTAAAGATTTCTACTTGGACCGAGGTTAGCCCTTTGGTCTTGTGCTGTTTGGGTAGGTATTTGGTGGTGTCTTTGTGGTCATAGAAGGTTACGGGAGGCATGATGAACCTAGAAACATAGTTATCAAAATTTTAGCTTATGTAAGTAATGGTTTAAGTATCAAAAATTCTAATGTGTGCATATATGAAAACAATATGGAGTTGTGATTATCTCGACTCATTTTAATGTTAAAATGGTTTTACTTATGCAAATTTTGTGTAAATTTTGAGATAATCCAAAGACTCCTAGTTCAATGTAGCTACGGTTGAATGTACCCGAAAATACATATTAGTTATGTATCCCCTTTAGCATTCAAGAGACATAATGCAAGTGATGTTTTAAACATAACGTTTTTATTTTGTATTATCAGTTAAAAACTATTTTTCCTAAATGTGAGAAGATTTTTCAAAATTTTGACATGGGGTGTTTGGTATAATGTGATAATGTCTTACAAGATGCAATTCCTAACTAATGAAAAACATAATTTGTTTTATTTATGACAAATTTTCTTCATGAATTCCTAAGTTGATGCATAACCCAAAGTTTTTAGTTTTTGTGCATAAATAGAGTTTCCTAGACACAGATCAGGAGAGTAATTGTGTTTAGAATACTTACAATGATGATATGAATGAAGAGTGGCTAAGAAAGAACCCTAATTTTTGTGTGAAAATGGATATGGAAGTGAATAGTAATTGTTTTTGGTGAGTGGTATAGAGTATGAGACTTATATGGTTTAATATATAAAAAGAGAACCTGTACAGACTTTTGACGGACTGGGCGGAACCAAACATAGGGATCCGCCCTTTGTTTTTCTTGGTTCCGCCAGTCCTGCAGGTTAAGAACTTGGAATTTTTGTTTTTAATTTCTACGATTTTATTTAACGTTTGAACTATGAAGTAGGTTCCATAAGTCCTAGTCCTAGTCTAAGAAGATTAAATGGTTCATGTTTAAGGGGTTTTGTAAGAATATCGGCAATGTTGCCTTCGGAGGATACTTTCTCGATGGCGTTGTTTCCTTTTTGAACATTGTCATGAAGGAAATGATGACGAATTTCTATATGTTTAGTACAAGCATGTTGGACTGGATTTTTACTTAAGTCGATGGCTCCTTTGTTGTCGCAAAGGATAGATATGTCTTTAGTCACAATTCCGTAGTCCACGAGCGCTTGCTTCATCCAAAGAGCTTGTTGACATGCTTTGCCAGCTGATACGTATTCGGCTTCAGTTGTTGAGATTGCGAGTGCCGTTTGCTTCTTTGAGAACTATGAGGTGAGACAATGTCCAACAAAAGTACAAATACCACTTGTACTTTTTCTATCAACATAGTCACCGGCATGATCCGAGTCGGCATACACTATGGTTTCTACACCCGTTCCTTTGGGATACCATAATCCTAGATGTGTGGTGCCTTTGATGTACCTAAAAATCCTTTTTACGGCTTCAAGATGGATTGTTTTGGGATCTTCTTGAAAACGAGCACATAGACAAACGCTAAACATAATGTTGGATCTAGTAGCTGTGAGATAAAGTAGACTACCAATCATACCCCTATATTTAGTGTTGTCTACGGATTCACTTTCCTCATCCTTTGTGAGTTTGGTTTCCGAGGACATATGCGTTTTGATATGTTTTGAATCTTCTAAACCAAATTTCTTAAGCATGTCTTTTATGTATTTAGATTGGTTAAAGAATATCCCATCTTCTAATTGTTTAATTTGAAGTCCTAAGAAAAAGTTGAGTTCTCCCATCATACTCATCTCAAACTCGGCATGCATGATTTTAGAGAAATCATTGCAAAGCTCTTGACAAGTTGATCAGAATATTATGTCATCAACATAAATTTGAACTATGATAATGTGTGATTCATTCTTATTAGTGAAGAGAGTGTTGTCAACTAGGCCCATGGTATACTTATGGTCAACTAGGAAGGTTTTAAGTCGATCATACCATGCTTTTGGAGCTTGCTTAAGTCCATATAAAGCTTTTTTAAGTTTGTAAACGTGATTAGGTTTTTCAAAGTCAGTAAAGCCCGGAGGTTGAGCAACATAAACTTCTTCATTAATAAAACCATTTAAGAATACACTTTTGACGTCCATTTGAAAAAATTTAAAGTCATGTGCGCATGCATATGCAAGTAAGATTCTAATTGACTCGAGCCTAGCAACAGGAGCAAAAGTTTC
This sequence comes from Artemisia argyi, assembly GCA_030686995.1. Lineage (NCBI taxonomy): Eukaryota > Viridiplantae > Streptophyta > Magnoliopsida > Asterales > Asteraceae > Artemisia > Artemisia argyi. The sequence continues at coordinate 168,091,491 of CM060700.1, read as the reverse complement.
ATCGTAGTCAATGTCTTCTTGTTGATTATAACCTTGTGCTACTAGCCTAGCTTTGTTTCTCGACACAACACCGTTTTCATTCATTTTATTTCGAAAGACCCATTTTGTTCCAATTTGATGAGGCGAAAAATGAACCGTTTTTAAGGGGTCATTTAAGCCGGAATTGGAATTTATTTGATCAAATATTGCCCTAAATCGTTCCTTTTGTGATTTTAGGTACTTTGGGAGTGAATTCTGGAAAAGGAAGCATTTTGGACGTTTTTGGAGCATAAAAGTGAAGAAAACGGCAAAGACTTAATTTTCAATGCTGGGAACAGTACTTGACGGCGTCAAGAAGGAAAATATGACGGCGACAGGAGCAAAATGCTTGAAGACCCAGAGAAAACGTGACGGCGTCAGAAGTAGTGCATCAAGAGTAAATTTGGTGACGGCCTGGAGCAGAATTACACATGACGGCGTCACCCATGGATCTAGGCAGTCCGAGAACTTTATTGGCGGCGAGATGACGGCGTCAGATTTTTCCTCTTGACGCCGTCACCTCACAAAATCTATATATACTTTTCTATTTTTCATTCATTAAGAGAGAAACTTGTGTGGAGAATACTAGGGTCGAACCTAATAAACCCTACGTCGTTTGTAACAGTATTTTCAAGGGTTTTCGCCCCTTGAAACCCTTCATGTTCAATTAAGATAAGTTTTCTTTCAGTTCATTCAATATGTCTATGTGTTGTTTGAATATATCTTTCACTTGTCTTGATTTTAACATGCTAGGCTAGATCTATTGTGTGTTTGCTTAGATGTAATGAAACCTAGATGTTGATTATAGGTTGATTGCTTGTTTATAGTTGTAATGGATGAATGATTTCAATGTTAGGCTTAAGAAAATTGGCAGATCTCCATTGTGTAACTTGCTTGAACGTCTTAAGAAACATGAACCGATGTGTACTAGGTTTTTATGGTTGTATTTAATGCATGAGCGAATTCTAGTGATCCCATGTTAGGAGCTTCTTAGCCGGCTCAACATAGGACTGAAGTAGGAGCTTATAGGATCGGGGAAGTAAGTACGCCACCCCATGAATGGTATTAAGGAATACAATCCGTCATCCACGTAACTGTTACAAGTAATTAACCTATAAAAGATATCTATGGAGTAGTGAAATCTAAGTAAACACAATTCTCCCACATATTGCTCACACCACTAGTTAAATTAGTTTATTTTCACTTTTATTATTTTATTTTGATTGCATCTGTAGTTATTGGGTTAGTTGATTAGCAACTAATTCCGCCCACTCCTCTAAAAACTGAGATTTTATTTGCTTTTATAAAAATATAAAAATACAAAAAGAATCATCCCTCACCTCTAGACCTAGTTTTTAGGCTTTCTAATCCTAGCGACACTATTCCTGAGTTGAACGATCAATCCCTCGGTACTTGTCACTATACTATACTACAACGATCAGGTACACTGCCTGGTGGGGGTTGTAAGCTTCTCGAGATCCCTTGAAAGGTAAAGCCTGGTGCAATTCCCACGCATCAAGTTTTTTGCGCCGCAGCCCGGGGAATAGTTATTGTCTAGGTTAGAATTTCTTTTTATTAGGTCTACTTGCTAGATTCCTTTCTATTAAGATTTTATTTTATTTTTAGGTTTTCTTTAGTCTATCTTTTCTTTGTGTCTTTGTTTGTAAAAACCTTTCCATTGACTATTCCGTTAGCCATTATGGAGAACGCGAATCCACCATACTACCAACCACGAAATTCACCCACTCCAAATGACATCTTGATGTTTAAACAACATGAGGATGAACCTATCTATGATGCATGTGCTCGTTTTAAATATTTACTCTGAAAAGTCCCTCATCATAATTTCGATATGTGGTCCCAAATTGAAATATTTTACCATCGTGTCGACCACTATACCAACATGGATATTGACCATGCCGCAGATGGGGACCTTTGGGGATTAAGTGTTGATGAAGCATGGGAAACCATAGAGAATTGTGCCATACTTGCCAAAAAAATGGACAACCCAACAAACGTTGTTACGGATCAATTGATAGCAAGTTTAAGGGAACAAGCAAGAAGATTGTTTTGGGATAAACCTATAGATGAGATAACTGGGTGCACGGGGTGGTTTGATTTCACCACAATACAAGCTGAGCACATTGGTAATCTTGATAAGATGGAGGATAGAGTTGAAAATTTAAGCCTACCAAGTACCCCACAAGTCCTACCATCATTTGAAGCATACACACCGCCCGTGACTTATTCGGATGAAGTAGATGAGACTTTAGGAATCCCAATTGAGGTAGAACCTTTGAACCAAACACAACTAGAGGATATAGGTTTGAATACTTATAATAATAACCTTACTCTTAGTTCTAGGGAAGTTCCTAGTTTTGAAGAATCGGAACCTCAACCAAAATCGTTACCTAATCTTCCATCCTTGGATGAAAATTTAGGAATTGAAATGGGTCCCGATCCACCCATCAAACCATATAGTCCGGGTAGTCTTAGGATAAAGGTAGTGGACTCTAAGCCTTGTAGAGAGAAAGCCAATATAGGAGTGGAAAATGACCTTACATGCTTACATCACCCATTTATGATTGATCACAAGAAATATTATGGGTTTAAACCGGGTTTATTAGGTCAAGATGGATCCCCAACAAGGAGTCTTTCGAACCTGATAGAAAATGATCCCTTTCTAGGAGAAAATCTTAATCCACCGATTAACCCGATTGAATTAGGTAAAGTTATGATGATAGGAGCACAGTCCTTTGAGCATATAATTCATCCACCACTCTTTCCTTACGTGGCATACTTCCACCAAGATGGTGTGTATTGCTACTTCCACCCGCACTTAATCCTAAGTGTAGGGAAAACCTCCCCTATTTTCGTTAAATAAGGGTAGAGTCAGGCTCGTGACTCGAACAAAAACAAGCGCTTCTTGGGAGGCAACCCATGCTTTGTGTGATTTTTATTTGTTTGATTGTTATTTGTTTCCGTATGCATGCTTTATTTTTATTGTTGGTAGATCATGTTTTAAACTAAATGGTGAAAATACTTTATTTTGTCGTTTGGCTTAGTCTTAACTTCATCCAAAGGTATTTCGCAAAAGATAACTGTAAGGGGAAACCCCAAATATGTTTTTAAGAAACAAAATTGATCATGATTCTTCACAATATTAAATGGACATGTATATTCGTATTTGTTAGAGTCAAATGCTTGTATCGAGTCATAATGATGTTTTGCAGGATTTTCCAGGAAGTAGGACATAAGTTTTTCCAGAAATTTTCCGAAAACTTAACGTAAGGATTTCTGCAGATCACTTCTGACGGCGTCAGGAATTAATTCCTGACGGCGTCATGTGTAAAATTCTGGAAATTTTGCTAGTTTTGTTTCTCTAATGGAGTCTTAAAGTTTTTGTTGAATCTTTAGTTTTATAAACTCCAGGAAATCTGCAAACATTCATTCCACAAGCATTATATCTTACTTTGCTTTCTAGAATTTGTTATCATATATAGATGGCCGCTGATTTTACGCGAGGTTGCCTTGTTTGTTTTCTCAGGTTTAACAGGTTATGTATGACAAGAAGATGATTTATATTCTGGAAGGGAAGCTTTGATTGTTCATTTTCTTAGAGGAAGATCTAAACTTGTTACCATATTATCCATACCGAGCGAATCAGGGGAGTATTTGATTTCATTCTTTTTACCTGTTTTACTTTTACATTCTTTACTTGAACATTGAGGACAATGTTCATCCTAAGTGTAAGGGGAGGGTAAAATGATGATACCTTATAGTATAAACTTTCGCTTGAGTTTGTTTGTTTGATGGTAGGCGTGTAATAAAACTATGAGAAATACTTGTTAGTGTAATTTTAGCGCCAAATTTAAAAATTTTTACAACATTTAGGAGTGAAACTTTAGCCTTTGCAAGCGTCTCATGGATAGGAATTGTATGACTAGCACAAAACCGTACTATTCAAAAAAAAATTTCACCCAAATATGTGAGGTTCGCCTTTAGATTTGATAGGAAAAGCATTTACTATTAGTGCTTATGAGTGTACCGGTAGCATTTAGATTCTAGAACTTGCGTTAGCGATGCATCCCGAGACCGCTAGTGAGACTACATTCGTATAGTAGGATTTACTACATGATAAGAGGCATTAGGATCACCCTTGTGTTAAACCCGTATCATAATTACTTGACCATTTAAGTCATATTACTTGGCTAGTTAAGTCAATTAATTTTTCCCACACTATTAGCGTTGTACTCATTTTTTGTACAGGAAACCCCTAGTACACCCCTCCGAGCCTATCTTTTCGTTTCTAACTTTAAGCATCTTACTTAAAGGAAGAATTTGTTACAACCCACTTAAAAGTACACCCAAATCGCCTTAGCCTTCCGTGTATACACTCATCTTTAGTGCATTATTGTTATTTGTTTAAACCCTTAGTTAATTATCTAATTGATTACATGGTTGCTAAGTCGAGTCATATCCATGTACATATTGTTTTGGGACGATTGGGACTCATGGGTAAAGTACTTATGTTATGGAGTAATGGGGAAGAACATCATATTATTACCCCCAAATGTGCATTAATCTTAAAAGTACTCCAAGTGTTTTGATTATCTTAATTCGAGTCATTAGATTAGTTTATTGTAAAGTATGTAAAAATTCAAGTGTAAGGGGAATTTACATTCCCTATGATGTATTATTTTGGATGGTAGGGCAAGAGTGTATGCAAAAAAAAAAAAAAAAAAAAAAAAAAAAAAAAAAAAAAAAAAAAACATACGGACTACCATCCCGTTTCATTCAATATTTATTTTATGTTTTTGTTATTTTTCATTTATTAGCTTAAGTCGAGTCTAGTCTTGGCTTAGCAACGCCATATTGTACGTGTAATTAACCAAGATGATTAACACGCCACCAGTAAAGATTACCTATATCCAACAAAACCGTGTATTCCATATCCCAACACCTAACGTTACAACCCTTTAAAAGACCTCTTTGATAGTTTATCCTAGGTGCTTACGCCATGTGGTGGAGGTTTGATCCTTTCCCAAGCCTATGGTAATCTATTTTGCTATGACAGGTAGTGAGAGATGTTTTCCATTTCCATATTGTGATATTACTTTATTACACCCAAGAGATGTGAGTATCTAAACACTATTTGAGAGGTGCTAGTGTATGACCTCCGTGCTTGTCTTTGGTCTTTAGTGAAATGATTATTTGTTGTAATTACTTTTATATTAGTGTTAAATGACCCCTAACTTGTATTTTGATTAGAATAAAAGCGCATTTGCTTGAGGACAAGCAAATCGCAAGTGTAAGGGTATATGATCAGGCGAAAAATGAACCGTTTTTAAGGGGTCATTTAAGCCGGAATTGGAATTTATTTGATCAAATATTGCCCTAAATCGTTCCTTTTGTAATTTTAATTACTTTGGGAGTGAATTCTGGAAAAGGAAGCATTTTGGACGTTTTTGGAGCATAAAAGTGAAGAAAACTGCAAAGACCTAATTTTCCATGCTGGGAACAGTACGTGGCGGCGTCAAGAAGGAAAATATGACGGCGTCAGGAGCAAAATGCATGACGACCCAGAGAAAACGTGACAGCGTCAGAAGTAGGGCGTCAAGAGTAAATTTGGTGACGGCCTGGAGCAGAATTACACATGACGGCGTCACCCATGGATCTAGGCATTCCGAGAACTTTATTGGAGGCGAGATGACGGCGTCAGATTTTTCTTCTTGACACCGTCACCTCACAAAATCTATGTATATTTTTCTATTTTTCATTCATTAAGAGAGGAACTTGTGTGGAGAATACTATGGTCGAACCTAATAAACCCTAGGTCGTTTGTAACAGTATTTTCAAGGGTTTTCACCCCTTGAAACCCTTCATGTTCAATTAAGATAAGTTTTCTTTCAATTCATTCAATATGTCTATGTGTTGTTTGAATATATCTTTCACTTGTCTTGATTTTAACATGCTAGGCTAGATCTATTGTGTGTTTGCTTAGATGTAATGAAACCTAGATGTTGATTATAGGTTGATTGCTTGTTTATAGTTGTAATGGATGAATGATTTCAATGTTAGGCTTAAGAAAACTGGCAGATCTCCATTGTGAAACTTGCTTGAACGTCTTAAGAAACATGAACCGATGTATACTAGGTTTTTTATGGTTGTATTTAATGCATGAGCGAATTCTAGTGATCCCATGTTAGGAGCTTCTTAGCCGGCTCGACATAGGAGTGAAGTAGGAGCTTATAGGATTGGGGAAGTAAGTACGCCACCCCATGAATGGTATTAAGGAATACAATTCATCATCCACGCAACTGTAACAAGTAATTAACTTGTAAAAGATATCTAAGTAAACACAATTCTCCCACATATTGCTCACACCACTAGTTAAATTAGTTTATTTTCACTTTTATTATTTTATTTTGATTGCATTTGTAGTTATTGGGTTAGTTGATTAGCAACTAATTCCGCCCACTCCTCTAAAAACCGAGATTTTATTTGCTTTTATAAAAATATAAAAATACAAAAAGAATCATCCCTCACCTCTAAACCTAGTTTTTAGGCTTTCTAATCCTAGCGACACTATTCCTGAGTTGAACGATCAATCCCCCGGTACTTGTCACTATACTATACTACAACGATCAGGTACACTGCCTGGTGGGGGTTGTAAGCTTCTCGAGATCCCTTGAGAGGTAAATCCTGCTGTAATTCCCACGCATCACAATTATAGTTTGATTCTTTGGTTGAGGAACTAATGTCCAAACATCATTTCAAATAAATTGGTTCAATTCTTCTTGCATAGCTATTATCCAAGATTCATCACTTATAGCTTCTTTTATATTTTTAGGTTCAATGGTTGATATAAAACAAAAATAGTTACTTTCATTTTGAGCTTTTGATCTTAAGGTTCTTTCATTAAGTTTACCTATGACACTATCTAATGGATGAATTTTAGATTCTTTGACATTGATTATTTCTCTATTTAATAGTTCATCTTCCTTGTCGTTTTCTAAATCAATTTGATTAACAACTTGACTTTCAACTAAGTCATCATCTACCAAAGGTGATGTCTTAGAGGGAGGTGGACTTTCGTCGAATGTTACATTCAACGATTCCTCGACTCTTAATGTTTCCTTATTTAGAACAATATAAGCTTTGCTATTTTGTGAATATCCAAGGAACACACCTTCATAAGACTTTGGGTCAAATTTAGTGAGATAATCCTTTGTGTTTAGTATAAAGCATTTACTCCCAAATACTTTAAAGTATCCTAATGTTGGCTTTTTACCTTTATATATTTCATATGGAGTTTTATCTAAAAATGGTCTAATTAGGACTCGGTTTAAGATATAAGTTGATGTGTCGACGACATTACACCAAAACTTTTGTGGAATATTTTGTTCGTTAAGCATTGTTCTACTCATCTCTTGAAGTGTCCGGTTTTTACGTTCTACTACACCATTAGATTGAGGAGTGCGAGGAGCCGAGAAATTATGTGTTATACCATTTTTGTCACAAAATTCACCAAATTGTATTTCGTTATCAAATTCCCGACCATGATCCGTTCTAATATACACGATGCAATTTCCTACTTGATTTTGAATTTTCTTTCCAAGATTTTCAAATTGTTCGAAAGCTTCATTTTTACTTTTCAAAAATCTTGTCCATGTATATCGTGAAAAATCATCCACTATGACCAAAGTATAGAAGTTGCCTCCATAACTTTGAATAACGGATGGACCGAACAAATCCATATGCAAAAGTTCTAAACATCTAGTTGTGGATACCATATTTTTAGCCTTATGGCTAATATGAACTTGTTTACCAATTTTGCAAGCATCACAAAAGTGTAGGTCGTATTTCAACTTGGGTAGTTTTCTAACTAATTCCTTAGAGGATAGAGATTGAATAAGTCTCATATTAGCGTGACCTAAGCGTCTATGCCAAAGAGTCGAGGACTCATCTAATGAGGTAAGGCAAAGTTTATCTCTAGATATTTTATCAATTTTCATGACGTATACGTTGTTCTTAAGAACTCCTTTAGCTATAGTTATACCATCTTTAAGTATCTTACTTTTGTTTTCATTAAATAGGACTTTATACTTTTTACGGAAAAGTTGGCTAATACTAAGAAGATTAAATCCTAAGTTGTCAACATGAGCAACATCATCAATAGATAGTGAGTCATGAGAGATTGTACCTTTTCCGATGATTTTACTTATAATCTTGCTACCAAAAGTAACGTTACCTCCGTCACAGACTTGATAGGTAGAGAAAAGACTTTTGTCTCCCGTCATGTGTCTTGAGAAACCGCTATCTTTGATTCATTCATCCGGTTCCAAACACACTTTTAAGCACACCTATTTTATAACAAGCATTCAAACATTTGGTCCCCAACATCTCATGGGTCCATTTTGGTTAATCATGCCATTACCTTGATTCATGTAAGGAAATGGTGGATATGGATTCCAAGACATATAGTTTGGAGCTTGATGATGTCTAGGTAAGTTTTGACACCAGCTATGTTGAAAGTAGGGTTGTGTGTTGTAGTTGCTCTTTGGAAAGGGGCTGATGAGGCGAAAAATGATCCGTTTTTAGGGGGTCATTTAAGCCGGAATTTGGATTTATTTGAACAAATATTGCCCTAAATCGTTCCGTTTGTGATTTTAGGTACTTTGGGAGTGAATTCTGGAAAAGGAAGCATTTTGGACGTTTTTGAAGCATAAAAGTGAAGAAAACGGCAAAGTCTTAATTTTCCATGCTGGGAACAGTACCTGACGGCGTCAAGAGGAATTTTATGACGGCGTCAAGAGCAATTTTGGTGACGGCCCAGACAAAACGTGACGGTGTCAGAACATGGCCGTCAAGAGTAAATGTGGTGATGGCCCAGAACAAGATCACACATGACGGCGTCAGATCTAGATCTAGGCAATCCGAGAATATTTTTGGTAGCGGGTTGACGGCGTAAGAACTTTCTTCTTGACACCGTCACCTTAGTAAATCTATATATAGTCTTTGTAATTTTCATTTATAAGTGTGTAACTTTGAGAGGAGAATTTTAGGGTCGAACTTAATAAACCCTAACACAACTTTTACAGGATTTTCAAGGGTTTTCACCCCTTGAAACCCTTCATGTTCAATTGAGATAAGTATCCTTTCAATTCATTCAATATGCCTATGTGTTGTTTGAATATATCTTACACTTGTCTTGATTTTAACATGTTAGGCTAGATATCTTGTGTGTTTGCTTAGATGTAATGAAACCTAGATGTTGATTATAGGTTGATTGCTTGTTTATAGTTGTAATGGATGAATGATTTCGATGTTAGGCTTAAGAAAACTGGCAGATCTCCATTGTGTAACTTGCTTGAACGTCTTAAGAAACATGAACCGATGTGTACTAGGTTTTTATGGTTGTATTTAATGCATGAGCGAATTCTAGTGATCCCATGTTAGGAGCTTCTTGCAGGCTCGACATAGGAGTGAAGTAGGAGCTTATAGAATTGGGGAAGTAAGTACACCACCCCATGATTGATATTAAGGAATATAACCCGTCATCCACGCAACTGTAACAAACAATTAACCTGTAAAAGATATCTAGGGAGTAGTGAAATCTAAGTAAACACAATTCTCCCATATATTGTTCACACCACTAGTTTAATTAGTTTAATTTACATTTCTGTTATTTTATTTTGATTGCATCTTAGTTATTGGGTTAGTTGACTAGCAACTAATTCCGCCCACTCCTCTAAAAACCGAGATTTTTACTTGCTTTTATAAAAATATAAAACTACAAAAGGAATCATCCCTCACCTTTAGACCTAGTTCTTAGGCTTTCTAATCCTAGCGACACTATTCCTGAGTTGAACGATCAATCCCCCGGTACTTGTCACTATACTATACTACAACGATCAGGTACACTGCCTAGTGGGGGTTGTAAGCTTCTCGAGATCCCTCGAGAGGTAAAGCCTGGTGCAATTCCCACGCATCAAGTTTTTGGCGCCGTTGCCGGGGAATAGTTATTGTCTAGGTTATGATTTCTTTTTATTAGGTCTACTTGCTAGATTCCTTTCTTGTAAGATTTTATTTTTATTTTTAGGTTTTCTTTAGTCTATCTATTTCTTCGTGTTTTTGTTCGTAACTCTTTACCATCCGACATCATGGAAGGTGGTAACATCTTTGAACCCATCAACCCGCCACAACAAGACCACCCACAAAACCCACCACTAGCTAACCAACCACTTAGGCCCCGAACCCTAGGAGAGTATTCCCGACCTAGCCACCGAGGCTACCGAAACACTATTGAGCTCACCCTAGGAGCCAATGTGTCCCCTTGCGATCCGACACCATCCGGTTGGTGCAAAGCGGATGTGCATTCCGTGGACTTCGTTCCGAAGATCCTAATCAACATCTCAAGGACTTCCTTAAAATCGTAGATTCTATAGACCTTGATGTTACAACTAGAGAGTCAACCCGATTACGCCTATTCCAATTCTCTCTACGTGATCAAGCTAGTCAACGGCTTGAACGTTTCCCCGTGATGAGGCAAAAAATGAACCACTTTTAGGGGGTCATTTAAGCCCGGAATTGAATTTATTTGATCAAATATTACCCTAAATCGTTCCTTTTGTGATTTTAGGTACTTTGGGAGTGAAATCTGGAAAAGGAAGCAATTCGGACGTTTTTGGAGCATAAAAGTGAAGAAAACGCCAAAGACTTAATTTTCCATGCTGGGAACAGTGTGTGACGGCGTCAAGAGTACTTTCCTGACGGCGTCAAGAGTAAAGATCATGATGACCCAGTACAGAAATGAAGGCGTCACAAAGTAGAGCGTCAAGAGTTAAATATGTGACGGCCTACAAAAGTGGACAACATGACGACGTCAGATGTAGATCAAGGCAGTCCGAGGATTATTTTGGCGGCGAGATGACGGCGTCACAAGGTTGTTCTTGACGCCGTCAGCCTCTTATATCTATATATAGTTTTCTAATTTTCATTCATTAGAGAGGAACAAGTTTGGAGAAACCCTAAGGCCGAACCATATACGTATTTTACAGGTTTTTCATGGGTTTTCAGCCCTTGAACCCTTACATGTGTTATTGAGATAAGTATTCTTTTAATTCAATCAATATGTCTATGTGTTGGTTGTCTATATCTTGTGCTTGTCTTGATTCCATCATGCTAGGCTAGATTTATCTTGTGTTTGCTTAGATCGAATGAAACCTAGATGTTGATTATGTGTTGATTACTTGTTTATGGTTGTATTGGATGAATGATTTCAATGTTAGGCTTAAGAAAACTGGCAGATCTCCAATTGGTAACATGCTTGAACGTCTTAGGAAACATGAACCGATGTATACTAGGTTTTATTGGTTGTATTTAATGCATGAGTAAATTCTAATGATCCCATGTTAGGAGCTTCTTAGCCGGCTCGACATAGGAGTGAAGTAGGCACTCATAGGATTGGGGAGTTAAGTACGCCACCCCATGAATGGTATTAAGGAATACAATCCGTCATCCACGCAACTATAACAAGTAATTAACGTGTAAAAGATATCTAGGAAGTAGTGAAATCTAAGTAAACACGTTTCTCCACTTATTGCTCACAACCTTAGTTTAATATAGTTTACTTTCATTTTTAGTATTTTACTTTGATTGCATATTAGTATTGGCTTAGTTGACTAGCAACTAATTATGCCCATATCCTTTAAAACCAGAGATATTTATTTGCTTTCTAAAAAATATAAAAATACAAAAAGAATCATCTCTCATCTCTAGAACTAGTAATTAGGTTTTCTAATCCTAGCGACACTATTCCTAGCTCAACGATCAATCCCCCAGTACTTGTCATTATACTATACTACATCGATCAGGTACACTGCCTGGTGGGGGTTGTAAGCTTCTCGAGATCCCTTGAGAGGTAAAGCCTGGTGCATTCCCTACGCATCAAGTTTTTGGCGCCGCAGCCCGGGGAATAGTTATTGTCTAGGTTAGAATCTCTTTTTATTAGGTCTAATTGCTAGATTCCTTTCTAGTTAGATTTTATTTTTATTTTTAGGTTCTCTTTAGTCTATCTTGTTGACATAAATAATGTATGAAAACGTTATTTATATTTTTCGATATCTCTATATTTTGACGATCACAAAATGTAAACTCGTCAATCGTTTAATTACTACGTAAACAAGTATTAAGCTAGTTTATATCATTATATCCAACTTAATCACTTAAGGTATGAATAAACAAGTGCTTAATACATCTCATGATCAAAGGGGTATTTAATTAACTAATACAAAGTTTATTTAATTATATAATCTTATTATATATTTTTGAAAAACACTTTTGGTATTAAGGAAAAATGTTTTAATCATACTAAATATATGATTTCAAATATTTAACCAAAATCAGTTAGTTTTTCACCAAATAAACTTTCCCCACTAAAAGACAAGTTTTCTGGCCGTTACAGTTGGGCGGCCCCCTTAATTATAAGGGGCGGTCCCCTTAATTTTAAGGGGGCCGGCCATGCTTTAAGGGGACCGGCCAGGCTCCCCTGTCAGAAACTGTCAGATTTCTTCCCCTATAAATACCACCTTAATTCTGGAATTTTTCCTTACCTTTTGCACGAAATTTTCAGATCTACAATCATCTTAAACCCATCAAAAACCCTTTGATCATTTGTATATTAATCCTTGTTTCAAGTGATTCAATCCCTCATCATCCATTCTCATTCTAAGTGCAAAAGAAGAACTCTCTACAACCAAGTTCAAGAAGTGTTGAAGAGTTGTTGTGTATAGTGTATATATATTCATTTGTGAATATTGTGTTGTGCTTGTTATTATTTGTTTAGAAGATATAGAAGTTGTGTAGATAGTAGAAGTTGATTAGTTGTGAAGTAGGATAGTTGTGAAGATTGGTGTGTAGAAGAAGGTGTGTAGAAGATTGGTGTGTAGAAGAAGGTGTGTAGAAGATTGGTGTGTAGAAGCTTGGTGTGAAGATAGGTGTGAAGATTGGTGTGTATATTGGTGTGTAGATTGGTGTGTAAACTGGTGTGTATATTGGTGTGTACGGTTTTCTCCGCCATAAGGGAGTTTGTTGACATAGTGAAGAAAACTCTCGAGTAGGTGACTCGGGGAGTGGAGTAGGAACAAGGAAGGTGTCCTTGTAGCCGAACCACTATAAATCCTTGTGTTGTGGTTTGATCTTTCTAACTCTTCTCATTACTTATTTATTTACCTTTACTAATTAGTTTAGTTAGTTAGTTATTATACAATTGTTCATATAGTGCAAGCATTGAATTCACATAAACAAGAATCGAAGTTTTTAAAACAAACTTGTGCTTATAAATTTTAAAAGGACGTAAAACTATTCAACCCCCCCTTCTAGTTTTCCACAATTGGTACCAGAGCCACGTCTAGCAAGATTTTTAAAATATAGTGTATTTTAAAACTTGTAACGATCTATGGAATCTGAAAAATATTTAGAAGGGCAATCTATGCAAAGACCACCACTATTTGAAAGTGATGGATTTTTATATTGGAAAAATCGATTCGAAACTTATGTGAAATCAAAAGATCTAGATCTTTGGCATATTATTACCAATGGTGATTTTTTACCTATTCAAAATAACCCCGAAACTAAGAAAGATGAAATCGTACCTTTTGAAAAACAAAATGATGATTTAAAAAGAAAACTTGCTAAAAATAATGAAGCAAAAATGGTAATTTATAATGCGCTACCACGTAAAGAGTACGAAAGGATCTTTATGTGTGAAACCGCAAAAGAAATTTGGAACTCTTTATTAATAACTCACCAAGGTAATAATCAAGTCAAAGATAACAAAATAGATCTACTTGTTCAACAATATGAACAATTCACGATTCCGGAAGAGGAATCATTTGATAATGCTTTTGCTAGATTTAACACTATCATCACAAGTTTAAAAGCACTTGATGAGAATTTCTCTAGTAAGAATTTTGTTAGGAAATTTCTTAGAGCTCTTCACCCTAAATGGCGAGCTAAAGTGACGGCTATTGAAGAATCAAAGAATTTGTCAACACTACAACTTGATGAATTAATTGGAAATCTGAAAGTCTACGAAGCAATTATAAAGAAGGACTCTGAAATGGTTAAAGGAAAACGTGAGCAAAGCAAGTCAATCGCCTTGAAAGCTAGAAAGGAATCCAACAACGAAGATAGCTCATCTTCCGAAAGCGATGACGAAGAATATGCCATGGCCGTAAGAGACTTCAAGAAATTCTTCAAAAGGCGAGGAAGATTCGTTAGACAACCACACGATGAAAGAAGAACATCTCAAAAGAATAATGATGACAAGTATAGCAAGAATGAGAGAAAGTGTTTCAAGTGTGGTGATCCGAATCACCTCATTGGAAAATGTCCAATGATGACAAGAGATCAAAATCAAAGAGCATTCGTTGGAGGTGCTTGGAGTGATAGTGATGAAGATGAAAATGAAACAACAAAGGATGAAAAGTGTCTCATGGCCAAATCATCAAGTGAGGTACGTTCTGAATCCGAATACTTTAGTGATGAAAATCTATCATTAGATGAAAAAGATTTAGATAGTGAATACAATAGATTATGTAAAATAGGACAACTAGCTATGGCTAAAAATAAATCACTAAAATACATAAACAACCAACTAGAAAATGAAGTGCTTGAACTAAAAATTAAAATACGACAACTTGAAAAAGGAAAAGAAATTGTTGAAGAATGTAAAACATGTCAAGAGCTTAAAAGTGAAAACAACATACTTAAGGATGAAATTTGCAAACTTGATAAATTTGAAAATAGTAGTAACTCACTTAGTAAAATTATAAGTATTCAAAGAATATCAGGAGATAAAACCGGACTAGGATTTAACTCAACTGAATCTTCAACAAGTGGAGCTAAAAACGTTAAATTTTAAAATGAACCAAAACCTTCAATACTTAATCCTAAACATTTACTCATAAAAAATAAAATAATACCTATCGCGAGTAATGAAGAAATAAAACCATTTTATAAACCATCTTTAAAAACCGAAGTTGGATCATCTAAATCTAAAACAAGATCTAAAACTCCACCACCTAGGAAACCAAATAATTCTTATCCTAGACCTAAAACACCTCAACCAAGAACAAACCATAATAGACGAAACTTTAACTATAATCAACAAATGTGGAACTTCAATCCGTGGGGAGTGTTTCCACCTTATATGCATCCAAGTCAAATACAAAACATGTTCGGACCAAATAACTTTGGACAAATGAAACAATGGGCACCAACGTAAATAATATTCGCCATCCAAACATGGAACTTTTCATTGTCACCTCTTGTCCGATTTACCTCTTGAAGACCTTGAAGATTAACGCATTAAAGACAAAAGGTACACATTTCCTTTTAAGTTCCTTGTCTAGAAATGCATGCTTAGTTTAGTGTGTTATATTTATGTGATTTTACTTGACTTATTAATCTCTATTTGTTTCTATATTATATCTATATATACATATATACATATATATATATATATATTTATATACTTAGCTATATTTAGGATCTTATAACCTAGGAAATTCATTTGTTGATTTTCTAGAACTAGAGATTGTTCGTTTACGAACATCTCTTTTCCCCATTTGCCTTATTGAACTTTAATGTTCAATCAACACTCATGCTGATGAAGTGAGATGAGTCGAAAAATCTATGGATGAAACAAACTCCCGGCTTCCGTTGCATACGTCTCCCTCCTACTTTCTCGTCTTATAAGCCCATACTATATAAAATATATATATATATATATATATATATATATATATATATATATATATATATATATATATATATATATATATATATACTTATAAACCTTTCACAACTTTCTCGTTTGCTTGACAACTTGATGAATTTCATCCGAAACAATCAAGAAAATTTTATTGACAAAATGTCAAGTAAAAATGTCAAGTAATTCCTCTCGTGCGTATATTCTTCAACGTATTTTTGATTAAATATAAATCTAGTATATATATATATAAATACTTTCTTGTTTGTTCCAGAAACCAAAACTTGAAAAATAAAAATTTTAAGGGCGGCCCCCTTAATATTTAAGGGGACCGGCAGCAAATACAAGGGCGGCCCCCTTAATGTTTAAGGGGACCGGCCCTCTGAGAGCTCAAGCCCGTTTTTCCCTTTCTTCCTTTTGCCAAACACTCCACTTTTTCACATACCCCTTCCACTGCTTCTGCTGTAACGAAAAACCAAAACCCAAAAACCTCTCAAATCACTTCCAAATCACATAATTCGGGTTAATTCGCAAAGGGCAAATTCATCTAACACAATCACCATTACTTATTGTAAGTTTTTCATAACACATTTCATCTAATTTCATCTTACTTGATCATACTCATGATTATGCATGTTTTATAAAATTCGTCAAAATTCATAATTTCTTTCGAATTAAGCCTTAAAACTTCATAATCAAATGCTTCCCCTAGGATTAGGATGATTAATCAACACTAGAAACTAGTTATTATAAACTATCATGTCGAAAATTTTTGAAAAATTTCATACACTCCTTTTCAAAAATTTTAGTAAACTCATTGTTGAATAATGATTTGAAAACGTGTTAAAACTAACCACATTATACTTTTGTAACTTGTAAAACTTGAAATTACATTTTTCGACTAAGAAAAATTGTATTGGTTCACAATATAGGGGTGTTTGGATTATGTCCAAATAATATCAAAACATAGTCATTATAATTTTTATAAAACTTTATTATAATTATAAACCTTAAATTTGTTTATCGAACTCGTCAAGATATATAATTCATATGTATATTGACGCACTTGAGTTATAAGTCACTAGTTAAGGAAGCGTTTGGTTTATTACTTAAAATAACATTTTTAGTAAAAATACAAACCATCTTTTTCAAAAACAAATTACATGCATAAGAAACTCGCAAGAAATAGCTAGTTTTACAATCTAATGTAAATCTAGTAAATTTCATGATATATTAAGATGTTTAAAGGGGCGTTTGGATTTGTCCATAACTACTAATTAAACATCGTAAAGTGTATCTAGAACGAGTTAAAAACAATATTAAGGAACGAAGTATGTTTACGTTCCAACATAAGCCTTGACAATAAACATATTTTTTTCTCTTTATATTTATTTTGGTCTTTTTGAATTGTTGATGTGTTTAGGTGAAAATGCCCAAAGCAACTACCGAAGATCTTTCTCACACTAAAAACTACATTCCCAAAGTTTCTCAACTCCCTACCACATCTCCTTCCATTGGACTTATCTATCGTCAAATTGAAGATAGAAATATTCATGAGGGACGTGTAGTAGATCTTGCTTTTGCTCAATCCGACTACATAAATCGCGTGTTTACAAGCATCAACTTCAATTGTCTTTATGAAATAAATGAACCTATCATTCCTCGTTTCATAATGGATTTCTATAGCCAAGTCACCGTCCAAACCAATGATCTTGGTTTCATTACCATCTCCTTCATGATTCAAAATGAATTTATCACCCTCACTCTCGAACAATTTGGTCATATCCTTCAAATTCCTTTTAGAGGTCAAGCCGTTTTCACAAATGAATGGGACCTCGAATCTCTTAATCGCTATCGACCAACCTTCGGTCCATATCTCGACGAAATTCCTCATCCCGACGAAATTCGTCAAATCCTTGGTATAGATCGTGCCACCACAAGTCGAAAAATAAAATCCAAAAACATTCAAATTTCTCCATACCAACTTCTCCTCAAAGAATTAAGCCCACACATGAAGCGTTGGGAAGAACTCATTCGTGAGAATGCGTTTGGTACTGGAGGTCACCGGGACCATCTCCCGGCTAGCCTTGCTCACATGTTGTATTGTATAGCTGTCGAAAAGCCGTACAATCTGGCCTACTTCTTTATCAAACGGATTGAGTGTGCTAGAAAAACTCCCAAAGCCAATCTTCCATATGGAATGTTCCTTACTCGTATCTATCGTCATGTTATCGAGTACTACCCCGATCTTGACAATAGTATTTATGAGTCCATCTACCCCACTCTGCGTACTCTCGCTCTAAAACAAGCTCGACGAACTCGAAGTGACAAGGGTAAACCTCGTCGTCATAGCTTTCATGGATCATCCTCAAGGCAAGATGATGATGATGAGGAGGAAAACATCGATGATGCTAGTACCCCTTCGTTTTCTGAGTTCGTTGACAATTTAGAGGATCTTGATTATCCCAACTATTCTACTCCATCTCCAAGTGATCAAACTGAAGAAGTGCTTCATGTACGAACTACCGAGATGCTTAGAAGACAAAAGAGCTTGCACGAAGAAGTTAGAGGTGGCTTCAAATCTATTGGGAAGACTTTGAAGGGTATCTTCGGGAAGAAAAATAAATGATATGGTCGGATTATGTTTGTTTAACAATGTTTTATTTTTATGTCTTGTGTGCTATTTGTCCGAAGTTTATTCGGAAATACTTGTTATTTGAATATGTGTTTAGGATGATAACTTGATTGTCTTTGATATTTATATGCATGTTTCTCTTGATCTATATATATGTTTGCATGATTAGTTAATGGTTATATAACTATATGACATATATGCTTCCTAATAAACCAAAACAAATGTGAAATGTCCAAATTGAGCTTGCTGCACATTCAAACCAGAACATAACACCTTTCCAGAAAATTTTTGAAAAATTTTTGATTTCTGGGTCGTCAGATGGGTGGCCCCCTTAAATCATAAAGGGCGGCCCCCTTAAAATTAAGGGGACCGGCCACCATTTAAGGGGACCGGCCATCTGAGACAGTTTTTACACTGTTTTCTTTTGCATCATGTGATCCCTTTTGCTAGTCCCAGCTACCATTACTCTTAAAAACCAAACTGATTTTGGAATAAAACATTACAATTTCAAAACAATTCCACTTCTAAACATGTTTTCCCACTATATAATTCCCATGCATGTTTAATTCACAATTCATCATCCTCATCACTCATAACCATCATCATGTCATCACCAAGAACCACCCATTCAAACAATGCCAAGAAACAAAAACTTGTCATTATACCACCCAAACAACTCTTCATTGATCTTACAAATGAAGACAACACCACTCCATCTCCACCACCTCAATGTTCATCTCCTAGTGCACCAAATGCACCCTCAAAAACACCTTCAACAAATGGAAACTCCACTTCCTCCATACCATCCACCTCATCCATAAATGACTACATCAACACCCACTTATCTCCTCCAACAATTGATCAACCATCACAACCTACCAATGAGAACACATCTCTTGCACTCACTCTCTCATTATCACCCTTAACACCCCTTGATGCACATTTCTCATCATCTCCTATCAACCCACCAACCTATAACCCCGTCCCATGGAGCTTACTTGAAGCTCATGGAGACACTTGCCTTTGTTGCATTCACAACCGAACAATTGTGTTCGGATTAAGAGATGAGATCCAATGCATGTTTTCTCTTATTGAAAACATGTTGCATCAACCACCAACAATGAACACAACCTCTCCACCACCATCAACAAACACTCCTCCTCCACCACCATCTCCATGTTCACCATCCATTCCTCCCAATTAAACATGCTTGGTGTTTCACAAATAAAATTGTGTTAAACCTTTTTGGATGGCAAGCTCTAGAGAGGACTCTCATGCTTGAGACTTGGTTTATTATTTCTATGAAGATTGTAAGCCTTTAAAGGCTTTTGTTAGTTGAAGCATTACTTATTCCTTTTGTTGATGTAATGCTTGATGTATTATTTTCTTTAATCAATGATATGGTTATGTTTAGTCTATACTCTTGCATGCTATATCCATATATATATGTTGCTTGCCACTAAATATTTTTGCAAGATATCCATATCCCAATTCCTTTTGGCCTCATAATGAGGGGGAGTATACTTCAAGGGGGAGCTTCCATCTACTTGGGATAACCTTTTTGATGCTAACAAAAAGGGGGAGAAGTGATATAAACTCACTCTAATACTTGTATATAGACTAATTTTCGACTAATGAGTTTAAATTTTGTAATCATCAAAAAGGGGGAGATTGTTGACATAAATAATGTATGAAAACGTTATTTATATTTTTCGATATCTCTATATTTTGACGATCACAAAATGTAAACTCGTCAATCGTTTAATTACTACGTAAACAAGTATTAAGCTAGTTTATATCATTATATCCAACTTAATCACTTAAGGTATGAATAAACAAGTGCTTAATACATCTCATGATCAAAGGGGTATTTAATTAACTAATACAAAGTTTATTTAATTATATAATCTTATTATATATTTTTGAAAAACACTTTTGGTATTAAGGAAAAATGTTTTAATCATACTAAATATATGATTTCAAATATTTAACCAAAATCAGTTAGTTTTTCACCAAATAAACTTTCCCCACTAAAAGACAAGTTTTCTGGCCGTTACAGTTGGGCGGCCCCCTTAATTATAAGGGGCGGTCCCCTTAATTTTAAGGGGGCCGGCCATGCTTTAAGGGGACCGGCCAGGCTCCCCTGTCAGAAACTGTCAGATTTCTTCCCCTATAAATACCACCTTAATTCTGGAATTTTTCCTTACCTTTTGCACGAAATTTTCAGATCTACAATCATCTTAAACCCATCAAAAACCCTTTGATCATTTGTATATTAATCCTTGTTTCAAGTGATTCAATCCCTCATCATCCATTCTCATTCTAAGTGCAAAAGAAGAACTCTCTACAACCAAGTTCAAGAAGTGTTGAAGAGTTGTTGTGTATAGTGTATATATATTCATTTGTGAATATTGTGTTGTGCTTGTTATTATTTGTTTAGAAGATATAGAAGTTGTGTAGATAGTAGAAGTTGATTAGTTGTGAAGTAGGATAGTTGTGAAGATTGGTGTGTAGAAGAAGGTGTGTAGAAGATTGGTGTGTAGAAGAAGGTGTGTAGAAGATTGGTGTGTAGAAGCTTGGTGTGAAGATAGGTGTGAAGATTGGTGTGTATATTGGTGTGTAGATTGGTGTGTAAACTGGTGTGTATATTGGTGTGTACGGTTTTCTCCGCCATAAGGGAGTTTGTTGACATAGTGAAGAAAACTCTCGAGTAGGTGACTCGGGGAGTGGAGTAGGAACAAGGAAGGTGTCCTTGTAGCCGAACCACTATAAATCCTTGTGTTGTGGTTTGATCTTTCTAACTCTTCTCATTACTTATTTATTTACCTTTACTAATTAGTTTAGTTAGTTAGTTATTATACAATTGTTCATATAGTGCAAGCATTGAATTCACATAAACAAGAATCAAAGTTTTTAAAACAAACTTGTGCTTATAAATTTTAAAAGGACGTAAAACTATTCAACCCCCCCTTCTAGTTTTCCACATATCTTTTTCTTCGTGCTTTTGTTAGTAAATTAGATTCATTGACTATTCCGTTGACCATTATGGAAAACGCGAATCCACCCCTTTCCCCTAGAGAAGTGGCTGTGTTATGTGAACAAATTGAGAGTGAGATTAGGGAACTTAGGGAGCTTAATAGGTTGATTAAGGTTGAGCTCGACCATGCATTTAGTGACCTAGCGACCGCCTTGTATTCAAATGAGGACCTAGGGCCTAATGATTTTGTGAATGCTATTGAGGAACTAGAAGAGGGGGAAATAGATCCGAAGCTAAATGATTACTTTAATTTATACCCCACTAAGGAGGAGATTGCATATTATAATAATCTTATTGATGACCCTCGATCTCCTTTTACTAGAATCGAACCTAAGATAAAGAGAGGCGATCCTAAGAATGCTAAGATACCATGTATGATTGGGTATAGACACGTTGACAATGCTTACATTGACTTCAAATCCCCAATCAACATTATGTCCTCAAGTGTTTATAATGATATAGTGAAAACAAGACTTGAACCTAGAAGAGATCCCAAATACCCCAGTGGAGTTTGTAACTTTGTCGGGAGAGTTAAAGGTCTACATGTCTTTGTTGGGAATTTCACTTTTGTCACCGAATTTATGATTGTGGAAGATCTTGCTAATGTTATTGATTGTCGATTGTCCAATGTTGTGTTTGGTAAACCGTTTGTTGAGGAGTCCAAGTTAGAATATGATGAGATAGAAGGGACAATCCGATTTGCAAGTAACACCGATAGAATCACTTATAGGATGCCTAATAGAATGAAAGAATTTCGCTTTATATCCCGATTTGATAAAGATAATGTTGGTGCTTTTGAGGACATCAATGAAGAGGATAAGAAAAAGGGCATGGATTATGTATGGGAAAAGAGGAGTCTTTTCTACAAAGATTGCTTGGCTCTAGGACCAAGGTATAAAGTCGATAAGGAATTTGCCCATAGGATTATAGGAGCGATTGAGAAAAAGGTGATTGGTTTCTACAAAGAACATTTACAATCGGAGAGTGAAACCAACGATGAGGTCACGTAGTAACCCATGACCTTGAGTCTAGCTACAAGACTCGTAAATAAAGAAAAGCGCTTCTTGGGAGGCAACCCATGCTTTGTGTGATTTTATTTTGTTTGTTTGTTATTTGCTTCCGTATGCATGCTTTATTTTTATTGTTGGTAGATCATGTTTCTAAACTAAAAAGTGGAAATACTTTATTTTTGTTATTTTGACCTAGTCTTAACTTCACCAAAAGGTATTTTTGCAAAAGATAAGTGTAAGGGGAAACCCCAAATATGTTTTTAAGAAACAAACCGATCATGATTCTCAACAATATTAAGTGAACATGTATATTCGTATTTGTTAGAGTCAAATGCTTGTATTGAGTCATAGTGAAGTTTTGCAGGATTTTCCAGGAAGTAGGACCAAGTTTTTCCAGAAATTTTCCGGAAACTTAACACAAGAATTTCTGCAGGTCACTTCTGACGGCGTCATGAGTTTGCTCTTGACGGCGTCACGTGTAAAAATCTGGAAATTTTACCAATTTTGTTTTTCTAACGGAGTCTTAAAGTTTTTGCTGAATTATTAAGTTTTATAATCTCCAGGAAATCTGCAAACTTCATTCCACAAGCATTATATCTTATTTTGTTTTCTAGGATTTAGTAACTTATGTAGATTGCCGCCGATTTTATGCAAGGTTGCTTTGTCTGTTTTCTCAGGATTTACAGGTTATGTATGACAAGAAGATGATTTATATTCTGGAAGGGAAGCTTTGATTGTTCATTTTCTTGGAGGAAGATTTAACCTGGCCACCTTATTATCCATACCGAGTGAATCAGGGCAGTATTTGATTTCATTTGTTTTACTTATTTCACTTTTACATTCTTTACTTGAACATTGGGGACAATATTCATCTTAAGTGTAAGGGGAGGGTAAAATGATGATACCTTACAAATACACTTTTGCTTGAGTTTTTTTGTTTGATAGTAGATGTGTAATAAAACTATGAGAAACACTTGTTAGTGCAATTTTAGCGCCAAATTTAAAATTTTTTACAACATTTAGGAGTGAAACTTAGCCATAGCAAGCGTCTCAAGGATAGGAGATTGTATGACTAGCACATAACCGTATCATTCAGAAAAATTTTCCACCCAAATATGTGAGGTTCGCCTTTAGATTTGATAGGAAAAGCACTTACTATTAGTGCTTATGAGTGTACCGGTAGCATTTAGATTCTAGAACTTGCGTTAGTGATGCATCCCGAGACCGCTATTGAGACTACATTCGTGTAGTAGGATTTACTACATGATAAGAGGCATTAGGATCACCCTTGTGTTAAACCCGTATCATAATTACTTGACCATTTAAGTCATATTACTTGGCTAGTTAAGTCAATTAATTTTTCCCACACCCTTAGCGTTGTACTCATTTTTAGTACACGAAGCCCCTAGTACACCCCTCCGAGCCTATCTTTTCGTTTCTAACTTTAAGCATTTTACTTAAAGGAAGAATTTGTTACACCCCACTTAAATGTACACCCAAATCGCCTTATCCTTCCGTATATGCACTCATCTTTAGTGCATTATTGTTATTTGTTATACCCTAAGTTAACTTTCTAATTGATTACATGGTTGCTAAGTCGAGTCATATCCTTGTACATATTGTTTTGGGACGATTGGGACTCATGGGTAAAGTACTCATTTTATGGAGTAATGGGGAAGAACATCATATTATTACCCCCATATGTACGTTAACCTTAAAAGTGCTCCAAGTGTTTTAATTTTCTTAATTCGAGTCATTAGATTAGTTTATTTGTAAAGTATGTAAAAATTCAGGTGTAAGGGGAATTTTCACCCCCTATGATGTATTATTTTGGATGGTAGGGTAAGAGTGTATGCACAAATATATATATATATATATATATATATATATATATATATATATATATATATATATATATATATATATATATATATATATATATATATATATGTATGTATATAAAGAAAAAAAAAATAGAAAAAGAAAAGACAAAAAACATACGGACTACCATCCCTTTTTATTTTATGTTTTTGTTATTTTTCATTTATTAGCTTAAGTCGAGTCTAGTCTTGGCTTAGCAACGCCATATTGTACATGTAATTAACCAAGATTGTTAGCTCGTCACCAATAAAGACTGCCTATATCCAACAAAATCGTGTATTTCATATCCCTACACCTAACGTTACAACCCTTTGAAAGACCTCTTTGATAATTTATCCTAGGTGCTTACGCCATGTGGTGGAGGCTTGATCCTTTCCCAAGCCTATGGTAATCTATTTTGCTGTAACAGGTAGTGAGAGATATCTTCCGTTTCCATATTGTAATTTATACTTTATTACACCCGAGAGATGTGAGTATCTAAACACTATTTGTGAGGTGCTTGTATATGACCTCCGTGCTTGTCTTTGGTCTTTAGTGGAACAATTATTTGTTGTAATTACTTTTATATTAGTGTTAAATGACCCCTAACTTGTATTTTGACTAGAATAAAAGCGCATTTGCTTGAGGACAAGCAAATCTCAAGTGTAAGGGCATATGATGAGGCGAAAAATGAACCACTTTTAGGGGGTCATTTAAGCCCGGAATTGAATTTATTTGATCAAATATTACCTTAAATCGTTCCTTTGTGATTTTAGGTACTTTGGGAGTGAAATCTGGAAAAGGAAGCAATTCGGACGTTTTTGGAGCATAAAAGTGAAGAAAACGCCAAAGACTTAATTTTCCATGCTGGGAACAGTGTGTGATGGCGTCAAGAGTACTTTCCTGGCGGCTTCAAGAGTAAAGATCATGACGAACTAGTACAGAAATGAATGCGTCACAAAGTAGAGCATCAAGAGTTAAATATGTGACGGCCTGCAAAAGTGGACAACATGACGTTGTCAAATGTAGATCAAGGCAGTCCGAGGATTATTTTGGCGGCGAGATGACTGCGTCACAAGGTTGTTCTTGACGCCGTCAGCCTCTTATATCTATATATAGTTTTCTAATTTTCATTCATTAGAGAGGAACAAGTTTGGAGAAACCCTAAGGCCGAACCATATACGTATTTTACAGGTTTTTCAAGGGTTTTCAGCCCTTGAACCCTTACATGTGTTATTGAGATAAGTATTCTTTTAATTCAATCAATATGTCTATGTGTTGGTTGTCTATATCTTGTGCTTGTCTTGATTCCATCATGCTAGGCTAGATTTATCTTGTGTTTGCTTAGATCTAATGAAACCTAGATGTTGATTATGTGTTGATTACTTGTTTATGGTTGTATTGGATGAATGATTTCAATGTTAGGCTTAAGAAAACTGGCAGATCTCCAATTGGTAACATGCTTGAACATCTTAGGAAACATGAACCGATGTATACTAGGTTTTATTGGTTGTATTTAATGCATGAGTAAATTCTAATGATCCCATGTTCGGAGCTTCTTAGCCGGCTCGACATAGGAGTGAAGTAGGCACTCATAGGATTGGGGAGTTAAGTACGCCACCCCATGAATGGTATTAAGGAATACAATCCGTCATCCACTCAACTATAACAAGTAATTAACGTGTAAAAGATATCTAGGAAGTAGTGAAATCTAAGTAAACACGTTTCTCCACTTATTGCTCACAACCTTAGTTTAATATAGTTTATTTTCATTTTTAGTATTTTACTTTGATTGCATCTTAGTATTGGGTTAGTTGACTAGCAACTAATTCCGCCCATATCCTTCAAAACTTGAGATATTTATTTGGTTTCTAAAAAATATAAAAATACAAAAAGAATCATCTCTCATCTCTAGAACTAGTAATTAGGTTTTCTAATCCTAGCGACACTATTCCTAGCTGAACGATCAATCCCCCGGTACTTGTCATTATACTATACTACATCGATCAGGTACACTGCCTGGTGGGGGTTGTAAGCTTCTCGAGATCCCTTGAGAGGTAAAGCCTGGTGCAATCCCTACGCATCACCCCGCGGGATCCATCACCTCATGGGATGATCTCACCAGACTGCGATGCTTAGAAACGACATCTTGATGTTTGAACAACATCAGGGTGAAACTTTCTATGAAGCGTGGGCTCGTTTCAAGGATCTACTCCACAAAGCCCCTCATCATGGTATAAATCTTTGGTTATTAGTTCAAATCTTCTATGACCATCTCGACTATCACACTAAACGTACCATCGACAGAGCCGCAGGAGGTAGATTGCGTGATAAGAACGCCGAGGAGTCTTAGGAAATTATTGACGAGCTTTCCGCCGATAATCAAGAGTTATAGGAGTTTAATCACACTATAAAAGAGGCCATCAACGCAATCTCGACACCTGGAGGGACAAATCAAATCTCTGATGAACTCCTTTGCAAACTTGAGGCAAAAGTTGACTATTTCGAGGAAAGACAAAAGAGACCCTTAAGTACTACACGGGCTGCTGTCAATTCTGTCTCAAAAATGACTTCAACGCCATTATCAGAGTCACCCTCTAGAGAGAATGTTGAGACCTTTCAAAACTATGCCCCACTTTATACCTCCTAAGAAACTTAGCCCGGAATTTGAAGCTAGAATGAG
Source organism: Artemisia argyi (assembly GCA_030686995.1). NCBI lineage: Eukaryota > Viridiplantae > Streptophyta > Magnoliopsida > Asterales > Asteraceae > Artemisia > Artemisia argyi. The sequence goes on along the minus strand of CM060700.1, from coordinate 168,064,470 downwards.
GGAATATATGGGAACCCATTCTGAGCGGCTTGCTAGATTCGAGGAAGCAGTTTATAAACAAAAGGAGGAGATGCAAGAGAAGATGAATGAGATGATGAGCCTAGTGGAGGAGTAAGCCAACCAGAAAACCCCTGAAAGGATGTTACTGAGGAAAGAAAGCGTCACCCCCACTACCCGGTTTGTTAATTCCATCACAATTGTCCATACAGATAATGAGGAAGTAGAAACCCCTAGGGAACAAACCACAGAAGAACCGCCACAATCTCAACCCTTAAGTTACTACCTGAAACATGATATAAACGAAAGCACCGTAACAAATTGGATAAAGGGTGACGGGTGTAACCAATCCTCCAAACAGGGTTCAGAGAAGGAGGAAGAGGGAAAAGATGAGTATGATACATTACCTGGGGGACTGATATTTGAGAAACTACTAGTACAAAAATTAGCTACTAAGCAGATGGCGTGTGGGAACTTCAAGATACCAGTCAGCATCGGGAATTTGAAATGTCTAAACGCTTTTGCTGACCAAGGATCGGAAGTAAATCTTATGCCCCTAACTATCTACACCCAACTAACGTCAAAAATGCCAGCCACCACTCGTGTTAGGCTATCCTTCTCTGGACACTCTTACGTGTACCCCCTGTGAATCGCAGAAGATGTGCTGGTCAATATCACGGGATTCATGTATCCCGTTGATTTCATAATCATCGATGATAAAGGGGGTGGATGCATGCCGATAATCCTTGGGGCACCATTCCTCACCACTGCAAGAGCTGTCATTAAGTATGAAAATAGGAAAATTGAGCTTAAATCAGGAAACAGAAAGATTAGCTTTCCCATGACCCCGCGATATGCGCAAGAAAGTTTGATGGGGAGAAAGCTCAAAAACAACATTGACACATCACCTATTCATGTTAAGGAAAAGATACTTGCATGGGAGGCAAGAATCAAAAGCTACCAAGAAACTAAACATGAAGGAAGCAAAAGCAAAAGAAAAAGCAACAAAGTTCATGTCGAGTTTGAACATAGTCAACCAACGAGGAACCATGTACCATTCGAAAAAGGGGACTTAGTACTCTTAAGACACTTGGAGACAACGATACCTCCCGATAAACCGAGTCCCTGGTGGTATGGGCCTTTCACAATTGAGGGCATAAGCCATGATGGGATGGCTAACTTGAGAAGTAAAGGAGGAGGAGAGGTAACTGCAAGTATCGACAGATTGAAACACCACCACCACGATAGTAATGATCGCAACTATATGGGGTACATCATCTCGAGAGACGAGGTCACGTAGTAACCCATGACCTTGAGTCTAGCTACAAGACTCGTTAATAAAGAAAAGCGCTTCTTGGGAGGCAACCCATGATTTGTGTGATTTTTATTTTGTTTGATTGTTATTTGTTTCCGTATGCATGCTTTATTTTTATTGTTGGTAGATCATGTTTCAAAACTAAAATGGTGAAAATACTTTATTTTGTCGTTTGGCTTAGTCTTAACTTCATACAAAGGTATTTCGCAAAAGATAAGTGTAAGGGGAAACCCCAAATATGTTTTTAAGAAACAAACTCGATCATGATTCTCCACAATATTAAATGAACATGTATATTCGTATTTGTTAGAGTCAAATGCTTGTATCGAGTCATGATGATGTTTTGCAGGATTTTCCAGGAAGTAGGACATAAGTTTTTCCAGAAATTTTTCAGAAACTTAACATAAGAATTTCTGCAGGTCACTTCTGACGGCGTCAGGAAGAAACTCTTGACGGCGTCATGTGTAAAATTCTGGAAATTTTGCTAGTTTTGTTTTTCTAACGGAGTCTTAAAGTTTTTGTTGAATCTTTAGTTTTATAAACTCCAGGGAATCTGCAAACATTCATTCCACAAGCATTATATCTTACTTTGTTTTCTAGGATTTGTTAGTATATATTGATTGCCGCCGATTTTACGTGAGGTTGCCTTGTTTGTTTTCTCAGGTTTAATAGGTTATGTATGACAAGAAGATGATTTATATTCTGGAAGGGAAGCTTTGATTGTTCATTTTCTTGGAGGAAGATCTAACCTTGTTACCATACTATCCATGCCGAGCGAATCAGGGGAGTATTTGATTTCATTCTTTTACCTGTTTCACTTTTACATTCTCTAATTGAACATTGGGGACAATGTTCATCCTAAGTGTAAGGGGAGGGTAAAATGATGATACCTCATAGTATACACTTGCACTTGAGTTTTTTTGTTTGATGGTAGGTGTGTAATAAAACTATGAGAAATACTTGTTAGTGTAATTTTAGTGCCAAATTTAAAATTTTTTACAACATTTAGGAGTGAAACTTTAGCCTTAGCAAGCGTCTCATGGATAGGATATTGTATGACTAGCACAAAACCGTATCATTCAAAAAAAATTTCCACCCAAATATGTGAGGTTCGCCTTTAGATTTGATAGGAAAATCATTTACTATTAGTGCTTATGAGTGTACCGGTAGCATTTAGATTCTTGAATTTGCATTAGTGATGCATCCCGAGACCGCTAGTGAGACTACATTCGTGTAGTAGGATTTACTACATGATAAGAGGCATTAGGATCACCCTTGTGTTAAACCCGTATCATAATTACTTGACCACTTAAGTCATATTACTTGGCTAGTAAAGTCAACTAATTTTTCCCACACCCTTAGCGTTGTACTCATTTTTAGTACACGAAACCCCTAGTACATCCCTCCGAGCCTATCTTTTCGTTTCTAACTTTAAGCATCCTACTTAAAGGAAGAATTTGTTACAACCCACTTAAATGTACAACCAAATCGCCTTAGCCTTCCGTGTATGCACTCATCTTTAGTGCATTATTGTTGCATGTTTAAACCCTTAGTTAATTATCTAATTGATTACATGGTTGCTAAGTCGAGTCATATCCATGTACATATTGTTTTGGGACGATTGGGACTCATGGGTAAACTACTTATTTTATGGAGTAATGGGGAAGAACATCTATTATTACCCTCATATGTACGTTAATCTTAAAAGTACTCCAAGTGTTTTGATTATCTAAATTCGAGTCATTAGATTAGTTTATTGTAAAGTATGTAAAAATTCAAGTGTAAGGGGAATGTTCATTCCCTATGATGTATTATTTTAGATGGTAGGGTAAGAGTGTATAAAAAAAATCAAAAAAAAAAATCAAAAAATCAAGAATTAAAAAAAATAAAAATAAAAAAAATAAAAAAAAAAAAGAGAAAAAAAAAACATACGGACTACCATCCTTTTCATTCTATGTTTATTTTATGTTTTTGTTATTTTTCATTTATTAGCTTAAGTCGAGTATAGTCTTGGCTTAGCAATGCCATATTGTACATGTAATTAACCAAGATTATTAACTCGCCACCAGTAAAGATTGCCTTTATCCAACAAAATCGTGTTTTCCATATCCCTACACCTAACGTTATAACCCTTTAAAAAGACCTCTTTGATAGTTTATCCTAGGTGCTTACGCCATGTGGTGGAGGTTTGATCCTTTCCCAAGCCTATGGTAATCTATTTTGCTATGACAGGTAGTGAGAGATGTTTTCCATTTTCATTTTGTGATATATACTTTATTACACCCGATAGATGTGAGTATCTAAACACTATTTGTAAGGTGCTAGTATATGACCTCCGTGCTTGTCTTTGGTCTTTAGTGGAATGATTATTTGTTGTAATTACTTTTATATTAGTATTAAATGACTCCTAACTTGTATTTTGATTAGAATAAAAGCACATTTGCTTGAGGACAAGCAAATCTCAAGTGTAAGGGTATATGATGAGGCGAAAAATGATCCGTTTTTAGGGAGTCATTTAAGCCGGAATTTGGATTTATTTGATCAAATATTGCCCTAAATCATTCCTTTTGTGATTTTAGGTACTTTGGGAGTGAATTCTGGAAAAGGAAGCATTTTGGACGTTTTTGGAGCATAAAAGTGAAGAAAACGGCAAAGTCTTAATTTTCCTTGCTGGGAACAGTACCTGACGGCGTCAAGAGGAATTTTATGACGGCGTCAAGAGCAATTTTGGTGATGGCCCAGAGAAAACGTGACGGCGTCAGAACATGGCTGTCAAGAGTAAATGTGGTGACGCCCAGAACAAGATCACACATGACAGCGTCAGATCTGGATCTAGGCAATCCGAGAATATTTTTGGCAGCGGGTTGACGACGTCAGAACTTTCTTCTTGACGCCGTCACCTTAGTAAATCTATATATAGTCTTTGTAATTTTCATTCATAAGTGTGTAACTTTGAGAGGAGAATTTTAGGGTCGAACTTAATAAACCCTAACACAACTTTTACAGGATTTTCAGGGGTTTTCACCCCTTGAAACCCTTCATGTTCAATTGAGATAAGTATCATTTCAATTCATTCAATATGTCTATGTGTTGTTTGAATATATCTTACACTTGTCTTGATTTTAACATGTTAGGCTAGATCTCTTGTGTGTTTGCTTAGATGTAATGAAACCTAGATGTTGATTATAGGTTGATTGCTTGTTTATAGTTGTAATGGATGAATGATTTCAATGTTAGGCTTAAGAAAACTGGCAGATCTCCATTGTGTAACTTTCTTAAACGTCTTAAGAAACATGAACCGATGTGTACAAGGTTTTAATAGTTGTATTTAATGCATGAGCGAATTCTAGTGATCCCATGTTAGGAGCTTCTTGCAGGCTCAACATAGGAGTGAAGTAGGAGCTTATAGAATTGGGGAAGTAAGTACGCCACCCCATGATTGATATTAAGGAATATAACCCGTCATCCACGCAACTGTAACAAACAATTAACCTGTAAAAGATATCTAGGGAGTAGTGAAATCTAAGTAAACACAATTCTCCCATATATTGTTCACACCACTAGTTTAATTAGTTTAATTTACATTTCTGTTATTTTATTTTGATTGCATCTTAGTTATTGGGTTTGTTGACTAGCAACTAATTCCGCCCACTCCTCTAAAAACCGAGATTTTTACTTGCTTTTATAAAAATATAAAAATACAAAAAGAATCATCCCTCACCTCTAGACCTAGTTCTTAGGCTTTCTAATCCTAGCGACACTATTCCTGAGTTGAACGATCAATCCCTCGGTACTTGTCACTATACTATACTACAACGATCAGGTACACTGCCTGGTGGGGTTGTAAGCTTCTCGAGATCCCTCGAGAGGTAAAGCCTGGTGCAATTCCCACGCATCAGGGGCGTTTGGATATAGACGGTTGATGAGGCGAAAAATGATCCGTTTTTAGGGGGTCATTTAAGCCCGAATCCGAATTTATTTGATCAAATATTGCCCTAAATCGTTCCTTTTGTGATTTTAGGTACTTGGAGAGTGGATTCTGGAAAAGAAGCCATTTTGGACGTTTTTGGAGCATAAAAGTGAAGAAAACGGCAAAGTATCAATTTTCCATGCTGGAAACACTAGGTGACGGCATCAAGAGTTACACCCTGACGGCGTCAGACATCAAGAATAAAATACCGTAGTTGATGACGGCGTCAAAAGTCATCCTGACGGCGTCAAAGTACCAAGAATAAAATAATGTAGGTGGTGACGGCGTCACATAGGCCGTCATAAGTAGATCAAGGCCGTCCGAGGAAGTATTTGGCGGCGAGGTGACGGCGTCACATGGTTGTCTTGACGCCGTCAGCCCAGTTTTCCTATATATAGTTTTCTAGTTTTTACATTAAAAAGAGAGAAGTTTTGGTGAAACCCTAAAGACGAATTTGGTGCCTCTTTTACAGGTTTTTCAAGGGTTCCAAACCCTTGATACCTTGCATTGTAATTGAGATAAGTGTTCTTCTAATTCAATCAATATGTCTATGTGTTGGTTGTCTATATCTTGTTCTTGTCTCAATTCAATTATGCTAGGCTAGATCTCTCTTGTGTTTGCTTAGATCTAATGAAACCTAGATGTTGATTATGTGTTGATTACTTGTTTATTCTTGTTCTTGGATGAATGATTTATATGTTAGGCTTAAGAAAACTGGCAGATCTCCAAATGGTAACATGCTTGAACGTCTTAAGAAACATGAACCGAGGCGTACTAGGTCTTTATTGGTTGTATTTAATGCATGAGCCACTGTTTACAATCCCTATAGTTGTGCTGGGTCATGGTGTAGGAGGAGATAAGAGCTCATAGAGTTGGGGAGTTATGTATGCCACCCCACGAATGGTATTAAGGAATACAATCCGTCATCCATACAAGTATAACAAGTAATTAACGTGTAAAAGATATCTAGGGAGTAGTGAAGTCTAAGTAAACACAATTTCTCCAATTACTGCTCACAACCTTAGTATAATTAGTTTGTTTTCATTTTTGTTATTTTATTTTGATTGAATCTTAGTTTTGGGTTAGTTGAATAGCAACTAATTCCGCCCACTCCTTCAAAACCCGAGATTTTACTTGCTTTCATAAAAATATAAAAACACAAAAATAATCATCCCTCACCTCTAGAACTAGTAATTAGGTTTTCTAATCCTAGCGACACTATTCCTAAGCTGAATGATCAATCCCCCGGTACTTGTCATTATACTATACTACAACGATCAGGTACACTGCCTGGTGGGGGTTGTAAGCTTCTCGAGATCCCTCGAGAGGTAAAGCCTGTTGCGATTCCCACGCATCAAGTTTTTGGCGCCGCAGCCTGGGGAATAGTTATTGTCTAGGTTAGGATTCCATAGACCTAGGTGTTGAAACTAGAGAGACTACCCGTTTACACCTATTCCAATTCTCTCTACGGGATCAAGCTAGTCAATGGCTTGAGCGTTTACCCGCGGGATCCATCACCACATGGGATGATCTCACCACTCGTTTCCTTGCTCAATTTTTCCCACCGGGGAGAACTACTAAGCTTAGGAATGACATCTTGATGTTTCAACAACGTCAAAATGAATCTCTTTATGAAGCATGGACTCGTTTCAAGGACTTACTCCAAAAAGTCCCTCATCATGGCATAGATCTTTGGCTCCAAGTCCAAATCTTCTATGACCATATCGACATCTCCATGAGGCGAACCATTGACCAATCGGCCGGTGGTAAGCTACGTGATCTTAGTGCGGAACAATCATGGGAACTCATAGAAGATCTTGCTCTCTATGACAACGAAAGTTGGAATGATCCCCGTGACTTGAACGAAACGGTCAAGGCAATATCTTTGCCTTCGAACAATTCTAGCACTCCCGACCATAGGATCATGGAACTTGAAGGTCGAGTCAAGTCTCTCATGAAATCCTACGAAGCTCATAAGCCTTCAAGCCAAGTGAACAAAATCACTTCTTCATGCGAATTATGTAGTGGTCCCCATGACACTCGTGATTGTGTGGAACTCCCCGGAACAGCTTTTGCGGATTACGCATCCACGCGTACCGACGAAGCGGGAGATAAGTGGTACACTTTCAAGCCCGAGCCAAACACTTACGGTGATTCATACAACCCCTCATGGAAAAATCACCCAAACCTTAGGTGGAAACAAAATCAACCCAATTTATCCAACCCACCTAATCGTTACCAACCAAACGGTCCACCATCCAACCGTACTTTCAACAACAATCCTTCTAACAACTATGGTAGTACCAACAATCTTGAAGGATTGATGTCAAAGTTCATGGCATCTCAAGAAGCTCGCATATCTAAGTTTGAAGCCGATTTCAAACAAAAGCAAAGCGAGATGACCACTAGAATTGATACATTGTTGAAAGTTCTCAATGACCGAGAAATGGGAGCACCCCCAAGCGACACAATCAAGAATCCGAAACTAAACGTTAATGCCATATCTTCAGTTTCGTCACCCACTTCGTGTCCACAATACTACTCGGTTAAATCAACGAGCACGTGTTTCAAACAAAACCAAGTTCCCCAAAAGGACCAATCAAATAAAACACCCACTATAGAGCCAGTCAAAAGCATAGTTGAAACACCTCTTACGCAAGACCTTGACGATGAATTCAAAGAACTTCACCTTGAATGCCTCGTCATTGATGTCTTAGCGCGTGCTCCTTACTATAGTGCCCTCCTAGAAAAATATGAGAAGTATAAGCTAGGTAAAAATGGGACCGCCTTCGTTCAAAACAAGTTGCCTAAAAAGCTTGATGATCCGGGTATATTTGTTTTGCCTTGTAAGATAGGAAGATCCGAAGCTTTCGACACACTAGCCGATTTAGGGTCAAGTCTAAACTTGATTCCCTTATCCTTATTCACCGCTCTTAAGCTAGGAAAGTTAGAGGAAACGGAAGTATTGATAGGGCTAGCGGATGAGAGTATTGCCCACCCGGTTGGAATGATTAAGGATGTAGTTGTTCACGTAGGAAGGTTAACTATATTAGCGGATTTTCACGTCCTAGACATGGTTAGTGACACTACATGCCCATTATTAGTAGGAAGAGGATTTTTAGCAACCGCTAGTGCCATGATAGATTGCAAGGAATCCAAGATAGCGGTAGGAGAAGGCGATACATGGTCGGTGTATGATGTTAAGAAGCATAGTTATGATTGTGATGATGAACCAACACCGCATTGGGTAGAGATGAATAGGAGACCATCTAGATATGGACCTTGGATAGAAAGGAACTTTATAGGACCTCAATGCCCATTCTATCTAGAAAAAGACTTTGTTGAAAAGACACATTCGGTAGAACAACTCATAGCTAGAGATGAAGAGCTAGATCCCTTTGAGGACCCCTTAGTCTTTAGGAAGATGATTGAGTTATTAAGCGTGATGCCCATTAACATAGAAAGGAATAAATGGAAAAGAGAGGGGGATAAGTGTAAATGGAGGTGGGACAAGCCACCTAAAAAAGGTGACGGGTCATGGCATATTAGAATGACCTTATATGATCCGGATGGAGAAAAGTTTGAAAGGTCATACCATACTAAGGAAACCGATAGAAAGTTGAAACCTAAGTTCGATCCCAAAGATGTCCTTAATGAGGAACTCACCCGAATCACGTAGTAACCCATGACTTTGAGTCTAGCTACAAGACTCGTAAATAAAGAAAAGCGCTTCTTGGGAGGCAACCCATGTTTTGTGTGATTTTATTTGTTTGATTGTTATTTACTTCCGTATGCATGTTTTATTTTTATTGTTGGTTGATCATGTTTCTCAATTAAAATGTGGAAATACTTTATTATGTTGTTTGGCCTAGTCTTAACTCCAACCTAAAAGTATTTTTGCAAAAGATAAGTGTAAAGGGAAACCCCAAATATGTTTTTAAGAAACAAACCGATCATGATTCTCCACAATATTAAATGAACATATATATTCGTATTTGTTAGAGTCAAATGCTTGTATTGAGTCATAATGAAGTTTTGCAGGATTTTCCAGGAAGTAGGACGAAGTTTTTCCAGAAATTTTCCGGAAACTTAACATAAGAATTTCTGCAGGTCCATTCTGACGGCGTCAGAGTATTACTCTTGACGGCGTCAGGAGTTAAAAATCTGGAAATTTTACCGGTTTTGTTTTTCTAACGGAGTCTTATGGTTTTTGTGAATTATTAAGTTTTATAATCTCCAGGAAATCTGCAAACTTCATTCCACAAGCATTATATCTTACTTTGTTTTCTAGGATTTAGGAACTTATATAGGATGCCGCCGATTTTACGCGAGGTTGTCTTGTCTATTTTCTCAGGATTTACAGGTTATTTTTGACAAGGAGATGATTTATATTCTGGAAGGGAAGCTTTGATTGTTCGTTTTCTTGGAAGAAGATTTAACCTGGCCAACCTAAAATCCATACCGAGCGAATCAGGGGAGTATTTGATTTCATTCTCTTTACTTTTTCACTTTTACATTCTTTACTTGAACATTGGGGACAATGTTCATCTTAAGTGTAAGGGGAGGGTAAAAAGATGATACCTTACATATGCACTTTCGCTTGAGTTTGTTTTGTTTGATGGTAGATGTGTAATAAAACTACAAGAAATACTTGTTAGTGTGATTTTAGCGCCAAATTTAAAATTTTTTACAACATTTAGGAGTGAAACTTTAGCCATAGCAAGCGTCTCATGGATAGAAGATTGTATGACTAGCACATAAGCGTATATTCAGAAAAATTTTCCACCCAAAAATGTGAGGTTCGCCTTTAGATTTGATAGGAAAAGCATTCATTATTAGTGCTTATGAGTGTACCGGTAGCATTTAGATTCTAGAACTTGCGTTAGTGATGCATCCCGAGACCGCTAGTGAGACTACATTCGTGTGGTAGGATTTACTACATGATAAGAGGCATTAGGATCACCCTTGTGTTAAACTCGTATCATGATTACTTGACCATTTAAGTCATATTACTTGGCTAGTTAAGTCAACTAATTTTTCCCACACCCTTAGCGTTGTACTCATTTTTAGTACACGATACCCCTAGTACACCCCTCCGAGCCTATCTTTTCGTTTCTAACTTTAAGCATCTTACTTAAAGGAAGAATTTGTTACACCCCACTTAAATGTACACCCAAATCGCCTTAGCCTTCCGTGTATGCGCTCATTTTTAGTGCATTATTGTTATTTGTTAAACCCTAAGTTAACTTTCTAATTGATTACATGGTTGCTAAGTCGAGTCATATCCTTGTACATATTGTTTTGGGACGATTGAGACTCATGGGTAAGTACTTATTTTATGGAGGAATGGGGAAGAACATCACTTATTACCCCCATATGTATGTTAATCTTAAAAGTGCTCCAAGTGTTTTGATTTTCTTAATTCGAGTCATTAGATTAGTTAATTGTAAAGTATGTAAAGATTCAAGTGTAAGGGGAATGTTCATACCCCTATGATGTATTATTTTGGATGGTAGGGTAAGAGTGTATGCCATATAAAAAAAAAAAAAAAAAAAAAAAAAAAAAAAAAAAAAAAAAAAAAAAATCGAAAAAACAAGAAAAAGAAAAAATAATAGAAAAAGAAAAAGAGAAAAAACATACGGACTACCATCCCATTTCATTCTATGTTCATTTTATGTTTTTGTTATTTTTTATTTATTAGCTTAAGTCGAGTCTAGTCTTGGCTTAGCAACGCCATATTGTACATGTAATTAACCAAGATTGTTAACTCGCCACCAGTAAAACTTCCTTTATCCAACAAAACCGTGTAATTCATATCCCTATACCTAACGTTACAACCCTTTAAAAGACCTATTTGATAGTTTATCCTAGGTGCTTACGCCATGTGGTGGAGGTTTGATCCTTTCCCAAGCCTATGGTAATCTATTTTGCTATGACAGGTAGTGAGAGATATCTTCCATTTCCATAATGTTATATTACTTTATTACACCTGAGAGATGTGAGTATCTAAACACTATTTGTGATGTGCTTGTGTATGATCTACGTGCTTGTCTATTGGTCTTTAGTGGAACGATTATTTGTTGTAATTACTTTTATATTAGTGTTAAATGACCCCTAACTTGTCTTTTGAGTAGAATAAAAGCTCATTTGCTTGAGGACAAGCAAATCTCAAGTGTAAGGGTATATGATGAGGCGAAAAATGATCCGTTTTTAGGGGGTCATTTAAGCCCGAATCCGACTTTATTTGATCAAATATTGCCCTAAATCGTTCCTTTTGTGATTTTAGGTACTTGGAGAGTGGATTCTGGAAAAGAAGCCATTTTGGACGTTTTTGGAGCATAAAAGTGAAGAAAACGGCAAAGTATCAATTTTCCATGCTGGAAACACTAGGTGACGGTGTCAAGAGTTACACCCTGACGGCGTCAGACATCAAGAATAAAATACCGTAGTTGACGACGGCGTCAAAAGTCATCCTGACGGCGTCAAAGTACCAAGAATAAAATACCGTAGGTGGTGACGGCGTCACATAGGCCGTCATAAGTAGATCAAGGCCGTCCGAGGAAGTATTTGGCGGCGAGGTGACGGCGTCACATGGTTGTCTTGACGCCGTCAGCCCAGTTTTCCTATATATAGTTTTCTAGTTTTTACATTAAAAAGAGAGAAGTTTTGGTGAAACCCTAAAGACGAATTTGGTGCCTCTTTTACAGGTTTTTCAAGGGTTCCAAACCCTTGATACCTTGCATTGTAATTGAGATAAGTGTTCTTCTAATTTAATCAATATGTCTATGTGTTGGTTGTCTATATCTTGTTCTTGTCTCAATTCAATTATGCTAGGCTAGATCTCTCTTTTGTTTGCTTAGATCTAATGAAACCTAGATGTTGATTATGTGTTGATTACTTGTTTATTCTTGTTCTTGGATGAATGATTTATATGTTAGGCTTAAGAAAACTGGCAGATCTCCAAATGGTAACATGCTTGAACGTCTTAAGAAACATGAACCGAGGCGTACTAGGTCTTTATTGGTTTTATTTAATGCATGAGCCACTGTTTACAATCCCTATAGTTGTGCTGGGTCATGGTGTAGGAGGAGATAAGAGCTCATAGAGTTGGGGAGTTATGTATGCCACCCCACGAATGGTATTAAGGAATACAATCCGTCATCCATACAAGTATAACAAGTAATTAACGTGTAAAAGATATCTAGGGAGTAGTGAAGTCTAAGTAAACACAATTTCTCCAATTACTGCTCACAACCTTAGTATAATTAGTTTGTTTTCATTTTTGTTATTTTATTTTGATTGAATCTTAGTTTTGGGTTAGTTGAATAGCAACTAATTCCGCCCACTCCTTCAAAACCCGAGATTTTACTTGCTTTCATAAAAATATAAAAACACAAAAATAATCATCCCTCACCTCTAGAACTAGTAATTAGGTTTTCTAATCCTAGCGACACTATTCCTAAGCTGAACGATCAATCCCCCGGTACTTGTCACTATACTATACTACAACGATCAGGTACACTGCCTGGTGGGGGTTGTAAGCTTCTCGAGATCCCTCGAGAGGTAAAGCCTGTTGCGATTCCCATGCATCAACGGTTTAGGTCTTGGTTGAGTAGTTCTAGTTCTAAATTCATTTTTAGCAAGTCCTACTCCTATTTTAATGGCAGGTTTAAGTTTGGTTTCAGTTGAACTAGTGTTTGACTTCTTTGTAACTTTAACAAATTCATTACGGTTAGTTATTAAACTGTTCTGTTCTGCAACAGTCTCCACGGAACCAATGGGTTCAACAGGCGGAACCAAATTTTTGGTTCCGTCAGTTCCGTGGGTCATTGCTACAGTTTTTGTCATTTCTTGTCCTTTTTCGCCTTATTTCTTTAAACTACTTATTAATCCTGTTTTCATGAATCCTAACCCTGTTCTATCAAAGTGTGACTTTTTGAGTTTCATTATTTCATCCGCACAACAAATACTTTTATCAAACTTCTTAAACTTTGAGTTTTGTTTAATAAGACTATCTTGTGTGATTTTAGGCTTCTCAATTTCAAGTTTGAATTCTTGACATGATTTGCACGTTGTGTCAACATTTTTACTCTTTTCCAAACATTTAGCTTTTTCTTTTAATTCTCGTTTTCTAAAAATTCCTTTTTAGTCTTCAAAAATTTGTTTTTATTTATGATTTTTAAGCTTAACTCACAAAGTTTGTTGTATTGTTGTTCTAATGTGTTATCATCAATAGAAGAATAAGATGAATCGGAATGTACCTCATTTGAGCTTTGAGCCATAAGAGTTGTTTCATCATTTGTTGGCTCTTCATCATCATTCTCACTATCACTCCAAGCACCACTCACAAAAGCACCTTGAGTTTTGCTTTTGGGTGGTTTTGGACATTCTCCTATTAAGTGACTTGTATCTCCGCATCTAAAACCCTTTCTTTCATTCTTTACTTTCTTCATATCCCGATCTTTTCGTAGAGACTTCTTTTCATCTTTAGGTTACCTTACAAACTTTCCTCGTCTTCTAAAGAACTTCTTGAAGTCTTTAACCGCCATGGCATATTCTTCATCTTCACTATCCGAAATTGATTCCTCATCATCACTTGATTCTATTCTAGCTTTTAAGGCAATAGATTTAACCTTTTCCTTCATGCCTTTAACTATCTCCGAATCTTTTTCCATTACCATTTCATGAACTTTGAGGTTTCCAATAAGCTCGTCAAGTGCCATGCTTGAAAGATCTTTGGATTCTTCAATAGCCGTTACTTTTGCTCTCCACTTAGGATGGAGTGCTCTAAGGAATTTCCTGACAAAATTCTTGCTACAAAAAGATTCATCAAGTGCTTTAAGTGAAGTAATAATAGTGTTAAATCTAGCAAATGCACTATCAATAGTTTCATCTTCGGGAATAGAAAATTGTTCATATTGTTGGACAAGAAGATCAATTTTGTTATCCTTAACTTGTGAATTTCCTTGATGAGTAGTTATTAAAGATTGCCAAATTTCTTTAGCGGTTTTGCACATAAAAACTCTTTCATACTCTTTCTTAGGTAAGGCATTATAAAGCATCGTTTTTGCTTCATTATTTTTGGCAATTAGTTTCTTTTGATCATCACTATGTTTAGTAAGTGAACTATCCTCATCCCGACCACTTCCAGTAGCCTTATGATCACCTTCAATAATAATATACCATAGATCTATGTCCTTTGATTTTACGTAAGTTTCAAAATGGTTTTTCGAATAAATAAAACCATTTGGTTCAAATAGTGGTGGTCTTTGCATATATTGCCCTTCTTTGAAGTTTTCAAAATTTATGGATCGTTTCAAGTTTTAAGATACAATATATTTTAAAATCTTGAGTAACGTAGCTCTTGATGCCAATTGTGGAAAACTAGAAGGGGGGTTGAATAGTTTACCGGTTTTAAACGTGATTTTCTTCTAATACTTTTACGTGTAATTAACAATTAAGACGTATCAAACAATAAATTATATTCAAGAATAAAAGTAAGAAACGATCAAACCATAACATGATTGTTGATCGTGGTTCGACTACAAGGACTCTTTTTCCTTACCCTACTCCACGCCCCGAGTATCCAACTCGAGAGTTTTCTTCCACTAGTCAACAAGCTCCTTTATCCGGCGGAGAAAACCTTACACGTCGCTTACACACTATTTCTGACACTAAGCTAGATGTCGAGTTCTTTCACAAGGGTATAAACCACTCCCGATAGTACTTTTACAAGGGTACAACAACTCCCGATACTCTAAGTATTTTGAGGACTAAAATACTAACCGATCACTACAAATGGATACAATACAATGAAGTATAAACTTTACTAGATTACAATATGCTATGCTAGACAAGTCTTGCAACGTTGTGTTGAAGCTTGTAAGTTCGTGATCTTCTTGCTACAAAGAAAGACTCACAAATATGAAAGTGTACTGAGTTAGAAATGAAGTATATGTAGTGCATTATGATATAGAATGATAAGAAAAACTCAAGGAGTTGGTTGCTATTTATAGGCCAACAATCAGGCCAACCCACGGATACGGCGGAACCCATCCTTTGGTTCCGTCCGTTGTCCCTGAGGGTTCCACCAGACAGCCTGACAGAATCCTGCATAAGATATTAAAAAATCTAACACAATATTCTCAAGATCTCACAAAGTCAACTTTGAGATCTTGAGTATGAATCTATACATAATAAAACATGTTTCTTACACACATGTTTCCTTGAAGGGACATGTGTGATGCAAGAGATGATGTAAGTAACATTATATTTTTAATTTTAGATATTCCTAAAAAAGAAAGTATACTTGTAAAAATAGTTTATATATAGAATCAAAACATGTTTGTTTGAGATGTTTAGCAAGTGAATGTTTTACTAAAAAGAGTTTACTTGCTTATATCCTAATATGACATACTATTTAGTAAACTTGCTAAATATACATAAGAGACATTTTCAACACATGTACTTAAGCTAAAGTATACTTACTTAGAAAATACTTTGTGAAAACATGTAAATATAGTTTGTGTGAAGTTAAGTAAAAGACTTTTAAACTATATTTATGATTTGCCAAAAATAAACTTTACCTTTTGTAGTTGACAAAACTAAGAAAGATCGTAAAATATAAATAACGTTTTTAGGCGATATTTGTATTAACAACCTCGCTTATATTGGCTTTTCAAATGTCTAGGACAATTACGCCAAACGAAATGTGTACAATCAATGCTACCAAGCATTCCAGGAATGTGATGTTTTTCTTCATGTGCCTCGAATAAGCGTGCAACTTCATGGGATGTCGGCCTACGTAAGAATTCTCGACCATATAATTCAATTACCGCATGGCAAAAATGATCAAGGCATTCTCCTACAAAATATTAAATAGTAAATAAATAAATAAATAAATAAAGCCGAAAACTTTATAAAAGAAACCGAATTAAATAAATAAAAATGAGAAGGTTAACCTGACGTTCTTCGTGCCATGTTTAAATAGTCATCAAATCTATCCGGAGGTTCACCGGTTGCGAGTTGTCGAATGGCCAATGTGCATTTTTGTAACGCCGTGAAACTTTTTTCCCCCTCGTGTCTTGGCCCTCTTGAAACCATTCGAATATCTCTTCAACATCACCAACAATTCTTAAAAACAAGCTTTTATTCATACGAAACCTATCACGAAAAACATGGTCGGGAAACTTTGGTCGTTCGACGAAATAGTCATTCATTAGAGTTTGCAAAGCTTTTTCACGAAAACAGGTGACAGACTCCCGAGTTTCGGTAGAGCTTGCCATGTCTTCAATAGAATCGTAGACGGCTAAAAAGGTTGATAGGGTACTATCGGATAACCATAGTTCGGAAGAGTCGTCAGGAATAAATAACTCGTCGGATGAAGAAGAAGAGGATGAAAATATTGTAAAAAAGATTGTTTGTGTGAAAATATGTGAATTGTTTGTGTGAAAAATGTGAATTGTTTGTGTGAATTGTAGGTAGTTTATAAAGATTTTTTTTTTTTTTTTTTTTTGGTTTAATGGCTAACGGCCATATTTCTTTTCAAATTAAATGTGTACAACGGTCATATTCCTCGTTCTTTGGTTCATGTCGTTGAATCAAAGCATAACGAAGCCCTCCATACCGCTGCCAAACCTCATGGGTGGCAACGGTGTTGCCATGCGATTTGAGTTGATACCGAATGCAAATCGCATCCATTACCAATACCCTTAATGTCAAGATACAGTATTTTTTAGTGTCCTAATCAATTGATGCGGTATGTAATCATCAGCTCCCTTAACATAAACCCTTTGAAATAGAAAACATATTAAAAAAGCTCGGTGGGGTTCCTACTTATCAAATCATTTTACTGTAAGCGTTCATGACCACGACGACTAGGATTAATTTAGCATAAATTCCCATCGTAAAAATGATTCTAGTCTTTTATTTAACACAAATGTACGTTAGTTCTACCAACACATCACTTTGTTTATTGATCGCATATACCCCAATCCATAAGTCAATTTGGAAAGATTATAATTTGAGTAGGTTGTAATCAGTATTTAATATCTACGACCTCTAATATTCAATAATTCGACATATCAAATACGTACTAAAATAATAACGCTGGCTCAAAATAGTGATAAAAACCCCATCTAAACCCCACAACGCATTTTTGTATCTCAAAGATCCCGTGGCTAAAATTACTTTTATACATATGTCGTTTAGAATATGTTGACTATTTTATAAAATAGTTTTGAAGTAATTTAAAATAGTGGCAATGATTATATGGGATGTAATGATGGTTGCACCTTAAAATGATTAAAATCGGAATAAAGATGAGAGAGAGAAGACTGCGCAGCCATAGCCGCCAATTTTCTGCTACCTTTTTGTGATATAAATCATGGTTAAAAAATTAAATTATTTTTACATAAAAAAGCACAGAATTAAATAACGAAAAATATAAAAGAGAGGGGTAGCCCAAAATCACGTATATAAATAGAGCCATAATGAATGAAGAAACCACGTCAATGATGAACCACTCACTCTCACTAATTCTCTCTCTATATCTATAAATTTCTCACTCTAAAAAAACCAAAAATAAAACTAAAAGAAAAAGGGAAAGTTTGAAAACGGCCCCTTTATTTCGTGGCTCTACTCAATCTTAATCGTTTTTCGAGGCACCTTTTCATCATCTTTTCACTTGATCACACCATAAATACCAACCATCTTCACACACATTTCACTAGCCCAAAAGAAAAAAACAAAACAAAAAAGCATGATGGCTGACGATAGTGGTAACAATGGTGGTGCAATCGTTTTAATACGAGAATACAACCCTAAAACCGATGGTGAACGTGTTGAACAAGTTGAAAACAGTTGTGAAGTTGGTGCCAACGGTGAAATATCAATCTATACTGATCTTTTAGGTGATCCCATTTGTAGAGTTCGTAACTCTCCTGCTTATCTCATGCTGGTAAGTATAATTATCATTCGATAAAAATTAAGAAAATCATACCTTAACCCAAGCTGTGTCGTGTTTGTCATATCGTATGTCATTCTTTTAGCGTGAGTATTAAAAATAACGTGACATGTTTGTTTTATGACAGGTTGCTGAGATGGTTAACAACGGTGGAGATGGAGTCGAAGAGACCAAGGAGATAGTGGGAATGATAAGAGGTTGCATAAAAACAGTTACTTGTGGTACAAAATTTAGTCGGAATAAATCCGGAGAACCACCTAAACCGCTGCCGGTTTATACTAAAGTAGCCTATATTTTAGGCCTACGTGTGTCACCATCTCACCGGTAAGTTTCAATCTTCGGGTTGTTGATATAATGATATTACTAAAAATAGAAACTTTATTCGACCCATGACAACAAAAAGATTTTATGATTACATGTGAATGATAGTTTTTGGATTTACTTAAATATAGTAAAATAGGACTTATTTTTTGGAATTTTTTTTTAATAATGTTTTTGTTAAATTTACAGGAGAATGAAAATTGGGCTGAAGCTTGTTTGTAGAATGGAAGAATGGTTTAGAGATAACGGTGCCGAGTATTCTTATATTGCAACTGACGACGAAAACGAACCTTCTGTTAGTCTTTTCACTGAAAAGTGTGGTTACTCTAAGTTTCGGAACCCTTCGGTTTTAGTTCACCCGGTTTTCGCTCATTGTTTACCCGTTAGCAAGCGTATAAATGTTGTTAAGCTTACCCCTAGTGAAGCTGAGTCACTCTACCGAAGCCGATTCGCGACAACAGAGTTTTTTCCGCGTGACATTGACTCGATACTTAATAACATTCTTAACTTAGGTACCTTTTTGGCCTTACCAAAATGGTACGTTTGGGCAGGGTCGGATGAGTTTCTATCCGACCCACCCGAAAATTGGGCCGTTATGAGTGTATGGAACAGTAAAGAGGTTTTTAAGTTGGAAGTTAAAGGGGTATCGAAGTTAATGAGAGGGCTTGCTAAAACGACTCGGGTCTTGGATCGGGCTTTCCCGTTCTTGAAATTACCTTCACTACCCAAGATTTTTTGCCCATTTGGGCTGCATATGCTGTATGGGTTAGGTGGGTCAGGCCCATTGTATACAAAGTATTCAAAGGCTTTGTTTGGTTTTGCTCATAATTTGGCTAAAGAGTACAAATGTGGAGTAGTTGCAACCGAGGTGTCGAGTGAGGATCCGCTAAAGTTGGCAATACCACATTGGAAGAAGCTATCGTTCACTGATTTGTGGTGTATCAAGAGGCTAGGGGAAGACTACAGTGATGGGTCAGTGGGTGATTGGAGAAAGTCACACCCTGGTTTATCCATTTTTGTTGATCCTAGAGAGGTCTAACTTTTAGCAATATAGTAGATGGTCTAGTTTTACTGCTTTAAGGCTTTGTTTTGGCTGTTAGCTATAGATTTTATTAGCTTTTTTGAAGCCTTTATTTTAAGCTTAGTTTAACTTTTGTTTTTAATGGGTGGGTGGGGAAAGAATGGAAATGAGTAGCAAATGTGTTTTCTTGGGGTATATCCTCATGTAGGACCTACCCGTTTTGGTAAATGAATTTAGCTTTTCTTTAGATCCTCTTTGCTCCAACCTTTACTTTAGATTCTATGTTGATATCTATCCCAAATATGTTTTTATCACTATTTAGACGAACATGTTCTATGCGGAACACTGTCTTGTATGATTAATCCAAATGGTGTCTCTATACATGCATCTTTGGTAATATGCATCCTTCAAGATTTGCGCGGATGGTGTTTAGTATGTCTGTCGCAACGATTTACACATGCGTGCCTTTGATGATGTTATTTGACGTATCAACGTTTCAAGTATTAGATTGATTCGATAACTATTGTGCAAATATCTTAGTTGACGTGCCAAATGTTTTATATTATCTTTGAGGTGTTCACTCGACCAGTTTCGGAATATTTTGTTTTGTTTTTTAAACGTATTTCTCCTTTAGGAATCAATGCTTTCCCACTCGTCACTCTTCTGTGGAAGATTTGAGATTTTAAAAGGTTGATATGTTTGATAGTTGATACTGATACATATATGATTCCATAAAGATTATGTGCATAGAGAATATCCCAAAACGCATTTCATATAAAGAATATTTGACAAATCATGCTTGAGTTTTTTGCTTTTTATTCCAATGATTAAGTTGAATTATATTAGAAAATTATTGGTTTGGTAATGGAGATTATGAGAACAAAGTTGTTTTGGAAAATACACAAGCGGGATGATGTGTTTATTATCTATAGTGTGGGCCTTTTGTGTTTTAAGTTATCTTTGGATGATTCTGCTTTTAGTGATGCTTGTTTTCTCCCCACTAATCAATTGATGGGAGATTTGGCTTTTTGCTGCTTTGGCATATTTGTTTTGTGTTTTTTATTTTTGTGTTGGTGTGCATACTCTAGCAATCTTTTACCACTTCTAGCTTTACTTTTTTTTTTCTTTTTTCTTTTTTTTTTTTTTTTTTTTTTTTTGGAAAAGCAAAACTAAATTAGAAACAACCTCAACCTAAATTAGGGAGAGGGAAAACAAAGGAACAACCATAAAGGCACCAAGAAGGAGACCAACCCGACAAAAACATAAACTAGCAAATACACCTAGAAAAAAGAAATAACCAAAAAGGACAACTAGACCCCTAATCATTCTCAGGCATAGACGGAACTTGAACATTTTTTTTGGAGGGGCCGAATTTATTTTGGAAGAGCCGAATCGGAGTTTTGTTTGTAACCTCAACTAAATTACCCCTGATACCTATAATATTTAATACTAGGTGTCGCAAATTTTGGGGGGGACGGAGCCCTCCCCTGCCCCTTAAAAGTTCCGTCCATGTCCTCAGGGGACAAACAAGCACCTGGACGCATGACCCAGTTTGACCAATTAAAGCCAACGCAGAAGCAACGATTCGAAATACAAAGAAGAGAAATAACTTGAAGCTGAGAAAATAAGTCCTCACTTTTGATCGTAGATCTTTCCTCTACTCGGGAGTGAATTATTAATAGTGCAACATAATGGTTTTTATTTGTTGTTTTTTATCAGCTTCAGTTACGATTTTTTTTTTTTTTTTTTTTTTTTTTTTTTTTTTTATCAAACTTTATCTTTTCTGTTACATACTTTTTGCAACAAAAACAAAATTTTGAAATTAAAAATAATATATATATATATATATATATATATATATATATATATATATATATATATATATATATATATATATATATATATATATATACTAGCGTCATAACCCGCCGGATCGGCGGGTTAGCTTCATTATATTATTTGATTTATTCTAAATGGACGTACATAAATAAAGAATAACGGCACACATGTATTATATGAAAATTATAAAAATGAATGCATAAAAATTTGAGGCGCTAGTATCTATGTTCAATACATTTAGTTATTTCATACAAAAGCAATACTTCATTTAGATCCTATTTCTTCAAGAGGCTACATATTAAAATAAGAATCATCAAAATCTATAAATAAAACTGACATATAGGAGGTTTATCAGTTTATGCATTATAAGTAGACTTTGGAAGACTTTCAACTTGTTTGACTATGTACAATTAACCACATTTTTTTGGAAAAGAATTGTTATTCTGAACAAACCATGAAATCTCCATGGGAGAGATCCTCTCTTCTATGTCCTAGATTCAGATGAATGAATTGTCATGCATGCATTACTCAAAAGGTTTTCCAAATCTATGGTGTCTCACAAGTTCGAAGTTTATGGAAAAAAATATCAGTTAATTCCATAAATGTAAAGATCAAATAAAGAACAATCATTGGTTTTTATACCTGCATGATCTTGTAAATCCATGCGATTCAGTACGTGGTTTACCTCATCTTATTCATCCATTTCTATGATCAGCAAAAAGCCTGGTTCATTAATCGCAACGGGTTGGTTCATTTACTTTTTTTTACATATTTGTTTTCACAAAAAGTGAAGACGGCTCGAAATGGGAAGCCAAATATAATGGTGTAGCAGCGGGTAAGGGGCTATTAAAGCTAGGCCATAAACAATATTGAACATAAAGACTTCAATTTTGGCATACCATTAACAACTTCCGCGAAGGGGCTATTATAAATGGTATGGGCCAGTAATTCCAGTTAACATCCTTGGTTGCTTTTTTCTCAAACATGTTCAATTAAAACATATAGCTAAAAGGAGAAAAAGTCAGCGCGTTAAAACTTGAAAGTCATCCAAAATCACCTTTTAGCTTTAGTAATAGTATTGTTTTATAATTCATTAGTAACACATAAGTTGTTTATTATTCGAAAGAAAAGAGGACTTAAAAGTGTTTGTGGGTCACTGGTCCAACCGTTTTCAGACCATACTAAAATGACCCGTTTTCACCCGTCACACAACCCGCCCATCTTGTCACCTCTAAAATATCTCATTAACATCATCCAACTATGACTTCAGTAATTTACACAATCTTCCTTCATTTTTGAGTCTTATCCTCATTTCTTCCTAAGCCAAGTAAATAAGCCCTACTATCGTTAAATTTTCAATTTGACACATCAAATGAAATCTTATAAGACCAACTGAATAAAAAGCTCTATGTTTTTGCCTATTATGTTATACGAAGAACTGATTTAGTTTACAAAAAAAATAGGAGATACAAGTGAATATTGTACCTCTAATCTTTCATGCTCGCGCAAGCTTGTAAAGGCCTTTAGGATCTATTCCTTCACACGCTTTGCTTAACTAAGTCGACACGACTATAGACTACAAAAGTTTTTGGTGGATCTAATACTTAAGTAGTGACATACACTTAACAAAAATGTAACAACTATTAAGTAACTGTAGTCCTCATAATTTGCTACCAACTAACACGGCTTGACTGCAGGCTATAAAACTTTTATCACATCTAATACTTAGATAACTACATGTACATAACAGATACTTAAGAAGCACTATTAATGAAAAGTTAAGAAGGCAAAAACAGCCATAGCATGCAAAATTGTCGTTCAAGAGCACATATTACCCAGAATTCGAATAACCTACATGTATCAACAACTCTAGACGCTATTACCTGAAGATCTGAAGTCTGAATGTCGCTTCCAAAGTATTGGTCAAAAGTGTATAACATAACACTAACTTACCCATTCATAACTAAATGGGTCAGGCCTCCTTAGTCTTCTTTCGATTATCAGACCTAAGAAAGGTAGGCTTTCTAATACCAAGCAAGGGTAAATTCCCCCACCCAGAAAGGGTAGAGCCTTAGTGACCGATGTGTCAGACATGCTTATTAAAAAAGAAGAAATGTAGGAGATAAGTGACAAATACCAGTCGCTTCAGCAAATGCTTTACTGATGCCAAAAAAATTTCAGTGATAGGAGTTTCATCAGTCTGCTTATTGTGGCCACTATGATTTCAGATTTAGGATCGAAGTTTTCATCATGAGTTGTCTTTAGCTGTTCTTACTTGACCCAAGTTTAAAAGAAGAAGTTATATATTTCCTAAGTTTACATACATTAAGGGGGTGTTTAGGTGAGCTTATTTTTGAGACTTCAGCCATGTTTACAAATAAACAGAAACCGACCCATTCACCCATTACCCAAACTGCCCATTGAAATATTGATGTTAGATTTCTGAATATCATATGTTAATATGAATTACAAATGAGGAGTTCTATACGTATATATCATGTTAATGAAACAAATTAGCTACTTCTACAGGCTTTTTGTAATACGTTAACACAGATAAGTGTAAACATTCATCACTTAAGTGTGACAACTTAAAGTGTCACACAATTGAGACTTTTTGCAGTTGCAATTGCCTATAGTTACTCTTGTGTTTTTTAACACTCGATAGCAGGTAACGTGTGAGTGACGTATAGAAGCATGATTAATTAAAGTGCAAATATCTTACAATTTTGTTCAATCTCATTAATGGAAAACAAAATTGTACATACTAATCTTTGAGAGTTCTTCAAGAAGGCTGGTGACTCATTTGGCATTCTTTTTCAAGGAAGCATCTTTAGGCTCCTTTACCAATTCCTGTTAATTATTTAAGTAATGTGCAAATCATGTAACTATTACAGAGATCCAAAATCATAACTTATAAAGGTAAATTATAACAGTTAAGTTAGTCAAATGCAGACCTTGATTTCGGTAGCAGAAGCTTCATATAGTTCAGTTCCTTTTCCAGCCAGGTGATTAGTCAGATGGTGATTAGTCACATGTTTATATAAATGAGTTTTATGTTAACATGGTGACGTTAAGTTTGTGACTTACCTTAACCATTCTTCCCTTGATCTAGACTGAGTAAACAACTTTCCTGTAAAATTTATCAAGGTCTGATAGCAACACCCTGTGTAAATCGCTTGCGAGTCTCTGTAAAAGGAAAGGTCTGTCTAGTTCAAGTAATAGTATAATCGAAAATTAGGCAAGCACGCAAACCATCTGATTTGAGCAGAACTTAAAATTCTTATTGGGTGTATGGGTGGGTTACTTCTTTGTACTTAATAAAGTGTTTGTATAGTCATGTTTAGACCCTAAAGACATGATTATATAATGTCGATGATAAAAATAAAGTGTATTAACTCTTAAGAAACAACAAAAATCAGACCGGTAAATATTTTATTAAGACCCAATACAACATAAATTACACTTCAAAAGATACTAACTAAAATCAAACATAACTAAGAACCTGGCTTGCTACTAAGAAATCAAGCATAAATGAATCAAAAGATAATAGTTAGAATATCTAAAACTTAGATTGTCAAACTTAATCAATAGAGATATGCAAACTTAATAGTCCCTTCATCAGAATAGGTGGACTAATAATCATTCATATATTTAGGATTTGGTTTCAAACCATCAAAGATCGCCTCGATCTTTTAGGGATGACCAAAAATCCTATATTTTGAATTCTTAGTTTAAAATAGAAAAGTAAACTTTACCTGATCTAGCTCTTGACTTTCTGCATCAGCTCTATAGCGTGTGTGTGCAATGACAATTTTCTCAACATTAGCAAGCATAGCTATTAGTGTCTCTTTCGGAATTTTTTGCAACAAAGACCTGAGACACAAAAACCTCTCTTTATTTGAATGTACCAGATAAGTGTTTATATCTGCCTCAAACTTAAAATGCCATTTTTGATTTATGATTCTAATAATGGTGAATTCTATATTTAAAATGTCAACGGCTCTTAATATTATTTGAGCCTTTAGCGTCTACACAGAGAAATCTGTCATGAAGACATACCATTGCTAGACATCCAAGCTATACACCACAAAGCAAAAAATATCCCGGGACTATTGCGGCTAGCGCAGTAATGGCTTGGATAAGCCCTCCATTTAAATTAAAAAAAAATAAACTCATTATGATTGAGATGATATAATCTGATTTCACAATCTCTCATAAGCCTCCCAACACTGAAATTCCTCGTACCTCCTGTTTATAACTTCAGACATCTCATCATCCGGTAAAGGATTTTCGCCGCACAACGTTGATGCGCAGGCGTGCATGCTGGTGGTGGCGTCGATGAAGTCATCATAATTAATAAACAATCAAGAGTTTAGTCAGTAGTTGCCTTTATTTTGTCGATATAGTTACAGAAAACCATATTTTTAAATACAATTTGTAAGGAAATACCATAGGACAAAAAAATGAAGCTACATAAGCTCTGACCTGATCTTGTTCCCTATGAATATAGGGAAGAAATAGAGAACAATTATCAAAACATTTTGAAGAAATGCATAAATCGGACCCATTGCGTTTCTAAAAATTATTCTATACCTCCTTTGCGGATAGTCAACAGCCTGAAATACCATAACCATTATCAAAACATGCATGGATTTGATCAACTATCAACATATCTGTGATCTGATAACTCAAAAATAGGTTATTTTATTCTGTAAGTGATTTAATTTAAAACTCGCTCAGCTGAAGGAGACAAAGCTACCTCTCAAATGGAGACCAAATGTTTTATCTAACATTTGTTTTGTTTATTTCCAATAAATTTGATTTCGTTACTATCTACATAATACATATTGAAAGCATGAAACTCACTTCATCAGGGACAGGAAGAGTGGTCCCATGTGGAGCTTTAATTCTTTTGATTGCCTAGCTCCCTTAAATGTTGCTTGAGCTTGATTGTACCAAGCGACTGACCCGTTAAAACCATAGGAACATTAAGTGCGCCTGAACACCAGGTATCACGCCGCTTTTCCTTTATGGATAGAATATAGCTATAAACTATCAACATGTCATTTGATCAAGGCATATATGTCCTGGCATATCTCCTTTATCATCAGCTGTACAGATCCATTTAAACTATTAGACCAATAGACCATACTTTAAGTTGACCAAACGAATACATTGTTGACCAGTTCATACCTCGGTTCGTCCATATGGGTTGCCTGCAGATGATGGAAACTCTTCATTGCACAGTTCGTCCATATGGGGTTAATGTTTGCCACTGGAGTTTTTTTAATGAATATCTGTATGTTTTTTATTCGGTATTTTTGTTTTAGGGTGACAAAAACAATACGAAAAATGTCTGGTTGAAAGCTACCTCATAGCTATTTTTCTATTAAAAAAAAAGGCAAAACTATAATATAAGATTTACAATACTATACTAAATTATTAATGGTAGTTTTTTGAGCCTAAGTCAATCTTTAATGCGCTATATTCTCATATTTCTGTACCTTTACCTGGATGGTGTTTCTGATGGTTGACTATTCAATACCGAATTTGAAGTATTAGATGATGCTCCAACTCAATAACATGGATCCTCCAACTCAAAAAGATCAAATTAAGCAAAACCAACCAAAAAGATCACATTTTTATAATCAAAATACTTATAAATTAAAGAAAAATAATAAAGAAAAAGGATAATAAAAAGAAAAGAAACATACTTTCTTTAGGATCATGGAAGAGAAAATAAAACTTTATAATCATCCTGTTTAATCACAAAAATCCATAATCAAGTTACAATCTTTATAAAATAGATTTCGTAACTAAATTTGTATAAACTTTCTGAATGGAATAAATAAATAAATCAATAACATGGATCCTTGAGAATTGTTCATTAGAAGAATAAGTAAACAAAAAGGTTACGAACTACATACCTTTTACCGGCTAGCCTAATTCAATCAATCATAACAAAAATTAAAACCTAAAAGTTAACACAAAGAAACTTTAGATTCAATTGAAAAAAAAAATGAAATCAGACAAACCTTGGTTTCATACTCATGACTTGCATTGAGGATGAGACTGCCTTTGTTGTCGATTATAACAAATGACCGAAAAAAAAGAATGATTACCTTCGGCATTTATAGATAAAAATTAGGGTTTAGGAATTTGAATGATTAAATTGGAATCGATTCAAAATTAGTGAGTGAAATCAGGAAACCGTAATCCATGTGATATGATTTTCAAATGTATAACTAACTATCTACATAAAAGCGGATTCAGAGAAATTAGGGGGAAAAATTATGTGTGCTGAAAAGGAAATAGATACATGTAACGCCTACATTCAAGCACTTATGGTTTTTGTTTTTCAAATACATTCACAAAAACCACTTTGGTCTAGTGGTTTCATTGATGGTTGTGTATATGGGAGACCGGGGTTCGATTCTTGTAAGTGTGATATTTTTTAACACATTTCCGAAAATTTACTGAAATTGGAGTGCTGACTGGACATTCCACGTAGGCAATCGAAATATTAAAATGTTACTGACTGGACAATAGACATGATGAGTCAGCATTATTTGCTTCATGTACAACCTTCAAAGCATCAAGTGCAACTCAAAGTTAGCCTCTTATATGTATATATATATATATATATATATATATATATATATATATATATATATATATATATATATATATAGGATCAAATAGAAAGAATAATTAAAATAGAAAGGATAAGAAGTAACAACAACCACACATTCTAGATGCACCTACAAAAATGGATGCATCTTCATTCAAATTTTCCCTCCCATATAAAAATGTGTGGCTAAAAATTACTTCTTACCCTTCTCATTTTAAATATTTTTCTTATTGGATCCCTACCCTATATATATATATATATATATATATATATATATATATATATATATATATATGAGTCGAGTTATTCTACAAACCAAACATTCCTCACATACCAATGGATTCATCCCCATCATCCATCTAAAAAGGAAATCAATGATTGATATTAAAGCATTTTAATATTTCACCCATTTTTTATAATTTAAATATCTCTCAAACCGTTAATCGTTAAGCGAAAATAATTACACCATCGCGACGGGCATTTAATATCTTTCTATAGACGGGCACTTTGATATACTTTCGAAAAAAAATATATTTTTTTCACGTTTTTTTTTTTCGTGGCCGAAAAAAAAGCATATATGATATTACTGATATTATATCATATATGATATGATATGTAATATCATATATGATTTTTTCGGCCACGAAAAAAAACATGAAAAAAATGAAAAAAAAAATTTTGTCGAAAATATGTCAAAGTGCCTATCTATAGAAAGATAATTAAATGCCCGTCGTAACGGTATAATTTTTTTCGCTTAACGATTAACGGTTTGAAAGTTATTAATATTTGAAAAAAATGATAAAAGTGAGTTTTTTAAATTGTTTGATTAATCTCATCCATTAGATCAAATAAAGATGGAGGGAAGATGGAGGGTGGAGATTAGTCCTATGTAAAAAAAAAGTTTGGTCCACAAATGATCTTTGCTATATATCTTAACAACTTATAATAGAGAAATGATCAAAGTGAAATTGTGAAAAACTTAACTTTTGGTCAATCCCGATTTTACCCTTGTGTGTTGCCTTGTGAATTAATGTGATCCCGATTTTACCCTTGTGTGTTGCCTTGTGAATTAGGTGACCGAATTGGAAATGTTTGAATCATATTGATGGAAACAATTCATATTGATGGCAACAATTCATATTTATTAATCAAATCTTATGTACAACTCAATAGCTAATACAGAAAGTTTGTAAAATTTAAAGAAAAGTTCAAAACCGAACAAGTATTAAACAATTTAATCACATACAAATATACAATCTTAAATGCCTATCAAGTATCAGGATATAAAAACTTTGTTATCTTAGTTCAATTAAAAGATAATTATTACTTAGTTATACATTTTTTTTGTGGCAGAATTTTTGAAACATAACATCTTTTAAAAAATTTCCAATTCAAGTGATAGATGCAATATGGCCATTACACAAAGAAATAGAATTTTCTTCTTGTAAGTACGGACATGGCATTCTACATAAGTATGTCCCAAACAAAGAGTCAAAGACCAACAGAAAGATGTCATTTGTGTTTGTTTTGGACGATTTTGTCACTCTTCGCCCTTTATATATACCCTTTATATATACTACTTATAAAGGAAAAATAGTTAAAGTGAAAAAGTTGAGTTGTTGAAAAGTCATATAAGAGATAAAAATAATGTAATTAATCCTCTTATTAAAACACCTCATTACTTAAAAATATAATGATTTATTCATATTATACAGCCAATTAAAAACATATCTATCAAATTAAATACAACCAATTAAAACACCACTTACTAAAATGTACAATAAAATTTTTATAATGTAAATTTTAAATAAGCTACAACATAATACATATGAAATAATTAAACAGACTAATTAATGTTATTTTTAAACACCCTAATATGAAAAGTACATGTTATTATACACATTATACAAATGAATATAATACACAAAGCTTCATACAACCTAATAAGTTGATGATATATATAGTTTTACTGGACGGGATCAACGGGTTCAACCGGGAACCGGTGTCGCCACTGGTTCGGCTAACCAATGAAAACCATCCGAAAACAAACCAGAGAGGACCCGTTGAAACCGATACAAACTGGTGAATCAGGCCTCATCGAGATCTATTTCTCCGGTTAATCGTCAGGGGGTACCAGAAGGAAAAACTGATAAGTGAAAAGTTGAAACTAAAAAAAGAAATGTTGAAAACATATATTTCAAAATGAAACTATTAACACAAATCACAAACCGGGTTGACACGGGACGCTTCAAACCCGGCGGGTTGAACCGGTTTAATTTGACCCGGTTTCAACCCAACCTAGCAAGTTGACTCAGTTTAAATCGACCTATTTTTCAACCGGAACGGTTCAACCGGTTGAACCACCCGGGTCGATCCGGGTTTCTGTAACAATTCGCAATTTCAGGTTAATTACTATTCCCGAAAAATTTCACTATTCACTTTTACTATTCACTTTTACTATTCATTTTCCCGAAATTTGATTTTTATTTCATATTCTCGTGTGATAAATCATTTCCATGGCAAATTAAAAGTTTGACACTCATCAGATCATTTTCGTGAAAGTTATTAAGGAATTACACGTTTTAGGGTAAAACGTCATTCAAAAATTCTACGCACAACGAAACTCGACCGCGTTAATTTTCCCCGTATCAGAAAAATGTTTGATACACTCATGATTTATTTGAGAATAAATCATGACTGAGAAAAATATGACCAAATAAACCTCGGCCGTGAAAAACATGAATTTTCATTTTTAAGCGTTTTTACTCAGCCGTAACCTTAGCCTATACCTGCACCGCGTTTCTAAGACGATTTGAGTTTTCATATTTTTTGTAAAAGTCAACATATTTTTCCCTCCTCCTTTGACCAAAAATCATTCATTGATTTTATAAATCATTCCTTGATTTTTAGGCTTACGGTTTT
Organism: Artemisia argyi; assembly: GCA_030686995.1. Classification (NCBI taxonomy): domain Eukaryota; kingdom Viridiplantae; phylum Streptophyta; class Magnoliopsida; order Asterales; family Asteraceae; genus Artemisia; species Artemisia argyi. The sequence continues at coordinate 168,033,490 of CM060700.1, read as the reverse complement.
ATGTCTAAAAGACATTTAATACCAACCGACACTAGACTGAGCCGAGTCTAGACATTATAAGTTATTTTAAATCATTTTTATCCTATTAGAAAAGTTACATTTTACTTTTCTCAATTTTACACAATATTCGTACGTTTTACGTATTACGCGTTTTAGACCTGTGTTTCCAGTTTTAGCAGGGTTTTAGCACCCCAATAGAACCTACCACTCATTTTATATTTTATTATGGAGTATAATGATATGTTTAACCATATTTTCAAGTTTCACATTTTTACGATACCCGGTTTTACGTTTTGAGGCTTAATCATTTACGGTTAGCATTTCCCGGAGTCAAAACTCATCCAATACTTAGGATATTATCAACCAAGGCACACCTCACCCTCCATAGACTCATGAAACCGCCAATAGGGGGGGAGTCACACCTTAAGGTGGCTTGATCTCATGACTTAAGGCTTGAGATGTATACATGTGTTAAGCTTTTGTTGCAAGCTTTGACTAAGTCCTAGTTTGTAACCTCCTCAACCCCATATAAAAGCCCTCCTCCCCCTTGTTTCCGTCCACAATAACACACACAAACACTTCACACCTAGCTAATTTCTTCTAGTTTCAAGCAAGAATCAAGAGCAACTTCAAACATAGAAACCCTAGCTTGGTTTTAGGTAATCAAAACACTTCCAAACCTCATAAACTTTGGTGATTTCTCTTGAGTTTGAATCCACTCAAGTCACCTCAACTTTCATCATCTCTCTTTCAAGAATACAAGAGTAGAAAGATTGCATGAAGTGAAGTAGGGTGAAGCTAAAGTCTATCAAAGTCCTTACCTTACATGTTAACTTCCTTTCTTAATTGAAAGCCAAAAGTTGTAAGCAAAACCCTAACATACTTCTTGTTAAATATCATGTTCATGTTATTTACATATCATTCATGCTATATTTTGTCTTGTGATCATGTCCATGATGTATAAAAATGGGTAAAACAAGTTATTGTAAATGATTGTTAAGTTAAGTTATTTAAACAAGTAAACTAGTGACTTTCTTGGTGAAATCAGATCAAAATGGTATAATTGTGATATTGGATCATTACATATTGTAGTAGAGGACTTAACAAGGAAACCATAGCAATTTGAACCACCTAAAACGAGTATACGAGTCAAAAGTTATGACCATTTGAAGTTACCAAAACTTTGCGGCAAAACTGTCTAAATAGCTTCTGTGACAGAGCATAAAACACGCAAAAAGAGGCACTTCTGGTCCGTTTCATGAAAAAGTTAAAGCACGAAAGTTTTTCGGAATCACATTTTCTTCAAAAACTCAGGAGCACGTATCCAGAAAACAAATAACGAATGAGATTTTTCTCAGTTTCTTAACAGCTATTTTACATATATAAGTCACTATATAATGGTTATGGTTTAAAAACACCAAGAGGTCTTATGACCTAGATTCAAGACCACAACCATGGTTAAAGCCAAGGTTGAGTCTCAAGGACATGGAACAATGACCAAAGGTCATGGCAAGGCCATGACTAAATGACCATATAAACTTACTTAGGCGAAAACATGAACCAAAGAGTTGGCGATAACTTAAACATACAATTTGGATCTACTTCATCTAAAAGAACCATGAGATATTACAAGAAATTGTCATACAAGACTTAAGAAACTTACCCTAATAACAATTGTGGACGTATGGTCCGGACTGGATCCTACATGGGCCAGGCCCGACAGACAGCGGCCCACTCTACGTCTAAACCCTAATCCATGTCCTATAAATATAGGGCTGGGGTTCCATTCACCACACAATATAACAGGTTACGCTAAACCTAATTCTCATATGCTCCGCGCATCGATACTAACTTGACCGTCAGAGGTGGATCCCGGGGCTACGGCCTCGGGTCCACTCCTAACGAGTTCTCTTTGTTGACAGGTCTACTTAGGGCTCGAGAAGACGACTAACGGCCCAAGAATATCCTATGGTGATAATGGATATCCTAACCGGCTAACCCTATTTCTTTTTTCTTTTTTCTTTTTTTTTCACTATTTTTTAGCTACGATTCATCGAATTTTGCTTAATAGTGACATTGGCTATAATCTCTTTTTTGGTTAGTGATCATGGACTTATTTTTGTTGCGGTATGATTGAGACATTTAAGGTCCAAAAATATAGTTACCACATGATTGTTAGATTTTATGAATGATTGTGACGTTCGCACTATATATGTTTGTATAGAATAATGAACATGTCCATCTCAAAAACACGTCGACAACGTTGTTGAAATCTTCTTGTTTTATAACAACCCAAACCTTTAGGTCAGCATTACCATCTCTGATTTTAAGCGTGGCGTTCTTTATAAGTGATCGGATTACATCCGTCATTTTTACATTAGTTATTGTCTAATTCAGTAGTTTAATCGATAGTGGAACCAAAAAGGCCACTCAATAAAAGTAAAATTACAAACTGGTTGGCATATATATTTTCTAGACATCACCTAATTACAAAATGAAAAGTGCACACTTGCTGTCGTGCGCCTACGTTATCAAGTTAATGGGGGTAATGGTGCGCATTAGTTTGGTCATGACACCTTCATATTTGTTACAATCACATTTCAAATTTCGCAATGCAACTCATTAGTTTTGGAAATTTTTGTGTGATGCATTTTTGAAAAATGTTAATTACTTGAAAATGTATTATACTAGTCACTTTTTGTTATTATATGTAGTGAACTTTTTTTTTTAATTGTGTGTACTGAACTTTTAAAATTTGATTATTATGTGTATTTTATAACTATTTAGCCATGTAAAATGACCATTTTACCTTTCAATTTTAAAAAAAGTAAGAGTAAAATAGTTACAAAATACACATAATAATCGAAATTTGAAATTTCAGTACACACAATATGAAAAAAAAAAGTTAAGTACATATAATAACAAAAATTGACAAATATGATACTTTTTCATGCAATTAACCCTTTTGAAAAAAAAAATAATAACGAGATTATGTCAGACTAGACCATTACCCGTGCATTGCGGCGACGGTATAGAATAACGTTAATTTGTGTGTAATCTTTTTTATGTATATATGAGTATGATGTAAGTGATAGTGAAAAAAATTAATGGTTTAAATCGTATTTAAATATTTAAATATTTAACAAATTGCATTATCTTTTATAAATATAGTAATCTAGTATAACGAAATTACTTTTTTTTTTTTTTTTAACAAATGTGTTTTCTCATTATATGTAGTATATATAAAATGACGGATTTGACTGTTCAACAGCTGATTAGCAATTCACTAGACCCCCAAAATAGTTGTATTTGTTTAGTTTTGATATGTTAGTGTGATGTTCATTATACGATGGATAATTATCTACACAATTTAGACAAAATCGATGTAAACAAAAAAGTAATATTTTATTTCAATATGGATTCCGAAATAATATTTTAATATGAATTTCGATGATAATATTAACAAGTGTTTACTTCTTTTCAAATTGCGTGAACACTATTAAGCATTGGAGAATCAAGAAGTCGAGAGTTCAAGTTCAAGTCCTCGTACAAGGACATATATATACCGCGTATTCTTTGGGTGCAGATGAATATCTTATGGCTGATTATACTAGCGACACACGAAGTACCTAGAAAGGAATTTTATGCGAACGTACTGTTTGAGTACAACTTTTTTTTTTTTTTTTTTTGAAATAGTATTATGATATTTTTAATTATAATATTTAACCTATTCTTGTATAATATATTTTATGTTTTGTACACCCCTCTCGATGTTAAGGTTAAAAAGCTTCGACGGTAATTTCTATCAATTCGCTAGCCTTTTACTATCAATATAAAGATATTAAATAAAAAGTAAAATATAGGTGAATCCAATTTCTTTTGGTAATTTCTTATACGTCGATTGTAATTTTTTTTTTCTTTTTTTTTCTTTTTTTTTTTTTTTTTTTAGTTATTATATTATGCTGACCCTGAACTCTGCATGTACTTCCTTCTATTTCGCCTGAAGGGATAAAATGTGACTCGAACTTGAGACCTCCTCTAGGCAAACCTCCCATTTCTAAGTTAGTAAGGAATTTTAGTGGCCAACTGAGCTATATCCCAGTTGGTTAAATTGGATTGTAACTAATCCCATATATATGTGTTTTACTTTTTATTTTCTTATACGTCTTTTCATGCCAATCTAATACGAGTATAAGTTAACAATTTTTTATTTTTATTTTTTGTGCACATACTTGCAAAATAAATAGAAGTATTGAAATATATAAAATACTTAAAATATCTTATTGAGCAACGTTGAATACTATAAATTGGATTTTCAAGTTACATCGTTAAGTTATTTTTGCATATGGTCCAATATGGATGACCATATCCATAACACCAACTTATTGGTCTAATTGTTTATCGTTAACCACAACTAGAAATTTAAATACGCTGATCATAATAAGTTTTCGATCTTTTATTATAATATAAGTCACGATCGTGGTAATTGAAAATTTGAAACCATAATCCAACATGGTAGGTATGAGCGCAAGTGTTAGGCAATTACTCAAAAGATTAGCACTTGAAAACACTTAATGGAAGCCAATCATGCATGAATATCTTAACTAAGTGTATTAAATAAGTGTGTATGAACACTAATCTTGGTTAGTCTTCCAATCTCCCTTAAAAAAAGAAACTTTGTCACCTTCATGTCCAAAAGTTGGAGAACAAAAGGGTTTTGGTAAGATTATAAAATTTACACCATTTAGACCCACCTTTTCTTAGTTGACGTTATAACTATTGCAGGTGACATGGGTTATTCGGTATATGCAAGAAAACAATAGTAGGTTCAATTAGTCTTCTACCGTTGCCTAATTATTACCTTTAAACCCACCTTTTCTTAGTTAATTCGGTCAAATGAAGAAGACAATGTGGCCTCCATGTGTTAAAATGGAATTATACAATTTATATGTTGAGTATTACTATATTTTAGTATCTTATTTGATATGATCGAATTCATGCTTGTAATAATTTAAACTAAGAAATAAAAAGTGTTATCATGAAACAACAATTAGGAAAGGTTAGAGTAGAGAAACTTAACTATGAAGTTTATGTGGTTATCTAATTTACACAAACTTAGTTCATGCCATTTTTCGTATTGTTATAAAGGTTGAACTTTTTTGAGAAATTACACATGAAATGCCTGAATATTTTTATATAGTTTCAGTTGACTATAAACTCAGTTTGTATGCGTTTACAGAGTATGAACGGAAATACTTATTAGGTCTTACATACCTGCTATGCGAAAATTTAAAACAATTTAATCATATGTTCATTTTAATATAGAAAGGTTAGACTAACACTAGTGTTGACTACAAACTTGACCAAATGGCCCCGCATATCAGTGTCAACTCAGCTAGACCAAATGCTCGTAATAAGACGAACGCGGTCACAACAAAAAAATATATCACACAAAAATAAATTAAAAAAACACTCACACACACAAACCCTTTCAATTCATTTGGTCGTCCAACCGACCCAACCTTTCAATTTTTGATGAGGGATGGGTTTGGTATGGTCGAGATAGGGAGGACAAGGTCAAAATTGGGAACCGACCGAACCATTTAGTCATTGCTACGAGTGGTCTTAGGAAGGTTAGTCTTTGTTCTTTTTGTAATTTATTTTGAACATGTTTAATGTTTTTTAGGTATGTATGAGTGTGCGTATACGTATATTTTGTTTAGAGAAAAGTCCAAAATACATCCCTGTTGTTTGGCTTTTGCTCGCTTTACATCATTTTTCTTTTTTTGACTCAAAAATCATCCCTGTAGTATTAAAGTTGGCACAAACCATCCCTCCATTAGTAATATCAGTTAATGAGGACTAACGATGCAAATTATTTTCCGTTATCTCCTAACAAGAGTTAAAATATTTGCATCGTTAGTCCTCATTAAATTAAAATATTTTCATCGTTAGTCCTCATTGACTATAGAGTTAAAATATTTGCATCGTTAGTCTTTATTGAGTTAAAATATTTGCATCGTTAGTCCTCATTGAGTTAAAATATTTGCATCGTTAGTCCTCATTGGCTATAAAGTTAAAATATTTGCATCGTTAGTCCTCATTGAGTTAAAATATTTGCACAAACCACCCACCACCGCCACCACCACCCACCAACACCCACCACCACCACCGCCACCACCGTCACCCACCGCCGCCACCACTACCCACCACCGCCACCCACCGCCGCCACCACCACTCGCCACCCCTCTACCCACCACCTCCACCCACTACCACCACCACCACCCACCACCGCCACCACCACCTCCGCCACCCACCTCCACCTACCACCGCCACCACCACCCACCGCCGCCACCCACCTCCACCCACCACGCCACCACCACCCACCGCCGCCACCACCACTACCCACCACCGCCACCCACCACCACCACCCAACACTGCCACCACCACCCACTGCCACCCACCACCACTCACTACCTCCACCCACCACCACCACCCACCGTCGCCACAAACACCGCCGCCGCCATCACCCATCACCACAACCACCCACCACCCATCGCCACCACCACCCACCTCCAACCATCACCACCCACCACCGCCGCCGCCCACCACCTCCACCCACCACCGCTACCAACACCCACGACCACCCGCCGCTGCCACCACCATCACCATACACTGAACGAATATTATAAGTGTTGGTGGTGGTGGCGGCGGCGGCAGTGGTGGTGTCGGCGGCGGCGGTGGTTGTGGCGACGGTGGTGATGGTGATGGGTGGTGGTGGAGGCGGTGGTTGGTGGTGATGGGTGGAGGTGGTTGGTGGTGATGGTGGATGTGTAATTTCAGGTTAAAATCTCGCGTGTTTTAATGTAAAGCATTTTTCTAGACAACTTTTGATGATTCGGACCAGAAACGGGTCAAAATCGTAAATTAAAATCGATTTAGAAACATTTTAACTCATAAAAACGTGAGAAAAAAGGAAGAAACGGATAAAAACATGAGAAAAATGGATGAAAACGTATAAAGACGGACGAAAACGGATAAAACGGACGAAAACGTAAGAGAACTAACGATGCAAATATTTTAACTCAATGAGTATTAACGATGCAAATATTTTAACTCAATAAGGACTAATGATGCAAATATTTTAACTCTGTAGTTAATGAGGACTAACGATGCAAATATTTTAACTCTATAGTCAATGAGGACTAACGATGCAAATATTTTAACTTAATGAGGACTAACGATGCAGATGTTTTAACTCTTGTTAAGAGAAAACGGAAAATATTTTGCATCGTTAGTCCTCACTAACTGATATTACTAACGGATGGATGATTTTGTGCCAACTTTAATACCACAAGGATGATTTTTGAGTAAAAAAAAAAGGATGTAAAGCGAGCAAAGACCAAACCACAGGGTTGTATTTTGGAATTTTCTCTTTTATTTATTTCACAATCATTGTCAATGAATAAAATAATACTAGCAGGGTCCCCGCGCGATTCAGTTGCGGGCACCCTGTAATTTAATTTTTTCGGCTAATAATTTATTTTATTTGTACGTTTTTTGGCAATAACTTTACTGATTAGTTTTTTATGGCAAAAGTTTGATAAAAATTTTGCTTAATTTGTATTATTATTATTATTATTATTATTATTATTATTATTATTATTATTATTATTATTATTATTATTTTCTTGGTTTGTACAATATGTAAACATATTTTAGTTTACTTTGTTCTTTTTGACAATAAATTTACGGTAATCAAAAATTTCTTTTAGCTCGTGTCCGTTCGGGCTCGAGCCCGTTTAACCCATGCTCGTTCGGGCTCGAGCCCATTGCCCGTTTGAGCTGGAATATTTGTATAATATGCTTTATTATTTGTATTAGTGACATTTAATGCAGGAATTATGTTTAAGTTGGTTGTACAATATGCTTAATAATTTGTATTTTTTCTTATGTAAGGGGTGTTTTAATAAGTGCATTAATTGTATTTATTGACCAGTTAATTAATTGTATTTAATGTACATAATGATTTATTTATTGTATTTAATGTTAGTATTAATTGTATGCTAGAATTAAATATGAGGGGAATTTCTATAAGTAGCATTGGTTGTTGTACTTATAGCTTTAAAAGTTGTAAGGCTTAATTTTAAGTATTCTAATAATAGTAGGCATTCATGTTTTATAATATAGTATGATATGTTGTAGAAGTTCAATTACTCCATCCGTCGCATAATAATTGTCCACTTTAACTTTTCTGAGTCTTTCTTATTCAACTTTGACTATTAATATTTTTATTTTTGTTATATAATACTTGATAAAAATTATATAATCAAAATACATTTAAAACCCAATCTAATCATATATTTTTCATTAAGTATTATATTACACAAATAGAAATATTAATGGTCAAAGTTGAACAAAAAAAATTTAAGAAAATCAAGGTAGACAATTATTATGGGACGGAGATAGTATTACACAGTAACAATTAACAATAAAAATTTATGTTAATATCTTTGAAAACTTTTACGACTTCTTGAAGCTAAATGTGAATTGTTATTTAGACATAAAAACTATTTTGCAACATATAAAGTGTATACATACTCACATTCATATCGTCATAGCGTTATGGAGTTTTTTATTGTCACGAATTAAATTTTAAAGTTGTTCCAGTAGATGTTTGTAACAAGATTTAAAAAACCAAATTTTGATGGCATAGTGGTAAAGTTATTGGTTTTCTCATAAAAGATTAAATGTTCAAACCTAGCTAAATTTATATACTTTGGGGTGATCAAGAAAGGGTCAAAATGGTTTTGGTATTACGTTGAGGCCCCGTATATCCGAGTAGAAAAGACTCGCTCTCTTTAAATTGTAAGTTTGGCAAACTGTATATTGAATCAATAAGTTCGGTACATAATGCAATATATATAATGTTAAAATATGGGCCAAATACCACAGACCTAAGCACAGCTTAATACACATCGTCTAACACTCTCTCGTAGTTTGAGCAGGAGGAGACCGAACACTCAAGCTGTCACGAAACTCAGCAAACAAGGCAGAGGGTAACCTTTGGTAAAAATATCACCATATTGAAACCGAGAAGGAACATGTAGAACTCGAACCTGACTAGTAGCAACCAAATCACGAACAAAATGAATATCAATCTCAATGTGCTTCGTCCGCTGATGCTGAACAGGATTAGATGACAAGTACACGACACTCACATTATCACAATAAACAATAGTAGCAGAGGACAAAGGTGTATGAAGCTCACGAAGTAAATTTCGAAGCCAACATGTCTCAGCAACAGCATTGGCAACACCACGATATTCAGCCTCAGCACTAGAACGAGAAAGCGTAGGCCGACGCTTAGAGGACCAGGAGAGCAAGTTGTTGCCAAGAAAAACACAATAACCTGATGTAGACCGACGTGTAGTAGGGCAACCCGCCTAAACTACATCCGAATAAGCAACCAAGGACTCAGTTATAGAAGAAAATAATTGTAAACCATAATCTAGAGTCCCCTGAACATACCGTAAAATCCGCTTGAGAGCAGAGAAATGAGGCTCTTAAGGATCACGCATATAAAGGCAAACCTGCTGAACAGCATATGTAATATCAGGTCTAGTGAAAGTGAGATACTGAAGAGAACCTGCAAGACTCCGATATAACATAGGATCAGACACCGAATCACCATCATCACCCAATTTAGACTCAGTGTCAATAGGAGTCCGAGAAGGGTTACAGCCAACCATATGTGCACGCTCCAAAATCTCCATAACATATTTACGCTGTGACAAAAACATCCCAGAAGAGTCACGCGTAACCGACACACCCAAAAAATAGTTAAGAGCACCCAAATCCGTCATAGAGAACTCCTTATTTAAAGAAGCAATAATCCGCTGTAATAAACTATCAGAGGAAGCAGTGAGCACAATATCATCCACATATAGTAACAGAAAAGTAGTATCATCACCCTGTCTGTAAATAAACAAAGAAGAGTCACAACGACTCGGAGTAAACCCAACAGTAGTAATGTAAGCAGCAAACCGCTGAAACCATTCCCGAGGTGCCTGCTTAAGACCATAAAGAGACCTTTGTAATAAACGAACATAATCCGGATGCTATAGATCCCGAAAACCGGGAGGTTGATGCATATAAACAGTTTCATCTAAATCACCATGTAAAAACGTATTCTTGACATCAAGCTGGTGAACAAGCCAATGTCGAGAAATAGCTAAGCTAAGAACAGTCCGAATGGTGCCCGGCTTAACCACCGGACTATAAGTCTCATCAACATTAACTCCCTCAATTTGTGTGCTACTGTTGGCAACAAGACGTGCCTTGTACCGACTAAGAGTGCCATCAGCCAAATACTTATGGCAAAATAACCACATACAACTAACAACATTGACACCCTCAGGTCGAGGTACACGTTTTCAAGTTTTATTCTTAATAAGTGCATTATACTCATCATACATAGCATTTCGCCAATTTGGATCATTAAAAGCATCCTTATATGACCTAGGTGAAGGAGAAATAGTAGACACATGACCATCATACTTAGGATTAGGACGAGTAGTCCCGATACGAGAACGTGTGACCATGGGATAAGTAGATACAACAGGTGGAGGTGTGGGAACAGGAACATTTGGTGGAGACGGTGGAGGCGTTGGTACAGGAACAGGATCATTTGGTGGAGACGGTGGAGGTGTAGGGGATAAAGGATGCGTAGATGGTGCAGGTGATGTAGGTATGGTGACTGGTGGAGTAGTAATTGGATTTAAATTAGGACCAATAGGTGTGGTGTTGATAATGATGGAAATGAGATTGGAAGAATCTTCCAAAAAATCATATGAGGGGTGGGCGTGGATTGGTTGGATTGAAACGGAAAAGTCGTCTCATCAAAGGCAACATGACGAGAGATGATAATTTTATTGGTGTTAAGATCAAAGCAACGATAGCCAAAATGATTGGCAGCGTGTCCCAAAAATATTGCAGGTGTGTCTCGGGGTCCTAAGTTATTGTTGGTATAGATATGTGGGTAAAAAGGCATCCAAAGACACGAAGAACACTATAATCAAGTGTAGCACCAAAAAGTCGGGTAAAGGGTATTTCATTATTAATGGCACGGGAAGGTAATATATTCAATAAATAAACAGCCATATTAAGTGCCTCAGTCCAACAGTTTGGTGGTAAGTGTGCTTGATACAATAAAGTACGAATAAGATTATTAATGTACGAATCATGTGTTATGATTTTCCATTTTGTTGAGAGGTACGAGGGGCAAGAAAATCTAAACTGGATGCCATGGGTTGAAAATAGTTTATGAAAGGCAGTATTATCAAATTCACCACCATGATCACACTGAAACGATTTAATTTCATACTTAAATTGAGTACGAACATAACTACGGAACAACTAAAATTTAGACAAAACATCAGATTTATTCATTAACGGATAAACCCAAACCTATTGAGAATAATGATCCAGAAACAAAACATAATACTTGAAACCAGAAAGACTCGGAATAGGGGATGTCCACAAATCCGAGTGAACAATGTCTAAACAAGAAGTAACTGAACTAGAAGAACTAACAAACGAAAGCTTCACGTGTTTACCAAGCTGACAAGCATGGCAAAGAACGGGAAGCTTCTCTTTATTACAAGAAATGGAATCACTAGACACAAGACGCAGCAACACTTCACTTCCTGGATGACCAAGTCGTTGATGCCACGTATACTGACTGGTAAGATAAGCTTGAGGAATGGGAGAGGGATTCGTAACAGGGTAGAGATCACCTGTGCTATCACAACGGAGGAGTAACCGTCGAGTTAGGAAGTCCTTCACAGAAAAACCAAAGAGATCAAACTCAACAGTGCAATAATTAGCACGAACAAATTGACGCACAGAAATAAGATTTTTTACAATATGAGGGGTAATTAAAATGTTATTTAAACGCAAAGGACGGAAAAAGAGTAAACAAAATACTATGTCCAGAGTTAGTGACATGAATGAAACGCCCATCACCAACTGCGACAGACGGATAAATGCACTCATTAAGAATATCACTAAGATAATGTACAAAATCATTAAGATGAGAGCTCGCACCTGTATCCATGTTCCAATTTTCGGCAGACGGATCCTGAAGAGTGGTTGTAGCAAAAGCATTCGGTAAAAGAGTCGCCTAACTCAAACCTTGTTGACCCGGCGCAAGAAGCTGATCCGGGTTAAAAAAAAGAACCTGTCAAACTTGGACCCTGTTGACCGACACCTGAACCTATCAAACCAGCGTTTTGAACTGGCACTGGAACCTGCTAAACCGGCTGATGTGAACCAGCCAATTGAACTGGCGCAAAACTGAATTGAACCCCCGGAGGGGCTGTGAACTGAACCCCTGGCTACGGCGCTGGACTGGGCATAAATGAAACCCCTTGTGGAAATTGGACGCTCTGTGGAAATTGAACCCCCTGTGGAAATTGAACCCCCTATGAACACATGTTATAGACCGGTTGGGCCTGTGACGAACTTGAGAACAGTTGGGCCAGCGTAACAAGTGAAGCAATAGGAGTGGTAGTAGTATGGTATGCAACAGGAGAGGGTTTGCTAGGAGAAGAGTGAAAACCCAATTTAGGCAACAATGTTTGCAAAGCATCCATATCCGAGGGTGTAAAACCCGACAAAGTAGAAGTCGAACTGGAACTACGAGGTAGTAAATTAGACTTGCTATGCACGCCATTGTGAAGATACTGACATCCCTCACCAAAACGACAATGTCCCTTAGCAAACAAAAAACATGGTTTGTTTACTGTTTCAAATGGATTAGATGAGCGCAGAGAATTATTGTTATTCTCCAACAAGACCATAGGAGAAGCGGATGTAGCACCCACAAGCAGGTCTTGAACCTTAGATTTCATGCGCATCTCTTGTGTGGTCAACAAAAAATGAACCGTCTTGAGATCAGGAAAGGGTTCTCAACTAGTAATAACGGTAGAAATCACACCATACGTGGTTGGCAAGCCTTCAAGCGCAAACGTAACAATGTCATCATTGCTTAGAGGAGAACCAAGACCATTCCAAAATGAAGCAATTGATTCAATCTTTTAAAAATAAGCATCAATTGTCAAGTCCCCAAGCTTCAAATTACGTAATTCTGCCTTCAAAGCCATAGCTCTTCGGCGTTTATTGTCTTGAAAAATTGCCTCAATGCATACCCACACCTCTTTGGCCGTTTTGGGATTAAGAACAACCAACCATTTTTGAAGATTCGAGGCAAGTGTGGAGAAGATCCAAGACCTAATAATGAAATCAAACTTGACCCATTCCGCATCCCTAGTCAGCGGTGGAGGAGGTGTAGTAGAGGAGGACACGGGTGGATCAACTAGATGGTCGAAGATGCCATAGCCATGACAAAGATGAGAAAAATAATACACCCATGAGGAGTAATTCATCTCATCGACATCCAGTTTGATGGGAATAAAAGTTGTTAAGTGATTCATAGCCATTGGTTTATCCAACAAAGTGAGAACCGGTAGAGGAGGAGTTGTATCCGTAGTCATGGTGAAGATTGTGTGAGAAACTAGAAGGGGGGTTGAATAGTTTACCGACTTGTTTTCTTTAGTTATAAAAATTTCTTTATGAAAAACTTAGATTCAATTGTAGATGAAATCAATCAACACAATATGAACACAACACTATACTAGTACAAATATGCAATAAGTAAGTAAAGAGAAGAGATGGAAAGATTAAACCAAGACAACGAGATTTATAGTGGTTCGGTCACGAAGCTCTTCTTCGCCCTACTCCACTCCCCGAGTATCCGACTCAAGAGTTCTAGCACTATATCAACAAGACTACCTTCAGGCGGAGAAAACCGTACAACGTCACTTAAGTTATTTTCCGACACTAAGCTAGATGTCTAGTACTAATCTTATCTAGTACTTATCTAGTACCAATCTACCACAATCCACATGATCCTAATTTTTCACATGATCAACACGATCCTCACACAATATACACGATCAACATGATTCTCACACAATCTACACGATCCTCACAAGATCCACACAATCCTCACAATCTACTCTTGATCCACTTGATCAATACTATATCACTTAACACTCAAGAGATCCCCAAGATCTCAAAAAGATCACAATGATCAATACAATGACTAAGAAACACCAATACACTTGATGTATATAAAGATACAATCAAGTAGAAAACTTATAATGCAAGTGCACTACTCTATGACTCCAACACCTTGTATCTTCTTGATACTTTGTATTCTTCTCTTGACTAGTAGAGGTATGTAGATGATTCTTGGTTGGATGAAAGAATCACTCTTTAAACAAAAGAAAACTAACTAATCGATGAGGTGAAAAGTGTACCGCTTTTAAGGGGTCATTTAAGCCCGAATTCGAGATTATTTGATCAAATATTGCCCTAAATCGTTTCTTTTGTCATTTTAGGTAATTTTGAGGAAGAATCTGGAAAAAGAAGCATTTTGGACGTTTTTGGAGCACAAAAGTGAAGAAAATGGCAAAGTCTCAAATTTTCTTGCTGGAACAGTACCTGACGGCGTCAAGCTTCTGCACATGACGGCATCAAGAGTTACAAAAGAGGTGGATGTGGAATTACAATGTGATGGCGAAGAGTATTTTCAAGCTTATGGACCTGACGACGTCACCAAGGCCGTCAGGGTCCAATTACTAGTGACGGCCCATAGCATTTCTCCACATGACGGCGTCACAAATAGATCTAGGCAATACGATTTTATCAAGGTAGCGAGTTGACGGTGTCACGATCTAACACATGACGCCGTCAAGTTGTATAATCTATATATAGTTTTCCAAATTTCATTCATTAGTGTGCAACTTTGAGGGAATAAACCCTAGTCCGAATTTTATCAGTTTTTCAAGGGTTTCAACCCCTTGATTCTTCCATGTTCAATTGAAGATAAGTATTCATTCAAATCATTCAATATGTCTATGTGTTGTGTGATTATATCTTATGCTTTTCTTCTCTTTAACATGCTAGGCTAGATTTTCATTGTGTTTGCTTAGATATAGTGAAACCTAGATGTTGATTATGGGTTGATTGTTTGTTTATAATTGTTACGGGTGATTGTATTTGACGTTAGGCTTAAGAAAACTGGCAGACTTCCATTGGTAATTTGCTTGAATGTCTTAAGAAACATGATCGGAGGTGTACTACGATTTTTGGTTGTATTAATGCGTAAGAGAATTCTAATGATCCCATGTTAGGAGCTTCTAACGGCTCGACATAGGAGTGAAGTAGGATCTTAGAGAGTTAGAGAATATTGTACACGGCCCTACGACTAGTATTAAGGAATATGACATGTCATCCATGCAATTGTAACAAGCTAATCAACATGTAAAAGATATCTAGGGAGTAATGAAGTCTAAGTAATTACAACTTTCCTCATTATTGTTTCCACCACATTAGTATAATTAGTTTATTTTCATTTCTGTTATTTTATGTTGATTGCATCTTTAGATTAATTGGGTTAGTTGGCCAGCAACTAATTCCGCCCACTCCTTCAAAACCCGAGATTTTACTTTCTTTCATAAAAAATATAAAAATACAAAAAGTATCATCCCTCACCTCTAGACCTAGTTTAGTAGGCTTCATAATCCTAGCGACACTATTCCCGAGTTGAACGATCAATCCCCCGGTACTTGTCACTATACTATACTACAACGATCAGGTACACTGCTTGGTGGGGGTTGTAAGCTTCTCGAGATCCCTTGAGAGGTAAAACCTGTTGCGAGGGTGCAATCCCCACGTATCAAGTTTTTGGCGCCGCAGCCCGGGGAATAGTTATTGTCTAGGTTAGGATTTCTTTTTATTAGGTCTACTTGCTAGATTCCTTTCTAGTAAGGTTTTATTTTTATTTTTAGGTTTTCTTTAGTCTATCTCATTTCTTTGTGTCTTTGTTTGTAACCTTTACCATCCGATATCATGAAAGGTGGTAACATCTTTGAACCCATCAACCCACCACAACAAAACCACCCACAAAACCCACCACTAGTAAACCAACCTCCTAGGCCCTGAACTTTAGGAGAGTATTCCCGTCCTAGCCACCAAGGCTATCGAAACACCATTGAGCTCACTCAAGGAGCCAATGTGTCCCCCTTGCGATCCGACACCATACGGTTGGTGCAAAGCGGATGTGCATTCCATGGACTTCGTTCCGAAGATCCTAATCAACATCTCAAGGATTTCCTTAATATGGTAGATTCCATAGACCTTGATGTTGTAACTAGAGAGTCGACCCGATTACGTCTATTCCAATTCTCTCTACGTGATCAAGCTAGTCAATGGCTTGAACATTTACCCGCGGGATCCATCACCTCTTGGGATGATCTCACGTCTCATTTCCTTGCTCAATTTTTCCCACCAGGGAGAACTACCAAGCTTAGAAATGATATCTTGATGTTCCAATAATGTCAAGGTGAAACTCTATATGAAGCATGGACTCGTTTCAAGGACTTACTCCAAAAAGTCCCTCATCATGGCATAGATCTTTGGCTCCAAGTCCAAATCTTCTATGACCATTTCGATCTCTCCACAAGGCTAACCATTGACCAATCGGCCGGTGGCAAGCTACGTGATATAAGTGCGAAAGAATCATGGGAACTAATAGAAGATCTTGCTCTCTATGACAACGAAAGTTGGAATGATCCCCGTGATTTGAACAAAACGGTCAAGGCAATATCTTTGCCTTCGAACAATTCTAGCCCTGCCAATCGTAGGATCATGGAACTTGAGGACCAAGTCAAGTTTCTCATGAAATCTTACGAAGCTCCTAAGCCTTCAAGCCAAGTGAACAAAATCACTTCTTCATGCGAATTATGTAGTGGTCCCCATGACACTCGTGATTGCGTGGAACTCCCTGGACAAGCTTTTGCGGATTACGCATCCTCGCGTACCGACGAAGCGGGAGACAAGTGGTATACTTTCAAACCTGAGCCAAACCCTTTCGGTGATTCCTACAACCCTTCTTGGAAAAATCACCCGAACCTTAGGTGGAAACAAAACCAAAACATGCCCCAAAACAATTCTTCCAACCCACCTAATCGTTACCAACCAAACGGTCCACTCTCTAACCATACTTTCAACAAAAATCCTTCCAATAACTATGGTAGTACCAACAATCTTGAAGGATTGATTTCAAACAGAAGGAAAGCGAGATGACCACCAAAATTGACACATTGTTGAAAGTTCTCAATGACCGAGAAATGGGAGCACTCCCAAGCGACACGGTCAAGAACCCGAAACTAAACGTTAATGCCATATCATCAGTTTCGTCACCTACTTCTTGTCCATAATACTATTCGGTCAAAGCAATGAGCACGTGTTTCAAGCAAACCCAAATTCTTCAAAAGGACCAATTGAATAAAACATCCGATATCAAACCGGTCAATAACATAGTTGAAACACCTCCTACACAAGACCTTGACGATGAATTCAAGGAGCTCCACTTTGAACGCCCCGTCATTGATGTCTTAGCCCGTGCTCCCTACTATAGTGCCCTCCTAGAAAAATATGAGAAATTTAAATTGGGTAAAAATGGGACCGCCTTCGTTCAAAACAAGTTGCCTAAGAAGCTTGATGATCCGGGTATATTTGTTTTGCCTTGTAAGATAGGAAAATCTGAAGCTTTCGACACACTAGCCGACTTAGGATCAAGCCTCAACTTGATTCCCTTATCCCTTTTCACCACTCTTAAGCTAGAAAAGTTAGAGGAGACGGAAGTACTAGTTGGTCTAGCGGATGGAAGTATTGCCCACCCGGTCGGAATGATCAAGGATGTAGTTGTTCACGTAGGAAAATTAACTATTTTAGCAGATTTTCACGTCCTAGATATGGTTAGTGATACTACATGCCCATTGTTAGTAGGAAGAGGATTTTTAGCAACCTCTAGTGCCATGATAGATTGTAAGGAGTCTAAGATAGCGGTAGGAGAGGGTGAGACTTGGTCAGTTTATGATGTTAAGAAGCATAGCTATGATTGTGAGGATGAACCGACACCACATTGGGTAGAGATGAATAGGAGACCATCTAGATATGGGCCTTGGATAGAAAGAAACTATATAGGACCTCAACGCCCATTCTATATAGAAAAAGATTTCATCGATAAAACACATTTGGTGGAACAACTCATAGCTATAGATGAGGAACTAGACCCTTTTGTGGATCCCCTAGTCTTTAGGAAGATGATTGAGTTCTTAAGCATAATGCCTATCAACCTAGAGATGAACAAATGGAAAAGGGAAGGGGATAAGTGTAAATGGAATTGGGACAAGCCACCTAAGGAAGGTGACGGATCATGGCATATGAAGATGATTTTATATGATCCGGATGGAGAAAAGTTTGAGAGGTCATACCGTACCAAGAAAACCGATAGGAAATTGAAACCTAAGTTTTATCCCAAAGATGTCCTCAACGAGGAGCTCACACATATAGGATAGCCCATGACCTTGAGTCTAGCTACAAGACTCGTAAATAAAGAAAAGCGCTTCTTGGGAGGTAACCCATGTTTTGTGTGTTTTTATTTGTTTGATTTTTAATTGTTTGATTATTATTTGCTTCCGTATGCATGCTTTATTTTTATTGTTGGTAGATCATGTTTCAACTAAAATTGTGAAAATGCTTTATTTTGTTGTTTAACTTCGTCTTAACTTCATATAAAGGTATTTTGCAAAAGCTAAGTGTAAGGGGAAACCCCAAATTTGTTTCTAAGAACGAAAATGATCTTGATTCGCCACAATATTAAATGAACATGTATATTAGCATTTGTTAGAGTCAAATGCTTGTATCGAGTAATAATGATGTTTTGCAGGATTTTTCAGGAAGTAGGACACAAGTTTTTCCAAAAATTTTCGGGAAAATTAACATAAAGATTTCTGCAAGTCACTTCTGATGGCGTCAGGGCTTAACTCCTGATGGCGTCACGTGTAAAATTCTGGGAATTTTGTGAGTTTTGTTTTTTTAACGGAGTCTTAAAGTTTTTGTTGATTCTTTAGTTTTAGAGTAAATTACATAGATGGTCCCTGTGGTTTGTCCAAAGTTTCACCCATAGTCCCTGAAACTTTAAAGTTGCATGGAACCTCCCTATCTTTGAAACAAATAACACTGGTAGTCCCTCTGTATGACGACCGTCTATATCTCCGTTAAGTTGGCCCATGTGCCACACACGTGAGGGGTAAAATAGGCATTCCGTGTATACTCTTTAATAAATACATTTTACATAATTTATTCTTTTATAACCCTAATATAAATCCACCCACCCTCACTCTCCCCAACCACCAATTCAAATCAACCACTGATAATTAGATCTAAAAGTTCAAGAATACCATGATTTGTTCATGTGGGAGAAGAACCATTCCAAAAACTTCATGGACCGATATCAACCCTGGTAGAAGGTTTCACGGATGCCCTAAACCTGTAAGTGAACAAATCTAAAATTGATTATGAAGGCATTTTCTAGCTCTAATTATTTTTTGTTTTAGAATTCTGCTTGTCCATTCAATGATTGGATTGATCCTCCGATGTGCAATCGTGCTGTGGCTATCATTCCTGGACTACTGAGGGGAAGAAACAGGCTTGAAGCACAATTGATGGAATCTGAGATGGCTAGGAAAAGGATGAAAAAGATGTTGGTTATTACTTGGTTATGCTTGGTTGTGTATTTTGTGTTGAAAATGTAGACATAAGTTGGATATTAGTGTAGTTTTTATGTTGTAATGGAAGTATGACTTTTGAAGTCAAATTTTGTGGTTTGTAACAACCTTTATGATGTAATGGAAAATTATGTTTGATGGATATATGTGTTACTTGGTTATTATTTGGTTTTTGTGTGCCATAGTAAAAGCAAGTCACAAATTTGTTAACCAATTGAAAACAGACAAGTAAAAATGACCCAAAGCCATTGAAAAGGCAACCATAACATACAAAAGCAAGTTTGCATAACATACAATACCAAGTCTGATAGGCTATTGTCTAATACACAAAATGACCAAGGCTGCATAACAAAGTCAAAGTGACACTAACCAACAACAAAATAAAAAAGTCAAAGTGACAGTAACATGCATAACATTACTTGCAGATGCTGATAAACTTCATTTATTCTTCTTGGCCATATGTTTGACCCTACCACTTCCTGCAGGCTTCTTAGGCTGAGTTGCAGGCTTCTTAGCCTGAGTTGTAGGCTTGTTAGCATTACTTGCAGGCTTCTTAGGCTGAGTGGCAGGTTGATTAGCCCTAGTTGCAGGCTTCTTAGCCTGAGTTTTAGCACTTGCAGGCTGCTTAGCCTTAGTTGCAGGTTGACTTGTAGGCTTCTTGACAGGCTGCTTGGTCTGCTTAGGGATACTTTGGCCTGTACAAGTTCTTTTGTTGTGTCCTTTCTGATGACACAAAACACAAGTGACAGTCTTGAAAGCTCTAGTCATCTTTCCATTCTTTACCATGTCAATCAATTCACCAGCAGATCTTTTCCTTTTCTTGTTTGGCCTTCCTGGTTGCGGATGATGATCAGGTGGAAGCATTGTTTCCTGAATGGGATACTTTGGCCACAATGATGGATCATTGATTGGATTAACTGAGAAAGAATATACTTCCTTCCATGTGTCAAGTCTATAACATGGGTGGACCCATGATTCAACCAAGCCAGGATTCATGTTGTTTTGGGCCATGTTCCAGTTTACGGCAATGGCATGTTTGCAAGGTAATCCTGTAATTTCCCAATACCTACAAGAACAGGTTCTAGTGGCCATATTCACAACCTTCTGATCTAAGTAAGGACCAGTAACTTGATACAAATGATTTCCATTCCAACTAACAATATAATCAGCAGCTTGATGACACAAACCCTTAAGTAGTTTGGTAGCAGTGGGGGTAAGTGGCCCGTCACATTTGGCTATTATCCCATTAACAGTCACTATTCTTCTCATCAAGTACTCCCTAATATACTCTAAAGCACTAATGATAGGCCTATCCCTTCCTTCTACTAATTTACCATTGAAAACCTCACACATATTGTTCAATAAAACATCTGATTTAGCCCTTCCTGTAACAGTTAACATTTATGCCTAAATTAATAATTTGCATAGCTAGATTAATAATTTGCTTGTAAACAGAATTACATTCATAAATAAATTACTAGAAAACATGTTGGAATCATTGCCTGCAAAAACGCCCAAAAAAAGCACATTGTTAATTAGGGTTTGTGTTTTTTCACTATTATTATTCAATATACAATCAAAACATAATTGCTATTAATCAAACGCGTCAGACCCAAAATCGGTATCTTACCATAAACATATTCATAATCGATCTTTTCTTTATTTTTATCTGAATCACGCAACAGCCAAACTGATAAGACCATTGCAAAGTTTATTGTTTAGGGTTTGACACTGATTTGGGGATTAGGGTTCCAATTGTGTTTGATAAATTGAAAGGTTTGATGTGTGTGAGAATGGAGTTGGAGGGAAAATAGTCTTGGGATGATACGTATAAGTGAAAAGACGGGCTTTAAATGCTATCAGTATACACGGAATGCCTATTTTACCCCTCACGTGTGTGGCACATGGGCCAACTTAACGGAGATATAGACGGCCGTCATATAGAGGGACTACCAGTGTTATTTGTTTCAAAGATAGGGAGGTTCCATGCAACTTTAAAGTTTCAGGGACTATGGGTGAAACTTTGGACAAACCACAGGGACCATCTATGTAATTTACTCTTAGTTTTATAAACTCCAGGAAATCTGCAAACATTCATTCCACAAGCATTATATCTTAATTTGTTTTCTAGGACTTGTTAGTATATGTAGATTGCCGCCGATTTTACGTGAGGTTGCCTTGATTGTTTTCTCAGGTTTAACTGGTTATATATGACAAGAAGACGATTTATATTTTTGGAAGGGAAGCTTTGAACGTTCATTTTCTTGGAGTAAGATCTAACCTAGTTGACACACTATCCACACCGAACGAATCAGGGGAGTATTTGTTTTTATTCTTTTACCTATTTTACTTTTACATTCTTTAATTGAACATTGGGGACAATGTTCATCCTAAGTGTAAGGGGAGGGTAAATGATGACACCTTATAGGATACAATTGCACTTGAGTTTGTTTGTTTGATGGTAGGTGTGTAATAAAACTAAGAGAAATACTTGTTAGTGTAATTTTAGTGCCAAATTTAAAATTTTTTACAACATTTAAGAGTGAAACTTTAGCCTTAACAAGCGTCTCATGGATAGGAGTTGTATGACTAGCACAAAACCGTACCATTCAGAAAAATTTTCCACCCAAATATGTGAGGTTCACCTTTAGATTTGATAGGAAAAGCATTCATTATTAGTGCTTATGAGTGTACCGGTAGCATTTAGATTCTAGAACTTGCGTTAGTGATGCATCCCAAGACCGCTAGTGAGACTACATTCGTGTAGTAGGATTTACTACATGATAAGAGGCATTAGGATCACCCTTGTGTTTAAACCCGTATCATAATTACTTGACCAATTAAGTCATATTACTTGACTAGTAAAGTCAATTAATTTTCCCACACCTTAGCATTGTACTCATTTTTAGTACACGAAACCCCTAGTACACCCCTCCGAGCCTATCTTTTCGTTTCTAACTCTAAGCATTTTACTTAAAGTAAGAATTTGTTACAACCCACCCAAATGTGCAACCAAATCGCCTTAGCCTTCCGTGTATGCAACATTATTGTTACATGTTTAAACCCTTACTTAATTATCTAATTGATTACACGGTTGCTAAGTCGAGTCATATCTTGTACATATTGTTTTGGGACGATTGGGACTCATGGGTAAAGTACTTGTGTTATGGAGTAATGGGGAAGAACATCATATATTACCCCCATATGTGCGTTAATCTTAAAAAGTACTCCAAGTGTTTTGATTATCTTGATTCGAGTCATTAGATTAGTTTAATGTAAAGTAAGTAAAAATTAAAGTGTAAGGGGAATGTTCATTCCCTATGATGTATTATTTTGGATGGTAGGGTAAGAGTGTATGCCAAAAAAAAAAATTAAAAAAAGAAGAAAAATATATAGAAAAAGAAAAGAGAAAAAAAAACATACGGACTACCATCCCGTTTCATTCTATGTTTGTTTTATGTTTTTGTTATTTTTAATTTATTAGCTTAAGTCGAGTCTAATCTTGGCTTAGCAATGCCATATTGTACATGTAATTAACCAGGATGATTAACTCGCCATCAGTAAATATTACCTTTATCCAACAAACTCGCGTTTTTCATATCCCTACACCTAACGTTATAACCCTTTAAAAGACCTCTTTCATAGTTTATACTAGGTACTTACGCCAAGTGGTGGAGGTTTGATCCTTTCCCAAGCCTATGGTAATCTATTTGCTATGACAGATAGTGAGAGATGTTTTCCATTTCCATATTGTGATATATACTTTATTACACCTGAGAGATGTGAGTATTTAAACACTATTTGTGAGGTGCTAGTGTATAACCTCCGTGCTTGTTTTTGGTTTTTAGTGGAACGATTATTTATTGTAATTACTTTTATATTAGTTTTAAATGACCCCTAACTTGTATTTTGATTAGAATAAAAGCGCATTTGCTTGAGGACAATCAAATCTCAAGTGTAAGGTATTTGATGAGGCGAAAAGTGTACCGCTTTTAAGGGGTCATTTAAGCCCGAATTCGAGATTATTTGATCAAATATTTCCCTAAATCGTTCCTTTTGTCATTTTAGGTACTTTTGAGGAAGAATCTGGAAAAGGAAGCATTTTGGACGTTTTTGGAGCATAAAAGTGAAGAAAACGGCAAAGTCTCAAATTTCCTTGCTGGAACAGTACCTGATGGCGTCAAGCCTCTACACATGACGGCGTCAAGAGTGACAAAAGAGGTGGATGTGGAATTACAACGTGACGGCCTAGAGTATTTTCAAGCTTATGGACCTGACGACGTCACTGATGAGGCGAAAAATGATCCATTTTTAGGAGGTCATTTATGCCCGGAATTGAATTTATTTGATCAAAGATTGCCCTAAATCGTTCCTCTTGTCATTTTAGGTACTTTTGGAGAGAATTCTGGAAAAGGAAGCATTTTGGACGTTTTTGGAGCATAAAAGTGAAGAAAACGGAAAAGTCTTAATTTTCCTTGCTGGGAACAGTACCTGACGGCGTCACAAGTTTCTTAATGACAGCGTCAAGAGGAAAAACAAGAGGTGAAGTGTATGGAGTCCATGACGGTCCAGAACACTTTTGAATTAGGGCGTGACTGCGTCACCAAGGCCGTCATGACCCCTTAACACATGACGGCCCAGAGGAATAAAGCTCTTGACGGCGTCAGATCTGGATCTAGCCAATCTGATTTTATTATGGGCGGTGGGCTGACGGCGTCAGAATTTTCTTCTTGACGCCGTCACCTTAGGAAATCTATATATAGTCTTTGTAATTTTCATTCAAAAAAGAGGAGAATTTTAGGGACGACTTGAATAAACCCTAGCTCGACTTTTATAGTACTTTCAAGGGTTTTCACCCCTTGAAACCTTTCATGTGCAATTAAGATAAGTATCCTTTCAATTCATTCAATATGTCTATGTGTTGTTTGAATATATCTTACGCTTGTCTTGATTTTAACATGCTAGGCTAGATCTCTTGTGTGTTTGCTTAGATGTAATGAAACCTAGATGTTGATTATAGGTTGATTGCTTGTTTATAGTTGTAATGGATGAATGATTTCGATGTTAGGCTTAAGAAAACTTGCAGACTTCCATAGTGTAACTTGCTTGAACGTCTTAAGAAACATGAACCAATGCGTACTAGGTTTTTATGGTTGTATTTAATGCATGAGCGAATTCTAGTGATCCCATGTTAGGAGCTTCTTGCAGGCTCGACATAGGAGTGAAGTAGGAGCTTATAGAGTTGGGGAAGTACGTACGCCACCCCACGATTGGTATTAAGGAATAAAACCCGTCATCCACGCAACAGTAGCAAACAATTTACCTGTAAAAGATATCTAGGGAGTAATGAAATCTAAGTAAACACAATTCTCCCATTTATTGTTCACACCACATTAGTAATTAGTTTTATTTACATTTTTGTTATTTTATTTTGATTGCATCTTTAGTTATTGGGTTAGTTGACTAGCAACTAATTCCGCCCATTCTTCCAAAACCCGATATTTTAATTGCTTTTATAAAATATAAAAAAATACAAAAAGAATCATCCCGCATCTCTAGACCTAGTTTTTAGGCTTTCTAATCCTAGCGACACTATTCCTGAGTTGAATGATCAATCTCCCGGTACTTGTCACTATACTATACTACAACGATCAGGTACACTGGCTGGTGGGGGTTGTAAGCTTCGCGAGATCCCTCGAGAGGTAAAGCCTGGTGCTATTCCCACACATCAAGTTTTTGGCGCTGCAGCCTGGGGAACAATTATTGTCTAGGTTAGGATTTCTTTTTATTAGGTCTACTTGATAGATTCCTTTCTAGTATGATTTTATTTTTATTTTTTAGGTTTTCTTTAGTCTATCTATTTCTTCATGCCTTTGTTAGTAAAATAAATTCATTGACTATTCCGTTGACCATTATGGAAAACGCGAATCCACCCCTTTCCCCTAGAGAAGTGGCTTTGTTACGTGAACAAATTGAGAGTGAGATTAGGGAACTTAGGGAGATTAATAGGTTAATTAATGTTGAGCTCGACCATGCATTTAGTGACCTAGCGACCGCCTTGTACTCAAATAAGGACCTAGGAACTAAAGATTTTGAGGATGTTGTTGAGGAACTTGAAGAAGGGGAGATTGATCCAAAGCTAGACGATTATTTTAATCTTTACCCTACTAAGGAGGAGATTGCGTACTATAATAATCTTATTGATAATCCTCATCCTCCTTTCACTAGAATCGAACCTAGGATAAAGAGAGACGATCCTAAGAATGCTAAGATACCATGTATGATTGGGTATAAACACATTGACAATACCTACATTGATTTTAAATCCCCAATCAACATTATGTCCTCAAGTGTTTACAATGATATTTTGAAAACAAGACTTGGACCTAGAAGAGATCCCAAATACCCCGGTGGAGTTTGTAACTTTGTCGGGAGAATTAAAAGACTACATGTCTTTGTTGGGAACTTTACCTATATCACCGACTTTATGGTTGTTGAAGACCTAGCTAGTGTTATTGATTGTCGCCTATGACATGTTGTGTTTGGTAAACTATTAGTTGAGAAGTCCAAGTTAGAATATGATGAAATAGAAGGGACAATCCGATTTGCTAGTGACACTGATAGGATCACTTATAGGATGCCTAATAGAATGAAAGAATTTCGCTTTGTGCCTCGATTTGACATGGATAACATTGGTGCTTTCGAGGACATCAATGAAGAGGATAAGAAAAAGGGCATGGATTATGTATGGGAGAAGAATAGCCTTTTCTATAAGGATTGCTTGACTCTAGGACCAAAATATAGAGTTGATAAGGAATTTGCCAATAGAATCATAGGAGCAATTAAGAATAAGGTGGTTGGTCTCTATAAAGAGCATTTACAATCGGTGAGTGAGACCAATGATGAGGTGACGTAATTGCCTATGACCTTGAGTCTAGCTACAAGACTCGTAAATAAAGAAAAACGCTTCTTGGGAGGCAACCCATGCTTTGTGTGATTTTTATTTGTTTGATTGTTATTTGTTTCTGTATGCATGCTTTATTTTTATTGTTGGTAGATCATGTTTCAAAACTAAAATGGTGAAAATACTTTATTTTGTTGTTTGGCTTTGTCTTAACTTCATCCAAAGGTATTTCGCAAAAGATGAGTGTAAGGGGAAACCCCAAATATGTGTTTAAGAAACAAAATTGATCATGATTCTCCACAATATTAAATGGACATGTATATTCGTATTTGTTAGAGTCAAATGCTTGTATCGAGTCATAATGATGTTTTGCAGGGTTTTCCAGGAAGTAGGACATAAGTTTTCCAGAAATTTTCCGGAAACTTAACGTAAGAATTTCTGCAGATCACTTCTGACGGCGTCAGGAAGAAATTCCTGACTGCGTCATGTGCAAAATTCTGGAAATTTGCTAGTTTTGTTTTTCTAATGGAGTCTTAAAGTTTTTGTTAATTCTTTAGTTTTATAAACTCCAGGAAATCTGCAAACATTCATTCCCCAAGCATTATATCTGACATTGCTTTCTAGGATTTGTTAGCATATATAGATTGCCGCCGATTTTACGCGAGGTTGCCTTGTTTGTTTTCTCAGGTTTAATAGGTTATGTATGACAAGAAGATGATTTATATTCTGGAAGGGAAGCTTTGATTGTTCATTTTCTTGGAGGAAGATCTAACCTTGTTACCGCACTATCCACACCGAGCGAATCAGGGGAGTATTTGATTTCATTCTTTTACCTATTTTACTTTTACATTCTTTAATTGAACATTGGGGACAATGTTCATCCTAAGTGTAAGGGGAGAGTAAATGATGATACCTTATAGGATACACTTTCACTTGAGTTTGTTTGTTTAATGGTAGATGTGTAATAAAACTATGAGAAATACTTGTTAGTGTAATTTTAGCGTCAAATCTAAATTTTTTTACAACATTTAGGAGTGAAACTTTAGCCATAGCAAGCGTCTAATGGATAGGAGTTGTATGACTAGCACAAAACTGTACTATTCAGAAAAATTTTCCACCCAAATATGTGAGGCTCGCCTTTAGATTTGATAGGAAAAGCATTTACTATTAGTGCTTATGAGTGTACCGGTAGCATTTAGATTCAAGAACTTGCGTTGGTGATGCATCCCGAGACCGCTAGTGAGACTACATTCGTGTAGTAGGATTTACTACATGATAAGAGGCATTAGGATCACCCTTGTGTTAAACCCGTATCATAATTGCTTGACCATTTAAGTCATATTACTTGGCTAGTAAAGTCAACTAATTTCTCCCACACCCTTAGCGTTGTACTCATTTTTAGTACACGAAACCCCTAGTACACCCCTCCAAGCCTATCTTTTCGTTTCTAACTTTAAGCATCTTACTTAAAGGAAGAATTTGTTACACCCCACTTAAATGTACACCCAAATCGCCTTAGCCTTCCGTGTATGCACTCATCTTTAGTGCATTATTGTTATTTGTTTAAACCCTTAGTTAATTATCTAATTGATTACATGGTTGCTAAGTCGAGTCATATCCTTGTACATATTGTTTTGGGATGATTGGGACTCATGGGTAAAGTACTTATGTTATGGAGTAATGGGGAAGAACATCATTTTATTACCCCCATATGTACGTTAATCTTAAAAGTACTCCAAGTGTTTTGATTATCTTGATTCGAGTCATTAGATTAGTTTATTGTAAAGTATGTAAAAATTCAAGTGTAAGGGGAATGTTCATTCCCTATGATGTATTATTTTGGATGGTAGGGTAAGAGTGTATGCAAAAATAAAAAAAAAAAATCAAAAAAATAGAAAAAAATAGAAAAAAAATAGAAAAAGAAAAGAGAGAAAAAACATACGGACTACCATCCCGTTTCATTCTATGTTTGTTTTATGTTTTTGTTATTTTTCATTTATTAGCTTAAGTCGAGCCTAGTCTTGGCTTAGCAACGCCATAATGTACATGTAATTAACCAAGATTATTAACTCGCCACCAGTAAAGATTGCCTATATCCAACAAAACCGTGTATTCCATATCTCTACACCTAACGTTATAACCCTTTGAAAGACCTCTTTGATAGTTTATCCAAGGTGCTTACGCCATGTGGTGGAGGTTTGATCATTTCCCAAGCCTATGGTAATCTATTTTGCTATGACAGGTAGTGAGAGGTGTTTTCCATTTCCATATTGTGATATATACTTTATTACACCCGAGAGATGTGAGTATCTAAACACTATTTGTGAGGTGCTAGTGTATGACCTCCGTGCTTGTCTTTGGTCTTTAGTGGAACGATTATTTGTTGTAATTACTTTTATATTAGTGTTAAATGACCCCTAACTTGTATTTTGACTAGAATAAAAGCGCATTTGCTTGAGGACAAGCAAATCTCAAGTGTAAGGGTATATGATGAGGCGAAAAATGATCCATTTTTAGGGGGTCATTTAAGCCCGGAATTGAATTTATTTGATCAAATATTGCCCTAAATCGTTCCTTTTGTGATTTTAGGTACTTTTGGAGTGAATTCTGGAAAAGGAAGCATTTTAGACGTTTTTGGAGCATAAAAGTGAAGAAAACGGCAAAGTCTTAATTTTCCTTGCTGGGAACAGTACCTGACGGCATCACAAGTTTCTTAATGACGGCGTCAAGAGGAAAAACAAGAGGTGAAGAGTATGGAGTCCATGACGGTCCAGAACACTTTTGCATTAGGGCGTGACGGCGTCACCAAGGCCGTCATGACCCCTTAACACGTGACGGCCCAGAGGAATAAAGCTCTTGACGGTGTCAGATCTGGATCTAGGCAATCCGATTTTATTATGGGAGGCGGGTTGACGGCGTCAGAATTTTCTTCTTGACGCCGTCACCTTAGGGAATCTATATATAGTCTTTGTAATTTTCATTCAAAAAAGAGAAGAATTTTAGGGACGACTTGAATAAACCCTAGCTCGACTTTTACAGTATTTTCAAGGGTTTTCACCCCTTGAAACCTTTCATGTTCAATTAAGATAAGTATCCTTTCAATTCATTCAATATGTCTATGTGTTGTTTGAATATATCTTATGCTTGTCTTGATTTTAACATGCTAGGCTAGATCTCTTGTGTGTTTGCTTAGATGTAATGAAACCTAGATGTTGATTATAGGTTGATTGCTTGTTTATAGTTGTAATGGATGAATGATTTCGATGTTAGGCTTAAGAAAACTTGCAGACTTCCATAGTGTAACTTGCTTGAACGTCTTAAGAAACATGAACCAATGCGTACTAGGTTTTTATGGTTGTATTTAGTGCATCAGCGAATACTGGAAACAATAACTTTGAAACAACAAACTTAAAACAGGAACTTCAAACGAACAGCATGCAAATAACTTTGAAACTTCAAACTTCAAACAATAACTTTAAAAGCATTAAATCTAAATTCACTAACCCATAATATAGCAGCATGCAAGTATAGGTAGGAATTGAACAACTATAATCATATAAAATAATGATTTAGAAGAGCAAACCCACGATTCATTTATAAAATACCACCGACCCATGTTGAATCCATAATGAATTGATATAATTGATTAGCGGGTTTATAAAGTAGAGTACACCATGCAAAAAATGACAAAACAAGGATATACTTTCTCTTAGGGGTGAAACACAATCGGCTGTTTAGGTTTGTTTGTTTGTTTTTTTTGTTTTTTCTATGTAATTGATGTAAATATTATAGGGTAAGGTTCTTTGTTTTTCCAAAGAAAATGCAAAGAATACAAATTCCCCGGGTCGTTCTCCCAACGAAGGTTTGAAGTCAAATTTGTCGGTTCGGTGTCGCGTAAATGTGAAGTGAATAGTGAATTAAGTGAATTTTTGGATTTTTATACTATGATATATGAAATAAAAATCAAAATTAAGAAAACAAGCTAAGGGTACAAGCATGCAAAGCGCAAGTAGTCTAAACCGTAAATACGAAATAATAAACGTAACGTAACGCAACTAAAAGTGAAATCTAATAAAAAAGGCTCCTAAAATTACAAAATAAATTTTGAAAAATCTAAATAACCTAAAAATAATTTTCTAAACTAAAATTATATTTATTTTTGCTTTTTCTGATATATTATGAATTTAAATTGATTTAAAAAGTATTAAAAACTAACTAATATTAAGAAAAATAGTAAATGATGTAGGAAAATTATGAAAATTTACTGGAAATTCTAAAATACTATATAAATCCTAGGAAAAATAAAAATAATTAAAATCTAAGGCTTATTAAGCAATTTGGACAATAACCAGTTTCAATTAAGTGCTTACTAATAAGCACTTAACACCAAATATTACAAAAGTCTCACAGAAGGTTCTGGCAACTTAATTATGCTAAAAACAACTTAATTCAACCAGCATAGAACACAGATTTAGCTAAATAAGCAGATATGCAGTAGCAATTAAAAGCCATAAAACTATGCTCAACTATCCTACTTGCAGCTTAATTATAAGCAACCTAATAAGCTAATTAAACAAAACTAAAAGCAGAATATTAATACCTATACTATGAACTACCTACGAACTGAAAAGCCCTAAATTATTCAAACAATTTCACCCTCAATTGAAGCTAAAATCAGATGTCCATGGAAACTCTAAGCTGCATAACTTTTTTACCCAGTTTGAACTATACTTCTGCAATTCAAATTTGAACCAGCAATTGTTATTGAAAATGTTTGATTCAAAGATATGATGAATTTTGTACTATGAAAATTAACCAAAAACAATTTCAAGCATTTTGAGCACCATTTGATCCCCTAAATTTGCTCATGAGTGTGCTTGTTTGGACAGCTTTTTTTCTTGATTTTGACTTTTTAAATGCACTATTATGTTGACTTAAATGAGATTCTGAACATCAAAACTGATTAAACATGTAATATTAAGCTAGTGTAACCCTTAATTAACCTAAATGCAACAATATTCTAATAGATTTTAATCATCACAGCAACAAATTTCATACTTTAAGAACAATAACGAAGATTTAAATGATCTTTTGACTTTTAGCTAAGTAACTACCAATATTATGACTATTCTGATCTAGTATTACCTAATAAAGACTAATGAGACAGATTTTAACACACAATAACAACAAGAAGACAAAAATTCTAACTCAACCAAACACCCCTTATTAGCCTGATTACACTAACTTTTAGTGATCTAATCCACCAATCACCATACTACTGATCAAACTTAATGTATTAACTATATAAGAAGCTAAATTAATAGCTAAATTAAACAATCAACAACAAGAACTCAGAATTGCAGATCTATCAATATCAAGGCAGTATCACTTCAAAACTTAACTAAAATATGTAAAAACTCAAAGTAAGCACAAATTAAGCTATAATAAACTAAAGTAAGCAACAGTAAGCAGAATTAAACTAAATTAACAAATGCTAAGCTACTTAATATGAAAGTGCAATAAATGAGCTTTAAGGAACTCACTTGTAATACCCTAGCTGAACAAGGGTTTTACTTGTACAAAACTGAGCTTATATTAAGCTCAGCAAACACCAATGGAACCTTCATCATCACAAGACCATATCATGTTCTTCATTTAGACAACCTTTGACTTTAGTTGACCGATTATGATATTTGAGAATTGGATCTGTTTTAAACTACAAACAAACTCACAAAAGCTAATAAGCTAGTATGAGCTTAATACAACTGAAAATAGCTTGATTGCAAGCTGAGGTTTAATTAACTACCATGTTTTTTTATTTTTTTTTATTTTTATTTATTTTTTTTTTTGAGTTTTAGATCAGAAATAAGTAAATAATTAGTTAAAAACTACAATAAGCTTCTGAAAAGCTTAAATGGACAGAATTTAAGCTTATATAACATTCATAAAATTAATTTGAGCTTTTAAGTAAATTAGAGAACACGAATGAATAATAAAGTAAACTAAACTTTCATTGAATAACCATCAAATTACACTAGAAAACTTTGATTACAAATTATTTTATACTAGAAAATCAAAATGACAGCACTACTTTACTAAAAACTACACACCGATCTAGTGAAATGGAAGGGGTATTCATAGGAGAGGTGAGATAAGGGGTTCCTAGGGTTTGGAAAGCTTCCAGAAGCTTAATTTTAGCCCTTGATCATTAATCCATATCATCATGTCATCATCAGCCTTCAATTAGAGCCCTAGGATCATTTGCCACCTCACTTGGACCAATAGGAGAGCTTCAATTAGCCACGTTAGATGAGAAGATGTCAACATCCTTGTCAGATCATTCTAGAGAGATGCTTAGTACTAAGCAATGGTGAGGGAAAGTACAATATTTTGGTAGGGAAGAAGAAAGGTGAACAGGGGAAATGGGGGTACTTTTGGGAATATTTTAATATATTTCAAATATATTGACCTGGTCTTAGGTGGTTTGACCTTCGGGTTTGGTAAAGAAAGTGGGTCACGGGTAAGGTATGATGGGCTTGAATATTTAGACGGGGTGGAAGTTGGGATAATGTTTTAAAAGGGATTGGATTGGGTTAGTTTTGTGGGTTTAATAAAGGATTGGACCAAATTGTGTGTGTGTATGTGTGGTTTTTATTTTATTTATTTTTTATTTATATATGTGATGGATTTAGGATTAGTAAATAACAAGGACCAATATTGAAGCTTTCTAAAACTAGAAGGGCTGATGTTGCAAATCTTCAAAATATATTCCAAGGGCTTCTATTGCCAATCTTGAATAGTTGAGGTGCTTGATTTGACATTTCTTCATAAATATCATCAAAGGACCAATCTTGACAAATTTGGAAATTGAGGGGCCATTCTTGTAATTTCTTTGAACTTCAACATAAGGGTCAATCTTGTAATTTTTGAAAACTTCAAGGACTTGCAATGACTTTATGGACTTAACTTTGACCACTTAGCTTCCCCGGCTCCGGCTTTTGACATTTACCATTTCTCGTGCTCGTTTTGTCATTTTCTCATTGATTTTTGTCCTTTTCTTAAATATCCGTACATGCACAGTCACAAACACAAAAACACAATATCTTCGGCAATTTTGGTTAGTTTTTTTTTTTTATTATTTTTTTTTTAATTTTTTTTATCGTTTTGGTCTTAATTTGGCAAATAAAAGGTGTGTGAATAAGCACACACCAGTATGTGCGGAAGGTGGATTAGGGTTTAGGATCGTAGATGGTAACTGATACCATGTAAGTTTGGTAAACCGTATACTGAATCAATGAGTTCGGTACAAAATGCAATATATAATGTTACAATATGGGCCAAATACCACGGGCCTAAGCACAGCCTAATACACATCGTCTAACATGAATAACTTGAACCGTAAAAATCTCATCCGTCTAAATGTTTATAATAATAAAATTATGCTTGTTCATTTTCAAAGAAATGTTGATTTTAGGGTACTCATTTTTGGTACCTTGATTGCTCAATTATAGTATATATTTTTAAGTATCGAGAAAATCCGCAAGAAATATGGATTTACCGAGTCGTTTCCCAACGAAAGTTGAATGGAATCTTGAATTATCGATTTGTGAACCGTGAAATGAAAAGTGATTAGTGAAAATTTTGATGGTGAAATTCAAATTATGAAAAGAAATACTCCGTAGTAAATAAAACAGAAAGTACAAGCTAGGTATGCACAAATGTCTAAAATCTAAAAATAGAAATTTAAACGCGAAAATTAAACGTAACGTACGAAATAAAATGTAACTTTTTAACTAAAAATGATCCTACAAATGTGAAACAAATTTCTAAAAATCTGAAACTAATAAAAAGGATTTTGAGAAAAAAAAATATTTTTTTGACTTTTTATTTATTTTCTATGATTTAATTTCTATTTTTGGGATTAAAAAGTAATTAAAAATAAAGGAAAATGTAAACAATAATGGGAAAAATATAAAATCAATTCTGAAAAATCTAAAATATTATAAAAGAATTTCCTAAAATATTTTTGTATTTTTAAAGGCTTTTTCTGAATTTTTATTGATTATTGTTTATTAAAAAGTATTTAAAAATGATAATAAATGAAGAAAAATTAAGAAAAATAGTAAATCAACTCAGAAAAATCTGAAAAATTCATAGAAAATCTAAAATAAAATGAAAAGCTTGGTGAAAAATTTTGAAAAAGAAATAAGAAGCAGAAGTGCTTTTTGGACAGAAAACAGCTTATGGCAAGTGCTTATTTATAAGCACTTGCCACAAAACTGATTGAAACTTGAAACACAGAAGCAAAGTACTCTAATTAGCTCAAATATGCATAGAAATGATGAGAGATAACAAAGAAACACTTGATGCAAGCAAATAAGCAGTCTAATATAAGCTAATCAATAAGCACATTCATAAACAGAATAAGCCAGAATAAGCAGACCATACATAACACTTAATTAACTCACAAAGGCTACAGAAAACTCAAGTCAGCTCAGGAATAAGCTCAATGAAATACAGGCAGGCCTATTACCAAAACAGAATACCTTGTCTCAAACCTCTAATTAGCAGAATCAATAAGCCACTCCAAATAAGCTCTATACTATGATATAATGGGGGCAAAATACACTCTATACTACTGAGAATTCAAAACAACAAATTACCTATTCAGAATCTACCATAAGCTACTCTAAATCTATCAATATTCAGCAGCCATTAGAAACAAGATACAAGAAACAGTTGACTATTACAAACACTAAACTACTTTGACTTTATCCAAATTCAATCAAGCAAATCTACTCCTATATGTTGTTATAAGCTAAGATAATACTATATTAAGCTACTATGATCTATATTGCAACTATAACTACCATTATACTAACTTATTTCTAATATATCTAACTGTCTAAAAGATTTGAATTCTAATTGACTAATTTATGAACTTCTCTACTGTTCTAATGACTTAACTTTCTATTACCACATTCAAATAACCTAAATGTGACATAAAATCAGCAATCAAAGAACTCTTGAACACAGTAAATGCTAGAACCAAACACCCCTTAATCTAACAGTTATACTAAGAATTTATGATCTAAGCTACAAATATCAAATCCACTGATTCACAAAGCTACAATAACACAACTAAAATCTAAATCAACAATCAAAATCCACTGAATCCAACAGATACACAAAATCATAGATGTAGGCTACTAGTAAAGCAAGAAATGAAAACAGTACTTACAATAACTCACTCGTCAGCTCAAAATAGAGGAGTTTCACTATGCAAGCCCGTCTTTAGACAGGCCAAGCTCTTCCAGTTCTAGCTTGATCTATCAAAATCACCTCTGGATTCCTTATTAACCAAGATAGTTTGACTATTGTTGACCAAAATTGAACATGTGAATAATTGAAACTTAAGGAACTAATTTCTCACTCACAAAGGTTACAAAGCCAATATAAGCAATAACTAATGACAATACAACTTAATTGGAAGCTGCTTAACTAAAACTTATTTTTGATGTTTTTATATTTTTTTTTATGAAAACTGTATGAACGACTTTAAAAACTAATTTGCAATGAAAGAATTAATAAGATGATATAAAATTGAAATACTACTGAGTATTTAAAGTAAAATAAGCAAAAACAATAAGGTATAAAGTAATAAGCAGAATTGAATTAAAATAAGAAAACTGAATTCATTGAAATGTAAATATTACAACTTAGAATGAAATTACAAAGAAAGGAAAATCGGGCAGAGTAACGATATCCTAAACTCCACCCCCTAAAACACTAGCCTAGAGCATCTATTTATAGCAATGAAATGAAGGTTCTAGTGGAGAGAGTTCACGGATTGCCAGCTTGGCAATCCGTGTGCTTGTGCTTTTTTGATGCAATCCTGAGCCCTCTGATCATCTCTAATCATTCCCACTTTGATATCAACCCTTGGATTGAGCTCTGTGACGTGTTAGGACCAATGTAATGATGCCACGTTACATTCTTTGTGCTTGTTGAGCCTCTTACATACCCCTGACACGTCTGACAATCTTCTAGATGTACTTGATTTGACCAATACACCCTTAATCTCAGTAATTAGAAGGGACGGGTAAACTAGGGTTCATAGGTGAATAGTAGTTTCTGGGTTGAGGTTAATTTGGGGGGCGGGAGTTGGGTAAAATGTTATTTTATTTAGTTTGACCTTCATTGAACATTGACCCGTGTGTGGGGTGTTTGACCGTGGGATTGCTGGGCTTGGTGATGGGCTTTGGATATTGGATTTGGATTTATTATTGGATTAGGTGATTGGACTAGGCTTAGTATTTGCATTTTCAGATTTTTGGTTTAGAAACACATAAGGACTAAATGTGTATATTTTGAAAATCTAAGGACTAACCCTGAACTTCTTCAAAATATATATTCCAAGGGCTCATGATGTAAATTTTTGATTCTCCAAGGACCATAGATGTCATAATATGAAGAGTATCTTCCATTGACTAAAATTGCCAAATTCTGAAACTTGGAGGACCAATTCTAACAATCTCATGAATCTTCAATCAGGGATCAAAACTGACAAATCACATATCTCTGAGGACTTCTAAGGCTCAGCATTGACTTTCCTTGACTAATCTGCACACGTTCCACTCTCGTGCTCGTATTTTCTGATTTCTGTTTGTTTTTTGTCATTTAACGAGATATCCGTACCTGCACATTCACAATCACAAAAACATATTTTCTTTGGCGTTTTAGGTTAGTTTTTGGATTATTAAGTCCTATTTTGGCTAAGAAAAGGTGAGTGAATAAGAACTCACCATACCTCACTAAATATAGTGTTGTGTTAGCTACTCTACCTAACTTATGCACTATATTATTGTAATTTTAAACAAAAAACATAGTCAACAGATTACACAAGATCAAATGAAAAAAAATCTTAATGTCAGAAATATATTTAGTCACATTTATTCATAGTTTTTATAGGTAAACGTATCTTTTTATGATTATGTAAGCCATGAGATATCAATATCCAAATAGTGATCGGGAGGTCGAGGTTGATCGAAATACACAAAACACGTGATAGTATTCCTGAGAGAGAAACTAAAGATAGGGTGATGTGTGAAAGAGTTTTATTTGACATGAATGATGAGGCGAAAAGTGTATCACTTTTAAGGGGTCAT
This sequence comes from Artemisia argyi, assembly GCA_030686995.1. NCBI lineage: Eukaryota > Viridiplantae > Streptophyta > Magnoliopsida > Asterales > Asteraceae > Artemisia > Artemisia argyi. The sequence continues at coordinate 167,995,715 of CM060700.1, read as the reverse complement.
TTAAGCCCGAATTCGAGATTATTTGATCAATTATTGCCCTAAATCGTTCCTTTTGTCATTTTAGGTACTTTCAGAGAGAAATCTGGAAAAGGAAGCATTTTGGACGTTTTGGAGCATAAAAGTGAAGAAAACGGCAAAGTCTCAAATTTCCTTGCCGGAACAGTACCTGACGACGTCAAACTTCTACACGTGACGGTATCAAGAGTGACGAAAGAGGTGGATGTGGAACTCATAACGTGATGGCCCAGAAAGTTTTCAAGCTTATTGGCCTGACGGCGTCACCAAGGCCGTCAGGGTCCAAATACTAGTGACGGCCCAGAGTGTTTCTCTACATGACGACGGCAGAAGTGGATCTAGGAAATACGAATTTCATCATGGCGGCGAGTTGACGGCGTCACAAGCTATAACGTGACACCGTCAAGGTGTAAAATCTATATATAGTTTTCCAATTTTCATTCATTGGTGTGCAACTTTGAGAGAATAAACCCTAGATGAATTTTAACAGCTTTTGAAGGGTTTCAACCCCTTGATTCTTCCATGTTCAATTGAAAATAAGTACTTATTCAAATCATTCAATATGTCTATGTGTTGTGTGATTATATCTTATGCTTGTCTTCTCTTTAACATGCTAGGCGAGATCTTTATTGTGTTTGCTTAGATGTAGTGAAACCTAGATGTTAATTATGGGTTTTGATTGTTTGTTTATAATCGTTACGGATGATTGTATTCGATGTTAGGCTTAAGAAAACTGGCAGACTTCCATTTGTAACTTGCTTGAACGTCTTAAGAAACATGATCGGAGGTGTACTACAATTTTTGGTTGTATTTAATGCGTAAGAGAATTTTAATGATCCCATGTTAGGAGATTCTAATGGCTCGACATAGGAGTGAAGTAGGATCTTATAGAGTTAGGGAATATTGTACATGGCCCTACGACTGGTATTAAGGAATATGACCCGTGATCCATGCAATTGTAACAAGCTAATCAACCTGTAAAAGATATCTAGGGAGTAATGAAATCTAAGTAAACACAACTTTCCTCATTATTGTTTCCACCACATTAATATAATAGTTTTATTTTCATTTCTTTTAATTTATTTTGATTGCATCTTTAGATTAGTTGGGTTAGTTGGCTAGCAACTAATTCCGCCCACTCATTCAAAACCTGAGATTTTACTTGCTTTCTATAAAATATAAAAATACAAAAAGAATCATCCCTCACCTCTAGACCTAGTTTAGTAGGCTTTCTAATCCTAGCAACACTATTCCTGAGTTGAACGATCAATCTCCCGGTACTTTTCACTATACTATACTACAACGATCAGGTATACTGCCGGGTGGGGGTTGTAAGCTTCTCAAGATCCCTTAAGAGGTAAAACCTGTTGCGAGGGCGCAATTCCCACGTATCAAGTTTTTGGCACCGCTGCCAGGGAAATAGTTATTGTCTAGGTTAGGATTTCTTTTTATTAGGTCTAGTTGCTAGATTCCTTTCTAGTAAGGTTTTATTTTTATTTTTAGGTTTTCTTTAGTCTATCTTATTTCTTCGTTTCTTTGTTTGTAACCTTTACCATCCGACATCATGGAAGGTGGTAATGTTGGGAATTATACTAACAGTTACCACGGCTAGTGAAGACATTACAACTGCTGAAGAATGTACTTGCAGTGGAAACTCATTACCACTGCAAGAACATATATTACCACTGCTGTTTAGATAACTGTTAGGAAACGTGTTTAGATAAATATAGAATAGATCTTGTGTATATCTTATTCTATTAGCATTATACTTATCTTGTAGAAGAGGACTCCTTGTGCTATAAAAGGAGATCCTAGGCTAAAGGTTAGATATACGTTTTCTAGAGCTTCAAGGTGTAACCCTAGTGATACTAAGATCACTCGTATTATTATCATTAATAATATTGGAGCTAACCGTTTGTTACATACATTGTTCTCATTCATAAACAACTGTTTCACTCACAATCAAACTTCTAAGTGTTACTAAGTAGATTCCGCATACTTGGTGATATAACTCAAAGTATCAATTTAACACAGTTCAAGGTGTTTAGATCCATCAAGTGGTATCAGAGCCAGGCTTTGATACTTTGATTTAGAAGACTCTAGTTCACTCAGAAGAATCAATGGAGACAGAAACCAGTCAATCCAACATTGCTGCTAAGCTTCCAAAGCTTAAGTTGAATGACTTTGAGATGTGGAGGCTTATGATCGAACAATTCTTTATGGTGCAAAACTATACACTCTGGGAGATCATTATGCTTGGCAATTCCTTCAAACCAAGTTCTACCTCAGAGATGGTTGGTGGCAAGGAAGTAATAAAGGTTAACACTAGACCTGTTACTAATGATGAAAGACTTCAGATGAAGAATGATCTGAAGGCCAGAGGTTTGTTGCTGATGACACTTCCTAGAGATCAAGTTCTTGCATTCAGCAAGTACAAGACTGCAAAGACTCTGTTTGAGGAGATCTGTAATGTTTTTGGTGGAATGATTCCACCAAGAAAACTCAGAAGACCCTGCTGAAAAAGACTTATGAAAACTTTGGTTCATCAAGTAATGAATCTATTGATAGCATCTTCACAAGGCTACAAAAGATTATTACTCAACTCACTGTTTTTGGAATTGAGGTGGAAAGGGAAGACCTCAATCTAAAGTTCTTAAGAAGCTTACCCTCTGAGTTTGGAACCAATGTTGCAGTGTGGGAAGATAAGCCAGATTTGGAGACCATGAAACTTAATGATTTGTACAATAACTTCAAGGTTATTGAACAGAGATTGAAGAAAGCTGGAAAACTAAGCACAGGTTCAGGAAGTGTAGCACTCATATCATCATCTGTTGATGATAGTTCAGATGGAGAAAGTGATAGTGATGATGACAGTGCTAACATTGTTGTTTCCACTGGTAGTTCAAAGAGGCAGATTGCAGGACTTAGTGATTCTACCTTCTATGCCTTTATATCAAGTCAGGTGGGTGGTTCAATTCTCAATCATGAGGATTTGGATCAAATTGATGAGGATGATATGGAGGAGATGGACACTAAATGGCAGGTGGCATTACTAAGCTTAAGAACAAAAAAGTTTTGGAAGAAGACTGGAAGAAAGATTAACATAAATGGTAATGAGACAGTAGGTTTTGACAAAAATAAGGTGGAGTGCTATAATTGTCATAAGAAGGGGCACTTTGCCAGGGAGTGCAGGAAACCAAGGAAACCTGACAACAAGTCAACTTGGTATAAGCAGGACAAGAAGAAAGAACCTACTACTGATGAGTCAAAGGGGCTATTGGCTATTGATGGGGTGAGCTTTGATTGGAGCTTTATGACTAAGGATGAAGAAGATGATTCAGAGTATGCAATGGTTGCTACTGAGCTTGCACTAATGGCTTTTTCTGACTCTGAGGTACAAATTAATAATGCTTGCTCTAAAACTTGTAAGGCCTTAAAAGAGTATGAGAAAATTAAAGCACAATATGATGAACAATTGCTAGAGTTAAATCATACTAATTATAACTTAGCAAATCATAAAAGAGGCCTAGGTGTTTTAAAAACTCAATTAGAGCATTATAGGGCAAATGAATCTAAGTTTAATGATGATATTGCAGTGTTAAGAAGAGACTTAGATTATCAGGTTGCTGTAAACAAGGTTCTTAGGGAAGAACTAGAAAAGGTTAAAAGGGCCAGTGAGAATATAAAGATAACTTGCAATACACTGGATCACCAATCCAAGTGTATTGACAAAATTTGGGAAGCCCAAGTTGTGAACAAAGCCAAATCAGGAGTTGGATACAAATCTGTTCCACCACCTCTAAGAGGTGTTCCATCACCTCCTGGCATTGACTTAGCTCACACAGGATTAGAAGAATTCCAGGAACCAACCATGACTTATGGACCAAAATTTGTTAAAGAATCTGTTATTGAGAAAGTTCAGGTTGAGGTTGATACATTTGATAGTGCCAGTGACTCATCTCTTAAAGATGAAAGTTTGAATGTTGAGTCTAAACCTAGTGTTCCTGAGAATGTAAAAGTGGAGGTTAAAAAGAGTATTTCTGATGTTGTCAAAGAGAAGCCTAGGTCACAACCTAATTTCACTAGGCCCACTACTAGATATGCAGAGATGTACAGAAGTAGGTCAACAGCTCCTAGGGAAAATATGAGGAGTTGGAATCATGTTAAATCTAGGCAATTTGGTAGTGACTTTGTGTTCAACAACAAACCCTGTCATATCTGTGGTAGCTTTGACCATTTGTCTTATAACTGTACCTACCACTTGGGTAGAAGGGAAGTGTTTGGGAATACTAGGGTGAATGGCCAAAATGATAATAACTTAACTCACCCAAATCCACTTAGCAAGATGATTCCCAGGTCTGTTTTGCTTAACTCTGGCTTTAAACCAATTTCCACTGCTAGACCAGCAGTTGCCACTGCCAGAAATAAAAACAGAGTTTACCCTAAGCCCCATGTTGCTACTTTTGTTAAATCTACACAAACAGGGAAAAAGACCAATTTTGAAAAGAAAGTTTACAATAATCACAAGTGGATACCCAAAATTTCAAAACCAGCAGTTTCCACTGCAAGGCCAAAGGTTTCCACTGGTGGGTCTGTGAACAATAAAAGGGTAAATATGGGAAATGCTGTTAAGGCCTCAGCACGTTGGGAATGGAAACCAAAAGGAACCATCACCTCAAACAATCCCAATGGTGTATCAATGACCTTTGACAGATACAATTATATTGATACACGAAGCAGATCCAAGTCATTTGTGGCCTGGGTCCCCAAAAGGAACTAATTCCTTTATTTTGTGTGCAGGAACATTCAAAGACTACAAATGATCAAGGATACTCAGACAGTGGATGTTCCAGGCACATGACTGGGAATAAGTCCTATCTTTCAGACTTTCAACCTTATGATGGACAATTTGTCAGCTTTAGAGGAGGAATTGGTGGCAGAGTTTCTGGCAAAGGAACAATCAAGGCTGGAAACATAGACTTTGAGAATGTGCACTATGTGAAAGAACTCAAGTACAACCTTTTCAGTGTGTCACAGATGTGTGACAAAAAGCATAGAGTTCTATTCACAGAAGATGAATGCTATATCTTATCTAAGGATTATAAGCTCCCTGATGAAAGTGAAATTTTGCTTACAATTCCTAGAAAAGGAAATCTATATAGCATTGACATGAAGAACATAGTAGCTAATAATGATGTTACTTGCTTGCTTGCAAAAGCCACTTTGGATGAATCCATGCTTTGGCACAGAAGACTTGGTCATGTTAACTTCAAGACCATAACAAGATTGTGAAAGATGGACTTGTCAGAGGTTTACCAGAGAAAAGATTTGAAAATGACCAAACTTGTGTTGCCTGTCTCAAAGGAAAGCAACACAGAGCTTCATGCAAGACCAAGGCATTCAACTCTATTGATCATCCACTCTTTATGCTGCATATGGACTTGTTTGGTCCTACATCTGTGAGCAGCATCAATTTGAAGAAGTATTGTCTTGTTGTGACTGATGATTTTAGTAGATTCACATGGGTTTTCTTTTTAAGAACCAAGGATGAAACCACATGCATCCTTAAGACATTCATCACTGAAGTTGAAAATCAAGTTGAAAAGAAGATCAAGATCATCAGGTGTGACAATGGGACAGAGTTCAAGAACAAAGTTATGGATGATTTTTGCAGTGACAAAGGTATTAAGAGAGAATTTAGTGTTGCAAGAACTCCTCAACAAAATGGAGTTGCTGAAAGAAGAAACATAACACTAATTGAGGCTGCTAGAACCATGTTAGCTGACTCAAAGCTTCCAGTGACTTTTTGGGCTGAAGTAGTTAACACTGCTTGTTACATACAGAACAGGGTTTTAGTGGTCAAAACAAAGAACAAGACACCTTATGAGTTATTCAGAGGAAGACCTCCTACTTTAGAGTTTATGAGGCCATTTGGGTGTCATGTTACTATTCTCAATACCATTGATCATCTGGGTAAATTTGAAGAAAAGTCTGATGAAGGCTTCTTTGTTGGATATTCCATGGTTAGCAAGGCTTTTAGAGTCTATAACTTAAGAACAAAGAAGATTGAAGAGAATTTGCATGTTGAGTTTCTTGAAAATAAAGCTAACATGGCAGGTTCAGGACCAGATTGGCTATTTGATCTTGAAACATTATCCAATACAATGAATTATGTACCTCTTACTTCAAGTACAGGAGACAAAGATCTTGAAGATTCAGAAGAATTCATTGATGAAGATGAAGCTTGAAAAGATGATGAAGATCAAGTTGTTATGCCACTATGGGACTTTGTTGATAATTCTGAAAAGAAAAGTGATGCAGATGGTGTGAATTTTGATGTATTGAATAAAGAAATTCCTGCTAGCAATGGTAGCTCAATTCCTACTGCTACACCAGAAGTTTCCACTGACAGCCCAAATGTGGAATATACATCTCAGGAATCACCAAGTGATGATGTAGAGATCTCAAACATGACTACAACATATGATATTCCTAACACATCACAGACTTCAATTCATAAAGTGCATCCACTTGATAATGTTATTGGTGAACTTCAATCAGGTGTGAAGACTAGAAGACAGACAAAGAAAGATGATATTCATGGGTTCATCAGTGAAGTTTATGAGTCCAAGAAGCATAAGAGAAAGAATGAATGTTTGTTTTTCTGTTTTCTCTCACAAGTGGAGCCTAAGAATGTTTATATGGCTCTAGAAGAATCTAGCTGGGTTGAAGCAATGCAAGAGGAGTTGTTGCAGTTTAAACTTCAAAAGGTTTGGGTTCTTTGTGACTTACCTGATGGTATGAAGGTCATTGGTACTAAATGGGTTTTCAGAAACAAGAAAGATGAAAGAGGTATTGTAATCAGTAACAAAGCTAGATTGGTTGCTCAAGGATACACTCAAGAGGAGGGTATTGACTATGAAGAAGTTTTTGCTCCTGTTGCAAGGATTGAGGCTATTAGATTGTTTCTAGCCTATGCATCATTTATGGGCTTTACTGTCTATCAAATGGATGTTAAGAGTGCCTTTCTGTATGGTACTATTGATGAGGAGGTATATGTCTCTCAACCTCCAGGCTTTGAAGATCCTCAACACCCTAATAAAGTGTATATAGTGGTTAAGGCTCTTTATGGCTTACATCAGGCTCCAAAGAAGTGGTATGAAACCTTAGCTACTTATTTATTGAATAATGGGTTTCATAGAGGCAAGATTGACCAAACTTTGTTCATCAAGAAAGACAAGGGTGATATTTTACTTGTTCAAGTATATGTTGATGATATTATCTTTGGGTCTACTAGACAAGAGATGTGCAAAGAGTTTGAAGATCTGATGAAAGATGAATTTCAAATGAGTTCTATGGGAGAACTTACATTCTTTTTGGGGCTGCAAGTACAACAGAGTAAAGAAGGCATCTTTATCAGTCAAGACAAATATGTGACTGAGATTATTAGGAAGTTTAAGTTTACTGATGCAAAACCTTCAAATACCCCTGCTGACAAGACTACTCATCTATTGTTGAAGAATGCTAGTGGTGCTAATGTTGATGTGCACACTTACAGGTCTATGATTGGTTCTTTGATGTATCTTACTTCATCAAGGCCAGACATTATGTTTGTTGTATGTGCTTGTGCAAGATTTCAAGTGACTCCAAAGACATCACATATGACAGCAGTGGAAAAGATTTTTAGGTATTTGAAGACATATCCTAATCTAGGATTATGGTATCCAAGAGAATCCCCTATGGAATTGGTCACATACTCAGATAGTGACTATGCTGGTGCAAGTTTGGATAGAAGGTCAACCACAGGTGGATGTCAATTTCTTGGACGTAGATTGGTGTCATGGCAGTGCAAGAAGCAAACTATGGTTGCTACTTCAACCACTGAAGCAGAATATGTAGCAGCTGCTAGTTGTTGTGCTCAGATCTTATGGCTTCAGAATCAATTATTGGATTATAAGTACAATTTCATGAACACCATTATCTATATAGATAATAGTAGTACCATATGCATTATTAAAAATCCTGTGCAACACACTAAAACTAAACATATTGAAATTAGACATCATTTTATTAGAGATTGTTTTGAGAAAAAGCTTATTAATGTTGTAAAAATCCACACTGATGACAATTATGCTGATTTATTAACAAAAGGGCTTGATGTGGGTAGGTTTCAATACTTGGTAACAGGTATTGGAATGCTAAATCCATAAATCTTTGATGTCTAATACTTTTCAGTGTTGCAGGATAGTTTTTAGGTACTAGTATTGTTTGTATATGTATGTATGGTTTTCTACTAACATGTATGCAGAGAAATTTTAAAGCACAGTGGAAAAAGTCATACAACAGTGGAAAGATTGGTGATAAAAGCAAAAAGAAAAAGTACTTTTATTGATATTGAAGAAAGTACATCACATCCATTCAGATTACATTGTCACCAGAACTGAAAAACATCACAAAACATAAACCAACATCCTAACACCTACTCCATGGGTTTCTTTCCCTTTCCCTCATAATCATGCTTGCCTTTGGAAGCTTTCTTTCTCTTCTCATCAAAATAAAGTTGCTTCCTTGGACAAGCAAGTCCCAGAACTTGCTTGGGAGGCCTTGGTGCTTGTGCCGGCTTCTCAACAGCAGGCCACTTCGTGTTGCTTATGGCAGACTTCAATGCTATGGTAAGGGCTTTTGGAAGTTCTTTAGAAAGGTTGAAGGTTGGATCATCATCATCATCAGAGGAAGAAGTGGAATAGAACTCCATAATGGCAATTCTAAAATTTTTCGAGGAGCACAACCAAGTGGCCTACCTACAAAAGTCAAACGAGAAGAGTGGCCCTGTTTTTCATCAGATTGTGGATTTTCTAAATACAACTCATATAAGGTATGCCTTAACTATTAATCCTAAAATTTATGTCTCTCATATCAAACAGTTCTGTAACACTGTGGAGTCCATAACTCTTGAACAATGAGACACACATGAATCTGTGGAAGCTCTAAGAGCCACAGTGGATGGGGTAACCATTGATGTTATTGAGTCATCCTTGAGGAGAATTGATTGGCTCCAAACGGTCAACCAAAGTCAACCACGGATGTGGTCAAGATGGTCAAACAGCCTAGAGTCAATGCTCCGCGGAATATAGTGTTTCCCCGGGTCGTTATGTCCCGACGAGGTGTGAATGGCTATCAAACGGTTTCGTGATCGGGTGAATTTGGATGGAAAAAGGGTTTGTGTGTGATTAAGCTAGGGAATCTACAATGGAATAGCTTAAACAAGCTATATGAATAAGACGGGAAAGTAGGAAAAACCAGAAACGATTTAAACCTAAAAACGCGTACGTTACGTTTAAATAAAACGTAGACGTACAAAATAAAAAGTGAAAAGTGAAATCTGAAAACCCCCAGGGGGTGAAAATGACACTTTTACAAACTTAAAATAAAAAAAAATTTAAAATGAAAATAAAGTTATTAACTTGATTATTTTAATATTTAAACACTAATTAATTAATTAAAACTATTTAAAAAGTAAATTAAACCTAATTTATATAAACTACAAATTAAACTAAAAACTTGTAAAAATATTTTCTAAACCTTAAAAAGAACTTGAAGAAAGTATAAAAAATAAAAATAAATATTTTTCTCTTTTTATGAGTTTTCTATTAATTAAAAACTATTTATATTAATTAAACTAATTAAACTAATTTAAATTACAAATAATACTAAATTAACTTAGAAAATTATGGAAAAATTCCTAAAATTATTTTATAACATTTAAAAGCTAGGAAAAATATAAAAACTAGCTACTACTTTATAAAAATTAATTATGCTATTTAAAACTTAAATATTACTTAATTACTAATAAAACTAATATTAAATCTAATAAATACCAAATGATAAAATAAAAATCTGAAAAATTTACTAAAATTACTTTACTATAAAAGGTAATTAATAAAAATATAAAAATACCAAGTGCTTAACAAAAATTTAAAAATGAAAATTAAAATTAAATTACATTAAATAGAAACTATCACTTAATTTTAAATTGTTTTTTTTTTTCTTTTACAAACCTATTTTACATCTAAAAACAGCAAACTTTTGTAAAAACAAACTTAATGGAACTCAAAAATAAGCACTTGAAGTGCTTATTGGGTCAATAGCTGACTTCTGTTGACCAGGATGGGAATAAAGCTCAAATCAGCTTAGGTGGGACCCACAATGGGTAAAACTGATCCAAATAAGTTGTTAGAACATGTATAAGCTGGAAAAGAGCAATAGTGACCACAGAATAAGCCAATGGGCACAAATAAGCACTTAGGAATTTGTTTTGAAACTGAAAATGGGGACAGATTTAGGGGGCTGATTCAAGTGGGGCCCAAGGGTTTCAAGTTCAAACCCAAGGTCAATCTTTCAAGCCTGGTAGGAGGTGAGTTCAAAGAAACCAATATGGGGCCATGGAACCCACTGGGTTGGCCAGAAAACCACCACCAAGTGGTGGTGGTGGGTGATGTATCTGCTGAGACAGAGCAGATTGCAGCCCTGCAGGTGGGTTTGGAGTGATGGTGAGGCTCAAAGAAAAATGGAAAAAATAAAACAGATGTGAAAACTCAAAGATGAGGTGGTATACTATTAATAGAAACAAATTCCAAAGGTTAACTCCTAACACAAAAATCACATTAAATCTGGCAACTTTTGGAAAAAACTAAGAAATGCAAATTTGACTTTTTCAAATATCCTACCACAGTTGGCCTTTTTTAGTTTTGATTGCTTCTATACTACTGAAGACATGTTTACAAGTTAATTTAAAACCAAATTAAGTTAAAAGAACCACTTATATAATGAAATGAAGAGTTATGGAACTCTATGACCCCCACAGTTAACTGTGGTGGTGGAATGTGTGGGATATTGACTTTTTGATAAATGAGGACTTAATTTCTAGGTTTTACTATCCTAATGTAACCTATGTAAACTTGTTTCAAGCACAAACAACAACTAAACCACTTATAAGCTCAGTGAACAAACCTAAACCAAACACCCCTTAAAAACTTATGATTTCTTTATTTTCAAGAGATTTCACTGACTTGAGCTATCAAACTGATTTATTAACACTTAATATGATGAAGTAGAGCACATGAAACACAAAGAATTGAAAATAAGCAAGTATTAAGCTATGAAACAGTGAAGAGCAAAAAATGGAACTTAGGACTCACAAGAGATTTGGGGCCAAAAACTGAGAACCAAGGATTATTATCACATCCTATAGCCTTCCATAAGGCACTACAACCCAGGATATTCCAAAACTTTCCCTGCTCCAATCACCATCATCATCACACACAATTTTTTTTATTTTCACTCTATTTCTTTTGATTTTTTTTTTGAATTTTTACTTTTGATAATTTTAACTAACTTTAATACTTCTAGTGGCTTATATCAGCTATATTAAGAACTTACATAAACTTAGGAATTCAGATTAACAACAGATGACAACTAAGAAATTTATTGAGATTTTTGAATTTTAAAGCAAAACTTTATAAATTGAAATTTAACATGAACTTGAGTTTATAACTTGAATAAGGTTTATATATCACTAATTAAACTGGGTACAAGGTTTTTTGGCTAAAAATTACAAGTGAAAATTAAGTTTTATATTAATAAACTAACTACACTAGTCTACAACTACATTACTCTCACTGCCGCTTCTTTTCCATCTTTTTCTTTACTTATACAAGTCCTTGGAGATTTCCTTGACTTTCCCACACCTTCTCAGCCCTTAGATGGCTTTCTTTTGATCTGAGCCGTTTAAACCTTTTTTTGGCGGGAAATGGGGAGAGGGCAGTTGTGGTGTTTCTGGTGAGGCATTTAATGAGGAGAGGGGGGTGAATGTAGGTGAGGGTATTTATGAGGGTTGGTGAGAAAATGGGAGGAGGGGGGAGACAAACAAGCAGGGATTAGGGGCGTTAATGGTGGGAATCAGGAGGTTAGGGGTGAGGGTGTTGAAGGTTTAACCTGGGGTCAACGCTGGGTTTATTAAAATGGGAAGGGAGTGGGCTGGATTGGTGGGCTTGGGGTGTATGTTGGACCAGGCCATGTTTTTGGTTTGTTTGTTTATTTTAAGCTTAGGAAACCACAAGGACCTATTATGTAATTAGGTGAAAGTGAGGGACTGAAATTGTACAAACTCCAAAATTATCATAAGGGACCATTCATGCATAGCTTAAATATCCAAATACCCATTTTTACAATTTTTGTACTTTTCAAAATTCCCGAGGACCATTTATGTAAATTTCCAAACCTCGGGGACTAAACATGTAATTTCCTCAAAATTCTCACCCAAGGATCATTTTTGATAATTTATGATTTTTAAGGACCAAAAATGATTTTTCTTTCAAAATTATCCCACCAGGGACCAAATCTGACAATTTCTGAAACTCCAGGCACTAATTTTGTAAATTTCCAAAACTTTCCAATTTTTCACCAAGGGACTAAATATGACAATTTATGATTTCAAAATGACCTTTGGTGATAATTTTCTATATTTTGAATATCCAGGGACTAGTTTTGTAAATTTATGAAAGTTGAGGGACTAAAACTGCTAATTTTGCAAACTTTGTACGTTTTTCGTCTGTGTTTGCTCATTTTGCATCTAAAACATATAAAACACAATTTTGAAATATTTTTAGTATTTTGATGCATTACTGAGTGTTTTTGTATGTTTTGCAGTTCAGATTAGACCAAAAATGATGAGTGTTTGAGCACTCATCAATCCCCCACACTAAACTATTGCTAGTCCCTAGCAATACTGTTTTGAAAACTTGATGGATTTTAAACTCTTTACCAAAAGCCATCACTTCTGTAGTAGCCAGGTGTAAGAACTGTGGCACACCTGATAACCGTGTGATTTTGAGCAAACCACCAGCTGTCAACGGATTTGAGTAGTCTTTGCCAGAAGCCGTTTGCTTCTGGACTAGCCAGCTCTTGATGGAATAATCAACATCTTGGTGAGCTGATTACCAATTATGGATTTTCCACGGCCTTTACCACAAGCCATAATCTTGCGGGCTAGCCAACTCATTTGTTTTTGGGGAGTTGAGGAACCATACAATTTTGGGCAAATTGCAAGCCATAAACGGATTTGATATGTCTTTACCAAGAGCCGTTTGCTCCTGGACTAGCCAATCCCTTTTGTCATTTAGACAAGGCGGACTGATTACCACAAAAATTTTGAAGCGCCAGTGAAAATTTTTTGAAAATTTTGAAATTTTGGCTAAAAACGGGGGTATTATATAGTAAAATGTGATAAAATTCGCTAGAATAGCGAATACCCCCCACACTTAGCATGAATATTGTCCTCAATATTCAAAGTCCCAGCTATTATGCCGACATTTTGAACGTAAAAGGGCAACATTACAAGCTAAGCGTGGAAAACACCATTTTGTATTTTTCACTTTTGTAACCATAGAATGGGGGACTCCCCCACACTTAGGGTGAAAACCCTATAAGCATGCTACTGTTTTTGTTTACCGAGTCGCTAGCTTGACTCGACCCCGAATTCATTTTTCCTTGGGGAAGCATGATGTGGAAGAGACAATCTCAATCGGACTTTCATTCAAGATGTTTGGACAAACATTTGAAGCACGTGAAAGTTCCACACCGATGAGATAAGTATCCGGCTCAAGATAATGATACATGAAAATGCCGGGATCAAATATAGTGTCCTCATTCCCGAAGGAGTGAAGAAGAGAGGAAGGAACCTCGAGAACAGGCTAATTAGCCTGAGTTTGGATTTCAAAGGTTGAGCTCAAAAACATCCCGGGAGGGTGGGTGGGGATTTGCAAATCCTCAAGATTGAGTGTATCTCCCCCCGGGTTATCATACTCCGTAGGAGTAATGATAAGGTGATCAATGGTGGGCTCAGAAAATATTTCATTAACATCACTGATGTCTCCATGAGATAAAGACTTTTCATCAGTGGGTGAATCATTAAGCCCGATATTGAGATAGGAATTGAGTGATGGATCATCATTATTCAATAAGCTTTCAAGGAACAGAATATCCCCCTCAGAATCAAGATAGTTATCATCAACTTCATACGAAGTTGAACTATCTTGAGCAAGGAATGCTTCGACTTCCTCCATATCATCTTTGAAATCAAAGAGATCATCATCACTTCCCGATAGAAGTGGATTGGAGTGAGTAAGTTCATCGGCGAACTCCTCGAGAAGAAAGTCAACATTAGAGTGGGGAAGGGATGCATCAACATACTCAATGTCTCCATAAGATAAATAATCATCGCTGGAATCGGAGACACTCTCAATTTGATCATTAGGACACTCAATGGGTGAAGGAATATCACATACATGATCCAAAGTTCCCTGTGACTCTCTCGGGATTCGGACAAAGATCTCAACACTAGACTTGATTAATTCGTCCGATTCCTTATTAGGAACAGTGCTAAGATGCTCATCCCCCATGTTCAGAGAGTGAGTGTGAACTTCGGGTGTGATAACAACAGACTGAGGGAGATGAGAGGAGCTAACATTCATGGAATTTTCAAGTTCCATTTGTTCAACGGCTAGTAATGTCTCCGTCTCATTATTTTCTCCCTGATTTTCAATAGGAGGAATCACAAATGATGAATCAGACGAACCCTTATAAAATTGAAGGATATCAAGGGTGTCTTCATTATCACTATCATTATCACAGTCTAGAAGAGCAGCTTGACGAAATTTGGCACGTGTTATACCTGCTTGTTCTAAGACAAGTAATTCTTCCGTACTCAATTCGTTTTTGGCCTCTCGTTCTTCAGCAAGTAATTCTGCCATAGATTTCTCACGAGAGTCTCGAAATGGTGTAGTAACCAACTCCTCCTTAAGTTCTTTTAAAATATCAAGAGCCTTTAGTAAAAGGTCTTGCTCGGTTTCTTGAGGAGTTGTGTGAATCATATCGTACTGTGGAGGTGGGTCTGAAAACGAAGAGTCGTAATTGTTACAAGGAAATGGATTCCTTGTTTGACAATCCGAGCTAGAGTGTGGACCTCCACAGTAATCACAACAGTAAAACTGATGTGGCTGTGAGTGATAAGTGCTAGAGTTATAATCGTTACCAGGAAACTGCTCATAGACAAGCGTGTTTCCCGATTGACAATCATAACTGTAGTGTGAACCACCACAGTACTCACAACAGTAAAACTGCTGAGACTGATGGTGTGGTAACTGATGGAATGAATCAGTCGTGTCATGGTAGGAATAGGGATTCTGGTTATAGACAGACCCGTTTCCCGACTCTACCATGCCGCAGCTGGGGCAATTGCCACCATTATGAGGATTACCACACCACTGGCAAACCAGAAAGTGTGAATGAGACATAGAAAGAATCAAAAGTCTAGGGAGGGGTAGGGATGAAGAATCAAAGATGTGAGAGGGTAAAGGTGAATATTTTTGGATTTTTGGATAAACATTTTGTACAAATAGGAAGAAAAATGTTTTTGTGTTTTTGTGTTCGTTGAAAACTGAGTTTAAAAAGTTTTTGGGAACGGTTTTGTTTTGAAAATAAGAAAATATGAACAAAGGATGGATAAATGTACAATGGAACGAATTCCAAGGTCACTAATCAGAAAAACCGTTTAGAAAACGCACACAACCTCCCCGGCAGCGGCGCCAAATTTTGATTGGCTCCAAACGGTCAACCAAAGTCAACCACGGATATGGTCAAGATGGTCAAACAGCCTAGAGTCAATGCTCCGCGGAATATAGTGTTTCCCCGGGTCGTTATGTCCCGACGAGGTGTGAATGGCTATCAAACGGTTTCGTGATCGGGTGAATTTGGATGGAAAAAGGGTTTGTGTGTGATTAAGCTAGGGAATCTACAATGGAATAGCTTAAACAAGCTATATGAATAAGACGGGAAAGTAGGAAAAACCAGAAACGATTTAAACCTAAAAACGCGTACGTTACGTTTAAATAAAACGTAGACGTACAAAATAAAAAGTGAAAAGTGAAATCTGAAAACCCCCAGGGGGTGAAAATGACACTTTTACAAACTTAAAATAAAAAGAAAATTTAAAACGAAAATAAATTAATTAACTTGATTATTTTAATATTTAAACACTAATTAATTAATTAAAACTATTTAAAAAGTAAATTAAACCTAATTTATATAAACTACAAATTAAACTAAAAACTTGTAAAAATATTTTCTAAACCTTAAAAAGAACTTGAAGAAAGTATAAAAAATAAAAATAAATATTTTTGTCTTTTTATGAGTTTTCTATTAATTAAAAACTATTTATATTAATTAAACTAATTAAACTAATTTAAATTACAAATAATACTAAATTAACTTAGAAAATTATGGAAAAATTCCTAAAATTATTTTATAACATTTAAAAGCTAGGAAAAATATAAAAACTAGGTACTACTTTATAAAAATTAATTATGCTATTTAAAACTTAAATATTACTTAATTACTAATAAAACTAATATTAAATCTAATAAATACCAAATGATAAAATAAAAATCTGAAAAATTTACTAAAATTACTTTACTATAAAAGGTAATTAATAAAAATATAAAAATACCAAGTGCTTAACAAAAATTTAAAAATGAAAATTAAAACTAAATTACATTAAATAGAAACTATCACTTAATTTTAAATTGTTTTTTTTTTCTTTTACAAACCTATTTTACATCTAAAACAGCAAACTTTTGTAAAAACAAACTTAATGGAACTCAAAAATAAGCACTTAAAGTGCTTATTGGGTCAACAGTTGACTTCTGTTGACCAGGATGGGAATAAAGCTCAAATCAGCTTAGGTGGGACCCACAATGGGTAAAACTGATCCAAATAAGTTGTTAGAACATGTATAAGCTGGAAAAGAGCAATAGTGACCACATAATAAGCCAATGGGCACAAATAAGCACTTAGGAATTTGTTTTGAAACTGAAAATGGGGACAGATTTAGGGGGCTGATTCAAGTGGGGCCCAAGGGTTTCAAGTTCAAACCCAAGGTCAATCTTTCAAGCCTGGTAGGAGGTGAGTTCAAAGAAACCAATATGGGGCCATGGAACCCACTGGGTTGGCCAGAAAACCACCACCAAGTGGTGGTGGTGGGTGATGTATCTGCTGAGACAGAGCAGATTGCAGCCCTGCAGGTGGGTTTGGAGTGATGGTGAGGCTCAAAGAAAAATGGAAAAAATAAAACAGATGTGAAAACTCAAAGATGAGGTGGTATACTATTAATAGAAACAAATTCCAAAGGTTAACTCCTAACACAAAAATCACATTAAATCTGACAACTTTTGGAAAAAAACTAAGAAATGCAAATTTGACTTTTTCAAATATCCTACCACAGTTGACCTTTTTGAGTTTTGATTGCTTCTATACTACTGAAGACATGTTTACAAGTTAATTTAAAACCAAATTAAGTTAAAAGAACCACTTATATAATGAAATGATGAGTTATGGAACTCTATGACCCCCACAGTTAACTGTGGTGGTGGAATGTGTGGGATATTGACTTTTTGATAAATGAGGACTTAATTTCTAGGTTTTACTATCCTAATGTAACCTATGTAAACTTGTTTCAAGCACAAACAACAACTAAACCACTTATAAGCTCAGTGAACAAACCTAAACCAAACACCCCTTAAAAACTTATGATTTCTTTATTTTCAAGAGATTTCACTGACTTGAGCTATCAAACTGATTTATTAACACTTAATATGATGAAGTAAAGCACATGAAACACAGAGAATTGAAAATAAGCAAGTATTAAGCTATGAAACAGTGAAGAGCAAAAAATGGAACTTAGGACTCACAAGAGATTTGGGGCCAAAAACTGAGAACCAAGGATTATTATCACATCCTATAGCCTTCCATAAGGCACTACAACCCAGGATATTCCAAAACTTTCCCTGCTCCAATCACCATCATCATCACACACAATTTTTTTTATTTTCACTCTATTTCTTTTGATTTTTTTTTATGAATTTTTACTTTTGATAATTTTAACTAACTTTAATACTTCTAGTAGCTTATATCAGCTATATTAAGAACTTACATAAACTTAGGAATTCAGATTAACGACAGATGACAACTAAGAAATTTATTGAGATTTTTGAATTTAAAGCAAAACTTTATAAATTGAAATTTAACATGAACTTGAGTTTTTAACTTGAATAAGGTTTATATATCACTAATTAAACTGAGTACAAGATTTTTAGGCTAAAAATTACAAGTGAAAACTAAGTTTTACATTAATAAACTAACTACACTAGTCTACAACTACACTACTCTCACTGCCACTTCTTTTCCATCTTTTTCTTTACTTATACAAGTCCTTGGAGATTTCCTTGACTTTCCCACACCTTCTCAGCCCTTAGATGGCTTTCTTTTGATCTGAGCCGTTTAAACCTTTTTTTGGCGGGAAATGGGGAGAGGGCAGTTGTGGTGTTTCTGGTGAGGCATTTAATGAGGAGAGGGGGGGGGTGAATGTAGGTGAGGGTATTTATGAGGGTTGGTGAGAAAATGGGAGGAGGGGGGAGACAAACAAGCAGGGATTAGGGGCGTTAATGGTGGGAATCAGGAGGTTAGGGGTGAGGGTGTTGAAGGTTTGACCTGGGGTCAACGCTGGGTTTATTAAAATGGGAAGGGAGTGGGCTGGATTGGTGGGCTTGGGGTGTATGTTGGACCAGGCCATGTTTTTGGTTTGTTTGTTTATTTTAAGCTTAGGAAACCACAAGGACCTATTATGTAATTAGGTGAAAGTGAGGGACTGAAATTGTACAAACTCCAAAATTATCATAAGGGACCATTCATGCATAGCTTAAATATCCAAATACCCATTTTTACAATTTTTGTACTTTTCAAAATTCCTGGGGACCATTTATGTAAATTTCCAAACCTCGGGGACTAAACATGTAATTTCCTCAAAATTCTCACCCAAGGATCATTTTTGATAATTTATGATTTTTAAGGACCAAAAATGATTTTTCTTTCAAAATTATCCGACCAGGGACCAAATCTGACAATTTCTGAAACTCCAGGGACTAATTTTGTAAATTTCCAAAACTTTCCAATTTTTCACCAAGGGACTAAATATGACAATTTATGATTTCAAAATGACCTTTGGTGATAATTTTCTATATTTTGAATATCCAGGGACTAGTTTTGTAATTTTATGAAAGTTGAGGGACTGAAACTGCCAATTTTGTAAACTTTATACGTTTTTCGTCTGTTTTTGCTCATTTTGCATCTAAAACATATAAAACACAATTTTGAAATATTTTTAGTATTTTGATGCATTACTGAGTGTTTTTGTATGTTTTGCAGTTCAGATTAGACAAAAAATGATGAGTGTTTGAGCACTCATCAAGAATTCTCCAATTGGATGATCTCAATGGTATCATCACATTACCCAATTCAGATATTTTTGAAAATATTGCTTTAATGGGGTATGATACATCTGAACAAAAAGTAACTTTCAGAAAAGGATGTTTTTGTCCCCATTGGAGATTTTGCATTCACACTCTTTTACAATGCCTAAGTCCTAAGAAAACATCTTATGAACAATTTGCATCAACCATGGCTTATCCTTTGGTTTGTTTGACAACTGATAGGACTTTCAATTTTTCAAAGTTTATTTTCAATAATATGAAAGGCAGTGTAAAGAGTCCATATAAATTTTTGATGTATCCAAGGTTTGTGCAAGCAGTATTAAATGAGTTTCAACTACAACCTCACAATAGAATTTATGAAACCTCCTGTCTTAAGCCAAAAGTTTTTCAAAACATGAGTAAGGCTTCAGATCTTTGGAATGGGGAGGTTCATCCACTTTTTCCTCAAATGCTTGCTAAAATTTCACAAGTACAGGGTGAAGATGCAACCATCCTAGTTGTATCCCATAACACACCCCATATTGTTGTTCCACCAATTCACCATACCCCTGCAGTCACTCACACTTATGAGAGAAGGCATAACCAACCAACTTCTCTCATCTCAACATTGCATGTTGCTGAACCTTTTGGTTTAGGGACAAGCAGTGGTGGTTCAAGGCTTAATCCTAGTCCAACTAGGGAAGAGCCTGAATCAATGCCCCATGATTCGCCTCTCCCAACAGGTAACACAGTTGGAAGTGTTGAGGGCAGTGTGTAACTACCTGAATTGATGGACATTTGTACAAAATTAGTAAGGCAGGTTCAAGCTCTGGAGAAAGATCTGGCACAGACCAAAGTTCAACATGCCACAGAGCTGAATCAACTGAAGGCAGAGATTCAATGGTTACAGAATGAAGTAGAGAATCTCAAGAAGAAAAGATCTGCTAAAGTTGTGTTCTCTTCATCATCTTCACCTCAGGATGAGTTTTTTTGCAGGTTCTAGTAGAGATTTGGGAGATTCTTCTAAACAGGGGAGGAAATCAGATGCAGAGTTTAAGGAGAGGAGTCTAAATTTTGATAAGGAATTTGCTGAGTTAACTGATTCTGGTAATGCTCAAGCAAAGGAAGATGCAGCTGAGACTAAGGGGAGGAAGATAGATTTTGAAGAAGATTATGATATGGATGCTGATGCTAATTTTAATTTTGATGATACAGTTGGAACTGCTCAACCAATTTCCACTAATGTAGAACAAGTTCCCACTGATCAAAATATTTCCACTGCAAGTGAAAACATTCCCATTGATAGCCAAAATGTTACCACTGCAGAGGAAGAAGCTGCCAGAATAAGAACAATCAAAGGAAAAGCTATTGTGACTGGTTCAGAACAAGAGCAAACAACAAATATTTCTAAGAAAGAACAAGCTCAGATTGATTTTGATGCAAGATTGGCAGAGCAATTAGCTGCAGCAGAGAATGAAAAGAAGAGAAAGCTAGAGGAAGATGAAGTTGCTAGTTTTGTGGAAGCAAAGAGGTTGGATAAACTTGAAGCAGTAATGGCAGAACCACTTTCAGTTGCTCCACCAACTGTCATACATGAGAAACCTCCAATGTTCACTTATGTGCCGACAGAGGAAGAGATTGACTACATGATTAATAATGATCCTATAATCAGAAAGAAGGCTATTGAACTTATTGCAAATACAACCTTGAATGAAGAACAAAGGTCTGCTCAACTAAAAGATTTCATTCAAATGAAGAATCAGCAGGCTCTTGATGACATCATTGTGGATGTAAGAAAAGGTCAAAAGAAGCCAAGGAAACTTACAAAGGCACAGATCATTGCTGAGATGAAGACCTTTTGTTGTCATGTTGGCAATATGAAGATGGCTCAATTCAAAGGAATGTCACATGATCAAATTGAAGGTATTTACTACAGGATTAAAAGACAAGATAGTAATTTCATTCCTATGGATCAAGAACCTGTAGTAATGAAGACAAAAAGGTCTGGAGTGAGTCTTGGATCAAAATATGCAAAGAAATTGAAAACTCAGGAGTCATCTCAAGCATAAGAGGGTCCTAGCAAGTTGACAGAAGAACAAGTTACAAACATGATGTTTATAGAGACTGATGTACTTAATATTGAACCTCTACAAGCAAAATATCCAGTAGTTGGTTGGGAAATCTATTCAGATGATTTTGGAGTTGCTTGGAAGATTATCAGAACTGGAAGTGTCACAAGTATTTGCAGAGACTTTGAAGATATTGTTAGATCTTGTGATAGAGAAGACTTGGATACTTTGTGGAGGATTGTTCAAGATCAGTTCAAGAAGGATGAACTTGTTGATGTCAAAGCTAAGGAGTTATGGGTTCACTTCAGAAGATTATATGAACCTGACCCAAGTGACAGATATTGGAGATTTGAAGCTCATAACATGAATACTTTGTGGAAATTTTATTACTCAAGTGTTGTACATCATCTTTCTACTCAAGATGGAGTTGATGTGTTTATGCTTGCAGAGAAATAATATCCATTAAGAGCTGGAGTATTGACTGTGATGATGTCAGTGAAGCTTAGATGTTGGGAAAGAAGTGAAGTCATAGAAGATTTGCTGCAAATGATTTATGATCAAAGTGTGAGAGTTGATAAAGAGTTAAGAAGAAGAAGATAAGTGTTTGGAAGAATTCCCATATCCTCATGTTTGCTGATTACTTGAAGAAACTTATTGATTTGTTTTTTAATCATAAGTTTAGGGGAGGATTGTTGGGAATTATACTAATAGTTACCACGGCTAGTGAAGACATTACAACTGCTGAAGAATGTACTTGCAGTGGAAACTCATTACCACTGCAAGAACATATATTACCACTGCTGTTTAGATAACTGTTAGGAAACGTGTTTAGATAAATATAGAATAGATGTTGTGTATATCTTATTCTATTAGCATTATACTTATCTTGTAGAAGAGGACTCCTTGTGCTATAAAAGGAGATCCTAGGTTAAAGGTTAGATATACATTTTCTAGAGCTTCAAGGTGTAACCCTAGTGATACTAAGATCACTCGTATTATTATCATTAATAATATTGGAGCTAACCGTTTGTTACATACATTGTTCTCATTCATAAACAACTGTTTCACTCACAATCAAACTTCTAAGTGTTACTAAATAGATTCCGCATACTTGGTGATATAACTCAAAGTATCAATTTAACACAGTTCAAGGTGTTTAGACCCATCAGGTAATATCTTTGAACCCATCAACCCACCACAACAAAACCACCAACAAAACCCACAACTAGCAAACCAACCTCCTAGGCCCCGAACTTTAGGAGAGTATTCCCGTCCTAGCGACCAAGGCTATCGAAACACCATTGAGCTCACTCAAGGAGCCAATGTGTCCCCCTTGCGATCCGACACCATCCGGTTGGTGCAATGAGGATGTGCATGCCATGGACTTCGTTCCGAAGATCCTAACCAACATCTCAAGGATTTCCTTAAAATCGTAGATTCCATAGACCTTGATGTTGTAACTAGAGAGTCGAACCGATTACCTCTATTCCAATTCTCTCTACGTGATCAAGCTAGTCAATGGCTTGAACATTTACCCCCGGGATCCATCACGTCATGGGATGATCTCACTTCTCGTTTCCTTGCTTAATTTTACCCATCGGGGAGAACTACGATGCTTAGAAATGATATCTTGATGTTCCAACAACGTCAAAGTGAAACTTTCTATGAAGCATGGAATCGTTTCAAGGACTTACTCCAAAAAGTCCCTCATCATGGCATAAATCTTTGGCTATTAGTTCAAATCTTCTATGACCATATCGATCTCTCCACAAGGTGAACCATTGACCAATCGGCCGGTGGCAAGCTGCGTGATCTAAGTGTGGAAGAATCATGGGAACTCATAGAAGATCTTGCTCTCTATGACAATGAAAGTTGGAATGATCCCTGTGATTTGAATAAAACTGTCAAGGCAATATCTTTGCCTTCGAACAATTCTAGCACTCCCGACCGTAGGATCATGGAACTTGAAGACCAAGTCAAGTTTCTCATGAAATCCTACGAAGCTCCTAAGCCTTCAAGCCAAGTGAACAAAATCACTTCTTCATGCAAATTATGTAGTGGTCCCCATGACACTCGTGATTGCGTGGAACTCCCCGGACAAGCTTTTGTAGATTATGCATCCTCGTGTACCGACGAAGCGGGAGACAAGTGGTACACTTTCAAACCCGAGTCAAACCCTTACAGTGATTCCTATAACCCTTCTTGGAAAAATCACCCGAACCTTAGGTGGAAACAAAACCAAAACATGCCCCAAAACAATTCTTCCAATCCACCTAATCGGTACCAATCAAATGGTCCACCCTCTAACCGTACTTTCAACAACAATCCTTCCAATAACTATGGTAGTACCAATAATCTTGAAGGGTTGATGTCCAAGTTTATGGCATCTCAAGAAGCTCGCATAGCTAAGTTTGAAACCGAATTCAATCAAAAACAAACGGAGATGACCAATAAGATTTACAACTTGTTGAAAGCCCTCAACAACCAAGTGCTAACTACACCTAGGAAGGACACTAGGGACACTAGTAGCGGAATCCAAATTAAGGACCCCTCATCATCCAAACATGTCCACTTTGGCAACGTTGTCACCATTAAGCCAATAGATAAGAATATAGAAGAAAGTCACAAGGATGAAGTTGGAATAGAAACCGGGACTAAGGATGAGGTTAAGGAAGTTGAGGATATTAAGGACGAAAAGTTAGAGGATGTAGAAAACATAGAAGAACACTTTGGTAAGTTACCCACCAAGGAAGAACGGGAATATCATAAGGATCTATTCGATGACCCCGAGACAACTTACGTCCTTGGTTCACCACTCATCAAAGCGGGTGATCCCTCTAACATCAACCTACCTTGCAACATTGGGCATATGCATGTGTGGAAAGCGTATATCGATCTTAGGTCTCCTATAAACATTATGACTAGGACCTATTACAATTGGGTAATGAAGAAGCAACTTGAGTATAGGATGATGCCTAACAAGAATTGGATGAGCAACTTTGTAGGAAGAGTGAAAGGATACATGTCTTTGTAGGAAACTTCACTTATGTTACCGACTTTGTGATTGTAGAGGATATTCGTCCGGTAATTAATGGTTTCCTAAGTCAAGTAGTGTTCAGAAAACCGTTTGTTGAGGCCTCTAAGATGAGTTATGACCCGTCCCTAGGGATAGTTAGATTCAAGGATGAGGACGATGAGATTGCTTACCAAATGCCCTATAAGATTGAACAATACCGTCTTCTATCAAACCATGAAAAGGAACACAAGCAAGCGGTCTACTATAGGAATGATGAGGATAGACGTAGAGGAGTAGATTATGTCATTAGTAGAATACTCGGTTTCTACAAGGAATGTTTGCAACTAGGTCCGGAATACAAAACTAAGATTGGAGATGACCTAGAGAATGAGACCAATGGTGAGGTCACGTAATAGCCCATGACCTTGAGTCTAGCTATAAGACTCGTAAATAAAGAAAAGCGCTTCTTGGGAGGCAACCCATGTTTTGTGTGTTTTTATTTGTTTGATTTTTATTTGTTTGATGTTATTTGCTTCTGTATGCGTGTTTTATTTTTATTGTTGGTAGATTATGTTTCAAACTAAAATTGTGAAAATGCTTTATTTTGTTGTTTAACTTTGTCTTAACTTCATATAAAGGTATTTTGCAAAAGCTAAGTGTAAGGGGAAACCCCAAATTTGTTTATAAGAACGAAAATGATCATGATTTTCCACAAAATTAAATGAACATGTATATTAGTAATTGTTAGAGTCAAATGCTTGTATCTAGTCATAATGATGTTTTGCAGGATTTTCCAGGAAGTAGGACATAAGTTTTTCCAGAAATTTTCCGGAAACTTAACATAAAGATTACTGCAGGTCACTTCTGACGGCGTCAGGGTTTAACACCTGATGACGTCACGTGCAAAAATTCTGGAAATTTTGCGAGTTTTGTTTTTCAAACGGAGTCTTAAAAGTTTTTGTTAATTCTTAGTTTTATAAACTCCAGGAAATCTGCAAACATTCATTCCACAAGCATTATATCCTTGCAAATATAGATTGCCGCAGATTTTACGCGAGGTTGACTTGATTGTTTTCTCAGGTTTAACAGGTTATATATGACAAGAAGATGATTTATATTTCTGGAAGGGAAGCTTTGAACGTTCATTTTCTTGGAGGAAGATCTAACCTTGTTAACACACTATCCACACCGAACGAATCAGGGGAGTATTTGTTTTCATTCTTTTACCTATTTTAATTTTACATTCTTTAATTGAATATTGGGGACAATGTTCATCCTAAGTGTAAGGGGAGGGTAAATGATGATACCTTATAGGATACAATTGCACTTGAGTTTGTTTGTTTGATGGTAGGTGTGTAATAAAACTAAGAGAAATACTTGTTAGTGTAATTTTAGCGCCAAATTTAAAATTTTTTACAACATTTAGGAGTGTTTAGCCTTAACAAGTGTCTCATGGATAGGAGTTGTATGACAAGCACAAAACCGTACAATTCAGAAAAAATTTCCACCCAAATATGTGAGGTTCGCCTTTAGATTTGATAGGAAAAGCATTCATTATTAGTGCTTATGAGTGTACCGGTAGCATTTAGATTCTAGAACTTGCGTTAGTGATGCATCCCGAGACCGCTAGTGAGACTACATTAGTGTAGTAGGATTTACTACATGATAAGAGGCATTAGGATCACCCTTGTGTTAAACCCGTATCATAATTACTTGACCATTTAAGTCATATTACTTGACTAGTAAAGTCAATTAATTTTCCCACACCTTAGCGTTGTACTCATTTCTAGTACACGAAACCCCTAGTACACCCCTCTAAGCATATCTTTTCGTTTCTAACTTTAAGCAT
Organism: Artemisia argyi; assembly: GCA_030686995.1. Taxonomy (NCBI): domain Eukaryota; kingdom Viridiplantae; phylum Streptophyta; class Magnoliopsida; order Asterales; family Asteraceae; genus Artemisia; species Artemisia argyi. The sequence continues at coordinate 167,969,405 of CM060700.1, read as the reverse complement.
TTTACTTAAAGAAAGAATTTGTTACAACCCACCCAAAATGTGCAACCAAATCGCCTTAGCCTTCCGTGTATGTACTCATCTTTAGTGCATTATCGCTATTTGTTTAAACCCTTAGTTACTTATCTAATTGATTACATGGTTGCTAAGTCGAGTCATATTTTGTACATATTGTTTTGGGATGATTGGGACTCATGGGTAAAGTACTTGTGTTTTGGAGTAATGGGGAAGAACATCATATATTACCCCCATATGTGCGTTAATCTTAAAAAGTACTCCAAGTGTTTTGATTATCTTGATTCAAGTCATTAGAGTAGTTTATTGTAAATTATGTAAAAATTCAAGTGTAAGGGGAATGTACATTCCCTATGATGTATTATTTTGGATGGTAGGGTAAGAGTGTATGAAGAGAATATATATATATATATATATATATATATATATATATATATATATATATATATATATATATATATATATATATATATATCGAAAAAATTAAGAAAAAGAAAAAAAAAGAAAAATAAATAAATAGGAAAAAAAAAAGAGAAAAACATATGGACTACCATCCCGTTTCATTCTATGTTTATTTTATGTTTTTGTTGTTTTTGATTTATTAGCTTAAGTCGAGTCGAGTCGAGTCTTGGCTTAGCAACGCCATATTATACATGTAAATAACAAAGATGATTAACTCGCCACCAGTAAATATTGCCTTTATCCAACAAAACCGTGTTTTCCATATCCCTACACCTAACGTTATAACCCTTCAAAAGACCTCTTTGATAGTTTATCCTTGGTGCTTACGCAAAGTGGTGGAGGTTTGATCCTTTCCCAAGCCTGTGGTAATCTATTTGCTATGGCAGGTAGTGAGAGATGTTTTCCATTTCCATATTGTGATATATACTTTATTACACCCGAGAGATGTGAGTATCGAAACACTATTTGTGAGGTGCTAGTGTATGACCTCCGTGCTTGCTTTTGGTTTTTAGTTAAACGATTATTTGTTGTAATTACTTTTATATTAGTGTTAAATGACCCCTAACTTGTATTTTGATTAGAATAAAAGCGCATTTGCTTGAGGACAAGCAAATCTCAAGTGTAAGGGTATTTGATGAGGCGAAAAGTGTACCGCTTTTAAGGGGTCATTTAAGCCCGAATTCGAGATTATTTGATCAATTATTGCCTTAAATCGTTCCTTTTGTCATTTTAGGTACTTTTGGAGAGAAATCTGGAAAAGGAAGCATTTTGGACGTTTTTGGAGCATAAAAGTGAAGAAAACGGCAAAGTCTCAAATTTCCTTGATGGAACAGTACCTGACGACGTTAAGCTTCTACACGTGACGGCGTCAAGAGTGACAAAAGAAGTGGATGTGGAACTTATAATGTGACGCCGTCAAGGTGTAAAATCTATATATAGTTTTCCAATTTTCATTCATTGGTGTGCAACTTTGAGAGAATAAACCCTAGATGTTAATGCTAGGCTAGATGTGGAACAAAAGTGGATGTGGAACAAAAGAAGTGGATGTGGAACTTATAATGCTAGGCTAGATCTTTATTGTGTTTGCTTAGATGTAGTGAAACCTAGATGTTAATTATGGGTTGATTGTTTGTTTATAATCGTTACAGATGATTGTATTCGATGTTAGGCTTAAGAAAACTGGCAGACTTCCATTGGTAACTTGCTTGAACGTCTTAAGAAACATGATCGGAGGTGTACTACGATTTTTGGTTGTATTTAATGCGTAAGAGAATTCTAATGATCCCATGTTAGGAGCTTCTAACGGCTCGACATAGGAGTGAAGTAGGATCTTATAGAGTTAGGGAATATTGTACACGGCCCTACGACTGATATTAAGGAATATGACCCGTCATCCATGCAATTGTAACAAGCTAATCAACCTGTAAAAGATATCTAGGGAGTAATGAAATCTAAGTAAACACAATTTTCCTCATTATTGTTTCTACCACATTAGTATAATAGTTTTATTTTCGTTTCTTTTATTTTATTTTGATTGCATCTTTAGATTAGTTTGGTTAGTTGGCTAGCAACTAATTTCGCCCACTCCTTCAAAACCTGAGATTTTACTTGCTTTCTATAAAATATAAAAATACAAAAAGAATCATCCCTCACCTCTAGACCTAGTTTAGTAGGCTTTCTAATCCTAGCGACACTATTCCTGAGTTGAACGATCAATCCCCCGGTACTTGTCACTATACTATACTACAACGATCAGGTACACTGCCTGGTGGGGGTTGTAAGCTTCTCAAGATCCCTTGAGAGGTAAAACCTGTTGCGAGGGCGCAATTCCCACGTATCACTAAACCAATATGCAAGCACGCCCTTCTAGGAGAGTCTAGAAGGGTGAGTAAAAGCGCTAGCTAGCTACACTTTGCATGAATTACAAAAGCAGTCCCTACGTTTAACTAACTATTATATCTAATGCAAATCCCATTACTGTCGTCACTTCAGGCTAACAGTCTCCCTCGAAGTGATGACAGCCGGGAATTGCTTACAATATTTCCTACAATTAAATAATAAAGTCTTCGAAAGCTCAACAAACTCTGGAGATGTCTTCGATGCTCTTTTTCTTCTACTGTATTCCAGCTTTGTTCTTCTATACATACCGACAAAACACTGTAAGATATATTCCAAGTGTTAATAGTGAAGTCTTCGTAAGCACAACAACTCTGAAGTTGTCTTGGTAGCTCTTTTTCTGCTCTTGTACCCCATCGATGCTTTTCTATATTAGTATTGATTTCTAATTGGGTTTTACCCCCTCCCAATTAGTGCGCCTTTTCTTCATTTTGGTATTTTCTGTGTTACTTCTGACTAAAAAGTGTTGCCAAATAGAATAGAAACCAAAATGAAAGGTTTGTAAAATAGGATAGACCAAAATAGGTTAGAATATACAGCTCCCTCCCAAACCGACATACCTTAAGTAGAATAGAAACTTGATTTTGTAGTAGTATCTTATGTCTTTGTCTTCTCATGCGCAAGGGATATTGTAGAAGACACGGTAAACCAGAAAAGCTTCAATCTATTGTCTTGACAACAGTGGTTGAACGTTTGGAGAGCATAAAATCAACCAACACTTCTTACTACATTGAATACTTCCCAATAACCAAACTTGCAGAAGTCGAAACAATAACACCAAAATAACAAGTTGAAACACTGATCATCTCTACAAACATTTCTCCGGCAATAGTCATTTAGCTCGATCACATGAACTTGTTGTGCATCCCCGATGTAAATGTTTCTCCCTCCATGATGCTTACGATCTTTCGGAAACATCATAAATCCGGGTACATCCCATACCTAGATCAAATAGAAGCTTCATTAATTCGTATATACATAAACACTATCCGTCAAAAGAATTCGATCAACACTGTCTTTATATTTCCCCTCAAATCAATCACAACCCCCTTTATCAATTCAATTGGCTAATATTAGTAACCACTTTAGAAAACCCAATATGACAAACTTGAGAATGAAGTAGAATTGCAGAAACTTGTGACTTAAGCTTGTACTATAGTTATGATTAAAAACGGCGTGGTGACTTACGTGCTCACCATCACGAGTCACTTACTACCCAACGATTACATAACCTCTTGAACTATCCTTAACTACGTGAGACATGGAGCACTACAACGTAACTTCTTAAACTGATACCTACATTCCAAACTTGGTAAAACTGGCCACAAACTCGGTAAAGCTGAAAAAACGAGTATTTTACAAAAACAACCCAAAAAACGCATTTATTGAAGATTTTAACTCTTTCTTTTTGCATAGATTCCTTCTAAATCCCTTAATAACATAAAAACATCTGCTTTCATGTTTAAATCCGTATGAACTCGGTTTTTCAAGAAGAAAGTACACGTTTTCCCCTAAAAACTTGTGAACAAGAAAAGAACACAATTTTGTATGCTTTAGTTCGTTCTTTTTGCAAAAATCCTTTCAAAACACAAAACAAAACATAAGAACGTCTGCTTTTATGTTTTGATCCGTAAGAACATGGTTTAGACAAGGAAAATACACATTTTTGTCTAAAAACGTGAAACTAAGTAAAAATGACATTCTTGATTCGTTTTTTGAAAACAAACACTCGAGAAATCACACCAAGGCTCTGATACCACATGTAAGCCACAAGATATCATGATCCAAAGAGTGATCGGGAGGTCGAGGTTCACCGAAATACACAAAACACGACATAGTATTCTTGAGAGAGAAACTAGAGATAGGGTGTTGTGTGAAAGAGTTTTATTTTATATGAACTAAACCTATATATAAGCACACCCCTCTAGGAGAGTCTAGATGGGTATTTATAGGCGCTAGCTAGCTACATTTTGCATGAATTACAAAAGCAGTCCCTGCGTATAACTAACTATTATATCTAATGAAAATCCCGTTACTTTCGTCACGTTTCAAGCTAACAGATTCAATACAAACGAGTGATCAACAATAGCCATTTAATTACAGATTCACTGAAATTTGTAAGTTCATTCAAACTTTGATATTTATATGATACTTTTGCAAATAATATAAATCAAGGGTTATATTTCTAAACCTTAGAATCACGAATTTGTTTCTAATCAACTAAAGAAACATGTTAATGCAAAAACAATCGTTAAAAAGTACACAAATCAAAGCTTCTGCGTTTTTCATGATTGCTCAAAATTCTCGATTTCTCACCAAAACTAAATTCAATATTTTTTTTCTTGCAGAGATATATATAAGGACATATTTCGTGATACACATTCGATGTTCTTCATTTTACGTTGTGTATCTCCAGAAACAAACAAAATGATAAAATAGTAAACTTACTTTTCCACAATTTTGGGGTCGAAGAATACATGTGATAAAATAGTAAAGTTACTTTATTTTTGGGTCGAAGAATACATGTGATACAAATAATACACAAATATTATTCAATCATATTTTAATACAGATTTGTGAACTAAAAATGTTGCATTATAATACGGCAAGTTGGTTGCTTTTCTAGTTATACAGGCGTTCTTATAAGTTAGTATAACTAACGGACACATATTTTTCTTCCATATATTTTGCAACTTACAATTTAATAATATTTTCTGTGTACTTACTTCAGTAACTTACTAAGAAAAGTTTACAAGAATCTTTATACTATAGTTTGGATTCATTTTGGGTGATTAATCAGATTATTGGAGAATATAATATTGTATGACTTTAGAAAAGTAAAGAGAAGAGAAAGGCACACCCTTATGGTGGAGCCTCTTTGGTATATGCTAATATGACTTTGAAAATAATAGAAAGAATTTTGAAAAAAAGAGGGATCACAGGAATTTTTATTAGAACTTGGAATCAACATTCCTTGACTATATCATAGTCATATCAATAAATATTAGAAATGGTATATTTTCTTTGGATACTTATTGAAGAGGAGTCAAGTCAAGTTCATTACAATTTTACTTTATTAAGTTATATAGGAACTGTCATTTTCTATATTTCTTGCGTACCAAATAGCACAAGGTATAGTTGCTCAAGCCAAATAGTCATATTAACGTCACCTCAACATCTCACTTTTAACACAACATATCAAAATACTTCCTCCTTTATGGCCAAGCCATTTCCATTTTTTGAGACTCATCATACCCAATTAAAACACGACATTCACGCACAAAACCCAAATAAAAAAAATAAAACAATACAAAAAAGTGAGAATTGGCGTAAACCAAGTGAATAGACTATGACTAAACATGCTATAACTTTGAAAGTAACATTTAAGGAGGGGTGTTATATTGGATTTTCAGGCAATTTTGATGAGGAAATAAACATACTAGTTAAGGTTGGTGAGCGGCAGGGACGGAATTATCTTACAGGTTGGGTTGGCCAAGGCCCACCCAAACCATATGCATATAAGTATACTTATAGGAGTATTTTGTCACAAGTCATATTATACAAAGTATTTAGGGTGCGTTTGGTTGAGAGGTATCGGAATGAGGGAATGATGATAACTATTATTGTGCATGTTTGGTTGCGAATATATAGATTTCAAGTTATGGACTCATTCCTTAATAATTTTCATACTTCATACCACTCATAAAATGTTGGTTTAGATCCATTCCATTTAATCATTCTACCCTACAATGAAACGTATAACGATTGTGATTTCAAAACTTATACCAAACGCACCCTTAATTATATCTAAGTGGGTTTGGCCCACCTAATTGCTATCTCTTGAAAGTATTATTAGCAATTTTATTACAGTGCACTTACGACAATTATGAGTAGCAACTTGTAACTATTATAAGTAGTTGATAACAGGAAGTCGATGATGCCAGCCAACTTTTTTCCATTAGATAACATATTTTTGTTTATTATTTTCTTCCCATCCAGGAACTAAATCCTAGCTCCATCACTGGTGAGCAGTTAAGGAGTTCTATGTTTGAGTCTTGAGATACTATAGAAAAAAGGGTTACGATTAAAAGACAAGAAAGACGAATATATTCGGTATCATGGCTTGAAGATGGTGGCGCCAAAACAAGTGCCAAGTGGGATTTGGCTTGGGGCTTGAGCCACGGTACCGGGTGCTCCAAAGTAGATCGATTAAGATTATATCAACCAAATAGTGTTTTGTGTATATATATATATATATATATATATATATATATATATATATATATATATATATATATATATATATATATATATATATATATATATATATATGATGCATGTTTTATAAAGAATAAAAAGGCTACAACACAAACTAAGCTTCACGCACAATAGATTCATCCATCATAGATTCCTCTGACAACGGTGGCACGAAGCTCATCCTCCTCCACCCCTACATTCAAAAACAAGGTTCCTCGAATGCCTTTATTGGCTCGTGGCCTCAGTCTATATACTCAAAATATAGTCACAGGGTACGTGCCGCTGCATTGCGCGCGGTTACCCTGCTAGTATTCTCTTAATATACCTAAGAAACCCCCAGTTGGTTAAATCTTATTAGTGTCAAGATTTGCCAATCACTTGTAAGGTTTCTATGAAACAAACCATACTAAACTACGATCCAAGTCTGACTTGTGGTTGCTGATATGTGCAAAAATGCAATTGTACGGCGAAATAAGTAAAATGAACATGTAATAAGCTGATTTGGGCTGGAACCGGTTTACATGAGCGTATAAGACTATTAAGATTTTTTGTGTTCTATGTGGGCCAAGTCTAAAAATGAGTTTGAGTAGAAGATTGGGCTTGATCTCATGGTACCTTTTCCTTTCATAACCCAACCCATACTACTTGCTAAAGATTTGTTGGCTATTGAAATATATTTGAAGCATGACATGAAGGATTGATTTCAGAGAGACGACTAGACGAGTATTGGAAGGGACGAAGGGTGATGGGCTGTTATCACTGTTCACTCTTACTAAAATCGATTAAGGACATATTAAGCTCCAACTCCAATGTTGCAAAAATCGTGAATCGGTAGTCGGGCGGTCGACCACCCTGCAGCCTGTAATCGGTCAAGGCGGTGATTAATCGGTGATTAATCGGTTTGGCATTTCCTACATGTTTTGGGAATTTCTGGAGAGCAAACTAAAGATCTTAACTGATTCCAAGCCTTCTATGTTTACAAACCTCAATAAAAGGCTTCAATTCTGATTATGAGACCCATTGTACGTTATAAGTGAAATAAACGATTCCCAAATTAAGTAAAATGCCTAAATTTCTATTTTTTTAAATTGACCGATTCAGCCGATTCGGCCGATTTTTGGCCGATTCGGCCGATTTTTGACCGATTCGGCCTATTTTTCTGATTTTTTTGCCTAGGCCGATTTTTTCACCGATTTTCAAAAATCGACAAGGTGCATCACCGATTAGCGATTAATCGGCCGATTCGGCCGATTTTTGCAACATTGTCCAACTCATGAGTCTAACACAGAGTGTTTGGGTAGTGGCGCCCGTAAGTCTAGCCGAAAAAGTTTAATTTTTTTTTTTTTTTTTTTTTTTTTTTTTTTTTTTAAATTTTGACTTTTCGAAAGTGCCCCCAAACAAAATTTAAATTGCCTCCCACCTAAATACTCAAATCCAACATTCAGCACTCTCAGACCTTATAAATCATTCGTTTTGATCATATTTTTTTCTTCCGCATTTTGTTGCTATTATCAAAATTAATAATAATAAAATAAATAAATAAATAAATAAATAAATAAACAAAAATAAAATTGCCCCCCACATCTTGTTTTTCTGGGTCCGCCAAAAAGTCATGTGCCGTCCGCCAAGTTGCTGCAATATGGAATCTCAAGTGGTTCAATATGGAGCATATAGACCGCTAATGTATTTGAGGCCACCTGGGTGTTATATCTATTATGAGGTTTTTCGATTTTGGTTTAAGGTCAGATGGGCATAAAGCAGATGATGAAACCTTTCCAATTTCCATATGGGCAACCAATTACCAAGTTAAATGAGTCATGCAAGATAGGACGACTACTTCACTTTGGTGTATGTTTTGCTCCATAACGGTTCAAGGAAATGTAGTTATCTTGCTGCAAATTTCTTGTTCTATGAAGGGACAATGACCAAGTATGGAGTTTTGTTTGCAGACTAACTTCATGACTTTAGTCTCTATTTAATGTAAAAAGTGTCTGCTTGCAGTTGAGAATTAAAAGTTTTGTTAATGATCCTAAACTGAAAGTTTGGTTGCTGGTTTTATAAGGACTTTTGGCTTTATTCATATCATTAAGCCTTTATGGAGCAGAAAACCATCTTTAGGTTGTTTGATATTGCTTTTGAAAAAAAAAAAAAAAAAAACATGTTTTATGCTAACTTCGTTTTCTCTCATAAAATGTACGTAACCATCTTTTTAAGTGATTTTCGCAAACACTATTATCTTGATACCTACATTTCGCAGACACAATAAATAATCAAATAATCTTTCCCAAAACACAGTCCCAAACGCCCTCTAAAATATTATCGTTGGCAATAAAATGCAAACAGAGGGTGCACCATCTTTGTAACTTAATTTTTTTTATTTAACTTACTTCAAGTCAGGAAATGTAACATATAAAACAATCTCTCTATTATTTACATGTTTTATGAAGTTATACAACTATGTTAATCATCATACTTATATTTTTGCTTGCAAGATAACAGCTAAAAGTTTAATTTAACATTCAATATCTCTGGTTTTAGAATTCAAATAACGAACTTGGACATTAGTTAACACCCAGACTGAACAAAAGATAATATGATGGAAAAAATTGAGACGCATATAATCATTTTACATTCAACATATAAACAAAGAGCGTATGGTGGAATACTCCTTGGTCCTTCCTAGAAAACCTATCATAAGTCCCTGGTTCCCTGAAACTTTATGTTACTAGGCATATTTGTAAGCATGGCAGTTAGTTCATAAATTTATCATTCATTTGCATGGTAGAGTTAAAAGCTTCATGTTAATATGTTAAAAGCCCAAAACAACATTTTGATTCTAGTTCACGCTACTGGCATGATCGATTATCAATCGTCCTAGTTTAGGCTACTAGTATGAATATATGAAATAACATGGCATAAGCTCTGTTGCTTGAACTCTTAAACCACCTAGCATGCATTCAACACAAATACTGGGTGTACTGCATTCATTTCACATGATCCAACAAACCATAAGAACTCCAAACTAGATAGCAAAAAGCACAACAATTACATCCATCAGCCGCTGTCTTACTTGTGATTTTCAGGTTCCCAGAGGACCAACTTAGCATCAATATAACCACAATTCTCAAAAGTCAACGATATTATATACTAGTACTAAAAATAAGCTACGACACTACTTGTCTCAGTTAACCACTACTTCCTTCTTAAGCAACCACCATATTGGCAAAACACTCTACAACTTACACAAGTGTAAAATGGCAGTTAAGAAAACCTGCAAAAACCAAAAGCAAACCCAAAATTAAACACCATCTTTGACTTTACTTCAAGTCAAACTTTAAAACATCAAATTCAGTAAATCTAACTAAATTCTAGAAAAACTATCAACAACCTATTTGGCACCTTAACACGAGTTTTGTACTTGAAAACTTATTTTATGTCAAATACTTAATAAATCGATTTGAATTTTCCATATGAAAATTAAAGTGTTTGACACTTACTAGGATCAGAAGCAATAAGCATAGCAGTCCCAGCAAAGCCACAAGTTCCACCATTCTTCTTATTCTTCTGCCAATAACTATTAAAAGCATACGAAGCATGAGAAACAATAGAATCAGGAAAATAGCAGCTTCCGGAGGCCGCAATTGCCTCACAGTCAGCGCCTCCAACTCCACACGCGTAATCTATCGACGCTTGCAACGTCTCCGCTGGCACACTCGGTTTCGCCACACACCACAAATTCTCACGCCCAAATGGCGGCGCCGGCATCACCACCGGCGGCGCCGCCATTGCGCCACCACCTCTCCCGCGACGAGGGTTTGGTCGCGGGTTACATGGCGGCAAATGATACCCAAAGTACGGCGCCGGCGGCTGAATCGCCGGCGCGAAAGCTCCTATAAGTGGCGGCAGAGGTGTAGTGGCGGCTGCGTCCGAAGGGGCAGTGTAACTAACCTCGGACGACCGTTCAATAAAAGACAGTTTTCTCGATGTTTGTCTTAGATTATTAAAACTAGTAAATGATTTTTTAACAGTGTAATAACTTGGTTCAAAACACTCACTAACTTCAATTTTTTTATCTAAGCCCCATCTAACAAGTGAATGATAAATATTTTCCTTAGCTAACAAAAACATTTGTTCATTTTTGTCACACAAGGGGTTACTAGACACAACAATAGTACTTATGTTAGTTAAAGGGTAATGTGACAAAACATAAGTCCTAAGCCATTTTTCAGCATTTAAAATGCTGGTTGAGACATCATTAAGGTTGTTGTGGTCCACAGTCACACATAGTGTGTGTGAAATTTGGGTTTGTGGGGTTGAGATTTGGAACAATTCTTGACCTGCAGCTGAAAGAAGATAGATATAGAAAAAGTAAATAAATAAATAATGTAGGGTAAGTAAAGAGGATGGTGTGCTTTTATTGAGCTTACCGGAAATGAAGAGGAAGAAGAGGGGAGCTAAGAGAATCACCATTTTTGACATTGTGAATGAAAAGAGTGAGCAAGAATGTGTTTTGTGTGTTTTGTTGGTATTGGACTGAAAAAGTTATAGGGAAATGGGAATTGTGTATGCCATTTCTCTGTCTTGTTACTTCAAACGGTAACTTGTTTTACTAGTTGTATTTGGTCACAAGAGGACTGCTGCTCCCTATCATCATCATTTACTAAATTACGAGATATGCGCGGGCCGCCGCGTTGCTGGCGGGCTTGTTTGTTTTTTCGTATTTTTTTTTTTAATATTGTTAATTAAATAGATATTTCGAATATATGTTCCATAAACGTTTGCAATATGTTCGTCTAATGAATTTGTCTAATGTATGGTATGTTTGAATGACATAGCTGTTTGCATGCATAGAATGAAAATAAAATTAGAAGATTTTAAAGTTAACTTTTTTTTTTTTTTTTTTTTTTTTTTTTTTTTTTTTTTTTTTTGAATTAGCTTGTGCACCTATATTTTTTGTTTAATTGTTATTGGGCACATATGTGGGCTTCTGTATGACAGTCTGGTTGCAAATAGTCCAATAATGACCATTAAGGTGTTTGATTAAGTACAATATTTGGAGAGAAATGTTTAATAAAGAAATTTAGGGTTTCAGATACTAAATTAGTAGCAGAATCATGGCGCCTAAATTTCCAAAATTGTTAAGTACTGCGCACCAAATTAGGGATAAGAGGATTCATAAGGTTCTTCATACTATATTTGGGCGAGAGAAAAAAGCGTATAAGGGTGATGAAAATTTTTACAATGAAAGGATTGAGGAGATTCAATCGAGGGTTGAGCATCGACATGGTATTATTTTGGAGCTTAAAAAGTTTGAAAGGGATGTTATTGTTGATCAGTGTTTGGTGGATTTAATGGATGAGGAGAAGGAGGATTTGGCTGAAATAGGGCGTTTGGTTCAGATGAGTTACGTTGTGCTGGCCAAAAGTCCATCACTATGAAGAAACTAAGCAAACTGGGGAAAGGTTGTTTGTATGCGGGTGTTCTGGGTGCCTCGATATTTTGAAGTATGCTAGTGTCTAATGTAGTGTTCTTGGTGTAAATGGTTAAGTAGTTTGTGTAACTAAGGTACAATGGTATTTTGGGTGAATGGAACTGTAGCCTGTAGTGTATGTTAGTGTCTAATGTACTTTCGTCGGGTTAAATGGTTAAGCAGTTCTGGTTGTGTAATGAATGTGGAACTAAGGTACTTTGGTTGTTGGTAATAATAAAAGTATAAGTTATTAGCTGTTTGATTTGTTTTTTATAATTTTACTTCCAATTTTGCAATTGATTGAGGTTTGTGATGTTGTTTTACTGCTTGTGAAAACAGCCATGGAGGTTTTCTGGTTTGCGATAATGTATGGTTATAAAGTTTGTTTTGTGATTTTTGGCTGTTTAGATAAAGTAGCATAGGATGCTTTGTACAAAGTTGATTGGTTTCAGATGGTTTTGGTATTATTCTGTTGGATGTGTTATGCAGGTGTCGATTCTTTTTTTTTTTTTTTTTTTTTTTTTTTTTTTTTTTTTTTTTTTTGTCTAGTAGAGGCGACAGTGTTGTAGAGAGTGGTTGGCGTATTTGCATTTACATGAAGTTACTATTGTGCTTGTGAAATATAAGACAAACGAATATTGTTTTAGGTAGATTGGTTTTACTGTTTTTTAATTGTGCATGTTTTTTTATATAAGTTGAGCTATGTATGCAGTATTCTGAGTTTTATTTCTTTTGGTTTGTCACAAAAGTTTGTCACAGAAAATGGCATCTACTTCTAGCTTTGATCAGTTGAAAGTAGCTTGTAACTCTAATAGATTGGAACATTGCTTTCGATTCTTGTTCATGGAAGAATCGGCTGAGAATGAGAGTTTGATTACGGTTTTGGAGGCACAATATGAAGCTGTACGTCAGAGGATGGTTAAACATCGAAACTTGCTTCAAGAGGGTAGAAGTTTTAGCCGTCTTGATCCTGTTACTGTTGATGGTTTGCGTTGTACTTCTGAAGGCCAGTATAAAGACGGTCTTATTTTGAATGCTTTGATTGTTGTTTTGGAATTGGCACGTGAAGCAAGGGAGGAGAAGCGTGCGTATGTGGTGGTGATGGAGCAATACGGTTATTTTTTTTCTTGTAGTGTTTATGTATGTTTGTAGTTCATTTTTTGTTCTTGTCTTTGTTAGTAGGACATTGTAATGTATGTTGCTTATGTAATTCATGTTTCTTATGAATAAAATGTATGAATTTCTTTGCATTTATTTGAGTTATGTTGCCTACATTAGTTTTTTTATATAGAATTTATGATAACAGTTTTGCAATAATATAAACTGCAGTAAATAGTAAAGTTATTATAAATTGAACTTGAAAGCCATTGCTAGATGCAGGCATTGTACAAAATACAGAAGCAGGTATCTGTTTTCTGCATAATAGCTGGGTAGATAAGTCTTAGTGCCTAGTAGTTAAACATATTTGTACAAATTATTGTCTCAAAAGCTGCACTTTAGTAGTGTGCAATAGGATAAACTATTATACATAGATGGTTGTCATTAGCTTTTACCATTGCATGTCTCCTAGTTTTCCGTTTTAGACTTTTTTGCACTTCCTGTTGCGGTTGTATCTGGGTTTTGTTGGAAAAGTGGTTTGCGAGCACTCTTTCTGGCCGGTTGATTTGCTGGTTTGGATGGTTGTGCTAAGGTTGGCTGTTCTATTGCCGGTGTGCTGAGACATTCTTCATTTTTGGTTTGTGAAGTTGGTTGAGTAGGTGCAGTCATGGTTGGTGGAGACGTTGGCTCAGGCTTGTTCTGTGTGGTAGCCATGGGAATGTCAGTTTCTGGTGACACAGCAACTTGTTCAGGTGAGTTGCTTTGTTTTGGAGAGTTAGTATAACTTTCGGCATGTGCTGGAATTTCTGCAACTGGTAATGGTAAGTCATCCCAATAGGTATCTAGAATAAAAACCTGCTTTTCTTTTGTAGATTCTGGGTCAAAGTGGAGCTAAAAAATCTTTGTTGTTCCTTCCAAACCAAGGATTTCTGCTGGGTATTCGTAGGGGTTTTTGTTAGCTTGGCTTTGCAATAATTGCTTGCAATCTTTTAGTAGTGAGTTTGCTTCGTTACTGAAGCAAGTCATTGTTACGTCTCCTATGGTGTCGGACAATTGGACCCTGAAGCAATAACTGTTTAAAAAATAAGGAAAATTTTATTTAGCAACAATTTATGTTCGTTATAATGTTAATGTTATGCGTTTTGGCATGATGCTATGTTAGTGGTACAGGTTACCTGTAAATGAAATCAGTTTCAGAGGTTGGTTCCTTGCATTGGCTATGCGGAAATCGTTCAGATATCTTCAATTTACAGTCGTGGCATTTTCTAAATAACCATGGCCTTTTTGTTTCGATTGAGGTAATAGTTGCGTTGACAGTAAAACGCACATTCTGTATTGCAAAAAAAGTTAACTGTTTGTTTTTATTGTTATTTAATAGTAGATATACTGTAAATGCAGATTACCTGTTGGTTCTGTGGGTTTTCGGCTATCAAATCTGCCAAGTTGACGCGGTTTCTTTGTCTTTCTTGCTGCGGGTCTGCAAATCTCTGGTATTGGACATTTGTTATTGCTGGTGGTTCAACAAATTGTTCATACCTGTATTGGTATTGGATGTGATTTTTTTTTTTTTTTTTTTTTTTTTTGTGTTTATTATTTTTTTTAGCATAAACTTTATTGTTAGTATATATAACTATTTGCTTACACGCTACGGATCTCATCACATTCTGGTATCTTTGGGTTGAAATAGTAGTGTGTTGCGTTTGTTGCTGAAAGTTGAAGGCCTGTAGTGTTTTATACAAATGCTAATTAATAAACTAAAAAAGAGATCTGATAAGTGTTAGGTAATTAGTTTACCTCCGTAGTGTTTTACTAATCATGAGCTGACTGCTATTATAACTGGTTTTTCAGCCTTCTCATATTCTTCTTTTCTGAAAGTGTGTGCATCTTCGTTCCATAAAGTAAAGCGCACCGTACGTCCACTGGTATAAGTATAGGGAATCTGTCAAAGTTAGTGTTTAACTGTAGTTGCAAACATTAAAGGAAATTACTCACTCTAAATTTTGTATGCCAATGTCTCTCCAGACTGGTGAATCTATCGTTGCTTTGATTGGGTGTTGTAAGTCACTCACATATTGAACGCAACCGATGTAATCTGAAAAAAGTAAAACGAATTAGCATGTCTGATAATGAAAGTTATTGTGTCCATGTATTTTTGATGTACCTGTTAACGGGCCTTCTTTGACATCGATTTTTGAAAAGAGATCTCGATACTGGGTGAACCTGAAATAATGGCTGGGAAAAGCCTGCATCCGGTATTTCCTTAATGTCCGTATATGTCCCAAAAGCCAGAGAAAGTGAGTGAGGCAGTACTTGCATCCATGTTTTAGCGTTTTGAAACCCAAACCCAATTATTCTGTAGTTTTTGTTTGTTTGAAGGAGGGCGTTGAATTTAGTTTTATCACGTATGTTAATGTTTGCTTGTATAGCTCCTTCCTGTAATTAAAATAGTAATATAAAAATTTAATGTATCATGTTTTATGAGTTTTACGGACTATGGAGATATGGGTGTCTTTGTTTCGATAGTAGGAAGATGGTATATACCTGGTTATCGATTAACATGCAACATAATAAGGCTGGTCTCCCTTGTTTGTTTGTTAGTGTCCATTTTCGGTATGCTTTGACACATATAGCTTTGTCAGTATCCGTTGCTTTTAGGTTGGCAAGGCTGATGTTTTCTTGCTGTGTAACAATTTCTTTGCCTTTGGACTCAGCTAGTGGTACAATGCTAGAGCTCTGTTCCATCTTCCTGTAGGTTAGAAAAAAAGTAAGAATAGTAGGTCAAGATGAGCGAATGTTTAATAAACCTTAAAATATTAGAATCGAATTATGATATGTAATTAAAGCAAAAAATACATAGAATGATAGCATATGCAAATAAAAGTTAACAATTTAATGTTTATGCTAATAGGTCAAAGATGAGGGATGCACGTAAAGTATAAGAACTAAATAGTTATGATAACAGCTAAAAGGGTATGGTTGCAGGTAGTTTTCCATTGTATCAATGTATATTAAAAGGATGTGTGTAAGCATGAGTGACCTGTATAAGTGTAATTGTGTGTAAAAAATCTTTGTAAACAACGTTCTTTGTTGTATTCTTATCCTTATCTTGCTGTTGTCTAATCAACATTTTTAACCCTTCAGGAGACGTTGCTCTTGATAGTGCAACGTAAAGTTGCCCATGGCCAAATACAGGTTCTGGTAAGTATACACCTATTTTATTTAACGATTGTCCCTGGCTTTTGTTGATCGTCATTGCATAGCATAGCTTCACTGGAAACTGTTTTCTTTTAAATATAAAGGGTAGTTTTTCATCCTTGTTAATCAACACAATACGCGGAAGATAAACCTTTTGGGGCATTCTGGTGCCAGTGATAATCTTTGCTTGAATAAGCTTCGTGTATATTTTTGTGACAATCATCCGTGTACCGTTACACAGTCCACCTGCTAGGTTAAGGTTTCTAAGGAGAATTATAGGTGCACCTAATTTAATTTTAAGGGTATGTGGTGGCATTCCTGAGAATGAAAGACTGTTAAGGTATTCTTGAGGATATAGAAGCTCTGGTGCTCCGCCAGAATTTGTCTTTGGTATAGCCTCGTCGATACTTGCATAACTATAGGTATCTCCATGTAGCATATCTTGTACCGTTGAATTTATGACATCGGCATTATCATTTTTAGGGCACACTATTACTTTTTCCTGTAAAGCCGCTGCAGTTGGCCTTTGCAATGTTTCCTTGTCATATATAAAGTCAATGAATTCCTGCATTGCTGTATTGCTGTCTTGAATGCAATATTTATCTGGTATTTTGACCCAATCTGTGTCGTCAGAACCATTGCCATCTGGTTGGCCAATGGTACTGTTTCCTATTCGAAGCAACCATTCAGAGAATTCTCGAGTTGCTTCACGCTGTTGCGTTGAAAGATTTGGTTGGCGTAGGCGCATGTTTTCTTTGAGCCTCATGATCTTGAAGTATGGCCATAAGTATGATAATGTTATTGATGAACCAATAACTTCAGGTTTTGAAGCATGTTTCTTTACCGGTAACGTTTGCCTGAAATCCCCACCTAACACAACTGTTTTGTCACCGATTTTTGGACGATCGAGTATGTCTCTTAATGTACGATCAAGTGCTTCAAAGAACCTCCGATCATTCATTGGAGCCTCATCCCATACAATAAGATCTGTGAACTTTAGTAACTCTGCTATCTGCGTGTTCTTTTTTATTGTGCATACTGATTCGTCAGTTAAGTCAAGCGGTAGTTTGAACCTTGAGTGTGCTGTTTGTCCTGAGGGGAGTAGTAATGAAGCAATACCAGAAGAAGCAACTGCCAGGACGATTTTTCCATCCGCTCTGAGCGTAGAAATTATGCTTTTCCAGATGAAAGTGTTTCCTGTCCCTCCATGGCCATAAACAAATATAAGCTTCTGTTGGTGGCAGTTGACGGCATGTATAACTTCTTCGAAGATTGCTCGTTGCTCAGTATTTAAATGATTGACCAATCTATGACTCTCGCTTCTCAATAGGTCACGATTGTAGCATCTTTCTTCCATTATTGCCCTATTGTTCAGGATTTTTAATAAGTGAGGTGGAGGTAAGTCAAGGCCAAAATCTTTTAGTGATTTTCCGTACAATGTAAGAATTGCCTGTAATTCATACATAAGACCATGATGTAAATCTTCAGAATTAACATCGAGGGTAGGTATGTGCAGCATGTCTGATAATATTAGTGGAATATCTTCGGACATAGAATCTGCATGGGACTGGAGTAATGTAACTGGGTTGGATACATCAGAAAAGATGAGGATTTGGCAAAAAAGATGTTGCATTTGTGATGCAGTTGCTGAGGAGGAAGCTTCTTGTAAGGCAATGTTCCATTCCTGGTCACCTCCCAAGAGTCCCATGGCTTCACATGCCGGCCTGTTTGTAGGATAAAGAATGTCGTCAACTGTACGGGTATGCTTAAATGACTTACGGCCTTTTTGATGACAGAGTAAAAGGCGCAAGTAGAATACATCTCCGGAGGTGGGGTGCACGTATGTTAAACGTCCAATACTTGAGTTTGTACCACGTCGCCTACGCTGCCAATATTTCCCACTTGCATGCCATGTAAACTCTTTAGGAAAGCTTAGATATGTTAGATGTTGACCATCTACATTATAGGTATTGTAGTTGAACCATTCGGTTAACGTCGTTCTTTTGTTGTATTCACTGTCGACAATATCTTGTAACTGTTGCTGGCTTCTGAACCGCACGCGTTGCATATTTTCAAGGTGAATAGCAAGGATCTGAACCGCGGGATCTCTGCTGTGTATGCTAAATCCAATTATTCTCCAGCATGCCTCGTGTGGTCCAATGTATCTAGCATCTTGAAAGTTCTGGATCTCATCAACTTGTAATGGATGACGACTTGTTGTTGGACCTGCATCCCCAAGTGCTCTTGTAATGTGAGCAACTATGCGGTCAGTGCCCTTGGAAATGTATTTGAACAAATATTTTATGAGCATTGACCATTCACAGTATTCAACGTTGATGTGTGCATAGAACCTCATGCATAAAGATCGGTTGTGGGGGACAACGTATCCATTATCAAGGTCAACATTCTGTTTGACTGTTTCAACACCCGAGTCTCTTCTTCGATAATGTACATAGCCTTTGCTGTCAATGAATATTGTAGGGCAAAAAGCTTTAGGAAAATTCTTGCTACAGTTATCGCCACGCCGCATACACGGTGCTGATTTATTTGCAGGACCACATGGGCCGTGCATCATGAATTCTGCAACAACTCTATGGCCTTGAGGATCAACCAACGGATCAGGCAACTCTGCAGATACATATATGTCGATATCTTCATTTGTCTGTATACGGTGGCTCTCTTTGATCCATAGTAATAAATGACAGTGTGGCAAGCCTCTTTTCTGAAATTCGACCGTGTATAAAACTGGAAAATAATGAGAGTAATGTAAGGGCTTATTAAATAGGTTATTTAATAGCAAATGTGCACTTAATATAACTAAAGGGGTACCTGCTTCGACAGATCCGAAAGGCCTTGAATCCCTTAAGAAGCGCACTAAATCATGTATCTTTCTTTCAAAAACACGGTCTACTACATCAGGTCTGTCTGCAACTGTCACGTGCGGAAAGGCTTGCATGTATTCTTGAATCTCGGGCCAGTTGACATTGCAGGTGAACGTAACAAAGAACGATGGGTTGTCGTGGACACGACATATAGCCAAAGCGTCTAAATAATGGCTATACATGTAGCGAGGGCCTCCAACGAAGGATGAAGGAAGTATTGTTCGAGACCCGACATCTGAACCGTCTCGATCACCGCTTGAAATTGCATCATACAGACCTGCCATGTATTCGTTTCGAATATCGTTCTGGTTTTTCCGGATAAAGTCAAGCCTTGATTGTTCAATACTACAATATGCTGTCACGACATATTGTTGACACAGCCTTCCACTCCTGGTTATAAGGCTATACTGGTTTAAACGATCGTGGATTTGATATGAATAGTACATTTTCATTGTCATTACTTTAGGTGGGTCAGATGGTAAACCGGTTTCAGTTAATAAGTAACGGCCCAAATGGTAACCTACCTCGCCAAAGATGAAAATTAAAGGAAATTGTAGCGACATGTATGAAGGATTTAATTTGTTTATTCGTTGTGGCTGACCACCAGAGTCTTCAACGATAACATCAAAGTTACTCTCCACATCTGCTCCACCTTAAAAAACAATTGCTCCAATTGAATCTCCCGTCAGAAACTTATGTTGCCTTGACCCTACATCGCCAAATAGGTGGACTTTAAACTGCGGTATATCTGCATCAGCCATCTTATCCCTTGTTGTTCTAAACAGGCGTACCAATTCATTATGCTCGTCCAACAACCTAATCAAACCATCTACTATATCTGGACATAGACCCTGGCCAGCTCTTTGAAAATTTTCAAGCCTATTTGCAACCTCATTTTCTGTGTCATATATATACAATTGCAGGAACTTTAGGCGTTCATTTACTTCTGGACACATGGATCCGATCTGATGGTGAATCTGACCAGAAACCTTGAAAACATAAGGACCACGGCCAGTGTTCACAGAAGTGTCTATCTGCGCTCCTAAAGATGTCATCGCAAACATTTGATTGTATGCTCTAATATTTTCCATGAAGTGCCGGTCAGTGAAAAGGTATTTTATATATTCTGGATATTGATGATGAGCATCCACTTTGACCTTTCCACCGTTGCAACACTTATTTTATTCTGGCTGGCGTGGTCGTGATGAAGTAATCCTTACATCATACCAGAAAAGGGCCTTGCAATATTGGCAAATTCTATCAGGTTGTCCCATATGGATGTAAGTATCCGGAGGACCTGCATTTGGAAAACGCCGTAAAAAAAGCGTAAATACTATGGTAAGAAACAGTGGCAAGAGAATCATGAAAGTATTTTATTTCAGATACAAAACGGCACATAGGGAATTTGCAATGTACCCTGCCTAACTGTTGTACGCCTATTACGTGTGCGAGATGAATGATGGTGTCTTTGTTGCGAAGAATACATCCTAACTGAAATAAATAAAAGTTATGTTAGTCTGTATGTACAAACCGCGGGATAAGATGGCAAGGAAAAAAAATTACCTTGTGACTGATGTACGTGAGCATCTGTTTGTTTAACTGAATGCTGATTAGATTTCTGTGGACGACCTCATACATTAGATTTATGAGCCTTTTGCCTATTAGACCGTTTCCTTTGTACTGGACAAACAAAATAGTCATTTATAAGTATTTCATTAGTATGTGTTATATATGAAAGTGACAACAACAGAAATAGTCACCTTGATTCGATGAAGAGTCAGGATTTTCTAAAGCATGCCTGGAATACAATTGGCAGTTGGCTTTGGTCCATTGTGGCTAAATTTCCCGAGGCTGCAATCAAATGAAAGAGTGTTGGCAAAAACATTTAGTAGCTGATCCATGCCTAAGAAACCATTAACGGTATAAAAGAATACCTTTATTAGATAAACGGCTAGTATCATGTAAATCAATTGCGGAAGGCAAATGACGTTTTCTCTGCATAGAATGGGCAGATAGAGTAGGTATTTCATTGTCATCATTTATGTCCCAATTTTCTGTACCTGGAAAAAAAAACAGTGAACACGAGTATAAATGCGGAACAACACTTGTGAAAAAAATAAGGTATTGTATCTTACATGTAAGGTACAGGTCATTGGTATTAGCGTCGATCTCGGTCAAATCTTCAGTAAATGGGTGATGGTTATGAGAAACCTCATACATTTTTCGTTTCCCTTTATCTATTAAAGGGATGATGTTTTCAGCACATGAAACGATTGGTGAAAGTAGTCACACTTGCCGTTTGTATTCCTTATATACAGTTAACTGAAAATTGGAAAGGATGCAAGGTTAGAAAATGAAAGATGTGTAAAAGACGAATTACTGTAATATAGAAGAAAGCAAAAGGAATGTGGATTGTACCTGATTTCTCTTTAGGCAATTGACTGGTGGCATTAGTGATATCGTGGTTGCCTTTAGCCTTTTCAGTCGCACATTGTGGTTGACACGGATGATGAGACAACATGATGTTTGGGTCACCCGATTCACAGATAACGTTAAAAAGAGTGCATAAACTAACTGTTTCTGCATCTCTCTTTTGCACAGAACTATGGGAACCTTTGAGATCATCGGTGACCACTCTATTTGATTTTACGGGCGGTTCAACGGTATGCATATTACTTACTACCGGTTTCAGTTCAATATCTATATTATAAGGTCCGTTCCCTTGATTAGAACTACAATTACCCTTACATTCTAACGGATCAACAGATCCTATCCTACGTTTCGCTCTTTGTTTCGTCTTCATATTCTAAAGAAGAGATTACAAAATACTTTGCAAGGCACAAATTGCTTAAAGAATATTTCAAACGGTAAAATAGCAATATAGAATAGGCATAAAAAACACGAAAACGGCGTATATAGAATGGGAAACAGCACTCTAACATGTATTTGCTAAAAGTAAAGGAATATATGCATGGATAACATGCCACATACGTAGGATGCATGCATTCTCAAGTCGATTCGAAAGATTCTAGTTACAGAAATAACCTAAAAAGTAAATATAAATATGAAAGAAAATATGCATATGCGTAGATTAGGTTGAATACCTCTTACACTATACAACAAACCTTTGTTCCCTGCATGTTAAAGAAAACCCTTTTAAAGTGGCCAAAGTAATGCCCGACAACAATGGAAGACGTGAAAAAAAACATGAAACAAACCTTGTTGAGTTACTTCGGATGATCTCCTTGGTTGTTTTTTTTTCTTCACAATATTCCATTTTTTTTCTCCTTGAAATTCCTGGTATTAGGTTGATGTTATGGGTGAGATACTGTGGGAGAGAAGCTTCTTAAGGTACCTAGGAGAAAGAAATTTTACATGGGGAATTGTATACACAGTAGATACTGTAGCAAACAAAAGATCACAACCATACACATTGGATGTTTAGGTAAAAGAAGGACAGATACGGGTCGATGATCGCCGCGTGTGGCCTTTAGCAAAAGATCATGTGCATATTTCTAGGCAAGTAAATAATTATTATCCCGTATTATTGAGATCATTTTATTAATCACGGGCCTCCAACACCGCAATTTTGGATCGGCCCACAGCGAATGGAACCCAAGAATGGATATGGACTGGGCCACAGCGATTTTGGCGGGGAAAAAATACACCAAAAATGGCGCCGTTTACTTTGACATTTAATAATATATATAATTTTTTGATCGATTGAAATCAAAAATGAACAATTACTTTAAGGCTTTCTAAAATTAAAAAATCGACAATAACTTTGAGACAAAATAAGTAATTGTCTCCATCTTTAGAAAAATAAATCCATATTGTTCAAAACTTGAAAACTTAATTTATGAGTAGTATTATACCAAAACTAAACCCTCAAAGCTTATGTTTAGTGTTTAATTTTGATAGGGTGTCAACTAAAAATCTGGATATCAAATTTGATATCTTTGTTTCCTTCATTAAATCTTAATAGAACTGAATTCGAATTCCCCATTTAATCATTCAATAATACTTTTAATTAAATCTATAATACTATAAGATTCAGTACTATAATTGTATGTGGAGTAATCATGATTTAATGTTGAGTAGTATTAGAGTTAAGGGATTAATTGCAGGTATACAAAGAGATGAATGCCGAGTAGTATTAGAGTTGAACTTTTTAATTACAGATAGACAAAGAGCCTTGCAGTTACACCATTCATCTATGATTAATCTATGGCATCCTTTTTATGTACAGTAATTCTTCTGCAACTAAGGTCAAGAAAGTAGAAACTACAAATGTGAGTGATTTATAATTTTTTAATAGTTTTATTTTGGGTGGTTTTTAAATGGATTCTGATTATGCCTAAATAAGAAAATGTATACAACCCCCTTTTTATGTTTTAGCTTTCAGATAAATGTTATTTATCCGACCAAACAAAGTGGTCTTGCCGTCGTCGGAATTTGTTGCCGCCATTGCCGGAGCATAATAGTACTTTGAGGTATATGCTTTAATTGTTTTTATAGATCTAACTGATTATTATATGTTTTGGTTGTTTTTTTTCCTGTAAATATAAGTTGGTATAACATTCTTGACTAAATTATGCACATGTACATAACCTGTTTGTTATAATGAGTCAATGAGTTTATTTTTGGTTATCTTGGTTACTTATTTTTTATCATATGTGGCATTTTAAGGAGTAAAGACACCATGTGGATAGAAAAAAGAAATATTTGGTATTTAGAAGCAAATGGAGAATGCCAACTGTGGTCGACTCGCTCCTTCCCCTAATCATCCTATTCTTAACTCCAAATTTGTTACATATTATTTATTTTTAAGATTAAGAATTTCTTCATTCTAAGTAGAGTTGGTTTTTGGATGGTCATTAGATTCAATTCACTTTATATTCGATGTACTAGGGGTTTATGAGATGAGGTTAGTTGATACACGTATTGATATGTTGTAGATTGGGAGGCCAAACTGAAGTGTGTTTGTGGCCATGGAGGGCGACTTCATCATGCCACGAATTGCAAAGTTAAAGGTTCTCTTATAGTTAAATTCATTATGAAATGTATGATTTTATACTATCGTTTGTCTAGCTAATCAGATACTAATGGGGTGTTTCTTTTTTTTTTGTTAGCTAAGGGATGCGTAGGGTCTATGTGGGACCCATGGCTGTTAAATGGTCTTAATGGAAAGAGTCTCCATTATACCACTCACATGGGGATAGAGGCACTAGTGGAAAAATGGTGGGCTCCACATAAAAAAAACATTATTATATACTTTGTGTGGACCCATTCCCTTAGCTAAGGGAAAAAGAAACACCCCCTAAGTTTGTTGGAGCAAGTGACTACTAATTATTAGGACTTATATACATGTCAAAGTAATCAGATTCATATTTTGAAAACAAGCATAAAAAATGACCCCTGGACTTTTTGTAGTTATGAATTTTAGAGGGTCTAGCCACCCCTATTAGGCTCGCTCTGGATCCGTAAATTAAACTTCATTTCATAAGAACATAGCGTTAGTATAGTTGAAAAATATATATTGAAACCTAATATACTAAGATTGCTCAAGTGTTTAGAAAAGGATTTGAAAGTTGGACAGAAGAGATAAAAAAATGAGGGAAAATGGTGTAGGCATGATAAAAGTTATGAACTTCTGGATCAGTATTGACATCTTTCTCCGTAGTTATTTCTTGCCTATTTATCTATTTTTTTGGTTAAGACATCATAAATATTTTTTTTTTAACAATGGTTTGCTTGAAAAACTGCTAAAGAGATTATAGAAGCTATTTTCCTAGAACCATGCTAACTTTCTGTTTTCACCTTTTCAATTACCTATTGCTAATATATTCTACAATTATGTCGTGTTTAAAGCCTTTGTATCGGTGTTAACTGGCGCGACTACGTATACATTGTCTAAAGATGTTGGTTCACGATTGGCTTTTTTATATCTTCCTGAAAATCTTGAGGGTTAGTCCACATAACTTCGCAATTTAAACCTATATTTAATGTTGGGTTTTAAGGTTGCACACATGTAACACCCTCATTTTCACAGATGGCAGCGGAATTTGGATCTGGGGTATTACTTCATGGATCACAGATACAGTAATAGAAAATTACTCGAAAAGAGACATTTTATAAAATTGAGTTATCATTCATTAAAATTATTAGAGTTTTATAAAGAGAGGTGTAACTCCCCCATTTTTTACTGATCACAACGCATTAAGTGTTTGGGGTATTACTTCATAAAATCACAGTTACAGTAATAGAAAACTACTCGAAAAGAGACGTTTTTAGAAATTTAGTTATCATTCATTTAATTATCAGAGTTTTATTTGTAAAACATATACTTTTACTTTTGATGAGGTCCCAAAGTTTAGGTGTTAGGTTATGTTTGAATGATAACCGGTTTGAAAGTCATCCGAGTTCAGTGCCTCCTTCTGCCATATCTCCGTAGAAGTGATATACCTAGAATACATGCTTGAAAGTCAACACTAGGTATTGAGTGAAAGTCATAGGGTTAAGTGTTAGTGAATACAAGTTTCCTGGGTTCCGTTGTTACACCCATCTGGGAAAATGTAGTGTGCGTGTGTGTGTGATAATTGTGATGCATGCACAATTATCATGAGTGGGGTATGTTGCATTAAGCTCATGAACCACACGTTAACAATCCGGGTCATGGGGGCTGCAGACCCAACCATGAGGGGATGGGAAGGACAACTTGCCAAAGTTAATCCTTCAGTGGGTTCAAATATAGTATTTATTGGTACCATCCAGAAAGATGTTAATACCAATGGGAGTTGTCAAACTCCAATAGATCTATCAACTATATTCGCATTCGCGTGGGTAAAATATCCCAAACGATTAGATTCATGAATTTTGCTTATGTAGTGGTGGCAGTTAGTTTACTCGTACAACAACCAAAGAAAAAGACTTGCATTCGGTTTTAAGTAAAGCAAATAGCATGTATCCCCCTCACAGGGTTTGTAAAGCATTTAGTGTAAAAGTTTTAAAAAAAAGTATGAGGCTATGAATTCACCTGGGCTTAGGGAAATCTAATTGATGCAAAAAGTGACTCGGGAACTAGACTACCTTACTCACGTATCCTAGTGTGTTGTAGGTTTGGATGTATGTCAAACTTTAGTTATTTTGTTTAAGTTTCTTAAGTAATCATTCTTAGGTTCGTTATTGTTTTAGATATAACATAACACCGTTCGGGCCATCACAATCCAGAAGTATATGACTCATCACATGAAGCGCCGTACTATTGTATTATGTTATCAACATAATACCGTTCGGGCCATCATAATTCAGAAGTTAATACTCCTCGCGTAAAGCTCCCTACTATTGAGCTATGTTGTTATTAAGTTAAGTTATAACCATAACACCGTTCGGGCCATCATAATCCAGAAGTACATGCAATAATCGTTTGAAAAGCCAGGGCACTTTAATTCGTAACCCAGCAAACTCGTCAAAATGAAATATCCACATGGTACTCCTCACATGAAGCTCTCTACTATTGTGTTATGCTTCTAACTTTATTTAGATTTATATTTATATAATATTTTCACTTTATACCCTTATATTTTATATATTTATATTTTCTACCCTAAACTTATAATACTTATATTATTTATATTTATAACTATCTATACTTGACACAATTAGTCCCCAGACCTATATTTTTAGAAAATGACGTAAATAACCCTTGGACTCATAAGTTTTCTATATTTACTATTTAGATCCTTAATATTATAATATTTGCATAACTAGTCCTTTTTAGTTTATAACTTATTTTAATTTCTATCCTAAGGTTTTAATACTTTGCAAAATGAGTCCTTATACTTATAACTTCTAGGAAATGTCGAAAACAGTCCCTAGACTTTATAGTTTCTGGAATTTACGATATATACCCTTATGCATGTAAAGTTTTGCAAAACTAGTCCTAAATGCATGTAAACTATATTTTTATGTAACAACTAAGTTTCCTAGCTTATGTTTAACTAATATTAGCTTATTTAAATTATCTAAACTAGCTTAGAGCTTATGAAAAGGGCTTAGAGCATGTTAAAAGCAATTTGACTATATTTAGGGTTTTAAAAAGAAAACTAGTAAATGAAATGGTTCAAAGCTTAGACAAGGGTTCCTATGGGATCTAAGGCATCCTAATATTATCCTAAGACTAAAATAAAGCTAAAGAAACTAGATTATAAAGCTTACGTGACTAGGGAAAGGTTAACGAGGGTTTTAGGGTTTCCAGGGGATCTCTCGGCCAAAACCACAACTCGACACTACCAAAGCTTCTATACTCGACTTCTAGGGACTTAGTACTACTGAATGTATGTGAGGAAAAGAGGAGAAGAGGTGTGAGGAAGAATGGAGGGAGGAGGGGGTATTCATAGGGTCGCGAAGGGATAGGTGGCAAATGGGGTAGGGTGGTGTTGAGGAAGGGGAGGGGTGAGTAAGCAAGGCTATAGGGGGTTGTGGCAGGTATATATGTGACAAGGAAGAGCTAGGAGGTAGGTAGGGGGCTGAGGTAGGCCGGTTGTGGTGGTGGTGATGCACCTACTTGTGTGGGTGCTTGTGAGGTTCTAGGGTGCTATCTTAGTTAGGGAGAGGTGCTAGGGTGCTAGGTTGAGGTGTTTGAGGTGCTTATGTTTAGGTTTTACTAGTTTATGTTAAGTTTAGACCTAGTTTTACTTAGTGAGAGTTTAGGGTTTTACCTTAGTTTTAGTGCCTAGGTTAGGTTCCTAAGAGTGTTTAGTGACTAATCTTAAGTCCTAAGGGGCTTATACTAAGTGATGGTAGCTTATGGGAAAGATTTGGGAAGGTTTGACCTAGTTTTGGGACATAAATGACCTAATTATGTTTAGTGGGAGATTAGGGTTTATCCTATGGTTTAGTGCCTAAATTAGTGTCCTATGGGAGTCTAATAAATAATCCTAGGTCCTAAGAAGCTTATACTAAGTGGTGGTGACTTATATTAAAGTTTTGGGATAGTTTAGACCTAATTCTAGGAAGTTATGACCTAGTTATGGTTTTGTGCTTAAGGAACTTGTACCTAAGTTCTAAGGGGTTGTACTAGTGCCTAATAGTCCTAAGGTATCCTAATATTCCTAAGGTAACTCATACTTAAGCCTTGGACACTGTCAAACTAGTTTAGTTAAGCATATAGGGTTTAGTAAGCACATAGACCTAATTAGGGTTTAATTAAGGTTTATTAAGGTTTTGTGATATATTTAGTGTGTTAGATTGGTAGATTACTTATTATGGTGTTGTGGTGATCTTATGCTTGACATACCAGAGGTTTATAGGATGTGAGTGTTGAGTTATTTGGCTTTTGTAGATACGTGAGCAAGTCTAAAGAGTCATGCAAGTGATAAATGCACATAAAAAGCAAAAATTTACCTGTGAAATACATACTATAGGTATTTGTAATGGGAATGATAGAAATGAGATATTGGGGTTGTTACAGTCTTACCCCCTTAGAAGATATCTTGTCCCGAGATTTAGATGATTGTAGGAGTAGGGGAAAGAATAAGTCGAGAAAGATAAGAGGAAGAAGAGAGTTGTAGAGAAGAATTTCTGATACCAAAGAAGAATGGTATGAAAAGAAGGGAGGGTTTGCACAAGCGGAGTAGGAAATGCTTGTACAAATGCTAGATACTTAGGATTGTTCATTTATATCTCATTACTTACAAATACAGGCATCCCAATATTTGTAAAGAAGAGCTTATAAATTCATAATCCATTTGATTTATAACTTTCTCATTAAAATGAAGGAGCGTCCTAGTTCATTTTAATAGGATAGTCATTATAAATCATCCTTAAGTAGTATCGGCGAAAAACGAAGAGAGTTACCACTCTTAAGGAAATGTGGTACGGGAAATGTTTTAGAGACAAGTTTCAGCCATGATGAAGACTAGTTCTAGTCATGGTGAAGACAAGTTCTCGCTACGGTGGGGGTAAATTCTAGTCACGATAGAGACTAGATCTAATCATGATAGAGACAAGTTCTAGTCATGATAGAGACAAGTTCTACAGTCTTCCTGTTTAGCAACTTGTCACATGGTAAATTCCCATGTTATGACTAGAATGACGGGCGTTGAAGATCTCATTTTTGCAATTCTTGCAAAGCGAGATTTAATATCATAGTTGAACATAATGAGGATTACAGTTCGATGTAGATATTCTTACAAGTTCTAACTAATAGAATCTTGCGATATGATGAGAAATACAAGTCCTATTTTTAGAAAGTTGTAGGATAAGGTAGGGAGAGAATATAGAGAGAAGAAAATAGAGTGTAAAATGACGGAGGGATAAAAAGGATGGAAGGAAATGGAATGAGGGATTTTTATAGGAAGGAGTAAGGAAGATGAAAGAAGGAAAGGGAAGAAATAGGAGGGTATGAAGGAATGGAAGATAATGAAAGGATGGAAGAGTAGGTATAGGTGATGTTGGAAAGTATAGGGGTATAAGATTAAACGGTAGAGTGGGGAAAACGGACGAGTAGGATTTAAATAGGAGAGTGAGGAAAAGGGCGGGAAAATGGGATTTTAAACGGTAGATTTAAACGGTAGAAGGAGAGAAAATGGAAGAATAGGATTAAACGGAAGAGTAAGAGTATAGGATACCTGAAAGATAGTATCCTAATGGAGTTTTTAGACTTACTAGATTCCTTTCCAAAGTTTGTTTTCCCCCTAAGGTTCTTCTAGTTTTTTCCTAACTAATCCTAACTTCTAAGGGTGAGGTGTTTGGTTCAATTGAAGTGGAGGGTTCTAAAGAGGGTGTAGGCCTAGATGTTTTCTTTCCTAAGGGTTTACTACGAGTATCCTTATTTTTAGGCATAGTTTCGGGTTTTCTCTTTTGTTTTAAGTTGTCTATTACTACCATTATTACTATTATTATATGTATTACTATTCCTAAGTGGAATTTCCTAATGTGTATTCTAAGAAATGTCAAATCCTAAGATATAATCGAATATCCTCAAATATATATGTGGGTATCCTAAGAGACTAGGTAGGGGCAATTTTCCTAAAACTACTTATTCCTATATGGTAGAAGCTTTGCTAATGTGTCTATCTTAAACTAGGGGTTTTAAGGCTTAAGGTGGAGGCTTTACTACTTAATCCTTAGTTTTTTCCTAATATTCCTTATATCTAATCTAGGTTCAAGTTCTAATGAATTTCTAGGCTAAATCCTATCTTATAGGGATGTCTTCCTAATTTTTCTATTTATTGGGGTAGGGATTTTGGTTTCTAACCTATAGAACCTTAAAGATTCCTAATCTTATTTGTTTTTCTATTTCCTCAAGGGTTTCTTAAATAGCCTATCTTAGTGATATAAGGTATTCTATACTTAAGTTTATGTTTTCTAGGGACATCCTAACATTATTTCTAACCTCAAGTATGGGAATCCTAATATGGTTTGGGTTTTTCTAAGGCGATGGGGAAAACTAACATGGAAAAATCATAGTAATATATGGAAATAAGGAGGAGAAGGATAGGAATATGCTTGTATATGACTATCACATATTTGCATATGGGAGAGTTAGGGGTAGAATCTCGAACTAGGAAGGAAATAGCTTAAGAAAGCTAAGGAAGTAGTGAGGATTTAGAGATTAGAGGAGAAATAATTCAGCTCTCTATGGTGTAAAATAAGAATTCTCAACATTCATAAGGGAGAGTGTTTAAAAGGAATTGGGTTTTTAAGAAAGGAGGAAGTATGATGGGAGTTTAAACCAGTTTAGAGAATCTATGTATCTAAGGCAACGGGGTAGTTTTCCTAAATTCCTAGGGGTAAGGGTTAGGGGTAGGTTATAATAAGTACCTAACTTGTTATGTTCTATGGGTTATATCTGATGACGTATAGCCCACACTCGGGTCACGAACCCGATTAATGGACATTACTAATGCCCAAGCCCATCACGAGTGAGCTATCATAATAATGATTTGGGCTACCATGCTAACGGTTTGGGCTCATGAAAGCTCAAACCCAAATATATTATTTATGGTCTTGACAATGATCTTCTATTTATGGGATAAAGATCAATAGACCGGATAAGCGTGATACGCTGAAGAGTAAGGAGCACGAAATCTACAAGGATTCCGTACCTATATAAAGAATATCACGACTCTCATTGAGGTATCATCTAAAAACCCTAACTCTTCAATATAACCCTAAAACCGATTACTTACTCTCACGCCGGAGGATAATCATGGGAGACAATTCCACGATAAGCCTAACGATGTTGTTTGCTTTCTTAGTGCGTAGGTCCCAAGCATTAAGATCTAATTGATACGAGAACAGGAACCCAAACAAGGAACACCCAACTTTTGTATCAACAAGTGGCGCCATCCGTGGGACCCTAAACTAAGAACTAGAATGACGAAGCATAGAAACTCAAGCCAGTAGACTCCGCAGTTGGAAAAAACACATGGTGACCCCCAGAGGAGGAAACATCAAGATTCGACCTCTAAGAAGGCCTCTGGAACAACCAGTGAGCCCAATCACCAAGAATCAGTCCCAAGTCTGATCCTCCCAACGGTAGAATTGCCCACAGGGACTACCCAGGCCACTACGGCGGCCCCTAGCGTGGAAGATCTACAGCGTACTCTCTTCACCACTCCCTACCAAACGGCACCCATCGTGGACACTACTGTGCCGCCATGCGCGCCTAATCGAGACAGGGGACCTAATGTGGAAACAAATATCCTCGCGCTAGAGGAGGATGCACCTGAGTTAATGCTAAGTAATTTTGTGTCTCAAAATTACGAAACCTTAGCTACCCTCATGCAAGAGGAGGAAAGAAGAAGGTCAAGTCAGAGCCTGCAAGCCCGGGTTAACTTCTGCCCAGAGTACGAAGCATCTCCATCGCACTATCGGAAGGAGGGGCGCGAAAAGGATAGCCGCCGACTTCCAGTGTTCGCTAGAGTTGGAAGGAAAGCTTTAGATGGTGAAGCATCTAATTCACAGTACTCGGAGGAGTATGAAGACAATGGAAGGCGTACCAATATCCACGCTAGAGGATTCAGGATAGACTTGCACGGCAACGCTCACCAAGTGAGAGCCCTTCAAGGTCTAGTAGTAGAAGAGTTCAAGATAGGCTTGGGAGACAACACTCCCCATGTGAAAGCCCTTCAAGCTCGGACTTCGAGGAAAAACGGCGTAAGCGCTGCAAAAGGGTCAACTCCTCAAGTGATTCCTCGGACAACGAGGACAAGGAAACAGGACACTGGAAATCTAGGAGAGGACATTGCGATGAGGAGGACGAAGATATATCCCTTCCTTGGCGCCGCCAAAAGGTCAATGCATTCACGCGACGCATCAGTGATTATTCAGAAGATAAAAGAAGGCACATGCCCGCCAATGTTAAAACATATCATGGGACGAGTGATCCTGATGACCACCTAAAATTTTTCGAATCAGCCGCTACTATCGAAAATTGGCCACAACCTGTGTGGTGCCACATGTTTAACTCCACATTGGTGGGGAATACGCGAACCTGGTTTAGTAAGCTGTCACGACGAAGCTTAAATGGGTTTGAAGAGTTGCGAAAGGAATTCCGTTTGAACTTTACTCAAAGAAAGAAGTGCGCCAAGAACCCTGTTGAAATTGCCAGAGTAAAACAACGCCAAAGGGAATCCACAAGCGCTTATGTGGAGCGCTATAAGGATGAATGTATACACGTCAAAGCATGCCCCGAAGTACTAAAAATCTCAGGGTTCATGAATGGGATCAATAACCCAGAACTTATCAGAAGATTAAACGATAAGGTTCCTAAAAAACTTTGATGAACTGATGAAGCGCACCAGGTCCTTTATCCAAGGGGAAGCAGCTGTTGCGGACAGCAAAAAAGGATACACATGTTGACATAAATGATGCCTAAAAACATTGTTAAAATATTAACAATATCTCTATGTTTTGATAATTAAAAAACATAAACTCATTGAACTAAAATTTATGACGTAAACAAGTATTTAGTGATACATATTTCTCTTTACATCCAAATTACTTAAGGTATGAATAAACAAAGTGTTTATTGCAATCTATGATCAAAGGAAAATTTTCTAAGTCACTAGAACTTTTATAAAATGTCATAAACATTTTATATCTTTTATAAAATCACTTTTGAAATTAAAAGAATATGTTTAATTCATCATAAATATATGATTTCAAATTTTCAACCAAAAATGGCAAATATTATCCAGAAAAACCTTCCCCACAAAAGAACAAACAATTCCAACGTTCTGAAGGGGGTAGCCCCCTTAATTCATAGGCGGCCCCCTTAATTATTAAGGGGAACGGCCCCTAATTACGGGGATCAGCCACGCTCCAGAACAGTAAATTGTTCCCCTATAAATAATGGTTCATTTCACAGATTTTTCTCACCTTTTGCACTCCTAAACTTTCTGTTCTATATCTACATTTCTATTCTTTAAATCCTTTAATCATACATACATAAATCTTTGTTTCAAAGAAATCCAAACATCAACCTCTCAAGTGCAAGAGAAGAATACTTTTAGTCATCAAGACAAGAAGTATTACAACTTGTTGTGACCTCCACATCGAGCATCTTTCATTACATATATTTCTTTGTGTTATTTGTTGTGAATATTTGGTAGAAGATAGATTAGCTTACTGTGTAGATAGTTGTGAAGAAGATTGTTGGAAAGTAGATAGTTGAGAAGTAGATAGTTGTGAAGTAGATAGTTGAGAAGTAGATAGTTGTGAAGTAGATAGTTGTGAAGAAGATAGTTGTGAAGAAAATAGGTGTGAAGATAGATAGCTGTGAAATAGTTGTATATAAGGTGTGATCAAGTTGTGACGAAGTTGTGGTGTGTATATTGGTGTGTAAGGTTTTCTCCGCCATAAGCGAGCTTGTTGACATAGTGAAGAAAAATCTCAAGTTAGGTGCTCGGGGAGTGGAGTAGGGCAAGTAAGGTGTCCTTGTAGCCGAACCACTATAAATCTCTTGTCTCGCGGTTCGATCTTTCCATCTCATTTATTTACTTACATTATTATTACTATATTATACTTATTTATTGTTGTTTATATTGTGCAAGACTTGAGATCACATAATATCGAATCTAAATTTTTGAAAGTAAAGAAAACACTCAAGCAATCTTTTATAACAAATTAAAAAGGCGTAAAACTATTCAACCCCCTTCTAGTTTTCCACAATTGGTATCAAGAGCCAGGTCTAGCAAGATTTTTAAAATATATTGTATTTTAAAACTTGTAACGATCTATGAAATCTGAAAAATATTTAGAAAGGCAATCTATGCAAAGACCACCACTATTTGAAAGTGATGGATTTTTATATTGGAAAAATAGATTCGAAACTTATGTGGAATCTAAAGATCTTGATCTTTGGCATGTTATTACCTTTGGTGATTTTCCTCCCTCTCAACAAAATCCGGAAACTAAAAAGGATGAAATTGTACCTTTTGAAAAAGAAAATGATGATTTGAAAAAGAAACTAGCTAAAATAATGAAGCTAAAATGGTAATTTATAATGCGTTACCGCGTAAAAAATATAAAAGAATTTTTATGTGTAAAACCGCCAAAGAAATTTGGGAATCACTACTTATTACTCACCAAGGTAATAGTCAAGTCAAATATAATAAAATAGATCTTCTTGTACAACAATATGAACAGTTTACGATTCCGGAAGAGGAATCAATTGATAATGCTTTTGCTAAATTTAACACTATTATCACAAGTTTAAAAGCACTTGATGAGACATTTTCTAGTAAAAATTGTGTTAGGAAATTTCTTAGGGCATTGCATCCAAAATGGCGAGCTAAGGTCACGGCAATTGAAGAATCAAAGAATTTGATGATGTTATCACTTGATGAACTTATTGGCAACTTGAAGGTCCATGAAGAAATTATAAGAAGAGATTCGGAAACGGTCAAAGTCAAGAAAGAACAAACCAAATCAATTGCTCTAAAAGCCAAAAAGGAACCTAGTGACGATGATGACTCAAGTGACGAGAGTGAAGACGAAGAATATGCAATGGCCGTAAGAGAATTCAAGAAATTCTTCAAAAGACGAGGAAGATTCACTAGATTACCACGAGACGAAAGAAAGTCGTTCCAAAGAAATAGAAGTGATAACTACAGGAAAAGAAAGTGCTTTAGATGTGGAAGTCCAAATCATCTCATTGGTGAATGTCTATAGCCGCCGGGTTATGAAAATCAAGGCGCCTTTGTTAGTGGAACATGGAGTGATAGTGACAAAGAAGAAGTGGAAAAACCAAGAGATGAAAAATGTTTTGTGGCCAAAGCAACCGACGAAATATGTTTAGAAATTGACTTGGAGCCTGATGAATGGATCAAGGATAGCGGATGTTCAAGGCACATGACGGGGAACCGTAAGCTATTTTCTACGTATAAGACATACAATGGAGGTAACGTTATTTTCGGTAGTGACTTGCGTGAAAAAATCATTGGAAAAGGTACGATTTCTCAAGACTCACTTACTATTGAAAATGTTGAGCATTTAGATAATTTAACATATAACTTGCTTAGTATAGGCCAAATATGCGATAATAAATGTAGGGTCACCTTTACCGAAGAGGATAGCGAAATAGTTAAGAATGAAAAAATCATAGGTAGAAGAATTAGAAAAGGAGGCATATATGTTATGAAACTAGGAAACAAACCGGAAGATAGGATATGCCTAACAACCCTAGATGAAAACTCCACATTGTGGAATGGGAGATTAGGACATGCAAACATGCAACAAATACAATCTTTGGCCTCTAAAGAACTAGTTAGAAACTTGCCTAACCTAAGATATGACAAGCATTTTTGTGATGCATGTAAAATTGGAAAACAAGTTCATGCTAGTCAGAAAGCTAAGAATATAGTATCCACTACTAGGTGCCTAGAATTATTTCATATGGATCTATTTGGTCCATCCTATGTACGGAGCTATGGAGGAAACAAGTATACCTTAGTAATAGTAGATGACTATTCACGATAAACGTGGACTAGGTTCTTAAGTGACAAAACCCAAGCCTTTGAAAAATTCAAAATATTTAGTAAAATGATCCAAAATAAATTAGAATGCACAATAGTAGCCATTAGGATGGACCTTGGTTTAAAATTGCGTTTTGCGATCCAATGCGCTCAAGGTCTCAGAGGCTGATGCGTGATGCGTAATGCAAATGCGAGCGCAATTTAGACGCGTTGCGTTTAGTATTAAAAAAAATAAAAAAGTTATTTATACATAGCATAATTACAAAGTACCAAGTAAATGCAATGAATTTATAAATAAGTCACAAACATATTGAAATTAGGCTAATAATCCATTTAATAAACATCAAGTCAAACACATATAAGGCTCATGGGCCTTTTTGGCTTTGATAAGCTTAAAAACTATATTAGAAGTAATTAAGCTATTGACGTGAAGTCCGACTCATAAACTAGATCGACACTATATTATGTCCAAGCACAAGTAGATAGACGTTCCAACCATCTACTCTATGTACAGGTTGTAAAATGATGGATTTTACGTAAGAGGGTAAATAGAGAGAATTGAGGGCATATCAAAACAAACTCACTTTGTACGTCAATGATACAACATACATGGCTATTATAATCAAAGAACAATATATGAGTTTACAACTTGAACCACACAACATGAGGAAAAACTATTTGATCATGCATTAAAGTAAAGATGTTTACTCACTTTGTAAAATCAGTGGTGGACCTTGAATGAAATAAAGATGGGTATAATTTAGATGTAGGGTAAGAACTATGGTGGTTATTGTGCCTATGTAGACTTCATTAACTAAGGTCCATTCTTAGAATCCCCAATAAGGATGTAAGTTAACAACTATGGTGGTTCTTGTGTTTACAAATTAGCCTAAATTCCAAATTGTGCTAATTGCGACTAATGCTAGCATTACACAAACGCGATGAGTTGCGGTCGATTGCGAGTGCAATCTAGGATGGCCTCGCATTAGGTGTTATGATGCAAAATCTCAAATGCAATGCAATGATGCGTGCAATTTAAGCAATGATGCGCGCATTTTTAAACCAAGGGATGGACCATGGCAGAGAATTTGACAACGAAGTACAATTCGGAAAATATTGTGATTTAAATGGAATATCTCACAATTTCTCCGCTCCTCGTACTCCTCAATCAAATGGCGTAGTAGAAAGAAAAAATAGGTCACTACAAGAAATGAATAGAACAATGTTAAATGAACAATCCATCCCACAAAAATTTTGGTGTCACGCTGTAGATACATCAACATATATTATTAATAGGGTATCAATTAGGAGAATTTTAGGAAAAACTCCTTATGAGTTACTAAGAGGTAGAAAACCTAACTTAAGCTACTTTAGGGTATTTGGAAGTAAATGTCATATTTTAAACACTAAATATTACCTTACTAAGTTTGACCCAAAATCATATGAAGGAATATTTTTAGGGTACTCACAAAATAGTAAAGCATATATAATACTTAACAAACACTCTATGAAAGTAGAAGAATCATTAAATGTAACATTTGATGAAACACCACCACCTCCTAAAACATTACCTTTAAAAGATGATGACTTAGTCGAAGATGAAGCTATTGAGGTTAGTAAAACAAAACCCATAGGAAATTATAATGAAAACATTGACTTAGGAAATAACGAAATTGTAAATATTAAAGAATCTAAATCACATCCATTAGATAATATAATAGGACATCTTAATCAAAGAACCCTTAGGTCACAAGCCCAAGATAAAAATAACTTCTTTTGTTTCCTCTCAGCAATAGAACCTAAGAATATTAATGAAGCATTAAAAGATGAAAGTTGGGTTATAGCTATGCAAGAAGAATTAAACCAATTTAAGGCAAATGATGTTTGAGAATTAGTCCCAAATCCAATGAACATGACCATCATAGGAACTAAATGGGTATATAGGAATAAGTTAGATGAAAATATAATAATAACTAGGAACAAAGCTAGGTTAGTTACGCAAGGTTATAATCAACAAGAAGGAATTGATTATGACGAAACGTATGCCCCCATAGCTAGACTAGAATCTATTAGGATATTACTTGCCTATGCATGCGCCCTAGACTTTAAGTTATTCCAAATGGACATGAAAAGTGCATTCCTCAACGGTTTTATCAATGAGGAGGTTTATGTGGCACAACCTCCAGGATTCATTGACTTCGCAAAACCTGATTATGTTTATAAGTTAAAGAAAGATCTATATGGACTCAAACAAGCTCCTAAGGCTTGGT
This sequence comes from Artemisia argyi, assembly GCA_030686995.1. NCBI lineage: Eukaryota > Viridiplantae > Streptophyta > Magnoliopsida > Asterales > Asteraceae > Artemisia > Artemisia argyi. The sequence goes on along the minus strand of CM060700.1, from coordinate 167,930,878 downwards.
ATGATCGATTAAAAGCTTTTCTTATTAAACATAATTATTCCATGGGAATGGTAGATAACACTCTTTTCACTAAAAAGAAAGACCCAAATCTCATCATTGTTCAAATATATGTTGACGGCATTATATTTGGATCGACTTGTCAAGAAATGTGTGTTGAATTTGCCAAAATCATGTATGATGAGTTCGAGATGAGTATGCTGGGTGAACTAAACTTCTTCCTAGGATTACAAATAAAACAATTAGAAGATTGAATATTCTTTAACCAATCTAAGTACATTAAGGAAATGCTTAAGAAATTTGGCCTAGAAGACTCAAAACCCATGAAAACTCCCATGTCTACGGAAGTGAAACTCACAAAGGATTATGAAGGAGAGTCCGTAGATAACACTAAGTATAGAGGAATGATAGGTATTTTACTATACTTAACGGCAAGTAGACCCGATATCATGTTTAGTGTCTGCCTTTGTGCCCGCTTTCAAGAGGATCCCAAAACCTCTCACCTAGAAGCGGTTAAGCGTATCTTCGGATACATTAAAGGCACTATACACTTTAGGATTATGGTATCCTAAGGGATCTGGCATAGAAACCATCGTCGATGCGGATTCGGATCATGCGGGAGACTAGTAGATAGAAAGAGCACTAACGGTATTTGCACTTTTATGGGATGTTGTCTAACATCTTGGTTTTCAAAGAAGCAAACCGCTCTTGCTATTTCTACCACCGAAGCCGAATACGTAAGCGCTGGAAAGGCATGTCAACAAGAACTATGGATGACACAAGCTCTCATAGACTATGGAATTAAGTTAGAAAATGTTCCTATTATGTGCGATAACAAAGGTGTGATAGATTTAAGTATAAATCCGGTTCAACACTCTAGGACTAAACATATAGAAATACGCCACCACTTCCTTAGAGATAATGTACAAAAAGGAAACATATCTATAGAAAAGGTTGCATCGGAAGATAACATTGCTGATATATTCAGTAAACCCCTTAAGCGTGAACTATTAAACCACATGCGTTTAGGATTAGGAATGATGGAACAAGTTGACTAAATTCTATTGCATTTACACTAATTTTTATTTGCATAAAAATTTATTTTTCTTCCACTTCTCCATTTCTGAGTCTAGGAATCTATTTCGCACAAAATTAAAGATTGGGAAACCTCATTTTTATTGCATATACTCTCTTGTAAAACCCAATCAAAATTTCTTGAAAACTATTCTCAAATCTAGGAATTACATGAAAATCATTTTCCTTGCATTGTTGACAAATGCTAAAAACCTTTTTCCTAAATCATGCATAAACTCTCACATAAATTGTCAAAGTATATAATCTAATATATATCATTGACATTCATGAATCGAGCAAAAATCGAATCAAAGAGATTTTGGATTGTTTCTTAGGAAGTTTATTTTTCTTTGCATTTAGGAGTCGAAACAATCACAACTCCACATTTGTTGCATATAGGCACACACTAGGACAAAATCACTCACAATGTTCTTGTTTCATCACTAGTTTTTCACTCACTAGTTGCCTTTGCCTTTGATCTAAGAGAGTTACTCTAGGTAGATTAAGTGCCTTTGCCTTTACTTGTCTCCTCTAGATTATTATTTATTGCTTGTTTGCTATATTAATTAAATGTTTTTGCATGCATGCTATATTATGATTAAATTAGATGCTATATTGCCTCAAAGAGTTGAACTTGCTTGATTCCAAATCCAAAAACACAACCTTTCTGCAAATTTTCTGCCAAAAACCCAATTCTGGCAATCTGGAAACCACCAGATGGGCGGCCCCCTTAATTATGTAAGGCGGCCCCCTTAATCTTTATGGGGACAGCCCCCTAATTAAGGGGACCGGCCATCTGATGGTCGGGTTTACAGAATCTTTTCTGCTTTTTAGCCCATTTCAACCTACATTTCCCAATTTTCACCAACATATTTTGTCCCAATCTCCCAAACAAACCTTATCTATCCATAAACACACAAATCTTACACCATAAATACCCCAATCTTCAAAACTCTCCATTAATCTCATCATGACCTCTCCAAACAAACCAAAACCAAAAGCCTCAAGGCTAGCAAGGATGACGGAGAAACCCGTTTGGCGAAGAAAAAGCCCTCGAAACAAATCTATAATAACCAATGAAGTTGGAAATCACTCAACACCTCCAACTACTTACTTCCCAAACTTTAAACCAAACCCACAAGGACATTCATTTGATCCTTTTTACAAACCATACAACATTGGCCAAACATCCACTTTCATGCCAAACTACTCATCTCAACCTCCAACCACTTATAATGATCCATACAAGTTTGATCAACCATCAAACTACACTTTTAACAATATCAATTCCAACTACACAACCGCAATTCATCTATATCAACACAATGATTCTCTCCACATTGCCACAGAAAAGCAAAAGTTCCGTGATGAAATAAACCAAATCCATGATCTTAGTGATCTCCTTGCTATGCATCTTGCACAACGCAACAAAGGGCAACCTCCATCATCACCCTATACAAATTGCCTACCTAACTCTCTCAACTTGGTTCAAGTTACAAACCACACTCACTTTTGCCCTTATTGCATCTTCCTTCAAAAACAAATCCTCTACTAGAGTGAAGATATTTCTTGGATCGAATATCTTCTCACTCATCCTCATCCAATACCACCCTTGACACGATACAACATCGTGAGATCCACCTCTTCCGCTCCATACCCCACTCCATATCCTTATCCATCAAACAACTAAGCTCTATGCCTATGTTCCCCTCAAGCAAATAAAACACTCAACCATGGGTTGCAAGCAAGTCCAAGTGCTCTCTTTGGCAATTTAGGACTATGTTGTTTCCTTTGTTTTATTGTAATCAATATGCTTCAAGAATATTGAATGTTGTAATGATGATCATTTCTATGATCATCTCATATATGCTTGAATGAATCTATTTTTATTTGCATTATTGTTGCTTTGCATATATATGTAGCCAAGCTTTCCATAGCTCGTTTCCTTGGTGCTCTCAAATGTGGGGGAGCATACATCAAGGGAGAGCTTTCTACCCGTTTAACTTCTTTTATGAAGCTTAATCGGTTTAACCTTTTTGATTTTACAAAAAGGGGGAGAAGAGAATATTAAACTCTTAAATACTTGTCTAAAAATTAATTTTTAGACCTAATGAGTTTAAGGTTTTGTAATCATCAAAAAGGGGGAGATTGTTGACATAAATGATGCCTAAAAACATTGATAACATATTAACAATATCTCTATGTTTTGATAATTAAAAAACATAAACTCATTGAACTAAAATTTATGACGTAAACAAATATTTAGTGATACATATTTCTCTTTACATCCAAATCACTTAAGGTATGAATAAACAAAGTGTTTATTCCAATCTATGATCAAAGGAAAATTTTCTAAGTCACTAGAACTTTTATAAAATGTCATAAACATTTTATATCTTTTATAAAATCACTTTTGGAATTAAAAGAATATGTTTAATTCATCATAAATATATGATTTCAAATTTTCAACCAAAAATGGCAAATATTATCTAGAAAAACCTTCCCCACAAAAGGACAAACAATTCCAACGTTCTGAAGGGGGCGACCCCCTTAATTCATAGGCGGCCCCCTTAATGATTAAGGGGATCGACCCCTAATTAAGGGGACCGGCCACGCTCCCTAACAATAAATTGTTCCCCTATAAATACTAGTTCATTTCACAGATTTTTCTCACCTTTTGCACTCCTAAACTTTCCGTTCTAGATCTCCATTTCTATTCTTTAAATCCTTTGATCATAAATACACAAATCTTTGTTTCAAAGTGATCCAAACATCAACCTCTCAAGTGTAAGAGAAGAATACTTCTAGCCATCAAGACAAGAAGTATTACAACTTGTCGTGACCTCCACATCCAAGTTGTTTGAGCATCTTTCATTACATATATTTCTTTGTGTTATTTGTTATGAATATTTGGTAGAAGATAGATTAGCTTAGTGTGTAGATAGTTGTGAAGAAGATTGTTGGGAAGTAGAAAGTTGAGAAGTAGATAGTTGTGAAGTAGATAGTTGTGAAAAAGATAGTTGTGAAGAAGATTGTTGTTAAGTAGATAGGTGTGAAGATAGATAGGTGTTAAATAGTTGTTTATAAGGTGTGATGAAGTTGTGACGAAGTTGTGGTGTGTAAGGTTTTCTCCGCCATAAGGGAGCTTGTTGACATAGTGAAGAAAACTCTCGAGTTAGGTGCTCGGGGAGTGGAGTAGGGCAAGGAAGGTGTCCATGTAGCCGAACCACTATAAATCTCTTGTCTCATGGTTCGATCTTTCCATCTCATTTATTTACTTACATTATTATTACTATATCATATATATTTATTGTTGTTTATATTGTGCAAGACTTGAGATCACATAATATCGAATCTAAATTTTTGAAAGTAAAGAAAACACTCAAGCAATCTTTTATAACAAATTAAAAAGACGTAAAACTATTCAACCCCCTTCTAGTTTTCCACAACTCAAATTATAGGTCACAAGATTAGCCCAGGAGACAATCCAATGACCAGAGTAGCAACCGCAGCAAAAACTACCGCAGTCAGGGAAGCGGACGAGATAGCGACAAATACACTCCACTTACAAAGACTTCAAAGGAGATATTTGCGACAGAAGGTGCAAACTTCCCGAAACCTCCACCAATGCACACCCCAGAGGATCGGCGCGTAGGAAGTGGGTACTGTGAATACCATGGACAAAAGGGCCACACCACCAACGAGTGTGTCCAATTGCACCAACTAATTGACAAATTAGTGAAAGAAGGCAAAATGGATCACCTCGTCAAGAACATCAAGGAGGGGAAAGATAAACAGAAGAATGGGGGAAAGAAAGACACCTAAAGACAAGGCCGACACCATCTACATGATACAATTATGGCAGCGAAAGACAAGGCAAAAGGTCAGCCAAAAGTTTTCCTATGGGAACGAAATCTCTTTCCCCACCCTGAGTGCGGACAACGCAGTAGTGGAACCGCTCACCATTGAGATACATACGGGGGGTCACGATATCCACCGCATGTATGTTGATGGGGGAGCATCAGCAGACATCATTTATGAACATTGTTTCAAAAGGTTGCGATCTGATATACGAAGTCAGCTAATTCCGGCCACGATGTCACTGACTGGCTTCACAGGAGAGAAGATATGGCCCATGGGGCAATTATGATTACTGGTGGCCGTTGGTAATGAGCAACACTCTATGGCGGCATGGATGAACTTTTTGGTAATCAGATCCCCTTCGCCATACAATGGCATTATTGGAAGACCAGGAATATCACCGTCCATGGCACATGGGATGCTCAAATTCCCAGTAGAAGGAGACATTTTCACCCTCTACAATACCACTGTGTCACCTAAAGAATGCAACACAATGACGAGTGAGACCCCGCGCATTCCAGAACAGCACACAACTAAAGTGTCAAACCTGAAGGTCGCAATCCACCCTGACTACCCGGATCAGGAGATATCAATTGGGGGATCGCTGTCTGACAAAGGCAGAGCGGCCGTGTGCGCACTCTTGCAAAGGAATCTAGACATCATTGCGTGGGAACTGATGAGTGTGTAAATACTCATCATTTTTACCATATTTTAACTGCCAAAACACGTAAAAACACTCAAGAATGCATCAAAATAACAAAAATATCCCAAAGATCGTGTTTTATATGTTTTAGATGCAAAATGATTGAAAACAAACAAAAAATGAACAAAGTTTGCATAATTGGCAGTTTCAGTCTCCCAGCTTTCAAAAGTTGTCAAAACTAGTCCCTGAGCGTTTATTTTAAAAGGAAAGTCAAACCAAGTCTTTAAAAATCAAAAGTTACCAAAAAATTGATCTTTGGGTGAAAAACTTTAAAAAATGAACAAGTTTAGTCCCTGAAGAGAAAAAGTTTAGAGATTGTACAACTTTGGTCCCTGCAGCTTAGAATTTGGCAAAAGTGACCCGGGAGTTATAAATTGAAGAAAAATAACAAAGTTGACCTTGGGAATTCAAAAGTGGGCGATTATGACCCTTGATAGAAGTTTGGCAGAATTACAGTTTTGGTCCTTGTAAAATCAGCAAACTACAACTATAATCCTTGGGCTTGTTTCATTTATAAACTATACTAAAAGCCCACCACCATGAATCCCTTAACCTGCTTTGGCCCATTTCAGCCCCCCAAGCCCAACATCAGCCCATGTTATTAATAACCCAAGTCAGGGTCAAAAGGTCAACACTGGTAAAAAAAGGATCAAACCCACCCTTTCTTCTCTTCCCCCGTTTTACCCACAAGATACACCACCACCACCACCCTGCAACACTCCATCCCTCCACCTCAAAAGCTCCCCCTACACCACTACCAATCCCACTACCTCCTTTACACTCAAAAACCCTACCTAACCACAAATTTACACCCTGGCAATCCTGGATTTACACAAAATACTTTTCCCGCCAAGAATGAATAGAAGGCTAGGATCACGCATTTTATAATCAAACGGTGAGGATTTGATCAGGAAGGCATAATGAAGGTTTTACAGCTGTTGTACCTCAGTGAAGAAGCACAAGGGAGACATTTACTACCTACCACATTTTAGTATAAATAGGAAACTCTTGTAGCCATGATAAGGCATCTATCTCTTTGTATTTTCTATATTTTCAAATTAGTTTACTATTGTATTTCAGTTTTCAACTTTAATTAAAGTCTCCTTTCAGTTTATGCAATTTCTAATTTTTACTCAAAATTTCAAAGTTACTTGTATGCCTTTAAATTGTTCTTTATTTCGATCTCAGAATGTTACTTTAAAGTTGTTTATGATTAATTAAACCAAGAGAAAGTAAAATTTCAAGAAAAAGAAAAGAAAACAGAAAATCATAAAGAATATTCAAAAAAATAAAAATAAAAATAAAATAGAAGAAGGAAGAAGAAGAAGCAGTAGCAGATGTGGATGTTGAGTTTGGTTTAGAATCCCATGGGGGATGTTAGGATATGGTTATGACTCCTGGTTCTTAGATGTCTCACAGCTTGGATGCCAAGTAGGTTTTACACCAAATTTTTAGTATAAATTGCTATATTTGAAATTTGTAGTTTAGATTTCTTGCTTATTGATTAATTGGGTCTGTTGTTACATATTAAAAGTAGATTAGTTGGTATTATAGGGTAATTTAGTGTATTGGTTGGTAAAATCCTTAAAAACAGTAGATAAAGGGGTGTTTGGATTAAGTCTATACATTGTGTTCTTGTTGTTATATTAAAGTAAGTTTAGTTTTTTAGTAATCTTAGCCTTATTGTAGTCCAAATTGACCATTGGTTTGGTGAAATCCACACTTAAAGTCAAAATCAAACCTCCAATCACCCTACAGCCTAACTGTTGGTGAGTTGGAGTTTCAAATCCTTGAAATCAACTCAAAACTAGCTTAGATTGATAGAATTGACTTTAATTACCTTAAAGAAACATCATTCAATCAATTGTGATCAATCAAGATTCATATAAGTCAACATCAAGTGAAAAAATTAAAAAGTCAAAAGTGCAACACATTCCAGAAACTCACTTTTTTGAGGAATTTTCCTGAATTTTAGGAGAAGAATTGGACTTTGAAATTTCTTGTGCTCATAGCATCCCAACTGAATTAGTGAATCCCATCCTTGGCTTATTTTTTCCAATTTTTTAGTGGGCCCCACAATTGCCCAAACAGACCTGCAGGGGAAGCACCTCCCCTGCTTAAGCTTATCAGGTCCAAGAGTCCAACTTCCCAGGCCTTTAGCTTATTGATTAGTGGGCCCCACACTGTGTTCATTGGTTCTTTGGACTCCCCACCTGGCCACCTAGTTAGTTCAAGAGGAATTTTGAGCCAAGTTAACCTTGCCCCCTCCTGAAACAGGCTTGCATTTAGCTACTAGGACTGCTGTGGCCTTAGGGTATTTTGATTAGCTTAATTGCTTTTTCAGCTTTTCAAAGTGCTTTTTCTTGTTGTCTCAGTCTAGTTTAGGTTCATTAAACTTGTTTTTGTCTTATTCTAACTTTGGTTCGACTTAGATAGCTTTTTATTTGACTTTGCATTCCAAAAATCCCTTAAATAGCTTATTTGGTTAACTGTTGGGATAATAAGCTCGTTTACAACTTATTTTTGTTTTTCAAAATTATTGTCTTTTTAAAAGTTGCTTATCTTTGTTGTCAAAATAGTTTTGTAAAGTTAAAATTGAAAAGAAAAAATAAATAGCAAAAAGTGCATGCTGGGATTCGAACCCTGGCCACCCAGCTCACCACACAAGCAACACAACACACACCTCCCTTCCAACAGCTCTGGAGCACCAGTTCTGTTGGAAGGTGTATCCCATACATACTTAAGGCATTTTTGATTTCAACCTTTTGAAACTGCTTGAGCTTATTGCAGCTTATTTACAAGAGCTTTTTCATAATTAGCATTTTTCCTAGGATTTTGTTAGTTTAGTATAATTTCCAAAAAAATTTCAGATTTTTATAAATAATTTTAGTATTTATTAGAATTTAATTTAGTTTAAATAGTGTTTAATCCGTAATAAATAGATTTTTTATTGAAAAATTAATTTTCTTTTTTCTAAAATTTTCTTTTGTCATTTAGTGCGTAAGAAAATTAATTGGAAACCCGTAGGACCTTTGTAGCTCAAATTTCATGTTTTATTTTGTACGTTGACGTTTATTTTTAATAAACGTCGCATTTTTAATTTATATTACGTTTTAGGATTCCCCGTTTTCCCTAACATGTTTCCCGTAGTATTTTAGGTCATTTTAAATAATTCTTAGCATTCCTTAGTTTAATTTCCCATTTAGGTTACGTTTATCCCGTTTTCGTTCGTTAATTCGTAATTTTCGTTAAATTTATGTATCACAAAACCAAACAATCTTTCACAACCAAACATACAAGGTTTTAATCTCAATCGTTCCTCGAAGCTTTCCATTCACACCTCGTTGGGGTACGACCCGGGAAATCACTTCCCGGTCTCACAATTTTAATATCACTTTCACGAGTCTTGTGAGGTAATCTTTTTCCTAAAAGGTTTACTCGTATTTCTCCACGTCTTGTTGTCTCACGATAACATAGACTACACGTTTGTTGATATTTTGATAAATTGTTTTTGTACACACCAAAACACAACGAATCAAATGGCGCCGCTGCCGGGGTGAGAGATCCATTCTTCTCTCCCGCTCCTTTGTTTGTTTTTCTTTAGAAGTTGACCTTGCGTTCTTGATTATTGGTTTAAGTTCCCTTGTTGTTAAAGTGGTATTGTTTTAATTGATTTTGATTTTGTGGTGCATGCATACTCGTTCACAATCGAAGCGAAATCGTCAACTAAGAAACGTCACCGAACTACGTCCTATTGTTGAAGATCACGTTCCGAAAATGGATGATAATCGTGAACCTCCGAAGGATGACCCAATTCCCGATCTCTGCACGATGGAGGAATTGTGTCAACCTACTATGCACGGAAGGGGTGGCCCTATTGCCCCTCTTAACATCGCGATGACGAATTTTGGACTTAAGCATCATATGATACAACAAGTCCAAAACTCGTGCCAATTCCATGGTTTGCCGGGTGATGATGCAAACAAACATCTCAATAAATTTCTCATCGTCACCCAAAGCATGAAACAAAACGGTGTCACCGATGATGCCCTTCGTTTGTGCCTCTTTCCATATTCTTTGACTCATCATGCCACTGCGTGGTTTGATTGACTTCCAAAGAATTCAATTCATACCTTTGAAGAGATGGTTGCTAAATTTTTAGCCAAATACTTTCCACCATCTATGGTCACGAAGTTACGTAATGAAATTAGTAACTTTCGTCAGCTTCCCGAAGAGTCCTTATTCGAGGCATGGGAACGCTATAAGCTTTCAATCGATCGGTGTCCTAATCATAACATGTTGCTAGTCACTCAAATAGACACCTTCTATAATGGGTTGACAATGAGACACCGAGATACAATCAATGCTGCTGCGGGTGGTACCTTTATGAAAAGGAGACCCGAAGAGTGTTATGATCTCATTGAAAACATGACCGCTCACCATAATTTTTGGGACTCCTCAGCCGAGAGAAACGAGTCATGTAGATCTATCACTCCCGCATCCAATGAAATAGCGACTCTCACAAAGAAGCTTGATGACTTATCTACGGCTATGTTAAGGATGAATCAAACCATCCAAAACCAACAAGTCAAAGCCGTAGCTCAAAGTTGTGAAACTTGTGGAGGTTCACATTCTTATTCCGAGTGCCCTGCCATCGTTGGCCACACTCAAGAGAAGGTATATGATGCTCAAAGTTCCTACAATACGGGAGGTAATGTTCACCAACCGCAAGGGGACCGCAATCTTCTTAGCTATCGTTCTAACAATTTCCTTGGACCACCTGGGTTCAATCAAAACCAAAACCAAAGTTTCAATCCTAACCAAAATGCCCAAAACCATAACCAAAACCAAAATCGAATGAACCAAGGTTTTCAAAACCAAGGGAATTTCAATAAAGGGTTTCAAAATCAAGGAAACTTGAATAGAAATCAAGGTTATGGTAATCAAGGTTATGGAAATCAAGGAAACAATTTTCATGGTAATGGTAACCAAGGAAATTTTCAAAACCAAGCTTTCAATCAAAACAACCGAGCTCAAAATTTTCAAAATCAAAACCAATCCATTGTTCAACCTCAATCATTATCCGATGAGGTTTTGAAACAATTCATGAAAGCTCAAGAAGAAAGAAATAGGTTGTTGATCACTCAAATTTCTGAACTAAAGAAGTCTTTAAATGATCGACCTTCGGGATCGGGAACGCTACCAAGCAACACGATCGCCAACCCGAAGGGCGATGTAAAAGCGATCACAACCCGTAGTGGTGTTTCTTATAACGGGCCCACGATCCCTACTACCTCTTCTACTTCTCCTCCAAAGGTAGTGGAACGTGAACATGAGGCGACTAAGGACAAAGTGCAAATTACTAGTCCACAAAGTACCGCACACGTCCAACCTCATGTTGTCCCAAAAACCAAATCCAAACCGGGAGTTGTTTTTGAACCCTCGGAAAATCCCGTTCAATCCAAAACTTCAATACCTTATCCATCACGTTTAAACGATCAAAAGCTCCGTGAAAAGGCTAGGCACCAAATGGACAAGTTCTTGCAAATCTTCCAAGAATTACATTTTGACATAAGCTTTGCGGATGCTATCATGTTAATGCCAAAATTTTCTTCAACTATCAAAAACTTGTTAAGCAACAAGGAAAAGTTATTTGAGATGGCAAAGACTCCACTAAATGAGAATTGCTCCGCAGTTATAATAAAGAAGCTTCCCGAGAAGCTCGGAGATCCTCGAAAATTCCTTATTCCTTGTGTTGGCCGATCTTGGCGCTAGCATCAACCTAATGCCTCATTCAGTGTGGAGGAAACTTTCACTTCCTGAAATTACTCCTACGTGCATGACTCTCGAGCTTGCGGATCATTCTATCACTCGTCCACTCGGCATTGCCAAAGATGTGTTCGTGAAAGTAGGAAAGTTCCATTTCCCTACTGACTTTGTAGTTGTTGAGTTTGATGCGGATCAAAGAGTTCCTCTCATTCTTGGAAAAGGATTCCTAACAACGTGACGTGCTCTTATTGACGTTTTTGAACAAGAGATCACTCTATGTGTTGGTAACGAAGCGCTTACTTTTAACCTTGATCAAACTTCAAGATACTCCTCAAATTTTGACTCCGAATCGGTTAATCGAATTGATGTCATTGATGTTGCATCTGAGGAGTACTCTCAAGAAGTTCTCAGTTTTTCTTCGAGTGGTAATCCCACTCCATCTACTACACCAATCACAACCAACTCTTCCCCTTCTCTCACTCCATTTGAGGGAAGTGACTTTCTTTTGGAAGAGGTCGATCCTTTTCTTTCTCAAGATAGCTCAATGTCACACGAGTTTGATAGCAACTATCTTGATTCCGAGGGGGATATACTTATGCTTGAAAAATTGTTGAATGAAGATCCTTCACCCCCTCTTCCTCCAAAACAACTTCATATCGAGGAGGTCAAAAATGTTGAAAAAACTGATGACTTCTCCGAGGTTGAACTCAAGGAACTACCACCTCATCTCGAGTATGCATTTTTGGTGGGAGACGATAAGTTTCCCGTCATAATTGCCAAAGACTTGAATGAGGAAAATAAAACTGCTCTCCTCAAGGTTTTAAAGTCACACAAGCGAGCCATTGCTTGGAGACTTTTTGACATCAAGGGTATTAACCCGGAATTTTGTATGCACAAGATTTTGATGGAGGATGACTTTAAACCGGCGGTTCAACAACAAAGAAGGGTAAATCCAAAAATTCATGAGGTTATCAAACAAGAAGTCATAAAACTTCTTGATGCCGGTTTAATTTACCCTATCTCGGATAGTCCTTGGGTGAGTCCGATTCATTGTGTGCCCAAGAAGGGTGGTATTACGATTGTTAAAAATGATGATAACGAGTTAATTGCTACTCTATTGGTAACGGGTTGGCGTGTTTGCATTGACTATCGAAAGTTGAATGACGCCACTCGTAAAGACCACTTTCCTCTACCTTTCATCGATCAAATGCTCGAAATATTGGCGGGAAACGAATACTATTGTTTTCTTGACGGTTTTTCGGGTTATTTCCAAATTCCCATCGACCCTCAAGATCAAGAGAAAACAACTTTTATGTGCCCATATAGAACATTTGCTTATCGACGCATGCCTTATGGCTTGTGCAATGCTCCTGGCACGTTTCAAAGATGCATGATGGCCATTTTTCACGACATGATCAAGAAAACAATGGAGGTCTTCATGGATGATTTTTTGGTCATTGGGAATTCGTTCGAATCATGTCTCACCAATTTAGACAAAACGCTTCAAAGGTGTGAAGACACCAATCTTAGTCTAAATTGGGAGAAAAGTCATTTCATGGTCAAGGAAGGAATTGTCCTTGGCCATAAGATCTCTAAGAGCGGGATTGAGGTTGACAAGGCTAAAATCGCTTTCATTGCTAAACTTCCTCCTCCCACAACCGTTAAAGGTGTTCGGAGTTTTCTGGGTCATGCCGGCTTCTATCGTAGATTCATTCAAGATTTCTCGAAGATAGCTAGGCCTATGACCCGACTTCTTGAAAAAGAGACTCCGTTTGTCTTTTCTGATGTGTGCATCGAAGCTTTTCAAACTCTCACGAAAAAGCTTACCGAGGCACCAATTCTAGTTGCCCCCGATTGGGACCTACCTTTCGAACTTATGTGTGATGCAAGTGACTTTGCCATAGGTGCACTCTTGGGGCAACGAAAAACCAAGCATTTTCAGCCAATTCATTATGCAAGCAAAACCTTGACCGAAGCTCAAGCTCACTACACCACAACGGAAAAAGAATTACTAGGCGTGGTGTATGCATTTGAGAAGTTTCGGCCATACTTAATCTTGACTAAATGCATAGTGTACACGGTTCACTCGGCTCTCAAATATCTCTTTGCCAAGCAAGATGCAAAGCCGAGATTGCTCCGTTCGGTTCTCCTCCTACAAGAATTTGATATCATCATTTGTGATAAAAAAAGGAGCCGAGAACCTCGCTGCTGACCATCTTTCCCGATTGGAAAACCCTCATCAAAGTGTCCTCGAGAAAAAGGAAGTAAATGAAACGTTTCCTCTCGAGACACTTAATGTGATTTCTTCTCGTGGTGATTCTAGTACCCCATGGTTTGCCGACTTTGCAAACTACCATGCGGGGAATTTTGTTATCAAAGGGATGTCGTCCCACCAAAAGAACAAATTTTTCAAAGATGTGAATCATTACTTTTGGGACGATCCCTATTTATTCAAAATTTGTGCGGATCAGGTCATTCGTAGGTGTGTTCATGGCCAAGAAGCCATGGAAATTCTTAGGGCTTGTCATAATGGACCCACCGGGGGACATCATAGCCCGAACTACACCGCTCGAAAAATATTTGATTCAGGTTTTTATTGGCCCACCATTTACAAAGACGCCCATGATTAGTCAAATCTTGTGACTCATGTCAATGTCAAGGAAAGATAACACAACGGGATGAGATGCCACAAAATGTCATCCAAGTTTGTGAAATCTTCGATGTTTGGGGCATAGACTTTATGGGGCCGTTCCCGTCTTCACGAGGGAACAAGTACATACTCGTGGCCGTTGACTATTTGTCAAAATGGGTCGAAGCCAAAGCTCTCCCAACAAACGATGCCCGAGTAGTTGTAAAATTTTTAAAATCTCTATTTGCTAGGTTTGGAACTCCCCACGCTATCATTAGTGACCGCGGTACTCACTTTTGCAACGACCAATTTGCAAAAGTCATGCTCAAATATGGTGTCACTCACTGACTTGCTACCGCTTATCACCCACAAACGAGTGGGCAAGTGGAGGTTTGAAACCGTGGATTAAAAAGAATTCTTGAAAGAACTGTAGGCGAAAACCGTGCCTCTTGGTCGGACAAGTTAGATGACGCTCTATGGGCTTTTCGCACGGCTTATAAAACACCCATCGGGTGTACGCCTTATAAGCTTGTGTATGGAAAAGCGTGTCATCTACCGATTGAGCTCGAGCACAAAGCTTATTGGGGTTTGAAGAATGCCAATTTGGATCTCAAGTTTGCGGGTGAGCATAGGAAAGTTCAACTCAATGAACTAAATGAACTTCGTGATCAAGCTTACGAAAACTCTTTAATCTACAAAGAGAAAACAAAGAAGATCCATGACTCCAAAATCAAGAACCGTGTTTTTAATGTTGGTGACCGAGTCCTACTTTTTAACTCTAGATTGAAGATATTTTCGGGTAAGCTTAAAACCCGCTGGACTGGACCTTACACTGTTTCCAAAGTTTTTCCATATGGTACCGTCGAGTTATCTCAAAATGACGGTCCAAATTTTAAAGTAAATGGGCATCGGTTGAAGCATTACTTTGGAGGGGACATACCACCCATGGTTGTCCCGGACCTCCAAACTTTCCCCATGGACCAATGAATTCGGGGATCGAGTCAAGCTAGCGACTCGATAAACAAAAACAATAGCACAACATGGGTTTTCACCCATATCTCTAACTTCTTTCTACTTTCTAACACCCTAGTGTGGGGGAGTGGCCGTCCCTTGCAGCTGTTTGCAATGTATATATCTTCAAAAAAAAAAAAAATGTGTTGTATGTATAAATAAAGTGAAAAATGAAAAATGACATTCCCACAATTAGCTTCTAATATTATCTTCTTACGTTCAAAGATTCGGCATAATAGCCGGGACTTTGAATATTGAGGACAATATTCTATTCTAAGTGTGGGGGAGGGGAAAATTCTAGCGAATTTTATCAAAATATACCGTCTAGTACCCCCATTTTTGGCCTAAAATTTTAAAATTTTTTCACTTTATTTCAAAATTTTTGTGGTTATCAGTCCGCCAAGTCTAACCAACAAAAGGATTGGCTAATTCAGGAGCAAACGGCTCTTGGTAAAGATAATTCAAATCCGTTGACGGCTTGCAATTTGCCCAAAATTGTATGGTATCTCAACTCGCCATATCCTAAAGTGAAAGAGTTGCCTAACCCGCAAGATTATGGCTTGTGGTAAAGGCAGTGGAAAAACCATAATTGGTAATCAACTCACCAAGATGTTGACTGTGTCCATCAAGAGTTGGCTAGTCCAGAAGCAAACGGCTTCTGGTAAAGACAAATCAAAACCGTTGGAAGCTTATGGTTTGCTCAAAATCATATGGTTATCAAATGGACCATAATTCTTACTTGAACCGAAACATTTGGCTACTCCAGAAGTAATGGCTTTTGGTAAAGAGATTTCAAATCCATTAATTTTCACAAAAGATTGCTAGGGACTAGCAATACTCAAGTTTGGGGGATTGATGAGTGTGTAAATACTCATCATTTTTACCGTATTTTAACTGCCAAAATACGTGAAAACACTCAAGAATGCATCAAAATAACAAAAATATCCCAAAGATCGTGTTTTATATGTTTTAGATGCAAAATGATTGAAAACAAACAAAAAAACAAACAAAGTTTGCATAATTGGCAGTTTCAGTCCCCCAGCTTTCAAAAGTTGTCAAAACTAGTCCCTGAGCGTTTATTTTAAAAGGAAAGTGAAACCAAGTCTTTAAAAATCAAAAGTTACCAAAAAATTGATCTTTGGGTGAAAAACTTTCAAAAATAAACAAGTTTAGTAGCTGAAGAGAAAAAGTTTAGAGATTGTACAACTTTGGTCCCTGCAGCTTGGAATTTGGCAAAAGTGACCCGGGAGTTATAAATTGAAGAAAAATAGAAAAGTTGACCTTGGGAATTCAAAAGTGGGCAATTATGACCCTTGATAGAAGTTTGGCAGAATTACAGTTTTGGTCCTTGTAAAATCAGCAAACTACAACTATAATCCTTGGGCTCGTTTCACTTATAAACTATCCTAAAAAGCCACCACCATGAATCCCTTAACCTGCTTTGGCCCATTTCACCCCCAAGCCCAACATCACCCCACGTTATTAATAACCCAAGTCAGGGTCGAAAGGTCAACACTGGTCAAAAAAGTGTCAAACCCACCCTTTCTTCTCTTCCCCCGTTTTACCCACAAGATACACCACCACCACTACCCTATAACACTCCATCCCACCACCTCAAAAGCTCCCCCTGCACCACTACCAATCCCACTACCTCCCTTCCACTCACAAACCCTACCTAACCACAAATTTACACCCTGGCAATCCTGGATTTACACAAAATACTTTTCCCGCCAAGAATGAATAGAAGGCTAGGATTACCCATTTTATAATCAAACGGTGAGGATTTGATCAGGAAGGCATAATGAAGGTTTTACAGCTGTTGTACCTCAGTGAAGAAGTACAAGGGAGGCATTTCCTACCTACCACATTTTAGTATAAATAGGAAACTCTTGTAGCCATGATAAGGCATCTATGTCTTTGTATTTTCTGTATTTTCAAATTAGTTTACTATTGTATTTCAGTTTTCAACTTTAATTAAAGTCTCCTTTCAGTTTATGCAATTTCTAATTTTTACTCAAAATTTCAAAGTTACTTGTATGCCTTTAAATTGTTCTTTATTTCGATCTCAGAATGTTACTTTAAAGTTGTTTATGATTAATTAAACCAAGAGAAAGTAAAATTTCAAGAAAAAGAAAAGAAAACAGAAAATCATAAAGAAAATTCAAATATAAAATAAATAAAAAAATAGAAGAAGGAAGAAGAAGAAGCAGTAGCAGATGTGGATGTTGAGTTTGGTTTAGAATCCCATGGGGGATGTTAGGATATGGTTATGACTCCTGGTTCTCAGATGTCTCACAGCTTGGATGCCAAGTAGGTTTTGCACCAAATTATTATAAATTGCTATATTTGAAATTTGTAGTTTAGATTTCTTGCTTATTGATTAATTGGGTCTGTTGTTACATATTAAAAGTAGATTAGTTGGTATTATAGGGTAATTTAGTGTATTGGTTGGTAAAATCGTTAAAAACAGTAGATAAAGGGGTGTTTGGATTAAGTCTATACACTGTGTTCTTGTTGTTATAATAGTAAGTTTAGTTGTTCAGTAATCTTAGCCCTGTTGTAGTCCAAATTGACCATTGGTTTTGTGAAATCCACACTTAAAGACAAAATCAAACCTCCAATCACCCTACAGCCTAACTGTTGGTGATTTGGAGTTTCAAATCCCTGAAATCAACTCAAAACTAGCTTAGATTGATAGAATTGACTTTAATTACCTTAAACAAACATCATTAAATCAATTGTGATCAATCAAGATTCATATAAGTCAACATCAAGTGAAAATAATAAAAAGTCAAAACTGCAACACATTCCAGAAACTCACTTTTTTGAGGAATTTTCCTGAATTTTAGGAGAAGAATTGGACTTTGAAATATCTTGTGCTTATAGCAACCCAGCTGAATTAGTGAATCCCATCCTTGGATTATTTTTGCCAATTTTTAGTAGGCCCCACAATTGCCCAAACAGACCTGCAGGGGAAGCACCTCCCCTGCTCAAGCTTATCAGGTCCAAGAGTCCAACTTCCCGTGCCTTTAGCTTATTCATTTGTGGGCCCGACACTGTGTTCATTGGTTCTTTGGACTTCCCACCTGGCCACCTAGTTAGTTCAAGAGGAATTTTGAGCCAAGTTAACCTTGCCCCCTCCCGAAATAGGCTTGCATCTAGCTACTAGGACTGCTGTGGCCTTAGGGTATTTGGATTAGCTTAATTGCTTTTTCAGCTTTTCAAAGTGCTTTTTCTTGTTGTCTCAGTCTAGTTTAGGTTCATTAAACTTGTTTTTGTCATATTCTAACTTTGGTTCGACTTAGATAGCTTTTCATTTGCCTTTGCATTCCAAAAATCCCTTAAATAGCTTATTTGGTTAACTGTTGGGATAATAAGCTCGTTTACAGCTTATTTTTGTTTTTCAAAATTATTGTCTTTTTAAAAGTTGCTTATCTTAGTTGTCAAAATAGTTTTGTAAAGTTAAAATTGAAAAAAAAAAATAAATAGCAAAAAGTGCATGCTAGGATTCGAACCCTGGCCACCCAGCTCACCACACAAGCAACACAACAAACACCTCCCTTCCAACAGCTCTGTAGCACCAGTTCTGTTGGAAGGTGTATCCCATACATACTTAAGGCATTGTTGATTTCAATCTTTTGAAATTGCTTGAGCTTATTGCAGCTTATTTACAAGAGCTTTTTCACAATTAGCATTTTTCCTAGGATTGTGTTAGTTTCATATAATTTCCAAAAAAATTTCAGATTTTTATAAATAATTTTAGTATTTATTAGAATTTAATTTAGTTTAAATAGTGTTTAATCCGTAATAAATAGAATTTTTATTGAAAAAATAATTTTCTTTTTTCTAAAATTTTCTTTTGTCATTTAGTGCGTAAGAAAATTAATTGGAAACCCGTAGGACCTTTGTAGCACAAATTTCATGTTTTATTTTGTACGTTGACATTTATTTTTAATAAACGTCGCGTTTTTAATTTAGATTACGTTTTAGGATTCCCCGTTTTCCCTAACATGTTTCCCGTAGTATTTTAGGTCATTTTAAATAGTTCTTAGCATTCCTTAGTTTAATTTCCCATTTTGGTTACGTTTATCTCGTTTTCGTTCGTTAATTCGTAATTTTCGTTAAATTAACGTATCACAAAACCAAACAATCTTTCACAACCAAACATACAAGGTTTTAATCTCGATCTTTCCTCGAAGCTTTCCATTCACACCTCGTTGGGGTACGACCCGGGAAATCACTTCCCGGTCTCAGAATTTTAATATCACTTTCACGAGTCTTGCGAGGTAATCTTTTTCCTAAAAGGTTTACTCGTATTTCTCCACGTCTTGTTGTCTCACGATAACATAGACTACACGTTTGTTGATATTTTGATAAATTGTTTTTACACACACCAAAACACAACGAATCAGGAACCAAAGCACATGACTGGCGCACCACGATCGATTATAGAGCACAAGCTGAAAATCCGACAAGGATACCCTCCAATAAGGCAGAAAAAGCACGGCCAAGCTCCAGAACGCGCAAAAGCCATTCTAGAGGAAGTACACAAATTGGTAGACGAAGGCATCATGCGAGAAGTCTACTACCATGACTGGCTCTCCAATCCAGTAATGGTAAAAAAGAGTGATGGCAGCTGGAGGATGTGTGTGGATTTCACTGATCTCAACAAAGCATGTCCACAAGACTGCTACCCGCTACCAGAGATCGATTGGAAGATAGAATCTTTGTGCGGATATCCCTTTAAATGCTTCCTAGACGCATACAAAGGGTACCACCAAATTCATATGGCCAAGGAAGACGAGGAGAAAACAGCCTTCCACACAAGTCAAGGGGTCTACTGCTACAAAAAAATGCCCTTTGTCCTAAAGAATGCGGGGGCCACTTACCAGCGGTTGGTAGACAACTCATTTGAGAAGCAAGTGGGCCGCAACCTGGAGGTTTATGTTGATGACCTTGTCATAAAGAGTCATACTGAAGAAGAGTTGGTGCGCGACATAGAAGAAACATTCAAAACACTAGGAAGGATCAACATGAAGTTAAATCCCAAGAAGAGCACTTTTGGCGCTACAGAAGGCATGTTTCTCGGATATTTGATTGAGCCTGAAACCCTGCCCAGAAAAAACAAAGGCTGTCGTCCAACTCCCTTCACCATGCACATTGAAAGAAGTCCATTCCTTGAATTGAAAATTAGCCGGTTTGAATCGATTCTTCTCCAAATCAGCGGATAAGTCACTTCCTCTCTTTAAAACACTATCAAAGTGTACAATAAAGGGAGATTTTCGTTGGACTGCGGAGGCGGGAGAAGCTTTTCAACAGCTTAAGCAACATATAGCAGCGGTTCCCACACTAGTCGCACCCCCGACCAGGGGAAGAATTAATCATGTACTTGTCTGCAACTCATGGAGCAGTCAGCGCGGTGCTATTGACAGATAGGAACTTCGTACAAACACCAGTATACTTTGTAAGCAAAGGACTCAAGAAGACAGAGATTAACTATACCGCAATGGAAAAGCTGGTCCTGGCTTTAGTATTCGCAGCTAAAAGATTGCGCAGATAGTTTCAAGCATACCCAATAGCAGTAATCACGGACCAACCTATCAAGCAAGTTATCTCTAAACCCGACGCATCGGGGCGGCTACAAAAATGGAGTATGTTACTAAGTGAGCATAATATCTCTTATAGGCCATGCACTGCGATTAAGGGGCATATACTATCAGACTTCATCATTGAAAAACCAGATACTGAGGCTCCATCACCCAGCAGCAAAATAGAACTACAAGAACCATGGATCCTATTCACGGACGGATCTTCGTGCGTGGACGGGTCAGGAGCAAGCCTTATCCTCACCAGCCCAGAAGGAATGGAATTCACTTACGCACTGCGTTTTGAATTCACAACCATGAACAACGAGGTAGAATATGAAGCCCTAATTGCTGGATTACGCATTGCAACTCAAATGGGTGTACGCAACCTAGAAGAAAATGTCGATTCCCGATTAGTGGCCAATCAAGTGTTCGGCGAATATGTGGCTAAAGAGGATAACATGGTCCAATACCTCGAAAAGACCAAGTCCCTAATCTATGGCTTTGACAGGTTCACCATTAAACAAGTCCTTAGAGGGGAAAACAGAAAAGCAGATGCATTGAGCCAAATTGCATCTACAAGCTTTGCACACCTGTCAAAACAGGTATTGGTAGAGACTTTGAAGAACAAATCCATCTCAGAGATGGAGATATCCACGGTGATAGAAGAGCAGGATCCTACTTGGATGACCCCTATCATCGAATTCATAGGTAAGGGTGTATTACCCCAGGAGCAGAAGGATGCTCGACGGATACGGCGCATAGCGCAGAGGTTTGAACTCCGAGATGGTATCCTATATCGACATTCATTCCTACAACCATGGCTTCGGTGCGTTGGACCTCTTCAGGCAGATTACGTACTTCAAGAGATCCACGCTGGTTCATGCAGTATGCACTCAGGACCACGATCCGTTGTGGCACGAGCCTTGAGGTCAGGATATTATTGGCCTACTATGCATCGCGATGCGCGGGAGATGATAAAGAAATGCAATGACTGCCAAGTCTACAGACCCATCCCGCGCTGACTACAACAAGAGCTAATGCCTATCACTTCACCGTGGCCATTCTACAAATGGGGTATTGATATTGCAGGCCCTTTCCCTGTTGTAGCAGGGGGGACTGAAGTTTCTCATTGTGGCTATAGATTACTTCACCAAGTGGATTAAGGCAAAAGCAGTAACAACTATCACAGGCAACCAGGTAAAACGCTTTGTGTGGGAAAACATTGTATGCCGCTTTGGACTACCTGAAGAAATTATTTCGGACAACGGAAAACAATTATGTGATAATCCGTTCAAAGACTGGTGCGCGCAACTAAATATTACACAACACTTCGTGTTAGTTAAGCACCCACAAACCAGTGGTCTGGTTGAGTGCGCGAATCGTAGTCTGGGCAAAGGAATTAAAGCGCGCCTTGACAAACAAAAAGGAAGATGGGTGGATGAATTGTCGCATGTTTTATGGGTGCACCTCACGACAATCAAAGTCAGCACTGGAGACACACCATTCTCTCTTGTCTATGGGACAGAAGCTGTCATACCAGCTGAAATTGGGATGCCAACTATTCGTACGGCGGAAGTCAATGTTACAACTAATGACGACGAGCGACGTATAGATTTGGATCTATTGGAAGAAAGGCGCGAACGTGCAACTATATGTGAGGCAAGAGCTAAGTCAAAGATGAAGGGGGACTATGATGCTAAAGTCAGAAACACTTCATTCAGGCCAAGAGACTTTGTATATCGTGCCAATGATACAAGCCATGCAGAAGATACATGAAAGCTTGGACCAAAGTGGGAAGGACCCTATAAGGTCGCAAAAGCACTAGGCAAAGGCGCATACAAGCTGCGTGCTATGGATGGCCATGAGCTACCACGCACATGGAACATTTGCAATCTCAAGAGATTCTATCTTTAGGAAAGGCTACGGCCCACGCACAGACACCTCCGCACTTTAGTAAGTGCTCAATAAATGTCCGTGTATTTACATTTTGTTTTGTTTAGGGAATTGTCTTTTCTTTTCAAAAACTTGCAAGAAATAATCAAACATCGCGGTTTCTAGCTAACTCCGCGACACATTTAACATTATTGCTTACATTTTATTTATGTCTCAATATTGTTAATTTATATTTTTGCCTACATGGCGTGCATGCATTTATTAAGACCCACGATGGCATAAAGGATGAGTAAACCTAACAAATAACTGGTTGAGTAAGAGGGTTGCAAACACATCAACATTGGATCACGTATCCTTGTTAAACACCTTATTCTCAAGACGTTGGAGTAAGTTCAATGCGCATCCCACGACGGATACGCAACAATGCACATAGTGCACGTTTAACGAATTAGGAGTCAAGACTTTTGGTTCCTTAATATGGTATTTGCAGTACGCTGCAAATTAATCCATACACTTATGAATTTTTTATTAAATATATTAAGTTATGGACTTAATATGTAACAATAAAGGATCATAGATTCTACAATTTTTTCTAAGTACGTTTTGATCACAATTTGACTCTTAGATGTCTTTTATGCAAAGACAAATAATCTAAGTACAAACAGGATGATACAAATACGCGTACAAAAAACCAACTTTATTATAAACTACGGGTTTATACAAGTAATAGATTCAACATACATATGTGCAACAAAAAAAAAGGTGAATCTATAACAGTCTACATACTACGAGTGCGTCTATGCCCTGAACTACTAACTGAGGGTTCTGCACTCCCAGCCTCCTCAAGCCTTTTCAGTAGGCTACTATCTTCCTGCGACACTGTCGGCACGCTGACAGGAATCCCATCGGATCTAGGAAGGTGCGCTGCACCAATACCACACAGTATTGCCTTCCTTTTCACACCCTTCTTCCTTGCAAGCCTTGTGGCATGGGCTTCTAAGGATGCCTTTAAGGATATTTCATTCTCTAGGGAGAAAGGATTCAACATGTCGCGTGGACGAGCAAAAACGGGCACCTGTAGCTGCGATTCATCCGATTTAAAAAAGAAGTCAAGCTGCGCCTCCGCGTCCTCCGCTATGTGCCTCGCCAGGGTTAACCCCTCCATAATTACATTGATTGGGTAATCCTGGTCACGCTCCAGTTAAGCAATGCGGGGGAACTCGAAGATTTTCATCTTCTCCATAGCCGCAACAAGCTCCGCATAACCATCTCCAGCGTAGCCTAGCACTTCTGCGAGGGGCACCGTCAGCATCTTGCCCTTGTGCAGCTCTTCCATAGCCTCAGCCTTGCCATGCGCTAAGGCATACTGCACGACGTTCCCAAAAGCTTCGACAACTTCTAGGGACTCTAGGGTGCCCATTGCAGCCAAGCGAAGACCATGACTGATAAGCCATCTATGAATAAAACAACACATGCATTACAAGACAATAATTTCAAGGGAATTAAAAGTGAAAAACTAGAAAAGAAATCAAAAGGAATTAAGTACCTGCGCTCAGCAACAGCAGACACCAAGTGCGGGTACAACTCCTCATCGTACTCGATGCTAAGCTTGCGCAGCTTACCCTCCTGCGTCTCCAAGGCAACCTCTACAGCCTTGCGGAAGTCATCCAACTGGGCTAAGTGCTTGCTCATATTCTCCTGCAAGTACTTCAACCCCCACAAGCAGGTAGCCTTATACTGCTCAAAGGCAGCACGCTCATGGCTCAAGTCAGCCATTAAAGACAACCTTTCATCCGCAAGCCTCTTGGAGTGCGCCGTTGTTGACTCCAAGGCAGCTTGAGCACTCGCCAACTGCGTCTTCAGCAACGCAATCTCCTCATCCTTCTGCACTCTGCTGCTACCCTCACCAGCGTACTGCGCCTTGAGTTGAGCGACCAATGTAGCCTGGCGCGCAACAGCCACGCTTAACTCCTCTATCAGTGCCTCAGCAGATATCTCCTCATCAGCCTTGGGAGGCTCTTCCACCTGCGGGTGACTCACCTTAGGTGGCAATTGCTCCATTTGCGCTGCATCACCCCCTGCAGCTTCGTCACTACATACAAAAAGCAAGAAGTCAAGACATTATATCGATGATACTAAAAAAAGAAAAAGAAGAAGAAGGAATAACAAACATAACATTGTTACTTACTTGGGAGAGGAGGTCTCAGCAGTATGCCGTGCAGTCACAGATAGCGACGCATCCTCATCTGTGGACACATCCACAGTAATGATGTGACGTCTGCACTTGGATGTGCCCACGCTACCATCATCAGACGCCTTGCGCTTCACTCCCTGACTTGTCTCTTCATAATCACTATCAACCTTGAAGATCCCCACACCCTCAGAGGACTCAGTGCGTGCAGGTTCAGGGGTCAGCACTTCCTGAGAAGGAACATTCTGCACGGGAGTCGCCACCAACAAGGGTTGGGCGACGTTAGCCGGTTCCTCTTGCGCATACTCCATAGTGTGCCCAGCTGTGGCTTCCAGAATGGGCGCCTCACCTTCCCTCAATGGACGTACCCCCACAGTCACTTGTGTGGGCTTTGACAGCTTCACCACGCCAAACAATTCCATCTCTGCGCAATAAATAACAAACAACAAACAAGATGAAGTTACACATAATTGCAAATTAAAAGAATGCTTACACTACAGATGCGAAAGAAAGGAAGGACAAGCACCCACCCTGGCCATTCTCATCCATAAACGTTGGCACCTCGTCCGCGCCTTGAAAGAAGTTGCGGCTAATCCCCATGTGCACCAAAAACTCTTCGGGGTAAGAGTTGATGGGGATGCGGTTGGTATTTATTGTCTCCGCATCATCTGTGTTGTATGTCCCGGGGTCTGGGCGCTCATCCTTTGGTAGCGTTCCCTGAGTATGGAACTCAAAGAGCCAGGGGAACAATTTATTATCCACCCAAAAAAATCTCTCCCTCCAATTCCTAGGGGCGTCTACCTTCTCCGTATAACACTGAAGGCGCCTTGCGCGCTTCGAAAAAGATACCCATCCATTTGACCACGTTGTGTGGTAAAACGCGCGGAAGAGATTGATGGTTGGGTTTATTGCAAGTAAACGACAATTTACTTCAAAATTGGTTATCTTCGCCGCACCTATACAGTGCAGCTGAGATATGTGCAGATGATAGAAATTGAGCACGTCGCTCAAGAATAGGGATATGGGCACGCGCTGATTCGTAAACTCGAAAAAGCGCGTGTATACCCATACCTTCCCTTCAGGGAAGTCTGCAATAGATGCGTCCACCTTCGGTACTACCGGATGCAACGCGAGGGGGATAAAATAGTCCGAGGTGAACTGACGGAGTTCATCCTCGTCCATCTCGGAGACAAATTCATTTAATTGGTGAACCATTTTCGAAATATAATTTGGTCAAGATGCGCACACGCTATTACCTTATCGAAGTAAAATTTTTTTGCTTGGTATTTGATGCTTCTAACAATGGAGGAAATGGTGTTTTACTGTGATAATCACAGTGAAAATGGGGAACCCTTTATATAGGGCTACCCCTAGGCTCGGATGGATCCCATGTGGATCCCACTTACTTAATTGTGTGGCTAGAATATCAAAAGGTACAACACTTTTTCATGATTTTCAAGGAGATACGTGGGACTCATTTAGACTACATACACCATATGTGTATTTTTGGTGGGAAATACGTGGAGCTTCCCCGCCACGCTTACCGCTATCGTCATTAGTCTAGCATACGCGGCCACACCCTGCGCATACTAGACTGGGGGGACATGATGACGTATAGCCCACACTCGGGTCACGAACCCGATTAATGGACATTACTAACGCCCAAGCCCATCACGAGTGGACTATTATAATAATGATTTGGGCTACCATGTTAACGGTTTGGGCTCACGAAAGCTCAAACCCAAATATATTATTTATGGTCTTGATAATGATCTTCTATTTATGGGATAAAGATCAATAGACCGGATAAGCATGATACACCGAAGAGTAAGGAGCACGAAATCTACAAGGATTTCGTGCCTATATAAAGTATATCACGACTATCATTGAGGTATCATCTAAAAACCCTAACTCTTCAATATAACCCTAAAACCGATTACTTACTCTCACGCCGGAGGATAATTGTGGGAGATAATCCCACGATAATCCTAACGGTGTTGTTTGCTTTCTTAGTGCGCAGGTCCCAAGCATTAAGATCTAATTGATACGAGAATAGGAACCCAAACAAGGAACGCCGAAGTTTTGTATCAACAATATCTATTTTCCTAAGCGGTTACTACTGGGTTAGGGGTGACCTAAGGTGATGTGGGAGAGGAATACTTAAATATAGTTTATCTAGTTTATCCTAATTGAGGGGCACTAGGTAGTTTCTAAAATCTAATTTCTTTTATTGATTTCCTATCTTACATATCCTATAGGCACTAACTATTCTAGGGTATAAAAGGCATATTATTTAGGGGTTTCTAAGGTTTTCCTAATTCCAAGAGTTTGTGTTTTCTATGTTTGATTGATGATTTTCCTCATCATCATCTATTATCTTTTCTAAAGTACAAATCCTAAAGCGGGCAAAGGCTATTTTATGGTGGTGTTTCATTTGGTTTTTCTGTATTTTAGCTATTTTAAAACGGTTTTCTTGTAAGGTGTTTCTTAAACTACTATAGTCAGGTTGATTACCTAAGCTATTATCATGACCTTTTTCTATCTTCTCAAGAAGGTCAAGGAAAATTTCATCTAAATTATTCAAAATTTCCTCTAATTGATTTTCCTCATTTTCTAAAGTTGTCCTAGAGGGGTTTTCTCCAAATTCATCTTTCCAAGATGAAATGGGAGGGTTTACTAAGTAAGGGATAGGTCCTAAGGTGTAGGGTTGCCTAGGGTCATATCTAGGGATATAGGTAGGGATAGGGTTTCTAGGTATAAATGGTTCTCTAGAGAGAAAAAACCATGGGGGTTCTAATCTAGATGTGGGGAATGGTGGGTTTATAACAAGGTTTAGGGGAGGATGATGCGTGGGAATCGCAACAGGCTTTACCTCTCGAGGGATCTCGAGAAGCTTACAACCCCCACCAGGCAGTGTACCTGATCGTTGTAGTATAGTATAGTGACAAGTACCGGGGGATTGATCGTTCAGCCAGGAATAGTGTCGTTAGGATTGAAATTAATCTAACTAGGTCTAAAGGTGAAGGATGATTCTTTTTATGTTTTTATATTTTATGAAAAGCAAGTAAAAATCTTGGGTTTTGGAAGAAGGGGCGGAATTAGTTGCTAATCAACTAACCCAAAAGCTACTAATTAAACTAATTAATAAGAAAAGTAAACTAGGGTTCTACAAGATAAGTGAAGCATGTCTACCCATGATATGTTACTTCTTGCTAGCTATCCAATCCTACCTATTGAATTGTAACCTTGTTTTAATTGACGGGTTGTATTCCTTAATACCATTCATGGGGTATCGCACACAACTCCCCAATTCTATGAGCTCTTATCTCCTCCTATACCATGCCCAGCACAACCATAGGGATTGTAAACAGTGGCTCATGCATTAAATACAACCAATAAAGACCTTAGGGCAATAGGTTCATGTTTCCTAAGACGTTCAAGCATGTTACCAATTGGACATCTGCCAGTTTTCTTAAGCCTAACATATAAATCATTCAATCAAAACAAGAATCAATAGGAAACAAGGATTATAAACTAAACCAACTAGATCTATTGAAGTGTCACGCCCTAATTGATGAAGATAGACACAAACATCAACAAGGAATCAATAAGATCTAATCAATTATATACAAGTTTCACACAATCGTAAGTAGACACAAGGTGAATTAGCAAATCATCATCAAAGAAGAGCAAACAACAATGATAATGGAAAACATAATTAAGATAGAATCATCAAACCAATACATGACGTTTATGGAGTGATTGAAACCCTCTAAGTTGCTGGAAAAACACCTACCTAAACCCAGGAATCGACCTTAGGGTTTAGGGCTTACAAAAAGTGAAGTTATGATGTTATATTTATAGGCATGTTTTCTGTCGGACCTTCTTGACGGCGTTAGCCCGTTACTCTTGACGCCGTGAAGACCATTTTTTCACCAAATTGTAGATCTCTTCGTACTCTTCGCGTGGGCTTTTGAATCACCTAAATCCGAGTTCGTATGCAAAAGTTATGACCAAAACAATATCAGCTACTCCGCGCGCAAGTTTTGACAAGTTAACACGTGACGGCCTTGGGTGACGCCTTCAATTTCTCTCTGGGCCGTCACCACTTTTACTCTTGACGCCGTCATCAAAGTGCTCTTGACGCCGTCAGGTACTGTTCTCAGCATGGAAAATTAAGTCTTTGGCGTTTTCTTCACTTTTATGCTCCAAAAACGTCCAAAATGCTTCCTTTTCCTGAATTCACTCCCAAAGGACCTAAAATCACAAAAGGAACGATTTATGGCAATATTTGATCAAATAAATTCGAATTCGGGCTTAAATGACCCCCTAAAAACGGATCATTTTTCGCCTCATCATATACCCTTACACTTGAGATTTGCTTGTCCTCAAGCAAATGCGCTTTTATTCTACTCAAAATACAAGTTAGGGGTCATTTAACACTAATATAAAAGTAATTACAACAAATAATCGTTCCACTAAAGACCAAAGACAAGCACGGAGGTCATACGCTAGCACCTCACAAATAGTGTTTAGATACTCACATCTCTCGTGTGTAATAAAGTATAAATTATAATATGGAAACGGAAGATATCTCTTATTACCTGTCATAGCAAAATAGATTACCATAGGCTTGGGAAAGGATCAAACCTCCACCACATGGCGTAAGCACCTAGGATAAACTATCAAAGAGGTCTTTTAAAGGGTTGTAACGTTAGGTGTAGGGATATGAAATACACGGTTTTGTTGGATAAAGGTAGTTTTTACTGGTGGCGAGTTAACATTCTTGGTTAATTACATGTACAATATGGCGTTGCTAAGCCAAGACTAGACTCGACTTAAGCTAATAAATGAAAAATAATAAAAACAAAAAATAAATATAGAATGAAACGGGATGGTAGTCTGTATGTTTTTTCTCTTTTCCTTTTTCTATTTTTTTTCTTTTCTTTTTCTTGATTTTTCGATTTTTTTTTTTTTTTTTTTTTTTTTTTTTTTTTTTTTTATTTTCTTTTTACATACATTCTTACCCTACCATCCAAAATAATACATCATAGGGAATGAACATTTCCCTTACACTTGAATCTTTACATACTTTACAATAAACTAATCTAATGACTCGAATTAAGAAAATCAAAACACTTGGAGCACTTTTAAGATTAACGTACATATGGGGGTAATAAGTGATGTTCTTCCCCATTACTCCATAAAATAAGTACTTTCCCATGAGTCCCAATCGTCCCAAAACAATATGTACAAGGATATGACTCGACTTAGCAACCATGTAATCAATTAGAAAGTTAACTTAGGGTTTAACAAATAACAATAATGCACTAAAAATGAGCGCATACACGGAAGGCTAAGTTAGAAACGAAAAGATAAGCTCGGAGGGGTGTACTAGGGGTTTCATGTACTAAAAATGAGTACAACGCTAAGGGTGTGGGAAAAATTAGTTGAATTAACAAGCCAAGTAATATGACTTAAATGGTCAAGTAATTATAATACGGGTTTAACACAAGGGTGATCCTAATGCCTCTTATCATGTAGTAAATGCTACCACACGAATGTAGTCTCACTAGCGGTCTCGGGATGCATCACTAACGCAAGTTCTAGAATCTAAATGCTACCGGTATACTCATAAGCACTAATAATGAATGCTTTTCCTATCAAATCTAAAGGCAAACCTCACATATTTGGGTGGAAAATTTTTCTGAATATACGGTTATGTGCTAGTCATACAATCTCCTATCCATGAGACGCTAGCTATGGCTAAAGTTTCACTCCTAAATATTGTAAAAAATTTTAAATTTGGCGCTAAAATTGCACTAACAAGTGTTTCTCATAGTTTAATTACACATCTACCATCAAACAAAACAAACTCAAGCGAAAGTGCATATGTAAGGTATCATCTTTTTACCCTCCCCTTACACTTAAGATGAACATTGTCCCCAATGTTCAAGTAAAGAATGTAAAAGTGAAAAAGTAAAGAGAATGAAATCAAATACTCCCCTGATTCGCTCGGTATGGATAATAGGGTGGCTAGGTTAAATCTTCCTCCAAGAAAATGAACAATCAAAGCTTCCCTTCCAGAATGTAAATCATCTTCTTGTCATACATAACCTGTAAAACCTGACAAAATAGACAAGACAACCTCGCGTAAAATCGGCGGCATTCTATATAAGTTACTAAACCCTAGAAAACAAGATAAGATATAATGCTTGTGGAATGAAGTTTGCAGATCTCCTGGAGATTATAAAACTTAATAATTTACAAAAAACCATAAGTCTCCGTTAGAAAAACAAAACCGGTAAAATTTCCAGATTTTTAACTCCTGACGCCGTCAAGAGTAGACCCCTGACGCCGTCAGAATTGACCTACAGAAATTCTTATGTTAAGTTTCCGGAAAATTTCTGGAAAAACTTGGTCCTACTTCCTGGAAAATCCTGCAAAACTTCATTATGACTCAATACAAGCATTTGACTCTAACAAATACGAATACACATGTTCATTTAATATTGTGGAGAATCATGATCGGTTTGTTTCTTAAAAACATATTTGGGGTTTCCCCTTACACTTATCTTTTGCAAAAATACCTTTAGGTGGAGTTAAGACTAGGTCAAAACAACAAAGTAAAGTATTTCCACTATTTAGTTTAGAAACATGATCTACCAACAATAAAAATTAAGCATGCATACGGAAGCAAATAACAATCAAATAAATAAAATCACACAAAACATGGGTTGCCTCCCAAGAAGCGCTTGTTTTTGTTCGAGTCACGAGCCTGACTCTACCCTTATTTGATGGAAATAGGGGAGGTTTTCCCTACACTTAGGATTAAGTGCGGGTGATAGTAGCGGTACACACCATCTCGGTGGAAGTATGCCATGTGAGGAAAGAGTGGTGGATGAATTATATGCTCAAAAGGGTGTGCTCCTATCATCATAACCTTACCTAATTCAATCGGGTTAATGAGTTGATTAAGATTTTCTCCTAGAAAGGGATCATTTTCTATCAACTTCAAGAGACTACTAGTTGGGGATCCATCTTGACCTAATAAACCCGGTTTAAACCCATAATGTTTCTTGTGATCAATCATAAATGGGTGATGTAAGCATGTAAGGTCATGTTCCACTCCTATATTGGCTTCCTCTCTACAAGGCTTAGAGTCCACTCCCTTTATCCTAAGACTACCCGGACTATATGGTTTGATGGGTGGATCGGAACCTATCTCAATTCCTAAATTCACATCCAAGGATGGAAGATTAGGTAACGGTTTTGGTTGAGGCTCCGGTTCATCAAAACTAGGAACTTCCCTAGAACTAAGAGTAAGGTTATCATTATAAGTATTCAAACCTATATCCTCTAGTTGTATTTGGTTCAAAGGTTCTACCTCCATCGGAATTCCTAAAGTTTCTTCTACTTCTTCCGAGTAAGTCACGGGCGGTGTGTGTGCCTCAAATGATGGTTGAGTATTTTGTGGGCTTATGTTGTTCACCTCATCATTCCATGTGTCAGGATCAAGCCCTAACATTCTCCCAAGTATCTCACGTGCTTCTCTAGGCATCTCAACTTTTATGTCCGAAGCATAAGGGTCATCCTCAATATTCTGACTGCTATATACAAATTGCCCAAGAGATTCATCATCTGTTTCTTGAGATTCATCATCATCGATCATAAAACATAGGTCTTTTTGATCAATGTGATCATGTTCGGCTACATTCTCCATCACATCAAGGTCACCTATGTGTTCATCCTGTATTATGGTAGGGCCTAACCATGACATGCAGCTAGGTGGCTCATACAAAACTATCTAGGTAAAGGCCCATATGGT
Organism: Artemisia argyi; assembly: GCA_030686995.1. Taxonomy (NCBI): domain Eukaryota; kingdom Viridiplantae; phylum Streptophyta; class Magnoliopsida; order Asterales; family Asteraceae; genus Artemisia; species Artemisia argyi. The sequence goes on along the minus strand of CM060700.1, from coordinate 167,898,334 downwards.
GCATAGGTTTCACTAAGTGAGGCATTTTGAGGGGTTGATGGAGCTCTTAAGGTGAATTCTCTAAAAGCATCATGCACTTGGCCTCTTTTCTCAAGGTACTCAATAAAATCAATATAAGATCCTGTCCTCCTCATTTCGTTCCTCTATCTTGTAATATCCAAACTAGTGTAATTATATTTTTTCTGGTAAAACTCTAGTGTCGGACTTGGTGGATTCGCGTTCTCCATAATGGCAAACGGAATAGTCAATGAATTTGATTTACTAACAAAGGCACAAAGAAAAAGATAGACTAAAGAAAATCTAAAAATAAAAATAAAATCTTACTAGAAAGGAATCTAGCAAGTAGACCTAATAAAAAGAAATTCTAACCTAGACAATAACTATTTCCCCGGGCTGCGGCGCCAAAAACTTGATGCGTGGGAATCGCAACAGGATTTACCTCTCGAGGGATCCCGAGAAGCTTACAACCCCCACCAGGCAGTGTACCTGATCGTTGTAGTATAGTATAGTGACAAGTACCGGGGGATTGATCGTTCAGCTAGGAATAGTGTCGTTAGGATTGAAATTAATCTAACTAGGTCTAAAGGTGAAGGATGATTCTTTTTATGTTTTTATATTTTATGAAAAGCAAGTAAAAATCTTGGGTTTTGGAAGAAGGGGCGAAATTAGTTGCTAATCAACTAACCCAAAAGCTACTAATTAAACTAATTAATAAGAAAAGTAAACTAGGGTTCTAAAAGATAAGTGAAGCATGTCTACCCATGATATGTTACTCCTTGCTAGCTATCCAATCCTACCTATTGAATTGTAACCTTGTTTTAATTGACGGGTTGTATTCCTTAATACCATTCATGGGGTATCGCACATAACTCCCCAATTCTATGAGCTCTTATCTCCTCCTATACCATGCCCAGCACAACCATAGGGATTGTAAACAGTGGCTCATGCATTAAATACAACCAATAAAGACCTTAGTGCAATAGGTTCATGTTTCCTAAGACGTTCAAGCATGTTACCATTTGGAGATTTGCCAGTTTTCTTAAGCCTAACATATAAATCATTCAATCAAAACAAGAATCAATAGGAAACAAGGATTATAAACTAAACCAACTAGATCTATTGAAGTGTCACGCCCTAATTGATGAAGATAGACACAAACATCAACAAGGAATCAATAAGATCTAATCAATTATATACAAGTTTCACACAATCGTAAGTAGACACAAGGTGAATTAGCAAATCATCATCAAAGAAGAGCAAACAACAATGATAATGGAAAACATAATTAAGATAGAATCATCAAACCAATACATGATGTTTATGCAGTGATTGAAACCCTCTAAGTTGCTAGAAAAACACCTACCTAAACCCAAGAATCGACCTTAGGGTTTAGGGCTTACAAAAAGTGAAGTTATGATGTTATATTTATAGGCATGTTTTCTGTCGGACCTTCTTGACGGCGTCAGCCCGTTACTCTTGACGCCGTGAAGACCATTTTTTCACCAAATTGTAGATCTCTTCGTCCTCTTCGCGTGGGCTTTTGAATCACCTAAATCCGAGTTCGTATGCAAAAGTTATGACCAAAACAATATCAGCTACTCCGCGCGCAAGTTTTGACAAGTTAACACGTGACGGCCTTGGGTGACGCCTTCAAGTTCTCTCTGGGCCGTCTCCACTTTTACTCTTGACGCCGTCACCAAAGTGCTTTTGACGCCGTCAGGTATTGTTCTCAGCATGGAAAATTAGTCTTTGGCGTTTTCTTCACTTTTATGCTCCAAAAACGTCCAAAATGCTTCCTTTTCCTGAATTCACTCCTAAAGGACCTAAAATCACAAAAGGAACGATTTAGGGCAATATTTGATCAAATAAATTCGAATTCGGGCTTAAATAACCCCCTAAAAATGGATCATTTTTCGCCTCATCATATACCCTTACACTTGAGATTTGCTTGTCCTCAAGCAAATGCGCTTTTATTCTACTCAAAATACAAGTTAGGGGTCATTTAACACTAATATAAAAGTAATTACAACAAATAATCGTTCCACTAAAGACCAAAGACAAGCACGGAGGTCATACGCTAGCACCTCACAAATAGTGTTTAGATACTCACATCTCTCGGGTGTAATAAAGTATAAATTACAATATGGAAACGGAAGATATCTCTCATTACCTGTCATAGCAAAATAGATTACCATAGGCTTGGGAAAGGATCAAACCTCCACCACATGGCGTAAGCACCTAGGATAAACTATCAAAGAGGTCTTTTAAAGGGTTGTAACGTTAGGTGTAGGGATATGAAATACACGGTTTTGTTGGATAAAGGAAGTTTTTACTGGTGGCGAGTTAACACTCTTGGTTAATTACATGTACAATATGGCGTTGCTAAGCCAAGACTAGACTCGACTTAAGTATACTTAAGAATTCCATCATCAATAGTCCTGGTTCCACGCCCCATATCTATTATTGCTCCGCATGTTCTTAAGAAAGGTCTCCCCAACAAAACTGGTAATTCCTTATCAACCGGAATGTTAAGTACTAGAAAATCACACAAAAATGCTTGGTAACCTATTTGAATTTGCACATTCTTTACTTCCCCTACAGCTTTTGCTTTCGAATTATCTGCCATAGTAAGGTTTGATTGGTTAGGTTTTGGGTTACAAAGTCCTAACCTTTGATACAATAAATAAGGCATCACACTTACGCTTGACCCCATATCGGCCAAAGCATACATTGGAGTAGTCCCGTTCACCTTTATTGGTAAAACAATGTTCCCCGGGTCACTCATCTTTTTAGGAAGCCCATTCTCTACTATTCTCTCTCTCTCTCTCTCTCTCTCTCTCTCTCTCTCTCTCTTTCTTTCTCTCTCTACTTCATCAAATTTTGTATCTTCCAACCTTGGCCTTGCCATCATGATCGAATCCAACTTCTTCTTATATGTCATGTAATTATTCAAAATTTTAATAACCGGTTTCTTCTCCATGAGTTCATTAATCTTAGCTTCACAATTCTCCAATATTGCTTCTTTTTGTTCATTTGTTAATGGTTGGGTAACTTTTGTTGAATTTGGTGGTGTACTAGATAGTGATGATGATGATGATGTGACATTAGTTTCTTTTGGGTTGGAGGGTTGGGTAAGTTTGCTTAGTGGTGCTTTCTTCCTATTTGCTTTTCCCATCTTACAAACCTCTTCCTTTCCTTCCTTTTTCTTTTCCATTCATTCACATAATTCTGCTATCATTTCATCCACTTCTTTCTCTTCCTCTAAATCGGTTATATTGATCCTTAACTCACTAAGTGCAAAGTCTACCGTACACTTAGTAGTCACAAGAAAATCCCTACCAAATACAACTTCCGGTTCATCGGAATTGCAATAATCAAGAACAACAAAGTCAACCTTAAGAATGTGTCCATGAATATTCACTTTCACATCCTTAACCTTCTTTCTTCGGTAATCCTCATAGTCAAGATGAACAAAACCAAGCTTGTCTAAGACATCCTCCGTGATATAGTTGTCCCCATATTCCATATTAAGTTGCGCATCCCAAGCCTTGATTCCCTCCACCACACAAGGTGTAGCAAACCTCATGTGTGGAGCATCAAACTCTTTAGGAGGAGCTCGTGTGAAAACAACCACCCTTTTCTTAGGTTCCTTAGGCAAACAAACACCATTCTCTCCAACTATTTCTCCATTTTCCAAATCCGCCTTAGCTTTCTCCAACATAGTTTCCAATCTCTCCAAAGAATCTCCTGAATCTTTGAACATATCCTCGAAGTTCCTTAAGTATTCCGAAATTTAACTCAAACTCTCCATTTCACTAAAGCAAATTACTAACTTTAACATAACCATAGACAAAACAACCAAATCATTAGCGTTAAGGTTAGTCGTAATCAAAAATATACTTTAAAATGAAAAAATACCAAATAAGTTAACAAACTAAAACACTAAAATCACTAGAAAAACTCAAAATAAAAAATTTAAATTTTTTTACCGAACCATCCATCCGTTCGGATGGATATCCATCCGATCGGATGGATCATACATGATCTTTTTTTAAATAATTAAAACTTAACTTTTAAATAATTATTACAATGACTCAACTATTTATTAAAAACTTTAATTAATATTAATATAAGTAAACTAATTAAAAACATAAAAACATAAAAATTAAAAATATTAAAAACACTAATTCTACCTTAAATGACATAAATTAAATTAACTAATTAATTAACCATTAATTAAATTCATTAACTACTTAATCATTAACTCAATTAAAGCTTAACTAAAACTTATAATTAATCCAAAATTAAAAACTAATCATAAATAGAACTTAATTACCATTAAACCATCATTAATTAAACAAAATAACCTGAAAAACAACAAAAAAATATAAAAACTAAATTTTTTAACGAGCTAACCATCCGATTGGATGGAAATCCATCCGATCGGTTGGATTGAACCTAAAAACATTTTTTTTTTTTAACCAACTCAAATTTTATAAAATAACAACTAAAATACTAAAAAAAAATCTAATTAAATCCCCGACAACGGTGACAACAACTTAATGTGCTGTTGGTGTGTACAAGTTTTAAATTTATAAACACGCTTATCCGATTAACTATTTAACACATATGAGCAAGTATACTCGTCTGTTTTAGTAAAGGTGGGTAAGTCGAGATTGTCCCAAGGGATTTAGGCGATTAAAGTATTATATAACTAGTTTGTAAAAGAAGGGTTGTCAATCCTTAATTAGTGAAAATTCAAATTGTTAAAGTAACCAAATAATCTAAAACATATACTTGTGTGAAATGCTACAATCAATCATTTGGAGTATTCATGTTAAGCTTGGTGTAAACTTGTTATGATGCACAAATTTTTTATGAATGACCCACAATCAATGGTGTTTATCATGTAAAATCATTACTAGAATTCAATCATCTAGTTACTTCCTTTCGGCCTAAGATAACAAGAATAACAATTCCATTAAAATGATGTTGTTTAAAAACAATTCTCTCCTTATGAATTCTTACGAATCCTTTTGGCCTAATTTCATGATGAAATCTTCTAAAATCCATTTTAAAAAGTAAACATGATGCTTGTTACACATTATATCTCATACTAATTCGTGCACTAACTTTTTGAAATAAAAATATTTAGAAAACCCTTTCGGTCAATATTCCCCAAAGATTTTTTTATCAACAAATTAAGCAAGATTAGATATTATCTCAACAATTACATAAATTAAGAAGAACTTTCATGCATCACCTTTTTAAAGAAAAGAATACACCTTGACTAACTACATCATTCACACAAGTACATACTAAATTACTCCATATCAATCATATTCAAACAAAAGTAGTAAACAAAACTTTTATTAAACTTAAAGTAACAATAATTTGTGGAAAACTAGAAGGGGGGTTGAATAGTTTACCGCTTTTTAAGTTAATTATCTTTTGAAACTTTACTTTTAATCAAAGACTAAACTACAAGACAATATATAATATGAAAGTATAAAGAAAGAAATGATCAAACCACAACACGATTGTTTATCATGGTTCGGCTACAAAGGACTCTTTTTCCTTGCCCTACTCCACGCCTCTAGTTTCCAACTCGAGAGTTTCAAGCACTAGTCAACAAGCTCATTTCATGGGTGAAGAAACCTCTACAATCGTCGCTTACACTTTATCCGGTACAAATCTAAATACCGGGTCCTAGTTCAAGGTAGAACCAACCTAACGTCGCCTATCCACTATTTCCGACATAAGCTAGATGTCGAGTTATTTTACAAGGGTACAACCACTCCCATCACACTATGTATTTTAAGGCCTAAAATACTAACCGATCACTTCAATACAAGATACAAATGAAGTATAAACTATAAGAGTTTACAAAATGCAAAGCTAACAAGTCTTGCAACTTCGTGTTGAATACTTGTAACTTCTCGGATGAACTTGTGAACTTCCTTTCTACATAAGAGAATCACACAAGTGAGTTGTTACTGAGTTAGATAAGATAAATGAGAGTACGTATCTATTCTATAGCTAAAAGTGATGAGATATTTCTTGCAAGTGTCTTAGTATTTATGGCCAAACAAACCAGACCACTGGCGGATCTGGCGGAACCAAAACAAGGGTTCTGCCCCTGTAACCCCAGGGTTCCGCCAATGTCTGACAGTCAAAGCTTTCAAGAAATCTTTCAATATCTAGCAATGCCACATCAAGCTTCTTCAAGTCAACACACAATAGATAGAGTAAGAGACCTTCTATAATATGTAAGAAGTAATGTGTAAGAAGTCTTATGGAAAGTCAAGCACTCAACCTTTCCATAAATGCACATGTTACATTTTATATATTAGGAAATATAACAATGTTTATGTTTAATATGAAATGGGTAGTCTAGTTATACAAGACTAAAACTAGAATCATGTTTTACTAAAAACTAAAGTTTATACTTTGTCGTTAACAAAACTTAGCAAAGATCGCAAAATATAATTAACGTTTTTACGCGATATTTGTATTAACAATCTCCCCCTTTTTGTTGATGACAAAACATAAACTTTATTTTTAAGTAAATCACTAATTCTAGTGTTAAGTCTATGAAAGTTTGTATTTAAGCTTGTTTTACTTAATTGATGAAAATCATTTTAAGTTTGTAAGTTTAAATGTATTTTCTCCCCCTTTTTGTCGAAACAAAAAGAAGAGTTGCGTAGCAGAATGACGCAAATGCTCCCCCTTGGACAATACTCCCCCTAAATGGAGTTCCAAGAAAGGATACATGGATTTTGAACCTACAAAAAAAAATTAGTTGACGATAATGATACATGATAACTCATGTAGCCATAAAATTAGAATATAAGCAATCACACTCTTAACTTATATATGATCATCCAACAATGCAAACAAGATAGTAGAAAGGATGTCATTCCAAGTAAAGTTTGACTTTGTAAAAGTCCTACATCTATAAAAGGACCAACACTGTCCTTGATGAGAAACATCCTCCTAAGTTAAGGTCTATGGTTGATGAGGATGGGAAAGATTGTTTAGACTATTGATAATGTGTTGGATGACAAAGCGAGTTTCATCTTGAACTTGATGAAGCATGGGTTTTATGCTTTCACAAAGTTGGATTGTTCGCTCACATTGCGTACAACCATGATGAGGATTAAGTAGGATTGGATTTGTGATTGATTTTAATGGTGGTGGAATACTCGTTGTTTGTTGGTTTGTGTTAGGTGGGTCATTCCATAAGGATCCCTTTATTTCTTCAAATGAAGAAAACAAGGATTCAAAATGTTGTGATTGACATTGAGGTTCTTGAGGTGGTGGTTGGGTTTGAGGTTGATTGTTTCTTTGGAAATTAGGTTCTTCATATGGAAGACCATGGGTGTTATTGTGATTGGGATGTACCAACATTGATTGTAGTTGTTGTGGTGATTGTGTTTTAAATAGTTGAGATGATCGAGATTCAAGTGGTTGTGGTTCTAGTGTTGGTGGATTTTGCGATCTTGGAGGAAGATTTTCCAAGCCTTCAAGAAATGAAAGTGGAGATGATGGTGCTGTACCAAAAAGCTCCATTGGTTCATTCTTGGGTGATTTTGGAGGTGATGGTGATTTTGATGGTTGAGTTGGTGCTTGATGCGTGGGAATTGCACCAGGCTTTACCTCTCAAGGGATCTCGAGAAGCTTACAACCCCCACCAGGCAGTGTAACTGATCGTTGTAGCAGTGGCAAGTACTGAGGGATTCATTGTTCAACTCAGGAATAGTGTCGCTAGGATTAGAAAGCCTAAAAATTAAGTCTAGAGGTGAGGGATGATTCTTTTTTGTATTTTTATATTTTTATAAAAGCAATTAAAATATCAGGTTTTGGAAGAGTGGGCGGAATTAGTTGCTAATCAACTGACCCAATAACTAAATATGCAATCAACATAAAATAACAAAAATGTAAATAAAGCTAATTAAACTAGTGGTGTGACCAATAAATGAGAAAATTGTGTTTACTTAGATTTCATTACTCCCTAGATATCTTTTACAGGTTAATAGTTTGTTACAATTGTGTGGATGACGGGTTATATTCCTTAATACCAATCGTGGGGTGGCGTACGTACTTCCCCAACTCTATAAGCTCCTACTTCACTCCTATGTCGAGCCTGCAAGAAGCTCCTAACTTAGGATCACTAGAATTCGCTCATGCATTAAATACAACCATAAAAACCTAGTACGCATTGGTACATGTTTCTTAAGACGTTCAAGCAAGTTACCCTATGGAAGTCTGCCAGTTCTCTTAAGCCTAACATCGAAATCATTCATCCGTAACAACTATAAACAAGCAATCAACCCATAATAAACATCTAGGTTTCACTACATCTAAGCAAATACACAAGAGATCTAGCCTAGCATGTTAAAATCAAGACAAGCGTAAGTGTAATACCCCGAAAAATGGAACTGAAACAGCGGAAGACTAACGGGGTATTACTTCATAGATATATTGCCACGATCATAGAAAACGACAGTAAAGAGTCGTTTTGAGAAAATTCGTTATCATTCTTTAAATCGTTAAATCAGAGTAGCCACAAAGTGGTTTAAGGAGTTTAGAAATACATAACATAAATGTCTTAAATAAACTTGAATGATAACATTTTTGAGGGAAATCCAAATGGGTGCCCTGTTCCCCACTCCGTGCCATTGATGCAAGTTAATTACCTGAGATAAAACATGCTAAAAGAGTCAACACAAAGGTTGAGTGAATCCACAGTGTTTAAGTTATAATAGTTGAACACAAGTCAAGTCGTTATGAAAACAGTAACATCGTAATGTAAGATATTGCACTAAGCCTCATGACACGCAAACCTTAACGTCGTTATGCAGCCATAAGAAATATATAATAGTCTTATGGGATAGAAGCCTACACATAATAGTATGATGTAGGTGATAGGGCCCTCGGGTAATAGGAGTTTGCCAGTTTCCTAGTAGTTCTCAAATAAAGTGCATTTGACTATCAATCCGGCTAGCACGAAAGCTATCTATCCGGCTAGCACAAATGGGCTGTCAACTTCCAATAGATCTATTCACTATATTCGCGTTCACTCGCAAGTGATTAATGGGTCATGATATGAGGGACTTTTGGCAGAAACAGTAACTCAGGCAATATCAATCAGGATAGCATACAGAAAAATACTTGTGTTCAGATTTATAGCATGTATCTCCCCACGGGTTTGAAAACATAGTAAAATGTGGGACTTTGAACTCACCTCAGTAGTAGTAGTAGCGATGCAATAGGTTCAATAAGATGGTGACAAATCCAACGCGCAACCTAGAATAGTATGGCATAATTTAGTTCATATTCCTAGCTTGGGACTCGATAAATTTTCAAAACAACATTATTGCTTGTGTGGCATGGATTTAAGTTTGAAATTAGTTTTTGTAAATATCGGCACTTGGAAGTGTACACGGACATAGGTAGACGAAAGACGAATAGCGAGGACATAAACTTATTTGGCTTGATAATGACCGAAAGGCGAGGTGTACGAATGATGGCGACCTGCGAGGTTGGGTCTTTAGATGTTGGTTAGGGGTGTATATATGTGTTTGTAAAGAAACATTGTATATATATATATATATATATATATATATATATATATATATATATATATATATATATATATATATATATATATATATATATATATATATATATATATATAATTTGATATAATAGTTTTACTAGAGAATATTTGCACTAAAATTTTCTTATAGATTATAAGTATAAAAACTTTAGAAAAATCGGCATGACTTACGTATAAATTTTAAAAAGTTTGTATTTACGTGTAAGTATAGTTTAATATAAAAGTGTGTAAGCAAATGTATTTTAAATAAAAGTTTTAAGCAAAAGGTTTGTAGTGGAACTTGTCATTTTATATTTTGTAAATCTTATGTAAATTGTTATAAAAATGTATTAGGTTACATAAACGATATAAGTACTCGTAGTATTATATTTTTGCTTAAGCTAGTTATAAGTTTAGTGATACGCGTAGTCGTGTTTGATTATAAGTTTGTGTCGAAGTATAGCCTTTCATAAAACGAGTAAAACAGCATTGTGTAGGGAGAACACGTCGGGGAAGGTCGCGAATAGACATGGCAGAGATCGGTTCGATGCTGTAAAGATGAGTCGTGTACGAATAATATTGCAAACACAACTAGTGTTGGTTTATTTTGGTTACAAGGGTGTGCTGCGGCCCATAGGGGAATTCCATCTGATTTGGGCCTTACCAGCTGGGCTTATCATTTCATTTGAGCAGCAGGTTTGGGCAAAAAGGCTCAACACTTTACTAATTGCAATAGGTTTGAGAAATACAGGGGGTTGGAGTAGTTTTAGACGCAAAGAGGTAATTCAAGATGCAAGGTTTTAAGACCTTTATCGAGCAGGCAACTCGAGCAAATCCTAAGCTTTCTTCCGATTATCGTTAGGCTATATGGTACATCACACTCGGGGCGTCTCGTTATGAAAGGTACAACGCTCATGTGTACCCAGTTGGTGCATTAGTTGGGTGTCAAGCAAGGGGCTTACTATAAGGCAACATTTCAAAGGGCTAAGTAGAATCAACCCCGAATAAGCGTCGACGTGGGTGAGATGTTATTACCATTTGGTTAAAACACGAATAGAATAAACAGATCCAAGATCAACCCGAGACAACAAGGGTAATCGGATTCTAATGAATCATCTAAACAGACCCTCGAAACGACACTAGCTCAACACAACAACGAACAAGACTTGAAGGTAGACCAAAATATACACACCTCGAATTGAGCCGATATTAAATCCGGTTTTTAGTTTGGTTTCAAGTTTAGCCACACCACAAACAAACATCAAGGTTTAACATAGAATTCAACTCGACAAACAATAGTTACTACCAACGAGACAAAACTATCACAAACTAAATGGGTATTAAAGAAGCAGTTACAAGTTTTATTGAATAAGAATAAGAACAACAACAAATCCTTACAACAAGTGAAGTTGATCCGAAGAAAACAGAAGATGAAACGGATGACTGGAACTCGATTCCCACAAGCAAATCCACACTCCTTCGAAAACCCAGAAAATCTCTTCCTCTCAAGACTGCAATATTTGTGATAGTGGAAGTTGTAGGATTGTGTGGAAAAACTCATGGGAATCAAGAGATTCAAATAGATTCAATACAAAGGAGGTTTGACTCCAACTTTCCCAAAAGTGGTGTTGATCGATTCACTAAAAGAGGAAAAACTTATCACCGCCAAGTCATCCATGGGGGCTCACATTTGACTTCAAGATTAGGACAAAGAGGTCATCCCCGTGAGTGATAGGGACCTGTATCGAAACCCTCAATCAAGCCACGCCGCATCTAAGCGATGAGAGTGATGGTAGGTCTTAAGGGAGCGGCTTGGAGGAGCGCAGAAGAGAGTGAGACATGTATTTGGATGGTGTTGTGATGCGTGTGTAGAAAGAGAAGTGTGGGTTATCTCCTTTGGGTGCCTTGGTTTCAACGACATGGGGGAGGCAGAGAAGACAAGGAGTGTAGGCTAGGATTAGAGATAAGGGAGGAATTGATACATACTTGTATTTACTTATTTATTTTCATATATATGTACACTTATATTTTTCGGTTTGTTTTTATTTGTGTTAATTAGTTGTGTAGAAATTTAAGCGTAGGAAAATAAAAGTGAATGTTTAAAGTAAAGTGAGGTGCGGGATACAATTTATTTTTGTAATACTCGAGGGAAATTAAACGAGCCTCGGGTTTTATTGAATCCCGGTATTTGGTTATAAATTCTTATGCCATACTATCGCGGTGTTGTTACGCGAGTGCTTTTAGTGAAATAAAATATGAGTTCCCCACATTATTTGTTTGACAATAATCGTTGGTGCTCTACCATAGAATTGAAAGTAAGAATTTAGATGCGATAATATAATGAAACTACTGAAGGCCACGTTCATAAATAAATTTTTCGGTCTTACAGGAAATTTGTAAATGGAAAATGTCGGGTTATTACAGTACCTACCCCTAATTCTGAATTCCGTCCCGGAATTCTTAGTCCGTGGTAGTGGTCGGGGTCGTCTCGGTGAAAAGGTGTGGGTATTTTGCACGAATCTGGTCTTCACGTTCCCATGTGTATTCCGGTCCTCTATTAGAGTTCCATCTAACCTTGACGATAGGGATACGGCTTTGTTTTAGTTGTTTCACATCTCGGTCCATAATTTCCACTGGTTCCTCTATAAAGTTGAGTTTTTCGTCAAGTCGAAGTCCTTTGAATGGGATGACAAGAGTTTCATCCGATAGACATTTCCTCAAATTTGACACGTGAAAGGTATTATGCACCCTACTGAGCTCCTCAGGGAGTTCAAGTTTGTACGCTATTGGACCGACTCTTTCCAGTATCTTGAATGGTCCGACGTATCTAGGGTTGAGCTTCCCACGTTTCCCAAACCTAATCATTCCTTTCCAAGGGGATACCTTTAGTAGAACTTTATCCCCAACTTGAAATTCCATAGGCTTTCGCCTCACATCAGCATAGCTCTTTTGATGGTCCTGGGCAGCCTGCAAGCGCTGCCTGATTTGTACTATCTTCTCAGTGGTTTCATGAATAAGTTCGGGTCCTGAGAGTTGAACATCTCCAACTTCTGCCCAACATACTGGTGATCGGCACTTCCGTCCATAAAGTGCTTCAAAAGGCGCAGCCTTGATGCTAGCGTGGTAGCTGTTGTTGTAGGAGAACTCTGCTAATGGTAAGTGTTTATCCCATCCTTTCCCAAAATCGATCACACATGCCCGTAGCATGTCTTCCAAGGTCTGGATGGTTCTCTCACTCTGCCCATCAGTCTGCGGATGATACGCGGTGCTCATATCTAATCGAGTACCCAAGGCTTTTTGCAAGGACTGCCAAAAGTGTGATGTGAAACGACTATCTCGATCTGAGATAATGGAAATTGGCACACCATGTCGCGAGACTATTTCCTTCACATATAATCGTGCCAAAATTTCCATGTCGTCAGTCTCTTTAATTGGTAAGAAGTGGGCGGACTTGGTAAGACGGTCCACAATAACCCATATGGTGTCGTATCCTCCTAACGTCTTAGGTAGTTTTGTGATGAAATCCATTGTTATTCTCTCCCATTTCCACATTGGAAGTTCGGGTTGTATCAACAGGCCGGATGGTTTTTGGTGCTCAGTCTTTACCCTTGAGCACGTCAGGCACTTCCCGACATATTCGGCGATGTCAGCCTTCATGTTAGGCCACCAATAAAGTTTCTTGAGATCCTGGTACATTTTGTCCGAACCCGGGTGAATGGAGTATTTAGACTTATGAGATTTGTGCATGATAAGGTCACGAATTCCTCCATAGAGTGGAACCCAGCTTCGGTCCTTGAAGCACAATCTCCCGTCTGATTTCCTTACGAATCCATTCTCACTTTCAGGCATACCATAGATCTTTTCCTTTGGTCTATTTTCTTCTTTGAGGGCTTCAGTCTGAGCTTCTATGATTTTTGATGGTAACGGTGACCTGATTGTCATTCCCAGAGAGCGGACTCTAAGGGGTCTGATTCGCTCCTTTCGACTTAAGGCATCGGCTACGACATTTGCCTTCCCAGGGTGATAGCGAATCTCACAATCGTAGTCACTGAGTAACTCCAACCATCGGCGTTGTCTCATGTTCAATTCCTTCTGATCTAGAATATGTTGGAGACTCTTGTGATCTGTGTATACCGTACACTTGGTGCCATATAAGTAATGTCTCCACATTTTAAGAGCAAATACCACTGCTCCTAGTTCCAGGTCATGGGTAGTGTAGTTTTTCTCGTGAGTTTTGAGCTATCTGGAAGCGTAGGCGATCACTTTACTCCTTTGCATCAACTCGGCGCCTAAGCCTTGGTACAATGCATCGCAATATACTACGAAGTCTTCACTTCCTTCCGGTAGTGCGAAGATTGGAGCTTCACAAAGCTTTTGTTTCAAGAGTTGGAATGACGACTCTTTCTTCTCTCCCCAGTCAAACTTCTTCTTCTTTTGAGTTAGTTCTGTCAAAGGTTTGGCAATCTTTGAGAAAGCTTCGATAAATCTCCGGTAGTACCCAGCAAGACCTAAGAATTGACGGATCTCCGTAGGACTTGTAGGAGACGCCCAATTCCTAACAGCTTCAACCTTTGCGGGGTCTACATGAATTCCTTTACTGTCGATTACGTGTCCCAGAAATTGTACTTTCTCAATCCAAAACTCACACTTGGAGAATTTCGCATACAACTTCTCCTCTTTGAGCAATTCCAGAAGGGTCTTCAAATGTTCCGCGTGCTCCTTTTTACTTCGGGAGTAAATGAGGATATCATCAATGAATACAATTACAAACTTGTCCAAGTAGGGTTTGCACACTCGGTTCATTAGGTCCATAAACACTGCTGGTGCGTTAGTTAAACCGAAGGGCATTACTTGGAATTCGTAGTGACCATATCGTGTCCTGAAAGCTGTCTTGGGGATGTCTTCTTCCCTAACCCTCAGTTGATGATACCCCGACCTTAGATCAATCTTCGAGTAAACGCTCGATCCTTGCAGCTGGTCAAACAAGTCGTCGATCCTGGGTAATGGATATCGATTCTTTACAGTAAGTTTATTCAACTCACGATAGTCAATACACATTCGGAAAGATCCATCTTTCTTCTTGACGAATAATACTGGGGCTCCCCAGGGTGAAGAACTTGGCCGAATGAACCCCTTCTCCGACAACTCTTGCAATTGTTCAGACAATTCTTTCATCTCCGATGGCGCCAACCGGTATGGGGCTCTAGCCACTGGCGCTGCTCCTGGTATTAAGTCAATCTGGAATTCTACCTGACGAACTGGGGGGAGACCAGGTAACTCCTCAGGAAATACCTCAAGGAAATCCTTTACTACCGGCACATCTTCCGGGTGTTTTTCTTCCGACTTTTTCTCCGTCACTTGTGCCAAAAAGGCGTAACATCCCCTATCGATATATTTCACTGTCTTGACAAACGATATGATGTTGAGACGCGTTTTACTATGTTCGCTGTGAACGATTAGAGTGCTACCTTGAAACGGAATGTGGACGGCCTTCTCGTCACAAATGATCCTAGCATGGTTCTTGGATAACCAATCCATTCCTATGACTACATCGAAACTACCCAGCTTAACAGGCATAAGATCGATTTCGAAGGGCTGGCCAAGTAAGAATAAGGTACAACCTCGTACTATGGTATTAGTGCTTTCAAGTTCCCCGTCGGCTAATTTGATTTCGTAAGTAGTGTCTAACTGGGTTTGGGCGCGGTTAAGTAAAGATGCAAATGCAATGGAAAGGAAACTTCTATCGGCTCCAGAATCAAATAAAACTTTAGCAAGGTGGTTGTTAAGTGGAAACGTACCCGTGACTATGTCTGGGCCTTGCTGGTCATTCCCTTCTCCCATCACGTAAGCTCGCCCACGAGCCTTGTTGTTCTGGTTGGCATTCTGTTTCGGACACTGGTTTCTGTAGTGTCCCTTCTCACCACATCCATGGCACACCACGGTCACTGGTTGCAAGTTGGCGCCAGTGGCCTTACAGTCTCGGGTTTGGTGCCCAGTTCGCTGACATCTCCCACACCTAGCGTAACAGTGTCCATTGTGATGTAGTCTGCATTGGTTACACATAGGAGCGAGTCCAGCATAGCCTTGAGTTCCAGTTGGTGTGGCAACATAAGCCCTGGCGGCTTCTCGTTGGCGATTCTGTTGGTTGTGGTGATGGTTTCGGTTTTGTTGATATTTCTGGTTGTTGTAGCGGTTGTAGTTGTTATTGTTGTTGTTATGGGGAAAGTTGTTGTTGTGAGGGTTATGGTTGTGAGAGTTGTGGTTGTTCCTTCGGTCATCAAATTTCCGTTTATGACTGTTGTTGCCGAGGGTTTGGTTATGCTTTATTTCCCTTTCTAACAGTCTCTGTGCGAGTTCCATAGCCTCTTCCAGTGTTTGAGGTTTGGAAGCAGTGACATTCCCTTCTATGCTCCTAGGCAGACCCTCCACATACCTTTCCAGTAATTTCTCAAGGTTTGGCACTTTGGTGGGGCACAACACAGCTAATTCCTGAAACCTTCAATCATAAGTCTTGATGTCAACCCCTTTTACCACCAAGCGGTCAAACTCATCCTCCTGTTTTCTGATCTCTGTGCGAGTGCAGTACTTCCTTAACATCCTTTGCTTGAAGTCAGCCCAAGTGATTTGGTGAGCTTCCTCTATGCCCATGTTCTATGCAGTAGTGTTCCACCAGGACAAAGCATCTTCTAGTAGTGTACCAGTAGCAAATGAGACCCTATTTTCATTAGAGCACCTGCTCCTTGAGAACACTGTTTCAGAGCGCTCGAACCAACGAGCAAGTTCAGATACTCCTTCAGTCCCTTTGAAGTATGTAGGCTTGCAAGCCATGAAATCCTTGTAAGTACAACTGAGTGTCCCAGGTGTCTCGCCCTCTCCATTTGGCCTGTTCGTACTGCTGGAACGTGCCATGGCCGCAACCTGCTCTCCTAATGCAGCTGCAATACCGTCAGCAATCAACTTTTGAACTGCAGCTGGAGTCATAGGAGTTGTGGGGGTTGTTGTTGTTGTTGCCTTCTTACAAGGAGCCATTCTTCAAAAAAAAATCACAATACACACTTGAGAATTTGGTACCAAGATTAACACAATATAAAGAAATATTACAATCAACCCCATAACAGTCGAGATTATAATGCTATTCAACCATACAATGAGTACATCATCACCAACACAACCATATTAGTCATAATAAGTATCACGACATGCTTGAAAGGAAATATAATTTCACAACATACATGACATTCATAATGAGTCACAACATGGTGGTACATGAGAGTAATCATAACATAAGATCAAATACTAGAACAACATAAATCAATATCCATACAATACAATCATAACCAACACGAGGTTTTAATAATCTGATACATTGTTCAAATAACAAAATACAACATTATTAATGCCACATAGGGCAAGCTAGATGTCTCTGCATGCAGTGATATGTCATAGATCTATGGGGCTCCAGGTGCGCCTCCCAACCTCCTCTCCAAGTCTCGAATGATCCGAATCATCCCTAACATCTCTGCATCTCTCGCTCGCTCTCGAGCTCGCACCTCCTCAAGGGATACTCTGAGTGCATGGACTGTAGCAGTGGTAGCAGCTAGCTCCTGTGTCTGATGCTCCAGCATCTGCTGCGTAATCACTGAAATCTCTCGCTGATCCTGCATCTCATGACTCTGAACGTCCAGCCTGTGACCCATCTCAGTAACAGTATCCATGGTCTCCTCCAACTCAGTGCCCATCATCTGAAATACCTGCTCCAATGCCACCCTATGAACCACGAGGTTAGTCACCTCCTCCTCCATGTTCTCTACCCGCTCAAGAGAAATCTCCTCCACAACACCTACAATATCATCGATCCTATCCTCATGCCTAACCAGTCTAGCTGCTAGTAGTGGAACAGTGTGGTGCACCTGCTCTCCGGTGACTGGTAGTACGGGTGTAGAACTCTCTCCAAGCTCAGACACTCTCGGGGGTCCCTCTATGAATCTCCAACGACGAATAGCCTCTGGCAGATATGACCAAATCTGGGCATCATCCCCCTCATGGGTGTCAGGTGAGGGAACAGTCTCTGTGGCAACTGCTGGGGGTGTGGGAATAGGAGATGAAGTGGTAGGTGGTACAGGTACAGTAGTAGTCTGAGAGTAAAACACAGTAGGTGGCGGCATAGGTGGAAAAGTCTCAGTGGTGAATGTAGGTAGCATGTAGGGGGGAGGCGGGGGTAAAGGAGATGTCGGTGAAGCTAGTGGTGATGGTGGTGATGGAGAAAGAGGTAGGGGTAGTGATATAGCAGTAGGTGGGGCACGTGCTCGCTTACGAGCGGTGAAGCGAAGAGTAGGTCCATCTGAATGGTACTTGAACCTTTTTTCCAAAAGGCTCAGGCTCATAGGGCTCAAGGACACGCACACGCTTGCGCCGGCGAGCCGGGGCAGGCGGTGGTGGGGGTGGAGTGGGTGTAGTAGTATCAACAGTGTCTGAGTCAGATGACTCCCCGTCAGCGTCAGACCCAGAGTGATGACTAGGGAGTGGGGTGGGGCAATCATCAGCTGCCAAGAACTGCTGAGACTGGAGGTACTGGTCCTGGAGGTACTGACATAGGTCATAGGTCCAACAAGGGGACGGTAAAGTGGTCCATCAGCAAATGAATCATGGGGTGTTGGAGCGACTTCACCCTCCTCGAAGGGCTCCGTCTCTCCGGAAGCATTCCCGGAAGAGACTTCAGAGGGGATAGCAGGAGAAACAGGTAAGGTGATATCAGACAGTATGATGGTAGGGGGTGATGCCAGAGGTGCGTCGTCACTGTCAGACAAGATAATAATCGGGGGCGACATAGTACTGTAATATCCCAACATGATACAAGGTAAAATAAGCCAAAGTAAAAATAAGTAAAACGAGCCTTCTTAGTATAAGTAATGTTAAATGTCTACTAGCCATGATATTTATAATTTATGCATCATCTGCTAAGCAAATCTCTATGCATGATACTCGTAAAGTGCAGGCACGGAGGGCACAAGGCAGTAAGGTGTAAAATAGTTCATTTTGAAACGTGGTTATAGTCCAGTGTTTTGAAAAAAATACACTTGGTTCTCTATAACCTTGGCTCTGATACCAATCTGTAACACCCCGAAAAATGGAACTGAAACAGCGGAAGACTAACGGGGTATTACTTCATAGATATGTTGCCACGATCATAGAAAACGACAGTAAAGAGTCGTTTTGAGAAAATTCGTTATCATTCTTTAAATCGTTAAATCAGAGTAGCCACAAAGTGGTTTAAGGAGTTTAGAAATACATAACATAAATGTCTTAAATAAACTTGAATGATAACATTTTTGAGGGAAATCCAAATGGGTGCCCTGTTCCCCATTCCGTGCCATTGATGCAAGTTAATTACCTGAGATAAAACATGCTAAAAGTGTCAACACAAAGGTTGAGTGAATCCACAGTGTTTAAGTTATAATAGTTGAACACAAGTCAAGTCGTTATGAAAACAGTAACATCGTAATGTAAGATATTGCACTAAGCCTCATGACACGCAAACCTTAACGTCGTTATGCAGCCATAAGAAATATATAATAGTCTTATGGGATAGAAGCCTACACATAATAGTATGATGTAGGTGATAGGGCCCTCGGGTAATAGGAGTTTGCCAGTTTCCTAGTAGTTCTCAAATAAAGTGCATTTGACTATCAATCCGGCTAGCACGAAAGCTATCTATCCGGCTAGCACAAATGGGCTGTCAACTTCCAATAGATCTATTCACTATATTCGCGTTCACTCGCAAGTGATTAATGGGTCATGATATGAGGGACTTTTGGCAGAAACAGTAACTCAGGCAATATCAATCAGGATAGCATACAGAAAAATACTTGTGTTCAGATTTATAGCATGTATCTCCCCACGGGTTTGAAAACATAGTAAAATGTGGGACTATGAACTCACCTCAGTAGTAGTAGTAGCGATGCAATAGGTTCAATAAGATGGTGACAAATCCAACGCGCAACCTAGAATAGTATGGCATAATTTAGTTCATATTCCTAGCTTGGGACTCGATAAATTTTCAAAACAACATTATTGCTTGTGTGGCATGGATTTAAGTTTGAAATTAGTTTTTGTAAATATCGGCACTTGGAAGTGTACACGGACATAGGTAGACGAAAGACGAATAGCGAGGACATAAACTTATTTGGCTTGATAATGACCGAAAGGCGAGGTGTACGAACGATGGCGACCTGCGAGGTTGGGTCTTTAGACGTTGGTTAGGGGTGTATATATGTGTTTGTAAAGAAACATTGTATATATATATATATATATATATATATATATATATATATATATATATATATATATAATTTGATATAATAGTTTTACTAGAGAATATTTGCACTAAAATTTTCTTATAGATTATAAGTATAAAAACTTTAGAAAAATCGGCATGACTTACGTATAAATTTTAAAAAGTTTGTATTTACGTGTAAGTATAGTTTAATATAAAAGTGTGTAAGCAAATGTATTTTAAATAAAAGTTTTAAGCAAAAGGTTTGTAGTGGAACTTGTCATTTTATATTCTGTAAATCTTATGTAAATTGTTATAAAAATGTATTAGGTTACATAAACGATATAAGTACTCGTAGTATTATATTTTTGCTTAAGCTAGTTATAAGTTTAGTGATACGCGTAGTCGTGTTTGACTATAAGTTTGTGTCGAAGTATAGCCTTTCATAAAACGAGTAAAACAGCATTGTGTAGGGAGAACACGTCGGGGAAGGTCGCGAATAGACATGGCAGAGATCGGTTCGATGCTGTAAAGATGAGTCGTGTACGAATAATATTGCAAACACAACTAGTGTTGGTTTATTTTGGTTACAAGGGTGTGCTGCGGCCCATAGGGGAATTCCATCTGATTTGGGCCTTACCGGCTGGGCTTATCATTTCTTTTGAGCAGCAGGTTTGGGCAAAAAGGCTCAACACTTTACTAATTGCAATAGGTTTGAGAAATACAGGGGGTTGGAGTAGTTTTAGACGCAAAGAGGTAATTCAAGATGCAAGGTTTTAAGACCTTTATCGAGCAGGCAACTCGAGCAAATCCTAAGCTTTCTTCCGATTATCGTTAGGTTATATGGTACATCACACTCGGGGCGTCTCATTATGAAAGGTACAACGCTCATGTGTACCCAGTTGGTGCATTAGTTGGGTGTCAAGCAAGGGGCTTACTATAAGGCAACATATCAAAGGGCTAAGTAGAATCAACCCCGAATAAGCGTCGACGTGGGTGAGATGTTATTACCATTTGGTTAAAACACGAATAGAATAAACAGATCCAAGATCAACCCGAGACAACAAGGGTAATCGGATTCTAATGAATCATCTAAACAGACCCTCGAAACGACACTAGCTCAACACAACAACGAACAAGACTTGAAGGTAGACCAAAATATACACACCTCGAATTGAGCCGATATTAAATCCGGTTTTTAGTTTGGTTTCAAGTTTAGCCACACCACAAACAAACATCAAGGTTTAACATAGAATTCAAATCGACAAACAATAGTTACTACCAACGAGACAAAACTATCACAAACTAAATGGGTATTAAAGAAGCAGTTACAAGTTTTATTGAATAAGAATAAGAACAACAACAAATCCTAACAACAAGTGAAGCTGATCCGAAGAAAACAGAAGATGAAACGGATGACTGGAACTCGATTCCCACAAGCAAATCCACACTCCTTCGAAAACCCAGAAAATCTCTTCCTCTCAAGACTGCAATATTTGTGATAGTGGAAGTTGTAGGATTGTGTGGAAAAACTCATGGGAATCAAGAGATTCAAATAGATTCAATACAAAGGAGGTTTGACTCCAACTTTCCCAAAAGTGGTGTTGTTCGATTCATTAAAAGAGGAAAAACTTATCACCGCCAAGTCATCCATGGGGGCTCGCGTTTGACTTCAAGATTAGGACAAAGAGGTCATCCCCGTGAGTGATAGGGACCTGTATCGAAACCCTCAATCAAGCCACGCCACATCTAAGCGATGAGAGTGATGGTAGGTCTTAAGGGAGCGGCTTGGAGGAGCGCAGAAGAGAGTGAGACATGTATTTGGATGGTGTTGTGATGCGTGTGTAGAAAGAGAAGGGTGGGTTATCTCCTTTGGGTGCCTTGGTTTCAACGAGATGGGGGAGGCAGAGAAGACAAGGAGTGTAGGCTAGGATTAGAGATAAGGGAGGAATAGATACATACTTGTGTTTACTTATTTATTTTCATATATATGTACACTTATATTTTTCGGTTTGTTTTTATTTGTGTTAATTAGTTGTGTAGAAATTTAAGCGTAGGAAAATAAAAGTGAATGTTTAAAGTAAAGTGAGGTGCGGGATACAATTGATTTTTGTAATACTCGAGGGAAATTAAACGAGCCTCGGGTTTTATTGAATCCCGGTATTTGGTTATAAATTCTTATGCCATACTATCGCGGTGTTGTTACGCGAGTGCTTTTAGTGAAATAAAATATGAGTTCCCCACATTATTTGTTTGACAATAATCGTTGGTGCTCTACCATAGAATTGAAAGTAAGAATTTAGATGCGATAATATAATGAAACTACTGAAGGCCACGTTCATAAATAAATTTTTCGGTTTTACAGGAAATTTGTAAATGGAAAATGTCGGGTTATTACAGTAAGATATATTCAAATAACACTTAGACATATTGAATGAATTGAAAGGATACTTATCTTAATTGAACATGAAAGGTTTCAAAGGGTAAAAACCCCTTGAAAATACTGATAAAATCGTGCTAGGGTTTCTCCAAGTTATCCCTCTAATTGTCCTATCTTAATGAATGAAAATTACAAAACTATATATAGATTTTCCAACGTGATGGCGTCAAGAAGAGAAATCTGACGCCGTCAACTCGCCGCCCATAATAATATCGGATTGCCGAGATCCAGATCTGACACCATCAAGAGCAAATTTCATCTTGGCCGTCACGTGTAAAGGGACCATGACGGCCTATGGTGACGCCGTCATGCCCTAGTGTAAAAACTCTCTGGACCGTCACGTACTCTATCGACTTCACCTCTTGTTTTACTCTTGACGCCGTCATGTAGAATTTGGTGACGCCGTCAGGTACTGTTACCAGCAAGGAAAATTAAGACTTTACCGTTTTCTTCACTTTTATGCTCCAAAAACGTCCAAAATACTTCCTTTTCCAGAATTCACTTCAAAAGTACCTAAAATCACAAAAGGAACAATTTAGGGCAATATTTGATCAAATAAATTTAATTCTGGCTTAAATGACCCCCTAAAAACGGATCATTTTTCGCCTTATCATATACCCTTACCCTTGAGATTTGCTTGTCCTCAAGTAAATGCGCTTTTATTCTAGTCAAAATACAAGTTAGAGGTCATTTAACACTAATATAAAAGTAATTACAACAAATAATCGTTCCACTAAAGACCAAAGACAA
Organism: Artemisia argyi; assembly: GCA_030686995.1. NCBI lineage: Eukaryota > Viridiplantae > Streptophyta > Magnoliopsida > Asterales > Asteraceae > Artemisia > Artemisia argyi. The sequence continues at coordinate 167,875,270 of CM060700.1, read as the reverse complement.
GCACGGAGGTCATATACTAGCACCTCACAAATAGTGTTTAGATACTCACATCTCTTGGGTGTAATAAAGTATATATCACAATATGGAAATGGGAAACATCTCTCACTACCTGTCATAGCAAAATAGATTACCATAGGCTTGGGAACGGATCAAACCTCCACCAGATAGCGTAAGCACCTAGGATAAACTATCAAAGAGGTCTTTCAAAGGGTTATAATGTTAGGTTTAGGGATATGGAATACACGGTTTTGTTGGATAAAGGCAATCTTTACTGGTGGCGAGTTAATAATCTTAGTTAATTACATGTACAATACGGCGTTGCTAAGCCAAGACTAGACTCGACTTAAGCTAATAAATGAAAAATAACAAAAACTTAAAATAAACATAAAATGAAACGGGATGGTAGTCCGTATGTTTTTTTTCTTTTTGTTTTTGTTTTTCTATTTTTTCTTCTTTTTCTTTTTTTTTCAATTTTTTTTTCTTTTTTTTTCTTTTTTTTTTTTTTTGCATACACTCTTCCCCTACCATCCAAAATAATACATCATAAGGAACAAACATTTCCCTTACACTTGAATTTTTACATACTTTACAATAAACTAATCTAATGACCTGAATCAAGATAATCAAAACACTTGGAGTACCTTTTTAAGATAAACGCACATATTGGGGTAATAATATGATGTTCTTCCCCATTACTCCATAACATAAGTACTTTACTCATGTGTCCCAATCGTCCCAAAACAATATGTACAAGGATATGACTCGACTTAGCAACCATGTAATCAATTATATAATTAACTAAGGGTTTAAACAAATAACAATAATGCACTAAAGATGAGTGCATACACGGAAGGCTAAGGCGATTTGGGTGTACATTTAAGTAGGTTGTAATAAATTATTCCTTTAAGTAAGATGCTTAAAGTTAGAAACGAAAAGATAGGCTCGGAGGGGTGTACTAGGGGTTTCGTGTACTAAAAATGAGTACAACGCTAATGGTGTGGGAAAATTAATTGATTTTACTAGCCAAGTAATATGACTTAAATGGTCAAGTAATTATGAGACGGGTTTAACACATAGGTGATCCTAATGCCTCTTATCATGTAGTAACTCCTACTACACTAATGTAGTCTCACTAGCGGTCTCGGGATGCATCACTAACGCAAGTTCTAGAATCTAAATGCTACCGGTACATTCGTAAGCACTAAAAGTAAGTGCTTTTCCTATCAAATCTAAAGGCGAACCTCACATATTTGGGTGGAAAATTTTTTTGAATGGTACGGTTTTGTGCTAGTCATACAACTCCTATCCATGAGACACTTGCTATGGCTAAAGTTTCACTCCTAAATGTTGTAAAAAAATTTAAATTTGGCGCTAAAATTACACTAACAAGTGTTTCTCATAGTTTTATTACACACCTACCATCAAACAAACAAACTCAAGTGCAATTGTATCGTATAAGATATCATCATTTACCCTCCCCTTACACTTAGGATGAACATTGTCCCCAATGTTCAATTAAAGAATGTAAAAGTGAAACAGGTAAAAGAATGAAAGCAAATACTCCCCTGGTTCGTTCGGTGTGGATAGTGCGGTAACAAGGTTAGATCTTCCTCCAAGAAAATGATCAATCAAAGCTTCCCTTCCAGAATATAAATCATCTTCTTGTCATACATAACCTGTTAAACCTGAGAAAACAAACAAGGCAACCTCGCGTAAAATCGGCGGCAATCTATATATACTAATAAGTCCTAGAAAACAATGTAAGATATAATGCTTGTGGAATGAATGTTTGCAGATTTCCTTGAGTTTATAAAACTAAAGAATTAACAAAAACTTTAAGACTCCGTTAGAAAAATAAAACTAGCAAAATTAACAGAATTTTACACATGACGCCGTCAGGAATTAATTCCTAGCGCCGTCAGAAGTGATCTGCAGAAATCCTTACGTTATGTTTCCGGAAAATTTCAGGAAAACTTATGTCCTACTTCCTGGAAAATCCTGCAAAACATCATTATGACTCGATGATGCGTGGGGATCGCACCAGGCTTTACCTCTCAAGGGATCTTGAGAAGCTTACAACCCCTACCAGGCACTGTACCTGATCGTTGTAGTATAGTATAGTGACAAGTACCGGGGGATTGATCGTTCAGCTAGGAATAGTGTCGCTAGGATTAGAAAACCTAATTACTAGTGCTAAAGATGACGGATGATTCTTTTTGTATTTTTATATTTTTTAGAAAGCAATTAAATATCTCGGGTTTGAAGGATTTGGGCGGAATTAGTTGCTAGTCAACTAACCCAATACTAAGATGCAATCAAAATAAAATACTAGAAATGAAAATAAAACTAAATTATACTAAGGTTGTGAGCAATAAGTGGAGAAAATGTGTTTACTTAGATTTCACTACTCCCTAGACATCTTTTACACGTTAATTACTTGTTATAGTTGCGTGGATGACGGATTGTATTCCTTAATACCATTCATGGGGTGGCGCACTTACTTCCCCAATCCTATGAGTGCCTACTTCACTCCTATGTCGAGCTGGCTAAGAAGCTCCTAACATGGGATCATTAGAATTTAATCATGCATTAAATACAACCAATAAAACCTAGTGCACATCGGTTCATGTTTCCTAAGACGTTCAAGCATGTTACCATTTGGAGATCTGCCAGTTTTCTTAAGCCTAACATCGAAATCATTCATCCAATACAACCATAAACAAGTAATCAACACATAATTAACATCTAGCTTTCATTAGATCCAAGAAAATACAAGATAGATCTAGCCTAGCAAATCCTGAGAAAATGAACAATCAAAGCTTCCCTTCCAGAATATAAATCATCTTCTTGTCATACATAACCTGTAAATCCTGAGAAAACAAACAAGACAGCCTCGCATAAAATCGGCGGCATCCTATATAAGTTACTAAATCCTAGAAAGCAAAGTAAGATATAATGCTTGTGGAATGAAGTTTGCAGATTTCCTGGAGATTATAAAACTTAATAATTTAACAAAAACTTTAAGACTCCGTTAGAAAAACAAAACCGGTAAAATTTCCAGATTTTTACCCGTGACGCCGTCAAGAGTAAACTCATGACGCCATCAGGATTGACCTGCAAAAATTCTTATGTCAAGTTTCCGGAAAATTTCTGGAAAAACTTGGTCCCACTTCCTGGAAAATCCTGCAAAACTTCATTATGACTCAATACAAGCATTTGACTCTAACAAATACGAATATACATGTTCATTTAATATTGTGGAGAATCATGATCGGTTTGTTTCTTAAAAACATATTTGGGGTTTCCCCTTACACTTATCTTTTGCAAAAATACCTTTAGGTGGAGTTAAGACTAGGCCAAAACAACAAAGTAAAGTATTTCCACTTTTTAATTGAGACACATGATCTACCAACAATAAAAATAAAGCATGCATACGGAAGCAAATAACAAACAAACAAAATAAAATCACACAAAGCATGGGTTGCCTCCCAAGAAGCGCTTTTCTTTATTTACGAGTCTTGTAGCTAGACTCAAGGTCATGGGTTACTACGTGATACGGGTGAGTTCCTCATTGAGGACATCTTTGGGATCAAACTTAGGTTTCAACTTCCTATCGGTTTCCTTAGTATGGTATGACCTTTCAAACATCTCTCCATCCGGATCATACAAAGTCATCCTCATATGCCATGATCCGTCACCTTCTTTAGGTGGCTTGTCCCACCTCCATTTACACTTATCTCCATCTCTTTTCCACTTATTCATCTCTATATTAATAGGCATTACGCTCAAGAACTCAATCATCTTTCTAAAGACTAAGGGGTCCTCAAAGGGGTCTAGCTCCTCATCTCTAGCTATGAGTTGTTCCACCGAATGTGTCTTTTCAACAAAATCTTTTTCTAGATAGAATGGGCATTGAGGTCCTATAAAGTTTCTTTCTATCCAAGGTCTATATCTAGATGGTCTCTTATTCATCTCTACCCAATGCGGTGTTGGTTCATCATCACAATCATAACTATGCTTCTTAACATCGTACACCGACCATGTATCACCTTCACCTACCGCTATTTTAGACTCCTTGCAATCTATCATGGTGCTAGTGGTTGCTAAAAATCCTCTTCCTACCAATAATGGGCATGTAGTGTCACTAACCATGTCTAGGACGTGAAAATCCGCTAAGATAGTTAACTTTCCTACGTGAACAACTACATCCTTAATCATTCCAACTGGGTGGGCAATACTCCCATCCGCTAGACCTATCAATACCTCCGTTTCCTCTAACTTTCCTAGCTTAAGAGTTGTGAATAAGGATAAGGGAATAAAGTTGAGGCTTGACCCTAAATCGGCTAATGTGTCGAAAGCTTCGGATCTTCCTATCTTACAAGGCAAAACAAATATACCCGGATCATCAAGCTTTTTAGGCAACTTGTTTTGAACGAAGGCGGTCCCATTTTTACCTAGTTTAAACTTCTCATATTTTTCTAGGAGGGCACTATAGTAGGGAGCACGGGCTAAGACATCAATGATGGGGCGTTTGATGAGTGTTTAAATACTCATCATTTTATACCCATTTAGACTACTGAAACATTTGAAAACACTCAAATATGCTTCAAAATACTAGAAATATCTCCAAATTGTGTTTTTAGGTGTTAAAGTGCAAAAGGGATGAAAACTAATGAAAAACATGCAAAACAAACATAATTTACAGTTTTAGTCCCTGAACTTTGATAAATTGGCAAAACTAGTCCATGGTCACTCAAAACTTGTAAAAATATCATTAAAGCTCCGTGGGATTCACAAGTTGTTCAAAATAATCTTTTGAAGTTAAAAATCACAAATTTACAACTTTGGTTCCTCAACTTTGCAAAAGTGTCAAAATTGGTCCCTAGGTGTTTTAAAATGGAAATTTATCAAACTACACCCTTATACTATTCTTATTTGACATGATTGGTCCTTGTGATTACTTTGGATATTTTACAGGTTTGGCCCCTCAGCTTTGCAGGAATTACATTATTGGTCCTTGGGCTTTAAAGTCATACAAACCAAACCGGACCCTTAAATATATACTCCCAAAATCCAAATCCAACCCAGTTACAAAACCTTGGGCCCAAAAACACACCAGCCCACCCCCTTTGTTAAATAAATAAAACAGACACACCCCTACCCCGTTTCCCTCTCCTTCTTCCACCTCTCCCCAACTCCACCTGTAACTCTCCACCTCACCCCCTTCCAGCTCACCCCTACTTTCCTACCCACTCTTCACCACCTCTGCCACTACTACCCCCCACAATAAATGCCCTTCACACCCCATTTCAACCCAAAACCACCACTGTAGCAATAGTTACCCATGGTATTGAACCAAAACCACCCCAACTTGGTCTAAACTTCACCAAACGTGTCCCTTACACTTTTACATACTCCCAAGAAGCTTTAATTGAAACATAACTGCTTCTATCCACGTGTTCTCAATTTGGCGCCAAAACGGATTTAAATGGCCAAGATCATTTTGACTGAATGAAAGGCTAGGATTAGTAGTGGGAAAAGATCTTTGATCAAGTGGGATGCTTTCAAATGATAAATATCAGAAGAAGGAGGAAGGAAGAGATCATCACAATGTAGACATAGTTTGTGATCACCGTAGTTTAATTAATTTAGTTGCTACCTTAGTGTAAATTTAAATTTCTGTTCTCAGTTGTTAATTACCTTTGCTAAAGTGTAATAACAAACTTGGTTTTATCAGTTTCAATCTATCTTTAATTTTCAAGCAAATTTCAATTTGTACCATTTATCTTTCAAGTTATTTAAATTCTGTGATCCATGTTGTTTTCTGGTTCCAAATAGACACTACATAACTCTTTGTAAGTTATGCAAGCCAATTGAACTATAGAACACAACTATGATCATTTAAAATAGAAATTTACTCAAAAAAATAAGAGAAAATGGAAATTTAAAATTGAAAAGACTGGTTCTTGAAGGAATCTGCAGGATGTTCCAGGTTCTTGAAGTACAATGGGTTGTAGAGTCTCATGGGAGACTATAGGAAGGTAATTAGTCCCTTGTTCTTTGGAATTAAGCATGAGACACTTGTAAGTCCATTCTTAACCCTCTTTGTCATTTTACTGTTCCAATGTTCAATTAACTTAGATCTTGTTAATTTGTGTTCCTGTGGTATTAGTCAATGATTATATAGTGTTAAATGGGTAGGTTGTTAATTAGATTTCATAGTTGCTGGATATCTCATTTAGACTGTCATATTAGCTTAGTAGTAATTCTTAGGTAAATGTTGTTAGAATTAGATTAATTGTGTTCATTTGATCTTATAACATCTGTAAACATTGTTTGAAATCAGTTTCATGTTCTATCTTGTTGTTGAGTAACACTAATCAGTAAAACACCCTTGCTAAGGTGTGTTTGGATCAAGCTGCCAACTGATATATTGCTTGTTACTATTCTTAAATACTGTTGTTGCATGTTAGTCTAGGTCAATATAACTCAAACCAGTCATAATAAGTAGGTCTTATTAGAGTAAAAGTCAAAATAGATCTTAATCTTCTCTATCTGTTAATCTGTTCAGTTTATTAGTACCATATTCTCCATACTAGCTTAGAAACTGATTACCTAGCTTAAATTCATCATATCATAGCTTAAAATAACATATTCTGTCATAAAATTTAGATCTAAGCTCACTTTAGTCAACTTAGTTGTTAAACATTAAAAAGTCAATTTGCAGCCTAACTGTTTTTGAATAAAACTTAGAATTTTATTGTGAGCTTGATATTTGATAATAGGACTTGGGCTTCTGGATTCATAAAATCTTGTTGCTAATCTGCATGTTACTATTTTTTATAAATTTTATTAAAGTGGTTTAAGAGCTTAATCTGTGCTTGTTATTAAGTGATTCTTCACAAGTCTCCCCTGTACACAGATTTAACACCCACTATCACAATCTTGCACAAGCTTGATTAGTGAGTATTAGCCTGAGTATTTTGGTCCTTTGTGATGCCCTTGTGGCTAGTCACTTGAGTGAGTGCTTATTTGCCCTTTGATTGCCTATCTGAACTGCTTATCTTGCTTAACTTGTGCATTAAATCAAACAAAACACTTAGCAATCAGTGAAATCAAGCAAAATCACAAGCTCATCAAAAGCTCATCACTGAGCTTGTGCTTGTGATCTTTGGCTCTTTTAGAAGCTAAGCAACCCATCTTCATAGTTCAAAGCTTATTATCCACTCTAAAGCCCTTTCACTAGGGCTGCAACTCAGCTTTAACTTGTCCCATTTGATATGTTTGCTGGGAATTCAGCAAACTTGCCTAAACTTCATAAGCTGCAATAAGCTTTCCTGTGGACCCCACCTTTTGTGGATTGGCTTTTTGAGAAGCCAATCCACCAAATTCCAAGTGGTTGTGCTTTACTTCAATTTCCAAGCTCATTTGATGAGCTTGGTGAAGGCTTATTGTTTGTCCATGCTTCAGTGTATGCTGGTCAAGCCAACATACTCAGTATATGGTACCATTTTCAATGGCATCTCACAAGCTCATCTGTGGACCCCACAGTGTGAGCTTGAGCTTTTGGAAAGCCCCCAAACTCACCTTGCTACTCCAACTCTTTATTTGGATTTTTCAGCTTATTTGATAAGCTGAATCTGTCCATCAAATAAGTTGCAGGGGTGTTTGGATTTTAGGTGTGCTGGAATTGCTTATTTGCTTTTGTGAGCTTATTGGCTTATTCCAGTGCACCACACTTGTAAATACTTGTCCATAAACATGTTTACACCTTTCTTTTTCTTTATTTCCCTTTGTTTTCCTTTTTCAAGCTTGTCTCAAGCTTAGGATCCAACTGTAAGCTAAATGCTTAACTGAAGTGGTCATAAGCTGTGAAACAGCTTATTCCCCATGTTTATAAAGTTTCATTTTCTATAAACCTGTTAATATTACATGTATAAACCTTTATCTTCCTTTTGTTTCAGCTGTGTGGCTTATTAGAAGCTTATTTGAGCTTTAAAGTCCAACAGTTAAGCAAATGCTTAACTGTTTTAAGCCAATAAGCTCCACACTGCTTATATCTATGTTTGCACAGTCCCATCTTCATAATACATGTTTAATATAAGTATGTAGTTAATTCAGAAAACAGAAAAACCAAAAAGAACCACTATAAGCTCAAGTGATAGCTTTTATTTAAGAAGCTTATTGCCCATCAGCTTATTTCTGTACATAAGCTATCATTTTTATAATTTTCCTAGCTTCTTATGTTTATTTTAGAATTATGTAAAAAGTTTGAGATTTTTCTTTTACTGTTTAGTACTTTTAATAATTAAATAATAGTTTTTAATATTTTTTTTAATATAGATAATTAGTAATAAATAGTATAGGTGTATAATAAATATAATTTTGTTTTCAGAAAGTCTTTTATAATTAGTTAGACTTTTCTAAATTTTTATTTTATTTTTCTTAGCTTTATTTCTATTTTTCTTATTTTTAGGTTATTATTATATAGTAAATAATTAATAATAAATAATATACTTGTAAAATAAATATATAATTAGTTTTTTAATTCATTTTATAATATAATAGACTTTTCCATTTCATAGTTTTATTTATTTAGGTTTATTTTACATTTTCTTATTTTTAGGTATTTATTAAATAATAAATAATAGTTTTTAATTAATAATAATTAATATAAGTGTATAATAAATAAGTTTTAATTTTCTAATAATTTTCTTATTCTTTTAGGATTCCAAAAATATAATTTTTACATTTGTGGGACTTATATTGGACGGTATTCACTTTTTATTTTGTACGTAGACGTTTATTTAAACGTTTACGTACGCGTTTTAGGTTTCTAGGTTTTCGTACTATAATAATAACTTTGTAAATATAGTTATTTATTTTATTTTAATTTGCATTTAAGCCGTTAAGGCATGCAAATTCCCTCTTTGGGAATGTTTTGTTTTATTCGTTACGTTTACGTTTATTTAAACCTAAACGTACGTTTGTAAATACTTTATCATTTTAGGGTTTCTGATTGCACGTTTCTTAAATGATGTAGCTGTGACAGAGCTAGTACTATTCACATTCCAGTGTTAGTCATTCAGATTCCCATTTTTCTATATACATATTATTTCAACACATTACAAGTCATGGTACTATCACGCACACCTCGTTGGGACATAACGACTCGGGGATTTCCCTGTACTTCCACGGTCAATATTAACTTGCACTTTCGCCCAGGTGGGCCTATCAGCTGCACACGGTTGACTGGTTGGTTTGGGAGGAGTCAAAATTTGGCGCCGCTGCCGGGGAGGTGTGCTGCGTTCTATGACTTGTATTTTGTATTTTGTTGAAATACCTATCCTTGTATGTATATTATGTATACTTTATCATTCAACTCCCGGGCTGTCAGGGCATATTTATTACAGTTAATCATTCACAAGTGATTAGCTTGCGTGATAAACCTGACACAAGCCTGGGAGGTAGTGATTACATATACTATATCATATTTCATTTCATAAACAATATAAAATACAAAAACATTTTTCCTTTGCACATAACTTGCCCAGTTTGACTAGTCCCTCAGTTACAACATTTGGTTGTTGGCTGTTTACAGTTACTGAGCTCTGTCAGACCCAGATTCCCTTTCGAGGGGCGGTTGTTAGGATTTTTCTTTTCTTTGTATATATATATATAAATAAAAATACAAAAACATTATAAAATTAAAAATCAAAAAGATTCTTCTTACCTTTTCTAAGTTTCCTTTACTCAAAAGGATTCTTAGGCTCATCTTACTGTATGAGCATTTATAATTCTGTGAGTGGCAATTCCACTCCAATTTCTCAACCAATCTTTGAGTGGCAATCCCACTCCACTTCCCCATGAACCAATTTAATTCGTGGTCGAGTCAAGCTAGCGACTCGATTATCAAAAACAATAGCATAAACATGGGTTTTCACCCGTGTGTACCACCTAAGTGTGGGGGTGTGCCCCACATATTGTATATATCTTGAAAATGTAATAAATTTTTTTTGTAAATACAGAAAAATAAAATAATTGTTGTGTTACCCCACTTAGCTGTAAATGTTATTTTTTTACGTTCAAGGATTCGGCATAATAGCCGGGACTTTGAATATTGAGGACAATATTCATTTCTAAGTGTGGGGGGGAAATTCTGGCGAATTTGATCAATTATATACCCTTGTATGCCCTTTTTCCCAAAAATGGCCAAAATTTAAAATTTTTTCATTTGGTGTTAGTGTTTTACACTAAACACAACAAATGGTAATCAATCCACCATGTCTAACACACATAAGGATTGGCTAATCCAGGAGCAAACGGCTCTTGGTAAAGATATCTCAAATCCGTTTACGGCTTGCAATTTGCCCAAAATTGTATGGTACCTCAACTCGCCATATCCCATAAAGCGAATGAGTTGGTTAGCCCGCAAGATTATGGCTTGTGGTAAAGGCAGTGGAAAACCCATAATTGGTAATCAGCTCACCAAGATGTTGACTATTCCATCAAGAGTTGGCTAGTCCAGAAGCAAACGGCTTTTGGTAAAGACTAATCAAATCCGTTGACAGCTGGTGATTTGCTCAAAATCACACGGTTATCAGGTGTGCCACAGTTCTTACATCTGGCTACTCCAGAAGTGATGGATTTTGGTAAAGAGTTTTTCAAATCCATTAATCTTCATAAATATTGCTAGGGACTAGCAATAGTTTAGTGTGGGGGATTGATGAGTGTCTAAATACTCATCATTTTATACCCATTTAGACTACTGAAACATTTGAAAACACTCAAATATGCTTCAAAATACTGGAAATATCTCCAAATTGTGTTTTTAGGTGTTAAAGTGCAAAAGGGATGAAAACTGATGAAAAACATGCAAAACATACATAATTTATAGTTTCAGTCCCTGAACTTTGATAAATTGGCAAAACTAGTCCCTGGTCACTCAAAACTTGTAAAAATATCATTAAAGGTCCTTGGGATTCACAAGTTGTTCAAAATAATCCTTTGAAGTTAAAAATCACAAATTTACAACTTTGGTTCCTTAACTTTGCAAAAGTGTCAAAATTGGTCCGTGGGTGTTTTAAAATGGAAATTTATCAAACTACACCCTTATACTATTCTTATTTGACATGATTGGTCCTTGTGATTACTTTGGATATTTTACAAGTTTGGCCCCTCAGCTTTGCAGGAATTACATTATTGGTCCTTGGGCTTTAAAGCCATACAAACCAAACCAGACCCTTAAATATATACTCCCAAAATCCAAATCCAACCCAGTTACAAAACCTTGGGCCCAAAAACACACCAGCCCACCCCCTTTGTTAAATAAATAAAACAGACACACCCCTACCCCGTTTCCCTCTCCTTCTTCCACCTCTCCCCAACTCCACCTGTAACTCTCCACCTCACCCCCTTCCAGCTCACCCCTACTTTCCTACCCACTCTTCACCACCTCTGCCACTACTACCCCCCACAATAAATGCCCTTCACACCCCATTTCAACCCAAAACCACCACTGTAGCAATACTTACCCACGGTATTGAACCAAAACCACCCCAACTTGGTCTAAACTTCACCAAAAGTGTCCCTTACACTTTTACATACTCCCAAGAAGCTTTAATTAAAACATAACTGCTTCTATCCACGTGTTCTCAATTTGGCGCCAAAACGGATTTAAATGGCCAAGATCATTTTGACTGAATGGAAGGCTAGGATTAGTAGTGGGAAAAGATCTTTGATCAAGTGGGATGCTTTCAAGTGATAAATATCAGAAGAAGGAGGAAGGAAGAGATCATCACAATGTAGACATAGTTTGTGATCACCGTAGTTTAATTAATTTAGTTGCTACCTTAGTGTAAATTTAAATTTCTGTTCTCAGTTGTTAATTACCTTTGCTAAAGTGTAATAACAAACTTGGTTTTATCAGTTTCAATCTATCTTTAATTTTCAAGCAAATTTCAATTTGTACCATTTATCTTTCAAGTTATTTAAATTCTGTGATCCATGTTGTTTTCTAGTTCCAAATAGACACTACATAACTCTTTGTAAGTTATGCAAGCCAATTGAACTATAGAACACAACTATGATCATTTAAAATAGAAAATTACTCAAAAAAAAAAAGAGAAAATGGAAATTTAAAATTGAAAAGACTGGTTCTTGAAGGAATCTGCAGGATGTTCCAGGTTCTTGAAGTACAATGGGTTGTAGAGTCTCATGGGAGACTATAGGAAGGTAATTAGTCCCTTGTTCTTTGGAATTAAGCATGAGACACTTGTAAGTCCATTCTTAACCCTCTTTGTCATTTTACTGTTCCAATGTTCAATTAACTTAGATCTTGTTAATTTGTGTTCCTGTGGTATTAGTAAATGATTATATAGTGTTAAATGGGTAGGTTGTTAATTAGATTTCATAGTTGCTGGATATCTCATTTAGACTGTCATATTAGCTTAGTAGTAATTCTTAGGTAAATGTTGTTAGAATTAGATTAATTTTGTTCATTTGATCTTATAACATCTGTAAACATTGTTTAAAATCAGTTTCATGTTCTATCTTGTTGTTGAGTAACACTAATCAGTAAAACACCCTTGCTAAGGTGTGTTTGGATCAAGCTGCCAACTGATATATTGCATGTTACTATTCTTAAATACTGTTGTTGCATGTTAGTCTAGGTCAATATAACTCAAACCAGTCATAATAAGTAGGTCTTATTAGAGTAAAAGTCAAAATAGATCTTAATCTTCTCTATCTGTTAATCTGTTCAGTTTATTAGTACCATATTCTCCATACTAGCTTAGAAACTGATTACCTAGCTTAAATTCATCATATCATAGCTTAAGATAACATATTCGGTCATAAAATTTAGATCTAAGCTCACTTTAGTCAAGTTAGTTGTTAAACATTAAAAAGTCAATTTGCAGCCTAACTGTTTTTGAATAAAACTTAGAATTTTATTGTGAGCTTGATATTTAATAATAGGAATTGGGCTTCTGGATTCATAAAATCTTGTTGCTAATCTGCATGTTACTATTTTTTATAAATTTTATTAAAGTGGTTTAAGAGCTTAATATGTGCTTGTTATTAAGTGATTCTTCACAAGTCTCCCCTGTACACAGATTTAACACCCACTTTCACAATCTTGCACAAGCTTGATTAGTGAGTATTAGCCTGAGTATTTTGGTCCTTTGTGATGCCCTTGTGGCTAGTCACTTGAGTGAGTGCTTATTTGCCCTTTGATTGCCTATCTGAACTGCTTATCTTGCTTAACTTGTGCATTAAATCAAACAAAACACTGAGCAATCAGTGAAATCAAGCAAAATCACAAGCTCATCAAAAGCTCATCACTAAGCTTGTGCTTGTGATCTTTGGCTCTTTTAGAAGCTAAGCAACCTATCTTCATAGTTCAAAGCTTATTATCCACTCTAAAGCCCTTTCACTAGGGCTGCAACTCAGCTTTAACTTGTCCCATTTGATATGTTTGCTGGGAATTCAGCAAACTTGCCTAAACTTCATAAGCTGCAATAAGCTTTCCTGTGGACCCCACCTTTTGTGGATTGGCTTTTTGAGAAGCCAATCCACCAAATTCCAAGGGGTTGTGCTTTACTTCAATTTCCAAGCTCATTTGATGAGCTTGGTGAAGGCTTATTGTTTGTCCATGCTTCAGTGTATGCTGGTCAAGCCAACATACTCAGTACATGGTACCATTTTCAATGGCTTCTTACAAGCTCATCTGTGGACCCCACAGTGTGAGCTTGAGCTTTTGGAAAGCCACCCAACTCACCTTGCTACTCCAACTCTTTATTTGGCTTTTTCAGCTTATTTGATAAGCTGAATCTATCCATCAAATAAGTTGCAGGGGTGTTTGGATTTTAGGTGTGCTGGAATTGCTTATTTGCTTTTGTGAGCATATTGGCTTATTCCAGTGCACCACACTTGTAAATACTTGTCCATAAACTTGTTTACACCTTTCTTTTTCTTTATTTCCCTTTGTTTTCCTTTTTCAAGCTTGTCTCAAGCTTATGATCCAACTGTAAGCTAAATGCTTAACTGAAGTGGTCATAAGCTGTGAAACAGCTTATTCCCCATGTTTATAAAGTTTCATTTTCTATAAACCTGTTAATATTACATGTATAAACCTTTATCTTCCTTTTGTTTCAGCTGTGTGGCTTATTAGAAGCTTATTTGAGCTTTAAAGTCCAACAGTTAAGCAAATGCTTAACTGTTTTAAGCTAATAAGCTCCACACTGCTTATTTCTATGTTTGCACAGTCCCATCTTCATCATACATGTTTAATATAAGTATGTAGTTAATTCAGAAAACAGAAAAACCAAAAAGAACCACTATAAGCTCAAGTGATAGCTTCTATTTAAGAAGCTTATTGCCCATCAGCTTATTTCTGTACATAAGCTAGCATTTTTATAATTTTCCTAGCTTCTTATATTTATTTTAGAGTTATGTAACAAGTTTGAGATTTTTCTTTTACTGTTTAGTACTTTTAATAATTAAATAATAGTTTTTAATATTTTTTTTTAATATAGATAATTAGTAATAAATAGTATAGGTGTATAATAAATGTAATTTTGTTTTCAGAAAGTCTTTTATAATTAGTTAGACTTTTCTATATTTTTATTTTATTTTTCTTAGCTTTATTTCTATTTTTCTTATTTTTAGGTTATTATTATATAGTAAATAATTAATAATAAATAATATACTTGTAAAATAAATATATAATTAGTTTTTTAATTCATTTTATAATATAATAGACTTTTCCATTTCATAGTTTTATTTATTTAGGTTTATTTTACATTTTCTTATTTTTAGGTATTTATTAAATAATAAATAATAGTTTTTAATTAATAATAATTAATATAAGTGTATAATAAATAAGTTTTAATTTTCTAATAATTTTCTTATTCTTTTAGGATTCCAAAAATATAATTTTTACATTTGTGGGACTTATATTGGACGGTATTCACTTTTTATTTTGTACGTAGACGTTTATTTAAACGTTTACGTACGCGTTTTAGGTTTCTAGGTTTTCGTACTATAATAATAACTTTGTAAATATAGTTATTTATTTTATTTTAATTTGCATTTAAGCCGTTAAGGCATGCAAATTCCCTCTTTGGGAATGTTTTGTTTTATTCGTTACGTTTACGTTTATTTAAACCTAAACGTACGTTTGTAAATACTTTATCATTTTAGGGTTTCTGATTGCACGTTTCTTAAATGATGTAGCTGTGACAGAGCTAGTACTATTCACATTCCAGTGTTAGTCATTCAGATTCCCATTTTTCTATATACATATTATTTCAACACATTACAAGTCATGGTACTATCACGCACACCTCGTTGGGACATAACGACTCGGGGATTTCCCTGTACTTCCACGGTCAATATTAACTTGCACTTTCGCCCAGGTGGGCCTATCAGCTGCACACGGTTGACTGGTTGGTTTGGGAGGAGTCAGCGTTCAAGGTGAAGTTCCTTGAATTCATCGTCAAGGTCTTGCGTAGGAGGTGTTTCAACTATACTTTTGACCGGTTCTACTTTGGGTGTTTTATTTGGTTGGTCCTTTTGAAGAATTTGGTTTTGTTTGAAATACGTGCTCGTTGATTTAACCAAGTAGTATTGTGGACACGAAGTGGGTGACGAAATCGAAGATATGGAATTAACGTTTAGTTTCGGATTCTTGACCGTGTCGCTTGGGAGTGCTCCCATTTCTCGGTCATTGAGAACTTTCAACAATGCGTCAATTTTGGTGGTCATCTCGCTTTGCTTTTGTTTGAAATCGGCTTCAAACTTAGATATGCGAGCTTTTTGAGATGCCATGAATTTTGGCATCAATCCTTCAAGAGTTGGTACTACCATAGTTGTTAGAAGGATTGTTGTTGAAAGTACGGTTGGAGGGTAGACCGTTTGGTTGGTAACGATTAGGCGGATTAGAAGAATTGGGTTGATTTTGTTTCCACCTAAGGTTTGGGTGATTTTTCCAAGAGGGGTTGTATGAATCACCGTAAGGGTTTGGCTCGGGCTTGAAAGTGTACCACTTATCTCCCGCTTCGTCGCTGCGCGAGGATGCGTAGTCCGCAAAAGCTGTTCCGGGGAGTTCCACACAATCACGAGTTTCATGGGGACCACTACATAATTCGCATGAAGAAGTGATTTTGTTCACTTGGCTTGAAGGCTTAGGAGCTTCGTAAGATTTCATGAGAAACTTGACTTGGTCTTCAAGTTCCATGATCCTACGGTTGGGAGTGCTAGAGTTGTTCAAAGGCAAAGAGATTGCCTTGACCATTTTGTTCAAATCACGGGGATCATTCCAACTTTCGTTGTCATAGAGAGCAAGATCTTCTATGAGTTCCCATGATTGTTCCGCACTTAGATCACGTAGCTTACCACCGGCCGATTGGTCAATGGCTCGCCTCGTGGAGAGATCGATATGGTCATAAAAGATTTGGACTTGGAGCCAAAGATCTATGCCATGATGAGGGACTTTTTGGAGTAAGTCCTTGAAACGAGTCCATGCTTCATAAAGAGATTCATTTTGATGTTGTTGGAACATCAAGATGTCATTTCTAAGCTTAGTAGTTCTCCCCGGTGGGAAAAATTGAGCAAGGAAACGAGTGGTGAGATCATCCCATGTGGTGATGGATCCCGTGGGTAAACGCTCAAGCCATTGACTAGCTTGATCCCGTAGAGAGAATGGGAATAGGCGTAATCGGGTAATCTCTCTAGTTGCAACATCTAGGTCTATGGAATCTACGATTTTAAGGAAATCCTTAAGATGTTGATTTGGATCTTCGGAACGAAGTCCATGGAATGCACATCCGCTTTGCACCAACCGGATGGTGTCGGATCGCAAGGGGGTCACATTGGCTCCGGTGAGCTCAATGGTGTTGCGGTAGCCTTGGTGGCTAGGTCGGGAATACTCTCCTAAGGTTCGGGGCCTAAGGGGTTCTAGTGGTGGGTTTTGTTGTGGTTGGATGACGGGTTCAAAGATGTTCCCGTTGTCCATGATGTCGGGTGGTGAAGAGTTACAAACAAAGATACAAAGAAGTAAGATAGACTAAAGAAACCTAAAAATAAAAATAAAATCTTACTAGAAAGGAATCTAGCAAGTAGACCTAATAAAAGAGATTCTAACCTAGACAATAACTATTCCCCGGGCTGCGGCGCCAAAAACTTGATGCGTGGGGATCGCACCAGGCTTTACCTCTCAAGGGATCTTGAGAAGCATACAACCCCCAACTGGCAGTGTACCTGATCGTTGTAGTATAGTATAGTGACAAGTACCGGGGGATTGATCGATCAGCTAGGAATAGTGTTGCTAGGATTAGAAAACCTAATTACTAGTGCTAAAGATGACGGATGATTCTTTTTGTATTTTTATATTTTTTAGAAAGCAAGTAAATATCTCGGGTTTGAAGGATTTGGGCGGAATTAGTTGCTAGTCAACTAACCCAATACTAAGATGCAATCAAAATAAAATACTAGAAATGAAAATAAAACTAAATTATACTAAGGTTGTGAGCAATAAGTGGAGAAAATGTGTTTACTTAGATTTCACTACTCCCTAGACATCTTTTACACGTTAATTACTTGTTATAGTTGCGTGGATGACGGATTGTATTCCTTAATACCATTCATGGGGTGGCGCACTTACTTCACCAATCCTATGAGTGCCTACTTCTCTCCTATGTCGAGCCGGCTAAGAAGCTCCTAACATGGGATCATTAGAATTTACTCATGCATTAAATACAACCAATAAAACCTAGTGCACATCGGTTCATGTTTCCTAAGACGTTCAAGCATGTTACCATTTGGAGATCTGCCAGTTTTCTTAAGCCTAACATCGAAATCATTCATCCAATACAACCATAAACAAGTAATCAACACATAATTAACATCTAGGTTTCATTAGATCCAAGCAAACACAAGATAGATCTAGCCTAGCATAGTGAAATCAAGACAAGAACAAGATATAGACAACCAACACATAGACATATTGATTGAATTAAAAGAACACTTATCTCAATTACACTTGCAGGGTTTCAAGGGCTGAAAACCCTTGAAAAACCTGTGAAAATCGTATTAGGTTCGGCCTTAGGGTTTCTCCAAAACTTTCCTCCCTTTAATGTGTAAAAATTAGAAAACTATATATAGGAAATAGGGGCTGACGGCGTCAAGACCAAATTGGTGACGCCGTCATCTCGCCGCCAAAACACTTCTCGGACTGCCTTGATCTACTTCTGACGCCGTCAAGTGTTATGTGTTTCCAGGCCGTCACGTATTTTACTCTTGACGCTCTTCCTTGTGACGCCATCATTTCTGTACTGGGTCGTCATGAAAATTACTCGTGACGCCGTCAAAAAGTTACTCTTGACGCCGTCACCTACTGTTCCCAGCTTGGAAAATTGAGACTTTGCCGTTTTCTTCACTTTTATGCTCCAAAAACGTCTAAAATGCCTTCTTTTCCAGATTTCACTCCCAAAGTACCTAAAATCACAAAAGGAACGATTTAAGGCAATATTTGATCAAATAAATTCAATTCCGGGCTTAAATGGCCCCCTACAAGTGGTTCATTTTTCGCCTCATCACTCGATATAAGCATTTGACTCTAATAAATACTAATACACATGTTCATTTAATATTGTGGAGAATCATTATCGATTTTGTTTCTTAAAAAACATATTTGGGGTTTCCCCTTACACTTATTTTTTGCAAAATACCTTTGGATGAAGTTAAGACTAAGTCAAACGACAAAATAAAGTATTTTCACCATTTTATTTTTGAAACATGATCTACCAACAATAAAAATAAAGCATTCATACAGAAACAAATAACAATCAAACAAATAAAAATCACACAAAGCATGGGTTGCCTCCCAACAAGCGCTTTTTTTTATTTAACGAGTCTTGTAGCTAGACTCAAGGTCATGGGTAATTATATGACCTCATCGTTGGTCTCACCTACCAATTGTAAATGTTCTTTACAGAGACCAAACACCTTCTGCTTAATTGCTCCTATGATTCTATTGGCAAATTCCCTATCAACTCTATATTTTGGTCCTAGAGTCAAGCAATCCTTATAGAAAAGGCTCTTCTTCTCCCATACATAGTCCATGCCCTTTTTCTTATCCTCTTCATTGATGTCCTCGAAAGCACCAATGTTATCCATGTCAAATCGAGGCACAAACAAAATTCTTTCATTCTATTAGGCATCCTATAAGTGATCCTATCGGTGTTACTAGCAAATCGGACAGTCCCTTCTATCTCATCATATTCTAACTTGGACTCTTCAACAAATGGTTTACCAAACACAACATGGGATAAGCGACAATCAATAACACTAGCTAGATCTTCAACAACCATAAAGTCAGTGATATAAGTAAAGTTCCAAACAAAGACATGTAGATCTTTAATTCTCCCGACGAAGTTACAAACTCCACCGGGGTGTTTGGGATCTCTTCTAGGTCCAAGTCTTGTTTTCACTATATCATTATAGATACTTGAGGACATAATGTTGATTGGGGATTTAAAATCAATGTAAGCATTGTCAATGTGTTTATACCCAATCGTACATGGTATCTTAGCATTCTTAGGATCGCCTCTCTTTATCTTAGGTTCGATTCTAGTGAAAGGAGGTCGAGGATTATCAACAAGATTATTATAGTACGCAATCTCCTCCTTAGTGGGGTATAGATTAAAATAGTCATCTAGCTTCGGATCAATCTCCCCTTCTTCAAGTTCCTCAACAACATCCTCAAAATCTTTAGTTCCTCGGTCCTTATTTGAATACAAGGCGGTCGCTAGCTCACTAAATGCATGGTCGAGCTCAACATTAATCAACCTATTAAGCTCCCTAAGTTCCCGAATCTCACTCTCAATTCGTTCACGTAACAAAGCCACTTATATAGGGGAAAGGGGTGGATTCGCGTTTTCCATAATGGTCCACAGAATAGTCAATGAATTTATTTTACTAACAAAGGCACAAAGAAAAAGATAGACTAAAGAAAACCTAAAAATAAAAATAAAATCTTACTAGAAAGGAATCTAGCAAGTAGACCTAATAAAAAGAAATCCTAACCTAGACAATAACTATTCCCCGGGCTGCGGCGCCAAAAAACTTGATGCGTGGGAATTGCACCAGACTTTACCTCTCAAGGGATCTCAAGAAGCTTACAACCCCCACCAGGCAGTGTACCTGATCGTTGTAGTATAGTATAGTGACAAGTACCAGGGGATTGATCGTTCAACTCAAGAATAGTGTCGCTAGGATTAGAAAGCCTAAAAATCAATTTTAGAGGTGAGGGATGATTCTTTTTTGTATTTTTATATTTTTATAAAAACAATTAAAATCTCAGGTTTTGGAAGAGTGGGCGGAATTAGTTGCTAATCAACTAACCCAATAACTAAAGATGCAATCAAAATAAAATAACAAAAATGTAAATAAAGCTAATTAAACTAGTGGTGTGAACAATAAATGAGAAAATTGTGTTTACTTAGATTTCATTACTCCCTAGATATCTTTTACAGGTTGATAGTTTGTTACAATTGCGTAGATGATGGGTTATATTCCTTAATACCAATCGTGGGGTGGCGTACGTACTTCCCCAACTCTATAAGCTCCTACTTCACTCCTATGTCGAGCCTGCAAGAAGCTCCTAACATGGGATCACTAGAATTCGCTCATGCATTAAATACAACCATAAAAACCTAGTACGCATTGGTTCATGTTTCTTAAGACGTTCAAGCAAGTTACCCTATGGAAGTCTGCCAGTTTTCTTAAGCCTAACATCGAAATCATTCATCTGTAACAACTATAAACAAGCAATCAACCCATAATCAACATCTAGGTTTTACTACATCTAAGCAAACACAAAAGAGATATAGCCTAGCATGTTAAAATCAAGACAAGCGTAAGACATATTCAAACAACACATAGACATATTGATTTGAAAGGATACTTATCTTAATTGAACATGAAAGATTTCAAAGGGTAAAAACCCCTTGAAAATACTGATAAAATCGTGCTAGGGTTTCTCTAAGTTATCCCTCTAATTGTCCTCTCTTAATGAATGAAAATTACAAAACTATATATAGATTTTCCAACGTGACGGCGTCAAGAAGAGAAATCTGACGCCGTCAACTCGCCGCCCATAATAATATCGGATTGCCTAGAACCAGATCTGACGCCGTTAAGAGCAAATTTCCTCTGGGCCGTCACGTGTAAAGGGACCATGACGGCCTATGGTGACGCCGTCATGCCCTAGTGTAAAAACTCTCTGGACCGTCACGTACTCTATCCACTTCACCTCTTGTTTTACTCTTGACGCCGTCATGTAGAATTTGGTGACGCCGTCAAGTACTGTTCCCAACAAGGAAAATTAAGACTTTGCCGTTTTCCTCACTTTTATGCTCTAAAAACGTCCAAAATGCTTCCTTTTACAGAATTCCCTCCAAAAGTAACAAAAATCACAAAAGGAACGATTCAGGGCAATATTTGATCAAATAAATTCAATTCCAGGCTTAAATGACCCCCTAAAAACGGATCATTTTTCGCCTCATCAGTGCCGATGGTGATGTTGGATCAATTTGTGATTTTGTTGGTGGTGAAGTGATTGTGACACTTTGGGATCTATGAGATAATGTAGGAGTTACAAGATCAAGAGAATTTTCTTTATGAATTGGTGAGGAGATCATGAGGGGTGTTTCATCCGAAGTGATGAACTTAAGTTGATTTTGGTGTTGAAGCAACAAGGTTTGACACTAATCCTAGCGGTTCTTCTAATGGATCGAGATGGTGGTGATGAGTGGTTTGACTTAGTCATGGTGAAACAAGGATGTTAAGGAGATGACAAAGATGTAAGAGAATGATAGTGAAATGTGAGTACAAACTAACTAAGATGAACTAATTTATAGAGTTGGAGAGTTTCGAAAAGTGTGTTTGGATTTGATGTTTTGCCATTCAAAGATGGAGGTTTGTAGGAAGGGCTATGAATGTTGTCACTTCACTAGAAGTCAGGCCAATGAGGTTTGATGGAGTGAGATGACCAAGATATATACTAAATGCTATGTGGTTGATGAGTGTCTAAATACTCATCATTTTATACCAATCTGAGCTGCCAAAACATACAAAAACACTCAAATATGTGTCAAAATACTTAAAATATCTTAGAAGTGTGTTTTATATGTTTCAAATGTAAAATATGCAAAAACAGATGAAAAACGTACAAAGTTTGCATAATTGGCAGTTTCAGTCCCTCAAGTTTCATAAATTATCAAAACTAGTCGCTGGTTATTCTAAAAACTTGAAAAAGTCATCAAAGGTCCTTTTTAATCATAAAATTACATATTTAGTCCTGTGGTGCAAAGTTTCATAAAATTACAAGTTTAGTCCCTGTACTTTGGAAATTGACAGAAATGGTCCCTGGGATGTTAAAAACTTTGAGAAAAGCAATTTTGGTCCTTGTACTAATAATCTTTTGTAGGTATGGTCCTTGGTGTGAAGTTTGGTAAAAATTACATGTTTGGTCCCTCAAGTTTGGCAGTTTGTCAGTTTTGGTCCCTGGACTTTCAAATAATGGCTGAATTAGTCCCTGGGTGTTCAAAATAGGAAAATTATCATTAAGGGTCCTTGTGAATTCACAAAGTGTCACAATTGGTCCTTGGGTGGAAATTTTAACAAAATTACAAAAGTGGTCCTTGAAGTTTAAAAATTGGCAAGAATAGTCCCCGGGTATTTTAAATAATGAAAAAAAATCAAATATACCCTTTTACTATTCACACTTGTCAAGTTAGGTCCTCATTATTACTTTTGGAAACTTACAAGACCAGCTCCTAAACTTTGCTTAAATTCCAAAATTGGTCCTTGTAATTTCTAATAAACCAAACGGACTCCTTATTATTATTAAACCCAAAACCAAATTAAACCCAAACAAACCAACAGCCCATGTGATCCCCTAGCCCAATCCTTAGCCCAGTCCACCCCCGGTCAACTCGGTCAACACCCCACAAACCAAAACCACCCCGTATTCCCTTTCCCTCCCAAAATACCACCACCACTCAGATACCAAACCACCACCATCCACCTCTCTGGTTTCACCACACTTGCTCCCCACTCATTCCACCTCACACATGCTCCCAAAACACCTTGAAAACCTCTCCAAGTAATCTACAGTAGTCCCACGACTTTTGGCGCGAAAAGTGGTTTTGAATGGTGTGGATTCATTAGACCTTATCAACGGCTAAGATATGGTGGGAAAAGTCAAGTGGGTCCCACTTGACTCAGAAGAGGGCTACAAAATGGAAAAGAAGCCAGAAGTGAAGATTATTAGATTAGGTTTTAGTTAAATTAGGTCGTAGATAGTGTAATCTTTAAATTCAGTTGTAATTTAAATCAAACAAGCTTGTATCAGTTTAATTTCATGTATTACAATCTTTAATCAAAGTCAATTTCAAGTTTCATTGGTTATCTCAGTTTATTCATTTTCAAGAATTCTCAAAAATCTCACTAGCATTGTTTGTTGTTATTTGTGATTGTTATTGAGTTCATAAGCTCATATAAGCCTTGACAAAGCTTATTTAAATTTTTATACACCTCAGTTTTCTGTTTAGTTCATAAAACAAAAATACTTAAAAAATCAAATTAAATATTAAGAAAATAAAAAAATCAAAGTATAAGCTGATTTGTGCAAAGGAGCTTGATGGAGTATGGAATGATTCTGGTTTAGAACCTTTTGGGAGGTAATAGGTTGGGTTCTTGTTCATGGTTCTTAGGTTCTCAATTGAAAAGTATATGTAAGCTTATTTCTTTAATTTTGCATTACACTTTTTCACTGCTTATTGTTTAGTTTTTTTATGCTTATTTATGTTTATTAGATATAATTAAGTTAGTTTTAAGCATAAAACCATTTGCTTGTTCATTAGGGGTCACTTGTTCTCAAAATTGAATATTACACAGTGCATGATTCAAATGTGACAAATCTGAGTTTTATGCTTGTGTTGTAATTAATTCAGGTTCATTTGATCTTATATTATTATATACTAGTGTTAGGAATCAGTGTGATTGCTTAAAATCACCATTTGTTTTGTTAATCTCAAAACAGTCCTAGCTTAAGGAGTGTTTGGCTCAGGCCTATCCATTGTACTCAGGGCTGTTTCATAGGGTTGTGCTTGCTTTCATAGATTACTTAGGAATATAAGAACTTAGTTCAACCATAATAATTAATCACCATACACAGAAAAGTCAAAATCACTCACAAAGTTAGGTTATAACCAACTGTTAGACAGTTGGTGTCCAAGAACCCTCATATCATTTCATATTTAAGTATTCTAGCTAGATTTGGTGTTATTTCATCTTACTATAACATTATTAGTTTGTTAGATCCATCACAAAATCAAATAAGTCAAAGTGCAAGTTTATTTCATAAAAAGTCAAAGTTGCCATTATCAGATTTTCATAAAACTTGTGGGAATTTTGTAGATTTTAGTATTAGGATCTAGGTTTTGAGCTTTGGTGGAATTGTAGTTTACCAGCTCATAATTAAGTTTCCATCTAGCTTATATTTTTAGGATTTTTCTACTGGGTCCCACTCAAGCCCAAACTAGCTTGCAGGGAGAACATCTCCCCTGCACACCAGATATCAGGCCAACACCACCACTTTGGTGGTGTTTTGTGGCCATCTCAGTGGGCCCCACACCCTCTAGTTAGTTTCTTTGAACCCCCCTCCTACCAGGGAACCTAGTTTGACCTTTGGTTTGACCTGTACCTCAGTGGACCCCACCTAGAAATACCCTTGAATCTTGTCCCTATTCTGAGTAGAAATCAGGTTTTGGATTAGCTTATTGTGGCTTATTAGCTTATCTACTGAGCTTATTTGACCATTTTTAGCTTTGACAAGTCCATAAGACTTATTAGGATCAGAATATACCAAGGTGGGTCCCACATAAGCTCATTTGAGCTTATTTACCATTTTAGTCAACCAAAGTCAACTGTGGAAGTAATAAGCTTCCACAGTGCTTATTTCTAGCTTTTAAAATTATTGTTTTTATTAAAGTTACTTGTTTTTATATATAAATTAGTTTTGTAAAAGAAAAATCCAGAAAATACAACATAAAAATAAGTGATAGTTTCTATTTAATTTAATTTAATTTTAATTTTTCATTTTTACATTTTTATTAAGTAAGTTGTGTTTTTATATTTTTATTAATTTCCTTATAGGTTAAAGTATTTTTCATAATTTTCTCAGATTTTTATATTGTAATTTAGTATTTATTATAATTAATAATAGTTTTATTAATAATTAATAAATAAATAAGTTTTAAATAGCATAATTAATTTTTACATAGTAACACCTAGTTTTTATATTTTTTATAGCTTCTAAATGTTATAAAATAGTTTTATAAAACTTTTCATAATTTTCTAAGTTAGTTTAGTATTATTTGTAATTTAAAATAGTTTAATTAGTATAAATAATATAAATAGTTTTTAATTAATAGAAAATTCATAAAAAGACAAAAATATTTATTTTTATTTTTTATACTTTCTTCAAGTTCATTTTTAAGTTTAGAAAATATTTTTATAAGTTTTTAGTTTAATTTGTAGTATTTATCATTTTTAGTTTAAATATAAATTAGTTTTAATTAATTAGTTAAATAGTTTTTATTTAAATAAGTAATAATAAATAATAAAATAATCTAAAAAATAGTTTTCTTTTTAAATTTAATTTTATTTTAAGTTTAAGTTTATAGAATTTTCAT
Source organism: Artemisia argyi (assembly GCA_030686995.1). Lineage (NCBI taxonomy): Eukaryota > Viridiplantae > Streptophyta > Magnoliopsida > Asterales > Asteraceae > Artemisia > Artemisia argyi. The sequence goes on along the minus strand of CM060700.1, from coordinate 167,849,507 downwards.
TTTAACCCTTGTAGTTTATTTTTCCTTAAAACTCACCTTTTTCTCAGTACGCAGTCGCGTCTGATTTTAAATTGGTGTACGTTTATACGTTTTAGATATCTAGGTTTTGCGTAATCGTTTTAAATAGTTTATTTAAGTTATAAAACCCTAGTTAAACACACACACACACTTTTATACCATTCCCTGTTCAGATTCACTCGATCACAGATTCGTTTATAATATCACATCGCACACCTCGTTGGGACTTACGACCCGGGAAAACACTGTATTCCTCGGAAGCATTTGCCTTAGATTAGTTTGACTTTACCATTGACCATTCACAGGTGGTTGACCAATAATTATCTGACCGTTTGAGGTGAACCAAAATTTGGCGCCGCTGCCGGGGAGGTTGTGCGCATATTTTAAACGATTTTGCGTATTAGTAATTCTGGACACACATCCATTGTATATTTACCATCTTTTATCTAAACTTTTATAAACCAAAACACAAAAATATCCATCTTTACCTTCCTACCCTTTTTGATTCTTTAGCTCTTTACCCTCTATCCATTTAATTCTAAACTTCTATATTCTTATGGCATCTATGAACCCCGAATTCTTATTCACGCTTGAAAAGTATCAAGCCTTGTCCGAGAAACTTAGAATTCGTGTTGATCATGATGATCCATCTATCCCTATTCTCTCTCTGGTGAGGGAAAGAGATCATGAAACCGAGGTGACAAAGGACCTTGTACTTTCCTCTGACGATGGAGGTGCTAAATACGTCCAAACCACGGTTGTCCAAAAACCTGAGCTCACAAATGCTCCTAAACCTTCAAGAATCAATCCTGATCTTTCACGGTTTACGGTTAAAAGTTTGTCAAGCAAACGTACAGAGCTTAGGGTAGTTACTGAAAAGAACGATTTACCCAACCTTAACAATTATCAAAAACAAAAACCCGAGACCATAACGGAAGTGGTGGAAATTCCTAGCTCTAAGAGCACACCACTTGTCCCACCTCTAGATTTTGTCCCTTGTGACGGTTGTGGTGAGCCTCTTTTCGGTTTTCCATGTCGTTGGTGTACATGTGTACAATGTGGTAATGATATTCAAAACGGGAGTTGTTTGTTTTGTGGATCGAGTAATTCATTTGCTTATGATCCTAATCAAAACTCATTCAACGACTCCTCTAATTTTTTCAACTACCCATCACATTCATACGAGCAAGAATCATATTATCCAAATATCAATGATGCTTCGTATCAAAATACACCAAGCCAGACTCAACAGTTTTACTGTTATGAGTACTGTGGAGGTCCACATTTTAGCTCTGATTGTCAAACAAGGAATCCATTTCCTTGTAACAATTACGACTATTCGTTTCAAGACCCACCTCCACAATACCAAATGAACCAAGCAACTCCTCAAAACCAGTAAGACCCTTGTCTAGAGGTTCTTGAAAAACTTAAAAACATTAGGGAGGAGTTAGCTAATATGTCGCTTCGCCATGATCCAAGTTCTTCTTGTGTATATTGTGGGGGTCCTCATAATGATGATCAATGTCAACCTTCCGGTTTTGACACATCCACACCTCCACAATTTCCACTCATTCAAAATTCTCGTGATAAATCTATCGCAGAATTACTTGCTGAAGAACGAGATTCTGGGAAAAGCATGGAAGATTTAATTGCTGAGCAAAGAGTAGCCAAAATACGGGCCAATATTCGCTATGCTGCTTTTTATGAGGACGATGATGACAGTAATGATGATGATAACATTGTTATCATTCAAAAAGATTCATCAAGTTCATCAGTTGAGACTTCTTCCATGGAGATACAGGGAGAAAAGAATATAACTGAATCACCAGCAGTAGAAATAATGGAACTTGTAGACTCCATTACTGCTAGTCCTTCTCAACTCCCTGAGTATGATGTTATCACACCCGAGGTTCCCACTCACTCTCTGAACATGGGGGACGAGCATCTTGACACTATTCCTGCAAAGGAATCGGACGAATTCATAAAGTCTAGTGTTGAGAACCTTGTCTCAATCCCAAGAGAGTCACAGGGAATTTTTGATCATATGTGTGATATTCCTACCCACCCTGATAATCCAAATGATCAAATTGAGAATGTCTCTAATTCCAGTAATGATTGTATATCTTATGGAGACATTGAGTATGTTGAGGCATCACTGCCTCATTCTGATGTTGATCCTCTTCTTGAGGATTTCACAGAGGAACTCACTCACATCATTCCACTTCTATCTGGAAGTAATGATGATATTCTTGATTTCGAAGCCGATATGGGAGAAACTGAAAATCTTTTAAACTCTAATCCCAACATCGAGCTTAGTACTTCACATACTGATGAAAATTCTTTATCTTCTGGAGACGTCAGTTATGTGGAGGAATTACCTTCTGAGCTTGTCAACTCAGAAGAAGAGAAAGATAATCACTTTGTTCTCGAAACAGTCAAGACTACTCTCACCAATCCTCTATATGAATTCAAATCCGAATTCATTTTGATTTCTGATAATCCACTCTTTGATATTCAGAATGAGGATTGTGATGAGTCCACAACGGAACATGAGTTCACTGATTTACATCTTGTGAATGATTCTCTTTACGAGGAGTTTTCCTTTGAACTCACTCATATCATATCTCCACCGGAGTATGATACTTTCTATTTTGATCTAGACATACCCATAATATGTCTTGATCAAACGTGCTTAAAAGAGGAGATTCATGAAACAATGAATTCTCCTATTGAAGATGAGGAGTTAATCATGATTTTCATCATGACTTTCTTTCTTTTCTTCATATATTCTGTTCCCTATCCAGTTCTTCACTCCTTCGGGAATGAGGACATTATCTTTGACCCCGGCATTCTCATTTATAAATTATGAGCCGGGTGTCATTATGTCTCATCGGTGTGGAACTTTCACGTGCTTCAAATGTTTATCCAAACGTCTTGAATGAAAGTCCGATATAGATTGTCTCTTCCACTTACTTCCCCATGGACAAATAAATTCGGGGTCGAGTCAAGCTAGTGACTCGGGAATCAAAAACATTAGCAAAAACATGGGTTTTCACCCGTGTGTAACACCCTAGTGTGGGGGAGATGCCCCACATGTTGTATATATATATATCTTCAAAAAAAAAAAAAAAAAAAAAAATGTACATATAATGATAGCTTCTATTTAAGAAGTTTTATCTAAAAATATATATATATATATATATATATATATATATATATATATATATATATATATATATATATATATATATATATATAATTGTATGTATATACATTTTAAATAAAGGCTATGGAATATTTTCTTTTTACGTTCTAAGTTCGGTTTAACACCCGGTATTTTGAATATTGAGGACAATATTCAGTTCTAAGTGTGGGGGGAGATTCGTCTAACGAATTTAAACACATGTTCCATCAAGAACCCCCATTTTAGCCAAAATTTTAAAATTTTTTCTCACTTAGAACGCAATAAATGGTATCAATCCTCCATGTCTAACCCACAACAGGATTGGCTAATCCAGGAGCAAACGGTTCTTGGTAAAGATAACTCAAACCCGTTTATGGCTTGCAATTTGCCAAAAATTGTATGGTTCCTCAACTCCCCATTATCCTCAAAAGCTAATGAGTTGGCTAGCCCGCAAGATTATGGCTTGTGGTAAAGGCTGTGGAAAATCCATAATTGGTAATCAGCTCACCAAGATGTTGACTATTCCATCAAGAGTTGGCTAGTCCAGAAGCAAACGGCTTTTGGTAAAGACTAATCAAATCCGTTGACAGCTGGTGGTTTGCTCAAAATCACACGGTTATCAGGTGTGCCACAGTTCTTACACCTGGCTACTCCAGAAGTGATGGCTTTTGGTAAAGAGTTTTTCAAATCCATTAAGTTTTTCTTAAATAGATTGCTAGGGACTAGCAATTGTTTAGTGTGGGGGATTGATAAGTGTCTAAATACTCATCATTTTATACTAATCTGAGCTGCCAAAACACACAAAAACACTCAAATATGTGTCAAAATACTTAAAATATCTTAGAAGTGTGTTTTATATGTTTCAAATGCAAAATATGCAAAAACAGATGAAAAACGTACAAAGTTTGCATAATTGGCAGTTTCAGTCCCTCAAGTTTCATAAATTGTCAAAACTAGTCCCTGGTTATTCTAAAAACTTGAAAAAGTCATCAAAGGTCCTTTTTAATCATAAAATTACATATTTAGTCCTTTGGTGCAAAGTTTCATAAAATTACAAGTTTAGTCCCTGTACTTTGGAAATTGACAGAAATGGTCCCTGGGATGTTAAAAACTTTGAGAAAAGCAATTTTGGTCCTTGTACTAATAATCTTTTGCAGGTATGGTCCTTGGTGTGAAGTTTGGTAAAAATTACATGTTTGGTCCCTCAAGTTTGGCAGTTTGTCAGTTTTGGTCCCTGGACTTTCAAATAATGGCAGAATTAGTCCCTGGGTGTTCAAAATAGGAAAATTATCATTAAGGGTCCTTGTGAATTCACAAAGTGTCACAATTGGTCCTTGGGTGGAAATTTTAACAAAATTACAAAAGTGGTCCTTGAAGTTTAAAAATTGGCAAGAATAGTCCCCGGGTATTTTAAATAATGAAAAAAAATCAAATATACCCTTTTACTATTCACACTTGTCAAGTTAGGTCCTCATTATTACTTTTGGAAACTTACAAGACCAGCTCCTAAACTTTGCTTAAATTCCAAAATTGGTTCTTGTAATTTCTAATAAACCAAACGGACTCCTTATTATTATTAAACCCAAAACCAAATTAAACCCAAACAAACCAACAGCCCATGTGATCCCTTAGCCCAATCCTTAGCCCAGTCCACCCCCGGTCAACTCGGTCAACACCCCACAAACCAAAACCACCCCGTATTCCCTTTCCCTCCCAAAATACCATCACCACTCAGATACCAAACCACCACCATCCACCTCTCTGGTTTCACCACACTTGCTCCCCACTCATTCCACCTCACCCTCCACCTCACACATGCTCCCAAAACACCTTGAAAACCTCTCCAAGTAATCTACAGTAGTCCCACGACTTTTGGCGCGAAAAGTGGTTTTGAATGGTGTGGATTCATTAGACCTTATCAACGGCTAAGATATGGTGGGAAAAGTCAAGTGGGTCCAACTTGACTCAGAAGAGGGCTACAAAATGGAAAAGAAGCCAGAAGTGAAGATTATTAGATTAGGTTTTAGTTAAATTAGGTCGTAGATAGTGTAATCTTTAAATTCAGTTGTAATTTAAATCAAACAAGCTTGTATCAGTTTAATTTCATGTATTACAATCTTTAATCAAAGTCAATTTCAAGTTTCATTGGTTATCTCAGTTTATTCATTTTCAAGAATTCTCAAAAATCTCACTAGCATTGTTTGTTGTTATTTGTGATTGTTATTGAGTTCATAAGCTCATATAAGCCTTGACAAAGCTTATTTCAGTTTTTATACACCTCAGTTTTCTGTTTAGTTCATAAAACAAAAATACTTAAAAAATCAAATTAAATATTAAGAAAATAAAAAAATCAAAGTATAAGCTGATTTGTGCAAAGGAGCTTGATGGAGTATGGAATGATTCTGGTTTAGAACCTTTTGGGAGGTAATAGGTTGGGTTCTTGTTCATGGTTCTTAGGTTCTCAATTGAAAAGTATATGTAAGCTTATTTCTTTAATTTTGCATTACACTTTTTCACTGCTTATTGTTTAGTTTTTTTATGCTTATTTATGTTTATTAGATATAATTAAGTTAGTTTTAAGCATAAAACCATTTGCTTGTTCATTAGGGGTCACTTGTTCTCAAAATTGAATATTACACAGTGCATGATTCAAATGTGACAAATCTGAGTTTTATGCTTGTGTTGTAATTAATTCAGGTTCATTTGATCTTATATTATTATATACTAGTGTTAGGAATCAGTGTGATTGCTTAAAATCACCATTTGTTTTGTTAATCTCAAAACAGTCCTAGCTTAAGGAGTGTTTGGCTCAGGCCTATCCATTGTACTCAGGGCTGTTTCATAGGGTTGTGCTTGCTTTCATAGATTACTTAGGAATATAAGAACTTAGTTCAACCATAATAATTAATCACCATACACAGAAAAGTCAAAATCACTCACAAAGTTAGGTTATAACCAACTGTTAGACAGTTGGTGTCCAAGAACCCTCATATCATTTCATATTTAAGTATTCTAGCTAGATTTGGTGTTATTTCATCTTACTATAACATTATTAGTTTGTTAGATCCATCACAAAATCAAATAAGTCAAAGTGCAAGTTTATTTCATAAAAAGTCAAAGTTGCCATTATCAGATTTTCATAAAACTTGTGGGAATTTTGTAGATTTTAGTATTAGGATCTAGGTTTTGAGCTTTGGTGGAATTGTAGTTTACCAGCTCATAATTAAGTTTCCATCTAGCTTATATTTTTAGGATTTTTCTACTGGGTCCCACTCAAGCCCAAACTAGCTTGCAGGGAGAACATCTCCCCTGCACACCAGATATCAGGCCAACACCACCACTTTGGTGGTGTTTTGTGGCCATCTCAGTGGGCCCCACACCCTCTAGTTAGTTTCTTTGAACCCCCCTCCTACCAGGGAACCTAGTTTGACCTTTGGTTTGACCTGTACCTCAGTGGACCCCACCTAGAAATACCCTTGAATCTTGTCCCTATTCTGAGTAGAAATCAGGTTTTGGATTAGCTTATTGTGGCTTATTAGCTTATCTACTGAGCTTATTTGACCATTTTTAGCTTTGACAAGTCCATAAGACTTATTAGGATCAGAATATACCAAGGTGGGTCCCACATAAGCTCATTTGAGCTTATTTACCATTTTAGTCAACCAAAGTCAACTGTGGAAGTAATAAGCTTCCACAGTGCTTATTTCTAGCTTTTAAAATTATTGTTTTTATTAAAATTACTTGTTTTTATATATAAATTAGTTTTGTAAAAGAAAAATCCAGAAAATACAACATAAAAATAAGTGATAGTTTCTATTTAATTTAATTTAATTTTAATTTTTCATTTTTACATTTTTATTAAGTAAGTTGTGTTTTTATATTTTTATTAATTTCCTTATATGTTAAAGTATTTTTCATAATTTTCTCAGATTTTTATATTGTAATTTAGTATTTATTATAATTAATAATAGTTTTATTAATAATTAATAAATAAATAAGTTTTAAATAGCATAATTAATTTTTACATAGTAACACCTAGTTTTTATATTTTTTATAGCTTCTAAATGTTATAAAATAGTTTTATAAAACTTTTCATAATTTTCTAAGTTAGTTTAGTATTATTTGTAATTTAAAATAGTTTAATTAGTATAAATAATATAAATAGTTTTTAATTAATAGAAAATTCATAAAAAGACAAAAATATTTATTTTTATTTTTTATACTTTCTTCAAGTTCATTTTTAAGTTTAGAAAATATTTTTATAAGTTTTTAGTTTAATTTGTAGTATTTATCATTTTTAGTTTAAATATAAATTAGTTTTAATTAATTAGTTAAATAGTTTTTATTTAAATAAGTAATAATAAATAATAAAATAATCTAAAAAATAGTTTTCTTTTTAAATTTAATTTTATTTTAAGTTTAAGTTTATAGAATTTTCATTTTAACCCTTGTAGTTTATTTTTCCTTAAAACTCACCTTTTTCTCAGTACGCAGTCGCGTCTGATTTTAAATTGGTGTACGTTTATACGTTTTAGATATCTAGGTTTTGCGTAATCGTTTTAAATAGTTTATTTAAGTTATAAAACCCTAGTTAAACACACACACACACTTTTATACCATTCCCTGTTCAGATTCACTCGATCACAGATTCGTTTATAATATCACATCGCACACCTCGTTGGGACTTACGACCCGGGAAAACACTGTATTCCTCGGAAGCATTTGCCTTAGATTAGTTTGACTTTACCATTGACCATTCACAAGTGGTTGAGAAATAAAAGATAACTGGTTTAAGGCGAATCAGTGGTCATGTCAAATGTTTTGGTTTAGATATTCCATGGATTTCAAGGAACCTTTAAAAGGGTTCCTTTCTTTGTGTAGGAGGGTTCCTTGGGTAAAGTATGTTTGAATTTGAATTTTGGCTGGAAGTGGCTTCCTGCTTGTTTTAATGGATGAAACTGATCCTAATATGTTTATTGGAAGTTAGGGAAGATGTTTCTCACTAAATAAAATGATTTGGTCTTATAAAAAGTTTAAATTTAAGGAAATAATTTTTTTTTTTGCAGGTGATCAGCGGAACCCAACGAAAACACGGGCGGAACCCTGTTTTGGGTTTCGTCTGTTCCGATAGGCCAAACTGGGTTTACCCAGAAATTTGACTGGCGGAACCCAGATTTTGGTTCCGCCAAAGCACAAAAACGATACAGAACAGGTTTTACGGGGTCGTGACAAAATCCAAATTTTCCAAAAACTCTTGGAACTTAAAATTTAAGGTATAACTGATGCAATTTGACAACATTTAGACTTTGACCGGAGGCTAGCGAATCTCACTATACTTAGTGAAATTTTCATAAACTAGACAATTTGACAACATTTCAAATGTCGTCATCCAACATAAATAGTTAAACCAATACATTTGTCCAACAATACTAATAGAACATAGAAGTACAAAACAACATAAACCACATAGTTTAACTACTACAAAGTTCTAAAACTTAATTCTCCCAAACGCCCCTGAAACACTCATTTCACAAGTGGTCCAACTTCTTCATCTTTCCAATGTACCTTCCAATGCACTTCCACATCCCTTTCGTTTGCTTGAATTCTTCAGACTCATTTTTTATGGTGGGAAGTTTTTGAAGGTATTCGAGAGGAGCTAGCTTAGAGTTAGGAAGACCATCGTCATCACTCATTGATGAAGATGAAGTCGAGGGAGAGCGAAGATGTTTTCCTTTGGTCTTAGATACTCTTTTACCACTAAGAGGGACAAAGATGTGAGGAACTAGAGAGTATTCAAGGGTAATTCCTTTGTCATTGGGTGGAATTGGTGAGATGGCTCTAAAGAGATGGGTGAGAAGCATTCTGTATGGAAGAGCGGTTTTTCCATCCAAAGGTATGCCGGCCATTCTTCTAGCCATGTAATAAGCCAAGTTGAAGGGTTGTCTAATGGAGATACTATAAAGCATGTAACAAAGACATGTGTTCACATGATCTCGATTTCCTATAGAACATATGAAATTAGCTCTAAGAACTTCTTCCCACTTCCTAAATTGAGGTTTAAGTTCATTAAGTTCCATTCCAAATGGGTCTTTGTTCACTTCACTTCCCAAATGATTTTTCCTAGTGTTGGAGGTTCTTACGAAGAGATGGTCATGAAGTGCTTCTTTACTAATAAGAATAGAGGCATAAATGGGATTGCAATTAATGGAGTCACGACTTGTAAGGTGCCACTTATCCGTGTAGAGACATGTTCCATCACTTGGGATACCAAGAATTTGAGCAAATAGTTCCAAAGGAATGGTGTTTTGATAGTGGTTGGTAGTGAAGTTTAAGGAGATTTGACCGTATTCATCACTAGAGAGAACCACGGTAGCATAGAAGTCTAGAATAAACCTAGGACAAATTTGTTCATCAATGTCTAGAAGACAATCGAAGCTAATGGTTGCTAATTCTTGATGAATAGAAGTTCCTTCTAAGAAGGATGAATCAATGGTTCTCCCCTCATGGACGAACCATTTTTCTAAGCCCTTAAAGATTTTGACTTGGGTTTTAGTAAGACCTTTGGTCATGTGGTGTTTGGGTAGATACTTAAGGGTGTCTTTGTGATCGAAGAATGTTGTGAGAGGCATGTTGATTCCTAGAAAACACAAAATTTCACTTTTTAGTTTAAGTTGATGATTATTGCAATGTGGATGTTCTAGTGTGTGCCTATATGCAAACGATGTGGAGACTTGGTTATCTTGACTCATTGTAATGCTCAAAATGTTTCATAATGCAAGTTTTTATTATAAACAAAAGATAACTCAAACACTTCTAATTTAATGTGGCCTCGTTTGAATGTATCCGAAAATACATAGTAGTTATGTGTTCCCTTTAGCATTCAAGAGATTTTTTGCAAATGTTGTTTTTGTGACGTTTTTCATTTGTATTAACAATGTGACAAAGGGTTGTGTTCTAATTGTGAAAAATTATTTTCATAAAGTTTACTTGGGGTGTTTGGCAAATCGTGATAGTAATTTAGAAGATGCAATTCCTAACTACGGGAAAATATGATTAGTTCATGACCAAGGTTTTTCATGAATGAACAAATTTGTGCATAAACCCTAAGATTTTAGTTTATGTGATTAAGTGGAAATCCTAGACATGGATTAAACATGTAATTAACATAAAGAGAACTTACAATGATGATAGAAAAGGAGAGTACTTAATAGAGAGCCCAAATTTTCGAGGGTGTGAGTGTTAGTGAGTGAATGGTGGTTATTTGTGGGTTATAGTTATGATTTAGGGAGTGTTTGGTTTATGATTCAAAAGAAAAACAATCTACAGAACTTGCGAACCAGACGGAACCAAAAAGAGGGTTCCGTCCGTTATGACGAAGGGATCCGCTGGTTTATCAGTAGAAAAATTTTAATGATTTGTTTTGATTTTTGTGATTTAATCCTAACATTCAATACTACAAATTAGGTTCCATAAGATCTAGTTCAAGTCTAGGAAGTTTAAATGATTGTAGTTTCGAAAGATACGTAAGGATATTGACAATGTTTTTTGGAAAGGATATTTTCTCGATAGAGATGTTTCCCTTTATGAACATTATTACGCACGAAGTGATGACAGATTATGTGACAACAATCACGAAAGAGTTTGAACTGGATTCTAATTTATGTCAATTGTTTCATTGTTGGAAAGGATGTCGTCAAGTAGAATTTCGTTGATGATACGAGTATGCCTGATCCAACGGAGCTTGTTGACCAGTTTCTCACGCTGGCATGCTTTCTGCTTCAGTTGTGGAGGTAGCGAGAGCTATTTGTTTCTCAATGAACCATGAGGTGAAAAGGTGTTTAGCAAAAGAGCAAGTACCACTTGTGCTTTTTCTATCCACATAGTCATTAACATGATCCGAGTTGGTATACACTGTGGTTTCTATTTTCGTTCCTTTGGAATACCATAATCCTAAGTGTGTAGTACCTTTTAATCTTTCCAAACAACCCTTTTGGAATGTAGGTTCCACAAGTCCTAAGCTAAGCCTGAGAAGGTTGAATGGTTCTCGTTTAAGAGGTTTTGTGAAAGTGTTGACAATGTGGTTTTCGTATGAAACTTTCTTGGTTGAGATGTCCCCCAATGAAAATTTTTACCAAGGCAATGATGATGAATTCCAATATTTTTAGTGAGAGCATATTAGATTGGTTTATCACTGAGGTCGATGCTTCCTTTGTTGTCGCTTAAATGATGAAGATGACATCAAGTAAGAATATGATGTTGACGAGAGTCTTCTTGATCTTAAGGAACTTGTTGACATGCTTTTCATCCCGTCGTGGATTTAGTATGTTGAGGTATCATGAGTCGTTTGTTACTTAGAGAACTTATGAGGTGAGACAATGTCAAAATAAAAGTACAAATACCATTTGTGCTTTTTCTTATTAACATAGTTACCGACATAATCCAAGTAGGCATGCATTATGGTGTCTACTCCCGTTCCTTTGGGATACCATAACTCTAAATGTGCAGTAATCTAAAAGTTCGTTAAACGACTTCAAGGTTGATTAGGATCTTCTCGAAAACGATCACATAGACAAATACTAAACATACCTTCGGGTCTACTAGCCATGAGGTAAAGTAGACTTTCAATCATACTACTTTATTTAGTGTTATCTACGGATTCAATTTTCTCATCCTTGGTGAGACCTAGGACACGTAATTCATTGTGTACATGTGAGGAACTAGGAATGTCTTCTAAGTTATTATTTCTTACTTTTTAGACCTTGCGACAAGTCTTTCAGAGTATGTTTGACTTTCTTTATTTTCTTTCCAACATCTTTATTTATTCCGTAAGATCCAATTGTGATTTTACTTCTTCAATTTAGATGCTAAGATCAAAACTTCATTTTAATCAAATATGCTCATTTATACTCAAGATGCTTGTTTTAAACCAATGTTTGTCATGAGAAAACATATGTTAATTTCAGTTTCAGCTTATGTCTTTATGGTTTCTTTTAGTAATGTTTCTAATGACACAAGTTTACTAAATGACTCGTAAACCTTTTAGCAAATTCTTTATTTAATATTTCATCTTCCTTGTCATTTCCTAAGCTCTTTTATCTTACCATTATTCGATTTTTCACTAAGTTATCTTCTACCGAAAGTGATGTCTTAAAGAAAGATGGTCATTAGTTGAATGTTAAGTTTGACGATTTTTAGAATCATTAGGTTCCTTTATTTAAAATAATATAACCTTTGATATTATAAAACCATCCAAGAGGTATGTCTCCATAAAACTTTATGTGTAAAACCTTGGTGTTCTAGACTATGATGTTATCTTCAAACATATTAAAATGTTTTGATGTACTCTATTTCATTTTGTATTCTTCATGTGAAGATTTATTAAATGAGAGTTTTAGGATATGATTGACAATTCAAGTCTTTGAGTTTAGATGATATTATCTCATAAAAAAATTTGGAGCATTTTACTTATTGAATTGCAAGCATGATAAAAGTATTGGTCATTTTATCACTTAGGTGATTCTTAGTTACCTCACTTATAAACAAGCATTAAGTGAGACTCACTCAAGAGTTCCAACTTTCTATGTCCGAGGGTTAAGTAAGGAGCAACACCTTATGTCTCCCGTTTATTGTTATGTGGAAATCCTTTGACCATAGAGGATCCAATCCTTACTAAAGAAAGAACAACTTAAGGTATGACCTACTTATACTACACACGATAAATCCTAGGCAACAAGCACGAGACAACACTAGGTAAGTTTGAAGAAAAGTGTACCTTTTTAAGTTCCAAAGAGATGCAACCAAGAAGGATAAACATAATGTGTTTCATCTTAACTTGTAGGAAAGCTTGGAAACTCCAGTACTCATGAGTCCGAGGTGGTTAGTCAAACATATAAAAGCATATAATAAAATGACCTTTGTCCTTTTAACATAAGCTTCTATTTGAGATTTAGCAACTTCTAAAATTTTCTTCTAGGCTTAACAAACTTCACTTCCTTTGTTTTGCTTGTTGATGGTGCATTCAAGTTAAATCCTAATCCGGTTTTATCTCTAAATGACTTTTGGCTTTTCAACGATCTTTCAAGAGATTTTGAACTTTCTTCAAATTTAACTAACATTTTTACTTTTTGATTTTGTATTTTAATTTCATGTTTATAATCTTGACATAAATTGCATTCTAAATCAATTTCAAAATTACTCTTAAGCCTAGCCATTTTATCTTCCAACATGATTTCCATTTCAAAATTGCTCTTGAGGGATTTTGAAGGTTCATTGTTAAAGATTGTTTTTATGTTCATGCTACACAAATATTTAGACTCATTTTCTAGTTTAGAGAATTTTAAGATGAAAGTGTCAAAGCAAAAGTGTTTGGTTTCAAGTTGTACCTTGTTTGTGGTTTTATCAGCTTCATGACTACAAACCGGATGATCGTCTACATCTTCATCCGTGTCACTCCATGATTCACAAGCAAGTCCTCTTTGAGCTTGACACAAGTTTTCATCTTCGCTTATATCTTCATTTAAAACATTTAAACTCATAGCACATGTATTTATTTCAACTAAATGTCTGTCTATTAGTTTTTCTAAGACTACCAATTCATATGTAAGATCAAATTGATCATCTTTGACTCTACATATTTCTTGATGAAAATTTAATATATTTTTCCAAATGTAATTAGCCGTTTGGCAAAAATACACTCTTTCATATTCAATCCTTGGTAAAGCTTTATAAATCATTATCTTAGCTTTAGTGTTTTTGTCAACTTTAGGATAATCATTTTGATTTTCAAAACTTGTTTCAGTTGGTTTAAAATCACCAATGGAAATAATATGCCAAAGATCTTGATCAATTGATTTCACATAGTTTTCAAATTTACTTTTCCATTCAAGGAAATTTTCTTTTTCAAATAGAGGTGGCTTTTGAATAGATTTCCCTTCTTTAAGATTTTCAAAATCCATGGATCGATTCAAGTTTTAAAATACAATATATTTTAAAGATCTTGAGTAACGTGGCTCTTGATGCCAATTGTGGAAAACTAGAAGGGGGGGTTGAATAGTTTACCGCTTTTTAAGTTAATTATCTTTTGAAACTTTACGTTTAATCAAAGATATAAACTACAAGACAATATATAATATGCAAGTATAAAGAGAGAAATGATCAAATCACAACACGATTGGTTATCGTGGTTCGGCTACAAGGACTCTTTTTCCTTGCCCTACTCCACGCCTCGAGTTTCCAACTCGAGAGTTTCAAGCACTAGTCAACAAGCTCCTTTCACGGGTGGAAAAACCTCTATAATCGTCGCTTACACTTTATCCTGTACAAAGCTAAATACCGGGTCCTAGTTCAAGGTAGAACCAACCTAACGTCACCTATCCACTATTTCCGACACTAAGCTAGATGTTGAGTTCTTTTACAAGAGTACAACCACTCCCGCCACACTATGTATTTTAAGGCCTAAAATACTAACCGATCACTTCAATACAAGATACAAATGAAGTATAAACTATAAGAGTTTACACAATGCAAAGCTAACAAGTCTTGAAACTTCGTGTTGAATACTTGTAACTTCTCGGATGAACTTGTGAACTTCCTTTCTACATAAGAGAATCACACAAGTGAGTTATTACTGAGTTAGATAAGATAAATGAAAGTATGTATCTATTCTATAGATAAAAGTAATGTGAGATTTCTTGCAAGTGGCTTGGTATTTATAGCCAAACAAACCAGACCACTGGCGGATCTGGCGGAACCAAAACAAGGGTTCCGCCAGTGTCTGACAGTCAAAGCTTTCAAGAAATCTTTCCATATCTAGCAATGTCACATCAAGCTTCTTCAAGTAAACGCACAATAGATAGAGTAAGATACATTCTATAATGTGTAAGAAGTAATGTATAAGAAGTCTTATGGAAAGTCAAACACTCAACCTTTCCATAACTGTACATGTTACATTTTATATATTAGGAAATATAACAATGTTTATGTTTAATATGAAATGTGTAGTCTCGTCATACAAGACTAAAACTAGAATCATGTTTTACTAAAAACTAAAGTTTATACTTTGTCGTTAACAAAACTTAGCAAAAATTGTAAAATATAAACAACGTTTTTAGGCGATATTTATATTAACATAATTCATTGTAAATAAACAAGATGTACCTAGCTTGAGAATTACAAGAACTAAAATTGTGGCACTATAGCAACTACGCTCCTCCAATCGACTACTAAGACAGATAAACAACTCCACACTCGAACCGAACTCTTGAGACTTTAACTAAAAGTTTCCTGGACGTTTCTAATGTTATAGTAACGTTTCGCGCAATTAAAATGATATAGCAAGTACTTGGTGTAAGCCTTTGCTAGGTTTGGATTTGTACACTTTGTATCTAGCCTTGGATACTAATTTATAGCCTCCAAGACACTTATTCTTCAAGTAAAAATGTTTTCCAGGAGTTATGAGCTAGAAATGATCAGCCACAAATGATAATGAGGAATAAATTCGTCATTAAATGAGTTTTTGTAACTGAAGCTCCATCCATCCGATCGGACATCAATCCATCCGATCAGATGGATGCCTAGTTCCAATCTATTCGAATCGGATACGGGGTCTATCCGATCGGATAGATTGATCCTGTATCCATCTTTTTGTCTTTTCTTTGTATTTCTTTGTCGCATGTTTTCTCCTTCATTTTGATACTGATTTCTTTCATAAAACTTGATATTTTCTTGACATATGATCATAGAAATCTTGAATCTATCAACTCCTTGAATCCTTGTGCGATTCTTCACTTGTTTCCTTCTTGAAAATCTCCAATTGTGCATATTCACTTCATTTCTCATATTTTCATTACTTTTTCTTGTTCTTTGCTACATTTGCTTGTATATACACTTTTCCATGATTAAGTAACAAATACATACAAATATGACCAAATACGATGCATAAAACTCACAATAATGCGCCTAAAAACATGTATAATTTAAGCGTTATCATAGACCCTTAACTTTATAATATTTGCAAAACTAGTACTTTTTAGTTTATAACTTATTTTAATTTCTATCCTAAGGTTTTAATACTTTGAAAAATGAGTCCTTATACTTATAACTTCTAGGAATTGTCAAAAATAGTCCCTAGACTTT
Source organism: Artemisia argyi (assembly GCA_030686995.1). Taxonomy (NCBI): domain Eukaryota; kingdom Viridiplantae; phylum Streptophyta; class Magnoliopsida; order Asterales; family Asteraceae; genus Artemisia; species Artemisia argyi. The sequence goes on along the minus strand of CM060700.1, from coordinate 167,833,171 downwards.
AGAGTTTCAAGAATTTATGATATATACCCTTAAGCATGTAAAGTTTTGCAAAACTAGTCCTAAATGCATGTAAACTATATTTTTATGTAACAACTAAGTTTCCAAGCTTATGTTTAACTAATATTAGCTTATTTAAGTTATCTAAACTATCTTAGAGCTTATGAAAAGGGCTTAAAGCATGCTAAAAGCAATTTGACTCTATTTAGGGTTTTAAAAAGAAAACTAGTAAATGAAATGGTTCAAGGCTTAGGCAAGGGTTCCTATGGGATCTAAGGAATCCTAATATTATCCTAAGACTAAACTAAAGCTAAAGAAACTAGATTAGAAAGCTTACATGACTAGGGAAAGCTTAACGAGGGCTTTAGGGTTTCTAGGGGATCTCTCGGCCAAAACAACAACTCGACACTACCAAAGCTTCTATACTCGACTTCTAGGGACTTAGTACTACTGATGTATATGAGGTAAAGAGGAGAAGAGGTGTGAGGAAGAATGGAGGGAGAAAGGGGTATTCATAGGGTCGTGAAAGGGATAGGTGGCAAACAGGGTGGTGTGGTGTCAAGGAGGGGGAGGAGTGAGTAAGCAAGGCTAGAAGGGGTTGTGGTAGGTCTAGAAGTGACAAGGAAGAGCTAGGAGGTAGCTAGGGGGCTGAGGTAGGCCGGTTGTGGTGGTGGGAGGCCAAGGGAGGCGGTTTGGACAAGGTGGTGACAAGTAGGTGATGCACCTACTTGTGTGGGTACTTGTGAGGTGCTAGGGTGCTAGCGTATTTAGGGAGAGGTGCTAGGGTGCTAGGTTGAGGTGTTTGAGGTGCTTATGTTATGGTTTTACTAGTTTAGGTTAAGTTTAGACCTAGTTTTACTTAGTGAGAGCTTTGGGTTTTACCTAAGGTTTAGTGCCTAGGTTAGGTTCCTAAGAGTGTTCAGTGATTAATCCTAAGTCCTAAAGGGCTTATACTAAGTGATGGTGGCTGATGGGAAAGATTTGGGAAGGTTGTATAATATTCATAAACATAAACATGTATGATTTTGTGTAGAATGGATCGAATAGATGAAGTAATCTAAAGAGAAGTTAGAGAGAGAGAGAGTAAGAGTGTTGGGAGCCTTTGAGAGAAATATGAAAGTGCATTAGCTTGTAATGAAAGGTCCAACCCTCTCCCTTGGGTGGGAGAGGGTATTTATACTACAATACTTGGTGCTCCATGAAACGAGCTGTAGAGTGAGCTGACAGAGGGTAAAAACCCGACCCACTCTATGAATACTATTTACATATTTAACTACAAATAAACTAAGTACTAACTATAATAAGGATAATTCTACGAGCTACGTAATGCTTAGCAATACTTGGGGTGACCGAGTCTTTAACTGAATAATCATATTCCTAACAAAGGTTTTACAGTTCGAGTACCTTAGCACATGACACATGTTCTTTTACTGGTCTGATATATGCATCCACATCACGTGTAGAAGTCATTGAACTGCTCGTTGTGTTAAGCTTATCAGTCTCTGATCCTCTGCTTTCGGTGACAACTGACCTAGCATCCGATGCTTTACCTGTATCCACAACATTATCACTTGATTGCTCCCGACTTGCCTTCACCTTGTCTTCATGCTTGAGTTTGTGTTGTGCTCTTTCCATAATGTACTCCTTCACATTACCCATGAGTTGGAGTAGTGTGACTCTGAAAATGTAAACTTCAATTCCCGTATGAGTATCAAAGCTCTTTTTCATCATTTGACACTCATGATCATACTCCTCAGTGAATCGTGAATCAATGAATGCTTGGAGTTGGTTGTTGATCACACAGAATGCAGCCATAGAACTACCTTCAGAAAATTCACCTGTTTCAAGTTGTTGTTGAAGTTGATCTAAGTGTAGAGTCATTTTAACTGTGAAGGTCTCAACATTTTGACCAAAGAGTGTTGCGAATGCACGATTGAAACCTCCCAAGTATCCCGGTTTTGCAAAGAGAACCTTGAGATGTGAATGGAGTGATCGAAAACATTCAATGCAGCTATCCTTTGCATTTTCGGGCAATTTAATTAGCTGATGAAGCACATTGCCATTAGAATTCGAGCACGAAGATTCCATAGTAGTGATTGTAAGTTAAGAGTGGTGATTGTTTGTTATGACAAGGTTATATGTTGTTTAGTGTGATTTGGTTTGGTAGATGTAAGTTTGGCCTCGAAGATTTGGTGAAAATTTAGTCTCTAAACTTAAAACCTCAATAACTTCACTCCAGAGGTGATTTGGGCCTCGAAAAATTCGTTTCACGACTTTGTCATGAAATCTCACAATATTCAGCCTGTTCCGGACGTTTTGACAGCTAATTCGCTGAAAACGGAGTTACGGTTCAAAAGTTATGACTCTTTGAAGTTTCGACGTAAAAAGTCAACTATGGTCAAACAGAGTTAACCGCAGGATCAGGCAAGGTAACCGCAGGAAAGGTAACCACAAGGTGAGTTAACCACAAGGTGAGATAACCGCAGGGAGTGACTAACCGCAGGGAGTAACTAACCGCAGGGAGCAACTAACCGCAGGGAGCAACTAACCGTAGGGAGTTAACCGCAGGAGAGATAACCACAACGATCTAACCGCAAACCACTTAATCGCAGAAAGCTAACCACAATGAGCTAACCGCAGACCACTTAACCGCAGAAAGCTAACCACAATGAACTAACCGCAGACCACTTAACCGCAAGAGCTAATCACAGTATACAAAAATCCAAATCTGTCACTTTCCTTGCGATTTGTTTGTATTCCCAAAATAGTAATCGCAGCAAACTAACCACAGAGATCAGGAACTAAATGCAGACAAGCAATGCAATAGTAGACTTAACCGCAACTATGAAATATGCCCAAAATCAAGTCCAAACTTCAAATAGATTAAAGATATGGATAGCCAACTGAAACACAATATTCAACTAACACCTATGATCATAAAAGTACATCACTAACATGTCAAATAACACAAGAAAGATCAAACCAAGATGTTTTACAATAAAACTCTTCTAACTCACAAAAACTACACAAAACCACATCAAATTTGATTCTACAAGGCCCTAAGATGAAACCTTGGCTCTTGATACCAATTGTAGAATATTCATAAACATAAACACGTATGATTTTGTGTAGAATGGATCAAATAGATGAAGTAATCTAAAGAGAAGTTAGAGAGAGAGAGAGTAAGAGTGCTGGGAGCCTTTGAGAGAAATATGAAAGTGCATTAGCTTGTAATGAAAGGTCCAACCCTCTCCCTTGGGTGGGAGAGGGTATTTATACTACAATACTTGGTGCTCCATGAAACGAGCTGTAGAGTGAGCTGACAGAGGGTAAAGACCCGACCCACTCTACGAATACTATTTACATATTTAACTACTAATAAACTACGTACTAACTATAATAAGGATAATTCTACGAGCTACGTAATGCTTAGCAATACTTGGGGTGACCGAGTCTTTAACTGAATAATCGTATTCCTAACAAAGGTTTTACCTAGTTTTGGGACCTAAGTGACCTAATTGTGTTTAGTGGGAGATGAGGGTTTATCATATGGTTTAATGCATAGATTAGTGTCCTATGGGTGTCTAATAACTAATCCTAGGTCCTAAGAAGCTTATACTAAGTGATGGTGACTTATATTAAAGTTTTGGGATAGTTTATACCTAATTCTAGGAAGTTATGACCTAGTTATGGTTTTGTGCTTAAGGGACTTATACCTAAGTTCTAAGGTGTTGTAATAGTGCCTAATGGTCCTAAGGTATCCTTATATTCCTAAGGTAACTCATACTTAAGCCTTGGACACTTTCAAACTAGTTTAGTTGCTGGTTTAGTAAGCACATAGACCTAATTAGGGTTTAATTAAGGTTTATTAGGGTTTTGTGATATATTTAGTGTGTTAGATTGGTAGATTACTTATTATGGTGTTGTGGTGATCTTATGCTTGACATACCAGGGGTTTATAGGATGTGAGTGTTGAGTTATTTGGCTTTTGCAGATACGTGAGCAAGTCTAAAGAGTCATGCAAGTAATAAATGCACATAAAAAGCAAAAATTTACAAGTGAAATACCTACTATAGGTATTTGTAATGGGAATGATAGAAATGAGATTTTGTGGGTTCTTACAGGAGGTCCCCAAAATCTAAGTGTGTTATAAAGCTTGAATGATAACCAATTGGAAAGTCTTTCAAGTCTCGTGCCACTCCATGCCATAATTTCCATAGAGCTCCGTTACCTAGGCTACATACTTAAAGAGTCAACACTAGGTGTTGACTGAGAGTCATAGGTTTAAGTGATAGTGAATACAAGTTTCACAGGGTTCAGTTGTTGCACCCTTCAAGGAAAATGTAATGTGTGTGATAATTGTAATGCATGTACCATTATCAAGAGTTGCTATGTTGCACTAAGCTCATGAACCACACGTTAACAGTCCAGATCATGGGGTCTGCAGACCTTGCCAAAGTTAATCCTTCAGAGGGTTCAAGTATAATACTTATTGGTACCCTCTAAAGAGAGGTAGTACCAATGAGAATTGTCAAACTCCAATAGATCTATCAATTATATTCGTGTTCACTTGTGTAAAATATCACAAGCGATTAGATTCATGAATTTTTGTTGTGTAGGGGTGGCAGATAGTTTACTCGTGCAACAACCAAAGAAAAACACTTGTATTCGATTTAAAGCAAGTAAGCATGTAACCCCCTGATAAGTGGGGATCGCACCCTCGCAATAGGTTTTACCTATAAAGGGATCTCGAGAAGCTTACAGCCCCCACCAGGCAGTGTACCTGATCGTTGTAGTATAGTATAATGACAAGTACCGGGGGATTGATCGTTCAACTCAGAAGTAGTGTCGCTAGGATTAGAAAGCCTCCTAAACTAGGTCTATAGGTGAGGGATGATTCTTTTTGTATTTTTATATTTTTATGAAAGCAAATAAAATCTCAGGTTTTGGAAGAGTGGGTGGAATTAGTTGCTAGCCAACTAACCCAATTTACTACTAATGAAATAAAAGTAAAATAACAGAAATGAAAACAAAGCTAATTACACTAGTGTGTTGGAAACAATAATGAGGAAAGTTGTGTTTACTTAGGTTTCATTACTCCCTAGATATCTTTTACAGGTTGATAGTTTGTTACAATTTCATGGATGACGGGTTCCTTAATACTAGTCGTAGGGTCGTGTACAATATTCCCTAACTCTATAGGATCCTACTTCACTCCTATTTCGAGCCGTTAGAAGCTCCTAACATGGGATCATTAGAATTCTCCTACGAATTAAATACAACCAAAAATCGTAGTACACCTCCGATCATGTTTCTTAAGACGTTCAAGCAAGTTACCAATGGAAGTCTGCCAGTTTTCTTAAGCCTAACATCGAATACAATCATCCGTAACAATTATAAACAAACAACCAACCCATAATTAACATCTAGGTTTCACTACATCTAAGAAAACACAAGAGAAATCTAGCCTAGCATGTTAAATAGAAGACAAGCGTAAGATATAATCAAACAACACATAGAAAGATTCAAGGGGTTGAAATCTAGCCTAGCATGTTAAATAGAAGACAAGCGAAATCTAGCCTAGCATTTTTAATTGAACATGAAAGATTCAAGGGGTTGAAACCCTTGAAAAGCTGATAAAATTTGGACTAGGGTTTATTCTCTCAAAGTTGCACACTAATGAATGAAATTTGGAAAACTATATATAGATTACACATCATGACGGCGTCATGTGTTAAGTTGTAACGCCGTAAACTCGCCGCCATAATAAAATTATATTGCCTAGATCTATTTGTGACGCCATCATGTGTAGAAATACTCTCGGCCGTCACTAATGTTTGGACCCTGACGGCCTTGGGTGACGCCGTCAGGTCCTAGGCTTAAAAACTCTCTGGATCGTCACGTGTATTTTCCACTTCCACCTCTTTTGTAACTCTTGACGCCGTCATGTGGAGAGCCTTGACGCCGCCAGGTACTGTTCCAGCAAGGAAAATTGAGACTTTGCCGTTTTCTTCACTTTTATGCTCCAAAAACGTCCAAAATGCTTCCTTTTCCAGATTTCTCTCCAAAAGTACCTAAAATGACAAAAGGAATGATTTAGGGCAAAATTTGATCAAATAATCTCGAATCCGGGCTTAAATGACCCCTTAAAAGTGGTTCACTTTTCGCCTCATCAAATACCCTTACACTTGAGATTTGCTTGTCCTCAAGCAAATGCGCTTTTATTCTAATCAAACTACAAGTTAGGGGTAATTTAACACTAATATAAAAGTAATTACAACAAATAATCGTTTCGCTAAAACCGAAGACAAGCACGGAGGTCATATACTAGCACCTCACAAATAGTGTTTAGATACTCACATCTCTCGGGTGTAATAAAGTATATATCACAATATGGAAATGGAAAACATCTCTCACTACCTGTCATAGCAAATAGATTACCATAGGCTTGGAAAGGATCAAACCTCCACCACTTGGCGTAAGCACCTAGGATAAACTATCAAAGAGGTCTTTTAAAGGGTTATAACATTAGGTGTAGGGATATGGAATACACGGTTTTGATGGATAAAGGCAATATTTACTGGTGGTGAGTTAATCATCTTAGTTAATTACATGTACAATATGGCTGTAACACCCCAACCCGATAAGGGTAGAAGTATTACATTACAGTGACATATCAGAACAAACACAAGCATATGATTCATACATACAAAGACATTCAGGGTTACAAATGAAAATCTGAAACTACAAGGTTACAAAACAATATATACTATGTCTAATAAAGTGAAACTTCATCTAATCGTCTCTAGTCCAAAGCATAGTCTTCTAAGTCCAGTCACACTCTCTTCCCATAACCCAGCTTCCTACTAAAACCTGCCGCAGGAAAAGGAAATGCGGCTGAGCTTAAAAAGCCCAGTGAACAGATACATATACAAAGCAATGATAATGAAACAGAACTGAAATATAGTGCATTGGGGAAATAGAATAAGGAATAGATAAAAGAGTAATAGAATGGAAAGAAGAAAGGATAGTCATCTACCACGAGCCCAGAAACATATCATATCATATAAGCCGTCAATACCATAATTCTTCATAATCATATAGAGGGGAGTCCTCTCAGATAATCAGATAATATGAGGGGTGTCCTCATTCTTCAAATGGGTGGAGTAGCGAACTCCCATAAATTTGTGAAAGACATGTATAGCACACAGTACCAGTCACCAGACATATATCATAATCATAATCATAGTTAAATCCACTAAACAGAACAGATCTAGGATTGCAACCCATACGCCCCTTACTCAAAGTCAATGTCAAAGTCATATACTCAAAGTCATAATGGCCATAATAGTAATCATAAAAAGGGACGGCGTGAGAAATCACTCACCCACACATGAGTCATGCCAGTGGTGCATCACAGACATGCCTATGGTACCTCCATAGGTAGGGAAACAGAAATGGCTCGGGTATCAAACTAAGAGTCAGGTCTCAAAGTCATGCAAAAGGTCATATAGCATAGGTGTATCTCAGAATCATATCAAAGGTTCATAATAGCAGTTCATAACAAAGGGTTCATATCGGAAATAGTATTCAAGGTCCAATCAGAGTTTATCAGGTCAAGGTTCATATTCAAAAATCAATTCATGGTTCAGTTCAAAAGTCCGTTTCAAAAGTTTCTATTAAAAGTCCAATTTAAATAATCTTTTAAAACAGTTTTCATAAAAATGGTCTTTCAAAATATAGGGTTCATGAAAGTTAAATAACCTTTCTTTTAAAAAGAAATTTAGCATAATTTATAAACATCTTTTCAAATCGGTTCTTCTCAAAACATTTCCATGGCATAATTAAAAAGGTTTTCATAGCATGGTTTCATAACGGAGGTCATATCAAGTGGGATCAACAGAGAAAGTTCAAGTAAAGGGGATCATAGCAATGGCATCAATTCGGGAACTAACGGATCAGAATATGAAAGAGATCATGAGAAACCTTTTGAGACATGTCAGAATATCTGTACCTTAAACCGCAAGTGCACACATGACAGAAACATAAAGGTCGAAAGCAAAATTCCTTCTTCAGCGAATCTACACGAATTAATGGTCGGCTTGTTATTAATAACTTATTCAATTCAGATTTCTCATTTTAGTCGGCTTTCCAGTTTTAGTAACTTTCCATTTGAAGTGACTTTCCACTTTTAGCAGATTTCCATAAATAGTAAGTTTCCACTTTTAGAAAGTTTCCATAATTAGAAAGTTGAATCATTATTAATGGAAATAAAGTATCTTTTAACCTTTTTACTCATTTGGTCCTTAGGGTTTCACAACTTTGCATTTTATACTCTTTTCTTTCCAAAATTACACTTTAAACCTTTTAGTATTCAAAGTTACACATTAAACCCTTAACTTATCCATTTTACATAATGAGCACTTATTTTATTAAGTTATTCGAATGAATCCTCAAATATTCATAATTTACACTTTAAGTCCCTCAAGTTATTAAAGTTACATATTTAACCCTTTAATTTATAATTTCAACTTTTAATTATCAATAATTACATATTATGCCCTTAAGTTATCAAAATGACACATAACCCCCTGAATATATTAAATTACTCAAAACAACTCCAAGTTTCTGAAAATTACATGTTTAGTCCCTCTCTTTTAATTATTTTCAAAACAAACCCTAATTAGGTTTAAAATATATTTTAATCCATTTAATTGCAAAACTTACACTTAGCACCCTCATTATATATTTTATTCGAACAGTATACAGCCCAGAATAAGTTTCAAAAATAACCCTTTAGTTTTAAAAGTTACAAAACTCACCCAAAACCTTTATATCAAATCGTATAAACATAAAATACCAAGATTAAAAACCCTAACCAACTCTAATTCATTTTTAATCATCACCTCATCATTAAATGTCATTTAATATCACAAAACAAACCCTAGATCCAAAACCCTAGTTCACACGATTTTATTTTCTTTTTCTTTTATACGTTTTAATCAAAATTCAATAAATCAAAATAAATTCGAAACACATGATTTAAGCCATGACAATTCTTTCCAACATTTTTCCAGATCATATTACATCATAATAAGTGTATAATAATTTTATTAATAATTATTCTGGATCGGAGCATATATTTCACAAATAAACACGTTTTTAGGGTTTTAAATCACGAAAATGATGTAGAGCATGCATGGATCGAATCAACCATTTTATTTGATGTTTATATGATGTAAGGGACCTGAGAAAAATACCAAACCAAGATTTGAACGTGTAGAGAGGCTGTACGAATTGTTGTATATGCGATTGGACAAAAACGAACCAAAAATCCACACGACTCCAAAAGCTTCTCCACGACCTTTCTATCATTTTTCCCAGAGTATACATGATATGAGGATTATGAGAAAAATCATGAACGAATTTTAGAGAGGTCGAACAAATCATAAACGAATTTACCTTGTATTTAGGCACGACAAAAGGAAACCAAAACCACAATCGATCCAAGCTTCAACAATTCGAATGGGTATTTTTCTAGGGCTTCTTGGATGTTGTTTGATCACAGAAAAATGTCTAGGAGTGATGGGGTTGTCGAATGGAGGCCAAAGTAATTTTGTGTGTGTTTGTTTTTGGGGCGGCACTTAGGGTTTTGTGGAGAACAATATGGATTGACTTTTTTTAAAAGGGGAAAACGTGTGATGAGGGGGGGGGAGGCCAGAATTTCGGATTTTTAGGTGGGAGAATAATTCTTGTGATTATCTTCCTTATTTATAATTATTTAAACCATTTTAAAATCAAAATAATATCCATTTTATGTCATTCGGCCCTTTAGGGGTATTTTGGTAATTTCTCAACTTGTATAAATGTTAAATGAAATTGTTAAAATTATTTGGATACATAACTTATGCATTGTTAGGAGTTTTAGGATTTATTTGGTACTTTAATAAGCTTTTAATTAAATTTCAAATTTGTAAGGGCAATTTGGTCTTTTCACATGTTCTCGGATTTTTGGTGTTACAACTTCTTCCCCTCTAAAAAGAAAAATTTCGTCCTCGAAATTTGAAGTCGCAAAGTTAGACGAAGTCGTAGCAAACCGCAAAAGTCGTTACAAACATTTTCACGCCCGGGGAGGTTCTTCCAAAAAGATCTTCAGACCAAATAGTTTCTCATGACTCGTAATTATTGTCAAAACAGTTTTAGATTTCTCAGAAGGGCATATCATATTGAATTTGAATCAAAAGGATAATGTACCAAACATAACGGATGATAAACGAGTTCTCCAGGAAGAGGTATAAAATACATAGGATTTTCATCGAATTGATTAGGCGAATCAGATGAGAATACATTGAATTGTATAACAAGGACAGCAGATCAAACGTATAGGTAGAATGAACCTAAAGTCTCACTAAATGCGAATGATTTCAATCAGATATCAGGAATTCTAAGGCTTCCAAGGCACTTCTTAAAATATCATATGCCCACCATAAGTGCACATTATATGATGTAAGTATTATCACGCTGGCCAGACGTCATAATACTGGCATCATATACATATGCCCTCATGCTGGTAATACTTTATCTCAAGTCGTGAACAACACAAACTTATCTAAATCCACCTAGTCCACCTACAGTCTCAGAGGTCTCCAAAATCAAACGACATAACTAAGAGAACGAAATTACTCGAAGAGTAACAGAAATCCGGGAATGTCATTCAAAATTAAGGTACGTCATCAATAGCGTCAATCCTTTACAACATCATCTCGTTTAAACACAATGTCCGCTTCAGAATCCGTCCACTCAAATACGAATTTCAAAATTTCTTACAAGTTGGGGTAGTCTGTTTATTCTTGTCCATCTTACCTCATGATTAAAATAATTTAAAACTCGAGTCGGGTTCCTCCGGTCTTCAGCAGCTCCTCTTGGTAGTGTGGTATCGTAACGGCAGTCTCTGACGCGATTACTGTGCATCCCTCCATCTGCAGGTCTGCTTCTGCTCTCAATTCATCTTAGTACAACTAAAATGAATAGAGAAACAAGACTGCGTGTCTTCGACAGGTCTTCTAACATAGCTCCAGGTTTTAAGGTACATGATGTTGTTGTCGACTCCAGGTTGTGTGTTGAATGGTTCGTCTTCTTTGGTCTGGTTGTCTTGATGCCCCAAACTGAAATCTTCACGTGTTGCATGATGTATGATTGAGCACTATCCCAGTTCCTCTCTTCTTCTTGTATGCTTTTTTTCATGATAATGCTTGTCGCAACCATCTTCTACTACTCTTCCACCAGGTTTCTAACTCCGATAACGGTCTTCAATCTCACCAATAATCTCTATGTTCTTCTTTCGTTTTAGAACACAACACAATGTCATACTATGACAATTTGTCCAAAACACGCGAAAACATGATTATTCTAGCCAACACCATTGGCATCATTCAAACTCATAAATGTTATAACGAGTGCAAAGGCAGCTTCATAAATCATCTCAGGAAACTTTCGCATCGCCTTCTTTCTTCTTCAAGAACTGAAATACTTCACAAAGGTTACTCTCGGTTAGTTAACCCCCTTCTTAGAAGTTTTTGTGGTTGCTTCTTCAGTCCTTCAAATCTAAAATGATGCAATCAGATGCGGAGTTTCAAAGGAAGACCAAATTAATTATTGATACGCGGAAACAGATAATGATTAGTGATAGTGGTACGTTTAAGTTCACGATAGTCGATACGTCATCGCATACTTCTCTCGTTCATAAACAAACAAGAGCATCTAAAGAGAATCACCAAGGTTAAAAATCATATTCCATCAGCTCCTTCAATCTCTCAACTTCTATGGCACCATTGTTTCTTCACTGATATCAGTTCAATGTCCACTCTACTTCTTAAGCAGGAAGGAGTACCAAAAGGTTCATCAGAGAATACCGGAAAATCTTCGTATGACAAAATATTTCCCAATAGCAGAACTTTCCAAGGGTTGATAATAATGGTTTTCAGGACAACTTGGTAATCACATGAGTTTGGGGTAGGTGTTTCCATAGTGACAGAAATTTTAGCAGATGTAGAGAGTCATCATAATGGAATAGGGTGAAGCAGATTTTTAAGGTCACATTTCAGATATGGTAGTCTATGGTATCTTCACGAATAGCCATTCAGTCCAAAAGACCGTACAATCAGACATCTCAAAGTCAAAGGATTCATAGAGTGAATACAGTCGTCAAATCATACAGATAGTTCATATATCAGAGTCAAGTACATGGTTCCACAAAAATGTTGGGATGGATAAACGAACAGTTCACTGTGTGGGAATTTCGTTTAGCTTCTTAGCATAAGTAGCAGGTAGGATGTGTATCATTGGTAATACGAATATCGTATAATCGTCAATTGTGAGAGGTACAGAATCTCAGTTATCAGCATCATCATGCTTAGTTAACAAATTCATATAGAGATAGTATTTACATCATACCCTTCCAAAGGAAACGGTTGGCAGAAAAAGGTTCATCATTCAAAGAGAGGAAACAAAACTTCTCATATTTGTGGTTCATAATTACCAACATTCTCATAGGAGTAATAATGGATCATATAGAGTTAAGTAGTATCGGATGATACATTCATACCCAGCATAAGTAATGAATTTACAGAATGTGTCGAACACATTGTGGTTGAATGACCTACGATGTGGTCGAAAAGGTGTCAAACAGCTTATCAAACAAATCGGAGGCGGAGATCAAAATCTGAAGGTGAAACTTAAATGTGTAAGGTATCCAGGTAGCCTCCCGAGGTATTCCAAACTTACTTGGTTACTGAGCTTAAGTTGCAAAACTTCTAACTTCTGAAACAAAGGTCCTTATAAGGCTTATCTAAGAGCAAAGGCACGATCAGAGTGATACGGAAGCAAATGATACTTACATAAATGTCTTAGTCTACCCATTCCTCACTGGTAATAACTTAGGTTCCTATGGGGAATCCTAATGTAAAGTTTCAAAGGTTGTCTTATGAGCGCCTACAGTGGAACTTAGGGGTCCAAACTTCACAGGTCAAGGGTAAATGTATTACGAATCGCAGCCTGGTCTCTGATACCATAATTGTAACACCCCAACCCGATAAGGGTAGAAGTATTACATTACAGTGACATATCAGAACAAACACAAGCATATGATTCATGCATACAAAGACATTCAGGGTTACAAATGAAAATCTGAAACTACAAGGTTACAAAACAATATATACTATGTCTAATAAAGTGAAACTTCATCTAATCGTCTCTAGTCCAAAGCATAGTCTTCTAAGTCCAGTCACACTCTCTTCCCATAACCCAGCTTCCTACTAAAACCTGCCGCAGGAAAAGGAAATGCGGCTGAGCTTAAAAAGCCCAGTGAACAGATACATATACAAAGCAATGATAATGAAACAGAACTGAAATATAGTGCATTGGGGAAATAGAATAAGGAATAGATAAAAGAGTAATAGAATGGAAAGAAGAAAGGATAGTCATCTACCACGAGCCCAGAAACATATCATATCATATAAGCCGTCAATACCATAATTCTTCATAATCATATAGAGGGGAGTCCTCTCAGATAATCAGATAATATGAGGGGTGTCCTCATTCTTCAAATGGGTGGAGTAGCGAACTCCCATAAATTTGTGAAAGACATGTATAGCACACAGTACCAGTCACCAGACATATATCATAATCATAATCATAGTTAAATCCACTAAACAGAACAGATCTAGGATTGCAACCCATACGCCCCTTACTCAAAGTCAATCTCAAAGTCATATACTCAAAGTCATAATGGCCATAATAGTAATCATAAAAAGGGACGGCGTAAGAAATCACTCACCCACACATGAGTCATGCCAGTGGTGCATCACAGACATGCCTATGGTACCTCCATAGGTAGGGAAACAGAAATGGCTCGGGTATCAAACTAAGAGTCAGGTCTCAAAGTCATGCAAAAGGTCATATAGCAAAGGTGTATCTCAGAATCATATCAAAGGTTCATAATAGCAGTTCATAACAAAGGGTTCATATCGGAAATAGTATTCAAGGTCCAATCAGAGTTTATCAGGTCAAGGTTCATATTCAAAAATCAATTCATGGTTCAGTTCAAAAGTCCGTTTCAAAAGTTTCTATTAAAAGTCCAATTTAAATAATCTTTTAAAACAGTTTTCATAAAAATGGTCTTTCAAAATATAGGGTTCATGAAAGTTAAATAACCTTTCTTTTAAAAAGAAATTTAGCATCATTTATAAACATCTTTTCAAATCGGTTCTTCTCAAAACATTTCCATGGCATAATTAAAAAGGTTTTCATAGCATGGTTTCATAACGGAGGTCATATCAAGTGGGATCAACAGAGAAAGTTCAAGTAAAGGGGATCATAGCAATGGCATCAATTCGGGAACTAACGGATCAGAATATGAAAGAGATCATGAGAAACCTTTTGAGACAGGTCAGAATATCTGTACCTTAAACCGCAAGTGCACACATGACAGAAACATAAAGGTCGAAAGCAAAATTCCTTCTTCAGCGAATCTACACGAATTAATGGTCGGCTTGTTATTAATAACTTATTCAATTCAGATTTCTCATTTTAGTCGGCTTTCCAGTTTTAGTAACTTTCCATTTGAAGTGACTTTCCACTTTTAGCAGGTTTCCATAAATAGTAAGTTTCCACTTTTAGAAAGTTTCCATAATTAGAAAGTTGAATCATTATTAATGGAAATAAAGTATCTTTTAACCTTTTTACTCATTTGGTCCTTAGGGTTTCACAACTTTGCATTTTATACTCTTTTCTTTCCAAAATTACACTTTAAACCTTTTAGTATTCAAAGTTACACATTAAACCCTTAACTTATCCATTTTACATAATGAGCACTTATTTTATTAAGTTATTCGAATGAATCCTCAAATATTCATAATTTACACTTTAAGTCCCTCAAGTTATTAAAGTTACATATTTAACCCTTTAATTTATAATTTCAACTTTTAATTATCAATAATTACATATTATGCCCTTAAGTTATCAAAATGATACATAACCCCCTGAATATATTAAATTACTCAAAACAACTCCAAGTTTCTGAAAATTACATGTTTAGTCCCTCTCTTTTAATTATTTTCAAAACAAACCCTAATTAGGTTTAAAATACATTTTAATCCATTTAATTGCAAAACTTACACTTAGCACCCTCATTATATATTTTATTCGAACAGTATACAGCCCAGAATAAGTTTCAAAAATAACCCTTTAGTTTTAAAAGTTACAAAACTCACCCAAAACCTTTATATCAAATCGTATAAACATAAAATACCAAGATTAAAAACCCTAACCAACTCTAATTCATTTTTAATCATCACCTCATCATTAAATGTCATTTAATATCACAAAACAAACCCTAGATCCAAAACCCTAGTTCACACGATTTTATTTTCTTTTTCTTTTATACGTTTTAATCAAAATTCAATAAATCAAAATAAATTCGAAACACATGATTTAAGCCATGACAATTCTTTCCAACATTTTTCCAGATCATATTACATCATAATAAGTGTATAATAATTTTATTAATAATTATTCTGGATCGGAGCATATATTTCACAAATAAACACGTTTTTAGGGTTTTAAATCACGAAAATGATGTAGAGCATGCATGGATCGAATCAACCATTTTATTTGATGTTTATATGATGTAAGGGACCTGAGAAAAATACCAAACCAAGATTTGAACGTGTAGAGAGGCTGTACGAATTGTTGTATATGCGATTGGACAAAAACGAACCAAAAATCCACACGACTCCAAAAGCTTCTCCACGACCTTTCTATCATTTTTCCCAGAGTATACATGATATGAGGATTATGAGAAAAATCATGAACGAATTTTAGAGAGGTCGAACAAATCATAAACGAATTTACCTTGTATTTAGGCACGACAAAAGGAAACCAAAACCACAATCGATCCAAGCTTCAACAATTCGAATGGGTATTTTTCTAGGGCTTCTTGGATGTTGTTTGATCACAGAAAAATGTCTAGGAGTGATGGGGTTGTCGAATGGAGGCCAAAGTAATTTTGTGTGTGTTTGTTTTTGGGGCGGCACTTAGGGTTTTGTGGAGAACAATATGGATTGACTTTTTTTAAAAGGGGAAAACGTGTGATGAGGGGGGGGAGGCCAGAATTTCGGATTTTTAGGTGGGAGAATAATTCTTGTGATTATCTTCCTTATTTATAATTATTTAAACCATTTTAAAATCAAAATAATATCCATTTTATGTCATTCGGCCCTTTAGGGGTATTTTGGTAATTTCTCAACTTGTATAAATGTTAAATGAAATTGTTAAAATTATTTGGATACATAACTTATGCATTGTTAGGAGTTTTAGGATTTATTTGGTACTTTAATAAGCTTTTAATTAAATTTCAAATTTGTAAGGGCAATTTGGTCTTTTCACATGTTCTCGGATTTTAGGTGTTACAATGGCGTTGCTAAGCCAAGACTAGACTCGACTTAAGCTAATAAATGAAAAATAACAAAAACATAAAATAAATATAGAATTAAACGGGATGGTAGTCCGTATGTTTTTTTCTCTTTTCTTTTTCTTTTCTTTTTTTTTTTTTTTTTTTTTTTTGATTTTTTGGATTTATTTATTTATTATTTTTTATTTTTTTTGCATACACTCTTACCCTACCATCCAAAATAATACATCATCGGGAATGTACATTCCCCTTACACTTGACTTTTTACATACTTTACAATAAACTATTCTAATCACTCGAATCAAGATAATCAAAACACTTTGAGTACTTTTTAAGATTAATGTGCATATGGGGGTAATATATGATGTTCTTCCCCATTACTCCATAACACAAGTACTTTACCCCATGAGTCCCAATCGTCCCAAAACAATATGTACAAGATATAACTTGACTTAGCAATCATGTAATCAATTAGATAATTATCTAAGGGTTTAAACAATAATGCACTAAATATGAGTGCATACACGGAAGGCTAAGGTGATTTGGTTGCACATTTGGGTGGGTTGTAACAAATTCTTCCTTTAAGTAAAATGCTTAAAGTTAGAAACGAAAAGATAGGCTCGGAGGGGTGTACTAGGGGTTTCGTGTACTAAAAATGAGTACAACGCTAAGGTGTGGGAAAATCAATTGACTTTACTAGTAAAGTAATATGACTTAAATGGTCAAGCAATTATGATACGGGTTTAACACAAGGGTGATCCTAATGCCTCTTATCATGTAGTAAATCCTACTACTCGAATGTAGTCTCACTAGCGGTCTCGGAATGCATCACTAATGCAAGTTCTAGAATCTAAATGCTACCGGTACACTTATAAGCACTAATAATGAATGCTTTTCCTATCAAATCTAAAGGTGAACCTCACATATTTGGGTGGAAAATTTTTATGAATGGTACGGTTTTGTGCTAGTCATACAACTCCTATCCATGAGACGCTTGTTAAGGCTAAAGTTTCACTCCTAAATGTTGTAAAAAAATTTAAATTTGGCGCTAAATTGCACTAACAAGTATTTCTATTAGTTTTATTACACACCTACCATCAAACAAACAAACTCAAGTGCAATTGTATCCTATAAGGTATCATCATTTACCCTCCCCTTACACTTAGGATGAACATTGTCCCCAATGTTCAATTAAAGAATGTAAAAGTAAAACAGGTAAAAGAATGAAAACAAATACTCCCCTGATTCGTTCGGTGTGGATAGTGTGTTAACAAGGTTAGATCTTCCTCCAAGAAAATGAACATTCAAAGCTTCCCTTCCAGAAATATAAATCATCTTCTTGTCATATATAAACCGTTAAACCTGAGAAAAAAAACAAGGCAACCTCGCGTAAAATCAGCGGCAATCTATATATACTAACAAGTCCTAGAAAGCAATTTAAGATATAATTCTTGTGGAATGAATGTTTGCAGATTTCCTGGAGTTTATAAAACTAAAGAATTAACAAAAACTTCAAGACTCCGTTAGAAAAACAAAACTCGCAAAATTTCCAGAATTTTACACGTGACGCCGTCAGGAGTTAACTCCTAACGCCGTCAGAAGTCACCTGCAGAAATCTTTATGTTAAGTTTCCAGAAAATTTATGGAAAAACTTATGTCCTACTTCCTGGAAAATCCTGCAAAACATCATTATGACTCGATACAAGAATTTGACTCTATCAAATACTAATATACATGTTCATTTAATATTGTGGCGAATCATGATCAATTTCATTCTTAGAAACAAATTTGGGGTTTCCCCTTACACTTAGCTTTTGCAAAATACCTTCATATGAAGTTAAGACGAAGTTAAACGACAAAATAAAGCATTTTCACAATTTTAGTTTGAAACATGATCTACCAACAATAAAAATAAAGCATGCATACGGAAACAAGTAACAATCAAACAAATAAAAAATCACACAAAACATGGGTTGCCTCCCAAGAAGCGCTTTTCTTTATTTACGAGTCTTGTAGCTAGACTCAAGGTCATGGGCAATTACGTAACCTCGCCATTGGTCTCATTCTCTAGGTCATCTCCAATCTTAGTTTTGTATTCTGGACCCGATTGTAAATGTTCTTTATAGAGACCAACTACCTTTTTCTCAATTGCTCCTATAATCCTATTGGCAAATTCCTTATCAACTTTATATTTTGGTCCTAGAGTCAAGCAATCTTTATAGAAAAGGCTCTTCTTCTCCCATACATAGTCCATGCCCTTTTTCTTATCCTCTTCATTGATGTCCTTAAAGGCACAAATGTTATCCATGTCAAATCGAGGTACAAAACGAAATTCTTTCATTCTATTAGGCATCCTATATGTGATCCTATCGGTTTGACTAGCAAATCGGATCGTCCCTTCTATCTCATCATATTCTAACTTGGATTCTTCAACAAATGGCTTACCAAACACAACATGGGATAAGCGACAATCAATAACACTAGCTAGGTCTTCAACAACCATAAAGTCAATGATATAAGTAAAGTTCCCAACAAAGACATGTAGACCATTAATTCTCCCAACAAAGTTACAAACTCCACCGGGGTATTTGGGATCTTTTCTAGGTCCAAGTCTTGTTTTCACAATATCATTATAGACACTTGAGGACATAATGTTGATTGGGGATTCAAAATCAATGTAAGCGTTGTCAATGTGCTTATACCCAATCATACATGGTATCTTAGCATTCTTATGATCGCCTCTCTTTATCTTAGGGTCAATTCTAGTAACAGGAGGTCGAGGATTATTAATAAGATTATTATAGTACGCAGTCTCCTCATTAGTGGGATATAGATTGAAATAGTCATCCAGTTTCAGATCTATCTCCCCTTTCTCAAGTTCCTCAACAACATTCTCAAAATCATTAGTTCCTAGGTCCTTATTAGAATACAAGGCGGTCGCTAGGTGATTCATTGTGTTTTGGTGTGTGCAAACAACAATTTATCAAAATATCAACAAACGTGAGGTTTAATTTGTCGTGAGACAAATAAACGTGAAGTAATACGAGTAAACTGTTTAGGAAAACGATTACCTCGCAAAGCTTGTGAAAGTGATATTCAAATTGTGAGACCGGGAAGTGATTTCCCGGGTCGTACCCCAACGAGGTGTGAATGGAAAGCTTCGAATAAGATTGGGATTAAAATCTTGTATGATTGGAAAGGTTATTTGGTGTTATGATACGTTAAATTAACGAAATTGGAAAATTAACGAACGAAGGTAAAATAAATTAACCTAAGGCAACTTAATGAACTAGGAAAAACCTAAAACACTACGGGAAATCATAATTAGTTATCAGGATTCCTAAAACGTTAACAAAATTAGAAACGTGACGTTTAATAAAAAATTACGCGAGTGCGCAAAATAAAACGCGAATTTCAAGCTACGAAGGTCCTACGGGTTTCTAGTTAATTTTCTAACGCACTAAAAGACAAAAGAAAATTAAAAAAAAAAAGAAAATTAATTTTTCAAATAAAATTCTATTTATTACAAATTAAAAACCAATTAACATAAATTAAATTATAATAAATAAACTACAACTGCTAAAAATATGAAACTTTTTCTGGAAATTATTTTATACTAATATTAACTTAAGAAAAATGCCAAATCAGAATTTGCTTGTACCCATAAGCTGTTATAAGCTCAAATAGGAAACAAAACTAACAAGAAAAGACCCAAGGGCACGTTGGTATGTGATGTTGTGTTGTGTTTCTGTGTGAAGGGGAGGTCAGGGGTTCGACCCTGCCTCTTGACTTTTTGCAAAAATATATTTTTTTACTTTTCTTTTTTTTCTTTTTTATTTCACAACATCAATCACAAACATGATTTTGGACAATAAACAATTAACAACTGAAACAATTCCATGATTTCAGATCAGCTTTTAAAATCAAGATTTAGTTTCAAAGTATTTGTTCCCTCTTTCTTTTTGTGACTGCCAAGTTTCAATCCAAAACAAATAAGCTTAAACAAGCTTATCACATGTGTTACAACATTAAACTACAACAATAACAATGACAACAACAAGAACAAGAACAAGAGCAAAAATCTCAAGTGAAAACAAGGATCATCCAATAAGAACATCAACAAGGCTACTGTAGCAGTAGGTAAAAAGAGACTCACAGATGGCTTATAAATAAGCCCTGAATAAACAGTTAAGCTAATCCTAAAACTAATCCTCTAAACCTACCTAGGTGTCTTCCTAAATCAACAATTAATAATCCCTAATACCTACAAATGAATCATCTAAGAGCAAACCAACTTTTGTAAAAACTAGTGCAAGGTAAAACCCTTCCCTGTAGTCTTGTTTGAGCAGTAGTGGGACCCTCAATAAAATTCACAAAAATGAAATGAACCTGGGATTCAAAAGTTGAGGTGGGGGGTTGTTCCCTGTAAAAATTTCAAGATCTAGTTCTTATCCCTAAATTCCCTAAAATTCCTGGAAAATCAGAGATTCTACTCCTAGATCAACTTTTGACTTTTAAAAAAAAAACTTGCAAGGTTGACTTCTGTTAGATTTGGTTAATCACAATTGATCACATGATGTTTGTTTGGACTTAAGCAACCCAATTTTACCAATTACACCTAACTTAGAAGTGACCTTCAAAGTTTGAGGGCTAAACGTCACCACAGATGAAATGTAGGTAAGAATGGACTAGAGATTGACTTTTACCTTAAGATTGCCAAATATTAACACTAAACACAACTGCTATAGACCTAGGTGCAATAAACCAATCAACTAAGAACCTTGATTCTACCTACAGTATACCCAAAGCATTTATCCAAACACCCCTATTTGTAACAGATTAAGTAATTTAGAGTTACAAGTTGAGAATGTAAACTATGAAATAACTATCTTAGGCTGTATTAACATAAATTAGACATAATTATACTAAATTAGGTAAATGCAATGAACTAAGGAAGTATCTAAAAAGAAACAATGAGATAAAAAAATTACTTGGCTTCCAGAGGTGGTAACAACTGAGTACTAGTATCCAATACATACCCTAATGCTCCCATGAGCTCTATACCATATCCCATGCCCATATCTGCTACTGCTACTTCTTTTCCTTCAACAATGCTTCGTATCTTTTTTTTTTTGAATTTTTTTTTCTCTCTCTTTTTCTTTTCTGAATTTCAACTTTCTTTTGATTCAAATAATCTTAACAAACTTAAACAACCATTCAATGAGATTTTGAAATTTAACAAGCAGAACTTAAAAGACAGAAAAAAAGGAACTTGACTTTTAAATAAAAACTCAAAATTTTCCAAAAACTAAAATTAAACTTTCATTAAACTTGATGAATGAAGTTACAGAATAAAACTAAGTTCTTAAGATAGAAAATTACAAGAGAAAAAGGTATGCCCCTGAGGCTTACAATGATCACCTATTTATAATAAACTAATGGGGTAGGTACACATTTTTTGGTCTTCCTCCTTGTCTTCATCTCTGGTGTGCTTCTATACTGAGACAGAAAAACTTGTGAACCCTTTGTGCTATTCTTCAATCATCCTCAGCCTTTGGATTGGTCTTGAATTCATCACAGCCTTTAACCATGTTTTGGCGCCCAAATATAAGTGGTGGATTTCCAGCTTGGCAAGGGGTTAGGTATGGTTTGTGAGGAGGGGGGAAAAGGTGAGTGGGATTGGGATATGGGGTGGAGAAGACAAAGGGAGATGGTGATGGGGGGATGGTGATGGTTGAGTTTGGCCTGTTGCAGGTCACGGGGGGGTAGGGTTTGGAGTGAAAGAGATGGTGTGGTTTGACTAAGGTTTGACTCAGGTTTTATTATTAAACGTAAAATGGGTATTGGGCTTGGGTGTTATTTTGGGCCTTGGGTGTAGAGGTATGTTGGATTAGTTTTAAGTATGGTGGGCTGTAATTTGTTGTGTTGTAATATCAAGGGTCCGTTTGATATAGATACTTCACAAGGACTATTTTTCCAATGAGCTGAAACTTCAAGGACCATTCATGCCATTTTCCAAATTTACTTCAAGGGACTTAACCTACCATACCATAATAACACAAGGACCAAAGTTTGCATTTTTCCAAAATTTTAAAACACCAGGGACCAAACTTGCCAATTAGCCAAAGTACAGGGACCAATTTTGCAATTTTCCAAATCTTTTTACCCAAAGATCATTTATGATTTATTTTGACTTTTAAAGAGCTTGGGTTGACTTTTCTTTGAAATGACTAACCAGGGACTAGTTTTGTAAAACTTTGAAAGTTGGGGGACTGAAACTGCCAATTATGGAAATTTTGTTCATTTTTCGTTTATTTTCACTCGTTTTGCATTAGAAACATATAAAACACGATCTTCGGGATTTTCTTCGTATTTTGGTGCATTTTTGAGTGTTTTTAATCGTTTTGCAGTTCAGATTTGACTAAAAATGATGAGTATTTACACACTCATCACTCCCCTATACTAAACTATTGCTAGTCCCTAGCAATCTTTTTGAGAAAAATTAATGGATTTGAAGTCTCCTTACCAAAAGCCATCACTTCTGGAGTAGCCGAATGTTTTGGGTTCAAGTAAGAGTTATGGTCCATTCGATTACCATGTGATTTTTAGCAAACCACCAGCTTTCAACGGTTTTGATTTGTCTTTACCAGAAGCCGTTTGCTCCTGGACTAGCCAACTCTTGATGGAACAGTCAACATCTTGGTGAGTTGATTACCAATTATGGTTTTTCCACTGCCTTTACCACAAGCCATAATCTTGCGGGCTAGCTAACTCATTTACTATTGAGGACATGGGGAGTTGAGGAACCATACAATTTTGGGCAAATTGCAAGCCATCAACGGGTTTGAGCTATCTTTACCAAGAGCCGTTTGCTCCTGGATTAGCCAATCCTTTTGTCGTTTAGACACGGCGGATTGATAACCACAAAAAATTTGAAATAAAGTGAAAAAAAAATTTAAAATTTTGGCCAATCCTTTTGTCGTTTAGCCAATCCTTTTGTCGATAGAATTTTCCCCTCCCCCACACTTAGAATTGAATATTGTCCTCAATATTCAAAGTCCCGGCTATTATGCCGAATTTTTGAATGAACGACGAGAATATTAAAAGCTAACTGTGGGAACGTCATTTGTTATTTTTCACTTTATTTATACAAACACACATTTTTTTTGAAGGTATATACATCTCAAATAGCTGCAGGGGGTGGCCACTCCCCCACACTAGGGTGTTAGAAAGTAGACAGAAATCAGAGACACGGGTGAAAACCCATGTTGTTGCTACTGTTTTTTTTTATCGAGTCGCTAGCTTGACTCGATACCCGAATTCATTGGTCCATGGGGAAAGTTTGGAGGTCCGGGACAATAGGTGGTATGTCCCCTCCAAAATAATGTTTCAACCGATGCCCATTTACTTTGAAATTTGGACCGTCGTCTTGAGATAACTCGACGGTACCATAAGGATAAACTTTGGCAACGGTGAAAGGTCCAGTCCAGCGGGTTTCAAGCTTACCCGAAAAGATCTTTAATCGAGAGTTAAAAAGAAGGACTCGGTCACCAACGTTGAAAACACGATTCTTGATTTTGGAGTCATGGATCTTTTTTGTTTTCTCTTTATAGATTAAAGAGTTTTCGTAAGCTTGATCACGAAGTTCATTGAGTTGAACTTTCCTATGATCCCCCGCAGACTTAAGATCAAAATTGGCATTCTTCAAAGCCTAATAAGCCTTGTGCTCAAGCTCAATCGGTAGATGACAAGCTTTTCCATACACGAGCTTATAAGGAGTACACCCGATGGGTGTTTTATAAGCCGTGCGAAAAGCCCATAGAGCGTCGTCTAACTTATCCGACCAAGAGGCACGGTTTTCGCCTACGGTTCTTTCAAGAATCCTTTTGAAACCACGGTTTGAAACCTCCACTTGCCCACTTGTTTGTGGATGATAAGCGTTAGCAAGTCGGTGAGTGACACCATACTTGAGCATGACTTTTGCAAATTGTTCGTTGCAAAAGTGAGTACCGCGATCACTAATGATAGCGCGGGGAGTTCCAAACCTAGAGAATAATGATTTAAAAAATTTTACAACTACTCGGGCATCGTTGGTTGGGAGAGCTTTTGCTTCAACCCATTTTGACAAGTAGTCAACGGCCACGAGTATGTACTTGTTCCCTCGTGAAGACGGGAACGGCCCCATAAAGTCTCTGCCCCAAACATCAAAGATCTCACAAACTTGGATGACATTTTGTGGCCTTTCATCCCGTTGTGTGATCTTTCCTTGACGTTGACACGAGTTGGAAGATTTGACTAGGTCATGGGCGTCTTTGTAAATGGAGGGCCAATAAAAACCGGATTCAAAAACATTTCGAGCGGTGTAGTTCAGGCCATGATGTCCCCCGGTGGGCCCATTATGACAAGCCTTAATGATTTCCATGGCTTCTTGGCCATGAACACACCTTCGAATAACCTGATCCGCACAGATCTTAAACAGATAGGGATCGTCCCAAAAGTAGTGATTAACATCTTTGAACAACTTGCTCTTTTGGTGGGACGACATCCCTTTAACAACGAAATTCCCCGCATGATAGTTTGCAAAGTCGGCAAACCGTGGGGTACTAGAATCACCACGAGAGGAAATCACATTAAGTGTCTTGAGAGGAAACGTTTCATTTATTTCCTTTTTCTCGAGAACACCTTGATGAGGATTCTCCAATCTGGAAAGATGGTCAGCAGCGAGGTTCTCGGCTCCCTTTTTATCACGAATGATGATATCAAATTCTTGTAGGAGGAGAACCCAACGGAGCAATCTCGGCTTTGCATCTTGCTTGGCAAAGAGATATTTTAGAGCCGAGTGATCCGTGTACACTATGCATTTAGTCAAGATCAAATATGGCCGAAACTTCTCAAACGCATACACCACGGCTAGTAATTTTTTTTCCGTTGTGGTGTAATGAGCTTGAGCTTCGGTCAAGGTTTTGCTTGCATAATGAATCGGCTGAATGTGTTTGGTTTGTCGTTGCCCCAAGACCACACCTATTGCAAAGTCACTGGCATCACACATGAGTTCGAAAGGTAGGTCCCAATCGGGGGCAAATAGAATGGGTGCCTCGGTAAGCTTTTTCTTGAGAGTTTGAAAAGCTTCAATGCACTCATCGGAAAAGACAAATGGAGTCTCTTTTTCAAGAAGTCGGGTCATAGGCCTAGATATCTTTGAGAAATCTTGAATGAATCTACGATAAAAGCCGGCATGACCCAGGAAACTCCGAACACCTTTGACAGTAGTGGGAGGAGGAAGCTTAGCAATGACATCGATTTTAGCCTTATTGATTGAGGCAAAAGCAGTCAACTAAATTCAACCACGGATGTGGTCAATATAGTCAAACTCCTTAGGCTCAATGCTCCGTGGAAGTATAGGGCTTCCCCGGGTCGTTATGTCCCGACGAGGTGTGATGGTTATCAAGCGGGCTTGTGATCGGGTGAATTAGGATGGAAAGGGATTTGTGATTGATTACACTACTGATTTATACAATGAAATAGCTTAAATAAGCTATATTAACAAGGCTGGAAGTTTAGAAAAACCAGAAACGTTTAAAACCTAAAACGTATACGTTTACATTTTAAATTAACGTAAACGTACAAAATAAAACGTGAAAACTGAAATCTGAAAACCCCCAGGGGGTGAAAATGACTTTTTTACAAACCTAAGGATGAAATAAAATTTTTAGAAAAAGAAAATAAATTTTTACACTATTTAATTATTTATTATTAATTAAACACTATTTAATACTAATTATTAATATTTAAATTACTTAAATACAATATAATATTAATTTAATACTAGAAAAATGAAAATTAAATTTCTAAAATTATAAAATAACTAAAAACAAGTTTTAAAACAAAAAATATGTATTTTTGTCTTTTTGTGGTTTTTCTATTAATTAATTACTAATTATATATTAATAACCTAATTAAACTCATTTAAATTATAAAAAATAGAAAATGAACAGTAAAAATTCTAGGAAAATTCCTAAAATTATATTATATTATATAAAAGCTAGGAAAAATATAAAAACTAGGGTTTACTTAATAAAAACTAATTTTGCTATTTAAAACTTAAATATTAATTAATTACTAATAAAACTAATATTAATTCTAATAAAAACTAAATGACAAAATAAAAATATGAAAAATTTACTAAAAATACTTTAATATAAAAGGTAATTAATAAAAATATAAAAATGCCAAGTACTTAATAAAAATCTAAAAATGAAAATTAAAATTTAAATTACATTAAATAGAAACTATCACTTATTTTTAAATTGGGTTTTCTTGATTTTTCTTTTACAAATCTATTTTACACCTAAAAACAACTAACATATTTTTAAATGGGACAGAAAAGATGGGCAATTCCTAGTGGGGTCCACAATGATTAAGGTCAAACAAAGGGTCAAACCTTGAAGCCTACCAGGGGGGGTTCAAAGAACCAAAATTGTGGATGTGGGGCCCACTGTGGTGGTTAGAAACTACCACCAAAGGTGGTGGTGTGGTGGTGTATCTGCTGATGCAGGGGATAACCTCCCCCTGCAGCTGACTTTGGAGGAAGGTAGGGCCCAGAGGAAAATTACTAAAAATGAAAGGATGGTGGAATCTCAAAGATGAGCTGGGGGGTTACATCATATCAAAAGCTCAGAGCTTGAACCTCAATACAAAAATCTACAAAATTATTGACAAAATTATTGCAAGTTTTGCAAAATCTAAGAACACACAACTTTGACTTTTTATAGAAACTTGATGTTTTTGACTTTTGTGGTTTTTGATCCTACTTTAATGACTGACTAAGTAATATTATGCTATATTGAGGCTAAGTAAAGCTACTTTAACCAATTATGAATGGAATTGATGGGATGTGGAAACCTAAAACACAACAGATGACAGATAATGGGGTTTTGGGTGGGATTTTGACTATTGGTTGTTTAAGGTACCATTTTTATGATTCCTAGGGCCTAACTAAACCTAATACAGGTTATCTACACCAAAACAACAATACAACAACAACAACAAAAATACACCAATCAAGCTATATCCAAACACCCCTATAACTTGACTGTTTTTGTGATTTCAAAGGAAATGAGGGATAAAGGCTGTGAAACAGACCCACAGGGTTCTAATATGATGTACTAAGATGATTTAATCACATAAACACCAAAAATAAAAGCAAAGACACAGTGAAACATTTACAAGCTAATTATGGCAGTTAAAAGCTAAATAGGAGCAACCACAAGTTCTAGTGTACCAATGAACAAAAAGTGGATCCAAACCCACTTACATACTCTATAACATCATAAATAAGCAGTAGAGAAGCACTGGAACAGTAACATGGAAAAATGAAAAAGAATGCTTACAAAGAATCCAAGCATAAATCAAGGTAACAAAGTACTCAAATCATTCCCCTACACTCCCCATGGAGTTCTAAACCAATACCCTCCTTTCTTTCTGCCTTTCTTCTTGATTTTCTTATTATTTTTTTTCTTTTGTATTTTCTCTATTTTTAATGAAACTGAAGCTTAAACTGAAACTTGAGATTCAGGACTGAAAAACTTGTATTAATTCATATGGAAACAAATTACAAACTAAAGTTTTGATTGAAATATAAAGTTACAATGAAATTGAAACAACTAATTTTAACTAAGAATCTATTCTACACTACTGCTACACTAATTGATAAGTTTCTTCTCTTTTTTCCTTTCTTTTATAGGCCTTGGAGGTCCACAAAGACTTTCCCATTAGTTCCTGAGCCGTTGGATGGCTTCTAGATGATCACAGCCTTTAAATGGCTTTTTGGCGGGAAAAGCTAATGGGGCAGGTTTGAGTGGGTTTGGTGAGTGTAGGTGAGGCATTAAATGAGGGGAGGGCATGATGAGTGAGAGGTTGAGTGTTTGGTGGAATTGGTGAGAATTTGGGAGGCGGGGGGAGACAAAGCACCAGGGATGAGGGGAAAGTTAGGGACGATGAACAGTAATTGGTGAGGGGGTTTGACTGGTGGGTTGACCGGGTATAATATTAGAGGGTGTGGGCCGGATTTGTTTGGGCTTGGGGGTTTTGTATGGTGGACTGGACTTTTGGTTTTGGTATTTGGTTTATGGTTTATGATTTTACAAAAGGGTCCGTTTGGTGTAGCATGTTAATTCACAAGGACCATTTTTGTAAAAGCTGAAAATCCCAAGGACTGAATTTGTAATATCCCCAAAGGTAGTACAAGGGTTAATTCCTGCCAAATATGAATAATCAAAGGACCATAATTTGTAATTTCCAAAAATTTAAATCCCAGGGACCAAAAATGGCAAGTGTGAAACTTCAGGGACCAAAAGTGTAAATTCTCAAAACTTTTTACCCAAGGACTATTTTTGATAAATTTTGACTTTAAAAGGACTTGGGTTGATTTTTCTTGCAAAATAAATGCTCCGGGAATAGTTTTGTCAATTTTTGAAAGTTGAGGGACTGAAACTGCCAATTATGCAAACTTTGTACGTTTTTCATCTGTTTTTACTCATTTTGCATCTAAAACACATAAAACACAATTTTGAAATATTTTTAGTATTTTGATGCATTTCTGAGTGTTTTTGTATGTTTGCAGTTCAGATTTGACCAAAAATGATGAGTGTTTGAGCACTCATCAATCCCCCACACTAAAATATTGCTAGTCCCTAGCAATAAACTATTTTAAAAACTCAATGGATTCTAAACTCTTTACCAAAAGCCATCACTTCTGGAGTAGCCAGATGTATCGATTCAAGTAAGAACTATGGTCCACCTGATAACCATGTGATTTTGAGCAAACCACCAGCTGTCAACGGATTTGATTTGTCTTTACCAAAAGCCGTTTGCTTCTGGACTAGCCAACTCTTGATGGACCTAGTCAACATCTTGGTGAGCTGATTACCAATTATGCATTTTCCACTGCCTTTACCACAAGCCATAATCTTGCGGGCTAGCCAACTCATTCACTTTGTGGGATATGGCGAGCTGATTTACCATACAATTTTGGGCAAATTGCAAGCCATCAACGGATTTGATGTATCTTTACCAAGAGCCGTTTGCTCCTGGATTAGCCAATCCTTTTGTCGTTTAGACATGACGGACTGATAACCACAAAAATTTTGAAACTTTAGTGAAAATTTTTAAAATTTTTTGAAATTTTGGCCAAAACGGGGGTACTAGATAGTAAAATGTGATAAAATTCGCTAGAATAGCGAAATACCCCTCCCCACCCCACCCCCCCACACTTAGAATGAATATTGTCCTCAATATTCAAAGTCCAGGCTATTATGCCGACTCTTTGAACGTAAAAGGGCAACATTACAAGCTAAATGTGGAAAACACCATTTTGTTTTTTCACTTTATTGGTAACCATAGCATGGGTGACTCCCCCACACTTAGGTTGAAAACCCTATAAGCATGCTACTGTTTTTGTTTACCGAGTCGCTAGCTTGACTCGACCCCGAATTCATTTGTCCTTGAGGAAGCATGATGTGGAAGAAACAATCTCAATCGGACTTTCATTCAAGATGTTTGGACAAACATTTGAAGCACGTGAAAGTTCCACACCGATGAGATATACAGACCCAGGCTTAAA
Organism: Artemisia argyi; assembly: GCA_030686995.1. Lineage (NCBI taxonomy): Eukaryota > Viridiplantae > Streptophyta > Magnoliopsida > Asterales > Asteraceae > Artemisia > Artemisia argyi. The sequence goes on along the minus strand of CM060700.1, from coordinate 167,803,085 downwards.
AGAGTATAAACTATAAGCGGTGATGCCGGGGTCAAAAATAATGTCTTCATTCCCGAAGGAATGAAGAACAGGAGAAGTCACCCTGTAGGTGAAGAAAGGAAGAAAGATCTTTATGACAATCAAGATTGACTCATCATCATCAGAAAGAGAATTCATGATTGGTGTATCATGAATCTCATCATTTAGGCTCGTATGATCTAGACATATTATGGTTGGGAGGGTTGGGATTTTGATATCAATCAAATTCTCAAGGTTGAGAATATTTCCCTCCGGAAAACAAAGATCAACTTTGTCTAGATCAAAGTGAAAGTTATCATACTCCGGTGGTGATATGATATGAGTGAGTTCACCGGAGAACTCCTCAAAGGTGAATAAATCATATACGGGGAGAGAAATTTGAGAATGAGAAGTGGTACTGCCACTAATCTTCTCTCCCATATGATCAAAGGTAAAGGCTTCAAATTCCGGTATAAGATCATCGGAAAGAATGTGACTATCCTTAATGAGGATAGGAGATGAAATAGGTTTCATATTGAAAGCCTCAATTTTAGAGATGAGGAGATTGACATTCAATAATGTTGCATGAAGTGCTTCATCCTTGATTTCAGTGTCAATCTCATCATTCTCTTCTTCTAAGCTAACTAGCTTAGAAGGTAATTCTTCCATAAACACGATGTCTCCACAAGATAACGAATCGTCATCAGTAGAATCGGAGAACATATCAACATGATCAGTTGGGAAGAATAGAGGAGGAGGAATATCACACAAATGATCAAGAGTTCCCTGTGACTCTCTTGGGATTGGAACAAGGTTCTCAACACTAGACTTTATGAATTCGTCCGATTCCTTTTGAGGAACAGTGTCAAGATGCTCGTCCCCCATGCTCAGAGAGTGAGTGGGAACCTCGGGTGTGATAACAGTGGGTTGAGATGGAATCTCAACTGATGGAATCTCATCTGATGAACCTGATGAATCTTTATAAAATCCAAGGATATCAACGATATCCTCATCATCACTATCATCAGGAATGAAACGGAATCGAGAGCTAGATCTGGCTGCTTTTTCTTTTGCTATTGATTCCCTAATAGATTTTTCATAAGCATCTTGGGAATTTATTTTAGCAGCCTGTTCATCAGCTAAAAATTCTTCCATCGATTTTTGTTTTGGATTATCTGGGGTATGTGTGATTCCTCTCAAATCTTTCACTAAATCCAAAAGATCAAGGAGAAGACTTTGAGGAATTAGTGGAGATGGAGGTTCGTCATAATACGATGTGTCAAAAGTGTTACAAGGAAATGTATTCCTTGTTTGACAATCGGAGCTGAAGTGTGGACCTCCACAGTAATCACAACAGTAAAACTGATGTGGCTGTGAGTTGTATGTGCTAGAGTCATAATCGTTATCAGGAAACTGCTCATAGACAAGTGTGTTTCCCGATTGACAATCATAACTGTAGTGTGAACCACCATAGTACTCAAAATAGTAAAACTGTTGAGTCTCATAGTGTGGTAACTGATGGAATGAATCAGTCGTGTCATGGTAGGAATAGGGATCTTGGTTATAGACAGACCCGTTTTCTGACTCTACCATGCTACAACCGGGGCAATTACCACCAGTATAAGAACTACCACACAACTGGCAAATCAGAAAGTGTGGATGAGATATAGAAAGAATCAAATGTGTATAGAGGGTGAGGAAATAAGAATCAAAAGGGTAGGAGGGTGAAGAAGGATATTTTTGGTGTTTTTGGAAAACATTTTATACAAATGATAAAGAAAATGTTTTTGTGTTCGTTGAAAACTGAGTTTAAAATGTTTTCGGGAACAGTTTTGTTTTTATATGATAATAATAAGAAAATATGAACAAGAATAGATAAATATACAATGGACGTATATCCAGGTTCACTGATACGCTAAACCGTTTAGAATAGCGCGCACACCTCCCCGGCAGCGGCGCCAAAATTTGATTGAGTCAAAAGCAGTCAACTAAAGTCAACCACAGATGTGGTCAATATAGTCAAACTCCTTAGGCTCAATGCTTCGTGGATGTATAGGGCTTCCCCGGGTCGTTATGTCCCGACGAGGTGTGATGGTTATCAAACGAGCTTGTGATCGGGTGAATTAAGATGGAAAGGGATTTGTGATTGATTACACTACTGATTTGTACAATGAAATAGCTTAAATAAGCTATATTAACAAGGCTGGAAGTTTAGAAAAACCAGAAACGTTTAAAACCTAAAACGTATACGTTTACATTTTAAATTAACGTAAACGAACAAAATAAAACGTGAAAACTGAAATCTGAAAACCCCCAGGGGGTGAAAATGACTTTTTTACAAACCTAAGGATGAAAGAAAATTTTTAGGAAAAGAAAATAAATTTTTACACAATTTAATTATTTATTATTAATTAAATACTATTTAATACTAATTATTAATATTTAAATTACTTAAATACAATATAATATTAATTTAATACTAGAAAAATGAAAATTAAATTTCTAAAATTATAAAATAACTAAAAACAAGTTTTAAAACTAAAAATATGTATTTTTGTCTTTTTGTGGTTTTTCTATTAATTAATTACTAATTATATATTAATTGCCTAATTAAACTAATTTAAATTATAAAAAATAGAAAATGAACAGTAAAAATTCTAGAAAAATTCCTAAAATTATATTATATTATATAAAAGCTAGGAAAAATATAAAAACTAGGGTTTACTTAATAAAAACTAATTTTGCTATTTAAAACTTAAATATTAACTAATTACTAATAAAACTAATATTAATTCTAATAAATACTAAATGACAAAATAAAAATCTGAAAAATTTACTAAAAATACTTTAATATAAAATGTAATTAATAAAAATATAAAAATGCCAAGTACTTAATAAAAATCTAAAAATGAAAATTAAAATTTAAATTACATTAAATAGAAACTATCACTTATTTTTAAATTGTTTTTCTTGATTTTTCTTTTACAAATCTATTTTAAACCTAAAAACAACTAAATTTTGTGAAAACAATTTTTTTACAACTTAAAAATAAGCACTGTGGATGCTTATTAGCACCACAGTTGACTTTTGTTGACTAAATAAGCAAATAAGCTCAAATCAGCTTAAGTGGGAACCACTATGGGTGATTCTAGTTCAAACTAGTATGTTGGACATGATTAAGCAACAAAAAGCAAATTTGGTCCACAGAATAAGCAAATAAGCCACAATAAGCTCAAAGACTTCTTATTCCAATATTGAAAATGGGACATAAAAGATGGGCAATTCCAAGTGGGGTCCACAATGATTAAGGTCAAATAAAGGGTCAAACCTTGAAGCCAACCAGGGGGGTTCAAAGAACCAAAATTGTGGATGTGGGGCCCACTGTGGTGGTCAGAAACCACTACCAAAGGTGGTAGTGTGGTGGTGTATCTGCTGATGCAGGGGATAACCTCCCCCTGCAGCTGACTTTGGAGGAAGGTGGGGCCCAGAGGAAAATTACTAAAAATGAAAGGATGGTGGAATCTCAAAGATGAGCTGGGGGGTTACATCATATCAAAAGCTCAGAGCTTGAACCTCAATACAAAAATCTACAAAATTATTGCAAGTTTTGCAAAATCTGAGAACACACAACTTTGACTTTTTTTAGTAACTTGATGTTTTTTACTTTTGTGGATTTTGATCCTACTTTAATGACTGATTAAGTAATATTATGCTATATTGAGGCTAAGTAAAGCTACTTTAACCAATTATGAATGGAATTGATGGGATGTGGAAACCTAAAACACAACAGATGACAGATAATGGGGTTTTGGGTAGGATTTTGACTATTGGTTGTTTAAGGTACCATTTTTATGATTCCTAGGGCCTAACTAAACCTAATACAGGTTATCTACACCAAAACAACAATACAACAACAACAAAAGTACACCAATCAAGCTATATACAAACACCCCTATAACTTGACTGTTTTTGTGATTTCAAAGGAAATGAGGGATAAAGGCAATGAAACATACCCACAGGTTTCTAATATGATGTACTAAGATGATTTAATCACATAAACACCAAAAATAAAAGCAAAGACACAGTGAAGCATTTACAAGCTAATTATGGCAATTAAAAGCTAAATAGGAGCAACCACAAGTTCTAGTGTACCAATGAACAAAAAGTGAATCCAAACCCACTTACATACTCTATAACATCATAAATAAGCAGTAGAGAAGCACTGGAACAATAACATGGAAAAATGAAAAAGAATGGTTACAAAGAATCCAAGCACAAATCAAGGTAACAAAGTACTCAAATCATTCCCCTACACTCCCCATGGAGTTCTAAACCAATACCCTCCTTTCTTTCTGCCTTTCTTCTTGATTTTCTTATTATTATTATTTTTCTTTTGTATTTTCCTCTATTTTTAATGAAACTGAAGCTTAAACTGAAACTTGAGATTCAGGATTGAAAAACTTGTATTAATTCATATGGAAACAAATTACAAACTAAAGTTTTGATTGAATATAAAGTTACAATGAAATTGAAACAACTAATTTTAACTAAGAATCTATTCTACACTACTGCTACACTAATTGATAAGTTTCTTCTCTTTTTTCCTTTCTTTTAAAAGCCCTGGAGGTCCACAAAGACTTTCCCATTAGTTCCTGAGCCGTTGGATTGCTTCTAGATGATCACAACCTTTGAATGGCTTTTTGGCGGGAAAAGCAAATGGGGCAGGTTTGAGTGGGTTTGGTGAGTGTAGGTGAGGCATTAAATGAGGGGAGGGCATGATGAGTGGGAGGTTGAGTGTTTGGTGGAATTGGTGAGAATTTGGGAGGAGGGGGGAGACAAAGCACCAGGGATTAGGGGAAAGTTAGGGACGATGAACAGTAATTGGTGAAGGGGTTTGACTGGTGGGTTGACCGGGTATAATATTAGAGGGTGTGGGCCAGATTTGTTTGGGCTTGGGGGTTTTGTATGGTGGACTGGATTTTTGGTTTTGGTATTTGGTTTATGGTTTATGATTTTACAAAAGGGTCCGTTTGGTGTAGCATGTTAATTCACAAGGACCATTTTTGTAAAAGCTGAAAATCCCAAGGACTGAATTTGTAATATCCCCAAAGGTAGTACAAGGGTTACTTCCTGCCAAATATGAATAATCAAAGGACCATAATTTGTAATTTCCAAAAATTTAAATCCCAGGAACCAAAAATGCCAAGTGTGAAACTTCAGGGACCAAAAGTGTAAATTCTCAAAACTTTTTACCCAAGGACTATTTTTGATAAATTTTGACTTTAAAAGGACTTGGGTTGATTTTTCTTGCAAAATAAATGCTCAGGGACTAGTTTTGTCAATTTTTGAAAGTTGAGGGACTGAAACTGCCAATTATGCAAACTTTGTACGTTTTTCATCTGTTTTTACTCATTTTGCATCTAAAACATATAAAACACAATTTTGAAATATTTTTAGTATTTTTGATGCATTTCTGAGTGTTTTTGTATGTTTTGCAGTTCAGATTTGACAAAAAATGATGAGTGTTTGAGCACTCATCACTTATCAACCTCAATCCCACTCTTGGAAATCTTATGGCCAAGGACAATTCCTTCCTTGACCATGAAATGACTTTTCTCCCAATTTAGACTAAGATTGGTGTCTTCACACCTTTGAAGCATTTTGTCTAAATTGGAGAGACATGATTCGAATGAATTCCCAACGACCGAAAAATCATCCATGAAGACCTCCATTGTTTTCTCGATCATGTCGTGAAAAATGGCCATCATGCATCTTTGAAATGTGCCCGGAGCATTGCACAAGCCAAAAGTCATGCGTCAATAAGCAAATGTTCCGTATGGACACGTGAAAGTCGTTTTTTCTTGATCTTGAGGATCGATGGGAATTTGGAAATAACCCGAAAAACCGTCAAGGAAACAATAGTATTTGTTTCCCGCCAATCTTTCGAACACTTGATCCATGAAAGGTAATGGAAAGTGGTCTTTATGGGTGGCATAGTTTAATTTTCGATAATCAATGCAAACGCGCCAACCCATTACCAATCGAGTAGGAATTAACTCATTATCATCATTTTTTACAACCGTTATGCCACCTTTCTTGGGCACACAATGAACGGGACTCACCCAAGGACTATCCAAAATAGGGTAAATCAAGCCGGCATCAAGAAGTTTTATGACCTCCTGCTTGATAACCTCATGAATTTTAGGATTTACCCTTCTTTGTTGTTGAACCGCCGGTTTAAAGTCATCCTCCATCAAAATCTTGTGCATACAAAATTCCGGGTTAATACCCTTGATGTCGGAAAGTCTCCAAGCAATTGCTCGCTTGTGTGACTTTAAAACCTTGAGAAGAGCGGTTTTGTTTTCCTCATTCAAGTCTTTAGCAATTATGATGGGAAACTTATCGTCACCCTCCAAAAATGCGTACTCGAGATGAGGCGGAAGTTCCTTGAGTTCGACCTCAGGAAACTCATCAGTTTCTTCAACATCTTTGACTTCCACATTATGAAGTTCTTTTGGAGGAAGAGATGATGGATCATCATTAAGCAACTTCTCAAGTAGAAGTATATCTTCCTCGGGATTGATAGAATCATGATCAACATGAGAATCACATGACAAACAAGCTTCAATTTCTTCCCAAATGAAGTCACCTCCCAGAAATGGAGTAAGAGAGGGGGGAGAGACATCAATGGAAGAATTGATTGATCCTTGCACATTTAACACTTCTTCAAAATGGTCATCGCATGCAAAATCGATGACATCAAGTCGGTTGATTTCTTCTCGTTCAAGGTCGAGAAGATCTTTTGAAGTGTTTTCAATGTTAATGACCAATTTTTCATCGCCAAATCTTAGAGTCATTTCACCTTCGAAGACGTTAATTAGAGCACGAGCCATTTTTAAGAATGGTCTTCCCAAAATAAGGGGGATACGAGGATCGACATCAAAATCAACGACTATGAAGTCGGCAGGAAAATGGAACTTGCCAACCTTTTCAAAGACATCTTCAGCAATACCCTTCGGAATCGTAACCGAACGGGTTGCTAATTCTAGAGTCATTCGTGTTGGAGTAAGCTCGGGAAGTGAAAGTTTTTGCCAAATAGAGAAAGGCATGAGGTTTATGCTAGCACCAAGATCGGCCAAGGTGAAGCATTCCTCAAGCTTTTGGAAATCACATGGAATGAGAAATTTTCCGGGGTCTCCTAATTTTTCGGGAAGTTTCTTCAGGAGAACCGCCAAACAATTTTCATTTAAACGAGTTTTGGTGAGTTCAAATAGTTTCTCTTTATTACTTAGAAGACTCTTGAAAGTGTAAGCAAACTTGGGCATATAGAGAAGAGCATCCGCGAAACTAATGTCGAAGTGTAATTTTTGAAAAATTTCAAGGAACTTTTTCATTTGATCATTAGTTTGCTCACGGAGTCTTTGATCATTTAAACGTGAAGGATCCGGTATTGAAGCTTTTGGTTGAACGGGATTTTCCGAGGGTTCAAAAACAATTCCCGGTTTAGACTTGGTTTTTGGGACAACATGAGGTTGGACGTGTGCGGTACTTCGTGTGCTAGTAATTTGCACTTTGTCCTTTGTTGCCTCATGTTCACGTTCCACTACCTCGGGAGGAGAAGAAGATGAGGTGGTAGGAATCGCGGGTCCATCATAAGAAACTCCACTACGGGTTGTGATCGCCTTTACATCGCCCTTCGGGTTGGTGATTGTGTTGCTTGGTAGCTTTCCCGATCCCGAAGGTCGATCATTTAAAGACTTCTTTAGTTCAGAAATTTCACTGATCAACAACCTGTTTGTTTCTTCTTGAGCTTTCATAAATTGTTTCAATAACTCATCGGTTGCTGATGGAGTTTGAACAACGGTTTGATTTTGATGAGAAAAATTTTGAGCTCGGTTGTTTTGATTGAAACCTTGATTTTGAAAATTTCCATGGTTTTGATTACCATGAAAATTGTTTCCTTGATTGAAATTACCATAACCTTGGTTCCTATTCAAGTTTCCTTGATTTTGAGAACTTTGGTTGTAATTTCCCCCATGATTTTGAAATTGATTCATAGGGGCCTGAAATTGGTTTTGAACATTCGGATTTCTTTGTTGTTGATTTTGATTGAATCGATTTGGATTATTGGGTTGAGAAAAACCGGGTGGACCACTTTGATTGTTAGCACGGTAATTTGGTTCCATTTGAGGACGGTATTGGTTACCTCCTTGGTTAGAACTACCAGCTATTGCATTGACTTCAAATGGATTGCCATCGGTGGCAGTACAATTGTAGTAAGCGTGTGGACCACCACAAGTAACACAAACGTCAACCTTTCTGACTTCCGCAGGTTGAGAAGAAACTTTCTTTGTTTTGGTGAGAACCAAAGCATGAATAGCTTCCGTGACCTTGTCAAGTCTAGCATCGGTGCTAGATTGAGCCACGGGTGATGAGGAAGAAGGACCAACATTAACTTGTGAAACAACCTATTTGCTTCCTGGAATGCGGACCTTAGACTTGTTTTCAATGATCATCAAAGCATCTTTGGTGGTTCGATTCAAGAAGTTGCCTCCCGCGGAGGTGTTAAGAGAGTCTTGATCGACTTGGCTCATACCATTATAGAAAGTGTCGAGTTGCATTAACTCGGAGAAACCGTGATGAGGACATTTACGAAGCATGTCCTTGTAACGATCCCATGCCTCACCGAGTGATTCATCGAATTTCTGAGTGAATTTCATGATCTCATTCTTGAGAGCGGTGGTTTTAGATAGAGGAAAGAACTCATTCACAAACTTCTTGACCAAATCTTCCCACGTTTCAATCGATCGAGGGGTTGTTTGTCTAGCCAATTTTTGGCAGCCCCATCGAGGGAAAACGGGAAGAGAAGAAGTTTGATAGCTTCCTTAGGGACATTTTTGCATTTGATGGTGGACGTGATTTTGTTAAACCATCGAATGTGATCCTGAGGATCGTCCCTCTCGAAACCATAGAATTGACGCGAGGTGACTAAGTTTATCAACCCCGTCTTAAGCTCGAAATTGTCAGCCACGATGGCTGGAATGATGATAGCATCTCCGTAACCCTCGATGGGTTCTTGGAGAAGCTCATTCATAGTGAGCTCGGCCGCCATGGGAATAGTACGAATCTCGGGTTCGACTATTCGATTGGTACGTCGTCGATTACGCCTTCTTCTTGGAATGTTATTAAGCGATTTCAAAGGACTTGTTGACGTAGATGAACGTGTGCGCATGCACCACAAAAATATCAATTAAAACAATACCACTTTAACGACAAGGGAACTTAAACCAATAATCAAGAACGCAAGGTTAACTTCTAAAGAAAAACGCACAAAGGAGAGGGAGAGAAGAATGGATCTCTCACTGGGCGAAGTTCGTAGGATCGCCACATACCATTTCGACTCCTCTTAAAGTGTGTTTCTCGTTTAAAAGTTTTCCAAAACGCAAGTGATACAAAGGAAAGTTTTGATCTTTGGTTTGGGAACTTATTATGGTCACACCCCCAGTTGGTAGGTGTTCTGCCTTTGTTTGCGGTGGTAAGATTTTATTGTTGTAATTATTAAACAATGAAACGGGAAAATGTTTTTGTGTTTTTCTTAACTTTTATAGATATAATACATATACTAGAAACAAAAGAAATATATATTTTTTTTATACGTTTTATAAAAGCGTAACTTCTTGCGAAGGTTCTACAAGACTAATCGTCTAAACCTTATCGAGACTTTCGACACACAGCCTCCCCGGCAGCGGCGCCATTTGATTCGTTGTGTTTTGGTGTGTGCAAACAACAATTTATCAAAATATCAACAAACGTGAGGTTTAATTTGTCGTGTGACAAATAAACGTGAAGTAATACGAGTAAACTGTTTAGGAAAACGATTACCTCGCAAAACTTGTGAAAGTGATATTCAAATTGTGAGACCGGAAAGTGATTTCCCATGTCGTACCCCAACGAGGTGTGAATGGAAAGCTTCGAATGAGGTTGGGATTAAAATCTTGTATGATTGGAAAGGTTATTTGGTGTTATGATACGTTAAATTAACGAAATTGGAAAATTAACGAACGAAGGTAAAATAAATTAACCTAAGGCAACTTAATGAACTAGGAAAAACCTAAAACACTACGGAAATCATAATTAGTTATCGGGATTCCTAAAACGTTACCTAAATTAGAAACGTGACGTTTAATAAAAAATTACGCGAGTGCGCAAAATAAAACGCGAATTTTAAGCTACGAAGGTCCTACGGGTTTCTAGTTAATTTTCTAACGCACTAAAAGACAAAAGAAAATTTAAAAAAAAAAGAAAAATAAATTTTCAAATAAAATTCTATTTATTACAAATTAAAAACTAATTAACACAAATTAAATTATAATAAATAAACTACAACTGCTAAAAATATGAAACTTTTTCTGGAAATTATTTTATACTAATATTAACTTAAGAAAAATGCCAAATCAGAATTTGCTTGTACCCATAAGCTGTTATAAGCTCAAACAGCCAAATAAGCTCAAAAGGCATAAGAGAAAATGTCACTTTAAAACAATTTAGGAAACAAAACTAACAAGAAAAGACCCAAGGGCACGTTGGTATGTGATGTTGTGTTGTATTTTTGTGTGAAGGGGAGGTCAGGGGTTCGACCCTGCCTCTTGACTTTTTGCAAAAATATATATTTTTTTTTACTTTTCTTTTTTTTTTTTAATTTCACAACATCAATCACAAACATGATTTTGGACAATAAACAATTAATAACTGAAACAATTCCATGATTTCAGATCAGCTTTTAAAATCAAGATTTAGTTTCAAAGTATTTGTTCCCTCTTTCTTTTTGTGACTGCCAAGTTTCAAGCCAAAACAAATAAGCTTAAACAAGCTTATCACATGTGTTACAACATTAAACTACAAAAATAACAATGACAACAGCAAGAACAAGAGCAAAAATCTCAAGTGAAAACAAGGATCATCCAATAAGAACATCAACAAGGCTGCTGTAGCAGCAGGTAAAAAGAGACTCACGGATGGCTTATAAATAAGCCCTGAATAAACAGTTAAGCTAATCCTAAAACTAATCCTCTATACCTACCTAGGTGTCTTCCTAAATCAACAATTAATAATCCCTAATACTTACAAATGAATCATCTAAGAGCAAACCAACTTTTGTAAAAACTAGTGCAAGGTAAAACCCTTCCCTGCAGTCCTGTTTGAGCAGTAGTGGGACCCTCAATAAAATTCACAAAAATGAAATGAACTTGGGATTCAAAAGTTGAGGTGGGGGGTTGTTCCCTGTAAAAATTTCAAGATCTAGTTCTTATCCCTAAATTCACTAAAATTCCTGGAAAATCAGAGATTCTACTCCTAGATCAACTTTTCACTTTTAAAAAAAAAAACTTGCAAGGTTGACTTCTGTTAGAGTTGGTTAATCACAATTGATCACATGATGTTTGTTTGGACTTAAGCAACCTAATTTTACCAATTACACCTAACTTAGAAGTGATCTTCAAAGTTTGAGGGCTAAACTTCACCACAGATGAACTGTAGGTAAGAATGGACTAGAGATTGACTTTTACCTTAAGATTGCCAAATATTAACACTAAACTCAACTGCTATAGACCTAGGTGCAATAAACCAATCAACTAAGAACCTTGATTCTACCTACAGTATACCCAAAGACATTTATCCAAACACCCCTATTTGTAACAGATTAAGTAATTTAGAGTTACAAGTTGAGAATGTAAACTATGAAATCACTATCTTAGGCTGTATTAACATAAATCAGACATAATTATACTAAATTAGGTAAATGCAATGAACTAAGGAAGATTGTAAAAAGAAACAATGAGATAAAAAAATTACTTGGCTTCCAGAGGTGGAACAACTGAGTACTAGTATCCAATACATACCCTAATGCTCCCATGAGCTCTATACCATATCCCATGCCCATATCTGCTACTGCTACTTCTTTTCCTTCAACAATGCTTCATATCTTTTTTTTTTTTTTTTGAAATTTTTTTTTCTCTCTCTTTTTCTTTTCTGAATTTCAACTTTCTTTTGATTCAAATAATCTTAACAAACTTAAACAACCATTCAATGAGACTTTGAAATTTAACAAGCAGAACTTAAAAGATGATGCGTGGGAATCGCACCTTGCTTTACCTCTCGAGGGATCTCGCGAGGCTTACAACCCCCACCAGGCACTGTACCTGATCGTTGTAGTATAGTATAGTGACAAGTACCGGGGGATTGATCGTTCAGCTTAGGAATAGTGTCGCTAGGATTAGAAAGCCTAATTAATAGTTCTAGAGATGGAAGATGATTATTTTTGTGTTTTTATATTTTATGAAAGCAAGTAAAATCTCGGGTTTTGAAGGAGTGGGCGGAATTAGTTGCTAATCAACTAACCCAAAAACTACTTTATAACTAATTAACTAATGAAAATGAAATTAAACTAATATTAAACTAAGGTTGTGAGCAGTGGTTGGAGAAATTGTGTTTACTTAGACTTCATTACTCCCTAGATATCTTTTACATGTTAATTACTTGTTACACTTGTATGAATGACGGGTTGTATTCCTTAATACCATTCGTGGAGTGGCATACATAACTCCCCAACTCTATGAGCTCTTATCTCCTCCTACACCATGACCCAGCACAACTATATGGATTGTAAACAGTGGCTCATGCATTAAATACAACCAATAAAGACCTAGTACGCCTCGGTTCATGTTTCTTAAGACGTTCAAGCATGTTACCATTTGGAGATCTGCCAGTTTTCTTAAGCCTAACATATAATATCATTCATTCAAAACAAGAATAGACAAGTAATCAACACATAATCAACATCTAGGTTTCATTAGATCTAAGCAAACACAAAGGAAATTTAGCCTAGCATAGTAGAATTAAGATAAGAACAAAAGATAGACAACCAACACATAGACATATTGATTGAATTAAGAGTATACTTATCTCAATTACAATGCAAGGTCTCAAGGGTTTGGATCCCTTGAAAAACCTGTAAAAGAGGCACCAAAATCGTCTTTAGGGTTTCACCAAAACTTCTCTCTCTTTAATGAAAAAACTAGAAAACTATATATAGGAAAATCGTCCTGACGGCGTCAAGAGTAAAATCTGACGCCGTCAACTCGCCGCCATATACTTCCTCGGACGCCCTAGATCCAATCGTGACGGCCTATGTGACGCCGTCACCACCCTCGGTAAATTAATCTTGGTCATTTTGACGCCGTCATCTCTTCATCTGACGCCTTCACAACCTTCGGTAAAATATTCATCCTTTCTGACGCCGTCAAGAGTAAATTCTTGACGCCGTCACCTTGTAATTCCAGCTTGGATTTGGTACTTTGTTGTTTTCTTCACTTTATGCTCCAAAAACGTCCAAAATAGCCTCTTTTCCAGAATTCACTCTCCAAACACCTAAAATCACAAAAGGAACGATTTAGGGCAATATTTGATCAAATAAATTCGGATTCGGGCTTAAATGACCCCCTAAAAACGGATCATTTTTCGCCTCATCATATACCCTTACACTTGAGATTTGCTTGTCCTCAAGCAAATGAGCTTTTATTCTACTCAAAAGACAAGTTAGGGGTCATTTAACACTAATATAAAAGTAATTACAACAAATAATCGTTCCACTAAAGACCAATAGACAAGCACGGAGGTCATACACAAGCACCTCACAAATAGTGTTTAGATACTCACATCTCTCGGGTGTAATAAAGTAATATAACATTATGGAAATGGAAGATATCTCTCACTACCTGTCATAGCAAAATAGATTACCATAGGCTTGGGAAAGGATCAAACCTCCACCACATGGCGTAAGCACCTAGGATAAACTATCAAAGAGGTCTTTTAAAGGGTTATAACGTTAGGTGTAGGGATATGAATTACACGGTTTTGTTGGATAAAGGGAATTTTACTGGTGGCGAGTTAACAATCTTAGTTAATTACATGTACAAGATGGCGTTGCTAAGCCAAGACTAGACTCGACTTAAGCTAATAAATGAAAAATAACTAAAAACATAAAATGAACATAGAATGAAAACGGGATGGTAGTCCGTATGTTTTTTCTCTCTTTATTTTCTATTTTTTTTTTCTTTTTCTTGATTTTTTCGATTTTTTTTTTTTTTTTTTTTTTTTTTTTTTTTTTTTTTTCATACACTCTTACCCTACCATCCAAAATAATACATCATAGGGGATGAGAATTCCCCTTACACTTGAATCTTTACATACTTTACATTAAACTATTCTAATGACTCGAATTAAGAAAATCAAAACACTTGGAGTACTTTTAAGATTAACGTACATATGGGGGTAATAAGTGTTGTTCTTCCCCATTACTCCATAAAATAAGTACTTACCCATGAGTCCCAATCGTCCCAAAATAATATGTACAAGGATATGACTCGACTTAGCAACCATGTAATCAATTAGAAAGTTAACTTAGGGTTTAACAAATAACAATAATGCACTAAAAATGAGCGCATACACGGAAGGCTAAGGCGATTTGGGTGTACATTTAAGTGGGGTGTAACAAATTCTTCCTTTAAGTAAACTGCTTAAAGTTAGAAACGAAAAGATAGGCTCGGAGGGGTGTACTAGGGGTATCGTGTACTAAAAATGAGTACAACGCTAAGGGTGTGGGAAAAATTAGTTGACTTAACTAGCCAAGTAATATGACTTAAATGGTCAAGTAATCGTAATACGGGTTTAACACAAGGGTGATCCTAATGCCTCTTATCATGTAGTAAATCCTACTACACGAATGTAGTCTCACTAGCGGTCTCGGGATGCATCACTAACGCAAGTTCTAGAATCTAAATGCTACCGGTACACTCATAAGCACCAATAATAAATGCTTTTCCTATCAAAACTAAAGGCGAACCTCACATTTTTGGGTGGAAAATTTTTCTGAATATACGGTTATGTGCTAGTCATACAACCTCCTATCCATGAGACGCTTGCTATGGCTAAAGTTTCACTCCTAAATGTTGTAAAAAATTTTAAATTTGGCGCTAAAATTGCACTAACAAGTATTTCTCATAGTTTTATTACTCATCTACTATCAAACAAAACAAACTCAAGCGAAAGTGCATATGTAAGGTATCATCTTTTTACCCTCCCCTTACACTTAAGATGAACATTGTCCCCAATGTTCAAGTAAAGAATGTAAAAGTTAAAAGTAAAGAGAATGAATTCAAATACTCCCCTGATTCGCTCGGTATGGATTTTAGGTTGGCCAGGTTAAATCTTCCTCCAAGAAAACGAACAATCAAAGCTTCCCTTCCAGAATATAAATCATCTTCTTGTCTCAAATAACCTGTAAATCCTGACAAAAGTAGACAAGGCAACCTCGCGTAAAATCGGCGGCATCCTATATAAGTTACTAAATCCTAGAAAACAAAATAAGATATAATGCTTGTGGAATGAAGTTTGCAGATTTCCTGGAGATTATAAAACTTAATAATTCACAAAAACTTATAAAACTCCGTTAGAAAAACAAAACTGGTAAAATTTCCAGATTTTTGACTCCTGACGCCGTCAAGAGCAATTGCCTGACGCCGTCAGAATGAACCTGTAGAAATCTTTATGTTAAGTTTCCGGAAAATTTCTGGAAAAACTTTGTCCTACTTCCTGGAAAATCCTGCAAAACTACATCATGACTCAATACAAGCATTTGACTCTAACAATACGAATACACATGTTCATTAAATATTGTGGAGAATCATGATCGGTTTGTTTCTTAAAAAACATATTTGGGGTTTCCCCTTACACTTATCTTTTGCAAAAATACCTTTAGGTTGAAGTTAAGACTAGGCTAAACAACATAATAAAGTATTTCCACATTTTAATTGAGAAACATGATCAACCAACAATAAAAATAAAACATGCATACGGAAGCAAATAACAATCAAACAATTAAAATCACACAAAACATGGGTTGCCTCCCAAGAAGCGCTTTTCTTTATTTACGAGTCTTGTAGCTAGACTCAAAGTCGTGGGTTACTACGTGATTTCATCATTGGTTCCATTCTCTAGGTCATCTTCTAAACCAGTTTTGTATTCTGGACCTAGTTGTAAGCACTCTTTGTAGAAACCAAGCATCCTATTTCTAACATACTCTACTCCTCTACGTCTATCCTCCTCATTCCTATAATAAGCCGCTTGCTTACGTTCCTTTTGGAAATTAGAGAGAAGGCGGTATTGCTCAATCTTGTAGGGCATTTGATAAGCAACCTCATCATTCTCTTCCTTTAATCTAACTATCCCTAACGTCGGATCATAACTCATCCTAGTGGCCTCAACAAATGGCTTCCCGAATACTACTTGACTTAGGCAAGCATCTATCACCGGACGAATGTCTTCAACTATCATAAAATCAATCTCATAGGTGAGATTCCCTATAATGACATGCAATCCCTTCACTCTTCCCGCAAAATTACTTATCCAACTTTTACCGGGCATTATCCTAAAATTGAGTTGCTTCTTCATCACCCAATTGTAATAAGTCCTAGACATGATGTTCACGGGGGATCTAAGGTCTATGTAAGCTTTCCATACATGCATGTGCCCGATATTGCATGGGATGTTAATGTTAGAGGGGTCTCCCATTTTGATCAGGGGATCGCCAAAGATATATGTTGTTTCGGGACTATCGAATAAATACTTATGGTATTCCCGTTCTTCCTTGGTTGGCAACTTATCAAAATATTCCTTTATAGGTTCTACCTCCTCTAATTCCTCATCCTTATTAACCTCAACTTCCCTACTCTCATCCTCACTATTGGCTTCTACTCTAACTTCATCTTTGTCACTCTCCTCTATTTCCCTATCTATCGGCTTAATAGTGACAACATTGACAAAGTGGACATGTTTGGATGATGAGGGGTCCTTAGCTTGGATTCCACTATTGGTGTCCCTAGTGTCCTTCCTAGGTGTGGCTAATGTTTGGTTGTTGAGGGCTTTCAACAAGTTGTCGATTTTGTTGGTCATCTCCGTTTGTTGTTGGTTGAATTCGGTTTCAAACCTAGCTATGCGAGCTTCTTGAGATGCCATAAATTTCGACATCAATCCTTCAAGATTGTTGGTACTACCATAGTTGTTAGAAGGATTGTTGTTGAAGATACGGTTGGATGGTGGACCGTTTGATTGGTAACGATTAGGTGGGTTGGATGAATTTGGTTGATTTTGTTTCCACCTAAGGTTTGGGTGATTTTTCCATGAGGGGTTATATGAATCACCGTATGTGTTTGGCTCGGGCTTGAAAGTGTACCACTTATCTCCCGCTTCGTCGGTACGCGTGGATGCGTAGTCCGCAAAAGCTGTTCCGGGGAGTTCCACACAATCACGAGTGTCATGGGGACCACTACATAATTCGCATGAAGAAGTGATTTTGTTCACTTGGCTTGAATGCTTCGGAGCTTCGTAAGATTTCATGAGAAACTTGACTTGGTCCCCGAGTTCCATGATCCTACGGTCGGGAGTGCTTGAATTATTCGAAGGCAAAGATATTGCCTTGACCGTTTTGTTCAAATCACGGGGATCATTCCAACTTTCGTTGTCATAGAGAGCAAGATCTTCTATGAGTTCCCATGATTGTTCCGCACTAAGATCACGTAGCTTACCACCGGCCGATTGGTCAATGGTTCGCCTCGTGGGGATATCGATATGGTCATAAAAAATTTGGACTTGGAGCCACAAATCTATGCCATGATGAGGGACTTTTTGGAGTAAGTCCTTGAAACGAGTCCATGCTTCATAAAGAGATTCATTTTGACGTTGTTGGAACATCAAGATGTCATTCCTAAGTTTAGTAGTTCTCCCCGGTGGGAAAAATTGAGCAAGGAAACGAGTGGTGAGATCATCCCATGTGGTGATGGATCCCGCGGGTAAACGCTCAAGCCATTGACTAGCTTGATCCCGTAGAGAGAATTGGAATAGGCGTAAACGGGTAGTCTCTCTAGTTTCAACACCTAGGTCTATGGAATCTACGATTTTGAGGAAGTCCTTAAGGTGTTGGTTTGGATCTTCGGAACGAAGTCCATGGAATGCACATCCGCTTTGCACCAACCGGATGGTGTCGGATCGCAAGGGGGTCACATTGGCTCCGGTGAGCTCAATGGTGTTTCGATAGCCTTGGTGGCTAGGTCGGGAATACTCTCCTAAGGTTCGGGGCCTAAGGGGTTCTAATGGTGGGTTTTGTTGTGGTGGGATGATGGGTTCAAAGATGTTACCACCTTCCATGATGTCGGATGGTAAAGAGTTACGAACAAAAGCACGAAGAAATAAGATAGACTAAAGAAGACCTAAAAATAAAAATAAAATCTTACTAGAAAGGAATCTAGCAAGTAGACCTAATAAAAAGAAATCCTAACCTAGACAATAACTATTCCCCGGGCTGCGGCGCCAAAAACTTGATGCGTGGGAATCGCACCTTGCTTTACCTCTCGAGGGATCTCGCGAGGCTTACAACCCCCACCAGGCAGTGTACCTGATCGTTGTAGTATAGTATAGTGACAAGTACCGGGGGATTGATCGTTCAGCTTAGGAATAGTGTCGCTAGGATTAGAAAGCCTAATTAATAGTTCTAGAGATGGAAGATGATTATTTTTGTGTTTTTATATTTTATGAAAGCAAGTAAAATCTCGGGTTTTGAAGGAGTGGGCGGAATTAGTTGCTAATCAACTAACCCAAAAACTACTTTATAACTAATTAACTAATGAAAATGAAATTAAACTAATATTAAACTAAGGTTGTGAGCAGTGGTTGGAGAAATTGTGTTTACTTAGACTTCATTACTCCCTAGATATCTTTTACATGTTAATTACTTGTTACACTTGTATGAATGACGGGTTGTATTCCTTAATACCATTCGTGGAGTGGCATACATAACTCCCCAACTCTATGAGCTCTTATCTCCTCCTACACCATGACCCAGCACAACTATAGGGATTGTAAACAGTGGCTCATGCATTAAATACAACCAATAAAGACCTAGTACGCCTCGGTTCATGTTTCTTAAGACGTTCAAGCATGTTACCATTTGGAGATCTGCCAGTTTTCTTAAGCCTAACATATAATATCATTCATTCAAAACAAGAATAGACAAGTAATCAACACATAATCAACATCTAGGTTTCATTAGATCTAAGCAAACACAAAGGAAATTTAGCCTAGCATAGTAGAATTAAGATAAGAACAAAAGATAGACAACCAACACATAGACATATTGATTGAATTAAGAGTATACTTATCTCAATTACAATGCAAGGTCTCAAGGGTTTGGAACCCTTGAAAAACCTGTAAAAGAGGCACCAAAATCGTCTTTAGGGTTTCACCAAAACTTCTCTCTCTTTAATGAAAAAACTAGAAAACTATATATAGGAAAATCGTCCTGACGGCGTCAAGAGTAAAATCTGACGCCGTCAACTCGCCGCCATATACTTCCTCGGACGCCCTAGATCCAATCGTGACGGCCTATGTGACGCCGTCACCACCCTCGGTAAATTAATCTTGGTCATTTTGACGCCGTCATCTCTTCATCTGACGCCTTCACAACCTTCGGTAAAATATTCATCCTTTCTGACGCCGTCAAGAGTAAATTCTTGACGCCGTCACCTTGTAATTCCAGCTTGGATTTGGTACTTTGTTGTTTTCTTCACTTTATGCTCCAAAAACGTCCAAAATAGCCTCTTTTCCAGAATTCACTCTCCAAACACCTAAAATCACAAAAGGAACGATTTAGGGCAATATTTGATCAAATAAATTCGGATTCGGGCTTAAATGACCCCCTAAAAACGGATCATTTTTCGCCTCATCAAAAGACAGAAAAAAAAGGAACATGACTTTTAAATAAAAACTCAAATTTTCAAAAACTAAAATTAAACTTTCATTAAACTAGATGAATGAAGTTACAGAATAAAACTAAGTTCTTAAGATAGAAAATTACAAGAGAAAAAGGTATGCCCCTGAGGCTTACAATGATCACCTATTTATACTAAACTAATGGGGTAGGTACACATTTTTTGGTCTTCCTCCTTTTCTTCATCTCTGGTGTGCTTCTATACTGAGACAGAAAAACTTGTGAACCCTTTGTGCTATTCTTCAATCATCCTCAGCCTTTGGATTAGTCTTGAATTCATCACAGCCTTTAACCATGTTTTGGTGACCAAATATAAGTGGTGGATTGCCAGCTTGGCAAGGGGTTAGGTATGGTTTGTGAGGAGGGGGGAAAAGGTGAGTGAGATTGGGATATGGGGTGGAGAAGACAAAGGGAGATGGTGATGGGGGGATGGTGATGGTTGAGTTTGGCCTGTTGCAGGTCACCAGGGGGGGGGTAGGGTTTGGAGTGAAAGAGATGGTGTGGTTTGACTAAGGTTTGACTCGGGTTTTATTATTAAACGTAAAATGGGTATTGGGCTTGGGGGTTATTTTGGGCCTTGGGTGTAGAGGTATGTTGGATTAGTTTTAAGTGTGGTGGGCTGGAATTTGTTGTGTTGTAATATCAAGGGTCCGTTTGATATAGATACTTCACAAGGACTATTTTTGCAATGAGCTGAAACTTCAAGGACCATTCATGCCATTTTCCAAATTTACTTCAAGGGACTTAACCTGCCATACCATAATAACACAACGACCAAAGTTTGCATTTTTCCGAAATTTTAAAACACCAGGGACCAAACTTGCCAATTAGCCAAAGTACAGGGACCAATTTTGCAATTTTCCAAATATTTTTACCCAAAGATCATTTATGATTTATTTTGACTTTTAAAGAGCTTGGGTTGACTTTTCTTTGAAATGACTAACCAGGGACTAGTTTTGTAAAACTTTGAAAGTTGGGGGACTGAAACTGCCAATTATGGAAATTTTGTTCTTTTTCGTTTGTTTTCACTCGTTTTGCATCAGAAACATATAAAACACGATCTTTGTGATTTTCTTCGTATTTTGGTGCGTTTTTGAGTGTTTTTAATCGTTTTGCAGTTCAGATTTGACTAAAAATGATGAGTATTTACACACTCATCACTAGGTCACTAAATGCATGATCGAGCTCAACATTAATTAACCTATTAAGCTCCCTAAGTTCCCTAATCTCATTCTCAATCTGTTCACGCAACAAAGCCACTTCTCTAGGGGAAAGGGGTAGATTCGCGTTTTCCTTAATGGCCAATGGAATAGTCAATGAATTTAATTTACTAACAAAGGCACGAAGAAAAAGATAGACTAAAGAAAACCTAAAAATAAAATTAAAACCTTACTAGAAAGGAATCTAGCAAGTAGACCTAAAAAAAAAAAGAAATCCTAACCTAGACAATAACTATTCCCCGGGCTGCGGCGCCAAAAACTTGATACGTAGGGATCGCACCCTCGCAACAGGTTTTACCTCTCAAGGGATCTCGAGAAGCTTACAACCCCCACCAGGCAGTGTACCTGATCGTTGTAGTATAGTATAGTGACAAGTACCGGGGGATTGATCGTTCAACTCAGGAATAGTGTCGCTAGGATTAGAAAGCCTCCTAAACTAGGTCTAGAGGTGAGGGATGATTCTTTTTGTATTTTTATATTTTTATGAAAGCAAATAAAATCTCGGGTTTTGGAAGAGTGGGCGGAATTAGTTGCTAGCCAACTAACCCAATTTACTACGAATGCAATAAAAGTAAAATAACATAAATGAAAACAAAGCTAATTATACTAGTGTGGTGGTAACAATAATGAGGAAAGTTGTGTTTACTTAGGTTTCATTACTCCCTAGATATCTTTTACAGGTTGATAGCTTGTTACAATTGCATGGAGGACGGGTCATATTCCTTAATACTAGTCATAGGGCCATGTATAATATTCCCTAACTCTATAGGATCCTACTTCACTCCTATGTCGAGCCGTTAGAAGCTCCTAACAGGGGATCATTAGAATTCTCCTACGCATTAAATACAACCAAAAATCATAGTACACCTCCGATCATGTTTCTTAAGACGTTCAAGCAAGTTACCAATGGAAGTCTGCTTGTTTTCTTAAGCCTAACTTCGAATACAATCATCCGTAACAATTATAAACAAACAATCAACCCATAATTAACATCTAGGTTTCACTACATCTAAGCAAACACAAGAGAAATCTAGCCTAGCATGATAAATAGAAGACAAGCGTAAGATATAATCAAACAACTCATAGACATATTGAATGATTTGAATGAATACTTATCTTTAATTGAACATGAAAGATTCAAGGGGTTGAAACCCTTGAAAAGCTGATAAAATTTGGACTAGTGTTTATTCCCTCAAAGTTGCACACTAATGAATGAAATTTGGAAAACTATATATAGATTACACATCGTGACGGCTTCATGTGTTAAGTTGTGACGCCGTCAACTCACTGCCATAATAAAATCGTATTGCCTAGATCTATTTGTGACGCCATTATGTGTAGAAATACTCTGGACCGTCACTAATGTTTGGACCCTGCCGGCCTTAGGTGACGCCGTCAGGTCCTAGGCTTAAAAACTCTCTGGATCGTCACGTGTATTTTCCACTTCCACCTCTTTTGTAACTCTTGACGCCGTCATGTGGAGAGCCTTGACGCCGTTAGGTACTGTTCCAGCAAGGAAAATTGAGACTTTGCTGTTTTCTTCATTTTTATGCTCCAAAAACGTCCAAAATGCTTCCTTTTCCAGATTTCTCTCCAAAAGTACCTAAAATGACAAAAGTAATGATTTAGGGCAATATTTGATCAAATAATCTCGAATTCGGGCTTAAATGACCCCTTAAAAGTGGTTCACTTTTCACCTCGTCACCCCCTCACAGGGTTTGTAAAGCATTTAAAAGAGTGAGGCTATGAAAACTCACCTGGGGTATTGTGGGTGTGGATGTATGTCAAGCTTTAGTTATCTTGTTTAAGTTTCTTAAGTAATCATTCTTTAGGTTTTTAGTGTTTTAGATATAACATAACACTGTTCGGGCCATCACAATCCAGAAGTATAAGACTCCTCACATGAAGCTCCTTACTATTGTATTATGTTATCAACATAATATCGTTCAGGCCATCATAATTCAGAAGTTAATACTCCTCACATGAAGCTCCCTACTATTGAGTTATGTTTTTATTAAGTTTAGTTATAACATAACACCATTCAGGCCATCATAATTCAGAGGTCATGCAATAATCGTTTAAGGGGCCATGGAACTTTAATTCATAAACCCAGCAAACTCGTCAAAATGATATATCCCATGATACCCCTCACATGAATCTCCCTAGTATTGTGTTATGCTTCTAACTTAAAATAGGTTTTTATATTTATATTAAAATACTTTCACTTTATACCCTTGTTCTTTATATATTTACAAAATCTACCCTAGACTTATAAACTTATATTATTAACTATCTAAACTTAGCAAAATTAGTCCCTATACTTCTATATTTTAGGAAAATGGCAAAAATGACCTTTGGACTTATAAGTTTTCAAAATTTACTATTTATACCCTTTACTTTATAACTTTTGCAAAATTAGTCCTTATAAGTTTATATCTATTTTACTTTTTATCCCAAGGTTATATAACTTTGCAAAAAGGTTCCTTATACTTATAACTTCTAAGAAATGTAAAAAATAGTCCCTAGACTTAATATTTTCAGAAAGTTACCATATATACCCCTATGCATGAAACACTTTGCAAAACTAGTCCTAATTCCTTGCAAACCATATTTTTATGAAACAAAAAGGTTTCCTAGCTTATGGTTAACTAATATTAGCTTAACTAAGTTACTTAAACAAGCTTATAGCTTATGATAAGAGTTTATAGCATAAAATTAGCATTTAGTCTATAATTAGGGTTTTAAAATGAAAAGTTCTAAAGGAAAATGTTCAAGGCTTAGGCAAGGGTTCTAAGCCATCCTAATACTAACCTAGTACTGTAACAAGACTATTAGAAGCAAAATTAAAAGCTTAATTGACCAGCTAGGGCTTAACGTGGGTTTAGGGTTTCCTAGTTGGAAAAACGCCTCGACAAGGCTTCAAGGATTATAACACTCGACTTCTAAGGCTACAAGGGACCTAGTACTACTACTAACTACACAAAGTTTGAGGTGAAAAAATAGAATGGGATAGTTTGAAAGGGAGGGAATGGCGAGGTATTTATAGGGCTCGTTAAGGGTTTAGGTGTCAAACGGGGGTGTGTGGTGTCGAGGAGGATGAAGGGTGAGTAACTATAGCTACATGTGAATCTTATGAGGTATGGTGGTGAGTCATGGTGGCTATAGGCGGTTATAGGGGAGTTTATGGTGGTAAATAAGCCGAAATACCAAGTAGGTGATGCACCTACTTGTGTGCTTGCTAGGGAGGTGCTAGGGAGGGTTCTTAGGGTTAATAAGGTGCTAGGCTAGGTGCATGAGGTGCTTGATGTGCTTATGTTTATTTTTTAACTAGTTTAGGTTTAGTTTAGACCTAATCTTGCTTAGTGAGAGATTAGGATCTAGCTTAAGGTTTAGTGCCAAGATTAGGATCCTATGAGTGTTTAGTAACTAATCTTAAGTCTTAGGAGGCTTATACTAAGTGGTGGTAGCTTATGGTGAAGTTTTGGGATAGCTTACACCTAGTTATAACCTAGTTATGGTTTTGTGCTTAAGAGACTTGTACCTAAGCTCTAAGAGGTTGTACTAGGGTCTAAGGGTGCTAAGATATCCTATTGTTCCTAAGGTAACTCATACATAAGCCTAGAACACTTTCAAACTAGTTTAGATAAGCAATTAGGGTTTTGTTAACACATTGGCCTGATTAGGGTTTATTAGGGTCTTGTGATGAGTTTAGTGTGTTATATTGATATATTACTTATTGTTGAGTTGTTTTGATCTTATGCTTCACATACCAGAGGTTTATAGGATGTGTGGGTAGAGATATATGGCTTGTGTGGATACGTGAGCAAGTCTAGAGAGTCATGCAGGTAATGAATGCACATTAAAAGCAAAAATGTTACCTATGAAATACCTGACATAGGTATTTGTACTGGAAATGATAGTGGTGAGATTTTTTGGGTTGTTATAGTCTTACCCCGTTGGAAAAAATCTCGTCCCAATATTTAGTTGAACGTAGGGTAAAAGATGAACGAGTTGACGATTCAGAAAAGAGAGGTGATAGAGAAAGAAAGGAATTGTACAAACGGAGTAGGAAATGCTTGTACACGTGCCAGATACTTAGGCTCATTTAGTTATATCTCATTACTCACAAGTAGAGGTGTCCCAATTCTTGTAAGCAAAAGCTTATAAATTCATGATCCTTTTGATATACAACTTTCTCATTAAAATGAAAGAGCGTCCTTGTTCATTTTAATAGGATAGTCATCATAAATCATCCTTAAGTAGTATCGGCGGAAAATGGAGAGAGTTTACCACACTTAAGGAAGTGTGATACATGAATGGTTTAGAGACAAGTTCCAGCCATGGTGAAGACAAGTTCTAGTCATGGTGGAGACAAGTTCTACGGTCTCCCTGATTAACAACTAGTCACCTGGTATCATCCCATGTTATGACTAGAGTGACGGACGTCAAAGATCTCATTCTTGCAACTTTTTCAAGGCGAGATATAATATCATAGTCGAATATAATGAGGATTAAAGTTCAAAATAGATATTCTTACAAGTTCTAACTAATAGAATCTTGCGATATGACGAGAAGTACAAGTTCTAACTCTTAGAACATTGTAGGATAAGGTAGGGACAGAGTTTAGAGTAAAGAAAAATAGAGTGAAAAATGACAGAGGAATGAAAGGATGAAAGGAAGTGGAAAAATAGGTTTTATAGGAAGGAGTGAATAGAAAAGAGGGAAGGCAAGGAATGGAATATGAAAGTATAAAGGAGTGAGAGATAACAAAAGGGTGAAAGAGTAGGAATAGGTAGAGTGGGAAAAAAGGACAGGAGTATAGGATTAAACGGTAGAGTGAGGAAGGCGGGAGAGTAAGACTTGAATAGGAGAGCGGGAAAAAAGGCGGGAGAATGAGATTTAAATGGGATTTAAACGGGAGAATGAGAAGAAGCGGGAGAATAGAATTAAACGGAAGAGTGAGAGTACAGGATACCAGAAAAGATGGTATTCCTAATGGAATTAAGATTTACTACATTCAGATTTACTAGATTCCTTCAAAGTTTGTTTTCCCCCTAAGTTTCTTCTAGTTTTCATAACTAGTTTTAAAATCTATGGGTGATATATTGGTCTTAGTTGGTGAAGAAGATCCTATAATAGGAGATGGGCTAGGCGATTCCTGATCTAAGGGTTTACTAGGAGTATCACTACTCCTAGGTAAAGTTTCATGTTTAGTCTTTTTACCTAAGTTTTCTATCTTACGTCCTAGGTACTTGAAACCGGGTAGGGTAATATCCATAGTATCTTCTAAGTATAATTCCTAATGTATAACCTATGAAACGTCAAATCCTAAGAAACTAAGTATAGGTAGACTAAAAGCCTCAAATGTCTTATTCCTAGTTATAACTAGTAACTTTGAATTCTAAGTTTGGGTTATCCAAATGGTATATTATTTTTAGGAATTTCTAACTCCTCAAATATATGTGGGAAATCCTAATACAGGGTAGGTCACTTATGAAACTAGTTGTAGGTAAACTATAACCTCAAAATAGCTTGTTCCTATAAGGTGAAAATTTGACTAATATTCTTATCCTGCTACTAGACTAGGTGCTAAAGGCTTAAGGTAGTTTACTAATCTAATCCTTTGTTATTCCTAAGTTTCCTGGACTGTATCTAAAGACTTCTTATGTCTAATCTATGACTAATTCTAATGTCCTCGATATTAAGAAAAATTCCTAACTTAGGCTAAATTCATCCCATTGTAATATCTTTCTTACCTATCAGTTTTTATCTAGTTTGGTTTCTAGCCAATAAAAACCTCGAAGATTTCTAATCTTATTTTTCTATTTCCTCAATAATTTCTTAGAGATAGCCTATTCAAAGTATCCTATGTCTATTCTTATGTTTACCTAAGGGTATCCTAAAATTATTTCTAACCTCAAGTATGGGAAACCTAGAGTGTGTAATACGGATTTTCTAAGAGGGAATAACTATTTCAGGAATCATAGTTATTTAGAGGTGTAAAGAGGGAAGATTGGGAATAAGAATAGCTAGGGGAAGATGACTAAAGAAGGCTACGGAAGTAGTGAAGGCTAGAGATACTGAATTTGGAAAGAATTCAGATCTCTATGATGTAGAATAAAATTCCCATCATTAGTATCATATGAAATGATAAGGGAGTGTTTTTAAGGGATTTGGTTTTTAGGAGGTGAAAAGAGATGAAGTTTGAGGGAAGTTGTTATTCATGACATATAATGTCATAAAATAACGAGAGTGGAAGTTACAACTACATAAGGTCATAAATAACTTTTGTTAACAAGTGTTGCTATTTATGTCAAATGTCTTGTTGTTAGATTTAAGAGTATAGTGATTTTTAGGCAGATTGCCTAAGGATAGAAAATGGGAATACGGAACGGACTCTATAGGAAGACACTTTAGGCTTCCGTAAAATGCCTAAAGTTCAAGAATAAGTCTCCTTACGAGACGACTCTCAGTAAGGTCTTGGGTTTGAAATCGAAACCCAAACGAGTTAAGGTTTAAGAGTTTCGAGAATTTATGAATCTAAGGCATCGAGATGACTCATCCTAAATTCCTAGGGGTTATAATGGGGTAAGGGTTTAAGGTAGGTTATAACAAGTACCCAACTTGTTATATTTTTACAGGATGTATCTAAATTCCTAGGGGTTACTATAGGGTTTGGGATGACCTAGGCTAATCAAGAAGAGACATACCTAATCCTAGGTTAGCTATGTTATCCTAAATTAAGAGGCACTAGGAACTGATAGTAAAAGGTATCTAAGGCATAACTTATATTATTGATTTCGTATCTTACATATCCTATAAGTATTATGGCATTATTCTAGGGAAAAACTCCAAAAGCTATAAAAGGCAAACTACTTAGGGATTTCTTCCGAGCTTCTCTTAAATCTAAGGATTTGAGTTTGGGATGTTTCCAAGATTTGATTGATGACATTCCTCATCATCATCAATCATCTTTTCTAAAGTACAAATACTAAAACGGGAAAAGGCTATCTTATGGTGGTATCTGATTTGATTTTTCTGTAATTTAGCTATCTTAAAATGGGCTTGTTGTAGGGTGTTTCTTAAACTACTATAATCATGTCGGGTGCCTATGTCATTATCATGACCTTCTTCTATCTTCTCAATAAGGTCAAGGAAAATTTCATCTAAGTTCTTTAAAATAACTTCTACCTGATTTTCTAAAGTTGTCCTAGTGGAATTTTCTCCAACTTCAATTTCCCAAGATGAAGTGGGAGGGTTTACTATGTAAGGTGTGGGTGATAAGGTATAGGGTTGTCTATGTCCATATCTAGGGGTATATGCAGGGATAGGTTTCCTAGGTATATATGGGTCTATAGGAAGAAAGAACCTGTGTGGCTCAAATTTTGGAGAGGGAAATGCTGGGTGTAAAATAGTGTTTGGGGGAGTAATAGGTGATGCCTTAGCATAGAATTCTTTTATACGTTTTAAGTGTGGGTCATCTACATAAGGTGTAAAACCTAAAGGTGACGGCGTATCTATACTATTCAAAGGGTTTTCCGGGGAATTGGGAAAAAGATTTTTTAAAACTAGAATCCGAATCATTCGGAGAGGGAAGAACATTCTCCGTATGTAATCCGGATGGGGTAAAGGTAGAGTAGTGGGGAGCAAGCATAACTATATAATAATCTGATAAAATAATATAAGCTAAGATATAGGTCAAGAAATACCTATTATGCAGACCTAATGCACATATGCCTCTTGGAAAAAGGCATTGGGGAGTGTAGTGGTACGAAGGACTTTCTCGGGTATTGGGAAAAGTAGTTGTAGTTAAGGTTTTAACCTTATTCTCTATAACTGAAGCTCTTATACCAATATGTAACACCCGCCCCCCCCCCCCATTTTCAAAGATCGTAGGAGAATTGGATCTGGAGTATTACTTCATGGATCACAGATACAGTAATAGAAAATAACTCGAAAAGAGACATTTTATAAAATTGAGTTATCATTCACTAAAATTATCAGAGTTTTATAAAGGGAGGACCCCAAAATCTAAGTTTGTTATGAAGCTTGAATGATAACCAATTGGAAAGTATTTCAAGTCTCGTGTCACTCCATGCCATAATTTCCACAGAGCTCCGTTACCTAGGATACATGCTTAAAGAGTCAACACTAGGTGTTGAGTAAGAGTCATAGGTTTAAGTAATAGTGAATACAAGTTCCACAGGGTTCATTTGTTACACCCTTTAAGGAAAATGTAATGTATGTGATAATTGTAATGCATGAACAATTATCAAGAGTTGGTATGTTGCACTAAGCTCATGAACCACACGTTAATAGTCCAGATCATGGGGTCTGCAGACCAAACCATGATGGGACGGGAAGGATAACTTGCCAAAGTTAATCCTTCAGAGGGTTCAAATATAATACTTATTGGTACCCTTCAGAGAGAGGTAGTACCAATGGGAGTTGTCAAACTCAAATAGATCTATCAATTATATTCGCGTTCACTTGTGTAAAATATCACACGCGATTAGATTCATGAATTTTTGTTGTGTAGGGGTGGCAGATAGTTTACTCACGCAACAACCAAAGAAAAATACTTGTATTCGATTAAAGCAAGTAAGCATGTAACCCCCTCACAGGGTTTGTAAATCATTTAAAAGAGTGAGGCTATGAAAACTCACCTGGGCTTAGCGAAATCTAATTGATGTGAAAAGTCACTCGAAAACTAGACTGCCTACTCACGTATCCTGGTGGTATTGTGGGTGTGGATGTATGTCAAGCTTTAGTTATCTTGTTTAAGTTTCTTAAGTAATCATTCTTAGGATTTTTAGGATTTTAGATATAACATAACACTGTTCGGGCCATCACAATCCAGAAGTATAAGACTCCTCACATGAAGCTCCTTACAATTGTATTATGTTATCAACATAATACCATTCAATCCATCATAATTCAGAAGTTAATACTCCACACATGAAGCTCCCTACTATTGAGTTATGTTGTTATTAAGTTTAGTTATAACATAACACCGTTCGGGCCATCATAATTCAGAGGTCATGCAATAATCGTTTGAGGAGCCAGGGTACTTTAATTCGTAAACCAAGCAAACTCATCAAAACGAAATATCCACATGATACCCCTCACATGAAGCTCCCTAGTATTGTGTTATAATTTTAACTTAAAATAGGTTTTTAAATTTATATGAAAATATTTTCACTTTATACCCTTATAGTTTATATATTTACAAAATCTACCCTTGACTTATAAACTTATATTATTAACTATCTAAACTTAGCAAAATTAGTCCTATACTTCTATATTTTATGAAAATGGCAAAAATGACCCTTGGACTTATAAGTTTTCAAAATTTACCATTTATACCCTTTACTTTATAACTTTTGCAAAACTAGTCCTTATAAGTTTATAACTATTTTATTTTTTTATCCTAAGGTTATATAACTTTGAAAAAAGGGTCCTTATATTTATAACTTCCAAGGAATTTCAAAAATAGTCCCTAAACTTAATATTTTCAAAAAGTTACCATATATACCCCAATGCATGGAAAACTTTACAAAACAAGTCCTAATTCCATGCAAATCATATTTTTATGAAAGAAAAAGGTTTCCTAGCCTATGGTTAACTAATATTAGCTTAAATAAGTTACTTAAACTAGCTTATAGCTTATGATAAGGGTTTATAGCATAAAATTAGCATTTAGTCTATAATTAGGGTTTTCAAATGAAAAGTTCTAAAGGAAAATGATCAAGGCTTAGGCAAGGGTTCTAAGGCATCCTAATACAAACCTAGTACTGTAATAAGACTATTAGAAGCAAAATTAAAAGCTTAATTAACCAGCTAGCGCTTAACGTGGGTTTAGGGTTTCCTAGCTGCAAAAATGACTCGACAAGGTTTCAAGGCTTATACCACTTGACTTCTAA
Organism: Artemisia argyi; assembly: GCA_030686995.1. Classification (NCBI taxonomy): domain Eukaryota; kingdom Viridiplantae; phylum Streptophyta; class Magnoliopsida; order Asterales; family Asteraceae; genus Artemisia; species Artemisia argyi. The sequence continues at coordinate 167,772,069 of CM060700.1, read as the reverse complement.
GGCTACAAGGGACCTAGTACTACTACTAAGTACAGAAAGTTTGAGGTGAAAGAATAGAATAGGATGGGTTGAAAGGGAGGGGTAGCGAGGTATTTATAGGGCTCGTTAAGTATTTAGGTGTCAAACGGGGGTGTATGGTGTCGAGGAGGGGGAAAGGTGAGTAACCACAGCTACATGTGACTCTTATGAGCTATGGTGGTGAGTCATGGTGGCTATAGGCTGTTCTAGGGGTGTTTGTGGTGGTAAATAATCCAAGTAGGTGACAAGTAGGTGATGCACCTACTTGTGTGCTTGCTAGGGAGGGTGCTTAGGGTGACTAAGGTGCTAGGCTAGGTTCATGAGGTGCCTATGTTTAGGTATTAACTAGTTTATGTTTAGTTTTAGACCTAATCTTGCTTAGTGAGAGATTAGGATCTAGCTTATGGTTTAGTGCCTAGATTAGGGTCCTATGAGTGTTTAGTGACTAATCTTAAGTCTTAGGAGGCTTATACTATGTGGTGGTAGCTTATGGTGAAGTTTTAGGATAGTTTAGACCTAGTTCTGGGAAGTTATGACCTAGTTATGGTTTTGTGCTTAAGAGATTTGTACCTAAGATCTAAGAGGTAGTACTAGGGTCTAAGGGTGCTAAGATATCCTATTGTTTCTAAGGTAACACATACATAATCTTTGAACACTTTCATTTAGATAAGCAATTAGGGTTTTGTAAACATATAGGGCTAATTAGGGTTAGATTAGGGTTTATTAGGGTCTTGTGATGAGTTTAGTGTGTTATATTGATAGATTACTTATTGTGGAGTTGTTGTGATCTTATGCTTGACATACCAGAGGTTTATAGGATGTATGGGTAGAGATATTTGGCTTGTGTGGATACGTGAGCAAGTCTAGAGAGTAATGCAGGTAATGAATGCACGTAAAAGAAAAACAAAATTACCTGTGAAATACCTAACATAGGTATTTGTAGTGGAAATGATAGTGGTGAGATTTTGTGGGTTGTTATAACATAAAGGGTTTTTTAGTATGTCTGAATGGATAATCATTTTTTATTGGTATGTGTGTTTGTGAAGGTGCTGTGAGCATTGGTCGATGACTTTGGTTTAAGGATATTCGAAGTGGTGTTTGGAGACAATATGCAGCTTACAAGGTTAGTTCTAAACCAAAGAATATTAAAATTGCTCTCTTAAAACTGAAACTTGGTTTAGATTCCTAAATCATTCTGAACTTATTATATATGAATAGCAACCTATCCTATTTGTCTCTTATCAAATTGTTGAACATATTAACGTCAAGCCCTCAGGATAAAACTCTTTAGTTCTATACAAATATGGAAACTCAATGGTTCCCTTTAACTTTAAAACCTGCCAGTAAAAAGTGTGTGTTACATAATGGTTTGTACTTTGGTACCAATGATTTGATTTACCTTATAGGGCTTACTGATATATATACTAATTATCTGATATATGTACAGATTGTATGTGCTAAACCCCTACTGATATATTGACAAGGAAATATATGTTACGCTTTTAGGGGGTCATTTAAACCCTAAATCATGTTTTTATGATCAAATATTACCTCAAATCATTTCTTTTGTCATTTTAGGTACTTGGCAAATGAATTCTGGAAAATGGAGCATTTTGGAGCTTTTCAGACGTTTTTATGCTCAAGAATGAAGAGAACAAGAAAAGTCATGAAAGTCAGGAATTAACACCTGACGACGTCATGCTTTAGAGCTGACGCCGTCACCATATGATGACATGCCATGGATTTCTATGCTGAGACGCCCTGGAAGAATTTGCCAGGTTAACACCTGACGGCGTCATGTGTATCAGAAGCAAGGCCGTCTCCCTTTAACTCAACACGAGACGGCCTAGAACTTGTATAAAGGGATGGTTTCAGAGATCTATTGGGCGATACAAAATCCTAAGACACAGCAACCTGACGGTGTCAGAGGGTAAAGCCTAACGCCGTCAGAAGTGTATATCTATATATATTTTTCAATCTTTATTTCATTGTCTTTAACTTTTTAGGGTGTAACTCGATCTTGGGATAAAAACCCTAGACAAAATTTCAAGTAAACTTAGGGTTTCCATACGCTTCTTTCATCCATGTTCAATTGAAGATAAGTTAATCTTTTTAATCATTCAATATGTCTATGTGTTGTTTGATTATCTTTTATGCTTATCTTTCTTTTAACATGCTAGCTTAGGTTTTTTAGTGTTTGCTTAGATCTAATGAAACCTAGCTATTAATTATTGATTGTTAGTTTGTTTGATTACATTGGGTGATTGATTTCGCGTTAGGCTTAAGAAAACTGGCTAATCTCCTTTACGGTAACAAGCTTGAACGTCTTAAGGAACGTATTCGGTTATGTACGCTGATGTTATTGGTTGTTTTTAATGCATAAGTGACTATTTAGGAGGCCATGATAGGATACTAAACGTGTCATTATAGGAAGAGATAAAAGCTTATAGAGTTGGGGAAGGACGTACACGCCCCCACGACTGGTATTAAGGAAAATAACCCTTCATCCGAACAATTATAACAAACCAATTAATTAGTAAGAGATAGCTAGGGAGTAGTGAAATCTAGGTAAACACATTTTCTCATTATAAGAAGTTCACCACATTTACTTTTCTTAATTAATTTTATTTGCATTCATAGTAATTTTGGGTTAGTTGAATAGCAACTATTTCCGCCCACTCCTCCAATACCTGAGATTTTTACTTTGCTTTCATAAAACATAAAAATACAAAAAAAATCATCTCTCACCTTTAGACCTAGTTTACGTATTTTTCAATCCTAACGACACTATTCCCTTAGAGAATGAACAATCCCCCGGTACTTGCCACTCACTATACTACATCGGTCAGGTACACTGCCTGGTGGGGATTACAAGCTTCTGATGATCTCTTGAGAAGTAAAACCTTTTGCAAGGTTGCAAAGCCACACATCAAGTTTTTGGCGCCGCTGCCGGGGAATAGTTATTGTTTAGGTTGAATTTTATTTTTATTAGGTCTACTCATTAGATTCCTTTCTAGTGAGGTTTTTATTTTCTTTTTATTAACTTTCTTGTAGTCTATCTTTTTCTTTGTGTCTTTGTTCGTTAAAACCTTTTCATTGACTCTTCCATTCACCATTATGGAAAACGCGAATCCACCATACCACTAACCACAAAATTCACCCACTCCAAATGACATCTTGATGTTCAAACAACATCAAGATGAACCAATCTATGATGCATGGACTCGTTTTAAATATTTACTCCTAAAAGTCCCTCATCATAATTTTGATCTATGGTCCCAAATTCAAGTATTTTACCATTGTGTCAACCAGTATACCCAATTGGATATTAACCATGCCGTAGATGGGGACCTTTGGAAATTAAGTGCTGAAGAAGCATGGGAAACCATAGAGGACTGTGCCCAACTCGCTAAAAATTGGACAACCCAACAAACGTTGTCACGGATCAATTGATAACAAGTTTAAGGTAACAAGCAAGAAGTTTGTTTGGGAATAATAAGATTAGTTTTGAGATACCTAGGTGCATGGCGCGGTTTGATGCCACCATAATACAAGATGAACACATAGGTAATCTAGATAAGATGGATGATACAGTAGAAACCCAAGCCCACCGAGTACCCCACAAGTCCTACCATCATATGAGGAATACACACAGCCCGTGACTTACCCGGAAGAAATAGATGAAACTTTAGGAATTCCGATGGAGGTAGAACCCTTGTACTAAGAACCACTAGAGGATATAGGTTTAAATACTTTTAGTGATAACCTTACTCTTAGTTCTAGGGAATTACCTAGTGTTGATGAACCGAAACCCTTATCTTTACACAGTTTTCCATCCTTATATATACATCTAGGAGATAAAAAAGGAACCGACCTACCCATCAACCCATATTATCCAGGTAATTTTAGGATGAAGGAAGCCATTCACTCACCCCCTTCACCTCACGTAACATATTTCCACCCTAAGGGTGTGTATCGCTACTTTCACCCGCACTTAATCATAAGTGTAGGGAAAAACTCTCTTATTTCCATTACATAAGGGTAAAGTCAGGCTCGTGACTCGAATAAAAACAAGCACTTCTTGGGAGGCAACCTATGTTTTTAATTGTTTGATGTTTTTATTTTATTTGTTTGTTTGTATCACAGATGCTTAATCATAATTATTTAATTTTTATGTTTCGAATAATTTGTGAAAATGTTTTATTTTGATTTTAACCTCGTCTTAATCACATATAAAGGTATTTTACAAAAAGATAAGTGTAGAGAAATTTATATTTTGTTATAAGAACAAAATTCGAACAAGAAAAATTCACAATTAATGATTAGCATATATTTTATCTTGTTTGTGTGTCAATACTTGTGGATTTGTTTTATAGATTTCTACAAGAAAACGGACTTAAGAAAACAGATTTTTCCAGAAACAAAACATAAAAATATTTCTGTCAGGTCAGTCATGATGACGTCAGGTACTATAGCTGCACAATTTTCTAGAATTTTGTTTTTCTGCTGGAACTCTTATATTTTTGAAAATTTCCAGAATTTCAAAAATGTCCAATTTTCCTGTATGCTATTTGTAATCAATTCTACAAGTGTCCTATCCTTTAATTGTTTTCTTTTTATTTCTCAATCTGGAATTATATCTAGTTGTGATTTTTTTTTGTTCGGTTTGATCCTTTGGTTTTTGTGTTTGTTTTCTTAGTTGATTACAGGTTATATTGGACAAGAAGATGATTTATATTTCTGGAGGGAAGCTTTTCATGTTCATTTTCTTGGAGGAAGATTTAACCATGTTACCACTATCGTCCATACCGAGTGAATCAGGAGACTATTAGTTTCTTTCATCTTCATTTATCTTTACTTTTACATTTTCTTACTTTGAATATTGGGGACAATGTTCGATTTAAGTGTAGGGAGGGTAAATTGGGATACCTTAGAAACTACAACTTTGCTTGATTTTTGTTTTGTTTAATAGTAGATGTGTAATAAAACTGAAAGGAATACTTGTTAGGGTAATTTTTGCACGATATTAAAATTTTTTTGCAACATTTAGGAGAGAAACTCTAGTCTTAATAAGCGTCTCATGGATAGGAGTTATATGACTAGCACAAAAAAATCGTACCACTCAAAATTTTCACCCTAAAAATGTGAGGTTCACCTTTAGATCTTTAGGGAAAAGCATTTATCTTTAATGGTTGTGAGTATATCGATAGTATTTAGATTCTAGAACTTGCGTTAGTGATGCATACCGAGACCGCTAGTGAGACTACATTCGTGTACTTAGGATCTAATATATGATAAGAGGCATTAGGATAACCCTTGTTTTAAACCTGTATTATAATTATGTTGACTTCATTGGTCAAGTAATTTTCCCATACCTTTGCGATGTACTCATTTTTAGTACACGATACCCCTAGTACAACCCTCAGAGCCTATCTTTTTCGTTTCTAACTATAAGCATTTTACTTAAAGGAAGAATTTTTTTACAATCCACCCCCAAATGTACAACCAAATCGCCTTAGCCTACCTTGTATGCACTCATCTTTAGTGCATTATTGTTATTTGTTAAAACCCTTAGTTAATTGTCTAATTGGTTACATGGTTGCTAAGTCGAGTCATATCATGTACATATTGTTTTGGGACAATTGGGACTTATGGGGTAATTAAAGTACTAGTGTTATGGAGTAATGGGGAAGAACATCATTTATTACCCCCATATATACGTTAATATTTTAAAGTACTCCAAATGTTTCAATTATCTTGATTCGAGTCTTTATTTTGATATATGTAAAAGTTCAAGTGTAAGGGGAAGGAACGAGCCCCCTTGATGTATATGTTGGATGGTAGGGCAAGAGTGTATGAAAAAAAAAGTAGAAAAAACTTACGGACTACCATCCCGTCTTTTTATTTTATTTATGTTTATGTTATTTCATAATTAGCTTAAGTTGAGTCGAGTCTTGGCTTAGCAACACCACATTGTACATGTAATTAACTAAGACAATTGACTTGCCATCAATAAAATATCCCTTATCCAACAAACCGTGTTTTCCATATCCCTACACCTAACGTTATAACCCTTTGAAAGACCTCTTTGATAGTTTATCCTAGGTGCTTATGACAAAGTGGTGGAGGCTTGATACTTTCCCAAGCCTATGGTAATCTATTTGCTATGACAGGTAGTGAGAGATATTTCTTCCATTTCCATTTGTGAATATATACACTTATAACACCCGAGAGATGAGGTATCCAAACACTATATGTGAAGTGCTAGTATATGGTTTCCGTGCTTGTTTTGATTAGGGTAGATCAATCATTTGTAGTGATTACTTTTTTATTAATGTTAAATGACCCCTAACTTGTATTTTAATTGGTATAAAAGCTCATTTTCTTGAGTACAAGCAAATCCCAAGTGTAAGAGTATTTGATAAGGAAATATTTGTTACGCTTTTAGGGGTCATTTAAGCCATAAATCATGTTTTTATGATCAAACATTACCTCAAATTGTTTCCTTTGTCATTTTAGGTACTTGGGACATGAATTCTGAAAAATGGAGCATATTGAAGCTTTTTGGACGTTTTTATGCTCAAGAATGAAGAGAACAAGAAAAGTCATGAAAGTCAGGAATTAACACCTGACGGCGTCACGCTTTGGAGCTGACGACGTCACCATATGACGAGATGCCATAGATTTCTATGCTGAGATGCCCTGGAAGAATTTTTCAGGTTAACACCTGACGGCGTCAGGTGTATCAGAAGCAAGGTCGTCTCCCTTTAACTCAACATGAGATGGCCTAGAACTTGTATAAAGGGACGACATCAGAGATCTCTTGGGTGATACGAAACCCTAAGAGACAGCAACCTGATGGCGTCAGAGGCTAAAACCTGACGCTGTTAGAAGTGTATATCTATGTATATTTTTTGATTTTTATTTCATTGTGTGTAACTCTTGGGATAAGACCCTAGACGAAATCTCCAGTAAACTTAGGTTTTCCATACCCTTCTTTCATCCATGTTCAATCGAAGATAAGTTAATCTTTTTAATCATTCAATATGTCTATGTGTTGTTTCATTATATTTTATGCTTGTCTTTCTTTTAACATGCTAGCTTAGATTTTTTAGTGTTTGCTTAGATCTAATGAAACCTAGCTATTAATTATTGATTGTTGGTTTGTTTGATTGCACTGGGTGATTGATTTTGCGGTAGGCTTAAGAAAACTGGCTAATCTCCTATACGGTAACAAGCTTGAACGTCTTAAGAAACGTATTTGGTTGTGTACGCCGATGTTATTGGTTGTTTTTAATGCATAAGTGACTATTTAGGAGGCCATGATAGGATACTAAACATGACGTCATAGGAAGAGATAGAAGCTTATAGAGTTGGGGAAGGACGTACACGCCCCCATGACTGGTATTAAGGAAAATAACCCTTCATCCAAACAATTATAACAAACCAACTAATTAGTAAGAGATAGCTAGGGAGAAGTGAAATCTAGGTAAATACATTTTCTCATTACAAGAAGTGCACCACATTTACTTTTCTTGTTATTTAATTTTGTTTGCATTCGTAGTAATTTTGGGTTAGTCGACTAGAAACTAATTCCGCCCACTCCTCCAATACCCGAAAATTTTACTTTGCTTTCATAAAACATAAAAATACAAAAAGAATCATCCCTCACCTTTAGACCTAGTTTACGTACTTTTGAATCCTAACGACACTGTTCCCCTAGAGAACGATCAATCCCCCGGTACTTGCCAGTCACTATACTACATCGGTCAGGTACATTGCCTGGTGAGGATTGCAAGCTTCTCAAGATCCCTTGAGAAGTAAATCCTTTTGCATTGTTGCAAAATCACGCATCATATATGTACAAACCATTAAGTAGACCCATGTTTATTGACATTTTGATATTCTATAGAGTTGTACAAGCAACACTTCTACCCTGTTTGCACCTTCCAAGTATTATTGTAGCTTCGCTATATTGTCAACATCCTTTAAGGCCAAATTTTGTTTCTCAATTTTGTTGTTGGAAACTGTTGGTTTTAACATTTATGGGTTTGAAAAATACTATACGGAAGTACAAAACATCATTATACTTTGTTATTAGACTTTGCTAAAAGAGTAATTTTGCTATTTCTGTTAGGAAGTTGTTATCGTGTTTTGTGAAGATGTGATCGTGTTTTGTGATTTTGTCCAGTCCAAACAGAAGAACATGCCTAATATGCAAAGAGCGTAGATACCAAGCGGATAGAAAAGTTACGGGTACCCTTCTCTCACTCGAATTACCAAGTAGCCTAACAAGCAGAGAAGTGCATATTTGTCAACTTTCCTTTGCTTAAATAATGTGACTCTATTATATGAAAATGCATATTTCAACTACAACGATTTTTGGCGCAAAGATAGATGAAATGAATATTCTTAAGATGGAAAATGTACTAGAACTGGCCAACTGTTGCGGTAATACATAACATTAGAACATGCCATTACATGTTTTTGTAGTCTACTTAATAATGGATAAAGCCCATTTGCATTTAGATTGTTATTGGAATATTTTTCATTAGTATAATAATTGTCGAATCTATTTGGAAGCTTTGTTTTGAACATGTATGTGTAAGTTACCATGTTTAGTAAAAGCTTTCAAATCTAAAATTTGAAAATGATAATGGTGGTTAAAGTACATTATTCAAGTTTTTATTAGCTATACAACATAGGATGGAAACATATGATTCATCTACGAATTTGTATATCGAAGTGCTATATGTTTGCACCATTTAATCATAATGCAATACTTCTTAAAACAGGCACACAAACACCTTCTGGAAATATAAGAAGACCACGAGATACTGTTGAGACATGACAATATTCAAGTACACAAGAAGACTTGGCCGAATACGTTTAAACTGATTTGTTTGAGTCAATTAAGTATTGAGTGTGTGTTTAGGGTTAGCTAAAATGAGATAATACCATAACATCTGGAATGTTTGGTGGATTGGAGTTGATATCACATAGTAATATGATAGTAACAAATTAAAAAAGTTAATTTAAGACATAAGCAAGAGTTCAATAGTTTGTCGGAGAAAAAAACAAATGTATATATTTACGTAAACAAAAATTCTTTTTAACAATCAACAAAGATCTCCCACGGCAGTCTTAGGTATAGATTGTAGTATATTCGCCAATTTACACAAACATTATGCAATGAACATGGATTAAAAAAAACGGTTATAATCTTCTCAAAAAGCAACAAACAACATCCGACGTAATCTTCTCAAAAAGCAACAAACAACATCCGATGCAATCTTGATAACAAGTATTCAATCTTTGCACCAACATCATGTACAAACCACGTAGATATTCAGCCAAAAGCATAGCCGGTGCATCGCACAGGTTCGTAAAGCCTCGTTACATATATAATTCACATATTTAACTACAGAAGTGAGTTATTTAGAGATTCTTAAAAACAAGGAGATTGAGAGATCATTCATAAACATTCATTTTTAAGTAAGATAAAACATTAACTTCCACGCCTCTAGCTCTTTCTTTTTTAATTAGGGGAATTGTATATATATTCAATCCAAAAGCTTAAATTTGTGTAAATATCTAACTTAAACTTGTAATTGCATATATATTATTTAATGTAACTTATTTAAAGACGAAAAAACACCGCTGGTCCCTAAACTTTCCACGAAACATCGCCATGGCCCTTAACTTTTCAAATCGTCGTCATGCGTCCAAAACTATGGATTTTGAGGCCGAATGCGTCCCTTGACCAGAAATGGGGAGGTCAACGCTCAGTTTTGGTTATTTTTCCAAGGGAATATAGTCCAACAACATTTACAACTAGCGTATGGTTTATGTCTAACCCGACATTCAATTTCAGGGACCAACTGTGTTCTTATATAGTTTTTACCTATGCAACTTGAACACAACTTCTCAGATACGCTTATTAATTATTTCGCCAGAATCAATAAACCCATAACTAACCGTTGATTTTTTAGTAAGTCCCGATAATGTATCATACACATTGTAACTTACAACATATACTGAAAACAACCCTCAACAACGCTACCCATAGTTATTCCATAAACAAAAAGGGGAAAATCCAAAGAATGGCAGACATGGAGCTTAGTAAGCCATAAGTGACGGATAAGATGGTAGAGTATGTTAAGGCAAAATATGGTGATAGTTGGTTAGAAAGTGATGAAATCTCTAATGAGATGTATGAAGATTTATGCAGATTTGCCAAAGAAGCCGAAATGATCAAAGGTTAGTTTAGTTTACTATATTTGTGTCAGTGACATAGTGATTATGGTTAAAATCTGAGTTCCTTGTGTTTTTGTTGTATTTCCAGATACCAATTCTAAAGGAAAAGAGGTTGATGCATCAAATGCACAACCTGTTAGTACCATTGTTCATAAAAGTCCAAAACCAAGTAAAATGGTTACAAATGTTGTACTAGGTCTTGTTGCAGCAAAGGTAAGCAGCAGCAATAAGAGGAAACATTGGTATGTGCCTCCCCCTAAGGACCTCAGCTGTACCACTGTGAATTTCAAGTCCCCATCAAAAATTTCACTTGTTACTTTTAGTGGTTTATGTAATGAAGATGTAAATTTTTTGGGATCATGATGGCTAATGAAATAGTTGGATTTAACATTTTTGCAGATTCTTCACTAGCTGATTCACTTGGGCATACTCCACTTGTTGTTTTAGTTGTAGTTGTCGTTGTAGTTGCTTCACTTTGTTCATCACCACTGCCCATGTTAGCACGACCTCTACTATAATAATTAACACCTAAGCCAATCACATACCCACCAAGATCGGTTGTAGTTGTCTTTTCCCCTGTAACATCAGCTCTTGTGGTGTAAGATGGGGTTCCCATTTTTTCAAGGCACAATGGACAAGTATACCACATGAAATCTTTGTAAGGGGGACACCTTGAGTAGAACACCAATCCAACCTTGTTTTCCCTTTCAATCGAACAGTCACTGCAGACCAATTGACAACCATTTTGAGGATCCATTGTGAAAAGCAATTGAATACATAAAGAGTTGATGATAAGGTATTATATAATAGATGGAAAAAGGATAAAGGTTCAATGAGGTTGTTGAACAATTAGGCAGTATTAAAGAGACGAGTAAATGCATACAATACAGCCAAAAGACTACAAGTTTTTGAAATTGTTGACTATTGCAAAGTACCAACATCACAAACTTAAACTTCAATTGTATTTCGGGTGATCCCAAGTTTGAGAGTTGTTTGAGTCGTAACCGTCGTCGTAAGGATCAAAGCTCGCAAACAACTCTGCATCTAACTGAGCTTCCAATCTGCTCAGCTCTCGCTCCTTGCCAGAGTTCCAGCCATCTTCATAAGCTGCCACATTTTCCTCAAAGCTTAGTAGAAAGTTATCCAGATGAGGTTCCTATTGTTGTTGAAGTTGTTTGTACATTTTCTCTTTTTTTCAAAAATTGGTGGAATGATTCTTCTGCTAGGCTTAACTGCTCCTCATCTTCATCCAACCTTTTATATTCTTCTTCTTCAAAAAAAGAGATTCAAGAATCTCTTGTTTCGTAGCCTGCCTTATCTCCTCTTCATCCATCCACTGATAAAAAAAGATTAATATATGCATACATCATATCCAATTTAAACATAATAGATCATCAGTCAATCATACGATAAATGTTTGCATACCTGCAGCCTTCTCCCATCAACATGCCTTTTTTTTCCTCGTATGTTACTTTCCTTTTCGGGTTATGGAGATCGTTCCTTGTGACACCTTCTCTTATTATGTCCAACGGTCTGACAATTAGAGCATTTCATCTGTTTACGAGATCTAGATCTACCCATTGATAAGCAATTTCAGGGGGAAATACTAGACTAATTTTGAGTTTGAATTTGGGGATACTAATGGTCAAAATACAACCGTACTTATAAAAGCATCCGTAAAGCTTTATGGTAACAATAAGACTTGGTAAGGGACGAAACATACGAAATTTGTATGTTTACATTGTTTCACGAAGGACCAAACATATAACATCAATCTGAATAAGTGATTAAGCTATACAAGCAACAAACAAAAACCAAAAACAAAAGTGAATTAAGCTAAACAGATCTTCATTTCATTCGATAACATAGATCAAAAGTACATGATAGTGTGATAATAGATGATCAAGCAAAATACATAATTCATAAGGCCCAAAAGACAACAAACATTACACACCAAATGTTTCACCATTAGTGATTAACAACAAAATCAAGTTTTCCTAAGAAAATCAATGAAATTGTTCCTGCCCCACACCTGAGCATGGGTTTCAGTAATCATCTTGTTAATCTCCATAGCCTTGTTGACATTTTTCTTTTGAATCTTTTTATGATCTTGTAGAAGCCGCCATGACATAAGGGAAATACGCCATCCTTCTACTTCAGCCATAAACTCTTGGGTTTCGTAGGTCACATGAACCAAATCTACATAACACTTTAGGAGTCCTTTTGCAAGCTTTATATCCTTGTTTTCTCGTGTTGATAGTACACAACAATGCTAGCAAAAAGTTCGTGGGAACCGGTGGCGGTTGCAAGTTTCTGTAGGCGTGGGAATTCTGACATTTTTTTGTGTTTTAGGTTTGGGAAGTAACTTAATTGTGTGTTTGGTATGCAAAACCTTTGGGGTATGGGCCCTTAAATACTAACTGAACTGATGACGTTACAAAATTCAGGGACCAAATTTGATATTAGTATATCATAAAGAGTAAAGTTATTAAATGGCAGAAAATTTAAGTATACAAACGTCAACATTGGCAAGGTTGGGGACTAAGGGAGAAATTAGACAAAAATTGTCCAATACGCCTATGTTTTTCGCTTGGGTTACGCCCCAATAAACCCGACCTAATGACCCGACCAACATAACCCTAAAAAGTTTCATAATAACCCAATACATAGAAAAATTAGTCATTCCACATTGTGATAAACACCGTTGATGCAAGTTAATGGAAAGGAACATATTTGTTACAACATTTAAATGTACAGAACTAGAATAAGAAGGAGAAGTGTTGTTCCTGATTCACACAAATGGGAGATTTGAATATACCCTACTCAGGTATGAAGGCGGATCCATTATTAATGTTAATGCTTTTAGGTATGATAGGGGTATCTTTAGTTCAACCCTAGATAATCTATTATCAGTGATTAAGGAACCAAATTGGCGGTGTTTTTCTGTCATCCAAATAAATCACTAGAAAATGGGTTGCACTTGATTTATAGGGACCAGGATGTCCTTAAGCTATATGATTTTGCAGAAACACATGAGTCAGTTGATATCTTTGTTATACGTAGGCCCCAGATGTTAGCAGTATCTTACATGGAAAACATTGGTTTTGTGGTTGTGGGTTGGTTAGAGGAAGATGCTAACTTCAGAATGTCAAATGGGAGACCTTTTATGACTCGTCGTAAATAAAAGGGTATAGATAAGAACAAATTGCATGTTGGTGTTGTTATCAAAGAGGGAAAAGATGTTATCCATGACAAAAACATCAAACAGGAAAAAGATGTTGTGCATGACAAAAGAATCAAAAATAAGGGAAAGGGTAAGCTGATTCTGGAAGAGGATGTTTTTCAAGAGGAAAAGGGCGAGGAAGTTGTAAAAACTTATAAGCGAGGTTTTGATGGGAACGGGAAGGCTATAATGGTTGAAATTCTTGGTTTTGATGGTGAAAACATTGCTGATCGTGCTGGTGATTGTGATGTTGTGCCTAGTGGTGCTAATAAACGTTTTAAAATCATTGAAAAGATTACCAATTGTGTACTGCCCTTTGTGCCAACAAGTCATCCTAAGTAAGTTTTCAATTTTGAATTGCATGGCTTGTGTTTTATATTATGTTACACCAAGTATACCTTATATAACTTGAATATTTGCTGTTCGGATACTTGTTTTTCCAGGCACATTTGCAGTTTGATGTTCAGTGACAGGTTGAATGTTTTTGTATGTTGATAATCCTGTTCCAATATGTACATCGTTAGAAGGTTCATCAGGTGAAGGTTGTGCAGTGGAGGCCGCATCGTCTTCTCCAATTTTGTGTGAATTATCAGTAGAACCTTGTATCAGACAATGTTTTAACTCATTTTCATGTTGTATCAGACATTGGTTGGCCAATCGACTACTATAAGTAAAACTATCCAAAAAAGTCAAACTATCCAAATGCTAAATGCTAAATAGTCAATGTGTTAAGTCATTCTCATGTTTTCCAATACATTATATTTTATGGCTGTACATATTAGATATTCATTGACATTTAAAAAGTCATACTAACCAAATGCACTAGTACAAAAAGTTCTATTGGTCACGCATGGTCGGTTTTGAAATGTCACACTGTAACATTTATACGTGACTAAATGTACCAGAATAAAATAAGCAGCCACACTTGATCCGACTTGTGTGACCATTTCGGAATTCTATTGTCACACATTTGAATATTTATGTGACTAGAGGTAACTGGAAATTTTTTTTTTTGATTATTTAGTCACTTTTAATTTGGGACGTGTGATAGATACAAATGAGTTTGAGACATTAGTCACACTATATATATACGTATGTGACAAATATATGTCACACAATTGAAAAGTGTGACCAAAATAGATATATGGTCACATGAGGTAATTGTGTATGTGACTAAATTATATAGTCAAGTTTGTCACACATTATTTAAATGTGACTGCTATTCTTTGCTGAATATTTAGCCACATAGCGTTTGAAATGTGTGACAACGGAAAAGTAAGTTTGAAGCGTTAGTCACGATATGCATTTAATAGTGACAAATATATGGTCACACTAAACCATAGAAACATGATTAAGTGTAACAAAAATTCGATACATATGGTCACGTAAGTTAATATGTGTGTCTAAAGTTTAGTGTGTGTTTGCTTGCCAAATCCTAATGTGTATAGTCACACTTAATTGAAGCACGATCATGTGACTATAGGCTTTACAATAGTCACACCATATCAAAAATGTGTATCTAAATGATGTTTATGGCCACATTATAAGGGTATTATATGTGACCAATACATTCAAAATAGTCACATTGTGAAATATTCATGTGACTATTATTTATAGCAAAGTGTGAAGTCATGAGTTATCATTAACCTTGATATTAGTCACATTGAGTTTTTGTGTGTCTAAATCATAGTCATATTTTGTCACACATTACTTAACCGTAGTCACAATTCGATAAATATGGTCACACATTTCTGATAACTTATGTAATTTGATATTCACTTAATTGAGTTCAGTCTATTAGTCATGACTGCACACTGACTACTTTTTCAACAAATTGTGCCTGAAATTGAGAATTTTTCATACCAAACACTTTTTTTTCAACTCTGCACTATATAAAGGCATAACCACATACATGAAAACTGTATATACAAGACAACTGTAAAAAAAATATGTAGGGTGTTTACTACTGCTAGTACATAGTTAATACTGCTAGTACACAGTTTATGCTGCCAGAAGTTATAGTTTTGTATAATCTAGAATCCTTTAAAAGAATATTCGCAAGTACGAACTAAACCATTAACACAACAACAACAACATAAATCCTTTAAAAGAGTATTTGCAGCAAAACAAAAGCTTAAATAGGTTCTGAAGACAAAAATAAATCCCTAAACAGAGTGTTACAACTTGAGAATGACACGTGCTTCACTTTGATTTTCGTATAACAATACCTTCACAATCGGTTCGATAGTAGGCATCTTTTGCTTGTGGATTTATTCGCGGCAATATGTTATCATTTTGCTCGTGAATGACTGTACTAAATTCCTCATCGACATCGTCATACGTATCTTTGTAATTCTTGGTAGGTGTTTTAAAGACAATAGACAATTTTTTATCTGCCTGGTCATTCACATAAAACACTTGTCGTGCTTGTGAGGCTAATATGAACAGATCATTCTTGTGGCCTAAATTATTCAGGTCTACCAATGTGTAACCAAGAGTATCGCGTTTGACCCCACCATGTTTTGAATTAGGGAAAATTACTAATATAGCCCGTTGCCCAGCGGGTTAGGCATATGTAGCCACTTTTTTAAAAATTCTCGTTTTAGCCCGGGTTACCCAGGGCAACTAATGTGTAACCAACTACAGGATGACACGTGTCCAACCAACCACTGTTGGTACGCGGTACATGCTTCGTATTGTATTTTGGGCAATATTTGTTTTTTGGGCAACCAATACATGAGCAACTAGGTATTTTGGTCATTGAACATGGATTAAAACAATGACCTTATATTGATCTAAGTACGAGAAAAAGGCTACAGTTATACATACAAAAATGGTGAACAAGTCAACGTCTCCTGCTCGCCATCACCGTCGCGCAAAGTTGTCGTCTCCATCGTGGACCATCCCGTTGTATCCCCTTTAGTCGGTCGTCTCCATCGGAAACTGCCTTATCCATTCTAATTCACGGCGGCTCCGGCCTACTCTACCGCCATTGGTTTTGTGAACCTTTCTACAGCTTGTGAGGGATTCGGTTGAATATGATTATAGCCTTTTCAGAATAGGTGTTATAATCTTTTTGCAGATTTTGAGGGATCCGATTGAATCTACCCTTTTCAGATTAGGTGTTATACTCCTTGTTTAAGTAAAATTAAGGTACTTTTCCTTTATTTTTTATGTTGGTTTGATATGCATTTTCACTATATGTAATTTGTTAATTTTGCTTTTTTTAATTTTTTTTAATTTATTATTATTATTATTATTATTATTATTATTATTATTATTATTATTATTATTATTATTATTATTATTATTATTATTATTATTATTATTATTATTATTATTATTATTATTATTATTATTATTATTTATTTTTTTTTTGTTAATTGTTGTTTTTTTTCTAATATCGGTTGGTATGCTTTGAACATAATTTGTGTAAAAAAATAAAGGATCTTATCGACACTCTTTATGCTGCATTATGGCCTAGGTAAGAGGTTGATTAAGTACAAGCTGATTAAGTACAAGCATTTCTGAATGATTCAAGTTGGCTGTGTTTGCACCTTACTCCATGGTTTTAGTAGACTAAGTATAGGGTGAAAATATATTTGCCACAACTTTGAGGTTCCCGAACCATTGTGTCAGAGACAGGCTCATCTGCTACATTTGGCTCAATAGGATATCTGACCTGCCGTACAACAGATTCCTTTCTGATTCTTCTTGTAAATGTTTTTGTAACATGAGGTTGTGATGATGATGGAACACTTCTGGGTGTGTCATGGGACTGAGCTTCGGTTCTTGATCCTTCACCCTCAGCTGTTGGAACAATCATTGATAAAAATAGTGGTGCTTCACTACCTTTATACCCATTACAAATCGTACTCATATTACTAAAAACCTTTCAGCTAAGGGTAGGAGTTTTTCAAATGTTTTTGTGAGGTAGAAGCTGATACTTGTTCAAAAATATTTGAATGAATCTGGGATACATTAAAAATTTGTATTTGCTTTTCACATTTCTCACCATACCATCAAAAATCAATTTTGAAAAGTTATACTTCCTTTTTGTTGCCAAGCAAACAATAGCAGTTGCTATGTTGCAACTAAATTGTTCCCAACAAGTTTTCTTTGGACTTAAACAATGTTGGATGGTGTGAATGAGAAATCTCCATTGAGGCGGAAATTGTGGTTTTTTAAAAGTTAAGTTATCATAAGTTAACCCATATCCCATATAGGAAAGATTTAGGAAAAGTTCAGTATTTGGCAATGAACTGATAGCACCATCATCTGCTAGTTTGAGATGCCTCCTAATAGATGACTCAGTAATGGCCATGGCAATGCCATCAACTATAGCATTTAACTTTTTTTCACCATTATCAAGTGTGCTGACACTGGCATTGCACCAAAACTGATTGATTTGAGAAACATATATAGTAGGATTCTTTGTAATAGCATACCTTATGTAACTGGAATTGAGAAAATCGACTATCTGGTGAAACTGTTGACTTCCCTCTGGTTTCTGTAAGTAAGCAACCATGTTGTGTGCCTTAGAATGATCCAAAATCGCCATTAAGATTGGAAAAAAATTGATTAGGATTCTGGGTTATGATCGTTTAGAAGATTATGTGTGGTTGGTAAACACGATTAAGATGATATAGATTTAATTTAGGGTTTTGATTTGATCGAGTGCATAAATGTTATGTTTCTCTTGAATATATTTTTGTGTAAACTAAGATATGAATTACCCAATTTAGTCCCAAACACTACAAAACGTAACCGACCCGTCCTAAGTTTTTGCCAGCCAGTAACAAGGGTAACCGACCCGTAGTAAGTTTTACCCTACCAGTACCAACCGTAACCGACCCATACTAAGTTTTAGCCTACCAGTACCAAATTCACCGAACAGTACAAACTATGATTCCCAACATTATGAACCCAAACTGTTTGAGATAATGTCATTTAAAGATTCCCTGGTTATGCTTCATGAAAATCGTTCAATTTTCTAACTGTTGTGTTATACAATTACATTTCCAAACTAACTTCTTTGAATGTGTAATTACAGTCTGCAAATGCATCTCCAGAGAAGCCATAAACCAATAGACAAAAAAATGGTCATGTGTTGAATTGACTTTCATAATTCAGCTAACAAAAGAAAAACATTGAAAATTGCTAGACTTAATATTACTTTATTAATAAGTTGATTATAAACATACCATACACCAACAACAATCGGGAAAATTTGGAACATTTCCAACCATTACATAAAGTACCATCGACCCACAAAATAAATTGTTTACCGGCATGTAGCTTAACCAACCATGAAGTCAACTTCAAAACACTGGACTTTCTAACGGACCTTGCAGAGGCAACCACTTGAACTTTAACCAAAAATAGTTCAGTTTGCTCCTACAACGAAAACATAAGCTCAGTGCCAACCTACAATACATAACAAATTTAGTATGCAGACATGTATACAGGCGCCGTAAACACTATCACCAACAGTTCAGCTGATACATACAAACGCATATTTAATAATCATTGAATGCCTAATTGGAACCTAAGTACAACCCCTTGGTATTTGACCATTTAAATAGAGAGTTTTGTATACGCGTATATCAGTGGTTATGACCCTAGTTGACTCAGGCCAGTCTATCATTAACCCCATATTTCCAATACAGTTTCCAGCTTACAAGTGATGATACATTAACAACAAACACCTCTCAACTAAAGTGGATAAATTCGGGGCTTATCAAATACAAACTATAAACACAAATGAAATCATAAACCAGATAAACGGTTAAAAATTGACACACAAACTATAAACCAACGAAAAATTGTACAATCAAATACTTTTGGTGTCAATCAGGGCAATACAATAACACAATTAACAAACTCTATTATACCACATCCTAACTGATAACATCAATCATCATTGGTAAACTTAATTTTGTGTAATCACTGTTCAATGAACAGTGAGTGTGTGTGCGAATCAGCGAAACATACAAATTAACCGGAACAGATTCAGTAAGTGAAATAATATTGTAAGAACATTGGATATTGAACATTGAAGATTCAAATAATAGTGAGTTGATACGGAGGGAAGAAGTGGTTAATGGTGATACAGGAAAGACTGTTTGTTTTTAAAGTTTATGATTATTTTCCTTCATATTAGTTTGTTTTCGTATACGGTCCTAGCAAAAGTCAATGGGCAAAATAGTGTATAATGTGTAAAATGACCAAAAAACCAGTTGCCCTATTACGGTTGCCAACTAAAAATTGTTGCCCAAAATAAATATACGCAACACGTGTCTCCATTTGATGGAAGTTGCCCAATCTCAAAAGTTGCCCGGGCTAATACGGGAATTTTCAAAAAAGGGGCTAGATATGCCTAACCGTTGGGCAACTGGGCTATTGTACTATTTATCCCTTTGAATTAACCCAATCACATTTGAAAAGAGGAATTTGCCTGAAACGGTAATCTAGTACCCATATCTCTTGTAAAATCCCAATGCTTTTCTTGTGGTTGCAACTTCTTTGGATAAGTGAAGATCTGCTGCCTCAACACTAACCCCACTGTTTTAGTAAACTATGTCATCATTACTTTTCGTACGAAATGTATACCCATTGATGTTATATGCCTCGTATTTCACTACGTTGAGGTTGTAACCAAAAAGAAAACAAAGCGGTAATATCCCAACCAAAGTTTTACTACTAATTTGATATTGCTACAAATATTGAAATGAATATCTTTTTTTTAACTTTTGCAGAGACGATGCGAGCGACTATGAACCTGAATAAGCAGTTGAAGACACAAGGCTTGAAATTGGTGTCTTTATTGAAACATAACATCATCTTAGGTTTTGCTGAATAGCAGTAGCGTAGGGGGGGAAAATAAGAATGCACTATTTTGTAGCATGGTTTATTTGTTCCGTATGAGAAACATATGTTTTGTTGGTTTTTTATAAAAATTAATGTCATCTGAATTTTGTTTCATAATTTATGCTACATCTTCTATATGAACAATGAACAGATTGTATCTATCAGCCCAATTTGTAGCCATCTAATCCAACCATTGATTTTGATCTTCAACATATCATATATATATGAAAAGCATCTTAATGAGGCTGTAAAGACCATATTTCAAGGCAATGTTATTGCTATTCATTCAATCAGCTTAACCTATATGAAAATAATCTTAATGAGGCTATAAAGACCATATTTCAAGGAAATGTTATTGCTATTCATTCAATCAGCTTAACCTATCAAGTAGAGTTCAAGAGAGGCAATAGTATAAGTAGTATGAATAGCATTCTATAGTTCATTTCATTGAACAATTTCATTTCTATCAATTCTATTCACAAAGTTTTCTCTTATTCTTTTTCTTAAGATCTTCATACAGTTACTTATAATAGACTCAATTAATCAATATTTGAACTAATAAAATATCAGCCAATATTGCAAACTACTTAGCTTTAATCCTTCCAATTTTCAAACACTAATTAAGCCCGGTTACAAAATAAATGTCTTATAAATAACCTGATAGCCAATATTGCATACTACTTAGCTTTAATCCTTCCAACTTTCTACCGCTAACTAAGTCCGGATACAGAATAAATGTCTTATAAATAAGCTGATATAAAGATTCTTTTTACCAATGGAATACCAGCCAATATTGCATAATACTTACCTTCGAACTTACCAATATTTTAATATAACCTGAAATAAGACTCTTTAGACCAAGGGAATACTAGCCAACTATTGCATATTAGTTAGCTTGAATATTTCTAAATTCTTAAAATAGACTGACTTTTTGAACAAATGAAATGCCATACAACTATTTGATATTCTTATCTTACAGTTAGGGGTGGCAAATCTTGCCCATCTTGTAATTCATGGGCACTTTTGAGCACTTTTTTAAAAAGTATGGGGCACTTTTTGTCCATCAATTATCATTGATGGGCACTTATGGGCACATGTAAAAGTGTAAAACACTAAATGGGCTACTGGGCGGATCTTCTTCATTTAATAGGTTCCTTTTTTGCCCATCACTTTTTCCAACTTTTAAGCACTTTTATATGTTTTCATACGTTTACGTCCGATTTTTTACGTTTTTGTCAGTTTTTTACGTTTTTGTCAGTTTTTTTACGTTTTCATCCGATTATTTAAGTTTCTTCCGATTTTTTACGTTTTCGTCAGTATTTTACGTTTTCGTCTGATTTTTTACGTTTTTGTCCGATTTTACGTTTTCGTCCGATTTTTTTACGTTTTCATCAGTTCTTTTACGTTTTCGTCCGACTTTTTACGTTTTCGTCTGATTTTTAACTTTTTTGTCAGACTTTTAACGTTTTCGCCAGTTTTTTTACGTTTTCGTCCGATTTTTTACGTTTTCGTCAATTTTTTTACGTTTTCGTCTGATTTTTTACGTTTTCGTCAGTTTTTTTTACGTTTTCGTCAGTTTTTTAACGTTTTCGTCCGATTTTTTACGTTTTGTCTGATTTTTTACGTTTTCGTCAGTTTTTTTTACGTTTTCGTCAGATTTTTTACGTTTTCGTCCGATTTTTTACGCTTTTCGTCAGACTTTTTACGTTTTCGTCAGTTTTTTTAGGTTTTTGTCAGGTTTTTTACGCTTTTTGTCCGATTTTTTACGTTTCGTCAGATTCTTTACGTTTTCGTCTGATTTTTTACGTTTTCGTCAATTTTTTAACGTTTTCGTCTGATTTTTGAAGTTTTCGTCTGATTTTTTACGTTTTCGTCAGTTTTTTTACGTTTACGTCCGATTTTTTACCTTTTCATCAGTTTTTTTTACGTTTTCTTCCGATTTTTTACCTTTTGGTCAGAGTTTTTACGTTTACATCAGTTTTTTTACGTTTCGTCAGATTCTTTACGTTTTCGTCCGATTTTTTACGTTTTCGTCAGTTTTTTTATGTTTTCGTATGATTTTTTTCGTTTTTGTCCATTTTTTACGTTTTCGTCAGTTTTTTACGTTTTTGTTAGCTTTATTTTTAAATTTTTGTCAGTTTTTTTTTTTACATTTTCGTCTTTTTTTTAATTTTCGTCAGGTTTTTTTACGTTTTCATCTGGTTTTTTATGTTTTCGTCTGTTTTTTAAGTTTTGGTTCAATTTTTTACGTTTTCGTTATTTTTCTTTGATTTTCGTCAGTTTTTTAGGTTTTCATCTGTTTTTCTACATATCCTTGTGTTTTTTTACGTTTTCGTAAATAATCAAATGAAAACGTTAAAAACCGAATAAAAACGAACGAAAACGTAAAAAAACGTAAACGTAAAAAACTCAGACGAAAACGTAAAAAATTGGACGGAAATGTAAAAAAACTGACGAAAACATAAAAAATCAGATGAAAACGCAAAAAATAGACAAAAACGTTAAAAAACCGACGAAAACATGAAAAATCTTACGAAAATGTAAAAAATCGGACGAAAACGTAAAAAATTGACGAAAACATTAAAAATCGAACGAAATCATAAAAAATCAGACAAAAACGATAAATATCGAACGAAAACGTAAAAAAATCGGATGAAAACGTAAAAAAACTGATGAAAACGGAAAAAATCAGACGAAAACACAAAAAAACTGATGAAAACGTTATAAATCTGACGAAAACGTAAAAAACCGGACGAAAACGTAAAAAAACTGACAAAAACAAAAAAAATCAGACGAAAACGTAAAAAATCGGACGCAAACGTAAAAAATCTGACGAAAACGTAAAAAACTGACGAAAACGTAAAAAATCAGACAAAACGTAAAAAATCGAACGAAAACATAATAAATCGGACGAAAACGTTTAAAAACTGACGAAAAGGTAAAAAAACTGACGAAAACGTAAAAAAACTGACGAAAACGTAAAAAACGGAAGAAAACGAATGAAAACGGATAAAAACGTATGAAAAACTCGAGTGGAGAGATTGAAGAATACTATTGATTACATTTTGAAGACATTTTGTTTGGTTGCTTGTTTTGGCCCGTGCCCGTTTTGGCCCGTGCCCGTTTTGCCCGAATTATAATTTGCCCGTTTTAGCCCGTGCCCGTTTTAGCCCGTGCCCGTTTTGCCCGTGCCCGTGCCCACCCGGCCCGCCCGTTTTGCCACCTCTACTTATAGTCATAACAAATTAGTACATGAGTAACATTAAATTCGACATGAATAACATCAAACTGAACAAAAGTTGTTCAAACAATTGAAAATGGAATTTGAATTTTAGGCATCTAACCTAAACACAAATTTTGATCTTTCACACATCACCAGGTATCAAACCATGCTTTTCAATAATTGGTTGATAAACATTTTCATTTTATAAACAACCCTTCCCACAATCACAATAAATACAGTATTGCATACAAATTTAGTATTCAAACTTCTTTTCTATAGTTAATTATGTGTCTTTATAGGTGAGTAAATTGGCTTTATGAGTGACCAGAAGTTTCATAACCTTTTTGTAACTGCTGGGAATATCAAAGACTTGGTAAGGCTTATATAAGACCACTGATTCAGTTGTTTCTTCAATCCCACATATCACTAATTCATATTAAATATTCATGGAATTAAGCAGGGAGATGATCACTCGGCACTTTTACATGGCTGTCGATCAGGCTGCAAAAAAGCTTGGTGTTGGTTTAAGTTCTTTAAATAGGCAATGTAGAGCTATGGGTATTAAGCGTTGGCCCTGTCCTAAACTTAACAGTTTACAAGAATTGATTAAACTTTTTCAGGTTTTGTATTAATTGACACTGACATTTTATTTTCATATTTATCGGGTATAGTATATATTGCATAACAAACTTGTAACATCAGATGTCAATATTGACAAACAAAGTCTGTTGTGAACTCTGTAGTCAAAACAGTCAAGCCTAAAGTCCACAGCATTTTTCATTTTTTAATATTGACAAATGATGTTCAACATAGTTGGACACCCTGATTTTCTTCAGTGATTCCTTTAGTTATTTCAACAGTCTAGCAATGAGTTTGCTTCAGAACTTTGTACAAAGTCTGATTAAATAGCAAAAGGGATTAGTGAGGAAGATCGGAGATCCAAACTATGTTAATATTTGTTTGTTATATCTATCTAGGAAAACTAAATTATTAATAGATCTATTTAATGAATAGTAAGTTTATTAATTACCATGCCATTCATAAAGTTAATTTACATTATAGGATGAGAATGCAGGTGAAAAATCTGATCCGAACACGCAAGAAATAATTAGAAGGCTGGAGGTTCTAAAGAGGCAGGTAGAAGAAAACCCTGATTTTGAACTTCCCATAAACATAAAAAAATTGAGGCAAAGGGCTTTCAAATCTAAATACAAAAAAAAGAAGACTGTGAATTTGGTATTGTCCTTATAAGATCCAAAAGGAGCAAATAAAGCTACACACTTGCAGACTATGTTTCCTACCAATTACCCAGATTATGAAGAAATGGAACTTACAGAAACTTCCACTATCTGTATATGTGGATAGTCCACTATTAGTACTGAATTTGGATAGTCCACAATTAGTGAAAATTCAGTAACACAAAGAAAAACAATCTTAAATTTTTCTAAAGTATTCTCTGCATACAAATTTAGTTACTAAACTTCTTTTGAATAACTAATAAAGTGACTTTATGAGTGAGTAAATTGATTTTATTACTAAAAGTCATCAACAACTCACCAGCACTTTTCATTTGCTTATTAATAAATGCTTCAGTTTATTAAACCTTCTATGGCATAGTATAAATAATACTACTATCTACTCTCCTAAATATTCAAACACTATGTCACATCATATAGATATTCAGCAAATGCCACCTCACGTCCTAAAGCTCAAAAAAGAGTTACAAATTGTACTCATAAGAAATATTAATCCAAGTCAGGATTTGTGCATTGGCACCCACCTTATTGTCAAGCATGTAGGAAGATTGATTATTCAAGCAGAAATCATCACCGGTTCAAATATAGGAGCCACGGTTCTAATACCAAGAATTACATTCACATTAACCTTATCTAAATGGCCTTTCAAAATGAGTTGTAAACAATTTCAAATCAGGAGATGTCACTCAAAGATTATCAATAACAATCAAGGTGGATGAATCACTAACGAAGAATATGGGAAAGATACTTACCTAAAGTTGTGGATTATAGTTCGTTATGTTAGGATCTAAGTTATTCAGAAGAATAAAGTTTGAAGAATAAGATGTGTCGTATGTTGCATGCTAAGCTATTTTAAACTGTAATTCAACTATTGTTATCCGAGTACCATTCCCTTTGATTTATATCTATTTTTATGTCTGATTTGCATCACCCAGAAAATAAAACATGATTAACATAATTTAATGCCATGCATATGATGAGGCATATGTATAAATCTAAAGAAGTCATAAGGAAATATAACATACCTGCTTTCTTCAGATGGATAATCACATTTCTTCAATAAGGAAAAACGTTTGCCAATGAACAAAGATGACCCACCAACAAATCGATATTACCAACTCTTTAAGTAAGTCAAGTTGTTCCATAAGGCTACTAAAGCAAATTTCCTTTTTAAAATGAAGTATAATTGGGAAAAAAACAAAAATTGTTGTGTGCTAGCTTAATTCACTTCTAATATTCAAGAAATCAGAAAGATTTTAAAAAATGATTTTGTTTACTATATTTAATTCCTTTATCAATTATTGAATATATTCAAGAAACCATTTTTTTTATTTTTTTTATTTTTATTCTTATTTTGTACAGAAATCATAACATTGTCAAGCAGTGAAAGTTCCGATGTATCATACCCAATGGGATGGTCTGACTATTTTCCAAAGGTTGAAAATTCAACCTCTGATTCTAGCAAAGATGAAATGAAGTTTTACCAACAGAAAAAGGGTTCAAGCTCAAACAAAGTTGAAGCTAGCAAGAGTCTAACATCAAAACAGAGTGCAAAGCTTGCTTTTGCTGATAGGATTAAAGTTCTAGGTCTGCCAAATAAGAAAAATTGGGACGCAATTGGTATCAAGCCATTTGTTGTCATAGTCTTAAATGCTCTAAAAGAAATCTATCGTAACCATTATGCATTTGGTTTAAGTATGAATGCAAACCTTCCTATTTATGAATGACTACACATAATGTTGCTACAAATAACTGGCTCAGATCTGCATATATTCAAGTCACAAAATTATCCTTATTCCGTAATGGTTGCAAACAAACACGGTTGCATAGTAAGTATTTAAACAAAGCCATCCGGTTGCTGCCCCGCCAATTTACGGTCAGATCATTCAACACACAGTTTATTTATGTCAGGTTACAGAGATCATCATCGCCTTATGGGAAACATTATAAATGAAACTGGAATGTACCCCATAGGGGTGGAATTAGTGATTCGAATTATGTTTTATGCCTTGAATGTTTCAGGAATATGAATAAGAACCATGTTAGAGTTACAAAACTCACATCAATTGCAGGTACACAAACCATCATGGAGGTATACCTGCTACATAATAGTGGCACTTATTCCTGATTAATAATGGAATACAAATCATGTGGCTATGCAGTTACAAAGATTACAACCCAAGTGTTGCTACAATTAACTAGCATGAATTGCAAGTATACAAAGCAATCATGGAGTTACACTTGCAATAATTCCTCATTATTACACACGTTGCATAGTAAGTATTTAAACTATGTCATCCGGTTGTTGCCTTATGGGTAACAGAATGTAATCGGATAGGGTTTGCAAACCTGCCATGGCTGCAAACACGAAAATGTTCGTGATGCCCTGCCAAGATACAGGCCGCTTTCACCCACCATGTTACAGCTCCACATAAGTCAACAGATATCATCATATCCTTATGGGAAACATTATAAAGGAGACGGGGATGTAACCGAATAAAAAGATTTGCGAACCTGACATGGCTGTAAACACATGCATGATTGTGATACCCTGCCAAGATACAGGCCGCTTTCACCCATCATGTTATAGCTCAACAAAAGCCATACAATCCTAATGACCTACAACAAAAAGACTTATATTCATATTACACCTCACAGACAATCGCCATTCTTGAGACACTAAACTACTAAGCCAACAAATAGTGAGCTTACTCACTTTCCTAAATGTAAATAAGTCAATAATCCCAAAATATAAGCTTGATTATCGTAACTTTTCATTATAAATCAAAGGATGTATGCTTTTACCAATTAACTCAATGACAGTCGCAATACACAATCAATGACACTAATGTAACAAACATGTACTTAAAACAAGAGTTACCAAATAACTTAAACACGTGAATTAATTTTCCGTTTATTATAACTTTCATTAATTAATCAAATGAAGTACGATTCTATGAATTAGCTTAGGTGACAACCACAAATGTGACGTATTTGTAGCCAAAACAAGATATACCAATTAATCATATCTCACCTGACCTTTCCTTTACTAATCACAAAATAATCTTTGTGTGCTAGCTTAATTCACTTCTAATATTCAAGAAATTAGAAAGATTTTAAAAAATGATTTTATTTACTATATTTAATTCCTTTATCAATTATTGAATATATTCAAGACACCAATTTTGATCTTGCTCATTGACTATTTTGTGTATAATTTAAACACCAAACAACTTTTCACATATCTTCTATATAAAGAGATAAGCAATAATCAACCATTCAAACATCTGTAACAAAAACAACAATTGCAAAAATGAATTCCAACAAGAAACCAGGTATTCAATGTTCTCAATTTCATGTCATTTTTCATATCTGTAATATATCTTTCAATTTTTTTTTATTTTTTTTTTGTACATAAATTATAACATTGTCAAGCAGTGAAAGTTCATATGTATCATACCCAATGGGATGGTTTGACTACTTTCCAAAGGTTGAAGATTCAACCTCTAATTCTAGCAAAGATGAAATGAAGTTTTACCAACAAAAAAAGGGTTCAAGCTCAAACAAGGTTAAAGCTAGCAAGAGACAAACATCAAAATAGAGTGCAAAGCTTGCTTTTGCTCATAGGATTGAAGTTCTAGGTCTGCCAAATAAGAAAAATTGTGACGCAATTGGTATCAAACCATTTGCTGTCAAAAATCCAAAAGAGGAAAAAAGTATGATTTAGATGTATGTTTAGGACTTTTCATCATGGATGTTCGTGGTTTATGTATGGCTTAAATGCTCTAAAAGAAATCTATCGTAACCATTATGCATTTGGTTTAAGTATGAATGCAATCCTTCCTATTTATGAATGACTACACATAATGTTGCTACAAATAACTGGCTCAGATCTGCATATATTCAAGTCATAAAATTATCCTTATTTCATAATGGTTGCAAACAAACATGGTTGCATAGTAAGTACTTAAACTAAGCCATCCGGTTGTTGCCCAGCCAATTTACGGTCAGATCATTCAACACACAGTTTATTTATGTCAGGTTACAGAGATCATCATCGCCTTATGGGAAACATTATAAACGAAACTGGGATGTACCCCATAGGGGTGGAATTAGTGATTCGAATTGTGTTTCATGCCTTGAATGTTTTAGGAATATGAATAAGAACCATGTTAGAGTTACAAAACTCACATCAATTGCAGGTACACAAACCATCATGGAGGTATACCTGCTACATAATATTAGCATTTATTCCTGATTAATAATGGAATACAAATCCTTTAGCTATGCAGTTACAAAGATTACAACCCAAGTGTTGCTGCAATTAACTAGCATGAATTGCAAGTATACAAAGTAATCATGGAGTTACACTTGCAATCATTCCTCATTATTAAACACGGTTGCATAGTAAGTATTTAAACTATGACATCCGGTTGTTGTCTTATGGGTAACAGAATGTAATCGGATAGGGTTTGCAAACCTGCCATGGCTGCAAACACGAACATGTTCGTGATGCCCTGCCAAGATACAGGCCGCTTTCACCCACCATGTTACAGCTCCACATAAGTCAACAGATATCATCATATCCTTATGGGAAACATTATAAAGGAGACAGGGATGTAACCGGATAAAAGGGTTTGCGAACCTGACATGGCTGTAAACACATGCATGATCGTGATACCCTGCCAAGATACAGGCCGATTTCACCTACCATGTTACAGCTCAACAAAAGCCATACAATCCTGATGACCTACAACAAAAAGACTTATATTCATATTACACTTCACAGACAATCGCCATTCTTGAAACACTAAACTACTAAGCCAACAAACAGTGAGCTTATTCACTTTCCTAAATGTAAATAAGTCAATAATCCCAAAATATAAGCTAATCCCAACAGACAAACTCTCCTTAATATCTCTTTTGCTCTAATTTAATACCCAAATCCGCCAAAGACGAAATCTCACCCACTCTTACATTCCCACCAAAAGGCAACGACCTAAACTGAACAACATCCGCTATCGTACTCCTAACCTATGACTCCTTATATTTCTCCTTAAACACAACATAAAAGTACTCATCCCACCCCTTAATCCGGTTTTCCTATTCGCACTTCCAAAACCGACCCTATTGCCCTTAAACTATTCCTCTAAAAATCTTCAAACCCTTGCAAATCTAGCCTGATAATAAAAACGTATATTTGATTTTCTAAATTGAATCGAAACAAACATAATTCAACAACATATTTAAATAAAGAAACATCATAAACTACCTAAATTTCAATAAATTCAAACATTTGAACATACACCCCTTAATTTAATCATATTCAAATCGATTACCTAAAATATTACGCTCAATCATCACAGCATCAGATCCTTTATCATAGCCCTAAAAAATACTTGATTGTTTAATATTTATTTTGATTAATTTTGCCTTAGATCGAAAACCCTAAAAAAGCTATTTAGATCTAACTGTGTGTTTTCAGCGTGTGTGAGAGAAACATGTGTGACAAAATAAAGTGAAATACACACTACCTTGAAAAGATATAAATAAAGTTAAAAAACTTTAAATATTAAAAAAAATAATAAAAAAATAAAAAATAAATAAATAAGAAAAAACGTAAATACTTAAATAGCATAACTGATCCTTGATCAGTTTATACCATTCATGATTAAAAATAAAAATATCCACATAATTGTCATCCAAGTTAAACAGACATAAACCAAATTTACATACATCAAAACACAAAACAAAACTTCCAAAAGCTCCTAATCTTCATCTTCGTCTTCAGCTTCTTCGATTGTCTCCAGCATCTCCTCCTTCTCCTCAACGTTTTGACGAGCCAGCAGCAGAAGTTGGGCCAACAGATCAAGTTTCCTGCGATCCTTCAATTGTATCTCAAGAAGGCAGTTATGACCTGTTGCAGCCACATCATTGAAATTCAAATGACTATATGTGGTGGATGCCTCATTGATTGTTTGCTCATTTTTTTCTATAACCGCCCTCAGCTGGCTGCTCTCCTCCCCAATACGAGCGATAAAGCTAAGCTCTTCTACTTTCTTATTAGTTATAAGAATCTTGAAAGCATCGGCAAGTTTACTAGATTCAGCTACTTCTTTCAGTTCGTTGAGATTTGGTGTGTCTGCCATCTTGAAATTAGAGTTAGAGTCTTGATAAATTTATGTTAGATTTAGGGGTAAATATTTTTGATATTATATATAATGATAATATGTGTATTGTATACTTTTTGATTAATTGTGGCAGTCGGAACTGAATAGACTTCATGATTACAAAACTTAACTCATACATTAATGTAAACAATCGGTTTAGTTTTTTTTGTGTGCAGACAATCGGTTTAGTTTCCCATGCAGAATATCAAATCAGTTTTAGACATAAATTTTGCAATGACACATTCAGCCCTTCAACTTATGATAAAGATGACTTAACATTAAAAAAAAGAATGGCAATATTACATTAAGTAACCCATAGTGCAAATTATAACAAAATATGCATAAATAAAACTACAAATAACATTATCATTGCCTCCAACTTCTCGATAAAAGATAATAGAGCACGAAGCCGAACATGTTTTTGAGTTACAACAAACATCAACCTATCAACTTCATCCAAATCTTCCTATTGCATTCTTTTCAAATCAACAATAGATTGAATAGAAGAATCATATGTACCAACAATCTTCAACTCTTTTATAATCAACTCCTTGTGATTCACACGATCTATAAGTTCTATCACCTCTTCCCTTAAATATTCTTCATCAGCAAATGTTGAATTAACATCTCGACTATAATGTACGAGCATCATATCTTTAACATAGCTTGACTTAGCTTCATCTACTAACCGCCCAAAGAAAACAAGAGAAGGAACAATAGGAGAATACATAGAAGTATTATTTTTAAAAATGTAAATTTTCGTATAATGCTATGAATATATATAACATATAGAGAGGAATATTGAAATGACATTTAAATTAAATTATTAATATCAAGTAAAAATAAAATTAGAAAATAAAAAAATAAATAAATAAATAAACACTATAGCCTGACCAACCAGCATTACCACAAGCTCTGACTCATTTAGTGTGACAAAACTATTTTAAATACTATAATAATTACTAATACCATCACAAACAACTAATACGAAACTTAATAAAACAAATTCGCGATACGGGTATCTAGATTAGTATAAATATCGCACGCAAATTTAATTTATTCGACGATTATATGATTTTATATTGATTAAGAAAAAAAAGACTATTAACAAAGATGAGCCCGAGTGCATCGCACGGGTCGTAATGACTCGTATACTAAAAGCTTAAGTAGTCTTATAAATGTAAAGTGGTCATAATAAACGGCTCACAAATTGAAAGTGAAATATGCAAGCTCCAAGCAAACCAACCATCTCATGAATTAAATGTCAGGAAGATGAAGTAAAACATAACTAATTGAGATTAAATGCAGCAATAATCTTTTCAGTTGCTTTTTAAAGATTATAATAGCCACTATCACTATTTTCACCACATCATTTTTTCCCGATCTTCACCAACATGAAACAATCAATAACCCATTCAAATCCAACAACCTTAATCGAACAACCAACATCAACCAACAACAAACAACTTCACGTCTCACAACCGACAACAACAAATCCAAAACTATGACTTAAAAACTGAAGAAGAACAAAAAAAACCAATCCTACAAACTAGACACAACCATGAACCCTCACAATCACACAATTACAAGAATCGAATTTGTTGAAGCCTAGCTTCATTAATATCCAAACTTATTCAAGAAAGGACAATAACAAAATTGTTATAATCTTTCTTTTTGTTCGATTTGAAAACCAAAAACGCAAACAATATCGAATCATCCTACCCGAGACCCATCCTATGATCTTGAATTCGTTTAAACGCGTCCTTGATTCATATTGAACATCAAAGTAGAAAAAGGTCACGATAAGGCTGTGTGTTTGTGTTTGATTCGGATTTATGATGAACTTGATTAGATTTGAACCGCAAACGAAGACATCTGTTAGGGTTTTGTTCCGATTGTATTATTTAAATCTTTAGATGTGAGATTCGTTTATGATTTGATGGTATTAAATGAAGATGAGATGTAATTGTTAAATGTTGGGTCTATTGATTGATTCGAGCAGATTTATGATTCGGACTTGGGTCACTCGATCTGATTTTTTATTATATGAATTATAATTTATACTCTTGAATATATACTAATTACTTTAATGTTTTATGTTTTTATAGTTTTGTTAAAAAGATTTTTTTTTTAGTTCGCTTTTAATAATGTAATTTATTTCATCTTTATCCATAAATGGTGCAAAGCAATAGACTAAAGATAAAACAAATACGTAGTAATAATTCGGGTAATCATATCCACAATTAGTATCGGCAATTAAGCGATTATGTTATTTTGAGGATTTACCACTTATATAATTTTACTGTAGTTTAAATCTTACATAATAAGTAATATCATTTTGATGATTTATGTAATTTAAACAATTAGATATGCCATTTATATAATCTATTGTAAATTAAATTTAAATCTTACTCAATAAGTAATATCACTATTGAGATTAATTGATTATCTTAATATGATTTTAGTTTTATTTGTAGAATGACAAACAAATTTGGCAAAATGAAATTGTTATATTAGTTATTAAGAGTAGAAAAATTATATGGTGAGATTGGTGTCTTCAAATATATTTATATATGCAATATGCTACAAACTAAAGATACTAACAATATCGGACCGATTTTCACAACAATAAAAAAATATTGAAACTTAAATGGTTTTTGTGGATAAAATAAAGTTCGAGTAATTAAACGTAGTAATGTGTAGTTACCGTATTTGATATGATAAACCAAAAGGATAATTCATTGTCACAAGTTGATCTCAAAATATAGAGAATATCCACTTTGTTATGATTTTATATAAGGGTTACATTTATTTTGAAAGAACCGTATGCATTTAACCTCTCTTTGACATTTAGTATGTAACTTATATATATTAAAAAATTTAGTGTGAAGAGACTCTTTTAAATGTAGCATCTTGAAAAAAGTTTCTTCACATATATTTTTTTAATGTTAATAAACTATTTTAAATGTGTGTCATGCTTAGAAAAGGTGTAATACCATAATGACAACTTAGATATATAATGACGAAAATAAGTGCCAAAGATTATGCTACGAACACTTATATACAGCCCATGTAATGACGAAAATTAGTGTTGAGCAATACAATATAAACATTTAGATTAAGTCTGTGTGCATCGCACGGGTCTGAACGACTCCACATATTACACTATGACCAATTAGATATAGCATGTGTGCAACGCACGAGTCTGAATGTCTCGTATAAGTAAAAGACATAGATAGATAGTAATAGTAATTATGATAGGTCAATAATACTATCGATTTGAGTAGAAATAATTTAACACCTACCAACATACGAAGAATACGTCAAAAACAATGCACATCATGTTCTTGAAATATAGAAGTTATAAATACCTGTAATAACTGTTGGAAAATTTAGTGCACTTGTGGGATTTGTTCACATTTGGTAATAGGCTTGGAGGTACGGAGTGTACACCCATCAGGTCCCTGAACACCCTGACTTTAATAGTGGTTGTGTAGGATTCTGCTGCTAGTATTGGTTTCCACTGATAGTGGATCCCGCTGCTATCATCAGGATCCTGCTGATAGCAATTCTGCTGCTAGTAGTATGACTCTGCTGCTGAGCAGACAATCTGCTGCTAGTGATAAGTGGATCCTGCTGATGATATGTAACTGATTTGACCTATTCAAATGGCAGTTACATCTATACTTATGACCTCATTTAACGGGTCAATTAACCACTATTTTAGGCTATAATGGGGATAATTATGTGGAGATTAATGGGACGATTAATTCTCATAATTCCATTTGACTAGCCATGAGTATCTTCCTATAAATAGGAAATCATATTATGCATGATGGGACACAGAAAACATACAACACTTAAACACGAAGGGTTATTGATTTGTGCCTAAATCACTAACAACATTTGGTCTTATCCCAAGTAGATATTCGTGATACCCAGGCATTAGGGTCGAATAGTTTACTTTGGAAAATGATAACACGATTCCAAGTGATATCCGGTAACCTTAATTGGTACGTAGCTAGGTCTTTGATTATCTCTACCCTGATCTGGGCGAATAACCACCAACAATCAAAGTAAACTATTTTGTGATAATCAATGGCTGCTGCTATGAGGCATATGGCTGCTAACTTTTCCAAATTGGATAAGTTTGAAGGTGTCAATTTCAGAAGATGGCAAAAGAAGATGCACTTCTTGCTTTCAAGCATGAATGTGGTGTATGTTCTTAGTACTGCCATTCCTGAGGATCATGGGGATGATGCTACTGTGGAACAGATAAGGAAAAGAAGCAAATGGGAGAATGATGACTATGTATGCAGAGGTTTAATCCTAAATGGTATGTCTGATTCTCTCTTTGACATTTATCAGAACGTTGAATCTTCCAAAGAACTTTGGGATTCTTTGGATGCCAAATATATGGCTGAGGATGCTTCAAGTAAGAAGTTTCTTGTGAGTAATTTCACAAATTACAAAATGACTGATTCAAGACCAGTCATGGAACAATACAATGAACTTCTTGGAATACTTGGAAGGTTTACACAACATAAAATGAACATGGATGAGGCTATTTCAGTATCTTGTATCATTGACAAACTCCCTCTTTCTTGGTAAGATTTCAAGCATGCCTTGAAACGTAAGAAGGAGGAACTGACACTTGTTCAGTTGGGTAGTCATCTGCGTATTAAGGATTCCCTCAGGGCGCAGGATAATGACAAGCCAAATAGTAGCAATGCTACTGGTGCACATGTTGTCAATATGGTGGAACATAACAATTCCACCAGGTACAATGACAACAAAGGCAAACGTAAACATCAGGATAACACAAGGGCTGATCCTAACAAGAAGGCAACACCTACTTGTTGGAAATGTGACAAATCTGGTCACATTAAAAGGGATTGCAAAGGTGTTAAGGTTGGTGGTAAAACCAATGGTTCAGGCACTAGTGGTTCAGGGAGTGGTGGTTCAGCCAACTCACTGAAAGGTCAGAATATGTTTAATGAATCTATTCAGATTTATTATGTTACATATGTATCTGAATCTAACTTTGTGCAGGATGATGATGTTGCGTGGTGGGTTGACTCTGGAGCAACTGTTCATGTGTGTAAAGATAGAAGCTGGTTCAAGACTTATGAGTCACTGAATGATGGATCTACTCTTCACATGGGAAATGAGTCAACAGCCTTGGTGCATGGTCGTGGTTGTGTAGATCTTAGTTTTAGTTCTGGAAAGATTGTAACTTTGTTTAATGTTATTCATGTTCCTGATATAAGGAAGAACTTGGTTTCAAGTAGTGTTTTGAATAATCATGGATATAAACAAGTTATTGAATCTGATAAATTTATTTTGTCTAAACATGGTGTTTTTATTGGTTTTGGCTATTTGTGTAATCAAATGTTCAGGCTAAATATTGTCTCTGACACTGTTAATTCAGCCTTTATGTCAACCTCTAAACTGAATGAATCTACCCTGTGGCATGCTAGACTAGGCCATGTACATTATAAAAGGATGCAAGATATGTCTAAGGATGGGTTAATCCCAGCTTTTGACATGGACACTGAAAAGTGTAAGACTTGCATGTTGACCAAAATTACTAAGAAACCTTTTCAGGGTGTAAAACGTGAGACTGAGCTCTTGGAGCTAATACACAGTGACCTGTGTGATTTGCATGCCACTCCCTCTTTGGGGAACAAGAAGTACTTTGTGACATTTATTGATGATACTTCTAGGTTTTGTTATGTATATCTGTTACATACCAAGGATGAAGCATTAGATAAATTCAAAGTGTTTAAAACAGAAGTTGAATTACAACTTGGGTCCCTGATCAAAAGATTCAGGACTGATAGGGGAGGTGAGTACATGGATACTCTGTATTTTCAGTCTATTGGTATAATCCATGAAACTACTGCTCCCTATACTCCTCAACAAAATGGTATCTCTGAAAGGAAGAACAGGGTACTGAAGGAGATGGTTAATTCCATGTTGTCCTACTCAGGACTGAGTCAAGGGTTCTAGAGTGAAGCTATGTTAACAGCTTGCTATTTACTTAATAGGGTTCCCAACAAAAGGAACAAGGTTACCCCTTATGAACTCTGGACTAAAAAGAAACCCAACCTGAATTATCTCAGGGTTTGGGGTTGTAGGGCAGTTGTAAGACTCCCTGATACAAAATTAAAAACTTTGGGTGAAAGAGGCATTGATTGCATCTTTGTTGGATATGCTGAGCATTCCAAGGCATACAGGTTCTATGTTATTGAACCTAATGAATATGTTTCAATTAATTCAATAATTGAATCAAGGGATGCATTATTTGATGAGAATAGATTCTCATCAGTCCCTAGACCAAGTCACAGGATTCCAAATGGAACTGATGACAATGGTGTATCAAAGGTCCCTGATGATTTATCATCTCAGGCCCCTGATGAGGTTGTGGTTCAACAACCTGAACCTGAGCTCAGGAAGAGCAAAAGGGTCAGGACTCCAAAGTCATTTGGACCTGAGTTTCAATTATACTTAATTGAAGGTACAAGGAGTGAGGTCTCTAATCAGTACTCATATTGCTTCATTGTTGAGGATGATCCCAAAACATTTGAAGAAGCAATGAAGTCCCAGGATGTTGCTTTCTGGAAAGAAGCAATAAATGATGAGATTGACTCCATCATGGGCAACAACACTTGGGTGTTGGTTGATCTACCACCAGGTTGCAAACGTCTTGGTTGCAAATGGATTTTCAAAAGGAAAATGAAAGTAGATGGAACTATTGAAATGTTCAAGGCTAGACTAGTCATTCAGGGCTTTAAACAAAAGTCAGGGATAGACTACTTTGATACTTATGCCCCAGTGGCACGTATCAGTACTATCAGGCTGCTGATTGTTTTAGCATCAATTCACAATCTGATTATTCATCAGATGGATGTGAAGACAGCTTTCTTGAATGGTGAATTGGATGAGTAGGTTTATATGAACCAACCTCAGGGCTTCATCTTGCCTGGCAATGAAAACAAGGTGTGCAAACTGATTAAGTCTTTATATGGACTGAAACAGGCACCTAAGCAATGGCATCAAAAATTTGATGAAGTGGTTTTGTCTAATGGTTATGTTCTTAACCAGGCTGACAAATGTGTATATAGCAAATTTGATGAATCTAGTAAAGGAGTCATTATTTGTCTATATGTTGATGACATGTTGATCTTTGGTACTGACCAAAATCAAGTTGACCTGACAAAGGAATTTTTGTCATCAAGGTTCTCCATGAAGGACATGGGGGAGGCTGATGTTATCCTTGGCATAAGGATCAAACATGAAACTAATGGTATATCAATTTCTCAGTCTCATTACATTGAGAAGGTACTGAAGAAATTTAATTGCTTTGATTGTACTCCAGTGAGTACTCCCATGGATACCACTGAGAAGCTTATGTTGAACAATGGCAAAGCTGTATCTCAACTTGAGTATTCCAGGGTGATTGGCTGCCTGATGTATGCCATGACTTGTACAAGGCCTGCCATTGCTTTTGCTGTGGGTAAACTGAGCAGGTATACTAGTAATCCTAGTGCTCAACACTGGCAAGCAATTCAGAGGGTACTGAAGTATTTGAAGAGAACTATGGACTATAGTCTCTCTTATACTGGTTATCCTTCAGTGTTGGAAGGTTACACTGATGCAAGTTGGATCAGTAACACTGAAGACAATTCGTCTACCAGTGGCTGGGTATTCCTACTTGGTGGAGGTGCAATTTCGTGGGCATCCAAGAAACAAACTTGTATCACCAGTTCAACAATGGAATCTGAATTTGTAGCTCTAGCAGCTGCTGGCAAAGAAGATGAATGGTTGAGAAACTTGCTTCTTGAGATTCCATTGTGGCCTAAACCTATAGCACCTATTTCTATCCGGTGTGATAGTGCTGCTACATTGGCAAAGGCTTATAGCCAGATGTACAATGGGAAGTCTAAACACTTAGGTGTCAGGCATAGCATGATTCGTGAGCTTATCATGAATGGGGTGGTATCTATAGAGTTTGTAAGATCTCAACAGAACTTAGCTGATCACTTGACGAAGGGTTTGGCTAGAGACTTGGTTATAAAGTCTGCTAAAGGGATGGGTTTAAAGTCCAACTTGGTCACTGAATGCTAGGACACCCAACTCCCTCCTGAGGAAACTTGAGAGCTGAGTTCAATGTGGAAAGCTGAACATTCAGTGTACTGAAGCACATGTTTTACAAACATCCCAAGGTTTGTGCTTGGAACCTGCTGAAAAGGAGGATGAAGTCATTACTTCTTAATGGTTAATTTTCTTTGAAAAAGTGCTTGGCAGGAGCATGAATAAAGAGGAACCACCTATGTGAATGTTGAAGTTTTGCCGCTTCAGGAAGCTATGGACTTTTAGCTTTTACAACATTTATGAATTGGATATGGACACATGGCTTGTATAGTGTCAGGAGTGTTTAAGTGTTGGAAAACTTGTGTGTATTTTATCTTCAGGTATTCAAATGGGTTGAAGGGTTCAATTCTTAGAACACCCTGATTCTCGAATATTTGAACGTGTAATGTACTAAGATGGAAATTCAATCCTCATGATATTTTCATTTATGCACTTGTTTTGTATAATGGTTATTTTTCATGCAAAGGCAGTGAACTAAATTTGGGGAGGATTGTTGGAAAATTTAGTGCACTTGTGGGATTTGTTCACACCTGGTAATGGGCTTGGAGGTACGGAGTGTACACCCATCAGGTCCCTGAACACCCTTACTCTAATAGTGGTTGTGTAGGATTCTGCTGCTAGTATTGGTTTCCACTGATAGTGGATCCTGCTGCTATCATCAGGATCCTGCTGATAGCAATTCTGCTGCTAGTAGTATGACTCTGCTGCTGAGCAGACAATCTGCTGCTAGTGATAAGTGGATCCTGCTGATGATATGTAACTGATTTGACCTATTCAAATGGCAGTTACATCTATACTTATGACCTCATTAAACGGGTCAATTAACCACTATTTTAGGCGATAATGGGGATAATTATGTGGAGATTAATGGGCCGATTAATTCTCATAATTCCATTTGACTAGCCATGAGTATCTTCCTATAAATAGGAAATCATATTATGCATGATGGGACACAGAAAACATACAATACTTAAACACGAAGGGTTATTGATTTGTGCCTAAATCACTAACAACATTTGGTCTTATCCCAAGTAGATATTCGTGATACCCATACATTAGGGTCGAATAGTTTACTTTGGAAAGTGATAACACGATTCCAAGTGATATCCGGTAACCTTAATTAGTACGTAACTAGGTCTTTGATTATCTCTACCCTGATCTGGGCGAATAACCACCAACAATAACAAAGGACATGAATGATCGAAGACATGAATGATTCATATGATTACCCTTGTGTATGCTTAAATAATACTAAAGCATGATTTCGCATGTATTAGAAACCTTTACGCAATACCCTCAACTCATTACACTTTGGCTTTTGGCTATTAAATGAATGTAATCATCTCCTCCATTACGTTTCTACACTGCATGTTCTTTTACCTTTCACACAATTTGTTTTTATAAGATTTATAAAACATTATTTAATTAATAAATGATTATCTGCGCATAGCGGCGACAATGTATAGTATCGTTAATTTATATATATATTTTTTTATGTATATATGTGTGAGTAAGTGAAAATGAAGAAATTTAGTAGTTTAAATTGCAATTAAGTATTTAAATATTTAGTAAATGCATTTTCTTTTATAAGTAGTAGTATTTTAATGTAACAATATTACTTATTTTTAAAATTTTTAAGTTTTAAATAAATGTTATTTTTCTTTAAATGTAGAATAAAAGAGTAAACTTCAAAATCAATCATTGTTGAGAATTACAGAAGTCATGAGAAACCCATTCTATCAAGTGATGGTTTTTTTCAAGGTTTTTAACATCGGGATCCTATCTAGGATTGTTTTCATCTTTTCAAGATCATTATCGTAAGATCGGATCAAAATCCTAAGATCCTACTATAATGTCAATTTTTAATAATTTTTTTAATATTATTCAAATCTATAAATTATTATATATTATAAACACTTAATTATATGAATGCTTTATGAAAACATTGTTATAAATTATGAATAGGGATTGTATAAGAAGAATTACTTGTTATTTTTTAAATTATATAAAAACATAAACCATAAATTGTTAGTTTTTAAGTTTGCGATTCGAGAAAAGTAGATCGGATCGTAGTAGATTCTAAGATCCTATTGGTAAGATCGGGATCTTATAAGATCTTAAGGTTGTTAAGATCCTACGTAGGATCCGAATCGTTTTTATTTTGTAAAATCGTAAAATTGTAAGATCCTAAGATCAGGATCGAGATCCTGACAGCTATGGTTTTTTCGCTTATCGGTTTTGCATAAATCATCACTTGTGATATGATGATGCTTTTAGCTTATCTTTATACCACTCCATTATAATTTGGTTGAATAGTTTACGATCGACCCATTATATGATAACCAGCAGTGTTTGCAAGAGCAGATCTAATGAGAAAAAATAAAAATAAAATGAGATACATATATTTTTTGTAAATGCATACATATGCAGTTGCGATTTCTTCTAATTTTTCTCATTTTAATTTTATTTTTTATTTCATCCTAACTTGTATGTTCGCACAAAATATCATTTTGTAATAATTTATTTACAGTCGAAAGTATAGTTAAGTTTTACATGTGACTTTTCTTTAAAAGTACACCGATAATTTCTTAATTGGACTTTCTAACAAGTGAAATATTTCTATTATACAAAAGAATAAGAAATAACATTAGTTTAGAGTGTAGAAAAAACACACAATATAAAGTCTTGCTAAATTAATGAACAAATAAGAGCGTACAATGCGTATATATACTAACAAAGGATAAACCCCTAAAAGCTAAATATGGGCTCGTGGGCCGCCCTTATGGGTTATTATGCTAATATCCTCAAACTCACAATGTTGCACCGAAAAATATTGAGAATTTGTCTGTCAGAAAACGAATATGTGGTCCAGAGTGTGGCTTGGTAAATAAATCTGCAATCTGTAAAGCAGAAGGAACAAATGGTAAACAAATAGTGCCAGCTTAAAGATGATTACGAGTGAAATGACAGTTTATCTCAATATGCTTAGTGCGTTCATGAAACGCTGATTCACGCACAATCTGAATATCACTACGATTATCACAATGTAATAGAGTGGAATGGCTGATACGAGCAACCACATCTGCAAGCAACCAACGCAACCAAACAATCTCATTTGTAGTTACTGCCACGACTCGACTCTCACCTTCAATAGAAAATTTAGAAATGACATCTTGTTTTTTACTCTTCCACGAAATAAGCGAATCACAAATAAAGATACAAACCTAGTAGTTGATTTGCTAGAAACAGAATCATCAACCCCATCAGAATCACAATAAGCACGCAGAGTCTAAGGCAGGTGTTGAAGGAAACAAAAGTGTTTGAACCTGACACCCTGAAAATACTTCGGTGTTGCAATACGTCGCATCAAAGATACTTACGTGTAATATATTGATCAGTGGTTGTGTTTAAACATTTCAGGAATCAAAGATACTTAATTTTTGAAGGTGATTATCAATCAGACGTTCTTACGCAAAAGATTAACTCATCTTACGCATAAGATAAAATCTTACGCGTAAGATTCGACCCCTTTGAAAAACTTGTCTTGGATAAGACAATGTTTACGCAGAAGTGTAATTCTTACGCATAAGTTTTTTCTTACACCTAAGTGATTATCTTACGCATAAGTCAAAACTTACGCATATGTTATAACTTATGCATAAGGTTCAAACCTTTGCATAAGCTCAAATCTTACGCAAAAGATTTATTTCTACGCATAAAACTTGGCCTACGCGAAA
Organism: Artemisia argyi; assembly: GCA_030686995.1. Lineage (NCBI taxonomy): Eukaryota > Viridiplantae > Streptophyta > Magnoliopsida > Asterales > Asteraceae > Artemisia > Artemisia argyi. The sequence goes on along the minus strand of CM060700.1, from coordinate 167,729,158 downwards.
GTTTAATCTTACGCGTAAGATATAAGTTAAGCGTAGATTCTGATCTTACGCCTAATATAATGCCTTACACATAAGAAATGTTATGCGTAGGATTTCTTTTCTTACGTGTAACATTGAATGATTCCTTGAAATTTGTCTAAGTGTTGTGATTTTTCAAATGTATAAACTCTTGTATTTGTTAACACATATTGTGCTTTGATTGTGATCAAATTCTATTAAGTTTTAACATCATAAATCCAGGTTTATCATATCACAACATTTTGAACACAAACACCCACTGATCAATCCAATTATGCATAAACCAGTAAATGAATATATGAGCTAACAAAATTATATTATTGCAATGTCTGTGGTTGTGTATAATCAATTCAGATGGCTCAACAAGAAAAGATTCCACAAGAACCAGAACCTGAACCAAAGCTCACTTGGGAAGAAACTTTTCCCGAAGATTACACCAGAGAGATTGGAAAGAACAACCTAAGGATCAACTTCAACAAAATCACATGCAATGAATCCTCTTTCATTGTAGTTGTGGATGCTCTACTCTATCACCCATACAAAATCCTGCTCACAAAAACCGCATCAGTAGCTTGCTTCTACATTCACCAATTCTGGCATACCATTCAACTGGACCTTGGCGAAGAATCCTTCACATGTATGCTTCATAAGAGACAAGTCACTGTGGACAAAGATACTCTTCGTGCCGTTCTTGGTTTACCCGAACTAGGTCCTAATGAACAGTACAACCCAGTCCCAAATGAAGAAGAGCTAATTGCATGGTTATGGGATATCGGATACGATGAGTCAGAAGAGGTAGTGACTAGACACTCAAAGGTCAATGCAAGATTTCTTCCACAACCATGGAAAACTCTTTACATTCTCATTGCCAAGTCGTTATCTGGCAGAGATGTTGGTCACGAACACCCCAAACTACAACATCTCAAACTCTTCTGGGTTATGGCTAACGTCAAATTGGTGGACTTTGCTAGTATTATCTGGGAAGACATTGTTTGGCACATACAACACAAGTCTGCTAAGATTCCATTTGTACGTTTCACCAAGTTACTCATACAAAGCTTCCTTCATGAGTATGACGACATTCCTTCAAGACTGGATGATGAATACAATAACACATTCAGAAATGACTCTACTCTCAAGCAGATTAAGAGACTTGACACCAGCACACGTAAGCAAGGAATGATACTTCCCGCATGTCTCTTGAATGATAAAGTAAAGAAATGCAAGAACTACAAGTATTACGGTCAAGCTCTCAAGGAAGACAAATAGGGTTCTTAGACGAAGTTCCTCTACCTTCGTTTATGCAGAAAAAGGGAAAGAAAGGTAGCAAGTCTGGCAGCTCTGAAAGCTCTACCAAATCTACTCAAAAGCCTCACAAGAGATCACTTAAGATCAGAATACCAGTCAAGAAACCTGTTCCTGAACCCGTTCCTGAACCCACACCACCATCTTCTCCAAAACCATCTGAATCAGAAACCGAATCCGATAGTGGTCCAGTTTATAGGGAAGCTTATGCAAACAGCAAACAGGAAGAAGATCTAGAAGATCTGGACATGACTATCGAAGATTGGGATAGAAGTATCGATGAATTTGTTGAAGACGTAGAACAACAAACTACCTTCATCCAAAGACCATTGACCGAAGAAGATGCTAAATTGGAAGAAGAATGGTTAAGGGGTGAAAAGTTGAAGGAACCCATGACTGAAGAACAAGAAAGACAAGAAGAGGCTCACATTAACCTTGGTCTATCTATGGAAGAAGAGAATGAAAGAGCTCTCAAGTTAGGTCTCCTCCACAGCAAAATCGACTCCTTCCAAGCTGATAAACCTCCACCTCCTCTGTTTACTCAAACAAGCGAGGCTGGCGGATCTAGCAGGATTCCTGAGTCCACTCCAGTTGATCAAACTCAGGAAACAGGTACCAATGCTGAAATGATCGTCTACGAAACTCCCACAGTATCACCTGAAGACGTAGAAATGCAAAATGCTTCAGAAAGGGGAGAAGATGATGAGGAGGACCATATGTTTACTGATTTTCCACACCTGATGATCATGGAAGAGATGGAGAAAAGAGAAAAGGCTCAAGAGGAAGAACTCAAAAGAAAACAAGAAGCTGAAGTGGCAAGGCTTGAGGAAGAAGAACAAGCCAAACTGGAAGAAGCAATAAGAATGGAAGAGAGTAGGAAAACTGAAGAGGCAGAAAAACTTGCCGAAGAATTAAGGCTTCAAGAAGAAACTAAGAAAAGAAAAGAAGAAGAAGCCAGACTAGCAAAAGAACTGAGACTAAAAGCAGAAGCTGATAAGTTCGCAGAAGAGCAAAGATTAAGGGCTGAAGCAGAGAAAGTTACAGAAGAGAAAGAAGAACCCAAGGATAAACCCGAATCACCAAAAGGAGATGATAAGGATACCTCCACCCACATTGAATCTTCTCAATCATCACCTCCAGCATCACAACCAACACATGATGAATCAATCAAGAAACCTTCAAGAATTGAAGCCTCAGCTGCATCTAAGTTAATAAAGAAGGCAGTAAAGAGAGTTCGTGAAAAGAAGAAAAGCAAATTAGAAGATCAAGTTGAATGACTAGCAAGTCAAGTTGCTGAATTGATAAAGAAAATGACGAATTTTCAGGAAATACATGAAAAGGTGGACACCTTCTTAGCTAAAGATGTACAAGAAGAAATGGAAGCTACATTGGTTGCTCAAGCAAATCAGTACATGGACCAACACTTAGTTGCAGAATTGAAAGAGTTGCTGAAGCCGATGAAAGATGAACTCACCAAGATTGCTGAACAAGCTGTCAAGAAAGTGATCAGAACTACTTATTTCACTCTCCGAGCTAACAAAACACCTCTACCACAATAAGAGTTGACATTGGACAAATTAGAGACTCAGCTCTTCAACAAATTGGCAAGTAAATTCACCATGACACCTGAAGAAATTAAAGTCTGGGAAGCTTTACAAGCCAAGATGTCTAAAGAATCATGAAGCACTGAGGCCGAAAAACTGAAACGACAAAGAGATGATGAAGATAAAGATCGTAACTCTCAGGCAAAGAAGCAAAAGCAAGCCGAAGGACCCTCATCTCAACACAAAGAACCTGTCATTCCTCCGACAACAACAACGTCAACTCACTAACCTAAGGCATCCGGTTCAGGTCCAAAAGCCCAACACCACTTCGAGTACACCGGCAGAGATGATTTCCCTCAACCCGATGAAATACCAGAACCGTCATCAACAAAGAAGAAAGAAAGGAAACGAAAACATCCTCAGCACAAACCTGACACCTCTTCGAAAAGCAAAGAACCCAAGAAACCCAAAAATATTCTCAACTGGCTGGACGAAGACAAAACGGCTGAGTACTCATGGTTTGATGAAATGGTTAAAGCTCAACCACCAATTGCAGAAAATCAATCACCGTTAGATGGCCGAACCATGGAATATGCACAACTTCTGCAACGGGACTATGGTCTAAAGGAAATGAGCAAGAAAGAGCTGAGAAGGGTCAAGAATGCAGCATTCAACCTATTAAAAGACCGCTCTGCCAACTCTGTTGAACTCGAGTATCACCTGGAAAACATTGCCCGAGCAATGTCGAACGACATAGACTGGATAAACCCCGAGTCCAACATTGATTACTACTCAAAGAACAAAGGGCCTTATTACACCGATTGAACCAAACCTCTACCCCTGGTTGGAAAGCCTAAACAAGAAAGAATTCCTTACAAATTCTTCTTCAACAATGACTTGGAATTTCTACAACACGAAAGTAAAATAGAGAAAAAGTATGCCACATCGCTCACCTTCTCAATACCTGCTGCTAGATACCTCAAAAATTCCATCGAAGAAGAAGCCTTAGACTTATTCATCGATAAAGTTGTTGCCTATGACCGGAATGCACTCTACGGGATTCACCATTGGCCAGAAAACTAGGCACAATACTATCGAAGCAGCAGACTCAGTCAAACAATGGGAAATGTGATGAGTGAGTTAAAGATTGTCTCCATTCAGTTTATTTCTACAGTCACTCACTTTGGATACTCCTTTCTCAACAAGATCGTGCTCAAAAGACTAGATGAAAAAGAGTACGAGATTTCCGAGTCAGACTTTCCACGATTACTCCTCAATGACATTGAAGACATGTATCTACTCAAAGTTCAAGGAAAGCTGTGCAACCTACCCAAAGAAATGCAGCTTGCTTTCATCACAGCTCTTCTCTTCTTCATGCGTCACATCGTCATTAAAGAACGAGTAGAAGATCTTCAACTAGGAGTAGAAAGTTACCAAAAGAAGTTGAATCTTACAAAACCAAACCTCTACAATGTCCCCAACCTTCAACACGAATCTCAATACACCTTGATCAAGCAGTAAGCATTTGGTTTCACCTATCGCAGTGTCAACCGACGCAACTGCTTCATGGCATACGATGAAATCCACAAGTTTTGTGATGAAACGCTGAAGTTTGTCAGAGATGTAATCAAAGGCCGACTAGATGATGTTGCACTGTACAAATCCAAAAGGTGGAATACTGATGAGGCCAGATAAGGATTGAGAACCGGCTGAAGCGTAGGGATCAGATAAGGAGATTTGAAAGCTATGTGGAAGGCAGACCAGGATTTCCAGTGTTGATGTTCAGAGACCCGAATGGTAGAAGTTTGTAAGATCTTGATTTGATTTGTCAATACTTTTATTCATAATGGCTTGTGCACGCATTACAGTGTACAACCCGAACTTGTAAAGAAAGGACCCTGAGGTACGCATCAGTGCCTCAATCCTAATATAAGAAGCGAAGGCTTCTTACTTTTGAGTAGAATTAATCAAATGTTTTATGATTTTCATAATTATGCTCAAAAGGACAAGTATTTCACCTCAATAAGACCTAATCACTTGTTGAGGGGGAGCACTTGTCAAAGAAAACTACTTTGTTCATAAAAAGATAAAAGTTCTTGGTGAATCTCCCCATAAGACTCAAAAAGCCTTATTTTAATCTAAAAGATTATCAAAAACATCATTTCGTATGCTATTTTTGAGGGGGAGAAAATGTAAAAGTGATTAAAATATAAGTAGTCAAAAAGCTAAAAGTTGTATCTTGTGCGAGCTAGACTTAGAATTGACCCAGGAATTGACAAAACATGAAAGTTACTAATCTCGAAAAGACTTAGCCTCGACGGGTAATGACATCAAGTTAGTTACTAGAGCTAGTTGTCACCTAAAAGCTGACAATGGAACTCTCTAACTAACCACGTAAGCGTGTCTCGAAAAGGATTTGTCTTAGTAGAAATGTACCGTCTCGAGAAACTTTCTGTCGACTTGACCAGGCCGGGTAATAACTTCAAGCTAGTCTAACTAGTGATGTAAGTGTGTCTCGAATCGGTCTTGTTCACTGAAAGTGGATCAATTCAAAAATGCTTGATCCTCCCGCATATGCAAATTTATTAATTACTTATAAGCACATGTGAAGGGGGAGCCCTTCAAAAGAAAACACAAAACTCTCAAAGTGTTAAACAAAATATTTGATCATCTCAGACACTTTGAGAGATTTTCACTCAAAGGTTTCATGGCAATTGTCGGATAATCATGGAGTTATAAGGTGATTAAGATAGGAAAAACCGTCCTATGATCCACCAGAGCCGGAGGGATCTACCCAAGGACATCACCAAAAGTTAGAAATAGAAGTCCTTAGGTATGATACGAAAAAAGGAGAAAAGAATGAAAGGGGAAAGAAGGAGTTGAAGAATTAAAAATAACAGTAAAGAAAAGGGTGAAAAGAAATAGCCCTCCATATGTTCAACCTTAGGGCAGACACCGGGTTCAATTCGTATGCTACTGGTTGTTGCTAAGGCAACACCGGTATTGAAGATAAAGTCGTCATGGACCCAGTGACGCAATGCACTAAACCTTCTTAACCACTCAAGTTCTCTTAAAAGAGCTTGTTTCATTCTCACAGGGAACCAGTGTAATCTATCGACTTATCTCTTAGAGATGGTTGATATTGAAACAGGAGACCCCTCCTTAGTCTCCGCATAGGAAACCTAAGTGTGCACTTATCGAGTCTAGAGCCATGAGATACATCAAAGATCTCTTAGGAACACTTAGTATTTCTACAACTGGTGTTCTACATCAATGGACACCAGCTGTAAATTATCGAGTCCTTCATAGATCTTGGCAATCTGCCTAGAACGTTTATGAGAGAATTACAAATGTACTTCTCAATGATTGAACAGAAATTCCTGCCAGGGTCAACATCAAACAACCCTGATAGCAGGTCACTTCGGTAACCCCACAAGGGTTACGCTTAGTGTTCGCGGTGGTTCTTTAGTGGTCTACAGTCGTGGAGTGATTCCCAGCGACTCACCCAGTCATTGAGCTACTTAGTAGGTCTCGTAAGCTCCTTCGGGTGTATCTCACATGAGAACGGCCTTGATAAGGGTTAGAAGGAGTCTTCACACTATGCTGTTGACGAGCTCTAATTCCTTATATGTAAGTACCGGTTGATTATTGCTAACTGTTTCACTACAGGTACAAATCACCTCCATGATGGTAGATTCCAGCATGCTCATGCATACATCTTGAAGTCAAAGAAAGCTCCCCCAAAGATCTAAGCACCACAAAGTTCAAAGAAAGATTCTATGCCAAAAAGAAGAATCTGCAAATTATAAAGACTAAATATCTAAGTGTATGGAAAGGAACTACGTGCTTTCAAAATTCAAAGTCCAAAGATGTATGAGCATGTTGGAATGGCGGACAACCACCACTGACACAGAAGTGATGAACGACAGACAACTTCATAACACAATCACTACACTATCATCAAAGAACAAAGACTAAGAGCAAAGTACATTCATCTTACCACATTTTTGAAGACGTCAAAAGTTATACAGGTCACAAGTCAAAGACAGAGATGAAGACGTCCAGCAACCGTGATGACCGACCCTTAGAGGGAGATTGTTGGGAACATACTTTTGTATTTAGTCAAGTCTCGGTCATTACATTTTATAATAGGTTGCTTAAGTATTATTTATGTTTATGTTTATATTTATGGGCAAGTTGTAAAAGCCCAAAAGGCTTAGTAAGCCCACGTTAGATGCATGAAAGGGACTAGGGAATGTTGCCCTAGCTTCCCTCCTATAAATACAAGGCTTATGTTAGGGCCGACAATTTTGACACGAAACTTGTTAACACGACACGACACGACCTGTTCTTAACAGGTTTCGTGTTTGACCTTAACAGGTTTCGTGTCTTAACAGGTCAGACCTGTTAAGAGCTGTTAATTTTCGTGCCTTAACAGGTCAAACATGTTAAGACCTGTTATGACCTGTTAACATTATAATATATAATTATATATAAACTTATAAAGTACCCACTCGTACCACTAGACCACTACCCAGCAGTAAATATACTCCCAATACTTGTGGTTGATTTCATTTTCATCTCTTCTTCCCCAATACTCCATCCTCTCACTAAATCCTAGCCGCCACCACCACTTGTGGCTCGCCACCACCAGTCCACCACCACCAAAATACTCACCGCGACCTCCTCTTTCAAACCCCACCATCATTTCTCCATTAGATCGCGACCTCCTCTTTTGAACCCCACCATCATTTCTCCATTAGATCGAGAAGAAAAGGTATTAGATCGAGATGAAAAGGTAATCGTTATTACTGATTCGAGAAGAAAAGGTAATCAGAAGTGAAAGTTGAAGTTGTTGTAATTTTTATTGAAGTTATGCATTGGCTGTAAATCTGTAATTAAGAGGTGAATATTGAAGTTGTAATTTTGCCATTAGATCGAGAAGAATATGCATTGGCTGTAATTAAGAGGTGAATATTGAAGTTGTAATTTTTATTTTGGTTGTTGTAAACTTGTAATTTTTACTCGATTTGTTGTTGTTCTTGATGTTTTTGTTGTCGTTGTGAATATAGCATTTTACTGGATTTGTTTGAAGAGGTGAATACATAATGTTTTTGTTGTTCTTGAATCTAATAGATCTAATAGATAATGTTTTTGTTGTTCTGGATTTGTACTGGATTTGTTACTGGATTTGTACTGAATCTAATAGATAATGTTTTTGTTGTTCTAATAGAGTAATAGATAATGTTAAGTGTTAACAGGTTCTTAACAGGTCTTAACAGGTTAACCTGTTTATTTTCGTGTCGTGTTCGTGTTTGAGAAAAGTGACACGATAAGCTAACAGGTCGTGTTCGTGTTTGACCTTAACAGGTTCGTGTGACCTGTTATGCCTGCCCTAGCTTATGTTGCCTTAAACTTTGTTGGTTATTTTGTTATCTTATGAAACTATTGTTCTTTCACTTTTCATATATCATATAATCAACCAATCCTTATATCTATCTTATTCTTACTTGTGTAACATCAATATGGGCACCTAACAAATTAGTAGCCATAATCGGTTTTAAAGAATCAAGATATAAAAAATAAACTGAGACAAAAGATGACCCATATGATGACTAGCACCAGAATCCAAGATTCACTTGGCAAAGAGAATACATGAGGATGATAAACTGTTACCAGAATAGGTTGCTAAGGCTTTGATTCTAGAAGGCTAGGAACTTTTGAAATTGCTTAATCAAAGATGGATCCAAAGAAGGTGCAACATCACCATTATTAGGCTGATATGGTCATTGTTGTTGTGGTTGTTGATTCCGTGGTGGCTGAGGTGTCTGTTGTTTTCCGTTAGGAACATTAGGACATTAGGATTTCCAATGGTCAGTGCGTTTGAAATATCAATAGAAACCTTAGAGTGAGGCCTATTTGAGTGCCAAAATATGTTGTGAAACAGTGTGGCGTAGCAATAACAAAAGGACCAAAAATTTTCTTATCGTCCTGAAACTTCAAACGAATATATTCTACAAACAGTTCACTGAAAACCTATTCTGCAAACAGTTCACTAACAACATAATCAACAGATGGTATAGGATCACGATGGAAATAGAGCCTCATATACCTTCAAAATCATTTCTTAATGCCATAAGGAGTTGAACAACGTTGCGAGTCTCTCCTAGTGATATAAGGTGCAAAAATGCTTAGTTCAGTCGATTTTGTTAGCGCCAACTGATCCCACAAGGCAGACATAGACGAGTAAAAATCATGTATGCTCATATCATTATGTTGAAGTGAATGAATATTTGTTTCAAGATGATACTGCTTGACCAAGTTAGATTGTGTGTATAATCTAGAAAGATGATCCCACACAGCCTTAACGGAGTCATATTTTGCCAACTGAACCCCTATAGATGGCGTGACAGAATTATTAATCCAATTTATAACTTTGAAATGATCAACCTTCCATGTATCTAATAATTCCTCATAATTCTCAACTAACAGTCTATAAAGAGGTTTTGTTTTGGTACCCCAAACATAACCCCACATTAGCTAAAACCTTGATATAGATACCACTAAAAAAAAGTACATTAGACAACTGAATTCTTGTCAATACGTTTTATCGGTTTCATTAGCTAAAACCTTGATATAGATACCACTACAAAAAATATGGCATTTACCTATACCTTATTTTGAACACACTTTAGAAAATATCTTTTTACCCTTGTATATGTGTATAAAATTGTTACATCAATAAGTGAAGATATATCAACTACTTCAATCTTCACATTTTAAATTGTAAAGAAAAAATTTTCACACGTATAGAAATTTAAAACATGTCTACACTTATAAGTGCGAAGATTAAATTGTTACACCCATTTTATCACTTCAGTGTAAAGTTTGATTTCAAACTTTTAAGTGTGGACAACATTTATTTTTTGACACACTCATAAGTGAGGATATTTTTCATACAATTATATCTTTCTTAAAATTTCACGATTATAAATATAATAATTTGTACATGTTTAAAAGTGTGAATAAATTGTAACTTCTTTACGCAGTTTTTAAATACCTATATACGTCAATCTAAAAACATTAGTCAGATTAAATATACCAGATTCATGTCTATAGTAGAAGTAATAAAACAACGACATACTTTTTGCAGATACATCATCTACTTATTTTGTGTATCATATTTTAGTAAAAGGTTAACAATTAAATATTTCGATGAGAAAAACGGAGGCAATCGAATAAACTATGTTATCTGGTGGTGCTCTTATCCCAACGAGAAAGAAAAAGACGGTGAAGAAAAAATAAAAATAAAAGGGACAAAGCAGATTCCCTAAATGACGTGGCTTTGTCCCACAAAAACAGAGAATCACTGGAAAACATTAGAAAAACGCACACTCGCTCCATCTAAAACGTTCACTTGTATTGACAATCGATTACAAACTTATAAATAAGTTGATTAATAAAATAATCCTCGTTTTTCATGAAATTTATAAAAAGTCTTATAAAATAAGTCAGTTAAAAATTTTAGCCTTAAAAAGAGCGCTAAAAATTTTAGCTTGGAGCCTTTAAAAAATAAATTACTTATTACTAATAAAAATATCTGACACATTAAAAAAAAACTTATTTAATTATGTCATTTTTAGTAATTTTGTAATAATAAACTACAGCCCCAACTCATTTGGCAAACAAGTTTATAAAAATACAAAATTTAATTTCGACTTATAATATAAGTCCTAGCCCCAGCCCAGCTCCAGCCTCAGCCCATTTCGCCAAACATACCCTTACTCCAGCCGTCCTATAACAATTGTTTTTAACAAAAAAACCACACTTCTATGCTGAACTGCAAAAATTGTCCTTAAACTTTCCAAAAAATGCGAAAGATGTCATCGAAAAAAATATGCAAATATTGTTCCAAGCTTTGATTTTAGTGGTTTCACTAATAAGGATACCGCCCCCTCTAAACCCCAACAAACATTGGCGAGTGCTCTTTTTAGTGAAATGATCAAGGATATGGAAGCTCACTTCGACATGACTATGAGACAGAAAGCAGTTTTTGAGTGTCTGCGGGCATCACATGCTCAGGATTTTCTTCTAGCTATCCCCATAGACGGGCTAGGTCAACATATGTCACCGGTGGAATATCGTACTATCCTTAAGTATCGCCTTATGATTCCTTTATTTTTGGTTGATGAGATATGCCCAGTTTGTCACAAGGCATGTTTGGATTCCTTTGGGGAACAAGCGGTTCATTGCAAGGAGCTCCCGGGCTTCAAGTACAGGCATAATATGGTTAGGGACGTCCTTTTTGACATATTTAGGCGTGTCGGGATCTCTGTCAAGAAAGAAGCGCCTGTGAACTTTTTGACTGACCCAATGGATGGAAGATCCACACTCAAACCGGCAGACGTTTTGGTTTTTGGGTGGGTTGGAGGGAAACATGCGTGTGTGGATCTAACCGGGGTTTCTCCTCTTGTTGGGTTGAGTAGCCGGGGTTTTACAGTAGGACAGGCTGCTTTGAAAGCCGCCTCGAACAAAGTGGCAAAACACGAGAAAGCGTGCATTGAAAATCAGCATATTTTATTCCTTTCGCGTTTGATACTTTTGGTTTTCTGGCACCTGAGGCAGTGGAGCTACTCAACAGAGTTCAACGTGCTATGTGTTAATACAAATATCGCCTAAAAATGTTATTTATATTTTACGATCTTCGCTAAGTTTTGTTAATGACAAATGTAAACTTTTGTTTCTAAGTAAAACATAATCTTAGTTTTAAAGACTTGCATAAACTAGACTTTTGCTACATTTTACATTTCATAAAACACAACACAAGTTTATTTCTTAAATTAGAAATTGTCACATCACATTTATGGCAAGTTTTGTCATTATGCATTTATGGAAAGAATGTGTTTGACTAACTTTGTTGTTGCTTGCAAGCTTTGTATTTGACTTGTTATTATGAGATGTGACACTGTTTGGTTGCTAGGAGTTATGAGACAAGACCTTGTTTGGTTTGAAAGATTTATTGCAAAACCAACTGCAAGCCCGGCGGTACCCTGGAGGTACACGGGCGGAACCCTTCTCAGGGGTCCGCCTGATCCGCCAGACCTGCAGAAGGTTTTGGCTATAAATATTGAGCCACAAGTTGAATTTTGGCTCATCACTTGACATTACATTTTACATACACATTCATTCTTTCATCTAACCTCTTAACATTTCATATGCGAAGTTTCTTTTTGTAGCAAAGAGATTCACGAGCTTACTAAAAGTAACAAGTATTCAACACAACGTTGCAAGACTTGTTAGCTTAGCATTGTGTAGACTTGTGTAGTTTACACTTCATTTGATTGTGTATTTTCAGTAGTGATCGGTTAGTATTTTAGTCCTCAAAATACAAAGAGTGTTGGGAGTTGTTGTACCCTAGTAAAAGAACTAACAGGAGTGGTTGTGCCCTTGTAAAAGAACTCGACAGTTAGCTTTGTGTCGGTAAAAGTATAAGTGACGTGTAAGGTTTTCTCCGCCAGTGAAAGGAGCTTGTTGACTAGTGAAAGAAACTCTCGAGTTGGATACTCGGGGCGTGGACGTAGGGCAAGGAAAAAGAGTCCTTTTAGCTGAACCACGATAAATACTCGTGTTGTGGTTTGATCGTTTCTTTCATTTACTTGCATGTTATATATTGAGTTTGTGCATATATCTTTGATCAAACGGAAAGTTTCAAAGCTAACTTAACAAGTTAAAAAGATTTTAATCGGTAAACTATTCAACCCCCCTTCTAGTTTTCCACAATTGGCATCAAGAGCTACGTTACTCAAGCTTTTAAAATATATTGTTTTTAAAACTTGAAACGATCCATGGATTTTGAAAATTACAAAGAAGGGCAATCTATGCAAAGACCACCACTCTTTGAAGCAAACGGTTTTATATATTGGAAAAACCGTTTTGAAACTTACGTGAAATCTAAAGATATAGATTTGTGGTATATAATTATTGATGGTGATAACGTAGTTACTAACATCAAAGATGATGATCAAAAGAAATTAATAGGTAAAAATAATGAAGCAAAAATGATGCTTTACAATGCTTTGCCTAAGAAAGAATACGAAAGAGTCTTTTTGTGTAAAACCGCCAAAGATATTTGGCAATCTTTAATAGTCACTCATCAAGAAAACTCACAAGTTAAAGATAACAAAATTGATCTTCTTGTTCAACAATATGAACAATTTGTTATTTCCGAAGATGAAATTATTGATAATGCTTTTGCTAGATTTAATACTATTATTACTTCACTTAAAGCACTTGACGAATCTTTTTGTAGTAAGAACTTTGTCAGGAAATTTCTTAGAGCACTCCATCCGAAGTGGAGAGCAAAAGTGACGGCAATTGAAGAATCCAAAGATCTTTCAAGCATGTCACTTGATGAGCTAATTGGATACCTCAAAGTTCACGAAATGGTAATGGAAAAAGATTCGGAACTAGTTAGAGGCAAGAAAGAAAAAGTTAAGTCCATTGCCTTGAAAGCTAGAGTTCAATCAAGTGACGATGAAGAATCTACTTCGGATAGTGACGATGAGGAATATGCTATGGCCGTTAGAGACTTCAAGAAGTTCTTTCGTAGAAGAGGAAAGTTTGTAAGGCAACCTAAAGATGAAAAGAAAACTTTCCGAAAAGATCGTGATGATAGGAAAGAAAAGGTTGAAAGAAAGTGTTATAGGTGTGGAGACACAAGTCATCTTGTAGGAGAATATCCAAAACCACCCAAGAGCAAACCTCAACAAGCCTTTGTGGGTGGTGCTTGGAGTGACTATGAAGGAGATGACGATGAGCCAAAGAATGATGATGTTGCTCTCATGGCTCACAACTCAAATGAGGTATTATCCGACTCATCTTACTCCTATATTGATGACGACACTTTACAAAAAGAATATAACAAACTTTGTGAATTGAGCTTAAAAATCATAAACAAAAATAAATTTTTGAAAACTAAAAAGGAGTTTTTAGAAAATGAAGTTTATGAGTTAAAGGAAAAAGCTAAGAGATTAGAAAAGAGTAAAGGTATTGACACACCTTGTAAATCATGTGAAGAACTTAAACTAGAAGTTGAGAAACTAAAAATTACTCAAAATGATCTAATAAAACAAACCACAAAGTTTAAGAAGTTCGATAAGAGCATTTCTTGTACGGATGAAATTATGAAACTTCAAAAGTCACCCTTTGATAAAACAGGACTAGGATTTACGAAAATAGAAACTTCAATAGGTCAAATGAAACAAGAAAAGATTGCACAAGAAACAAATAAAATTGCTACAGCAGCCTGCGGATCAAACGGAACCCAATTTAGGGTTCCGCCCGTTGGTCCCGAAGGTTCCGCCAGGCCTGCTGCAGCAGTAACCTCATCCACTTCGGATCGTTCAAAATTTGTTAAAGTTACATACAAAAGTGGAACAAAACCTGTGTTTAAAACTGGAATAGGATTTAGTAAAAATGAATTTAGAGCTAAAACTACTCAACCAAGACCTAAGACTCCAATTCCCAAACGCCCCTTTCCAAAGAGCAACTTTAACACTCGACCAAACTACCAATATAATTGGAACCAAAACACTCCTAGACATTACCAAACTCCAAACCACATGCCATGGAACCCTTATGCTCTATTTTCATACTTGGAACAAATTAATGGCATGCTTAACCAAAATGGACCATGAGAAATTGGGGACCAAATGTTTGAGTGTTTTTCATAAAATAGGTGTGCCTCAAAGTTTGTTTGGATCCGGATGAATGGATCAAAGATAGCGGTTGTTCAAGGCACATGACGGGTAATAAAAGCCTCTTCTCAACATATCACAAATGTGATGGAGGTAATGTTACGTTTGGTAGTAATGCTAAGAGCAAAATCATCGGAAAAGGTACAATCTCTCCTGACTCCCTTTCTATAGATGATGTTGCTCATGTTGATAACTTAGGATTTAATCTTCTTAGTATTAGTCAACTTTGTCGTAATAAGTATAATGTCCTTTTTAGTGAAAACGGTAGTAAAATACTTAAAGATGGTATAACCGTAGCCAAAGGTGTCCTTAAGAACAACGTATACGTCATGAAGTTGGATTCAACATCTAGAGACAAACTTTGTCTTACCTCATTAGATGAATCTTCAACTTTATAGCATAGACGTTTAGGACACGCTAACATGAGACTAATCCAAATCCTCTCCTCCAAAGACTTAGTTTGAAACCTACCTAAGTTGAAATATGACCAACACTTTTGTGATGCTTGCAAAGTCGGTAAACAAGTCCATGGTAGCCATAAGGCTAAAAACTTGGTTTCTACATCTAGGTGTCTAGAACTTTTACATATGGATTTATTTGGTCCGTCGGCTATACAAAGTTATGGAGGTAACTTCTACACTTTGGTCATAGTTGATGATTACTCAAGATATACTTGGACAAAATTTTTGAAAAGTAAAAATGAAGCTTTTGATAAATTTGAAATTCTAAATAAGAGAATTCAAAATCAAGTAGGGTCTAATATTGTGTCTATTAGAATGGATCACGGTCGTGAATTTGATAATGAATTTCAATTTGGTAACTTTTGTGATAATAATGGAATAACTCATAACTTTTCGGCTCCACGTACTCCTCAATCTAATGGTGTAGTAGAACATAAAAACCGGACATTGCAAGAGATGAGTAGAACAATGCTTAATGAACAAAACATTCCACAAAAGTTTTGGTGTAATGCCGTCGACACTTCAACGTACATTTTAAATCGAGTCCTAATTAGACCATTTTTGAATAAAACTCCTTATGAACTATATAAAGGTAAAAAGCCTACATTAGGATACTTTAGAGTGTTTGGGAGTAAATGTTTCATTCTTAACACCAAGGACTATCTCACCAAATTTGACCCAAAGTCTTATGAAGGTGTATTTCTTGGATATTCACAAAATAGTAAAGCATACATTGTTTTGAACAAAGAAACCTTAAGAGTCGAGGAATCGTTGAACGTAACATTTGACGAGAGTCCACCTCCCTCTAAGACATCACCTTTGGTTGATGATGACTTAGTTGAAAGCCAAGCAATAGAAAATCAAGAAATTTTAAGTGATGACAAAGAAGATGAACTATTTAACAAAGAACTTGTCAATATCAAAGAATCTAAAAGTCATCCATTAGATAGTGTCATTGGCAACATTAACGAAAGAACACGAAGGTCAAAAGTTCAAAATGAAAGCAACTACTTTTGTTTCGTGTCAACCATTGAACCTAAAAATATTAATGAAGCAATTAAAGATGAGTCTTGGGTAATTGCAATGCAAGAAGAGTTAAACCAATTTGTTAGGAATGATGTATGGACATTAGTTCCTCCACCAAAGAGTCAAACTATAATTGGAACGAAATGGGTATTTCGTAATAAAATGGATGAAAATGGAATTGTGTCTAGAAACAAAGCTAGGCTAGTTGCACAAGGATATAACCAACAAGAAGGCATAGACTACGATGAAACTTTTGCTCCGGTTGCTAGGCTCGAGTCAATTAGAATCTTACTTGCATATGCATGTGCACACAATTTTAAACTCTTTCAAATGGATGTCAAAAGTGCATTTCTAAACGGAGTCATTAATGAAGAAGTGTATGTTGCTCAACCACCGGGCTTCATCGATTTTGAAAAACCAAATCATGTTTACAAACTTAAAAAGGCTCTTTACGGACTTAAGCAAGCTCCAAAAGCATGGTATGATCGACTTAAAACATTCCTAGTTGACCATAAGTATACCATGGGCTTAGTTGATAATACTCTCTTCACTAAGAAGAAAGATTCACATATTATCATAGTCCAAATCTATGTTGATGACATTATATTCGGATCAACTTGTCAAGAATTATGTGTGGATTTCTCAAAAATCATGCATGACGAGTTTGAAATGAGTATGATAGGAGAACTCAACTTTTTCCAAGGACTTCAAATCAAACAACTAGAAGATGGTATCTTCTTTAACCAATCTAAATATATTAAGGATATGCTTAAGAAATTTGGACTAGAAGATTCGAAACCCATCAAAACTCCCATGTCCACGGAAACTAAACTTACCAAGGATGAGGAAAGTGAATCCGTAGATAGTACTAAATATAGAGGTATGATTGGTAGTCTACTTTACCTAACGGCTAGTAGACCCGACATTATGTTTAGTGTTTGTCTATGTGCTCGTTTTCAAGAAGATCCTAAAACTACCCATCTCGAAGCTGTTAAAAGAATTTTTAGGTATATTAAGGGCACTACACATTTAGGTTTATGGTATCCCAAAGGAACGGGAATAGACACCATAATGTATGCCGACTCGGATCATGCCGGTGACTATGTCGATAGAAAAAGCACAAGTGGTATTTGTACTTTTGTTGGACATTGTCTCACCTCATGGTTCTCTAAGAAGCAAACGGCTCTTCCTATCTCAACAACGGAAGCCGAGTACGTTTCGGCCGGAAAGGCATGTCAACAAGCTCTTTGGATGAAGCAAGCTCTTGTCGACTACGGAATTCAACTCAACGACATCACAATTCTTTGTAACAACAAAGGTGCCATTGATCTTAGCAAAAACCCAGTTCAACATGCTCGTACCAAACATATTGAAATCCGTCATCATTTCCTTCGTGACAACGTTCAAAAAGGAAATATCTCAATTGAGAAAGTTTCTTCCGAAGATAACATAGCCGACATTCTCACTAAACCTCTTAAACGTGAACCTTTTAACCTTCTTAGACTA
Source organism: Artemisia argyi (assembly GCA_030686995.1). Taxonomy (NCBI): domain Eukaryota; kingdom Viridiplantae; phylum Streptophyta; class Magnoliopsida; order Asterales; family Asteraceae; genus Artemisia; species Artemisia argyi. The sequence continues at coordinate 167,711,542 of CM060700.1, read as the reverse complement.
GGCTTAGGACTCATGGAACCTACATTGTAGTTCTGGATATTAGACAAAAATCACAGAAATCAAAACAAATCCAAAACCATTTTTCTCAGCAGGGTCGGCGGAACCCTCAACCATAACGGACGGAACCCACCTCAGGGTTCCGCCGTATCCGTCGACCTGCAGAATCACATTCTGTGTTTATATTAAACCAAACACCCATTATCTCATACCACCACTTCCAAACTGCTACTATTCACTTTACCACTCATCCACACCTACGAATTCTTGGTCCTCCATTCATTTACATTGCAAATCAATCATCATTGTAAGTATTCTAAACATGATTACAATCCTGATCTGAGTCTAGGAATTCTATTTTTTGCACAAAAACAAAAACTTGGGGTTATGCATTAACTTGAAAAACTCATGCATTAGATTAGGTGTTTAATAAAACTAATCATGTTTCCCATAGTTAGGAATTGCATCTTTTATTAGTATAAACATATTTACTAAAACACCCCATGTCAAATCCTTCCAAAAATTTCTCACAAGTAGGACAAATATTTTTTCGTCTCACATTGAGAATACAAAATCAAAACGTTATGTTTAAAACATCACTTGCATAATGTCTCTTGAATGCTAAAGGGAATACATAACCAATATGTATTTTCGGGTACATACAAACGAAGCTACATTGAACTAGGAGCGTTTGGGTTATCTTTTGTTTTATAACAAAACTTGCATAAAACGATTTTGAAGCATCAAAATGAGTCAAGATAACCGCACCTCCACATTGTTTTCATATAGGCACACACTAGAACTTCCACATTATAATAGTGGTTTACGTAAACTAAAATGTGAAATTTTGTTGTTCTAGGAATCATCATGCCTCCTCTAACCCACTACGACCACAAGGACACCATTAAGTACCTACCAAAACACCACAAAACCAAAGGCCTTACCGCAAATCAAGTAAACGTTTTCAAAGCCCTAGAAAAACACTATGTCCATGAGGGTAGAACCATTGACCCATCTTTCCTAGAAGGCACAAACCTTTACGCCGATTTTTCCACAATCAACTTTGAGTGTCTTTTGAATATCGACGAGCCTATTTGTCCTAGGTTCATTCTAGAGTTCTATGCATCCTCCGTCCTCTCCACGGATGACTATGGTCATATGTCTATCAACTTTAGGGTTAGCGGTCATCAATACTCCTTCACTCTTGAGGAGTTTGCTCAAATCCTAGGTGTCCCAAACCGTGGTACTTGCCTCTATTCCGACTTGCACTCCCTCTCAACTCTTGACAACCTCCAAGACCGTATCCACCCTTATGACACACCCCTTGTCTCAAAAGACGTACTCCGTGACCACCTCTTTGTTAGGACCACCACCACTAGGAGAACCCGTTCGGGGAATGAGGTTGATAAGGACCCATATGGAATGGAAATGAACGAACTTAAGCCCCAATTCAAGAAATAGGAGGAAGTCCTTATAGCCAATGTCATTAGCACAATAGGGAACCGTGACCATATCAACCTTTGCCTTTGCTACATGCTCTACTCCTTGTCCGTTAGGCAACCTTTCAACCTTGCCTACTACATGGCCAAGAGAATGGCCGACATTCCCGTGCATGGCACAACGGCTATGCCGTATGGAATGCTCTTGACCCGTCTCTTTAGGTTCATCTCACCCATTCCACCAACTCCAAACGGTCTTCGCCTTAACTACTCTCTCATCCCACACACCTTTGTCCCACTAAGTGATAATAGAGTGTACAAAGCCCAAGGAAAACGTCCACATCCTCTTACCTCATCTTCGTCTTCCTCAATGAGTGAAGATGACAATTTGCCAAACTCTAGGCTCCCTCCTCTCGAATACCTTTCTCAACTTCCGGATATTCCTAATGAGTCGGAGGAGTTCAAGCAAACAAAGGGGATGTTTAAGAATCTTGTAAGGTTCCTTGGAAAGCTCAAGAACAAGATCGAACGTCAATGAATGCGGGTGTGTTAGGAGTGTTTGGCACAAGGTGCTATTTAAACAATTTGGTTGTGTAAACAATGGTTCTCTTGAATTTATGTGTTGGTAGGATGTTTGATACTATTTGAAACATGTTTTAACTAACAATGATGCAGGGAGACAACTTTTGGCAAGTTGTCAAATTTTCAAGTTTATGATATTTTCACTAAGTATAGTGAAATTCTCGACCTCAAGGTCAAAGTCCTATGAAATGCATGTTTACGTGTCTATTTTTTGCATTGCCACACCCATTTGTCCAAGATCTTAATGATCTTCCACCAAGACCTACACAACGACCACCTTTTGCAAATCAATCACCAAGGTCAATTCTAGACCTTGATGAGGATCTTAACCTTAACCAACCATCACAACAAGTGTACCATCCACCCACACCATTGTTGTTTCACCCCATCTACCATGACATCCATGGTCCTCTATATGGAGAACCAAACTTTGAAAACCATGATCACCAAAATCCACCACACCCTCAACCTCAAACCTTTGAATCTTTATTTCCTTCATATGAGGATATCCAAAACATGGTTGAAAACCACCTCCATCAAGCAATGGAATTTCAAACCACCTTGCTTGATTCAATACCAAACCCATCATCCACCCAAGAACCAAAAACCAACCAACCCTCAAACCAAGAAACCAAAACCAACCCATTTCAACCCATTCATCCCCATGCTTGCTCAAATTGTGAGCAAATGGGTGAAACCATCAAAACATTGTTTAACCAATTCCAAAATGAAACCCGTTTTGCATTCCAACACGTCATAGAACATTTGGATGCTCTTTCCCACCCCAACAAATCCTAGACAATCCTTGGAGGCCGTTTGCCCCAATTTAGGAAAGTAGGATTTTATTTTTTTTCTTGGTTATTTTTTTTTTAGTTTTTGTTTAGAAGTAGAAGAATAGTTCTCATTTCTTGTCTATTGACTTTTAAAAGTCAAAATTTTACTTGGAATGATATTTCTTTCTACTCACCTTAGTACATTGTTGGTTGATCATGTTTGTGTTGTCATTGTGGTTGCAATGTGTGTGGTAACTACATTCTTGACTATCTATATCAATAACTAACATTTTTTTTTGTAGGGTCCAAAATCCATGTTTCCCATCTTGGCACTCCATTTACGGGGAGTATCAACCAAGGGGGAGCATGAGCATTATTCCGCTTCGCCACTCTACTTTTTGTTTCGACAAAAAGGGAGAGAAATATATTGAACTTTCAATACTTAATATGATTTTCATAAATTAAGTAAAACAAGTTTAATATAAGTTTTTTTTTTTAAGTCTTAAAAACCAAGATTTTGTGAGTTACTTAAAAACAAAGTGTATGTTTTGTCATCAACAAAAAGGGGGAGATTGTTAATACAAATATCGCCTAAAAACGTTATTTATATTTTACGATCTTCGCTAAGTTTTGTTAATGACAAATGTAAACTTTTGTTTCTAAGTAAAACATAATCTTAGTTTTAAAGACTTGCATAAACTAGACTTTTGCTACATTTTACATTTCATAAAACACAACACAAGTTTATTTCTTAAATTAGAAATTGTCACATCACATTTATGGCAAGTTTTGTCATTATGCATTTATGGAAAGAAATGTGTTTAACTAACTTTGTTGTTGCTTGCAAGCTTTGTATTTGACTTGTTATTATGAGATGTGACATTGTTTGGTTGCTAGGAGTTATGAGACAAGACCTTGTTTGGTTTGCAAGATTTATTGCAAAACCAACTGCAAGCCCGGCGGTACCCTGGAGGTACACGGGCGGAACCCTTCTCAGGGGTCCGCCTGATCCGCCAGACCTGCAGAAGGTTTTGGCTATAAATATTGAGCCACAAGTTGAATTTTGGCTCATCACTTGACATTACATTTTACACACACATTCATTCTTTCATCTAACCTCTTACATTTCATATGTGAAGTTTCTTTTTGTAGCAAAGAGATTCACGAGCTTACTAAAAGTAACAAGTATTCAACACAACGTTGCAAGACTTGTTAGCTTAGCATTGTGTAGACTTGTGTAGTTTACACTTCATTTGATTGTGTATTTTCAGTAGTGATCGGTTAGTATTTTAGTCCTCAAAATACAAAGAGTGTTGGGAGTTGTTGTACCCTAGTAAAAGAACTAACGGGAGTGGTTGTGCCCTTGTAAAAGAACTCGACATTTAGCTTTGTGTCGGTAAAAGTATAAGCGACGTGTAAGGTTTTCTCCGCCGGTGAAAGGAGCTTGTTGACTAGTGAAAGAAACTCTCGTGTTGGATACTCGGGGCGTGGACGTAGGGCAAGGAAAAAGAGTCCTTGTAGCCGAACCACGATAAATACTCGTGTTGTGGTTTGATCGTTTCTTTCATTTACTTGCATGTTATATATTGTGTTTGTGCATATATCTTTGATCAAACGGAAAATTTCAAAGCTAACTTAACAAGTTAAAAAGATTTTAATCGGTAAACTATTCAACCCCCCTTCTAGTTTTCCACACTATGTATAGTAATGTTGTAACTCCTAGATCCACAAATGTCGTTTTTAAGAGAATTAGTTTTGCAATTCAAAAAGGGCTAGCGGCGCAGCTTGTTGCTCGCTTGCCTTCCTCCACTATGTAAATTCAATTCAGTTTTATATATGGTCCTAAAACTTAGACTAAATATATATATATATATATATATATATATATATATATATATATATATATATATATATATATATATATATATATATATATATATATATATATATATATTGTTCCTAAAGTTTCAATTTTTCGCAAGTTATATCTTTGCCGCATTACTGTAGCTGCAAATTCAGCTTTCTTGGCTAACGCTTGTTAACTTTTTCACGTTAATGGTGTGTGAAATGGCTATTTTACCCTCATCTTCATCGCACAATTACTTTTTTTGTATTTGCAATTAATGTCCCTTCACCACCTCCATTACCACTATCCTCCATTATCCAACATCACCACCACCCTCCACTACCACCACCCTCAACAACCACACATAAAGAAGTAAATCACCACACATAAAGAAATAAATATACTTGTGCACACAACAGCTGCTTGTTTATGTTGAACCATAGGAATAAATGATGAATATTAATAAAAGGTGCTTTACTTGTTACTATATTAAGGTCGTAAAATCTATATTACTGCTATAAAAGCATTATCGCTTCGTATGTTGTTTGCCAATTATTCTGACCTTTTAAAATGCCATTTTTCTCACAGGAAAGCAAGAAAAACGTGATTTTTGTGTTAATGTTTGTTTTTATATACATAGGAGACAATCGACCACCTACTCTATCCTATGCCTGGACCAGGAATGATACACGAACATCTACAGTTCTTTCAATTTCTTGGAATTTTTCTGGGAAAGGTATGACCTGTATTTGCAAAAAGCTACTACTTAGAGTTAGAGTTGTATTTTGTAATTTATTTATTTATTTATTATTATTTTTATTTTTTTGTGTGTGCGCGCGCGCAAAAAATTATTATATTATTCTCCAAGAAATTTACATCATAAGAATAAAGAAACAAGATTTGGACATCATCCAAATCTTTAACAATATTGAAGTAAACACTAAACATCACAAACACTCTTATACTTCCTATATCGAACACAACACCACCACATATCTAACCATACTATTGTCTATTAAAACAGAACAGACCAATAATACTCAGCATATCACAAACTTCACCTCATAATTCACCTTTTTATAGCACCTATCATCTAGCTACATTTTCACAACTCCAATCTACCAAGCCACTCAACCTGCCACCACAGTAGCAAGGTAGAATTGGAGTGTGACATCACTAGACACCCATAACCCATCCATGGAGGGGCTCTATCAAACAGCCTACATTTCTCTCTCAATGGAAGGCTTCAACTGTTTGGGAACACTCTCCCTCAATGATGACCAACCATTACCTCCTATGCCATATTTTGTAATTGTTAATAATGAATATGGGGAGCAAACAGCTGAAGAACTTATACCAGGTGTAAAGAATATACGGGTTGTGAATGATAATGTTATCACATTTACTCATCTTGTTGCGACAAATCGGTGACGCCATCTTCGTTGTTGTTGTTGAGTTGGAGTGTGTTGGAGAAATTTGTTGATCAGAATATATATCTAATGATAGTGATAGGGTTATGATGTGTGTTGAGTGGTTAAACAATGGAATTGCGGTGTACAAAATTATGTTGCTTTTGAAAATCATATTCATCATTTATTCATATGGTTCAACTGAAACAAGCAGATGATGTGTGTACATGCATATTTTTTTTTTATGTGTGGTGGTTGAGGGTGGTGGTGATGAGATGGTGGAGGGGCATTAATTGCAATTAAATAATAATAATAATAATAATAATAATAATAATAATAATAATAATAATAATAATAATAATAATAATAATAATAATAATAATAATAATAATAATAATAATAATAATTGTGGGATGAAGATGAGGGTAAAATAGCCATTTCACATGCCATTAACGTGAAAAGGTTAACGAGCGTTAGCCAAAAAACTGAATTTGCACCTATAGTAACTCGGCAAAGACATAAGTTGCAGAAAATTGAAACTTTAGGGACAATATTTGTAGTTTTTTTTCAATGACAACTTTGCATTTTTCAGAAAGTTTAAGGACATTTTTTGCAGTTTACTATTTTTTTATTATGGGTTTTCTAACATGTGCCCCGGGACCACAAGTAAGCACACAAAAAATGTACAAAAAGTACTCAGAGTACCACAAAATTCATATATCCCTGAGTAATTTTTAATACTTTTTCGTGAATCCCTATATTCTTTTAGTGTACTTAACTTGTGCCCCCAAATATAAGTTAGAAAAATCCTTTTATTATTATCTTTAACTAATTATTATTGTTCTTTTACGGTTTGTAATAACAATTTAAAATAAAGGTAATTTGATAATCTAAACAAAATATCCTCTCTATTTTTAACAGTAATGATGCGTGGTTTGCGGTCTACACAAAAGTTTTACTTCTCAAGGGATCTTGAGAAGCTTACAATCTCCACCAGGTAGTGTACCTGACTGATGTAGTATAGTGAGTTGGCAAGTACCGGGGGATTGATCGTTCTCCACAGGGAATAGTATTCGTTAGGATTGAAATTAATCTAACTAGGTCTGGAGATGAGGGATGATTCTTTTTGTATTTTATATTTCATGGAAAGCAAGTAAAATATCGGTTTTGGAAGGATGGGTGAAATTAGTTGCTAGTCAACTAACCCAATTAACTACTAATGCAATAAAAATAAAATGAGAAAACTATATGTGGGGAAAATGTGTTTACTTAGACTTCATTACTCCCTAGTTATCTTTTATTGATTGATAAGCTTGTTACAGTTGCGTGGGTGACGGGTTGCATTCCTTAATATCATTTGTGGGGCCGTGTACGATCTTCCCCAACTCTATAAGCTTCTATCTCTTCCTTGGCGACACGTTAAGTATCGTAACCATGGCCTCCTTAATAGTCATTTATGCATTAAATACAACCATTAAAATCGTAGTACGTATCCTATTAATACAAATATCGCCTAAAAACGTTATTTATATTTTACGATCTTTGCTAAGTTTTGTTAATGACAAATTATAAACTTTAGTTCTTAGTAAACATGATTTTAGTTTTAGTCTTGTATAACTATACTTTACATTTCATATTTAACATAAACATTATTATGTTTCCTAATATAGAAAATGTAACATGACATCACGGCATGCATCATAAGCATTTATGGAAAGGTTACTAAATCTAGGATGTGACTTGATGAGTTTAGGTTTTGTAATCATCAAAAAGGGGGAGATTGTTGATATAAATAATGCCTAAAAACATTATTAACATATATCGATATCTCTATGTTTTGATAATCACAAAACGCAAACTCATTGAACTACAAATTATGACGTAAACAAGTATTTAGTCGTAAATATTTGCTTTAGCATCCATATCACTTAAGGTATGAATAAACAAAGTGTCTAATGCATTTTATGATCAAAGAAATTTTTATTTTTACAAACCTTACATTTTATTAAAGTGGGACAAACATTTTTAAACTTATACAAAACATTTTTGTATTTATAAGAAATGTTTTCATCAAAATAAATATTTTGAATTCAAATTTCAACCCAAAAAACGGCTAGATTCTTCAGGAAAAACCTCCCCCACAAAAAGACAAAAAATCTGAAGAAAAAATATTTTTTGATAGGCGGCCCCCTTAATTATACTAGGCGGTCCCCTTAATTATTAAGGGGACCGGCACCCAATTAAGGGGACCGGCCACGCTCCAGAACAGTAATTTTTTCCCTTATAAATACTGATTCATCCCACAGAATTTTCTCACCTTTTGCACCCCAAAACTTTCTGTTCTAGATCTCATTTCTATTCTCCAAATCCTTTGATCATAAATACATTATCCTTTGTTTTAAAGTGATTCTTACTTCATCCTCTCAAGTGCAAGAGAAGAATACTTCTATCCCCCAAGACAAGAAGTATTACAACTTGTTGTGATCTCCACATCCAAGTTGTTGGTGCATCATCAAGATTATTTACATATTCTTAGTGAAGATTGTTGTGAATATTTGTTTGTAGATAGTTGTGCTAGATATAGATTGTGTGATTAGTTAGTAGCTTGGTGTGAAGAAGAAAAGTTAGGAGCTAGATTGGTGTGAAGAAGATAGGTGTGGAGTAGTTAGTTGTGAAGTAGATTGATTTGAAAAAGGTGTGTAGAAGTTGTGACTTAGGTGTGAAGAAGTTGTAGTGTGAATATTGGTGTGTAGATTGGTGTGTAAATTGGTGTGTAAATCGGTGTGTAAATTGGTGTGTAAGGTTTTCTCCGCCATAAGGGAGCTTGTTGATATAGTGAAGAAAACTCTCGAGTAGGTGACTCGGGGAGTGGAGTAGGGCAAGGAAGGTGTCCTTGTAGCCGAACCACTATAAATGCTTTGTCTCCCGGTTTGATCTTTCCATCTCTTACTTATTTTCTTGCTTATATTGTTATTACTTTCGTAGACGTAAAAGTATATATACAGTTGCTCATATAGTGCTAGTGTTAATTTCACTTAAAGATCAAACAAAAGTTTCATCCACAAAACTATGTCTTTACAATCAAACTAGAAAGACAACATACATATAATTGATCATTTCGATCAAGTATAGTTTTCATACAAAATATAACTAAGGATTATAGAATAAACGATTACGTAATTATCTATCGTATATAGATATAATTGTTTATATTATGCATGTGTTGATTTCACATACTTAGCTTACATTATTATTATTATTCATACTTAGATATACTTGTTCATATTGTTCAAGATTTGAGTTCACATAAAATTGAATCAAAGTTTTAAAAGCAAACAAGGTTTTAAAACTAAACTAAGTTTTCATAATAAAATTAAAAAGACGTAAAACTATTCAACCCCCCCCCCCCCCCCTTCTAGTTTTTCACAATTGGTATCAGGAGCCACGTCAAGCGAGATTTTTAAAATATATTGTATTTTAAAACTTGCAACGATCTATGGAATCTGAAAAATATTTAGAAGGGCAATCTATGCAAAGACCACCACTATTTGAAAGTGATGGATTTTTATATTGGAAAAATAGATTCGAAACTTATGTGAAATCGAAAGATCTTGATCTTTGGCATGTCATTACCTTTGGTGATTTTCCCCCATTCAATATAATTTTGAAACTAAAAAGGATGAAATTGTATCTTTTGAAAAACAAAATGATGATTTGAAAAAGAAACTAGCAAAAAATAATGAGGCTAAAATGGTTATTTATAATGCGTTACCACGCAAAGAATATGAAAGAATTTTTATGTGTAAAACCGCAAAAGAAATTTGGGATTCTTTATTAATTACTCACCAAGGTAATAGTCAAGTCAAAGATAATAAAATAGATCTTCTTGTTCAATAATATGAACAATTTATGATTCCGGAAGACGAATCAATAGATAATGCATTTGCTAGGTTTAACACTATCATCATAAGTTTAAAAGCACTTGATGAGAATTTTTCTAGTAAGAATTTTGTTAGGAAATTTCTTAGGGCTCTTCATCCAAAATGGCGAGCTAAAGTTACGGCTATTGAAGAATCAAGGAATTTGTCAACTCTACAACTTGACGAATTGATCGGTAACTTAAAGGTCTACGAAGAAATAATAAAGAAAGACTCCGAGATGGTCAAAGGAAAAAGGGTGCAAAGAAAATCAATTGCGTTGAAAGCTAAAAAGGACTCTAGTGACGAAGAATGCTCAACCTCCAAAAGTGACGATGAAGAGTATGCTATGGCCGTACGAGACTTCAAGAAATTCTTCAAAAGACAAAGAAGATACGTTAGGCAACCATATAATGAAAGGAAGTGTTTTAAATGTGGTGATCCAAATCATCTCATCACAACGTGTCCAATGATGTCAAGAGATCAAAATCAAAAGGCGTTCATTGGAGGTGCTTGGAGTGATAGCGATGAGGACAAGAAAGAAATCACAAATGAGGAGAAATGTCTTATGGCTAAGACATCAAGCGAGGTACGTTCCGAAACCAAATACTTTAGTGACGAAAATTTATCATTAGACGAAAAAGACCTAGATAGTGAATATAATAGGTTATGCAAATTAGGTCAAAAAGTTATAGCTAAAAATAAGTCACTAAAACTTATTAATAATCTATTAGAAAATGAAGTACTCGAATTAAAAATTAGACTACAACATTTGGAAAAAGGAAAAGAAGTTTTTATAGAATGTAAAACATGCATAGAGGTTAAAAATGAAAACGAAAAACTTAAAAATGAAAATTTCAAACTTGACAAGTTTAAAAATTGTAGTAACCCACTTAAGAAAATAATAAGCATTCAAGAAACTTCGGGAGATAAAACCGGTCTAGGATTAACTTCAACTAATGTTTCAACTAGTGAAAATAAAAGTATAAAGGTTGAATGTGAATCTAGTAAACAAAAATCATTAGAATCAAATCCTAAGTATATACTTACAAAAGATAGAAAAATACCCATTTCGAATGATGAAAAAGTAAAAACTTTTTATAAACCATCCTTAAAGACCAAAGTAGGATCCTCTAAACCTAAATTAAGATCTAAAACTCCACCACCAAGAAAACCTAACAATCATCATCCAAGATCTAAAACACCTCAACCTAGAAGAAATCAAAATAGACAATATTACAATAACACTAGAAATCAAATGTGGAATTGTCAACCAAGTTACAATCCTTGGGAAATATTACCACAATACATGCATCCTAGCCAAATGTTAAATATGTTTGGACCAAACAACTTTGGACCAATGAGACAATGGGGACCAAGTGGCTAAGTTGTCAATCTTGGAAGAAGTTGGAATATCATCTACAAATGACGTCTATAAGTCAACATGGTCACTTGAAGTGCTTGAAGATATTCCATTGAAGACTAAAAGGTACGCGTTTCTTTTAAGTTCATCACTATAATTTCCATGCTTAGATAAATGATTAGTTAGATTAATGCTTAGTACATAATTGCTTATATTCTTATAACCTAGAAACATCATTGGTTGACTTTCCTAGGAATAAGATAAAATTGTTCATCGCCGAACAAAATAGAAAATGGAAATCTTCTATATCCACTATTAGCAAACTCATGGTGATGAAGTGAATTGAGTTAAGTGGATCAATCGTTAATATAGAAGTAGGATTAGATCCCTCGCGTAAGAAAACTATGGATGAAACAAGCTCTCGTAGACTATGGCATTAAGTTAGATAAGCGTGCGAAAACAAAGGAACTATAGATGTTAGGTTTTACCCCATTCAACACTCTCGCATTTAACATATAAATTATCGTCTTCATTTCCTTTAGGATCATAGGATATGTAGAAACGATAGCATGAGATAATAATTGTCACACCCCCAATTTACCTGACTTGCAGCGGAATGGAATACCTGGGGGTGTCTGTCATAGCACCACAGTTACAGTTACATTGAACGACCTAAAGTGTCGTTTGGAAAATACTGCATTTGATCATTGAAATAATTCAGAGTTTACAAAATGAGGTCCCCAAAATGTGTTGCAAGTTTATAAAAACAAGTCATAATAGATCAAACGTTTACATAAGTGCATGAAATAATGATGAGACGCGTCGACTCCGCGACTCCATGAAGTCCAAATGCATGTCTCATGAGCTACCTTAATAACCTGAAATACATTGCTAAAACGTCAACACGAATGTTGGTGAATTCCATAGGTTTGTAAAATGTACTGATGTACGGCCACCACAAGTAAAAGTGCAAGATAAAAATCTCATGAAAAATTGTACAATAGCCTTAAGCTCATGACACCGAAGCTAAGACTGATGAAATTCTATGCCCCTCCCGAATGTTCTGCCGAAACATTCAAATGTAAAAGACATGACATGCATCCGCTTACTGTTGGTATCCACTACCACGGATGGAGGCGTCACCCTCGATAGATCTATCCACTCACTCTCGCTTAGTACTTGAAATTAACGGTTCATGATGTTACAGGGGACTTATCACATGGCAAGGTAACTTAAGCTATGTACATGTTTGAATACTTGGGCTCGTACTAAAATGATTGGTGCAATGTATTCCCCCCGTGGGATTTGAAAACAATCAAAAATGTTGAATTGAAAACGGGGCTATGAAAACTCACCTCAACTGATGAAACTGTGATGAAATGAAATGAACACCAATGAACAATTAGCTGCCGCAACCCAATATGATGGTACCATGAACATGTAATGAGCTGAAAAACAAGGTGCGCACACTAGCCGCAACCTAGTATGAATGATGAACGATCTCGTTAAGATCACCAAATGATGTTTATGAATGCCCATGCTCATGTTTCTATACCACTCTACTCTTTAGAAAAACACTTGTGTTTTCAAAAATATATAATCCAAGAATTTGGAAAATATGGTTATTAGAAAATATAATAAGCTAGTTGTAATATATATATACTTATATATATCGTATGTTTCCATGTTAGTGTTGAAATACTCGGGTTGTAATCCTTGAAATGATGAAAATATACTCGTAATAACTAATACTACATTAGTTATAAAGCTCGGTACTTAATATTACTTCTAGCTTATAAATGTACTTCGTAGTTTTTGTGCCAAATTTAATAAAAGCTGTCAAATATAAAATGGTTTTAGCCGATATTCAAACGTGTATATCTTTGTCGTTACTTGTCCGTTTTACTTGTTCTTTATGTCCACGGTTACGTCTTAGTATGTAGTAATATATTTTGGAAAGCTCGGCTCCTCCGGGTTACGTCTAAAGCCTCTTTTTGTACCATGAAAAACGTCCAACAGCAAACATTTTCAGAAAAATACTTTTCGTCTACAATCTTGCAAAAATCATAACTTCTTCGTTATAAGCTCTTTTTAATCCGTTCTTTCGCCTACGGATTCGTTTTTGAAAGTATTTTCTAAAAATTTTGCCAAAGTTTCCTTGGTGTTTACTGATTTTCCAGATTTTTACAAAACGGGACAGCATGTCTAAAATAGGTTCCAAATCAAGTTTCCAAGGTTAAAAACTAATTTCTACCATCACCAAACCTCTTGTAATCACCACATGACTAATCTAATCCTACCATACACCTTCTTAGGGTGCCATGGACTCCTAACCAAGTTATTAAAGCAAGGGAATGCATAACTAAAAAGTTAGGGTTTGTATGTTTCTTTTTAGACAAAATAAAGTGTGGTATAGCTACTTGTACATGGTTTTTAGCATGATACTTATGAAATACATGTAAAAATAGGATGATCCATGAAAAAATATAGTTGATTACTTACTTGACAAAATGAGATGATTATAGGATGATTATGCTTGATGTTCTTGTGTTTTTGTTGCTTGATTCTTGATTAGGCTTGTAAAATGAACAAGTTTAGTGTTTTAATTTATGGAAAATGATCACTTGATCTATGTGTTCTATGTTGGGTCGTGGGGATGAAGAAAGGAAAAGAGAAAGATGATTTTTGTTCTTAGCTCAAGATGTGGATTATGATTTAGAAAATTGGTAAAGTTATGTTTATAATAGGTTTATTAGTAAAATATAGTTAAGTTAATGCTAGGGGTTAAAAGGGGTGATCATGGTCCGGTTTTTCAAGGGTAGGAGGGGGGGGGGGGTTAGGGTACTTGGGATTTAATTAGAAAACCATGTAAGAATATGCACTAGTTTGCGTTTTTAGTTACGATCGGGTACCTGTTTTATTAGAAATAAATATTCACGAAGTTTACCGGGATGAAATAAAGTCATAATAATGTTAAAAACATATTAAAAATATGTTGGGTACATTTACTGAGTGATCGGGTGATTATTGTTTAGTTTTAACGAAAACCGTCGTTATATTCTTACGCGTACGTTAAAAATAAAATAAATTTCCAAAATACTGGGTAACTGAATGTTATAACTTTTAAGATGTTAAAATGGATATAAAAATATGTCGGGACCATTGTGGGAATATTTAGATATATTCGTCGTGTATAAACCGAGTGTTAACGTTTACTATAATTACTTATACGTAAAAACGTTAAATGTACTGAATATATATAAATTTGAAAATCCTAAGAGTGGTATAACATGTAAATGACCTACTGATGATATGCAGACTATCTCCAGTCCGTATGAAATGTCATTACTGATAATGCATGAATTCGCACCTGAACCAATACGGTTACGCGAATTTGAATACCCGTAAACTAAATTTACGATGAAATGTGTAATGCACGTGAATGATGAAATCTTTTCCCGCAATGAATAGTGTTCCATGAATAGTAAAATTCCTGAATGCTTCTCGGAATGTCAAACTGACACTAAAAATGATGAATAGTAAACTGATGAATAGTGTTTTGATGAATAGTGTTTGATGAATAGTGTTTTTCCAAAGTTCGGGAAATGACCTGAAATGGTGAGTTGTGACAGTCTTCCCCTCTAAAAGGAACTTCGTCCCGAAGTTCAGTTTATGTTGGTCTCTGAAAACGTATTGGTGAAAAGGTGATGATATTCGAGAATTCCAGCGAACTCTAACGATAGGAATTCGACTCTGTTTCAACTGTTTGACCACACAATCCATGATTTCTGTTGGTTCTCTTACAAGGTCTGAGATTGTCATTTGGGATGGATCCCTTCCAATGGAATCATGAGTGACTCATCTGTAAGTCATTTCTGGGGATCTGAAAATGTGAAATATGTTCGTGTAATCCTGTTGTTCTCTGGCAATGTTCAAATCTGACGGCCACTAGGCCTATCCTGTCTGAAATATAAATGGTCCAGTGTATATTGGTGTAACTTTCCAAGTTTTCTGATTGATAACATGCCTTTCCTAGGCAGAACTTTCTGCATAACTCTGCAGAACTTGAAGTTTTAATGGTTTACGACTTATTGAACTTGTAACTGATTCTTGACTTGTAGAAAATTTCTGGTTATCTCATGAATGCCTACTGAACTAGTGAGTTGAGCTTTTTCTGAGTTTGGCCCATCAATCGATGGTCTGCGCTTCTTCAAGGTTTCAAATGTGGTACTGGTAATATATATACTGCTGAATTCTGCCAGAACTCAAGTTTGTATGCTAGTTGGTCGATTCTAAAATGAATCTTAAATAGTCCAATATGCTAAAGGTTCAACCTTTCTTGTTATCCAATTTGTATCATGCCAATCCAAGGCATTGCTTTTAAATTAGTTTGTTCTCCCACTTGAATCTGGATGGTTTGATGTTCAGGATATCCAATCCAAATGATGGGTGTTATGTACCAACCTAGCTTCTGCCAGTTTCTCGCTGTTGGTGTGATAACTATTGTTGTAGATGAATTTGATTTATGTTAAATGATTTGTCCAACCATTTCTAGGGTTAATCACTCATGCTCTGAGCATACCTTCCTATGTTCGAATTGTTCTCTCGCTTTGACCATCGGTCTGAGGGTGATAGGTGATGTTCACATCTAAATGGGTTTCTGAAGGAAATCCTGAAATGATTACCTGAGGTCCAAGTTGAAACGGTTTCCTTAACAGGAACAACTGAAATGGGTACAATAAACCTTTGTGACTAATTCCATAACGTTCGGTTCTTCGAACTTGGCGTTATCTGAAGGGATAGAATATAGGTAACAATTTGATTCCTTGTGTTTTGTTCCAACGGATGATAAGACATATGTCCTTCTTTCCTAGTGGGTTTGGTCCTCACTACTAAAGTTCGTGATTAATTTGTGATGTTCCTCCTAATTCCTTCATCACATATTCCAAATATTCTCTATTGTCCAGTCACAAATCCTAAATGCATAAGCGATGTTGTAGAGAAGTTGGTTCTGGATATTTGTCTCGTGATTGTGAACTTTGGTTGAAATCTTTTTCTGAATAAACGAACTTAGAAAAATGGAGCAAATGATTTACTAAGTAATATTTTTCCTGATGATTCAAAATTTCAGTAGTTATGAAGTAGAAAAATGTTTTCAAACATGTTGTGATTAAGACTGCTTACCAAAGTTTGATGTTTATGTATATTTCTCATTGTACCATAGTGTTGCTAAAGATTGACCAAAAAGGATCGTACTTGTTCAAAATAGGAGTTTCAGAAATCATTTTTCCACAAGGTATTTGATTTATGTAAACGCATCAACTTTATTTAAAAGTGAAAACACTAACAAGGATAAAATGGTAGAATAGGAAATGTTCGCTTAAATGCATAGATGTCTAACACTTAGTTCCTGAAGTTGGATAATGTCTATTGGTGGTTATCTGGCATAACTACAAGCATAGGTATTTAGACTAACTTAAGTCCTGAAATTGTTTATTGTTGTAATAGACAAGACGAAGGTATCACTTGATGTTGTGTCGATGAATATCTATTCTGTTTTCCCATGTAGATGAGGAGATATGTTCTGGTTTGATCCCTTGCTTGGTATGAAGGTGAGGTTATCTGAAATTTCTAGACATAATGCCTTAAAGGAATCTACATCGATATTCTTGATTCAAACAATTGTACTTTGTGAAAACTTACTGCAGGAAAGTTTATGTATGGATGAGGCCATGTTTAAATGAAATGCTCTACAGTCTCAATTAGAAGCTTGGTTTATTTCTATTGTGTTGTCCTGCGGACATCTATATTGAGTTCAATCCTGTAGCTCAGTATAGCTAGTACCCTTGAATAATGACATTGGACAACTAAGTCAGAGATGGTGATTAGGATGGTCTCGCCGTATCTGAGGATTGTTGAGTTATGAATTCTCTCACTATATACTTCTAGTCCTGGTTAGTAGTTCTGTAATCCTTTCGTTGCTTCTATTGTATAAAGGAATCCTGCATGTAGTTGATATGGAAAGTCTCTTCTAGGGAAGTCAATGGAAAAATCCAACTTAATAGCTAAGTGAGTGACAGGTAGGGTAAGTATCCAGGGATAGTTCGGCAAAAGGGATGTTTATGAAAGAGTTCCTTTGTTTACAAAGCTTTCGAATGAAGATTGTTATTAACAATCCTTTGAAAAGGTAATTATTTCCTTCATGGCATAATCCTTCCTGAATTTTACATAGGTGATCAGGCTATGTATAATTGAGGACTAATGATGCGATGTTGGATTTTGTCAAAATATCATAACTTTCCTCAAAAGTTTTAGATGGTGTTCAACGCATTGTTATTAAAATGGTATCCTGATGTTTTCTTTCAAGTAACATGAAAATTGCTTCGCGTAACAATAGTAAATACTTGGTGTAATGACAGAAAATCAATTTATAGGATGTTAATAAAATAGCTTACTACAGAAATTTTTCTGTAAAACAGTTTCCCCATATGATAGTAAAATAGCTTGAATGGTGTATTGGATACGTGGGTGAATCTTGTCAAATGGTAATAGTCTACTAATTCATCAAATACGAAATCAACCTAATACCTGATGAGACAATGCTAAAATGTTGCGAAACAATTGAAGTCTGAGCAAATGGGAATGGAAAAGGAAATGACAATGATGGTACTAGTGAATGGAATACTACCCTCTTTCGCGCTACCTCGCGACACCCAAAAGGTAAAACTAAAGTACACACTGTAGGAAGGCCAATAGTGTAATAAGTAACTGATGGTGGTGATAGTACCTGAGTAGTAAGTGCCCTACTAGTGATGGAAAGAAAACACACTATCTTCCTTGCAATAAGCATCCTAATAAGTCCATTAAGATTAATTCTGAATACACTACCAAAAGGCATTCTATGTACGGGCTGAATGATAGGAAAACCCTGTTCCTATGGCAAATCAATAGTACTAATGGTGGTGTAAATGCAACTGGTGGTATAATGGTAGTGTAAAATGACAAGGCATCTTCAATGTCGGAATACGATAAAAGGATGTCAGGGTGAGTATCTGAAGACATGTCACTTGTGAAACAGGTCAATAAAATGATATACATATACGGATATGAGTATAAATAACTCGCACAGGGTATGTATGAAACAACATGTATCATGATTATGCACTTATGATGAAATGATGAGATGCTATGCTGATGTGGTTATAGTCTAGGGTCCAAGATACATCCTAGTTCGCTATAACCTTAGCTCTGATGCCAATCTGTCACACCCCCAATTTACCTGACTTGCAGCGGAATGGAATACCTGGGGGTGTCTGTCATAGCACCACAGTTACAGTTACATTGAACGACCTAAAGTGTCGTTTGGAAAATACTGCATTTGATCATTGAAATAATTCAGAGTTTACAAAATGAGGTCCCCAAAATGTGTTGCAAGTTTATAAAAACAAGTCATAATAGATCAAACGTTTACATAAGTGCATGAAATAATGATGAGACGCGTCGACTCCGCGACTCCATGAAGTCCAAATGCATGTCTCATGAGCTACCTTAATAACCTGAAATACATTGCTAAAACGTCAACACGAATGTTGGTGAATTCCATAGGTTTGTAAAATGTACTGATGTATGGCCACCACAAGTAAAAGTGCAAGATAAAAATCTCATGAAAAATTGTACAATAGCCTTAAGCTCATGACACCGAAGCTATGACTGATGAAATTCTATGCCCCTCCCGAATGTTCTGCCGAAACATTCAAATGTAAAAGACATGACATGCATCCGCTTACTGTTGGTATCCACTACCACGGATGGAGGCGTCACCCTCGATAGATCTATCCACTCACTCTCGCTTAGTACTTGAAATTAACGGTTCATGATGTTACAGGGGACTTATCACATGGCAAGGTAACTTAAGCTATGTACATGTTTGAATACTTGGGCTCGTACTAAAATGATTGGTGCAATGTATTCCCCCCGTGGGATTTGAAAACAATCAAAAATGTTGAATTGAAAACGGGGCTATGAAAACTCACCTCAACTGATGAAACTGTGATGAAATGAAATGAACACCAATGAACAATTAGCTGCCGCAACCCAATATGATGGTACCATGAACATGTAATGAGCTGAAAAACAAGGTGCGCACACTAGCCGCAACCTAGTATGAATGATGAACGATCTCGTTAAGATCACCAAATGATGTTTATGAATGCCCATGCTCATGTTTCTATACCACTCTACTCTTTAGAAAAACACTTGTGTTTTCAAAAATATATAATCCAAGAATTTGGAAAATATGGTTATTAGAAAATATAATAAGCTAGTTGTAATATATATATACTTATATATATCGTATGTTTCCATGTTAGTGTTGAAATACTCGGGTTGTAATCCTTGAAATGATGAAAATATACTCGTAATAACTAATACTACATTAGTTATAAAGCTCGGTACTTAATATTACTTCTAGCTTATAAATGTACTTCGTAGTTTTTGTGCCAAATTTAATAAAAGCTGTCAAATATAAAATGGTTTTAGCCGATATTCAAACGTGTATATCTTTGTCGTTACTTGTCCGTTTTACTTGTTCTTTATGTCCACGGTTACGTCTTAGTATGTAGTAATATATTTTGGAAAGCTCGGCTCCTCCGGGTTACGTCTAAAGCCTCTTTTTGTACCATGAAAAACGTCCAACAGCAAACATTTTCAGAAAAATACTTTTCGTCTACAATCTTGCAAAAATCATAACTTCTTCGTTATAAGCTCTTTTTAATCCGTTCTTTCGCCTACGGATTCGTTTTTGAAAGTATTTTCTAAACATTTTGCCAAAGTTTCCTTGGTGTTTACTGATTTTCCAGATTTTTACAAAACGGGACAGCATGTCTAAAATAGGTTCCAAATCAAGTTTCCAAGGTTAAAAACTAATTTCTACCATCACCAAACCTCTTGTAATCACCACATGACTAATCTAATCCTACCATACACCTTCTTAGGGTGCCATGGACTCCTAACCAAGTTATTAAAGCAAGGGAATGCATAACTAAAAAGTTAGGGTTTGTATGTTTCTTTTTAGACAAAATAAAGTGTGGTATAGCTACTTGTACATGGTTTTTAGCATGATACTTATGAAATACATGTAAAAATAGGATGATCCATGAAAAAATATAGTTGATTACTTACTTGACAAAATGAGATGATTATAGGATGATTATGCTTGATGTTCTTGTGTTTTTGTTGCTTGATTCTTGATTAGGCTTGTAAAATGAACAAGTTTAGTGTTTTAATTTATGGAAAATGATCACTTGATCTATGTGTTCTATGTTGGGTCGTGGGGATGAAGAAAGGAAAAGAGAAAGATGATTTTTGTTCTTAGCTCAAGATGTGGATTATGATTTAGAAAATTGGTAAAGTTATGTTTATAATAGGTTTATTAGTAAAATATAGTTAAGTTAATGCTAGGGGTTAAAAGGGGTGATCATGGTCCGGTTTTTCAAGGGTAGGAGGGGGGGGGGGTTAGGGTACTTGGGATTTAATTAGAAAACCATGTAAGAATATGCACTAGTTTGCGTTTTTAGTTACGATCGGGTACCGGTTTTATTAGAAATAAATATTCACGAAGTTTACCGGGATGAAATAAAGTCATAATAATGTTAAAAACATATTAAAAATATGTTGGGTACATTTACTGAGTGATCGGGTGATTATTGTTTAGTTTTAACGAAAACCGTCGTTATATTCTTACGCGTACGTTAAAAATAAAATAAATTTCCAAAATACTGGGTAACTAAATGTTATAACTTTTAAGATGTTAAAATGGATATAAAAATATGTCGGGACCATTGTGGGAATATTTAGATATATTCGTCGTGTATAAACCGAGTGTTAACGTTTACTATAATTACTTATACGTAAAAACGTTAAATGTACCGAATATATATAAATTTGAAAATCCTAAGAGTGGTATAACATATAAATGACCTACTGATGATATGCAGACTATCTCCAGTCCGTATGAAATGTCATTACTGATAATGCATGAATTCGCACCTGAACCAATACGGTTACGCGAATTTGAATACCCGTAAACTAAATTTACGATGAAATGTGTAATGCACGTGAATGATGAAATCTTTTCCCGCAATGAATAGTGTTCCATGAATAGTAAAATTCCTGAATGCTTCTCGGAATGTCAAACTGACACTAAAAATGATGAATAGTAAACTGATGAATAGTGTTTTGATGAATAGTGTTTGATGAATAGTGTTTTTCCAAAGTTCGGGAAATGACCTGAAATGACCTGAAATGGTGAGTTGTGACAATAATAGACTTAACCAATCCTCTTGAGCATGAGATCTTTAATAAACATTTTTTTCTTTTGATTTATGATATTTGTTGTCAAAAATCTAATATCTCTAAAAATATGCAAAAACCTCACATTTTGGAAAATAGTTTTTCAAATAACTATCCCACTTCTAAATAACATGTTTTCACTATCAATATCCACAATTTTGTTTTGATCAAAACTAAAGATTGGGAAAATATTCTTTACCGTTCATTCACACATTTTGAAGTAAAAACCCATTCTATTTTATTCAAATAACTCTCACATCTAAGTGAAAACTTACTTTCAAACATTGTTGAATAATGCTAAAAACGTCTCTTTTAAAATCATGCATGGTGATCTCATATTTGTCATCTATATTTATATAAATGACACTTATAAGTGAACTAAATCAGATCAAGAGGACCATGGTTTGTTCATTAAGACTTTGTTTGTAACAAGTCTAGAAATCCATGCTATCATAACTACCCACTTAATGCACATTGATACACATTAGGATTAATCCTCCTAGTTATTTAGTTATGAAATACTTGATGTTGCTTGTTGTTTCCTAGCACTTATATTTTACTTGCTTGATGAGTATGTTTGCATGCTAGATGAAATTGCTTGTTTACTTAATCTCTTTGATTAACATGCTTTGGCTACATAATTGCCTACATAATTAGTATATGCTTAATTGCCTCAAAGAGTTGGACTTGTTTGAAACCAAAAACATAACCTTTCTGCAATTCACTACCAAAAACCCTTTTCTGGCAATCTGGGAATCACCAGATGGGCGGCCCCCTTAAATCATAAGGCGGCCCCCTTAATTATTAAGGGGACCGGCCTCCAATTAAGGGGACCGGCCATCTGATGGTCGAAGGTGTTGTTTCCTTTTTCTATTTTTTAGCCCATTTCATCCTACACTTCCCAAAATTCACAAACCTATTCTATCTAAAACCTTCCATCAAAGTTTATCCATTCTTGATCCTACCAATCCTACATTATAAACACTCTCATTCCTCTCAATCTCCACTCATCTCATCATCTCCTCTCCCATTAAACCAAAACCACCAAGAAACTTGTTTGGAGAAGAAAGCCTAACTTCCTTTAAAATTCCGTCAAACTAAATGACGTTGTCAAACATCCAACACCAAATTCCTCCTATGTTGTCAAACATTACTTACCTAACACCTCACTCTCCTTCTCACCAACATTACATATCAAAAACCTTTACTCACCCATATCCTTCTATATTACACTCAAACCTCATAATCTTTTCACAACTCAAGCGATGTTGTTCGTAATCAACCAACACCTAAACCTCACTCTCACACAAATCATCCATTTAACAACAAATCATCCATTCGTGCTTCGACTAATGCTCCTTCTTATGATGAGCATGCACAATCCCAAAACAATAATCCCAACCTCATTACCAACACTTTGCATGTTGCTCATTCAACAAAAACACCATCTACTCATGAAGCATCTCTTCCACCCATATAATGTTTTCATGATTACCCAAGCTCAAACATGTCTCCACCACTAAGAGTATCACCATCACATCCTACAACTTCACATGCCATTCCTATGTTGCATGTTCAAACCCTCACCCAAGACAACTATCATGCTCCACCACCATCACCTTCCTCCGAACACTTGAAGTTCGTTGAGGCGCTAAAAGAAGCCCATGAGCTTAGTGCTCTTTTAGCCTTACATCTTGCTCAATGCAATTTGGATCCACCTTCATCTAGATCACCCTCATCACCGCACAACATAAATCAACTTGAGAAGTGTCACAACCCGCTTTTTCCCAGGTCAATACTAATTTCTAAACTCGAATTTAAATTCTTGACTTTTAATTTGAAACATTTTACGTGAGCCCTTTTACTTGAATCGACGCGAATTTCTAATTAAATTCTAAGTACACTAGGACTTAGGCTAATTTTAGTCCACAACGCTCCGGTACCTTGCTCCTTCCCCAATTCATAATTTTATACTATAAAACAAATTTCTATTCTTTAAATATTTACGGTTTTAAATTCAACAAAATGTTAATATTTATTCAAGAATGAAACACTTGACATACCCGACTTTCTCAACAATTATTTTTAGAGTATTTTTATACTTCCAAAATTATTACAAAAGTCCTAAAAATATTTTCCGATGTCCAAGATAAATTCTTTATATCTTACTTTTAATTACGTATAACTTCCGTTAACTACCAAACTAATACCCGATACATATTTTTACTACCCAATACATTTAATATATACATTTTATAAAAATTTCATTCATTTTTTTTTTCCAATTTTCCCTATGGCCGCCCCTCCCCCTTGTTCCATAATTACTTACCACATTTTTTTTCTACTTGCATTAATAACCATGAAACATGCTAATTAATTTTGTGTGCTTGAATAGTGATGTGCTTCCCATCCTTTCCCCTAAAACTCGGCCAAATCCAAGGACTTTGTCCTTGGATATTTTTGACCATCTTGACCAATTTGACTATATATACACTTGAGTTTAGTTACTCATTTATACTTACAAAGAAAAATATAATCACCTCCCATCTATATACTCCATTCGACACATCCAAGGAGCAAGGGAAGAAGGAGGCTTGTTGGGTATTTCCAAGGATACTAAGGGTAGTTTAACAAGGGTTTGGACAACTAATCTTGGGGTCACACTAGTGTTTTACTAATCTCATCTCACTAACCTCTTTGTAAGTAATTTTTATACTACTAATACTTCATGATCTTCATGATTTTTATGCTTGTCTAGTGTGTATACTTAGTTATCACTTGGTACATGTTGAAACATCTTACATCCACTTTGATCTCTTGCCAAGAATATATATATATATATATTTTTTTTTTACAAGTTTTAATTATAAGAAAATTTGTTAGTAAAAATCTCTACAAGAAGTTGAAGATGAAAACATTATATATATATATATATATATATATATGTTAGTAAACTAGTAGTTTTAAACATCCTTGATGATCTTTTACTTGGACTCTTGAATATTGATAAGTTTAGGTTTAGATCATTATTTTTCTAGTTGAGATGATGATGGATGAACTAGTATTATTTTTGGAGTTATTGTTGAAAAGGTAGGATGACTAAAAGATTTGGTAAATATAGTTGACATTTTAGAGGTCAAATCTGTCCCATTCGACCCTTCACAGAAAAATCAGTACTTTGGCGACTATATTAGGCTAGAAATATAGAAAATAGATTTAATAACGAGAACGTGGCCGCTTGAACGGGTTGAAACGGCCTTATAACGAAAAAGATATGCTATTTTCAAGATTGACGACGAAAACTATATTTTCTGAAAAATGGTTTCTGTCCCGATTTTTGAGCTAGGAAAACTGAGGTTAAATGATATCTAGACTAGCCGAGACCTTGAAAAACCTAAAGTATACTTGAATATCTTCGCGGGAATATATAGAACTTGAAAAACGGAGTTACGACGCAAAAGTTATGGCCTAGGAAAGTTGCGACGAAACATATACTTTTTGACAGCTTTGGTTCAAATAATAAAAGCTGATGGAATATTTAAAAATTGACTTTTGGACATTTTAGAGTATAATTTGGCTAAAATGACGTATATAAAAATGGTAGAACATTGTGTATACTTATTAGGTGCGTTAGAGTTTTTCAAAATATATATTTTCGAGACGACTAATATTTGGTCGTGAGATTTACAAGTTACGTTTTCTAAAATGGTGGATGGCTTAAACACGAGATCACCTTGATTACCTACATTTTTGACGACGAATACTACGACGACATGTACAAGTGATAATGTAGTGTATGACTTGCATGCTTGACTTGATTTCGGTAACTAAGACATATGCATAATTAGGTCGCGACTAGTGATTGTTGGACCTATTCTTCCGTTTTCATTACTCTATTTGGATTGCTATTGTTAAGGTGAGTTCATAACCCCTACTTTTACTTGTTTTACAACTGTTTTGGGGGAAGATACATGCTCATTACTATTTAAGTTCAATGCTTGTTTTACTTGAACGCAATTCACTTTCTCAAACATTACTGGATGGTTGAAATGCTTGATTGATTTCTTGAATACCTTATGAATTTCTTATTCCATCCTTGATTACTTTCTTATGGATACAAGTTCTTGCTTTTGCGGACATAAATACAAAACTGTTACTTTGCCTGAGTTACCTATTACTGCCACTGAAGTCCCCTTTATCATGAACCGTTAATTACATGCGTGTGAGCGCGAATGCTGTGGATAGATCTATTTGGGTTGACACCCCGTCCGAGTTGGTCGCGCCAACCTGTCAAACGGACGCATATCATTCGGATTACTTCCGAGTGTCTGGCAAACACTTACTTGGGGCATTTTATGCTTGATTGCATACGATTACGTCGAGCTTCGGGGTCATGAGCTTTAGGCACTGTATACTTTATTTTTGGCTGTGACATTGTATTTGTTATATTGTCTTGCCTTCCGCAAAATACTTGTTTACTGGAAATACTTGTTTACCAAAAATACTTGTTTACCAAAAATACTTGTTTACCGAAATTACTTGTTTACCTAAAATACTTGTTTACCGAAAATGCTCATTTACTGGAAACACTTGTTTACTGGAAATACTTGTTTACCAAAAATACTTGTTTACCAAAAATACTTGTTTACCGAAATTACTTGTTTACCTAAAATACTTGTTTACCGAAAATGCTCATTTACTGGAAACACTTGTTTACTGGAAATACTTGTTTACGGAAAATACTCGTTTACTAAAATCTATGAACTCACCAGCTTTATGCTGACGTTTTAGCATGTATTTTCAGGTTCTTAAGGCGTTATCTTACCTTTGGTGGCTTTTGGCATGGCATGGTCATAGAAGACTCTGATAACTAATTGGGACCGCTTTAACTAAATTATGGGCCTATTTCCACACTTCTTTTATAATATGAAAAATAAATGCTTTGATAAAAATTTTCATTCTAAATAAATGAAATGAAACCATTCTTTGTACCATATGTTATGATACCAATTGAGTTGCACCCCAGTGACATGTAAGCTTCCGCTGGACCCGATTTCTGGGGTGTGACAGATTGGTATCAGAGCCTCGGTTATAGAGAATTGGGTATTTCCAAAACCCAGACTATAACTACCTTTACAAAAACTTAACCCTATGACCGCCACATGCCTGCCTGCCAAGCCACTGCCTTACTTGATATTTTACTTAATGATCTATGTGACGTAACTATGTGTTATACCTTGCTACTTGATAACCTATACTTTACATGATTTACGCGATTCACTATAAGTATTTTCTATACACTTATACATACCGTACCTGTCTCACCGTTACGCCTTTTCCCCTACGTAATCTTACCATTTGACTTCAAGTTGGGACACTCATTTTGGTCTTTCAAAACAACTTTAAAAAGCTAGAGAAATATTACTAGCATAACTGAACTAACACACACACTCGTACTTTTGAAGGTCCTCTAAACCTTCCGACATATCATAATTAATACAAATAGTCTCTAAAAATTTTAAAATCATATGTGACATCGTTTTATGTGACATTAAAACTCATTACCTTACTAGTCGTTTCTGAAGACTAGTTTGAACACTCGTCCCATGCTTTTGTAACACTATACCTTTGGAACACCTACTTTCGGGACACGACTTTATAACACCTCATTCTTCCTCACTTCTTGTGGATTTGAAGAATCACGTCACCAGGAATGTAACGACGGAGCTCGACAGCAATGTTTACCCTACTTAACGTATTTTTCGATTCCGAGGACGAGTTAGACTTGTCGGCCACTCTCCCAACACCCATATCACTGACCTACTTACTAATGCCCGACAATGAGACAGAGCCATTCGAAATCAATAATGAGACCTCTCGAAAGACGAATAGGAGAGCCACTAATAAGCCTACTCCTCCCACCCGACTAGAGTTTATCACCAGAAAATCCATTCACCACTCTACCCTATTACCGGTGACACGCATGGCGCATCGTAAGGAACATCACGCACCAGTAGAAACTGCTTGACGACCAACCTACGGTCTCGTTAGACCAGAATAAAGCTTGAGAGGTTGAGTACGAATATTCTGTCCTTCTCAATCAACATTCGCCATACTTATTGATTCTCACATTTATTGTTGTTCTCATTCATAATCAATCAACATCCTTGATACTTATTTGACTTTGCATTTATTGACTCATTCTCGTTCGTGACACTTATTGTCTTTCCCATTTATTACTGTCTTCATCCTTACTCAATCAATATTCGACTTTTCATTTACTGTTTGCTCTCATTCGTGACATTTATTGTCTAACCGGTTATTTGTTGTTCACATTCAATCCTAATCAAAATTCGTAATACTAATTGACTTCTCGCTGATTACTTGTTCATAGTTATGACATTTATTGTCTTTCTCATTTATTGTTCGCTCCCAATTACCTTCAATCAACATTCGAAAAATTTAATGTCTTTTGTATTTATTGTTGTTCTTACTTAGCATTCGATTTGCGTAATGCTTTTCTCATTTATTGCTTGTCCTCATTTATTCTCATATGGGATGCTTATTGTCGGTCTCATTTCTTGATTGTCCTCATTTGACACTCTGTCTTTCAGTATTTACCCCTCTTGATTATTATTTGAACACTTTGGTTCTCTCGGTTAATTTATTATTATGTTGATATTCTCCATCCATCCTCTTTGCTATCGTAATGATTTATGATTCCTCTATTTGCGTTTATTTGCATCATTATTGGTTTTTCTTTTACCCATCAATTTGTTTGTTTCTTTGTTCATCCTGATTTCAAACATGCCTTTTAAGCATTCTTTGTTCTTGACATCTAAACCTATTTACTGTTGTTATGATTTATTGACTCTTTCGTTTGCATAAATCAATCACGTTTTCCTTCTCCATTCGTACATCTAATCTCCTTTCAATCATTCTTTGTTTTGACATCTAATTCTATTTACTATTGTTGTGATTCATTAATTTTTTTTTTCGTTAATCGATAGCAGTTTGCTTCTTTATTCGTACGGATATTTAATCTTTATTTCAAGCATTATTGGCTCATATTAGTACGAATGTTCTTTCTATTGTTGATCTTTTCGTTTGCAACCTTTCATTTTTTTTACATTCTCTGTTCTTAAAACATGGTACTTGACATGATTCCCTTTTTATTCTTATGATTCATTAGTTCTTTCATGTGTATTGTAATGTACTTCTCACTCCTTTCATTAGCATTGACATCTACTTCTTTTGGCTATTAGTACGCTTCCTTGGTCATTTCATTTTCATTGATCGTTGGTATACATCAGGGCTTGGACAACGCTCCAAGTCAACAGGCTGCACATGATCGACATAAGAAGCTATACGATGTGCGACGCAAACCATTAGAATTTCAAGATTGGCGACCAAGTTATGTTGAAAGTCTTGCCTTGGAAAGACGTGATATGGTTCGAAAAATGCAAGAAGTTAAAGTCGAGATACGTTGGTCCATTTAAGATATTGGCTAGAGTCGGTCCAGTGGCCTACAGACTTGAGCTTCCGCCGGAGCTCAGCAGTGTGCACAATTCGTTTCATGTTTCCAATCTCAAGAAGTGCTTAGCCGATGAATCCCTTATCATTCCGTTAGAAGAGATTCAGCTTGATGACAAGCTTAACTTTATCAAAGAACCGGTCGAGATTATGGATCGTGATGTCCAGTAGTTGAAACATAGTCGAATTCCTATCGTTAAGGTTCGCTGAAATTCTCAACGAGGTCCCGAATTCACTTGGGAGCGAGAAGATCGGATTCGTCAGAAGTACCCCCATTTCTTCGCTAATACCACTCCAACGACCAACGCTGACTGAATCTCGCGGACGAGATTCCCTTTTTAGGGGGGTAGAATGTCACAACCCGCTTTTTCCCAGGTCAATACTAATTTCTAAACTCGAATTTAAATTCTTGACTTTTAATTTGAAACATTTTACGTGAGCCCTTTTACTTGAATCGACGCGAATTTCTAATTAAATTCTAAGTACACTAGGACTTAGGCTAATTTTAGTCCACAACGCTCCGGTACCTTGCTCCTTCCCCAATTCATAATTTTATACTATAAAACAAATTTCTATTCTTTAAATATTTACGGTTTTAAATTCAACAAAATGTAAATATTTATTCAAGAATGAAACACTTGACATACCCGACTTTCTCAACAATTATTTTTAGAGTATTTTTATACTTCCAAAATTATTACAAAAGTCCTAAAAATATTTTCCGATGTCCAAGATAAATTCTTTATATCTTACTTTTAATTACGTATAACTTCCGTTAACTACCAAACTAATACCCGATACATATTTTTACTACCCAATACATTTAATATATACATTTTATAAAAATTTCATTCATTTTTTTTTTCCAATTTTCCCTATGGCCGCCCCTCCCCCTTGTTCCATAATTACTTACCACATTTTTTTTCTACTTGCATTAATAACCATGAAACATGCTAATTAATTTTGTGTGCTTGAATAGTGATGTGCTTCCCATCCTTTCCCCTAAAACTCGGCCAAATCCAAGGACTTTGTCCTTGGATATTTTTGACCATCTTGACCAATTTGACTATATATACACTTGAGTTTAGTTACTCATTTATACTTACAAAGAAAAATATAATCACCTCCCATCTATATACTCCATTCGACACATCCAAGGAGCAAGGGAAGAAGGAGGCTTGTTGGGTATTTTCAAGGATACTAAGGGTAGTTTAACAAGGGTTTGGACAACTAATCTTGGGGTCACACTAGTGTTTTACTAATCTCATCTCACTAACCTCTTTGTAAGTAATTTTTATACTACTAATACTTCATGATCTTCATGATTTTTATGCTTGTCTAGTGTGTATACTTAGTTATCACTTGGTACATGTTGAAACATCTTACATCCACTTTGATCTCTTGCCAAGAATATATATATATATATTTTTTTTTTTTACAAGTTTTAATTATAAGAAAATTTGTTAGTAAAAATCTCTACAAGAAGTTGAAGATGAAAACATTATATATATATATATATATATATATATATATATATATATGTTAGTAAACTAGTAGTTTTAAACATCCTTGATGATCTTTTACTTGGACTCTTGAATATTGATAAGTTTAGGTTTAGATCATTATTTTTCTAGTTGAGATGATGATGGATGAACTAGTATTATTTTTGGAGTTATTGTTGAAAAGGTAGGATGACTAAAAGATTTGGTAAATATAGTTGACATTTTAGAGGTCAAATCTGTCCCATTCGACCCTTCACAGAAAAATCAGTACTTTGGCGACTATATTAGGCTAGAAATATAGAAAATAGATTTAATAACGAGAACGTGGCCGCTTGAACGGGTTGAAACGGCCTTATAACGAAAAAGATATGCTATTTTCAAGATTGACGACGAAAACTATATTTTCTGAAAAATGGTTTCTGTCCCGATTTTTGAGCTAGGAAAACTGAGGTTAAATGATATCTAGACTAGCCGAGACCTTGAAAAACCTAAAGTATACTTGAATATCTTCGCGGGAATATATAGAACTTGAAAAACGGAGTTACGACGCAAAAGTTATGGCCTAGGAAAGTTGCGACGAAACATATACTTTTTGACAGCTTTGGTTCAAATAATAAAAGCTGATGGAATATTTAAAAATTGACTTTTGGACATTTTAGAGTATAATTTGGCTAAAATGACGTATATAAAAATGGTAGAACATTGTGTATACTTATTAGGTGCGTTAGAGTTTTTCAAAATATATATTTTCGAGACGACTAATATTTGGTCGTGAGATTTACAAGTTACGTTTTCTAAAATGGTGGATGGCTTAAACACGAGATCACCTTGATTACCTACATTTTTGACGACGAATACTACGACGACATGTACAAGTGATAATGTAGTGTATGACTTGCATGCTTGACTTGATTTCGGTAACTAAGACATATGCATAATTAGGTCGCGACTAGTGATTGTTGGACCTATTCTTCCGTTTTCATTACTCTATTTGGATTGCTATTGTTAAGGTGAGTTCATAACCCCTACTTTTACTTGTTTTACAACTGTTTTGGGGGAAGATACATGCTCATTACTATTTAAGTTCAATGCTTGTTTTACTTGAACGCAATTCACTTTCTCAAACATTACTGGATGGTTGAAATGCTTGATTGATTTCTTGAATACCTTATGAATTTCTTATTCCATCCTTGATTACTTTCTTATGGATACAAGTTCTTGCTTTTGCGGACATAAATACAAAACTGTTACTTTGCCTGAGTTACCTATTACTGCCACTGAAGTCCCCTTTATCATGAACCGTTAATTACATGCGTGTGAGCGCGAATGCTGTGGATAGATCTATTTGGGTTGACACCCCGTCCGAGTTGGTCGCGCCAACCTGTCAAACGGACGCATATCATTCGGATTACTTCCGAGTGTCTGGCAAACACTTACTTGGGGCATTTTATGCTTGATTGCATACGATTACGTCGAGCTTCGGGGTCATGAGCTTTAGGCACTGTATACTTTATTTTTGGCTGTGACATTGTATTTGTTATATTGTCTTGCCTTCCGCAAAATACTTGTTTACTGGAAATACTTGTTTACCAAAAATACTTGTTTACCAAAAATACTTGTTTACCGAAATTACTTGTTTACCTAAAATACTTGTTTACCGAAAATGCTCATTTACTGGAAACACTTGTTTACTGGAAATACTTGTTTACCAAAAATACTTGTTTACCAAAAATACTTGTTTACCGAAATTACTTGTTTACCTAAAATACTTGTTTACCGAAAATGCTCATTTACTGGAAACACTTGTTTACTGGAAATACTTGTTTACGGAAAATACTCGTTTACTAAAATCTATGAACTCACCAGCTTTATGCTGACGTTTTAGCATGTATTTTCAGGTTCTTAAGGCGTTATCTTACCTTTGGTGGCTTTTGGCATGGCATGGTCATAGAAGACTCTGATAACTAATTGGGACCGCTTTAACTAAATTATGGGCCTATTTCCACACTTCTTTTATAATATGAAAAATAAATGCTTTGATAAAAATTTTCATTCTAAATAAATGAAATGAAACCATTCTTTGTACCATATGTTATGATACCAATTGAGTTGCACCCCAGTGACATGTAAGCTTCCGCTGGACCCGATTTCTGGGGTGTGACAAGAAGCATGTCAACAATTGACCTTGTTGCATCTTTCTCCTAAAAACCATTGCATTCAATAAACACTTCACTTGGATTGAATATCTTCTCACTAGATCACATCCAATACCCTCACTTGAACAACATCCAAAATCTTAATCAACCTCTTCCGCTACAAACTCTCCACCACCAAACTCTCCAACATTCATGACCCAAACATATACCTCCATTAATCCAACAACCTTACCCTAACTCAATCATCTTCATTCCAAACACTCCATCATCAACCATCTAAGCATACTATATGCTTATGATTTTCACTTTCAAATACGAATCAATCAACCTTTTGTTACAAGCAAGTCCGATGGCTCTCTATGGCAAATTAGGATCTTTAACATAATCACTTTGAATTAATTGTTATGCATCCCTAATATTTGTTTGCTATGCTTGTTATTTGTATATTGCATATTCTTCTATATATGCTTGTGCTTCTACTATTTTTCTTGCGAGCATTCCATATCTCGATTCCTTGGTGCCATCGAACGAGGGGGAGCACACATCAAGGGGGAGCTTTCATCCCGTTTAACTTCATTTATGAAGCTAGCCGGCATAACCTTTTTGATTCTACAAAAAGGGGGAGAAGTGAATATAAACTCACTAAATACATGTCTAAAAATTAGTTTTTAGACTTGATGAGTTTAGGTTTTGTAATCATCAAAAAGGGGGAGATTGTTGATATAAATAATGCCTAAAAACATTATTAACATATATCGATATCTCTACGTTTTGATAATCACAAAACGCAAACTCATTGAACTACAAATTATGACGTAAACAAGTATTTAGTCGTAAATATTTGCTTTAGCATCCATATCACTTAAGGTATGAATAAACAAAGTGTCTAATGCATTTTATGATCAAAGAAATTTTCATTTTTACAAACCTTACATTTTATTAAAGTGGGACAAACATTTTTAAACTTATACAAAACATTTTTGTATTTATAAGAAATGTTTTAATCAAAATAAATATTTTGAATTCAAATTTCAACCCAAAAAACGGCTAGATTCTTCAGGAAAAACCTCCCCCACAAAAAGACAAAAAATCTGAAGAAAAAATATTTTTTGATAGGCGGCCCCCTTAATTATACTAGGCGGTCCCCTTAATTATTAAGGGGACCGGCACCCAATTAAGGGGACCGGCCACGCTCCAGAACAGTAATTTTTTCCCTTATAAATACTGATTCATCCCATAGAATTTTCTCACCTTTTGCACCCCAAAACTTTCTGTTCTAGATCTCATTTCTATTCTCCAAATCCTTTGATCATAAATACATTATCCTTTGTTTCAAAGTGATTCTTACTTCATCCTCTCAAGTGCAAGAGAAGAATACTTCTATCCCCCAAGACAAGAAGTATTACAACTTCTTGTGATCTCCACATCCAAGTTGTTGGTGCATCATCAAGATTATTTACATATTCTTAGTGAAGATTGTTGTGAATATTTGTTTGTAGATAGTTGTGCTAGATATAGATTGTGTGATTAGTTAGTAGCTTGGTGTGAAGAAGAAAAGTTAGGAGCTAGATTGGTGTGAAGAAGATAGGTGTAGAGTAGTTAGTTGTGAAGTAGATTGATTTGAAGAAGGTGTGTAGAAGTTATGACTTAGATGTGAAGAAGTTGTGGTGTGAATATTGGTGTGTAGATTGGTGTGTAAATTGGTGTGTAAATCGGTGTGTAAATTGGTGTGTAAGGTTTTCTCCGCCATAAGGGAGCTTGTTGATATAGTGAAGAAAACTCTCGAGTAGGTGACTCGGGGAGTGGAGTAGGGCAAGGAAGGTGTCCTTGTAGCCGAACCACTATAAATGCTTTGTCTCCCGGTTTGATCTTTGCATCTCTTACTTATTTTCTTGCTTATATTGTTATTACTTTCGTAGACGTAAAAGTATATATATAGTTGCTCATATAGTGCTAGTGTTAATTTCACTTAAAGATCAAACAAAAGTTTCATCCACAAAACTAAGTCTTTACAATCAAACTAGAAAGACAACATACATATAATTGATCATTTCGATCAAGTATAGTTTTCATACAAAATATAACTAAGGATTATAGAATAAACGATTACGTAATTATCTATCGTATATAGATATAATTGTTTATATTATGCATGTGTTGATTTCACATACTTAGCTTACATTATTATTATTATTCATACTTAGATATACTTGTTCATATTGTTCAAGATTTGAGTTCACATAAGATTGAATCAAAGTTTTAAAAGCAAACAAGGTTTTAAAACTAAACTAAGTTTTCATAATAAAATTAAAAAGACGTAAAACTATTCAACCCCCCCCCCCCTTCTAGTTTTTCACAATTGGTATCAGGAGCCACGTCAAGCGAGATTTTTAAAATATATTGTATTTTAAAACTTGCAACGATCTATGGAATCTGAAAAATATTTAGAAGGGCAATCTATGCAAAGACCACCACTATTTGAAAGTGATGGATTTTTATATTGGAAAAATAGATTCGAAACTTATGTGAAATCGAAAGATCTTGATCTTTGGCATGTCATTACCTTTGGTGATTTTCCCCCATTCAATATAATTTTGAAACTAAAAAGGATGAAATTGTATCTTTTGAAAAACAAAATGATGATTTGAAAAAGAAACTAGCAAAAAATAATGAGGCTAAAATGGTTATTTATAATGCGTTACCACGCAAAGAATATGAAAGAATTTTTATGTGTAAAACCGCAAAAGAAATTTGGGATTCTTTATTAATTACTCACCAAGGTAATAGTCAAGTCAAAGATAATAAAATAGATCTTCTTGTTCAATAATATGAACAATTTATGATTCCGGAAGACGAATCAATAGATAATGCATTTGCTAGGTTTAACACTATCATCATAAGTTTAAAAGCACTTGATGAGAATTTTTCTAGTAAGAATTTTGTTAGGAAATTTCTTAGGGCTCTTCATCCAAAATGGCGAGCTAAAGTTACGGCTATTGAAGAATCAAGGAATTTGTCAACTCTACAACTTGACGAATTGATCGGTAACTTAAAGGTCTACGAAGAAATAATAAAGAAAGACTCCGAGATGGTCAAAGGAAAAAGGGAGCAAAGAAAATCAATTGCGTTGAAAGCTAAAAAGGACTCTAGTGACAAAGAATGCTCAACCTCCAAAAGTGACGATGAAGAGTATGCTATGGCCGTACGAGACTTCAAGAAATTCTTCAAAAGACAAAGAAGATACGTTAGGCAACCATATAATGAAAGGAAGTGTTTTAAATGTGGTGATCCAAATCATCTCATCACAACGTGTCCAATGATGTCAAGAGATCAAAATCAAAAGGCGTTCATTGGAGGTGCTTGGAGTGATAGCGATGAGGACAAGAAAGAAATCACAAATGAGGAGAAATGTCTTATGGCTAAGACATCAAGCGAGGTACGTTTCGAAACCAAATACTTTAGTGACGAAAATTTATCATTAGACGAAAAAGACCTAGATAGTAAATATAATAGGTTATGCAAATTAGGTCAAAAAGTTATAGCTAAAAATAAGTCACTAAAACTTATTAATAATCTATTAGAAAATGAAGTACTCGAATTAAAAATTAGACTACAACATTTGGAAAAAGGAAAAGAAGTTTTTATAGAATGTAAAACATGCATAGAGGTTAAAAATGAAAACGAAAAACTTAAAAATGAAAGTTTCAAACTTGACAAGTTTAAAAATTGTAGTAACCCACTTAAGAAAATAATAAGCGTTCAAGAAACTTCGGGAGATAAAACCGGTCTAGGATTAACTTCAACTAATGTTTCAACTAGTGAAAATAAAAGTATAAAGGTTGAATGTGAATCTAGTAAACAAAAATCATTAGAATCAAATCCTAAGTATATACTTACAAAAGATAGAAAAATACCCATTTCGAATGATGAAAAAGTAAAAACTTTTTATAAACCATCCTTAAAGACCAAAGTAGGATCCTCTAAACCTAAATTAAGATCTAAAACTCCACCACCAAGAAAACCTAACAATCATCATCCAAGATCTAAAACACCTCAACCTAGAAGAAATCAAAATAGACAATATTACAATAACACTAGAAATCAAATGTGGAATTGTCAACCAAGTTACAATCCTTGGGAAATATTACCACAATACATGCATCCTAGCCAAATGTTAAATATGTTTGGACCAAACAACTTTGGACCAATGAGACAATGGGGACCAAGTGGCTAAGTTGTCAATCTTGGAAGAAGTTGGAATATCATCTACAAATGACGTCTATAAGTCAACATGGTCACTTGAAGTGCTTGAAGATATTCCATTGAAGACTAAAAGGTACGCGTTTCTTTTAAGTTCATCACTATAATTTCCATGCTTAGATAAATGATTAGTTAGATTAATGCTTAGTACATAATTGCTTATATTCTTATAACCTAGAAACATCATTGGTTGACTTTCCTAGGAATAAGATAAAATTGCTCATCGCCGAACAAAATAGAAAATGGAAATCTTCTATATCCACTATTAGCAAACTCATGGTGATGAAGTGAATTGAGTTAAGTGGATCAATCGTTAATATAGAAGTAGGATTAGATCCCTCGCGTAAGAAAACTATGGATGAAACAAGCTCTCGTAGACTATGGCATTAAGTTAGATAAGCGTGCGAAAACAAAGGAACTATAGATGTTAGGTTTTACCCCATTCAACACTCTCGCATTTAACATATAAATTATCGTCTTCATTTCCTTTAGGATCATAGGATATGTAGAAACGATAGCATGAGATAATAATAGACTTAACCAATCCTCTTGAGCATGAGATCTTTAATAAACATTTTTTTCTTTTGATTTATGATATTTGTTGTCAAAAATCTAATATCTCTAAAAATATGCAAAAACCTCACATTTTGGAAAATAGTTTTTCAAATAACTATCCCACTTCTAAATAACATGTTTTCACTATCAATATCCACAATTTTGTTTTGATCAAAACTAAAGATTGGGAAAATATTCTTTACCGTTCATTCACACATTTTGAAGTAAAAACCCATTCTATTTTATTCAAATAACTCTCACATCTAAGTAAAAACTTACTTTCAAACATTGTTGAATAATGCTAAAAACGTCTCTTTTAAAATCATGCATGGTGATCTCATATTTGTCATCTATATTTATATAAATGACACTTATAAGTGAACTAAATCAGATCAAGAGGACCATGGTTTGTTCATTAAGACTTTGTTTGTAACAAGTCTAGAAATCCATGCTATCATAACTACCCACTTAATGCACATTGATACACATTAGGATTAATCCTCCTAGTTATTTAGTTATGAAATACTTGATGTTGCTTGTTGTTTCCTAGCACTTATATTTTACTTGCTTGATGAGTATGTTTGCATGCTAGATGAAATTGCTTGTTTACTTAATCTCTTTGATTAACATGCTTTGGCTACATAATTGCCTACATAATTAGTATATGCTTAATTGCCTCAAAGAGTTGGACTTGTTTGAAACCAAAAACACAACCTTTCTGCAATTCACTACCAAAAACCCTTTTCTGGCAATCTGGGAATCACCAGATGGGCGGCCCCCTTAAATCATAAGGCGGCCCCCTTAATTATTAAGGGGACCGGCCTCCAATTAAGGGGACCGGCCATCTGATGGTCGAAGGTGTTGTTTCCTTTTTCTATTTTTTAGCCCATTTCATCCTACACTTCCCAAAATTCACAAACCTATTCTATCTAAAACCTTCCATCAAAGTTTATCCATTCTTGATCCTACCAATCCTACATTATAAACACTCTCATTCCTCTCAATCTCCACTCATCTCATCATCTCCTCTCCCATTAAACCAAAACCACCAAGAAACTTGTTTGGAGAAGAAAGCCTAACTTCCTTTAAAATTCCGTCAAACTAAATGACGTTGTCAAACATCCAACACCAAATTCCTCCTATGTTGTCAAACATTACTTACCTAACACCTCACTCTCCTTCTCACCAACATTACATATCAAAAACCTTTACTCACCCATATCCTTCTATATTACACTCAAACCTCATAATCTTTTCACAACTCAAGCGATGTTGTTCGTAATCAACCAACACCTAAACCTCACTCTCACACAAATCATCCATTTAACAACAAATCATCCATTCGTGCTTCGACTAATGCTCCTTCTTATGATGAGCATGCACAATCCCAAAACAATAATCCCAACCTCATTACCAACACTTTGCATGTTGCTCATTCAACAAAAACACCATCTACTCATGAAGCATCTCTTCCACCCATATAATGTTTTCATGATTACCCAAGCTCAAACATGTCTCCACCACTAAGAGTATCACCATCACATCCTACAACTTCACATGCCATTCCTATGTTGCATGTTCAAACCCTCACCCAAGACAACTATCATGCTCCACCACCATCACCTTCCTCCGAACACTTGAAGTTCGTTGAGGCGCTAAAAGAAGCCCATGAGCTTAGTGCTCTTTTAGCCTTACATCTTGCTCAATGCAATTTGGATCCACCTTCATCTAGATCACCCTCATCACCGCACAACATAAATCAACTTGAGAAGCATGTCAACAATTGACCTTGTTGCATCTTTCTCCTAAAAACCATTGCATTCAATAAACACTTCACTTGGATTGAATATCTTCTCACTAGATCACATCCAATACCCTCACTTGAACAACATCCAAAATCTTAATCAACCTCTTCCGCTACAAACTCTCCACCACCAAACTCTCCAACATTCATGACCCAAACATATACCTCCATTAATCCAACAACCTTACCCTAACTCAATCATCTTCATTCCAAACACTCCATCATCAACCATCTAAGCATACTATATGCTTATGATTTTCACTTTCAAATACGAATCAACCAACCTTTTGTTACAAGCAAGTCCGATGGCTCTCTATGGCAAATTAGGATCTTTAACATAATCACTTTGAATTAATTGTTATGCATCCCTAATATTTGTTTGCTATGCTTGTTATTTGTATATTGCATATTCTTCTATATATGCTTGTGCTTCTACTATTTTTCTTGCGAGCATTCCATATCTCGATTCCTTGGTGCCATCGAACGAGGGGGAGCACACATCAAGGGGGAGCTTTCATCCCGTTTAACTTCATTTATGAAGCTAGCCGGCATAACCTTTTTGATTCTACAAAAAGGGGGAGAAGTGAATATAAACTCACTAAATACATGTCTAAAAATTAGTTTTTAGACTTGATGAGTTTAGGTTTTGTAATCATCAAAAAGGGGGAGATTGTTGATATAAATAATGCCTAAAAACATTATTAACATATATCGATATCTCTACGTTTTGATAATCACAAAACGCAAACTCATTGAACTACAAATTATGACGTAAACAAGTATTTAGTCGTAAATACTTGCTTTAGCATCCATATCACTTAAGGTATGAATAAACAAAGTGTCTAATGCATTTTATGATCAAAGAAATTTTTATTTTTACAAACCTTACATTTTATTAAAGTGGGACAAACATTTTTAAACTTATACAAAACATTTTTGTATTTATAAGAAATGTTTTAATCAAAATAAATATTTTGAATTCAAATTTCAACCCAAAAAACGGCTAGATTCTTCAGGAAAAACCTCCCCCACAAAAAGACAAAAAATCTGAAGAAAAAATATTTTTTGCTAGGCGGCCTCCTTAATTATACTAGGCGGTCCCCTTAATTATTAAGGGGACCGACACCCAATTAAGGGGACCGGCCACGCTCCAGAACAGTAATTTTTTCCCTTATAAATACTGATTCATCCCACAGAATTTTCTCACCTTTTGCACCCCAAAACTTTCTGTTCTAGATCTCATTTCTATTCTCCAAATCCTTTGATCATAAATACATTATCCTTTGTTTCAAAGTGATTCTTACTTCATCCTCTCAAGTGCAAGAGAAGAATACTTCTATCCCCCAAGACAAGAAGTATTACAACTTGTTGTGATCTCCACATCCAAGTTGTTGGTGCATCATCAAGATTATTTACATATTCTTAGTGAAGATTGTTGTGAATATTTGTTTGTAGATAGTTGTGCTAGATATAGATTGTGTGATTAGTTAGTAGCTTGGTGTGAAAAAGAAAAGTTAGGAGCTAGATTGGTGTGAAGAAGATAGGTGTGGAGTAGTTAGTTGTGAAGTAGATTGATTTGAAGAAGGTGTGTAGAAGTTGTGACTTAGGTGTGAAGAAGTTGTGGTGTGAATATTGGTGTGTAGATTGGTGTGTAAATTGGTGTGTAAATTAGTGTGTAAGGTTTTCTCCGCTATAAGGGAGCTTGTTGATATAGTGAAGAAAACTCTCGAGTAGGTGACTCGGGGAGTGGAGTAGGGCAAGGAAGGTGTCCTTGTAGCCGAACCACTATAAATGCTTTGTCTCCCGGTTTGATCTTTCCATCTCTTACTTATTTTCTTGCTTATATTGTTATTACTTTCGTAGACGTAAAAGTATATATATAGTTGCTCATATAGTGCTAGTGTTAATTTCACTTAAAGATCAAACAAAAGTTTCATCCACAAAACTAAGTCTTTATAATCAAACTAGAAAGACAACATACATATAATTGATCATTTCGATCAAGTATAGTTTTCATACAAAATATAACTAAGGATTATAGAATAAACGATTACGTAATTATCTATCGTATATAGATATAATTGTTTATATTATGCATGTGTTGATTTCACATACTTAGCTTACATTATTATTATTATTCATACTTAGATATACTTGTTCATATTGTTCAAGATTTGAGTTCACATAAGATTGAATCAAAGTTTTAAAAGCAAACAAGGTTTTAAAACTAAACTAAGTTTTCATAATAAAATTAAAAAGACATAAAACTATTCAACCCCCCCTTCTAGTTTTTCACACTTTCTTGGCACTCCATTTAGGGGGAGTATTGTCCAAGGGGGAGCATTTGCATCATTCCGCTACGCAACTATTCTTTTTGTTTCGACAGAAAGGGGGAGAAAATATATTTAAACTCACAAACTTAAAATGACTTTCATCAATTAAGTAAAACAAGCTTAAATACAAACTTTCATATACTTACCACTAGAATTAGTGATTTAGTTAAAAATAAAGTTTATGTTTTGTCATAAAAAAAGGGGGGATTGTTAATACAAATATCGCCTAAAAACGTTATTTATATTTTACGATCTTTGCTAAGTTTTGTTAACGACAAAGTATAAACTTTATTTTTTAGTAAAACATGATTCTAGTTTTAGTTTTGTATAACTAGACTACACATTTCATATTAAACATAAACATTGTTATATTTCCTAATATAGAAAATGTACCATCTACATTTATGGAAAGGTTGATTGTTTGACTTTCCATAAGACTTCTTACACGTTACTTCTTATACATTATAGAAGGTCTCTTACTCTATCTATTGTGTGTTGACTTGAAGAAGCTTGATGTGACATTGCTAGATATGGAAAGATTTCTTGAAAGCTTTGACTGTCAGACACTGGCGGAACCCTGAGGTTACATGGGCAGAACCCTTGTTTTGGTTCCGCCAGTGGTCTGGTTTGTTTGGTTATAAATACCAAGCCACTTGCAAGAAATCTCTCATCACTTTTAGCTATATAATAGATACATACTCTCATTTATCTTATCTAACTCAGTAACAACTCACTTGTGTGATTCTATTATGTAGAAAGGAAGTTCACAAGTTCATCCGAGAAGTTACAAGTATTCAACACGAAGTTGCAAGACTTGTTAGCTTTGCATTGTGTAAACTCTTATAGTTTATACTTCATTTGTATCTTGTATTGAAGTGATCGGTTAGTATTTTACGCCTTAAAATACATAGTGTGACGGGAGTGGTTGTACCCTTGTAAAAGAACTCAACATCTAGCTTAGTGTCGGAAATAGTGGATATGCGACGTTAGGTTGGTTCTACCTTGAACTAGGACCCGGTATTTAGCTTTGTACCGGATAAAGTGTAAGCGACGTTTGTAAGGGTTTCTCCACCGGTGAAAGGAGCTTGTTGACTAGTGCTTGAAACTCTCGAGTTGGAAACTCGAGGCGTGGAGTAGGGCAAGGAAAAAGAGTCTTTGTAGCCGAACCACGATAAACAATCGTGTTGTGGTTTGATCGTTTCTTTCTTTATACTTGCATATTAATTATTGTTAATTAGTTAGATTTGTTGATTACACGTAAAGCTTTTCAAAGATTAACAAGTTAAAAAGCAATAAAACTATTCAACCCCCCTTCTAGTTTTCCACACATCCGATTCATGTTTCTTAAGTCGTTCAAGAAAGTTATCGTATAGGAGATTAGCCAGTTTTCTTAAGCCTAACATCGATTATCAATCACCCAACAACAACTAATAACAAACCATCAATCAATAATCAATAACTAGGTTTCATTACATCTAAGCAAACACAAATAAACCTATCCTAGCATGTTAAAAGAAAGACAAGCGTAAGATATAATCAAACAACACATAGACATATTGAATGATTGATGGATTACTTATCTTTGATTGAACATGGAAGAAACAAGGGTATGAAACCCTTAAAAACTTCTGAAATTCGTACTAGGGTTTGTGTGTGTGTTCCACCAAAAAGTTCCTCTCTTAATAAATGAAAAATCAAAAACTATATATAGATTTACATGGGTGACGGCGTCAGCTTTTAATGGTTGACGCCGTCATCTCGCCGCGGCTAGGGTTTCTTGTCGCCCAATCCAACTTCTTGACGCCGTCACTCTTTATGTCTTCTGGGCCGTCACGCTTAAGTGTGATACGTGACGGCCTACTCTTGGTAGAACGTGACGCCGTCACATATAAAACCTCAAATTGTCTTCTAGCGCGTCAAGTGTAAATGTAATATCCACCTCTTGTCACAAAGGCTGGCGCCAT
The DNA here is from genome assembly GCA_030686995.1 of Artemisia argyi. Lineage (NCBI taxonomy): Eukaryota > Viridiplantae > Streptophyta > Magnoliopsida > Asterales > Asteraceae > Artemisia > Artemisia argyi. Next base: position 167,667,759 of record CM060700.1, on the reverse strand, counting down.
CCCCTTGATCTTCCTGATGCCGTCAAGTGTAAATTCCAGCATAGATTTTTAACTTTTTGCTTCAAAAACGTCCAAAATGCTTCCTTTTCCAGAATTCTCTTTAAAAGTACCTAAAATGACAAAATGAACGATTTAAGGTAATAATTGATCACATTATCACGACTTAAGGCTTAAATGACCCCTTAAAAGCATAACAAATTTTGCCTTATCAAGTAAACAACTTATTTGAGATATTAAAAAAAAAAGAAAAATGAAGGACTATTTGGTATATTTGACAGAAGTAAATGTTGCTTAAATTGTACATGAAGCTGAGATAAAATATGAAGATAGAAATTATTTTAAGATGGGTGCCATGACAACAGCAATACGCCGTTGAAGCGTGAGGCGTGACCTCCACGTTACAAAATAGATCAAAATGTTGAGTCTAGGCGTGGCGTGAGATGAGGCGGGAAAAGGCGCGCTAAGGCGTGAAGCGTGGCAGGTGTTTTTATTTAACTTCGATATATTTATTTTTAATAAAGAATATTACATGTAAGGGTAGTTTTTTTAATTTATTCATTATTTACAACGCTTTTTGTAAACTTTATATATATATATATATATATATATATATATATATATATATATATATATATATAAGAAAGACTTTCAAAGTAGAAAAGTGAAAAACTGAAAAAATTAAGTAAACTTTTTACGGATAACATAAGCCTTTATTAATATTTTCGTTTAAAACTCATCTTATTTTCATCAGCTTAATTAGTGTTAGTGTTTAATTAGTTTTTTGAAAATCGAGTCTCTAATCGACCCGGTTGAGTCACCGTTTTATCGGTTCGACCACCGGGTCAACCATTCTACACAAAATTAAATTTGTATATATTTGGAATGATATAAAAAAAGTGTATATATATATGTGTATATATATATATATATATATATATATATATATATATATATATATATATATATATATATATATATATATATATATATACATACACTAGACTCAAAGCCCGCCCAATGGGTAGGCATGACTTGTAATTTTAAATTTTATTTTTATTTGTTTTAATGTGTGTCTTGACTTGTAATTATATTTTTATTAATAATGTTAGCATGTTGTTACGTAAATATAGTTATTGTTTAATTGTGACCATTGTTTTTTGAACGTTACAATTTTTTATTTATTTATTTTTTTTTTAAAAAGAAAAAAAAAACCGAAAAAAAAAAAAAAAAAAAAAAAAAGGTATCGCCTTCGATGACCTATTGTGTTGGAATCCATTTAACATATTTTAATACAGGCTTAGGAATAATAGTATAGGCAACTATATTTTGTTTATAGTTGATAATATGTATAGGTTTTTGATAAAAAGTGTTTAAATAAAATGACTTTTAAATGTTTATATAAGTATTATCTATTAATTAAGCTCAATGTATAACAAATAAATGAATAATCTTGTTTATTTAATATTAAGTGAAAACAAAATTTCATGCAACATAATCATTACTTGGTTTAAAGTAGCTTCACACCTACAATATCTAAACTCTAATTTTAAAAAATTGTAAGTATAATAGATATACAGATGTTATGCTCATTAACTTATGACATTGGGAATCACAAGTATCACCACTTCCATCCATTCCATCTTTTCTGCCTAATCGGATTCTCTGTTTCTTCACATTTGATCATTACTTATCTCGATGCTGTAAGAATCCATCTACATTAATACATTTGATTATTAAGTATCTCTTATTGATTGTATGCGATGATCAGTTTTGTTGATCTTTTAATCATTCGTATTTTAGTTTGTGATGCATGTGGTTCTTGATTATTAATATAATTGTAATTGTTTTTTATTAGTATCTACTAATATGTCTGGTAAATATCTTTTGCATGTAGCTTGTTATTTGAACCCTAAGATGTGATTTTTGTTTTATTGGATTTAGGTAGATTTGATAGATTGTTGGTATTGGTATGATGTATAGAAGTTGACTTATGCGATAATGAGTTTTCTTTAAGACCAATAATTGAAAAAAAGGAGAAAAGGGAGTATATTGTAGTTACATCTAACTGCCTGTATGTTGAAAGATTAAGAGTTAAGGAGTTTATGAAATGTGTAAGATTTTGGGTTCCTGATTAGTTCCAAATAAGATTAGTAGGATGAAGATGAATGTTGTGAATATAAAAAAGATTTTTTTTTTTATTGAAAGTGAACAATGTTAAAAAGTGAAATAAAGTATGATGTTGTTAGATATAGTTGGTGGTACGGTCATAGATTATGATTTAAGGAGCTTATGAAATGTCATAATTTTTTGATTTCGGATTTATACAATTTAAGAATAAAAGGATGAAGCTGAATGTTGTATTGAATTGAAGTTACATGATAGTATATATGCTTATTAAAAAGTGTTGTAATATTTAAGGTGTTTTTATTTTGTAGGAACATGCAATTGAATTTGTTGTGCAACTGATCCACCACAATGAGTACCCTGGTGAACTTCAACTTCCTGATGTATTTGAAGAGGAGGCATACACTAGGAAAAGGCATTTGTACTTGACAGAAATAGCAAGAAACCAGAAAAAGTTGCTGTATTCAGATCAAGATTTGGAATTTATGAGATCAAAGGTAAAAGATGTGATGAGTTTGTTGCGGTGAACCTGAATGAGCACGTGAATGTATTGCACTTTATAGAGGAAGGGGACGAATCATTTTATGTAACAGGTTATGACAATGATGGGATAGAAATTGGAGGATATGGAGATGGAAATCAAGGCTATTCTCAATTTCAGTCACGTGTAACACCTTACCAAGAATTTGGAATAAATCAGGTAAAAATCTTATGTTTTGAATACACTTTTTATTAACTCATAAAATTTCATATAATAAGGGTTGTGACTGTCTCCGGTTTTAGAGGGTAACAAAAGGTATTGTGACTGTCTCTGGTTTAAGAGTGTATGAAAGGTGTTTCTTATTTTTACACATATTAACGTATATGTATTAATCAATGTATGTTGTATCTAAGTTGACACAAATGGATTGAGACGAAGTATTCATGCTGATTTTTTAGCTTGTTTGGGGAATGAAGCTAATATAATGTTTAGATGTAAAGGTCATGTATTTAATGTCCAAGTTAGTCGTCTGAATCCAAATGGTCATGGTGTTCTGACCGACTACGTGTTGAACCAAGATAACTGGAATGCTTTGTGTGAAGAAAAGGAATTGGAGTTTTGTGATGTATGTAGTGTTCACGAAAATAAGGAACAATTTGATTAATGTAATGAGGTTCATCGTTGATGGGAGTAGTATCACAAATGTGCAATTCCTTGGTGTAACTCGCCTGAATGCAGTTCAACCAATAATACCACATGATGATGAGAGTAAGTTTATACATTGAAATTAAATTTAAATAATTTAAGTGGTTTCAATGAACTAAATGAACCATTTAGATTGTTCTGGAATTGTAGTTAAGAGTGCCACATTTTGCTTGTTATTTTGTTTTGTAGAGGACGAATGAATGTACCATTTATGCATGTGGCCTGGTCATCGTGAACATTTTCATGAAAGAGACGACGTGTTTTATAAGCGGTTTTCAAAAATATTGGCATTTAATCATCTTGTAAGTTTTATTCTAAGGGCTATATTTTTTAATTAGTTGTATTTGACATAATGAGGGACTGTGAGTTTTGCATTTTTTTTTTTTTTTTTTGGATAATTGCAGGTAATACCGGCAAAATTCCAGGGAGATAATCCGATGCACATGTACAGGAAGGCTTTGCTGAAAAACAATCACCTTGAACTTGCATTCACTGTCAGGATGGATCATCACAAAGAAAATCCTTCTAGGACTAATCATGTGAACATGTATAATGAATGGGCATGGTTTGGTCAACAATGTGGTTTTGTGTATACAAAGATGTTAAGGTTCAGATTAATGTACGTTGTTACAGACTTGGAAGGTGCTCAAGAAACACGTTATCCGTTGTTTCACGTGTGTTAAGTGCACATTATGAAATTTGGTATGTATTTTCTTCTTTTGATGGTTATTGGTAACCAAAAGACTGTTTAGAAAATTGTTTAATTTAGGGTATCTTATGTCTAATTAGTATTATGGATATGTTATATTAGTATTATCATAATATGACTCTGAACTGAAATGTACTTTAGTTATTAAGTTGTAATATGTAGATTATGGTTGTCTGATTTAAATTAATGTACTTATTTTTATAAGTAAGACTGTTGTTTGCGCAGATGGCATTCGAAAGAATGTGAAAGTCATTGTTAAATTTATACTCATTGACATTCACAACAAACATTTGTATTGCTGATATGAAAAAAACGGTTTTGTTAATCATAATACCAAAGCTATTAGTGTGATGAAGGTGTAAAGGATGTATGGTATGAAACTATAGCCAAACAGAATTATTTCATTGATGAGACACCCCTTTTAGCTGTCATAGTTCAAAACAAATAGTTATTATACAAAGATATAGGTCAAAGGATAGATGGTTATTCTAAATGGATATCATATTATGTAATTTTTAAATAAATAAATACAACTTATATTTTTTAAAGAGTTGTTAGAGATTTTGATGAAATTCTTATGCTATAAAATACTTGATATAAATTCCTTATTCTAAATTGCTAAAACAGAAAAGTGTTTACTATTATTTATTATATTATGATTAAGGCTTCTTTATACACCACATTTTTTGTTGATCTTGTATAGTTCCCATCTTCGTCACAACATAAAATCTTCAATCCTTTCTTGCTCTTGACTCTTGATACGGCTACATATAGTTGGCCATGTGAGAAAATCGGCCTTTGTAAAAACAAACCTACATTTGTTAAAGTTTGTCCATGACTTTTGTTAATAGTCATAGCAAAACACAGTGCCAAAGGTAATTGTCTTCAATTAAATTTGAATGGCTTTTTATTATCAGATGGACTTAACACCATTTTTGGAATTGCGCAAAGATCGCCGAAATTACCACCTGGTATAATCTTAGCTTCTATTACATTTACCCTGATGAGACGAAACGTGTACCACTTTTAGGGGGTCATTTAAGCCCAAAGTCGAGATAATTTGATCAAATATTGCCCTAAATCGTTCCTTTTGTCATTTTAGGTAATTTTGAGGAGAAATCTAGAAAAGGAAGCATTTTGGACTTTTTTTGAGCGAAAAAGTGAAGAAAACGACAAAGTCTCCAATTCATACTGAAAATAGTACCTGACGGCGTCAGGATTTGCTTATGACGCCGTCACCCTTTGACAAAGAGGTGGATAATCAAGTTACATGTGACGCGCCAGAGAGTTTTTGGATGAATTACATGTGACGGCGTCACCAAGGCCATCACGTACAAAATGCAAGAGACGGCCAAGAAGGAATTTACACATGACGGCGTCAGAATTGGATCTAGGCAATACGATAATAATTATGGCGGCGAGCTAACGGCGTCAGAACTTACTCTTGACGCCGTCATACCCAATACTCTATATATAGTTTTTGATTTTTCATTCATTAGGGTGCAACTTTGAGAGGAGAAACCCTAGACTAATTTCAGCTTATTTTTAAGGGTTTCAAACCCTTGTTTCATCCATGCTTAATTGAAGATAAGTTTTCCAATAATCATTCAATATTTCTATGTGTTGTTTGATTCTATCTTATGCTTGTCTTCACTTTAACATACTAGGCTAGGTTTTCTTTCTGTTTGCTTAGATGTAATGAAACTTAGATATTGATTATTGGCTGGTTGTTTGTGTATAATTGTTGTGGATGAATGATTTCGATGTTAGGGTTAAGAAAACTGGTAGACTTCCAGTTGGTAACTTGCTTGAACGTCTTAAGAAATATGATCGGATGTGTACTACTATAAATTGGTTATATTTAATGCATAGCTAGGGAGTAGTGAAATCTAAGTAAACACATTTTCTCTTATTATTGTTTTCTCCATATTTACTTTAGTTTCATTTTATTTTATTTTGTTTGCATTCGTAGTCATTTGAGTTAGTTGACTAGCAAATAATTCCGCCCGTTCTTCCAAAGCCCGAGATTTTTACTTGCTTTCCATAAAATATAAAAATATAAAAATGTTAGAAATAGAAGTGACGATCATTTATTAAGTCATTTAGTCTTGTAATAATATTGTAATAGTCTTGTAGTTTAGTTAAGGGTAAACGGGCTTGGCTTAATCTAATATTGTAAAAGGTTATGTCTAGTTTATTACAAAAGCCCAAGCCCTGCCCATCTTCTTATCTCACCTATAAATACCTCCAAATGGGAGCATTTGGAGGTGTTGCTTCTAGGGTTTCTTCTATGTGTATTTCCTTATTTCTCTCTCTAATCTAATACATCTTTCTTTCTCTCTCTAGAAAACATTTTTTTCGAGTTAAGAAAATTTTTTCCGAGTTAGGACAAAATTTTCCGAGTTAGGAAAACATTTTTCAAGTTAAGCAAAAAAAATTTCCGAGTTAAAGAAATTTTTTTTCCGAGTTAGAAAAATTTCGAGTTAAGAAAAAAAGATTTCTACCGAGTTAAGATTTTCACCGAGTATGGCTGTCTATTTATATCGAGTTAGAAATTTTGGCGAGTTAGCCAATTTTAGCGAGTTTGCTAAATCACCTTATCGTTTATCGAGTAAGGATTTCACTTGGGCTTTCCTAAACGAAACTCTCCCGAAATTTCTTTAGGTTATCGAGTAAGCTTATTCCAAGATCGAAACTTTCAACTTCAACAAAACATCTAATCTTTTCAAACAACCTTTATTATCTTTCAAAGATCCATCCATCTACACAAGTTTCCAAAAAAAAATTTAATTTTTATAGGAGATTAAACGTTCAATTTTTACGCGAAATTCAAATTTTGGTATAACGGTGAAAATTTTGGCCCGAAATTCAAATTTTTAGGCCAAAATTCAAAAATTTTCGGTGAAATTTGGCGTCAAAATTTTTGAAACTCAACTTTTTCTTGGAACCTTAGGATTGCATTTTATAGTGATTTTCAAAATTTTGGAACTGAAAATTTTTCAGATTAATTTTTGGAGGGAAACGTAAATCTCACTCGAAAACGTTCATGGAACCTCTCAAAAAATTCTTTCCATCAATGGACATGGAACCTCTCAATGGAAACTTCATCTTTATGGCAAATCATCAGGCTACAACATCATGCAGTGGTTATGATATTTCTCCTACTTATGGTTCATATCCATTCTATGAGGTACCAAATAATGGTAATGATGCTAATCCGTTTGCTCATGAGAAGCCACATTATGTGCCACCTGAACCTAATTATGATACATATGTGGGGGAACAAGTTAATAGTAATGTTAACTATGAAACTCCAGATATGGATCCTAATGGAGTTCAAGTTGCACAAAAATGGTGCTAATGATGAGGAAACCCGTGCTTTATTTGAATCATTATTAAATAATTGTGGTATTGAAATCGAGAAAGTGAAAAAGGTCAATCGCGATGTTAAGGCCGCGAATGAGAAATTCACCACTGAGCTTGAGAGATACAAGGAAAATGCAAAAAGTTTTCAAATTCACAAAGAACGCGAGTCAAAACTTGAAATTGGTTATAAGAAGTTACTTGTTAAAGATAGGGAATGGAAAAACAAATTTGATACTCTTGATATTAGTTCAACAAAAACCATTAACTCTTTAAAACAAGAAAATTCTGAATTAACAAACCAACTTTCAAAACAAAAATCAGCTTATACCAATCTTGAAAAAGAACGGGATGAGTTGAAAAAGGACTCTGCAAAGAAAGAAAATAAACTTTTGGATGAAATCATAGAGTCCGAACACAAGATTGCAAAACTTGAAGAATTAGTGGTTAAGTCGGGTCAGTCAAGTCAAACAATGAAAATGATTTCAAATCAAACTAATCCGATTTACCATACGCAACACAAAATGGCTCTTGGTAACAACAATCCTTGTAATCTCAAGAAAGCTCAGGAAGAACATAATGTTTTGTATAATGGAAAGGTTATATATGCTAAACATGATCCTCCCGTCGTTCGGGATTCTGTGGAAACGATTGAACTTGTTGAAGAAAGCATAACAAAAATGAAACAAAAGAATCCGGATTTGAAACCTATCGATTGCAACAAACTGAACAAACTTTCTGGAGTTACTTTTGTTCCACAAAAAGAACCATCAGTGTTTTCCATAAAACGACCTTTCTCAAAAATAGTTTCTAAAAATGTAGTTGCTTCCAAATCGCTTTCAAACATGGAACAGATGTCTTCAAACAACACTTTTAACACAAGTGCTGCCAGAGGATATCTTGATGATCTTAAAACCAGAATTAGGCAACTTCAAACGCTTTTAGAATCTAAAATGAGACTGAATGAGATCAATTGGAATTCCACAGTTCATTTACAGCTGAAAAAGATTCTTGAAAAAGACTTTGCTCCTCCAATCAATATGATTAATGCTTGGGTAATTCATTTTGAGCAAGCATTTTTGAAAGAAACAGCTGACTTTGTCAAGGACCACAAATCCCTGGTAAAGGAAGCTAATTCAAATCTTCAAAACATCAAACTTTTGGAAAATCTAAATGATTCTCTTTTCAAAGCCGTTATGACTACTGACATAATGTACATCATTTTACAAACATATTTTGTTGAGGACGATGAAAGACTGCGAGCTGAGACATCTGAAATTGCTTCAAAATATGAAAATGCTCTTGTAAAACTTGAAAAAGAAAACATGTCACTTTTCAAACAACTTGATCGAAAATCAGAGGAATGCAAGTATGACAAATTGTCATATGAGCATGCCTACAAGGACATGAAAAAGGAAAATGATATTTTGAGAGCTCAGCTTGAAAGTATGAAAGGGAAGGGTGTGGATACTAAGTTTGCAAAACCATCGACTTCGGAGACACCAAATGTTTCAAAAACGGTTGAAAAACCAAAAATGTCAATTTCACGGTTTGCTCCAAAAGTCGATGCAAAAAAGGATTTGACAAAACCAGTCACTCCACAACCCTTGCTCAAGTAAAAGGAAATTGCAAAGATTGTTGAGAAACAAAAATTGGTTGTTGAAAGAAACACAAATGTGAGTGCACCTAGCCCTTCTAGGAATAGTACACCGAATGTGACCACAAAAACTGTAAAGGAATCTGTTGGTTCTAATGACATGGTCCAAAATCACCATCGAGAAGAAGCTAGGAAAAAGGCACAACTTTGAAAAGACGGAATTTTAGGTGCAACACCTAATGTGATGAATTCTACGAAATTCCAAAGCACTGCTAGTAGTAGTAAACCGTTACCTAGGAACACTCTACAAAATACTAGGGATTGGCTTGCATCTAAGAGAAGTGGCACAAAAGAGAATGCTAGGAATGTAGAATGCAACACAAAGAATTCCAAGGTCTCATCAAACAACAAACAATTTCCAAATGACTGTAGTGACAAAGTTAAAGTTGCTGTGTTAAACAAAAATATTGAATTTGTCTGTCCTACATGTCAAAAATGTGTTTTTTCAGCTAATCACGATGCATGTATTGCACAATTTATCAAGAAAAGAAAGTCAAGTGTCAAGACACAATCCACTAAGACACCAAATCGAAACAAACCCGTTGAGAAGAAGCAAGAGGTTAAGAAACCTAATAGGTAGATACCGAAAGGATGTAGTTTTTCCAAGACTGAGACTTCCGCTGCATCTGATAAGAAAACTATGTCTAGATCTTACCTTAGGTGGATTCCCACGGGAAAAGTTTTTAATACAGTAGGTCTTAGATGGATTCCCACAGGGAAGATTTTTGAAAGGTGCACAATGACTAATGATAGTGTACATCATCATGATAAGGATGTAGAAACCACTACAACCATTGAAAGTGAACACCCTCAATGTGAGGAAACATGTACTTCTAACACTGTTATTTGTGCAAACTCTTCTTCTGTGGATGCAGGTACTTGTGCAAGTGATGAGAGTTCATACATCCAATGTGGTAATGACGAACTTTACGCCAACATCGCATGTGGACATCCTTTTCTAACTCTACTCTTAACTCCACTTTTACTTGTTCATGGTTAATTTTTTCTTTCTTCAATTATTCTTTGTATATATTTTTTGAAAAAAAAAATACACAATTTGTAAAACCATCAAAAACAAAATACAAAAATATAAAATTTTCAAAAATCCAAAAACATTATAAAATTAAAAAAATCCAAAAATATTCTTCTCACGACATGTCTCTTGTATAATCGATATTCTGTACGTATCTAGAAATGTCATTCAACAATGATACGGACATGTACAGATGCTTGAGCGAGAGTTTTCGAAAATGTTTTCTAAAAACATGTCGTTTCTCAAAAGTTTCTTTACAATGGCTTTCGTATACTTCAGTATGAAACCCGGAGCAAAATAATGACCTCTTAGCATTTCAGCTAAGGACTCATTCTTCAAAGAAAGGAAAGTGCTTAATCAAACAAAGATTTCAAATATTTTTTGAGCACTTATCCTAAAACGAGAACCAAACACTTATCTGGCTTGAGTTTTCTTTAGAAAAAATTTCAAAATCTTTAAGCTCAAGACCATGACTGTTGATCTAATGATAAGTTAGATTTTCAAAATTCTCTTACATTATGAGCACCACCTTTTCAAGAGTTTTCAAAAATATTTTCAAAATCTATCAAAATCGGTGCTCATCATCAAAATGATTTATGTACACTTTACAGTGCACAACTCAAGTTTTCAAAGAAAGGAAAGTGCTACGAAAAAAATGATTTTCATCAACAAAGTGCACTTATCCTAAAAATGGACATAGTTGTACGCCTCAGTGCTACATTCCTATTCAAACAAAGAGAAGTCTTTGTTTTTCCAAAAAAAAACCTTGATGCAAAATTCAACAAATCTGAAACTTCGTTCTCTTTCAGAATTTTGCTTCGAGAAGACTCCTTTCCTCTAAACCTTAAAAAGTTTAACATTCTCAAAAATATATGCGAGTTTTGAGGGGGAGTATTTCAAAAACAAACTTGTTCCAAATTCGTGCAAAATGAAATCTGTCTTTCTCTCCATAAAATCTTTTTCTTAATCTGTAGATATCAAAAATATCACAATATGCTATTTTTGAGGGGGAGAAGACATGATTAAAATGTGATCAAAGATGTTTAAAGATTGTGACTGAATTCTCAAAAGAGCTTGACTTAGAAAGTACCAATGAATTGACGAAGCTTTAAATGTCAGTAATCGAAAAGACTTGTCTTGGACGGGTAATAATTTCAAGCTAGTCTAACTAGTGATGTAAGCGTGTCTCGAATAGGACTTGTCTGAGTAGAATGTACCGTATCGAGAGACTTTCTTTGGACTTGACCAGGACGGGTAATAATTTCAAGCTAGTCTAACTAGTGATGTAAGCGTGTCTCGAATCGGTCATGTTCACTGAAAGTGGATCAATTCAAAAAGTGCAAACTCCTCACGCATGTGCAAATTTCTTAAAAATCCATGAGCACATGTGAAGGGGGAGTCCTTCAAAAGAAAAAGAAAAAAACTCTCAAAGTGTCAACAAAAATGTGTTTATAATCATAAACACTTTGAGAGATTTTTGATAAAATGGTTTCATGGCAATTATAGGATAGTCATGGAGTTATAAGGTGACTATGGTTATTAAAAAACTGTCCTATGATCCGCCAGAGCCGGAGGGATCTACCCAAGGACAAATCCAATAGATTAGAATTAGAAGTCCTTAGGTATGATTGAAAAAAAGGAGAAAATGAGAAAGGAAAAATAAGGGGTTGAAGAATTAAAAAGAAAAGTTATGAAAAAGGGTAAAAAGAAACAGCCCTCCAAATGTTCAACCTTAGGGCAGACACCGGGTTCAATTCATATGCTACTGGTTGTTGCTAAGGTGACACCGGTATTGAAGATAAAGACGTCATGGACCCAGTGACGCACTGCACTTAACCTTCTAGCCACTCAAGTTCTCTTAAAAGAGCTTGTTTCATTCTCACGGGGAACCGGCGTAATCTATCGACCTGTCTCTTAGAGATGGTTGATATTGAAGCAGGAGACCTCTCCCGAATCTCCGCATAGGAAACCAAATGTGCACTTATCGAGTCTAGAGCCCCGAGATTCATCAAAAGATCTCATAGGAACACATGATATTTCTACACTGGTTGTTCATCATTAAGGACGCCAGATGTAAACTTAAGAGTACTTCGCAGATCTTAGCAATCTGCCGAGAACGTTTATGAGAGAATTTACAAATGTATTTCTCAATGATTGAATGGAAACTCCTGCCAGGGTCAACATCAAGCATCCCTGATAGCAGGTCACTTTGGTAATTCTTTATGGGTTACGCTTAGTGTTCGCGGTGGTTTAAACGATCTACAGTCATGGAGTAATCCCCAGCGACTCACCCAGTCATTGTGCTACTTTGTAGGTCTCGTAAGCTCCTTCGGGGGTATCTGACATGGGAACGGCCTTGGTAAGGATTAGAAGGAGTCTTCACACTATGCTGTTGACAATCTCTAATTCCTTATCTGTAAGTACCGGTTGATTTATTGCTAACTGTTTACCTGCAGCTATACATCATCTCCATGGCAATGGATTCCACATGCTCATACATGCATTACAAAGTCAAAGAAAAGTTTTCACAAAGATCAAAGGATAGCAATAGTCAAAGAAAGATTCTATGCCAAAAAGAAGAATCTACAAAGTAAAGTGACAAAGATCAAAGTGAAAGAACGGAAACAACAAATGCATGTATCACAAAGACTAAAGACGTATGAGCATGTTGGAATGGCGGACAACCACCAAAGACAAAGAAGTGACGAAAGGCAGATGACTTTACCACAACAACAAAAGAACAAAGAACGATGAAAATTCAATTATCAAAGATCACAAAGCATGAAGGAACAAAGACTAAAAACTATTCTACAAAGACTCAAAGTTCAAGACAACAAGCTTCAAAGTTCAAAGATCAAGATCACAAAGAGAGATCTCAATGATCACCCCTTAGGGGGAGATTGTTAGCAATAGAAGTGTTGATCATCAATGGAATCAAAGAGAGATCTCAATTATCGCCCCTTAGGGGGAGACTGTTAGAAATATAAGTGACGATCATTTATTAAGTCATTTAGTCTTGTAATAGTCTTGTAGTTTAGTTAAGGGTAAACGGGCTTGGCTTAATCTAATATTGTAAAAGTTTATGTGTAGTTTATTACAAAAGCCCAAGCTCGGCCCATCTTCTTATCTCACCTATAAATACCTCCAAATGCTCCCATTTTGAGGTGTTGCTTCTAGGGTTTCTTCTATGTGTATTTCCTTCTTTCTCCCTCTAATCTAATACATCTTTTTTTCTCTCTCTAGAAGTTACCATCTCTATCTCTCTCTCTCTCTACATTTCTCTTCTCTAATCTTATACAAACTTGTGTTAGATATTGTTTATAAGGGTCCTACAAAAAAGAATCATCCCTAACCTGTACACCTAGTTTAATTGAGTTTTAACCCTAGCGAACACTATTCTTTGAGTTGAACGATCAATCCCCCGGTACATGCCACTATACTCTACTACAACGATTAGGTACACTGCCTGGTGGGGATTGCAAGCCTCTTGAGATCCCTTGAGAGGTAAAATCTTTTGCGAGGGCGCAATTTCACGCATCATACCCCCATCCTTTGTACTTGTAACCTGATTTCGTTGCATAACCCTACTGTTTGGTCAATGTTTCTCATGCACATAATTGGAGCACTGATTTTTAATCTCAGAGAATAGTGTGGAAGGCCAGCTATTTTAATACTATTTAAGAAATCTGTAGTGTAAAGTGCCTCATTGAAATTTGAATCCATATCAATCACTCCAACTGAGTCTGAACTGGCGTAAGTCTTTTCTTCCCCTTTTAGAAGATCAAGCATTCTATTGTTTACCATATCCACAAGCTCATGGGTCGGTGCAAGAATTGCCCTTTCTTGAAAAAATCGGGTTATAAAGGTTTTGTTTCAAATCTGGGTATGTTTGTTCAATGATTGATCGTATATGATCATCTGAATCTGGAATCAACAAATCATCTTCAAAATCCACAGTTGCTTCTCCATCATTTTTCCCTCCAATTGTACCGTTGCCAATATTTAATATCCATTCTGCAAAATCTTGTATTTCTTTTCTTTCAGAATCATTATTTCCAGCTTCCAACCACATGTTAACTGTCAATCTCATGACTTTGCAATGTTGCCATAAATATGAGGAGTTAAGTGATGAGTGAACAACATCATGCCTGCTTCCATTGGTAATGACTGGTAGTATTTGTCTAAAATCTTCTCCAAACAAAACTACCTTTCCTCCGAAAACTTTGTCTGAAGGTTCGTAGGGTGTTGGTCTACATATATCGTGTAATGTTCTATCTAATGCTTCACAACAATGTCTGTGTGTCATCGGATCCTCATCCCAAATAATTAGTTTGCATATACGTATTAATTCAGTGAGGTCACTATCTCCGGGTATATGACACATGGAATCGTCAACAATATTTATTGGAATTGCAAACCTAGAATGTGATGTTCTTCCACCTTCTAACAAAAGTGTGGCAATACCACTCGATGCAACATTTAACACTATTTCACCTTCAGACCTTAATCTAGCAGAAAGAGTTTTGTATAGGTACATCTTACATGTTCCTCCATATCCGTAAACAAAGAACATTCCACCGTTTTCTTCATGAACAGCTTACATTAAAGAACCATATATGTCTCTTTGCTCACTTGTTAATGTACTATACAGTTGTTCATGTTGGTGTCGTAATTCATCCCTATTGTATTTTCTCTCATTATAAACTAATCTGTTGAAATTTCCCATTGTCAACATCTCGTTAGGATATGGCATGTTTGGTATTTGTCTCAAACTTTTATTGTTACAAAGTAACATGTGTTTAATATACGTTAGACATATATTCTTCCTTTCATCATCGGTAAGTTCCAAATCTGGAAACGAAAAAAAAATCGTATTGTATTTTTTTAATTACAAAAAGAAATAAATTTGATGCAAATAAGTTATATATGTGCCCGTACCTTGTGTTGCTTTTTAATTTAGATGTTTTTGTTAATGTTGTTTATATGGTTTTTTCTTACAAATATTTTTTTTATTAAAGGGTGTAATATATAAATAGACATAAGTTTGGGGATATTCATTGATTAAAGATAATTTATCCTATCGTTTATAGTAATTTAAGAGACAAAGAGGTGGATCATTCAGGTTTATCATTACACTGACTAAATTACTTACCCTGCAAAAGTTGTCCATTGCGTGTACATTTGTATTTCTGTTAATATAAATCAAAAAATCTGTAGAACCAACTTTTCTATCATTAAATCAGGTATTGTATTTTTTTATGTTAGTTCATGTTTGATTATTGTGAATTTGTTTTAGCTGGGTAATCCAAATTTATTTTTAGTGTCATTGAGGTAGTAACTATAAACGTTTATGTTTAATTTAATGATGTTTTATTATTGGTGATCCGGATAGGTTTATGTATGCGTGTGTTAAATGTTGATTTTGAGCAGGAAAGATGATTTGGAATTTATATATGGCAGTCATTCTTGTTAATGTTTTGTGGTAATTCACATACAAAATCATGCTAGTGTTTATCATGTAGGTTTGTTTGTTATGGTTGTAAGTAAAAGTAATTTATGTTGTTTTTGTTTTTTGGTGGATAGGGATAAGAGGATCCAACAAATTTGTCAATAGCCAGTTCATGTTGATCATATTTGCAAAAGGACCAATGTGTTTTACAAATTGGTTTATCAGATTCTTGTAGTTTCGAGACTCATAAGTATTAGTTGTATCAAATATACATTACTTCGTTAACAAACACTTTTGACCCATTATGAACTTGTCTAAACCACCCACCTTACCACTACTAAAAGGCATTTTTATTGAAAACTATAGTAATTATGCAATCACATCTTAAACACTATTTCTAAATTGAATAAGGTGTTGCATCTGCAGATCATAATGAACAATAACTATTTTCCCTATGATTCCAACAATGTGTGGAAGAAACACAGATAACACAAAAGAATAAAAATGAGATTGAGGGATTAGATTTTAGATTGTGGGATAGATTGGTGTTGGTTTTTAAGGTGTTTAGCAAAAACAATTTAGATTCTAAAATTCAATCTAAATATGTCAAGTCTAACTATACCTAAGTAACAATCATTTGACTATTCTTCTATTAACATTTGACCAAATGTCTCACATGTAGCTGCTGATTCGCAAAACTAAGAAGATTAAATTTTGTTTTGGTGAGGCTCGTTTTCTTTTGTGTTGTAGAGAACACAATCTCACCTTCATTTCGAACATAAACCAAACTATCCTAAGCCTAATTCCCACGTTATATGTTTGTGAGATACATGGCTTACTCTAATTTTAAGATAATGAATCTTTTCCTTACATTTGGTGTGATATGTTATTTGATCTATTTAGATTTTAATCTGAGAAGATGGTAATCTTTAAGTTGATGTATATTTTGACTAATTTGCAGGGTACTCAGGCACAAGATTATCCAGTGTTTCATATATGTTAGAAGACACGCATCAATCCATGGTCTCATCTTTTGGCTGTGTTGCAGGTATTTTTACTATGCTTTGTTTGAAGATTAATATTTTATATTTTGTTGGTGATCAGGTTTTATTAGTAGTATGAATGTATTTATGTGTATGTATTATGTAGGTTATGTTAATTTATTATAATCAGATGTGTGTTTATGTTTGTTTCTCAATATTAAGATAAAAGAATGTTTAAATGCAAAATGTTAAATGCCTCATGTTTTACAGTGATCGATTATAGTGAATTATTTTGCCAATTCATATTTTTAATAACATACCTGGGTCATTTCTTTTCCTTCGTTCGATTCTCAACACATCATTGGCCAGTACTTTCCATATTTTCCAGTAAACAATTTTAGGTCTTGACATGCTATCTGTCATAATAAGCATAACGAAAAAAGATCGTAAATAATTTCCCATGCCCCACAAGCTGGCTTCCAAAAAACCGTCTATATATTCCTTGTCATCTTCTAGAAAACCTCGGGCCTGGCATGCTTCTTTATATGTTGCATATGTAAAGTTTTCAAATTTCTTGAAATCAACCCATTCTTTAGGACCCCTGACCTTGTTTATTAAGACTCTTAAATAGAACATTTCTTTAAAAGCAATAGACATATGGTGCACACGACCAAGGCATGTACCTTTTTGTCTTTCGACCCATTTTCTTTCTTCTTGTATCCACACGTAATGTTGTGGAATTTCATGATAAAGGAGTTTTTGGGATTTTGTATCTGTTTTGTTTAGTTCCATCCATGCAACAAATTTTGTTTCATTCATAGATGCTTTATCCAGAGTAACATCGATACTTTGGCTTGCTTCGAATATAACCGATTATTCACCTTCTAAGTGGAAAGGAAATCTCTCAACAGGTGGGAACCTGTAATGTATGTCAAATCCAAATATTCTCCATGATGCTTCACATGCATAGAGACACCTGCAATCGTAGTATTCTTTTACCTCATCTACGTCTTCATCTTCTAAACCAACCGTTGCCCTGTCTGGTCCCTTGTTAATGTATTTGAATAAGTATTTTATTGAGCCAACTTGGTTGCACCACTCGACGTTAATATGTGATTGAAAATGCCGAAGCAATCCAGGGTTGTATGGAACAACATATCCATTGTGCAATTCAATTCCACTTTTGTTTATAGTTGATCCATCATTCCTTCTCCTGTAAATTGCAGTTCGATGGTTGAACTATTTTGGGAATTTTTTTGTGCATTTGTTCTTGACTGTGCAAGGACAGCTTGGCCTTTCAGGACCGCAAGGTCCATGCATCATGTGCTCAGTAACAATTTTATAAAGTTCTGGATCTTCGTTCTTATCTATAATCTCTGTTGAGATAAACCGGTCAATGTGCGCCGTGGTCCTGATTTTATCATCGTCTTCGAGAAAGAGCAAAATATGTGCATGTGGGAGTCCTCTTTTCTGGAATTCAACTGTGTAAACAGCTGTACCAATAAGATAATTTAAGTAATAGTATATGTTGCAGTATTAAGTTACGTATAATTTACTTAGTATTCAGATTTAATTATATAAACACCTGCTTTAAGGCGACAGCAATAATTTTTATCCTTGAATTCTTTCATTATTGTGTCGAGTTTTTGTTTAAATAGTGATTATGTCCGGTCTGTCTTCAGATTTTAAGCCCTTTTCTTCCATAAAAAGTTCAATCTCTGGCCAATTCGGGTTGCAAGTAAATGTACTGAACAAATCTGGGTACCCATAAACCTTGTAAATTGTCATTGCATCTAAATAGTTTTGCATCATATACCTTGGACTGCCTGTGAATGATGATGGCAATATTACCTTTTTACCTCGTAGCTTCACTCCTGAGTCTTCGTCTTCGGCTAACTTTGCTAATTTGTTATAAGTTTCGCTTCGTAAGTCTGGTTGGATTTTCTTGACATATGACATCTGTTCAGACTCAACCATAGTGTATGCGTCAACAATGAATTGTTGACATAGCCGCCTGGCCTTAAGTATCATTGAGAAGGTATCCTCCCTATCTTGCAATGTGTTTGCAAAATACTCCTTCATTGAAACTCTTGTTTTTTTATTAGCTGGTGTATAATCAGTTATACCAAAATGGTATATATCTGTGTCATAAATATCTTCACAGTATGGGAACAACAATGGATATTGGAGAGCAAGATATGAGGGGTTTAATTCACTAATTTTTTTCAGTCCGCCTTCTTGCATGTGTAGTACTATGTCCCTCTTTTTTGTCGCCGAATCAAAATCTCCTACAATTAGACCTGCAACTTCATCGGCTGTTGGTAGATTGTATTCTCTTCGATCACATGCTCTTGTGCCAATGAGGCGCAACTTTATTTTATTTCTTTCATTTCAACTCACAAACTGTTCACCAACAATTCTGAATTGAGCGACTAATGGGTTGATTGTATCGAGCATGTCACGTAAATCGACTGTTAATTGGTGGTCCAGTGGATGGTCATCTGTTGCTGTTGATGTATCGTAGCTGTATTGGCAAAATTTACAATGATAATGTACTAAATAATTAATTGAATTCTTTATATGTAAATTTAATATTTTTTCAGCATAAGATTTACAGATAAAAAACCATACCTGACACCATTTATCCTATTCTGTATTTCATTTGGACGATCATAAATATATAGTTGTGCAAACATAGGTGGTTTGATTGCTTCTGGTAACAATGTGCCCATTCGATGGTAATTTTCGCCTTGTATTCTGACAATATGGACCACGGCCGCGTGTAACCGACATGTCTTGTTTTGTGCCCAATGAAGTGAATGAAAACATAGAATTGTAACGTCTTATATTCTCAATGAATGATTTGCTTTTTGGGTGGTTTCCAGTAATAAGATTCATCAACAATTCTGGTGGTTTCGTTGCTTCATTGCCTAATTTTACTTTGCCTCTGCCACAACACATTGAGTATTTATTTGTTGTTTTATGTGTCTGTCCTACCATACTCTCGTCATGCCATAATAATGCACCACATGATTCACACAGGAATATCGGATCTCCATGGTCAATGTAATCTGTTTAAAAACATATTGTAATGAGTAACGTTAGAATTAAGTTGTTACTTAATTCTATAACACTTATTGGTGTTACTACTTTAATATTGTATAAAGTGCTTGTACCATTTGAAATTCCAATGAATGAATCTCTTTGTCGTGCACACACTGTTTTTTGTCTTCCTTGTTTTAATTTTTGTTTCAGCCTGTTAAATTTCCTCTTACTACATTGACTTCCAAATGGATTGTACTCAATATCACATGGTCTTAATGTTGTAGATGGAACCGCACCATCTTCATTGGTTTTCTTCTTTGGAGGTCGTCCTCTTCGTCTAAGTGTTAAATCTATTGCTGGCTGTGGTTCTATTCTAGATGCTTCATCTGTTTAGAGTAAACAACATTAAACATATCGATTATATCCTAAATATGCATATGCAATTTTGTATAAGAAGTGTATGAAACGGACTTATAATAATAATTGTGTGTACGTAGCTTATTTCATACTTACTTGGTACATCTTCATATTGTCGTGGTCTTCCACGTGGTCTGGGGGTTTTTACTACATGATTTTCGTGACGCCTTCCAACGCGTCGACGCAAAAGGTCACTACCGACATTGTAGTCGACATTAAGAGATGTTTCTTGTATTGCTGTATTTGACATGATAACGTATGCCAATTATATGAAAATACAAAGAAAAAAATGGATGATATGTTGTTTATGTTTTCTGCATTGCAATTTTTATTTATAATGTATATATATATATATATATATATATATATATATATATATATATATATATATATATATATATATATATATATATATATATATATATATATATATATGTGTGTGTGTGTGTGTGTGTGTGTGTGTGTGTGTGTTTGAATATGATTTGTTAACATATATCATTAATAAAGATGTGATAATGTCTTAAGTTATATTGTTTAATATTAGGAAGTCTTGATGTTAATAAAATAACACTTTTCTCAATTCATTTTAGTAATATTACTTTTTATTCGATTATACCATTCAAGGGTATTAAAGTGATCATTTTGAGCAAATTAATTCATAAACTAACGTGTTTTGCAGTTTGTGTAACATAAAGTAATTAAGAAATTATCATAAAAACCAATGACTTTTATTTTAAGACCTGGAATTCAACATATCACATAATCAAAGTTTATTCAGCACTTACAAACACCAAAATAAATGGAAAAATTGATTTAAGTTAATGTTATTAAAAAAACACAAATAAGATAATCATATAGATCAAACTTTACAAAATGACTAAATTATCTTCAATAGTTTTGTAAACATAAACGACTTATTTCCTTGTCTCTTCGATTTCTTTGTTTTGGTCATCAATCTTCATCTGATGCTCATTAATGATTTTCATGTCTACTTTGTTCCTTTCCTCCAGCCTTTCGATCCTTTTGTTGTAAATTTCTATCAATTGTTTCTCTGTCTTGTGTTCGCCAGATTGACATTTTTCCCATAAATGTTGTGGTATAACAAAAATCATATGTTTTTGGTGGAGGGGTGCAGGAGAAGTATGTCTAATTCTTTTAGATTTCCTGGAACAATCTTTTGAAGAGGATGAGGCCATTGAAAGGAAGAAACGTAATTCAATGATATAATGAAGAGGATATGTGTATTGGTGATGAATTTTTATAACCCAATAAACGCTGGAAACGGTTTGTCAATCATGTATTATTTGTAACCGTGAATCTAGTAAAGTTACCGCTAATTAAGTATAAATCTTTTAATGACAAGATATCTCTTTTCTTCTAGTAGATTTGATGATATTAATGAGATTGAATATAAATAGGTAAAAATCATATATATATGAAATGTAATATTCTAAATATAGAATAAATGATACTATTCACGAAACTTTAAATAAAAAAACATATGAGGATAATATTTTTAAAACTAAAATTTATGATAATATTCAATACTAAATTTTAAAAATCTTGAACAAAATTACCGTGGTTCATTAAAATTCATCATCACTATTGTCAGCATCAGTTGTTTCGTAATTTATCCTATTTATATAACACGTAGGAATTTAAAGTAATTGGTGCATCTTCATCAGAAATCTTATATGGAAAATTAAAATTATATGAGCACATATTATCAAAGCATAATTTATCCTATTTATATAACACGTAGGAATTTAAAGTCTTACCAATAATTCCTTTTGATCATTATCTTTTAAATAATCTCTATCTCCATTTTTGCTCTGGGTATCCTCGTCATCTGATGAAGTTAGGTCATTGATTTTCGGATTCTTGGTAGGTATAGATTTCTTTTCATCATCTGATGATATAACCTCAATAGTATTTGTGTTGCAAATTTTGTTGTTTTTAGTGAGTCTTCGACGTTTTCGTGTGGAATGATTAGGCTACAAATATTACGAACATTAAAGATGTTTTGTGACATAGATATTCTATAGTAGACCAATTTTTTTTTAAATTAATACCAATTAAAAATGTGTTAAAAATAAATCAATGTAAAACATTATTTTGATAAGCAATAGTTTTTGCACTTGTTAAATAGGTGTTTATGAATAGAAGTGGTAGTATAAGTAATTGTGCAAAACATAAATGTAAGTTTTAAGCAATCTAAATTTAAAAACAATCTCAACGTTATATGTTAAATACTTTAAACTAATAAGAAGCTAAGAAAAATGAATATTTGATAAAAAGCAGTTCAAATAAGCAAACAATAAGCTGAAAACAGTTGATAGGCATAAAAAGATAAAAAGTTGACAAAGGAATTAATTATGTATTATTTGATGAGAAATTCCAAAGGGCACTACTAGTTTGGATGTGTTTGTGTGAGGTGTCTGTTAAAGCCGAGGTCAGGGGTTCGACCCTTGGCAACAGTTTTTTCTAAAATATGTATTTTCTTTTAATTTTTTATTTTGTACTTAATTTTTGTTTTGAAATCTGTTTATAAGATAAAAACAAAGTTTTTTTGTGAAAAAAATTTTATGGGAAACTATAATCAACCTATATAAAACAACTAAAAAGACTCAACCAAAGAGATCAAATCACCTAGAAACCAAATACACATAAAACTATTTTAGTAACCGAAAAACAACTACAACAACTCTAAACAATCATATATATATATATATATATATATATATATATATATATATATATATATATATATATATATATATATATATTATGTATTATAGTAAAATAATGTACCACTTCATCATCAGAAATTACGATGGTTTCTTCTATCGAATTCAAGGAGGTTTTAGTGGATGGGGTGGTATCAAGTATGTTTGTTCTGGTTTTCTACATAAAAATAACAAACAAACAAATTATTAAATTATGAATCAAAAGATTTTCAATGTGTAAAAAAATATGTACACACTAATTTACTGGGAAAATAAAAAATACCTTGATTGGAGTTTAGATTTCTCATTATGTTGATACATTTTTTTCGAACTAATAAAAATAGTTGATTGAATATGCTATATTGTATACCTATATTTATAGAGGTTTAATATCTATATTAATTAGAAAAATATAAATATAGATTCATATTACATGTTAAGATTTATTATAGAGTTAGGTATTAGATATATTAAAGGAAGGGATATATCATATACCAAATTTATAGATCGTCAAAACAATTATTTTAAAAATTATACACTTGTTAAATATAATATTTTAAGTCTATATATTTATGAATTCTTTTTTTTATTGTGTTTAAGTTGTAATCTATTTCATTATAAAGTTCTAACATATTTATAGATTCATATTATGGATTCGGATCTATTAATGAATTAGGGTTTAGGTATATTAAAGGATGGGATATATCATGTTTTAAATTTGTACATTATCTAAACCATTATTTTTTAAAATTATACAATTGTTACCTACAATATTTTAAGCCGGTGTATTTACTAATTGGTATATTTTTTTTTTTATGTTTATCTTGTAAATATCTAACATTGTATTCACATTAATATAAAATATGAATTTCAAGATATTGTTTAAACATAATTAAAAACTTTTTACATTACTGAAATTTAATATAAAGTACATATTAATTGAAAAAACAAATCTAAAGATCTTCTGATGAAACTGCTAAATGCAATTCATTGTATGAAAAAACTTCAGTCTCTTCTTCTTCAGCCTGCTCCTCATCCAAAGTAGCATCCATGGTAGGTTTTATTTTTTTTTATTTCCTAAAAGCCCTAACTTCTCTCAAAAGCTTCCTTTGTTTTTTCTTCTCTTATCTTCTTTGTTTTTTCTGCATCCCTTTAGCTTCTTCCTTCGCTTCCTATTGACGTTTTTTGGTTGCAGCTCTCTCAGCAACCAGCCAATCATAGACCGCAGCAATCGAATCTTGACCACCCTCAACATGGTTATCTTGCACCGCATATGCATGCATGTTAATTATCGATTAATTAAACATATACATAGTTTATGTGAGATAAATATACTTTTTAAAAAAGGGTTATTACTGTACCTATGTTGTCTTGGACTTGAGGAATGTCGTGTTTGGAAGCCATTGATAATTTTTTGAGAGATGAAAAATGTATGAAAGATAAATCAGAAGTTTTGATGATCTATGTGGGAAGTTGCAATGAAATCAGTTTAACAGGTATTTAACTACAATAAGTGGAAGACCAAAGGTTTAACATTAATTTATCATTTTAATTAAGGAATTGTGGATCTTTTTTTAAAATATAATGTTTAAATTATCACTATAATTCATTTATAATATAACTTAAATATGTAACTAAATCTTTAAAAATATATGTAAAAGTTATATGAGGATCATGATTGTTTTTAAAATTGTCCTCTCTTTTTTTATATAATGTAATTAAAGTTTAATTTTAGCATGAATTTCTTTTTGATATTAATTCCCCTTATAATTAAGGATACATGCATCTTTTAAAAAAATACCTACATGTGTTTCCAAATTGTTATCCTATAACATTGTAATGATATTTATTTCAGCCTCAATATATAGAATATAAAGATATTGATTTTAGCTAATATAATGGCGTTAGAATTAATTTAAAGAAAAACATATTTGATTTGGTCTTTTATTTTCCATTGTTTTTTTTTTTTTGTTTTAAAAAACCATCATAATCTTTTTATATTCGAATATGTGTCTCATCTTACTTCATGGAGTATTATCATTATTTTTTTGCAATATCAAATAATTGTATATGAGGTGTTTGGAACATGAATGTTTGCTGGTGCAGGATCATCATTATAAAGTAAAACTCATTAGCGGTAGTAATGGTTGGATAAGTTGTAAGCCAACATTAAAGAATTAACCATGTTTACTCCAATACAAAACTTTATTATGTACATACATGTTATGTTTAACCTAACGTTCAAATAAATGTACAACTAAAGTTCGAACAATGTTTAGCTAGTAAGGGCAGGTATCGATGTGCTAAAAATAAAAGCATTCTCATACATAGAATTAACCAAAAGACCACAAAAGCATTCAATTACAACAATAATTTATATGAATAAAGCATAACATTAAAAAAAAGTTAAAAAAACATGCAAATATGATAAAAAGAACAAATTAAATTTAATACCAAATCAAACACTTATAGAAATATTAATCCTATAAACAATAAAACAATAATTAAATGGGAAAAGGTATCTTAAAATATGAAATAGAATGCATCTCGGTCTGGGATAACAAAATTAAATCCATGAAATTGTGAAATCAGACATCTTTGTCGACGTTCATTGACACAATCTTCTTATTTGAATGTGTGTTATTCTCATGTTCTTCTTCTTCATAAGTTGATTGGTAAAACAAACTACGGTCTCGTTTCCTTGTCTGAGTCTCATCAGTTGAATTCGGATCAACATTTATAGCTCCATCAGCAATTGTATCTTCTCCCTGTGTTTTATGATAACATAGTCAATAATGTATTCCTTTTGTAAACATCTAACAAAATTTAAAAACTTGGTAATTGAAATGTAAAAATACCTTATTCATAGATATACATTTGTTTGTCAATTCGTCATTCCCATCATTTGAACCCTTAAAAAAATAATAAAAAAATAAAAAAAAGTAACATTTGTTATAAAATATGCATAGTTTTGAACTTAATAAGGTGATTCATAATACCTCATTCACATTGGCAGCTAACGATGCACAACCATGATCAGAATTTTTCATTTTAATATTTAAATTGCTTTCAAAGTTTATCATGAGTTAATCAAATACATTAATTTGGTTTTCATTTGTGGATATCTGACTAAAGGAATTTCCTAAACGCTTTTAAATTACCTCATCATTATCAACTGTAGAATTTTTTAAAACATCATCATCTTCATCTTCATAGAACACTTCTTCAGAGTCTTGTGATTCATTTTCATCATCTTCTAAATCGATTCATCATCTTCTAAATTCTCATCATCAATATGCATTATTTTAAAACGTAAATTAGGTTCAAACAATGAATAACTTTATTTTAAAAAAAAATGTACAAAAATTAGTGTAACATTGTGAAGTTCAAACCTCATTATCCAAGAAGTTCATCTTAAAGTAATTGATTGTATCAACATCTTCAATTACTTTTTCTGCACGGTATATGAGGCTGTTATTGTTGTGGTTAAACTCGGAATAAAATATCTTGAAAAGATATTGTTTCCCAATAATCTGATTAAGTTCATCTGGGAAGTATTGGTCGGTATCCATTCCATGTTCTTCCATGATTTCCCATGCAGTCAAATCTGTCATTTTATGAACATTGTTGTCGAAAATGACTACTTGTGCAGTTCAACTCTCATCAACTATATGAACAATTATCTTGAATCTACACATGTATTTCAAATTTTTCAAACAATTTAAAAATTTTCATTTACCTTAATCTTTCAAACTATAAATTCATATGTCTTATTTTTATACCTAGAAGCAACAGCGTATGTTTCTTCATGTTTTTTTGCAGTACCACAACAGTTTCTTGTTCTGTGAACTTGTGCATGTACTTGATGAAATAGTTGTAACTCTAGTATTGCATGCCTTGCAAGCTGTATAAGCCCATCCACTTTCATACTGTATGCTATGAACCCTAGCATAAACTGCGCAATATATTTTCTGCATTTTTATTCAAACATTTGTTAAAAAATATATTCTTCAAGTATTTAAATTGTTTTGTATATAAAAAACAAAACGATCCAAAATATATTCAATGTATTTTTATATTTAAAAAGAAAAAAATAGAGAAACATAATTAGTTATTTTCTTACCGGTTCTATGCTACGAATCATCCCAACCATTCTCTTGAAACAACCTTGCATAAATTCAGAAGGTGTAACAACACGCATATCCTGAGTGTAAGATTGAATACGGAAGTCGGTTGCTTCATAGCCTTCTTGTGCTTCATATCTGAAATACATAAATATTAAGGTCATTTTTAATTTATATCAATTAACATATACATTTATAAAATTAAATATAAAGTAATATAAAATATTACCTCTCTCGGAAGGAAAGTAACTAAGGGATTCTCCTGTTAATATAGATCTTTGAACCAAATAGAGCATTATGTATTACATAGGTATTTATAATATAAAAAAAAATAATTTCACAAAGTACATACATTTTAATTAGAATAATTCAATATAAAAAGATATTTTTAAAACTTACTATCCTAATATTTAACTTTGCCAAACATCAAAAGAATGTCTAAATGGCCAATTTCATCCAGTTTCTAATCGTATTCATCCCACATGTGTGCCCAATTGTCCCAAAAAGTACAATCAAGCCTATAAGATCTGTATAAAAGTTACAGAAATTATTATATGTATGTATACTTTATTTATACATAACTATGTAAACGTGTTTTACTCACTCTGCATCTTCAATGACAACTATCTTGAAAAGACCACTCACTAAAGTCTCTGTTCCCAATGATGACTCTACAACCTCAGTCTCAAATGAGGCTATTACTGACAGCCCTGATTCTAAATATGACCAATTGGCTGAACTTGTTAGGAAGTTGAGTGAAAAGATTGAATCATCTTAGAAAAACCCTCAACCTTTGGAAAAGGAAATTAAACCAGCTTCCTTAAGTTCCACCAAATCTAAGGCTACATCTAAACCAAAAATGAGATGTGAATTATGTAACTATACCACACATAGCACTGATGACTGTTATAGAATCCTTTTTTGCATGATATGTAAAAAGGAAGATCACAGAACCTCTGATCATCTATCTTACACAGTCTCATAAAGTGTTGTATCCTACCACAATGCTCAGTCTCTTGACTATGCCTCAGGCTCTAAACAGATAAGGCAAAAAGCTAAAACTTTTTCACCTTGCATCCACTGTGGATTCAATGATCATCTCTTTGATGATTGTTTGATGTATCCATGTTGTGATATCTGTGGAGACCCTACTCATGACAATTCAGGACATGAAAAGGTCATTCAGTCCAGAAGAGACATCACCAAACCAACCCCACAAACTACCTCTTATTCTCCCAGATGCAAAATCTGTGGAAGCAATATTCACACCACCACTGATCATGGATCAATCTCTCAGTTCAAAAAGGCCATTAAAGCCAAACCCACCAGAAAGTGGGTTCACAAGAAAAACTAACTTAGTTTACATTTGTGCAGAGACATGTAAAATCCACTGTGGATTCAATGATCATCTCTTTGATGATTGTTTGATGTATCCATGTTGTGATATCTGTGGAGACCCTACTCATGACAGTTCAGGACATGAACATGTCATTCAGTCCAGAAGAGGCATCACCAAACCAACCCTACAAACTACCTCTTCTTCTCCCAGATGCAAAATCTACGGAAGCAATATTCACACCACCACTGATCATGGATGAATCTATCAGTTCAAAAAGGCCATTAAAGCCAAACCCACCAGAAAGTAGGTTCACAAGAAAAACTAACTCAGTTTACATTTGTGTAGAGACATGCCAGGGATCCTGTCTGGAATCTTGATAGTGGATGTTCAAGAAGCATGATTGGCGTGAAGGAATATCTGCATAAATATGTAAAAGAACCAGGAACTAAGATGGTATTTGCTGATAACTCATCTTGTCTCACTGAAGGTTATGGTTCAGTAAACTGTAGTGGAATAGTTTTTACTATAATAGCTTATGTTAATGGTCTTAAATATAAATTGATCAGTGTCAATCAACTATGTGACGCTAAATACATAGTTTAGTTTGACGATAAGCAAGACACCATCTTCAATGCAAACAAAGAAGTTGTTCTTATTGCACCAAGAAGGCAGGATGTCTATGTTTTGGATATGTCCTCACTCACTTAGAATGGAACATGCCTTTTTGCTAAATCCACTAAAACCTTCAATTGACTTTGGAACAAAAAACTTTCCCATCTGAATTTCAAAAACATAAACAGCCTGGCCAAACAAAACAAATTCATTGGCTTACCATCACTTGTGTTCTCTAAGGATAAACCCTGCCCTGCCTGTGAAAAAGGTAAACACCACAAGGCATCCTTTAAAACCAAACAAAATTCCTCTATCACCAATTGCCTGCACCTACTTCACATGGATCTTTTTGGACCCATCAGTCCAATGTCAATCGACCATGAGAAGTACACTCTGGTCAGTGTGGATGAATACTCAAGATACATTTGGGTCTATTTTCTGACCAAAAAGAGTCAGGCTGCTGAAACAATTATGTCCTTTATCAGGAAGATTGAAAACAAAAATGACATCAGGGTCAAACAAATCAGGACTGATAATGGGACTGAATTAAAAAAAAATGACCTTGAAAGTTTTTGTGATGAGAAGGGTATATCTCAAAACTTTTCCTCTCCTTACACCCCTGAACAAAATGGGGTTGTTGAAAGAAAGAACAGAGCCCTCGTTGAGGCTGCTAGAACAATGCTTAATGGGTCTGCTCTCTCCAAATACTTTTGGACTGAGGAAGTAAAAACAGCCTGCTACACACAAAACAGATCCATCATTGTTAAGAGACATAGCAAAACTCCCTATGAGTTATTTAAAGGAAGAATTCCTGACATCGCCTATTTCCATGTGTTTGGGTGTCCTGTGTTTATCCATAATCATAAGAATCATCTTGGAAAATTTGATTCAAAAGCTGAGGATGGGTACTTTCTAGGGTATTCCCTTGCCTCAAAAGCCTTCAGGGTGTTTAATACTAGGAGACAACAGACTGAGGAAACCTTCCATGTCACATTTGATGAGAGTACTAAAGCTGTCAGATTTTCTAATTCCTTAGTGGAAGAAATTGGTATTGATGACTCACCAAGATACCCTCCTGATGAGTATCATCCTTAGAATAACCTCTCAAATCAATACCAAGCTGATTCAGACATCTCATATTTCATCAATCCTCATAACTTACCTCAACCAACCATCAGGGAGTTCATAGAAACTCAACAGGTCTCCAATGAGACTAGCACCACTGAACCAATTGTTTAGAATACCACAATTCAAGCTGATCACACTGAGGTAACTAAAGATCTCAATCTTGAGGAACCTTAGGCTCCTGTATCTGAACCCACCCCACCTATACATTAGGCTTCTACAAGTTCCAACTCCTATCCTAGACCTCAGGATAGCTGGACTAAGTCTAAATCAATAGAGCTTGTTAACATCATTGGTGAGCCCACTGAAGGCATGCTTACAAGGAGCATGGCTGCTAAACTCAAAGCGGCCTCAGCCAATGTATGTCTTTATGTTGATTTTCTCTCAGAGATAGAGCCTAAAATGTTAAAGAAGCTTTTAAATATGAATTTTGGGTTCAGGCAATGAGAGATGAACTAGAACAGTTGATAGAAATGATGTCATGACCCTTGTTGAATGCCCTCAGGGTGCTTTTGTCATTGGAATGAAATGGGTCTTCAAAAATAAGACTGATGAGTCTGGTATAGTCATCAAAAACAAGGCAAGACTTGTTGCAAAAGGAAATAATCAACAAGAAGGTATTGATTATGAGGAAACCTTTGCACCAGTTGCTAGAATGGAAACCATAAGGATCTTTCTTGCATATGCAACATACATGAACTTTAAAGTATACCAAAAGGATGTAAAGAGTGCATTCTTGAATGGTAACATTAAAGAAGATGTATATGTGCAACAACCTCCTGGCTTTGAAAGCATTGAATTTCCTAACCATGTCTACAAGCTAAACAAAGCCCTCCATGGACTGAAACAAGCACCCAGGGCATGGTATAAAACTCTTTCGGCCTTCCTAATCCAAAACAAGTTTGTCAGAGGCAAAATTGACAATACATTGTTCACCTATAGGACAAAAGAGGATGTGATTTTGGTCCAAGTGTATATGGATGACATCATATTTGGCTCAATAAGCTACAAACTTTATAAACAGTTTGAAAAACTGATGACAAAGAAGTTTGAAGTGAGTATGATGGATGAACTCACTTACTTTCTTGGACTACAAATCAAACAAACTGAAAAAGGCACCTCCATCAGTCAAGAAAAGTACACTAGGAACTTACTGAAAAAGTATGACCTCAGTGACTATGCCTCAGTGAAAACTCCAATGGTACCTCCTAACAACCTAGGCGCTGACCTAGCTGGAAAACCAGTTAATCCAACTCTTTTTAGAGGTATGATTGGGTCACTGATGTATCTTCATGCATCAAGGCCTGACATTCAGTTCTCAGTCTATTTATGTGCAAGATATCAGTCTGACCCAAAAGAATCTCATCTCACTGCTCTCAAAAGAATTCTGAGGTACCTAAAAGGTACTTCCAGTCTTGGAATCTATTATCCCAAATGTTCAGGGTTTGATCTGAAAGGATACTCAGACTCTGACTATACAGGATGCAACTTGGACAGAAAAAGTACTTCAGGCTCCTGCCAATTTCTTGGAGGAAAGTTAGTCTATTGGAGTGCTAAAAAGCAACAATTAGTTGCAATGTCCTTAGCAGAAGCTGAATATGTTGCTGTTGGAGGCTGTTGTGCAAATGTGTTATGGATGAAAAGTCAGCTCAGTGACTATGGTATTCATTACAAAATGGTACCCATCTTTTGTGACAACACAAGTGCAATAGCTACTTCAAACTACCCTGTGCTTCATCAAAGAACAAAACATATTGATATCAGATATCATTTCATCAAGGATCATATCATGAAAGGTTATATTGAATTACACTTCATTCCCACTGAGTATCAGTTAGCTGATATCTTCACAAAACCTTTGGATGAACCTACTTTCACCAAATTGAAAGTAGCAATGGGCATGTTAGATATTGATAATCAGCTCACTGATTAAAATATCCTAACATGGTGTATATTCATTATCCTATCCCTGATATCTTACCTTCCTCAGTGAAACCCTTCAACATCACCAAAACCCATTCGCAGGGAGTTTCTCACATATTGGATAAACTCACTGCTCACCCTACCCAAAGATTCACACTGAATGATTTCTCATTCAGGGGGCTCATGACATTTATTGATGCAATTCAATGCATAACTAAATGCTCTAAGTATCTAGTTAGTGAATTTTCTAGGTTGGTAACTAAATCTCCTATTTAATATAGGAATATATGTCTCTGCCTTACTCGCATCCACACCTTGAGCCCCCACTTAATCACCCAATATCTCATCAGGCATTAATTGCCTCCATCACAAATAATATCTTATGATATTTTGTGATATCATGCCTGCAAAAAGTGCACCAATTTGCAGGCCCTTGCATTGTTCACCTCGACAGTTGCGAATAACTCGGGAAAATGGAGTGGTGGCATTTAATGCGGAACCCATTATTCATTTTGATTTTCAAAATTTCTAACCAATGTTATTCCTCACCCTCTATAAATACCCCTTTCAAAACATACAAAACACACACACACAAAAATTTCTTAAAGAAACTCTGCAAAATTTTCTCCATTGCAAAGTTGTGTGTAATCTTTAAAAAAAAGGCTTTTTTCGAAACATCTTCTCTTGGTTAAGAAGATTTGCAACAAGAAATCCTTTCTATTTGCAATCATCTTGATAGCAGTATCACTCATTTCATGAACAGAAAACGAGTTGGACTCAACTTGTGGATCATCTGGTGTGTGATGTTCTACCATTAAAACTTTAAATTTTTTTCTTGACCTAAAATGGCAGATGACCAAGGAATCAAGCTTGCACCTCAATGAGAAAAATTGACTCTGGCTGACGTACAATTTAGAACCAACAATGTTGTAGGCAACTTTAACTACCCAACCAATGTCCCTGCCTACAAGGCAATCATAAAGTTTTTGTATAACTGCCCTTTGAAAACCGCCTTCATCTCCACACCCTACTTTTAGTACCACAACTTCCTAAGGGAGTTTTGGGGTACTGCTCAGGCCTATGACCCGACACCCTCCACTGATGAGAACGAACTCAGGCCCCTCAAGGAGTTTCTCAGTCTTAAATGGGAAAAGAAAATTTGTCATGGATTTCAAAACGTTTTGCTCTGCAACAGGACTTGATTATAATAATGGTATTTACGTTGCACACCCTGACCCAAACAATGTTAAATCAGGGTTAGAAATATTGCTTTCGATCCAAAATATTTGGACAAGACCCCTGTCACCAAAAGCTCCTTTCCCGTGGCTTGGAAGATCCTGATCACTTTTGTGATTCAGGTTCTCGGCGGGAATCATTCATCCACTAAGCAGATGTAACAACCCGCATTTTCAGGACATTTCTCCTATTCATTATTCATCAGTTACTATTCATCGATTACTATTCACCGGTCACTATTCATCATTTTATTATTCATCATTTTCGGAGTCAGTTTGTGATTCCGAGAAGCGTTCAAAAATTTTACTATTCATGTGACACTATTCATTCCCGAAGGGGAATCACTATTCATGATCATCATTCACTATTACGTAAACTGAGTTTACGAGTCTTTAAATTCGCGTAACCAGTTAGGTTTAGCTGCGAATTCATGCATCATTCATTAATGACACTTCATATAAACTAGAGTAGTCTACACATTATCATCATCACTTGAGAACCTACACGGATATGCATTATTTCAATTTACGTATGCTTAATTTGTAATTAACGATACCACTCGGTTTTACTACTAACGTATACCCAATACTCCCGACTATGATCCTAATATATTTACATACTCATAATAATAATATAAAAATTATATTATTATTTTATCCGGTGTTTTCTAAACAATTACTATATTTTACGGTCGGAGTTTATTACTCCGTCGGTTTGCGTTATTTCAACCCAATAATTATTTTAACACCCGATTATCATCAGGAATAATATTTTAAAACTTTTACAACTTCGTCATATTTTATTTCATCGCGACATAATTTATTTTTAGTTAACTCAGTACCCGATAACACCCAATACATAACCAAAACTAACTAATACTTGCACTAGGTGGACAAGCTCATTAAATGAGCACACTTACTTCTTTCTTTTCCCCCTTTTATGGATCTTGCCCCCCTAGTCCATATATATATACTCCATTACACCACTTTTCTTCATTTTTATACTTCAAACAAACTAGCAAAATTCCTTTCTTTCTCTCTTTGGGGTGGATCGGCCATGGATCAAACACAAGAAGAAATCACTAACTTTTCAAGATCCAAGTGTTTATCAAGTTTTAATCATGATCTAGTTGGGGTTTTGTGGTAAAAACCCTAGGTTATTATACATAATCATCTTCAAATCACCTCAAATATTCAAGTAAGCTTCAAAAATACTTTTGATCTTTTCATACTTTCATTTACTTTATATTTTTATGTATTTTCAAGATATATTGATAAAACATGCAAGTATGTAAGATCCATACCACTTATTGTTTATTTTGGTTTATAAACATAGATCTACAATTTTTACTAGCAATCTCATTAGATCCACTAAGATTGGTGATGTCTAGGAACCCATGACACCCTAAGAAGGTGTATGGTAGATCAAGAGATGGTTGATTGTTGATTGATTGGTCTTGAACAAGTTACAAACTAGAAAACTCATTTTTGGCACTAATAGAAAAGTGGCTGTCCTTATTTTGAAAACGTGGCCAACTCAGTAGGTTGTGGGTAATTTTTGACCAAAGATTTAGAAAATACATTCCGAGACAAAACTATGGCTGAAAACGGGGATAAAATCCGAGTTACGACGAAAAAGATATGCTATTTTCAAGATTAACAACGAAAAGTATTTTCTGAAAAATTACTTGCTGTTGAACAGTTTTCATGGACTGTTTCGAGGCCTAAAACTTAATCTAGCCGTCCCGACTTATCAAAAATATATTAGTATGTTGTCCCACGATTCCGGGGATATAAAGAACATAGAAAACAAGCTTATAACGAAAAAGATACAAGCGTTTGAACTTAGACGATATATATATATTTTCATCAGCTTTACTATTATTATTATTTTGCCGCAAAACTGTCCTTGCGAGACACCACTTTCTCGGCTGTTTTTCTTTATGATCGGATCAGTTTGAGTCCAAGCCGTAGTTAAGTAAAATCAAGATCTTCCAGCAAGCTTTTCAAATCAATTGGCCGTTTGATCATTGGACTCGTAACGAATAAACTACGATCTCATCTATATACCCGATAAACTATATATATTTTGACAGCTTTTGCTATAAGGAAATTTTTTAAGTGTTGAACAAAATATTTTCAAGTAACAACAATGAGAGTCGATTTTCTCACCGATCAAGACCCGTATAGCCAAAAGTTAAATAACACGACTTCAAGATAATGTTACAAGCTTTTCAAAAACACCGAGTTTCATCACCAACCCTTAACGTACATCATTTCGCGACTTATTTTGCGAGGCCATTTTGGGCATATTTTTCAAGTTATGAAAATGTTATTTTTGCGGCGAAAACCTTATATTTACCGATAAAACACCAAACGAGGATCGTGGAGTACCTTTTCAACACAACTACATGAAAAGTGGTTATTAACTTAACGAGACGTCAAAAATGTATTTTTTGACGATAAGCGTTATTTCCAAAACTAACGAGTGGTATCGATAGCATACGTACTTGCATGTGTAGCATCATTTCGTTTCTTACATGAGAAACTATCATTCATATTAGGTTGCGATTAGAGATCGTGCCTCATTTCAGTGTATCCACTTTTGTCATCATAGCTATCGCACCAGGTGAGTTCATACCCCCTACTTTTGCTTGTTTTTATAACTGTTTTGGGGGAGAATACATGCTCGTTTTTAACTAAACTCGATGCTTGTTTTATTGGAATGCGAAATACTTGATTGATTATTCAAATGTACCTATGTGTATATTGGTTGCATACTTGATCATTTTCTAACATAAACAAGTGTTTTATAAATATGCAACACACTTTATGAAACTATTGCTTTTATGCAACACACTTTATGAACTATTGCTTATATGCAACACACTTTATGAAACTATTGCTTTTATGCAACACACTTTATGAACTATTGCTTTTATGCAACACACTTTATGAAACTATTGCTTTTATGCAACACACTTTATGAACTATTACTTTTATGCAACACACTTTATGAAACTATTGCTTTTATGCAACACACTTTATGAACTATTGCTTTTATGCAACACACTTTATGAAACTATTGCTTTTATGCAACACACTTTATGAACTATTGCTTTTATGCAACACACTTTATGAAACTATTGCTTTTATGCAACACACTTTATGAACTATTACTTTTATGCAACACACTTTATGAAACTATTGCTTTTATGCAACACACTTTATGAACTATTGCTTTTATGCAAACACTTTTATGGACCACACTGAAACTTATGCTTTGTTTAAACTATTACGCGGATTAGCCTAAGCCCTGTTATGTCCCAATTATGCCCATCTCATGAACCGTTAATTCCTGCTAGGAAGCTCGAATGTTATAAATAGATCTATTGGGGGTCACGCCCCCGTTCGGTTTGGCCGGATAGGCAAACGAACGTATACCATGTCGAAACACAAGTGTCTGGGATAAACACTTGCCGGGCACCTATATATGATTTCATGCTCTTTGAGCATGCACACTGTTATAGCTTCGGTTGCATGAACTTAGCGCTAGCGTAATAGACTATTTTTCTATGTGATATTATATTTGTTGTAATGATCACACACTCTACTCATGGTCCACAATCCTGATTTTACTGTAAGGTAAACTTTATTTTTATGACATTGTGAGTTACACAATGGTCACAAAACTCTCTATTGTACTCACAACACTATTGTTTTAATAAAAACTTATGAACTCACCAACCTCGTGTTGACACTCTTTAGCATGTATTTTCAGGTTTTAAGCAATGGCACGCTACTGGAGGTTTTGGCAGGGCATGGCATGGTCATAGAAGACTCTGATATTCACTTGGGGACCATTTTAAACTATTTTACGGGCCTACTTCCGCACTATATTTTAACGATGTAAATTCAATACTTTTGGTTAAATGATTTTATTCTAAATGATTGAGGTGAAAACCAGTTTTGAACTTGTGTTGTAATACCAATTGAGTTACACCCCAGCTACATGTATGCTTCCACTGGACCCGATTTTGGGGGTGTGACAGATTGGTATCAGAGCTTTGGCTATAGCGAACTAAGTGTTTTTAAAACCTAGACTATAGCTACTTCCACGAAAACATAACCCTATGACCGTCACGTGCCTGCCTGCCAAGCTGAAGCCTCATTTGTGGTTAGTTGCTGACATAGGTGATGAGATTTGTGTCTCATTATCTGATATGTT
Source organism: Artemisia argyi (assembly GCA_030686995.1). Taxonomy (NCBI): domain Eukaryota; kingdom Viridiplantae; phylum Streptophyta; class Magnoliopsida; order Asterales; family Asteraceae; genus Artemisia; species Artemisia argyi. Next base: position 167,630,481 of record CM060700.1, on the reverse strand, counting down.
ATATTCACTTATTATAGTTGATTACTATAATTGTTTTTCATATAAGCATGCTCATGTATCGTATATGTCACCACGTTTTGCTTTTCCTTGCATAGCTTCATAATTTGACCTCGAGTTTGGTCACTTGCTTTTGTCTTTCAGAACGTCTTGGTATTTGGGAAGGACATAGTCTTAGTATAACTGAGCTGAGTATTTCAAAATTCATGGAACCTCGGTGGAATATAGACTGGTCATCTATATTCAACCCGGGATAGTGAGATATAGGCTGACCACCTATGTCTGACTCAGAAATGAATTTTGCAATACTGAGAATGGTTATAATAAAATTCTGTCTGGATTGAATTCTCTACTCAATTCCCAAATGTTTCATTTACGTGTGTGTAAACACTCGTTGGCAGAACATTCATACTTTTTACCATCTTGTTAACCACCGATTGGAAGCACGCAAACCGGTCATTTCATCTCATGGACATTTACGTCTATGCACGATACACTTATATCACAGTATTTTCTTTTATCACAATCTCATTTTGTCGCAGTTGTCATAATCTTTCCCCTTCTCACCCTCATTATCATTTCCTTTCCCCATCCCCATATATAAGAAATTAGCTAACACTCTATAGACTCCGATGTCACTCATTCCTCACTACTCCCTACATTGATAAGTGGATATTATCAATAACCTCCTTAAGAAAGACTTTCCATACCATCTATAAGGAGGATCCCTCGGTACATTGAAACCATTCAAAACTCAACAGAAATCTCAGGATACCACAAAACCAATCGAACCATTATCACTGGCCTGATTGCCACAATTCCCCCATCTGGAAAGTATTGGCTTGACGGAATTACAAGATTAGTTTCGATGTGAATGCTCACTAAGCAACACTATAGAGATACATCCAACCTCCTAACCAAGACTATAGAACCTTCAGTTGAACATGTCCTCACCAATAGACTTTATTCAAACATGTTAGACACCTATGCATTTGTGCAGACATACATACCTGGCTATTTTTTATCCTCTTGATACGTTCACTTTAAATGGATTTTTCTCCAAACTACCGTTATACAAAACACTTTTCTGAGGCACTTATTTTGACAAGCAAATTCCTTTTGGTTAATCTTTCACAAAACTATTGAATGATTAGAAAATTTTAAACATCAATCTTTGGTCAACCATATTATCCACCTTATGTTGAAAATTGTCCTATCTTGCATAACTATTAAATTTTGAAACATCAAGAAATACGTTACTTTAAAAAGCCGTTTGCTTAAAGTTGTAAAGGGAAGGTTTATGAATAAAACACAAAATCTCAAAACAAACTTTGAAAATCAATCACTATATTACATCTCTTATACCTTTAGGAGTTTGTGATTCGATGACATATAACTTGGGGAAAATCTTAGTAATGGAGACTAAGCATTGTAGATGGAGAAAGATTCAATCCATGACATCCTGGGGAGGATCACAACCTTATCCTAGTCTATTATTTTCAACAACACCCTTTGACGGACTTAACCTTGTAAGTCTTTCAAAACAAGATTCATGATATCCATTTCAATTATTTCTAATAGAGGCATTTGATTCACCTCGAACTCCTAGCGATTTCATTAAGATTCCTTTGGAACCACACCACCTATTATCTTCAGACCAATGGTCAGAATTTGAGGTTGATTCAAACATAGGGAGATATGCCCAAATCGGGTGTGATTGACACTAGAAATGGTTGGACTAACCATTTGCCATAAATCAAATTCAGTTGCAACCTTAGTTACCACATGATGAGTGTCTAAATACTCATCATTTCTGTCACATTGAAGCTACAAAACATCTGAAAACATACAGATATGCTTTAAAATATATGAAATATCATGAAATTGTGTTTTTAGGTGTTACAAGTGCAAAAGGGATGAAAACTGATGAAAAACAATACATTTTACATAATTTACAGTTTCAGTCCCTGAACTTTGACAAATTGGCAAATCTAGTCCCTGGTAATTTAAAACTTGTTCAAATATCATAAAAGGTCCTTGGGATTCATAAGTTGTAAGGAAAAGTCCTTTGAAGTTAAAATTCACAAAAATTACAACTATGGTCCCTCAACTTTGGAAAAGTGTCAAAATTAGTCCCTAAGGTTTAAAAATAAGAAAATAATAAAAATAAACCTTATACTATTCCTAAATGACATATTTGGTCCTTTGTGTTACTATTTGATATTTACAGGTTTAACCCTTCAAGTTTCAGAAAATTACAATAATGGTCCCTGGAGTTTGAGGTATTGACAGAAAAGGTCCCTGGGCATTTAATATAGGAAATTATCATCTTTGGTCCTTGGGTTATTCTACATTGTCAAATAATGGTCCTTGGTGATACTTTTAGAAAGTTACAATTTGGGTCCCTCATTTTCAGAAATATTACAAAGTTGGTCCTTGTGCCTAACAATATAACAACCGGACCCTTAATAAATTAAACCCAAAACAAAACCTACCCACTCCCTAACTACCCAGCCCACTCCACATCTACCTTGGCCCAACTACAAACCAGCCCACCCCCTAATATAATATCTCCCCCGTTTCAAACAAACACTCCAAACCGCCTTCACCTCTCCACCTCACCCCTGATCCTATACCACTATCCACCTCACAACCCCAGTCACTACCCACTCCCTAACACCTCACCCCTCCACCTCACACAAGCTCCCAAGAACCATTTATACCCTTGAAATCCTCTCCACGCAACCACAGTTGTCCCAAGACCTTTTGGCGCGAAAAAGTGATTTGAAGGGTGTGGATTACTTTGACCAAATCAATGGCTACAAATTGGTGGGAAAGTCTCAATAAGCTGCAAGAAGCTCAGAAAGTCTATATAAATCACAAGAGAAGCAGTAGAATACTTTGTCAATGTCTTAGACCATTCGTAGTGTAAATTTAATTTTCATGTTATGAATCTTTAAATTCAGTCTTAAATTAATGTTGTATCATTTTTTTTAAAGTTAATGAAAGTTATTTCCAGTGTTAATTTTAGTTTCTCAGTTTGAAATCCAAATTTGCAAATTTCAAGTGAATTTGACTAGTTCACTTAAAATTGGTTACTGTTGTTATTTCTTGTTCTAATCAGTTCAATTCAGTCACTTGTTAAGCTTTTTGAAGCTTGGTAATCATTTAGTGGACCTGTAATCAGTTTTACTTAAAAATCATAAAAATAGAAGAAAATAGTGAAAAATAGAAAATCAAAAGAAGAAGAAGGAAGAAGATTGGAGCAGGTTTCATTTGGATTAAATTTGGTATTAGAGTCCTATGGGGGACACTAGGTATTGATTTGGTTCATGGTACTTTGTTTCTCAGTCACACACCATTTGTAAGTCTCAAAGCTTAATTCTTTCATATTATTATTATTGTTGTTATCTGTAGTAATTTAGTGGTCATTTAACTTCCATTTGGTATATTTAATCTATTGCAAACATAAAATCAGTATAGTTAATTTTAAAATATAGTAGTTATAGTATTAGATAGTAGTTTAAGGAGTGTTTGGTTTTATCTGTTTGGCTGTGTGGGAAGGGTGTTCATTGAACCAAACTTATGTTAACATATTGCTTAGTGCTAAAACAGATAAAGTGAACAAATTTTAGGAGGTAGTAAGCTCCAATAGTCAAAATCATCATCACATCCCTTCAACAGTTAACTGTTGAAGGTTTTGTGATCCTCAAACCCACCATCTAGCTTATAAGATATAGCTTTAGCTTAATTTAGGTTGATTATAGCTTAATATAACATATACAGTTAGTAGTGAGTGTTAGAATCTCAAATTAGTCAAACTAGCTAAGTATTACAAAAAGTCAAATATTGCTCATCTCAGTTTTTCTCAAAACTTGTAGGATTTTTATGAATTTTTATACTAGGCTTTAGAACTTAAAATTTTTAGGATTAGTAATTTACCACCTTGTCTTTAGGAATAAAAAATTTATAAAATATAGTGATCTTTCTTGTGGGCCCCACACCTAGCCAAACTAAGCTGCAGGGAGACAACCTCCCCTGTGCAGCAGACCATTCACTCACCACCACCACTTTGTGGTGGTTTTGTGACCACCTCAGTGGGACCCAGACCATAATTTTAGGTTCTTACAACCCCCCTCCTAGTAGGCTATCTATATTGACCATTGGTTTGACCTGATACTCAGTGGACCCCACCTAGACTAAGCCATGAAAATTGTCCCCTAATCTGTCTCAGTCCACAATAAGCCAATGCTTATTGTGGCTTATTGGCTTATTCAATATGCCCAAATGGCTTTTTCTTGCTTTAACTTGTTTACCTATCTTATTAGAACCAGAAATATCCTAGGTGGGTCCCACATAAGCTCATTTGAGCTTATTAGCTTGTTTGGTCAACAAAGGTCAACTGTGGAAGCAATAAGCTTCCACAGTGCTTAATAATAAGCTAGAAATTAGTTGTTTTCATTAAAGTTGCTTGTTTTCATGTATAAATTAGTTTTGTAAAATAAAAATCCAGAAAAACAATATAAAATTAAGTGATAGTTTCTATTTAATTTAATTTAATTTTAATTTTCATTTTTAGATTTTAATTAAGTAATCTGTATTTTTATATTTTTATTAATTTCCTTATATATTAAAGTAATTTAAATAATTTTATTAGATTTTTATATTGTCATTTGATATTTATTAGATTTAAAAATAGTTTTATTAATAATTAACTAATAAATAAGTTATAATTAGCATAATTAGTTTTTATATAATAACACCCATATTTTATATTTTTCCTAGCTTTTATAAGTCATAATATAATTTTAGTAATTTTTCTAGAATTTTTACTGTTCATTTAATAGTTTTTATAATTTAAATAGTTTAATTAGATATTAAATAATAAATAGAATAATAATTAGTAAACTAGTTTATAAATATATAAAATAAAGTTTTTATAATTTTTTAGGATTACTATGATGGTTAATTAGATTTATAAAAATTTTCATAATTTTCTAAGATAGTTTAATATTATTTGTAATTTGTAATAGTTTAATTAGTTTAATTATTATAAATAGTTTTTAATTAATAGAAAATCTATAAAAAGACAAAAAGATTTATTTTTATTTTTTATACTTTCTTCAAGTTCTATTTTAGGTTTAGAAAATATTTTTATAAGTTTTTAGTTAAATTTGTAGTATTTATAATTTTCTAATTAAATAGTTAAATAGTTTTTATTTAAATAATTAATAATAAATAATATAATAATCTTAAAAATAGTTTTATTTTTAGTTTAATTTTATTTTAAATTTAAGTTTATAGAATTTTCATTTTTAACCCTTGTAGTTTATTTTTCCTTAAAACTCACCTTTTTCTCAGTACGCAGTCGCGTCTGATTTTAAATTGGTGTACGTTTTAAATACCTAGGTTTCACGTAATCATTAATTTAGTTTTCCTAAGTTATTTTAAGTTGTAAAACCCTAGTTAACCACACACACACACTTTATACCCTTTCCTGTTCACGTTCACTAATCACAGATTCGTTTATAATATCACATCGCACACCTCGTTGGGACTTACGACCCGGGAAAACACTGTATTCCTCGGAAGCATTTGTTTTAGACGTTTGACTTGGTTGACCATCATCTGGTAAACTTAGTTGACTGTTTGAGGCGAATCAAAATTTGGCGCCGCTGCCGGGGAGGTTGTGCGCTTATTTTAAACGTTTTTGCGTATTAGTGAACATGAATACACGCTCATTGTATATTTACCATCTTTTACCTTTCCTATTTATTTGTTGTTTCTTAAATTTAACATAATTTAGGCTTTTATGTTTTGGAATTTGACTATGGTTTGAAATGGTATTTTAACTGTCAATATACATAATTTTTGATAATCCTAGGCTTAAGCTGTTTGACACCATGTTTATGCTGAAATAGATTTGAATCTTGACAAATTATGATCTCTGGATTGGATGAAATTAGTTTATACAGTTCTATGCTTTGAAAAGCTAAATTAGGTTTCATTTAAAGGTTGTTTGGATTTGATAGATGAACTGAGTTAAGAGTCATGTATTGTATTGTTCTTGTTTGATGTATGCTATGTATGATTAAATTGACTCAGTGAAACATTAACCAAAGAGTGTAGCATGGTAGATAGTCAAATTGACACTTGACTGTCTCATTATGAGCATCCTGAGGTTGTCTTAACCTAAAACCTTGCATATGTGTTTAAAAGTTGTTAATATTTGTTAGTTTCATGTTCTTGTAACTTAATTAGGTTTCATTTAAGGATTGTTTGGATCTAATGGTTTAACTGTGTTAGAGGTTGTGTAAGGTGTTATTCTTGTTTGATATATGCCATATATGATTATTTTGACACAGTGATAGCTTCAATTAAGTGGTGTTGCATGTTAGAAGTCAACTTGACAATTTGATCATCTCAATATGAGCACTATGATGTTGTTAGACCCTAGAATCTTGCATATTAGTTTAAATGTTGTTATTTTTTTTAAAACAAAAACAGTTCCCGAAAACATTTTAAAATTAGTTTTCAACGAACACAAAAAACCAAAAATATTTTCCTTTTTGTAGCATACAACTTGCCCAGTTTGATATACCCCTCAGTTACAACATTTGGTTGTTGGCTGTTTTGAAAACAATTTGGTAGACGTTACAAACCTAGATTCCCTTTTAAGGGGCGGAAACGCACAGTTTGTTAACTCCTCTATTGAGAACGTTTGATCGTTCAGTTGTCGGATTCCAGTTGCTGAGCTTTGTCAAGCCCAGATTCCCTTTCGAGGGGCAGTTGTTAGGATTTTTCTTTTCTCTGTATATATATATATATAAAAGATAAAAATACAAAAACATTAAAAAAAAAAAAAAAAAAAAAAATATATATATATATATACAAAAAGATTTTATGGTTGAAATCTATATGTGCTTTGATTTGCACTTAACTGTCAATTTTCCTAATCTTGATATTCCTAGGTCTAAATGTGATTAAACACCATATTTACACTAAAAAGGGGTTTACTGTGCTTAGTATAATTCCTGGAAAGAAATAGATTAGGTTTATCCAGTTCATGTATTGAAAATCTCATTTAGGTTTCATTTTTAACCGTTTCTTATTTCTTACCCCTTTCTAACACCTAAGTGTGGGGGTGTGCCCCACATTTCGTATATAGATCTAAAAAAAAAAAAAAAAAAAAAAAAAAAAAAAAAAAAAAAAAAAAAAAAACTTTGAAAATTGTAAGTACTAAAAAACAGAATAATTGTTGTTGTGTTACCCCACTTAGTTTTAAATGTTATCTTTTTACGTTCAAGGATTCGGCATAATAGCCGGGATTTTGAATATTGAGGACAATATTCATTTCTAAGTGTGGGGGGGAATTCTGGCGAATTTGATCACTTATGCCCTTTTTCCCAAAAATGGCCAAAATTTAAAATTTTTTCATTTGGTATTAGTGTTTTGCACTAAATACAACAAATGGTTATCAGTCCTCCATGTCTAACCCACAACAGGATTGGCTAATCCAGGAGCAAACGGCTCTTGGTAAAGATATCTCAAATCCGTTCATAGCTTGCAATTTGCTCAAAATTGTATGGTTCCTCAACTCCCCATTATCCTCAAAAGCTAATGAGTTGGCTAGCCCGCAAAATTATGGCTTGTGGTAAAGGCAGTGGAAAAACCATAATTGGTAATCAGCTCACCAAGATGTTGACTATTCCATCAAGAGTTGGCTAGTCCAGGAGCAAACGGCTCCTGGTAAAGACAAATCAAATCCGTTGACAGCTGGTGGTTTGCTCAAAAATCACACGGTTATCAGGTGTGCCACAGTTCTTACACCTGGCTACTCCAGAAGTGATGGCTTTTGGTAAAGAGTTCTTTGAAATCCATTAAAACTTCATAAAATATTGCTAGGGACTAGCAATAGTTTAGTGTGGGGGATTGATGAGTGTCTAAATACTCATCATTTCTGTCACATTGAAGCTACAAAACATCTGAAAACATACAGATATGCTTTAAAATATATGAAATATCATGAAATTGTGTTTTTAGGTGTTACAAGTGCAAAAGGGATGAAAACTGATGAAAAACAATACATTTTACATAATTTACAGTTTCAGTCCCTGAACTTTGACAAATTGGCAAATCTAGTCCCTGGTAATTTAAAACTTGTTCAAATATCATAAAAGGTCCTTGGGATTCATAAGTTGTAAGGAAAAGTCCTTTGAAGTTAAAATTCACAAAAATTACAACTATGGTCCCTCAACTTTGGAAAAGTGTCAAAATTAGTCCCTAAGGTTTAAAAATAAGAAAATAATAAAAATAAACCTTATACTATTCCTAAATGACATATTTGGTCCTTTGTGTTACTATTTGATATTTACAGGTTTAACCCTTCAAGTTTCAGAAAATTACAATAATGGTCCCTGGAGTTTGAGGTATTGACAGAAAAGGTCCCTGGGCATTTAATATAGGAAATTATCATCTTTGGTCCTTGGGTTATTCTACATTGTCAAATAATGGTCCTTGGTGATACTTTTAGAAAGTTACAATTTGGGTCCCTCATTTTCAGAAATATTACAAAGTTGGTCCTTGTGCCTAACAATATAACAACCGGACCCTTAATAAATTAAACCCAAAACAAAACCTACCCACTCCCTAACTACCCAGCCCACTCCACATCTACCTTGGCCCAACTACAAACCAGCCCACCCCCTAATATAATATCTCCCCCGTTTCAAACAAACACTCCAAACCGCCTTCACCTCTCCACCTCACCCCTGATCCTATACCACTATCCACCTCACAACCCCAGTCACTACCCACTCCCTAACACCTCACCCCTCCACCTCACACAAGCTCCCAAGAACCATTTATACCCTTGAAATCCTCTCCACGCAACCACAGTTGTCCCAAGACCTTTTGGCGCGAAAAAGTGATTTGAAGGGTGTGGATTACTTTGACCAAATCAATGGCTACAAATTGGTGGGAAAGTCTCAATAAGCTGCAAGAAGCTCAGAAAGTCTATATAAATCACAAGAGAAGCAGTAGAATACTTTGTCAATGTCTTAGACCATTCGTAGTGTAAATTTAATTTTCATGTTATGAATCTTTAAATTCAGTCTTAAATTAATGTTGTATCATTTTTTTTAAAGTTAATGAAAGTTATTTCCAGTGTTAATTTTAGTTTCTCAGTTTGAAATCCAAATTTGCAAATTTCAAGTGAATTTGACTAGTTCACTTAAAATTGGTTACTGTTGTTATTTCTTGTTCTAATCAGTTCAATTCAGTCACTTGTTAAGCTTTTTGAAGCTTGGTAATCATTTAGTGGACCTGTAATCAGTTTTACTTAAAAATCATAAAAATAGAAGAAAATAGTGAAAAATAGAAAATCAAAAGAAGAAGAAGGAAGAAGATTGGAGCAGGTTTCATTTGGATTAAATTTGGTATTAGAGTCCTATGGGGGACACTAGGTATTGATTTGGTTCATGGTACTTTGTTTCTCAGTCACACACCATTTGTAAGTCTCAAAGCTTAATTCTTTCATATTATTATTATTGTTGTTATCTGTAGTAATTTAGTGGTCATTTAACTTCCATTTGGTATATTTAATCTATTGCAAACATAAAATCAGTATAGTTAATTTTAAAATATAGTAGTTATAGTATTAGATAGTAGTTTAAGGAGTGTTTGGTTTTATCTGTTTGGCTGTGTGGGAAGGGTGTTCATTGAACCAAACTTATGTTAACATATTGCTTAGTGCTAAAACAGATAAAGTGAACAAATTTTAGGAGGTAGTAAGCTCCAATAGTCAAAATCATCATCACATCCCTTCAACAGTTAACTGTTGAAGGTTTTGTGATCCTCAAACCCACCATCTAGCTTATAAGATATAGCTTTAGCTTAATTTAGGTTGATTATAGCTTAATATAACATATACAGTTAGTAGTGAGTGTTAGAATCTCAAATTAGTCAAACTAGCTAAGTATTACAAAAAGTCAAATATTGCTCATCTCAGTTTTTCTCAAAACTTGTAGGATTTTTATGAATTTTTATACTAGGCTTTAGAACTTAAAATTTTTAGGATTAGTAATTTACCACCTTGTCTTTAGGAATAAAAAATTTATAAAATATAGTGATCTTTCTTGTGGGCCCCACACCTAGCCAAACTAAGCTGCAGGGAGACAACCTCCCCTGTGCAGCAGACCATTCACTCACCACCACCACTTTGTGGTGGTTTTGTGACCACCTCAGTGGGACCCAGACCATAATTTTAGGTTCTTACAACCCCCCTCCTAGTAGGCTATCTATATTGACCATTGGTTTGACCTGATACTCAGTGGACCCCACCTAGACTAAGCCATGAAAATTGTCCCCTAATCTGTCTCAGTCCACAATAAGCCAATGCTTATTGTGGCTTATTGGCTTATTCAATATGCCCAAATGGCTTTTTCTTGCTTTAACTTGTTTACCTATCTTATTAGAACCAGAAATATCCTAGGTGGGTCCCACATAAGCTCATTTGAGCTTATTAGCTTGTTTGGTCAACAAAGGTCAACTGTGGAAGCAATAAGCTTCCACAGTGCTTAATAATAAGCTAGAAATTAGTTGTTTTCATTAAAGTTGCTTGTTTTCATGTATAAATTAGTTTTGTAAAATAAAAATCCAGAAAAACAATATAAAATTAAGTGATAGTTTCTATTTAATTTAATTTAATTTTAATTTTCATTTTTAGATTTTAATTAAGTAATCTGTATTTTTATATTTTTATTAATTTCCTTATATATTAAAGTAATTTAAATAATTTTATTAGATTTTTATATTGTCATTTGATATTTATTAGATTTAAAAATAGTTTTATTAATAATTAACTAATAAATAAGTTATAATTAGCATAATTAGTTTTTATATAATAACACCCATATTTTATATTTTTCCTAGCTTTTATAAGTCATAATATAATTTTAGTAATTTTTCTAGAATTTTTACTGTTCATTTAATAGTTTTTATAATTTAAATAGTTTAATTAGATATTAAATAATAAATAGAATAATAATTAGTAAACTAGTTTATAAATATATAAAATAAAGTTTTTATAATTTTTTAGGATTACTATGATGGTTAATTAGATTTATAAAAATTTTCATAATTTTCTAAGATAGTTTAATATTATTTGTAATTTGTAATAGTTTAATTAGTTTAATTATTATAAATAGTTTTTAATTAATAGAAAATCTATAAAAAGACAAAAAGATTTATTTTTATTTTTTATACTTTCTTCAAGTTCTATTTTAGGTTTAGAAAATATTTTTATAAGTTTTTAGTTAAATTTGTAGTATTTATAATTTTCTAATTAAATAGTTAAATAGTTTTTATTTAAATAATTAATAATAAATAATATAATAATCTTAAAAATAGTTTTATTTTTAGTTTAATTTTATTTTAAATTTAAGTTTATAGAATTTTCATTTTTAACCCTTGTAGTTTATTTTTCCTTAAAACTCACCTTTTTCTCAGTACGCAGTCGCGTCTGATTTTAAATTGGTGTACGTTTTAAATACCTAGGTTTCACGTAATCATTAATTTAGTTTTCCTAAGTTATTTTAAGTTGTAAAACCCTAGTTAACCACACACACACACTTTATACCCTTTCCTGTTCACGTTCACTAATCACAGATTCGTTTATAATATCACATCGCACACCTCGTTGGGACTTACGACCCGGGAAAACACTGTATTCCTCGGAAGCATTTGTTTTAGACGTTTGACTTGGTTGACCATCATCTGGTAAACTTAGTTGACTGTTTGAGGCGAATCACCACACGAGTGTAGAAACTACACCATTTGAAGCACTCTATGGCCGAAGTGCCAACATCCATTGACGGATTGAAATTGGGAAACGCCCAACTCTCTGGTCCAGTAAGCATTCATGAACCCGATATACACTGGACCATTCAACATTTCTGACAGAGTAGGCCTGGTGGCCGTCAGACTTGAACCTTGTTAGAGCTCAATAGCTTACACGATAAGAATCATCACCTTTTCAACAATACAACTTCAGAGACCAACACAAACTGAACTTCGAGACGAAGTTCCTTTTAAGGGGGTGAGACTGTAACAACCCGCATTTTCGGGACATTTCTCCTATTCACTATTCATCAGTTACTATTCACCGGTCACTATTCATCATTTTACTATTCATCATTTTCGGAGTCAGTTTGTGATTCCGAGAAGCGTTCAAAAATTTTACTATTTATGTGACACTATTCATTCCCGAAGGGGAATCACTATTCATGATCATCATTCACTATTACGTAAACTGAGTTTACGAGTCTTTAAATTCGCGTAACCAGTTAGGTTTAGCTGCGAATTCATGCATCATTCATTAATGACACTTCATATAAACTAGAGTAGTCTACACATTATCATCATCACTTGAGAACCTACACGGATATGCATTATTTCAATTTACGTATGCTTAATTTGTAATTAACGATACCACTCAGTTTTACTACTAACGTATACCCAATACTCCCGACTATGATCCTAATATATTTACATACTCATAATAATAATATAAAAATTATATTATTATTTTATCCGGTGTTTTCTAAACAATTACTATATTTTACGGTCGGAGTTTATTACTCCGTCGGTTTGCGTTATTTCAACCCAATAATTATTTTAATACCCGATTATCATCAGGAATAATATTTTAAAACTTTTACAACTTCGTCATATTTTATTTCATCGCGTCATGATTTATTTTTAGTTAACTCAGTACCCGATAACACCCAATACATAACCAAAACTAACTAATACTTGCACTAGGTGGACAAGCTCATTAAATGAGCACACTTACTTCTTTCTTTTCCCCCTTTTATGGATCTTGCCCCCCTAGTCCATATATATATACTCCATTACACCACTTTTCTTCATTTTTATACTTCAAACAAACTAGCAAAATTCCTTTCTTTCTCTCTTTGGGGTGGATCGGCCATGGATCAAACACAAGAAGAAATCACTAACTTTTCAAGATCCAAGTGTTTATCAAGTTTTAATCATGATCTAGTTGGGGTTTTGTGGTAAAAACCCTAGGTTATTATACATAATCATCTTCAAATCACCTCAAATATTCAAGTAAGCTTCAAAAATACTTTTGATCTTTTCATACTTTCATTTACTTTATATTTTTATGTATTTTCAAGATATATTGATAAAACATGCAAGTATGTAAGATCCATACCACTTATTGTTTATTTTGGTTTATAAACATAGATCTACAATTTTTACTAGCAATCTCATTAGATCCACTAAGATTGGTGATGTCTAGGAACCCATGACACCCTAAGAAGGTGTATGGTAGATCAAGAGATGGTTGATTGTTGATTGATTGGTCTTGAACAAGTTACAAACTAGAAAACTCATTTTTGGCACTAATAGAAAAGTGGCTGTCCTTATTTTGAAAACGTGGCCAACTCAGTAGGTTGTGGGTAATTTTTGACCAAAGATTTAGAAAATACATTCCGTGACGAAACTATGGCCGAAAACGGGGATAAAATCCGAGTTACGACGAAAAAGATATGCTATTTTCAAGATTAACAACGAAAAGTATTTTCTGAAAAATTACTTGCTGTTGAACAGTTTTCATGGACTGTTTCGAGGCCTAAAACTTAATCTAGCCGTCCCGACTTATCAAAAATATATTAGTATGTTGTCCCACGATTCCGGGGATATAAAGAACATAGAAAACAAGCTTATAACGAAAAAGATACAAGCGTTTGAACTTAGACGATATATATATATTTTCATCAGCTTTACTATTATTATTTTGCCGCAAAACTGTCCTTGCGAGACACCACTTTCTCGGCTGTTTTTCTTTATGATCGGATCAGTTTGAGTCCGAGCCGTAGTTAAGTAAAATCAAGATCTTCCAGCAAGCTTTTCAAATCAATTGGCCGTTTGATCATTGGACTCGTAACGAATAAACTACGATCTCATCTATATACCCGATAAACTATATATATTTTGACAGCTTTTGCTATAAGAAAATTTTTTAAGTGTTGAACAAAATATTTTCAAGTAACAACAATGAGAGTCGATTTTCTCACCGATCAAGACCCGTATAGCCAAAAGTTAAATAACACGACTTCAAGATAATGTTACAAGCTTTTCAAAAACACCGAGTTTCATCACCAACCCTTAACGTACAACATTTCGCGACTTGTTTTGCGAGGCCATTTTGGGCATATTTTTCAAGTTATGAAAATGTTATTTTTGCGGCGAAAACCTTATATTTACCGATAAAACACCAAACGAGGATCGTGGAGTACCTTTTCAACACAACTACATGAAAAGTGGTTATTAACTTAACGAGACGTCAAAAATGTATTTTTTGACGATAAGCGTTATTTCCAAAACTAACGAGTGGTATCGATAGCATACGTACTTGCATGTGTAGCATCATTTCGTTTCTTACATGAGAAACTATCATTCATATTAGGTTGCGATTAGAGATCGTGCCTCATTTCAGTGTATCCACGTTTGTCATCATAGCTATCGCACCAGGTGAGTTCATACCCCCTACTTTTGCTTGTTTTTATAACTGTTTTGGGGGAGAATACATGCTCGTTTTTAACTAAACTCGATGCTTGTTTTATTGGAATGCGAAATACTTGATTGATTATTCAAATGTACCTATGTGTATATTGGTTGCATACTTGATCATTTTCTAACATAAACAAGTGTTTTATAAATATGCAACACACTTTATGAAACTATTGCTTTTATGCAACACACTTTATGAACTATTGCTTATATGCAACACACTTTATGAACTATTGCTTTTATGCAACACACTTTATGAAACTATTGCTTTTATGCAACACACTTTATGAAACTATTGCTTTTATGCAACACACTTTATGAAACTATTGCTTTTATGCAACACACTTTATGAAACTATTGCTTTTATGCAACACACTTTATGAACTATTACTTTTATGCAACACACTTTATGAAACTATTGCTTTTATGCAACACACTTTATGAACTATTGCTTTTATGCAAACACTTTTATGGACCACACTGAAACTTATGCTTTGTTTAAACTATTACGCAGATTAGCCTAAGCCCTGTTATGTCCCAATTATGCCCATCTCATGAACCGTTAATTCCTGCTGGGAAGCTCGAATGTTATAAACAGATCTATTGGGGGTAACGCCCCCGTTCGGTTTGGCCGGATAGGCAAACGAACGTATACCATGTCGAAACACAAGTGTCTGGGATAAACACTTGCCGGGCACCTATATATGATTTCATGCTCTTTGAGCATGCACACTGTTATAGCTTCGGTTGCATGAACTTAGCGCTAGCGTAATAGACTATTTTTCTATGTGATATTATATTTGTTGTAATGATCACACACTCTACTCATGGTCCACAATCCTGATTTTACTGTAAGGTAAACTTTATTTTTATGACATTGTGAGTTACACAATGGTCACAAACTCTCTATTGTACTCACAACACTATTGTTTTAATACAAACTTATGAACTCACCAACCTCGTGTTGACACTCTTTAGCATGTATTTTCAGGTTTTAAGCAATGGCACGCTACTGGAGGTTTTGGCAGGGCATGGCATGGTCATAGAAGACTCTGATATTCACTTGGGGACCATTTTAAACTATTTTACGGGCCTACTTCCGCACTATATTTTAACGATGTAAATTCAATACTTTTGGTTAAATGATTTTATTCTAAATGATTGAGGTGAAAACCAGTTTTGAACTTGTGTTGTAATACCAATTGAGTTACACCCCAGCTACATGTATGCTTCCGCTGGACCCGATTTTGGGGGTGTGACAGCAGATTAACTCTGTTCAGATGATGATGGCTTATTGCCTGATGTCAGGGGTCACTGTCGACATTGGAGAGATCATTTATGGTAATCTTGTAACTAAGCTAATGAATAAAACTAGGTTACACTATGTGTCATAACCTAATTTTATTACATGTACTCTTCAAAGGTTACTGGGTTGTGACTACACTCAGGATGTTCATTTAAGCTCTTTACCAGCCATCCTGAGTTCTTAAAATTTTACAAAGGACCTATCCTCAGTCTCTAACATTGAATTGACGGCCCATATGGTTGCCATAAACAACTGGAGGGACTCAGTGTACCCACCTTCCCCTCCTAAGAGGACAGGGAAGTCTCAGTCTGTGCCAAAGACCAAACCAAAGGCACAGGGCCCTGGGGCTTCAGGGACACAGGCTTCTAAGCCAAAAAGAAAACCTAAGACTGATTCAGCCACCCAAGGCCAGGCTCCACCACCCTCAGGGACAACAAAGGGCACTGACAAATCACAGTCAGGGTCCTTGGTCCACACGACTGCTCCCAAAGATCTAGAGGGAAACTTACAACCCGCTAGTAGGGAAGTGCCTTCCACCTTTCCCGTTAACATCTCTGGCACATCACAACCAGGGTCTCAGGGAGTGGCGGCACCTAAATCTTTTGGCAGGCCAGCACCAGCCTGTTGGAATGGGGGGCCTCAACATTTCACATGTTTCTGGTGATTTCACTGACACAAACCCATCAGTGGATGAAGGAACAACTGGGGACAAAGACTCAAGGGGACAGAAATCACCCACTGATACGGAACCTTCACCATGTTGATATAAATAATGCCTAAAAAATTATTAACATTTATCGATATCTCTATGTTTTGATAATCACAAAACGTAAACCAATTGAGCTAAAAAAGTATGACGTAACCAAGTATTTAGTGATAAATATTCACTTTACATCCAAATCACTTAAGGTATGAATAAACAAAGTGTTTATTACATTCTATGATCAAAGGAACATTTTTCTTAAACACTAGACTTTTTATAAATGTCACAAAACATTTTATATCTTTTATAAAATCATTTTTGGAAATAAAAGAATATGTTTAAATCATTACAAATATATGAATTCAAATTTTTAACCAAAAACAGTTAAAATTTCACTAGATAAACTTTCCCCAGAAAAAGACAAGTTTTCTGGCCGTTTTGGGAGGGCGGCCCCCTTAATAATTAAGGGAACCGGCCTCCAATTAAGGGGACCGCCCACGCTCCCAAACAGTATTTTTTCCCTTATAAATACTGGTTCATTCCACAGATTTTTCTCACCTTTTGCACTCCAAAACTTTTAGTTCTAGATCTCCATCTCTATTCTCTAAATCCTTTGATCATACATACATAAATCTTTGTTTCAAAGTGATCCAAACCTTTACCTTTCAAGTGCAAGAGAAGAATACTTCAATTCTTCAAGAGAAGAAGTTTTACAACTTGTTGTGACCTCCACATCCAAGTTGTTAGAGCATCATCCATTATATCTATTTCTTCATGTAACTAGTTGTGAATATTTGATATAAGATAGATTAGCAAGGTGTGTATATAGAGAGATTGTGTAGTAGATAGTTGTGAAGTAGAGAAGTTGGGAAATAGATAGTTGTGAAGAAGATTGTTGGGAAGTAGATAGTTGTGAAGAAGATTGTTGTGAAGTAGATAGTTGTGAAGATAGATAGGTGTGAAGAAGTAGTGTTGTGATTAAGTAGTGACTAGGTGTGAAGAAGTGGTGTAGAAGGTGTGAATAAGTTGTGACGAAGTTGTGGTGTGTATATTAGTGTGTAAGGTTTTCTCCGCCATAAGGGAGCTTGTTGACATAGTGAAGAAAACTCTCAAGTACGTGACTCGGGGAGTGGAGTAGGGCAAGGAAGGTGTCCTTGTAGCCGAACCACTATAAATGCTTTGTCTCGCGGTTTGATCTTTTCATCTCTTACTTATTATCTTGCTTATATTGTTATTACTTTCGTAGACGTATATATATATATAGT
Organism: Artemisia argyi; assembly: GCA_030686995.1. Taxonomy (NCBI): domain Eukaryota; kingdom Viridiplantae; phylum Streptophyta; class Magnoliopsida; order Asterales; family Asteraceae; genus Artemisia; species Artemisia argyi. The sequence goes on along the minus strand of CM060700.1, from coordinate 167,612,612 downwards.
TACTCATATTGTGCTGGTGTTGATTTCACTTAAAGATCAAACAAAAGTTTCATTCACAAAACAAAGTTTTTACAATCAAACTAAAAAGATAAAATACATATAATTGATCATTTCGATCAAGTATAGTTTTCATACAAAATATAATTTAGGATTACATAATAAACGTTTACTTACTTATCTCTCGTATATAGCTATAATTGTTCATATTATGCATGTGCTGATTTCACATACTTAGCTTACATTATTATTGTTGTTCATACTTAGATATAGTTGTTCATATTGTTCAAGATTTGAGTTCACATAAGATCGAATCAAAAGTTTTAAAACTAAACTAAGTTTTCATAATAAAATTAAAAAGACGTAAAACTATTCAACTCCCCCCCCCCCCCTTCTAGTTTTCCACAATTGGTACCAGAGCCAGGTCAAACAACATTTTTAAAAGATATTGTATTTTAAAACTTGTAACGATCTATGGAATCTAAAAAATATTTAGAAGGGCAATCTATGCAAAGACCACCATTATTTGAAAGTGATGGTTTTCTTTATTGGAAAAATAGATTCGAAACTTATGTGAAATCAAAAGATCTTGATCTTTGGCATGTTATTACCTTTGGTTATTTTCCCCCTATTCAATATAAGTTTGAAACTAAAAAGGATGAAATTGTATCTTTTGAAAACCAAAATGATGATTTGAAAAAGAAACTAGCAAAAAATAATGAGGCTAAAATGGTTATTTATAATGCGTTACCACGTAAAGAATATGAAAAAATATTTATGTGTAAAACCGCAAAAGAAATTTGGGATTCTTTACTAATCACTCACCAGGGTAATTGTCAAGTTAAAGATGACAAAATAGATCTTCTTGTTCAACAATATGAAAAATTTACGATTCTGGAGGAGGAATCAATAGATAATGCTTTTGCTAGATTTAACACTATTATCACAAGTTTAAAAGCACTTGATGAGAATATTTCTAGTAAGAATTTGTTTAGGAAGATACGTTAGGCAACCATATAATGAAAGGAAGTGTTTTAAATGTGGCAATCCAAATCATCTCATCGGAAAGTGTCCAATGATGTCAAGAGATTAAAATCAAAAGGCATTTATTCGAGGTGCTTGGGGTGATAGCGATGAGGACAAGAAAGAAACTACAAAATGGCTAAGACATCAAGCGAGGTACGTTCCGAAACCGAATACTTTAGTGAAGAAAATTTATCATTAGACGAAAAAGACCTAGATAGTGAATATAATAGGTTATGTAAATTAGGTCAAAAGGTTATAGCTAAAAATAAGTCACTAAAACATATTAATAATCTATTAGAAAATAAAGTATTCGAATTAAAAATTAAACTACAACATTTGGAAAAAGGAAAAGAAGTTTTTATAAAATGTAAAACATGCTTAGAGGTTAAAAATGAAAACGAAAAACTTAAAGATGAAATTTTCAAACTTGACAAGTTTAAAAATAATAGTAACCCACTTAAGAAAGTAATAAGTGTTCAAGAAACTTCGGGAGATAAAACCGGTCTAGGATTAACTTCAACTAATGTTTCAACTAGTGAAAATAAAAGTATAAAGTTTGAATGTCAATCTAGTAAACAAAAATCATTAGAATCAAATCCTAATTATATACTTACAAAAGATAGAAAAATACACATTGCGAATGATGAAAAAGTAAAAACTTTTTATAAACCATCTTTAAAGACCGAAGTAGGATCCTCTAAACCTAAATTAAGATCTAAAACTCCACCACCAAGAAAACCAAATAATCCTCATACTCGATCTAAAACACCTCAACCTAGAAGAAACAAAAATAGACAAAATTACAATAACACTAGAAATCAAACATTGAATTATCAACCAAGTTACAATCCTTGGGAAATATTACCACCATACATGCATCCTAGCCAAATGTGTCACACCCCCAAAATCGGGTCCAGCGGAAGCATACATGTAGCTGGGGTGTAACTCAATTGATATCACAACACTAGTTCAAAAATGGTTTGCACTTGAATCATTTAAAATAAGATAGTTAATCAAAATATTGAATTTACATTGTTAAAAGTAGTGCGGAAGTAAGCCCTTAAAATAGTTTAAAACGGTCCCCAAATGAATAATCAGAGTCTTCTATGACCATGCCATGCCCTGCCAAAACCTCCAGTAGCGTGCCATTGGTTAAAACCTGAAAATACATGCTAAAGTGTCAACACAATGGTTGGTGAGTTCATAGAGTCTTGTGAAAAAGAATGTAATGCATATTGATGAAGTTGCCCCAGCAAAGGCATCGTAAATCCACTCAGTTCCAAGTCCCGCCATAAGAGACTTGTAACCTGTGTGTTTACAACCCACTGCTAACATATATAGTATGAGTAAAACATGTATAAGTTCATTACAACAGTAAGCAATTAGTCGTGAGTCTACACTTCATCTCCGAAGACCTCACGTTTGTATGTATGTCTCAATGGTCATCCAACAACTTAATCTGGAGCCATTGGCAGTCTCAATGGTCATCCAGCAACTTAATCTGGAGCCACTGGAAGTTTCACAATCATGTATGTATGATTACTGGGTGCCATTTCCCAAAGTATAAAAGATTTCTGGGTGCCATTTCCCAAAGTATAAAAGTTTAAACGTTTCAAGTATCAAGTAAGTATGTGTGCATGTATCAATCATGTATGTATGAAATCAAGTATAATGCAATCAAGTATAAGTGTTTTGAGTATCTGTACAAGTAAGCAAGTAGTTGAGCATGTATCTCCCCCAAAGAGTTAAAACAAGTATAGAAAAAGTAGGGGCTATGACTCACCTGGTGCGATAGCTATGATGATAAAGTGGAAACACAGAAATGAGATTCGATCTCTAACCGCAACCTAATATGAATGTTATGAACGATCTAATTTAGATCTTGAAAATGTCCATGCACATGTTACCTATACCACTCTTAACTTGAAAAATACTTGTTATAGTCATATGAAAATATATTCTATACTTGAGAAAAATAAGTCTTAACTAGACTTGTGTAAACTTGTCGTAATATATTTATAGAAAGTTAGTGTTATATACTTCGTCTTGAAAACCTTGAAGTAACATCTAATGGTCGTAAAAATAAGCTCATAAGCATAAGTACTTCGTTAGTTATAAATTTCGACAATTTAGTAGTATTTCTAGAAAATCTAGAATTTAGTACGTAGAAGTAGTATTATTATTATTTCTAGTGAAAGCTGCCAATTATAGAGGATTTTTGCCGATATTCAAACGTGAATATCTTTGTCGTTATAAGTCCGTTTTACTTGTTCTTTATATCCATGGTTACGTCTTAGTATGTAGTAATATATTTTGGAAAGCTTGGCTCCTCCGGGTTAAGTCTAAAGTCTCTTTTTGTCCGACGAAAAACGTCCAACAGCATGTAATTTCCAGAAAAATACTTTTCGTCAATAAACTTGCAAAAATCATAACTTCTTCGTTATAAACTCTTTTTAATCCGTTCTTTCGCCTACGGATTCATTTTTGAAAGTATTTTCTAAAAATTTTGCCAAAGTTTCCTTTGTATATACTGATTTTCCAGAATTTACCAAAACGGGACAGTAGGTATATATAGTTGTTACAAACCCATTTTTCATGTTCAAAACTAGTTTCTACTTCAACCAAATCTCTTGCAAACACCACAAATCTATACTAATCCTACCATACACCTTCTTAGGGTGCCATGGGTTCCTAATGACTAGTAATCATGTTAATTTAACAAAGGAACACCTAAATCACAATCTAGGGTTTGTATGTTCAAAAAGTATACAAAAATAAAGTGGTATAACTAGTTTGTGCATGAAATTAAGCATGAATACCATAAGATACATATGTTAATTAGATAAAAACATGAAAATAATTTTGAATACTCACTTTGAAATAATAGGTGGTGAGATGATTAGAAACCTTGGATTACTTGTGTTTATGATGCAAGAATCTTGATTAGACTAACAAAATGAACAACTTTGATGCTATAACTTTTCAAAAATCATCACTTGATCATGGTGTTTGGATTTGGTCGTGGGTTTTGGGGAAGAACAAGAGAAAATGAACTTTGATTCTTAAAATTATGTATGTTAAGTGTTTTAGGTGTTTTCCCTAGATATTTATGTAATTTCAATGGCATACTTGTAATTATAGGGTCAATGTGAAGACTAATGAGGGGGGGCTGCACATGTTAGTTAAATGTGTGTGGGAAGCTTGGTAATCTAGTTCACGGAGTCGGTTTTGGTTCCGTTAATCGCAAACCGTAAAGTTTTAAATCGCGAAACGTAAATCCGGGTATCGTAAAAATATGAAATTTGAAAGAATGACTAAAATTGACAAAATACTCCATAATAAAATATAAAATGAATGGTAAGTTCCATCGGGTTGCTTAAACGCTGTAAAAACTGGAAACGCGACGCTAAAACGCGTAATTCGCGTAAAACGCTGAAATGAAAAACGTAAAATTCCAAAACTTTTAGAATTGTCGTAAAATGAGAGAAAATCATATTTTTATTGTTTATAGTGTTTTATGGACATATCGGAATGCCGGAAGGACGTTTAAACCCAAAAGTAAATCTCGGACACGACTTCGTGATTTTTGCAGAAATGATCCGACGAGCGTCAAACTCTCGGATTATCGTTAAAATAGTTCAGCTTACGAGAATATGAAATAAAAATTTTTGGTCATGAATAGTGTTTTGTGAATAGTAATAGTGAATAGTAAAAATTAATAGTAATCTGAAAACGCGAATTGTTACAAAATGTTAAATATGTTTGGATCAAACAACTTTGGACCAATGAGACAATGGGGACAAAGTGGCTAAGTTGTCAATCTTGGAAGAAGTTGGAATATCATCTACAAATGACTTCTATAAGTCAACATGGTCACTTGAAGTGCTTGAAGATATTCCATTGAAGACTAAAAGGTACGCGTTTCTTTTAAGTTCATCGGTATAATTTGTATGCTTAGATAAATGATTAGTTAGATTAATGCTTAGCTATACATATATATGTACATAATAGCTTATATTCTTATAACCTAGAAACATCATTGGTTGACTTTCCTAGGAATATGATAAAATTGTTCATTGCCGAACAACATAGAAAATGGAAATCTTCTATATCCACTATTAACAAACTCATGGTGATGAAGTGAAATGAGTTAAGTGGATCAATCGTTAATATAGAAGTAGGATTAGATCCCAGGCGTAAGAAAACTATGGATGAAACAAGGTCTCGTAGACTATGGCATTAAGTTAGATAAGCGTGCGAAAACAAAGGAACTATAGATGTTAGGTTATACCCTATTCAACACTCTCACATCTAACATATAAATTATCGTCATCACTTCCTTTAGGATCATAGGATATGTAGAAACGATAGCATGAGATAATAATAGGCTTAACCAATCCTCTTGAGCATGAGATCTTTAATAAATATCTTTTAAAATATATGATTAATGATATTTGTTGTCAAAAATCTAATATCTCTAAAAATATGCAAAAACCTCACATTTTGGAAAATCGTTTTTCAAATAACTATTCCACTTTTAAATAACATGTTTTCTCTATCAATATCCACAATTTTGTTTTGATCAAAACAAAAGATTGGGAAAATTTTCTTTACCTTTCATTAACACATTTTGAAGTAAAACCCAATCTATTTTATTCAAACAACTCTCACATCTACGTGAAAACCTACATTCAAACATTGTTAAATAATGCTAAAAACGTCTCTTTAAATCATGCATGGTGATCTCATACTTGTCATCTATATTTATATAAATGACACTTATAAGTGAAATAAATCAAATCAAGAAGACCATGGTGTCATCTATATTTATATAAATGACACTCATACTTGTCATCTATGCTAAAAACGTCCCTTTCAAACATTATTAAGACTTTGTTTGTAACAAGTCTAGAAATCCATGCTATCATAACTACCCACTTATTGCACATTGATATACATTAGGATTAATCCTCCTAGTTATGTAGTTATGAATACTTGATGTTGCTTATTGTTTCCTAGCACTTATATTTTACTTGCTTGATGAGTATGTTTGCATGCTAAATGAAATTGCTTGTTTACTTAATCTCTTTGGTTAACATGCTTTGGCTACATAATTGCCTACATAATTAATATATGCTTAATTGCCTCAAAGAGTTGGACCTGTTTGAAACCAAAAACACAACCTTTCTGCAATTCACTACCAAAAACCTAATTCTGGCAATCTGGGAATCACCAGATGGGGGGCCCCCTTAAATCATAAGGCGGCCCCCTTAATTATTAAGGGGACCGGCCATCTGATGGTCGAAGGTGTTGTTACCTTTTTAGCCCATTTCATCCTACATTTCCCAAAATTCACAAACCTGTTTTATCCTAAACCTTCTATCAAAGTTTATACATCCTTAATCCCACCAATCCTACATTATAAACACTCTTATTCCTCTCAATCTCCACTCATCTCATCATGTCCTCTCCCATTAAACCAAAACCACCAAGAAACCCGTTTGGAGAAGAAAGCCTAACTTTCATTAAAAGCCCGTCAAACCAAATGATGTTGTCGAACAACCAACACCAAATTCCTCCTATGTCTTCAACATTACATACCTAACACCTCACTCTCCTTCCTACCAATATTACATATCAACAACCTTTACTCACCCATATCCTTCTACATTACACTCAAACCTCATAATCTTTACACACTCAAACCTCTTGCTCACTCAAATGAACCCTTTCACAAACCTCATCATAATAAACAAACATCCATCCTTGTTCCAAAAAATACACCTTCATCTCACCCACATAAGCCATATGAAGAGCATGTTTGATCTCAAAACAACAATCCCAATCTCATTCCTAACACCTCACATTTTGTTCAACCTACCAATCCACCATCTAAAACATCCTCCACTCATGAAACATCCTATTCTTCCACAACTTCATTCTCATCCATTCATGATTACCCAAACTCACAAATATCTCCACCACCAAGAGTATCACCACCACTTCCTACCAACACACATGTTATCCCTATGTTGCATGTCCAATCATCCATCCCTAAATAACAACCACACTCCACCATCATCACCTTCCTCTGAACACTTGAAGTTCATTGAAGAACTCAAGGAAGCCCATGAGCTTTGTGCTCTTCTTGCTGATACGTGGGAATCGCACCAGGCTTTACCTCTCAAGGGATCTCGAGAAGCTTACAACCCCCACCAGGCAGTGTACCTGATCGTTGTAGTATAGTATAGTGACAAGTACCGGGGGATTGATCGTTCAGCTAGGAATAGTGTCGCTAGGATTAGAAAACCTAATTACTAGTGCTAAAGATGACGGAAGATTATTTTTGTGTTTTTATATTTTTTATCAAGCAAATTAAAATCTCGGGTTTGAAGGATTTGGGCGGAATTAGTTGCTAATCAACTAACCCAATACTAAGAATGCAATTAAAAGTAAAATACTAGAAATGAAAATAAACTAAATTATACTAAGGTTGTGAGCAATATGTGGAGAAAATGTGTTTACTTAGATTTCACTACTCCCTAGACATCTTTTACACGTTAATTACTTGTTATAGTTGCGTGGATGACGGATTGTATTCCTTAATACCATTCATGGGGTGGCGCACTTACTTCCCCAATCCTATGAGTGCCTACTTCACTCCTATGTCGAGCCGGCTAAGAAGCTCCTAACATGGGATCATTAGAATTTACTCATGTATTAAATACAACCAATAAAACCTAGTGCACGTCAGTTCATGTTTCCTAAGACGTTCAAGCATGTTACCATTTGGAGATCTGCCAGTTTTCTTAAGCCTAACATCGAAATCATTCATCCAATACAACCATAAACAAGTAATCAACACATAATTAACATCTAGGTTTCATTAGATCTAAGCAAACACAAGATAGATCTAGCCTAGCATGGTGGAATCAAGACAAGAACAAGATATAGACAACCAACACATAGACATATTGATTGAATTAAAAGAATACTTATCTCAATTACACTTGTAAGGTTTCAAGGGCTAAAAACCCTTGAAAAACCTGTGAAAATCGTATTAGGTTCGGCCTTAGGGTTTCTCCAAAACTTCCTCTCTTTTATGTGTAAAAAATAGAAAACTATATATAGGAAATAGGGGCTGACGGCGTCAAGACCAAATCGGTGACGCCGTCATCTCGCCGCCAAAATACTTCTCGGACTGCTTTGATCTACTTCTGACGCCGTCAAGTGTTATGTGTTTCCAGGCCGTCATGCATTTTACTCTTGACGCCCTACCTTGTGAAGCCGTCAATTCTGTACTGGGTCATCATGGAAATTACTCTTGACGTCGTCAAGATTTTCTTCTTGACATCGTCACCTACTGTTCCCAGCTTGGAAAATTGAGACTTTGCCGTTTTCTTCACTTTTATGCTCCAAAAACGTCCAAAATGCCTTCTTTTCCAGATTTCACTCCCAAAGTACCTAAAATCACAAAAGGAACGATTTAGGGCAATATTTGATCAAATAAATTCAATTCCGGGCTTAAATGACCCCCTAAAAGTGGTTCATTTTTCGCCTCATCATATACCCTTACACTTGAGATTTGCTTGTCCTCAGGCAAATGCGCTTTTATTCTACTCAAAATACAAGTTAGGGGTCATTTAACACTAATATAAAAGTAATTACAACAAATAATCGTTCCACTAAAGACCAATAGACAAGCACGGAGGTCATACACAAGCACCTCACAAATAGTGTTTAGATACTCACATCTCTCGGGTGTAATAAAGTATAAATTACAATATGGAAACGGAAGATAGCTCTCACTACCTGTCATAGCAAAATAGATTACCATAGGCTTGGGAAATGATCAAACCTCCACCACATGGCGTAAGCACCTAGGATAAACTATCAAAGAGGTCTTTTAAAGGGTTGTAACGTTAGGTGTAGGGATATGAAATACACGGTTTTGTTGGATAAAGGCAGTCTTTACTGGTGGCGAGTTAACAATCTTGGTTAATTACATGTACAATATGGCGTTGCTAAGCCAAGACTAGACTCGACTTAAGCTAATAAATGAAAAATAACAAAAACATAAAATGAACATAAAATAAAAAGGGATGGTAGTCCGTATGTTTTTTCTCTTTTCTCTTTTTCTATTTTTTTTTCTTTTTCTTGATTTTTTCAATTTTTTTTTTTTTTTTTTTTTTTTTTTGCATACACTCTTACCCTACCATCCAAAATAATACATCATATGGAATGAACATTCCCCTTACACTTGAATCTTTACATACTTTACAATGAACTATTCTAATGACTCGAATTAAGAAAATCAAAACACTTGGAGTACTTTTAAGATTAACGTACATATGGGGGTAATAAATGATGTTCTTCCCCATTACTCCATAAAATAAGTACTTTACCCATGAGTCCCAATCGTCCCAAAACAATATGTACAAGGATATGACTCGACTTAGCAACCATGTAATCAATTAGATAGTTAACTTAGGGTTTAACAAATAACAATAGTGCACTAAAGATGAGCGCATACACGGAAGGCTAAGGCGATTTGGGTGTACATTTTCACCCCCTGGGTGTTTTCAGATTTCTGTTTTCACTTTTTATTTCGTACGCTTACGTTTTATTTAAACGTGAACGTACGCGTTTTAAGTTTTAAACGTTTCTGGTTTTTCTGACTTTCCAGTATTGTTAATATAGTGTATTTAAGCTATTATCTTTCATATTCCAGTAGTGTAATCATCACAACTCACTTATATCCATTTCCATCCAAATTCACCCGATCACAAACCCGTTTCGATACCATCCACACCTCGTCGGGACATAACGACCCGGGGAAACCCTATACTTCCACGGAGATTGATTCTAGGCTGTTTGACTTTGTTGACCATTACTTGGTCAATATAAGTTAGGTGGTTTCGGCCCAATCAACTTTTGGTGCCGCTGCCGAGGGGTGTGCGCGCTATTCTAAACGGTTTTCTGATTAGTGATTTTGGAACTCATTCCATTGTACATTTATCCATCTTTGTTTATATCTTTTCATAAAAACCCAAAAATATTTTTCCTTACCCTCTATCCGTTTGATTCTACCTTCTTATACCCCTCTCATGTATAATTCTATATGACATCTCTCGATGACGATTTCTTTGAACAATGGGCCTTTCAGAGCAAAATTGAAAAACTTATGGCCTTATCAAAAATATCGAGATGTCGTAGTGATTATGATGGACCTTCGATTCCTATTCCCTCTCCGGTGAGGGAAATGAATCAAGAAACCGAGGTGACAAAGGACCATGTACTTCCCTCTGACGATGGAAGTGCTAAATACGTCCAACCTACGGTTGTCCAAGAATCTAAGCTCACAATTGCTCCTAAACCTTCAAGAATTGATCCTAACCTTTCACGGTTTACGGTCAAAAGTTTGTCAAGCAAACGTGCTGAGCTTAGGGCAGAAACTGAAAAGAACGACTTTCCTAACCTTCACGTTTATCAAGAACCAAAACCCGAGACCATAACAGAAGTGGTGGAAATTGCTAGCTCTAAGAGCACACCACTTGTCCCACCTCCAGATTTTGTTCCTTGTGTCGGTTGTGATGAGCCGCTTTTCGGTTTTCCATGTCGTTGGTGTAGATGTGTGCAATGTGGTAATGATATTCAAAACGGGAGTTGTTTGTTTTGTGGGTCGAGTAATTCATTTGCTTATGATCCTAATCAAAACTCATTCAACGACTCTTCAAATTTTTTCGATTACCCATCGCATTCATACGAGCAAGAATCATATTACCCAAATTTCAATGATGCTTCGTATCAAAATACACCAATCCAAACTCAACAGTTTTACTGTTGTGAGTACTGTGGAGGTCCTCACTTTAGCTCGGATTGTCAAACAAGGAATCCAATTCCTTGTAACAATTACGACTATTCGTTTTCAGACCCACCTCCACAGCACCAAATGATTCACACAACTCCTTCTGCTACTGACATTATAGTAGAGGTTCTTGAGATATTGAAAGAACTTAAGGAGTTGGGTACCACAACACTTCATAATGCACCCAGTGTTTCTTGTGTGAATTGTGGGGGTCCTCATGATGATTACCAATGTCAACCTTCCGGTTTTGACAAATCCCCACCCCCGCAATTTTCATTTACTCTAAATTCACATGAGAAATGCATGGCTAAAATATTGACGGAAGAGCAGGTTGCTAAAATTGATTCCATTGATGATTTTGAAAAAGCTGTGAGGGAATCATATGCAAAAGAAAAAGCAGCCAAATCTAGCTCTTTGTTCCATTTTATTCCTGATGACGATGATGATGAGGATTCTATCCAAATGAAAGAATATTACAAAGCTTCATCCAGTTCATCAGTTGTGATTCCTTCCGTGGAAGTACAGGGAGATAAGAGTATGCAAGAATTGCTAGCAGAAGAACACATGAAAAATATAGAATCTATGTGTGCTAGTCTTTCTTATCTCCCTCAGTCTGCTGTTATCACACCAGAAGTTCACACTCACTCTCTGATCATGGGGGATGAGCATCTTAGCACTATTCCTAATAAGGAATCGGACGAATTAATAAAGTCTAGTGTTGAGATCCTTGTCCCAATCCCGAGAGAGTCACAGGGGACTTCTGACCATATGTGTGATATTCCTCCTCCTCTATTCTTCCCATCTAATCATGATGAGATGCTCTCCGATTCTACTGATGACAATTCGTTATCTTGTGAGGACATCGTTTATATGGAAGAATTACCTTCTGAGCTAGTCGGCTTAGAAGAAGAGAATGGCGAGATTGACACTGAAATCAAGGATGAAGCACTTCGTGCAACATTATTGAATGTCGATCTCCTTATTTCTAAAATCGAGGCTTTCAAAATGAAACCTATTTCATCTCCTATCCCCATAAAGGATAGTGACATTGTCTCCGATGATCCTATTCCGGAGTTTGAAGCCTTTACCTTTGATCATATGGGAGAGAAGATTAGTGACAGTACCACTTCTCATTCTCAAATTTCTCTCCCCGATTATGATTCATTCACCTTTGAGGAGTTCTCTGGTGAACTCACTCATACCATATCTCCATCGGAGTATGATAACTTTCACTTTGATCTAGACAAAGTTAATCTTTGTTTTCCGGAGGGAAATATTCTCAACCTTGAGAATTTGATTGATATCAAAATCCCAACCCTCCCACCCATAATCTGTCTAGATCATATGAGCTTTACTGATGAGATTCATGATACACCAATCATGAATTCTCTTTCTGATGATGATGAATCAATCTTGATTGTCATCAAGATCTTTCTTCCCTTCTTCACCTACAGGGTGACTTCTCCTGTTCTTCACTCCATCGGGAGTGAGGACACTATCTTTGATCCCGGCATTATCATGTATCATTATCTTGAGCCGGATACTTATCTCATCGGTGTGGAACTTTCACGTGCTTCAAATGTTTGTCCAAACATCTTGAATGAAAGTCCGATTGAGATTGTTTCTTCCACATCATGCTTCCCCAATGACAAATGAATTAGGGGTCGAGTCAAGCTAGCGACTCGGGAAACAAAAACAGTAGCATGCTTATAGGGTTTTCACCCTAAGTGTGGGGGAGTCCTCCATGCTATGGTTACAAATAGAGTGAAAAACAAAATGCTGTTTTCCACGCTTAGCTTGTAATGTTGCCCTTTTACGTTCAAAATGTCGGCATAATAGCCGGGATTTTGAATATTGAGGACAATATTCATGCTTAGTGTGGGGGGGTATTCGCTATTCTAGCGAATTTTATCACATTTTACTATATAATACCCCCGTTTTTGCCAAAATTTCAAAAATTTTTAAAAAAAATTTCACTGGTGCTTCAAAATTTGTGTGGTAATCAGTCTGCCTTGTCTAACTGACAAAAGGGATTGGCTAGTCCAGGAGCAAACGGCTCTTGGTAAAGACATCTCAAATCCATTTATGGCTTGCAATTTGCCCAAAATTGTATGGTTCCTCAACTCCCCAAAAACAAATGAGTTGGCTAGCCCGCAAGATTATGGCTTGTGGTAAAGGCCGTGGAAAATCCATAATTGGTAATCAGCTCACCAAGATGTTGACTATTCCATCAAGAGCTGGCTAGTCCAGAAGCAAACGGCTTTTGGTAAAGACTAATCAAATCCGTTGACAGCTGGTGGTTTGCTCAAAATCACACGGTTATCAGGTGTGCCACAGTTCTTACACCTGGCTACTCCAGAAGTGATGGCTTTTGGTAAAGAGTTTCAAATCCATTAAATTTTCTCAAAATATTGCTAGGGACTAGCAATAGTTTAGTGTGGGGGATTGATGAGTGTGTAAATACTCATCATTTTTGTCTTATATGAACTGCCAAAACGTCCAAAAACACTCAGTAATGCATCAAAAAACTAAAAATATTCCAAAATTGTGTTTTATACGTTTTATATGCAAAATGTTTAAAAACAAATAAAAAACGAACAAAGTTTGCATAATTGGCAGTTTCAGTCCCTCAAGTTTCAAAAAATTGACAAAACTAGTCCCTGACGTTTTAAAACGAAAGAAAAGTCAACCCAAAGTTTTTAAAAGTAAAAATTATCAAATTTAGACTTTGGGTAAAAAGTTTGAGAAAATTACATGTTTGGTCCCTAAAAATCCAAATTGGCATAAAAGGTCCCTAGAGTTTCAGAAAATGACAGATTCAGTCCCTGGTGGGATAATTTTGAAAGAAAAATCATTTTTGGCCCTTGGAAAATCAAAATGTATCAAAAATGGTCCTTAGGTAAAATATTTGTGGAAATTACATGTTTGGTCCCCGAAGTTTGGCAACTTGTCACATTTGGTCCCCGGGAATTTTAAAAAGTGGAAAATAAAATTCAAAGACCCTTGTAACATTGAAGTATGGCAAGAATAACCCTTGGGATTATAATTTTGAAAAGGGCATTTTCAGTCCTTCATGTTTTCGATAATTACAATTTGGTCCTTGTGGTTTTCAAGCTTAAATAACCAAACAAACCTTTAAATTACTACAAACCAAATAAGCCTGATCCATAACACCCCACCAAGCCCATCACACAACCAGCCCAAATCCAAAAACCCCTCACCCCGTTTTTAATACCACCCAGTCAACCCTCACCCTTGACCTCCACATCATCACCACCCCCACTCACTCCCTGCTACAAACCAAACTGCCTCCATCATCACCCCTACTTCTCCACCCCTGCCAACACTCCACCTCTGCCAAACCCTATACCCTTATCCCTCCAAACACTAAAAACCAAATCCCACCCCCTAGCCATTATTTAACTGCAAATGGCTAAAAATCCATTTCCCGCCAAAACTGTTGAAGGGTCAGGATCACTCAAATGCCATCCAATGGCATAGATTGTTGCTGGGAAACACTCATAGGGTCCCACTAAACCCTAAAAGATCCCTATAAGAAGGAAGAGTAGCAGTAAGGAAGGGAGTCAGTTTTTAGTGTAGTTTAGCTTATTTAAATTCATGTCGAAATAATTGTAATTTGTATTTTTCCAATCAAACTTAACATTGTAATCTGTTCCTCTTTGATTAATATAAGTTTTTAGTTCAAATAATTCCAGTTTCAATTCAAGTTTCAGTTTCCTCAAAAATACAAAAATAAGAAAAAAAATAAAAACAAAATGAAAATGGAAGAAGAGAAAGGAATGAAGAAGAATGATGTGGGTTAGTGACCTTGAGGAAGGTCTATAGGGGGTGTTTAAGATCAGGGTATTGGGTTCTCAGCTTGGATGCTTGTAAGATTTTTGACTTTTCCTTTTTTGTGCACTAATCTATCTTAGTTCATTATAGTTGTTATTGGATGTTTAATTTAGTTCAAGTATGCTTATTTATGTTAGTGTAATCTCAGGTAATGATTTCATAGATTACTTTCTCATTTTGCAATTTTAATTTGTCAATTCAGTTTCATTAGGAGTGTTTGGAATTGCTTCTATATCATGATATTGTGGGTATTGTTAGTGCAAAACAGCTTGAAACTAAGTCTCAGTACCTATCTAGCCCAATTTAACTCTTATTTGGTGGTTTCAAACCAAACAAGTCAAAAGTCTCTTTTAATAGCCCTTACTGCATGACTGCTTGAATTTTGAGATAGCATACCCATCATTCAGTCCCTAAACTTGTTACTTTTACACAAATTAACTTCATTTCAATCTAACATATCATTTTCAGTAAAGTTTCATCATTTGAATCTCACAAAAGTCAACTTTGAACAAAAACTTGAAAAGTCAAGGATTTGCATACTCAGATTTTTGGACAAATTTCAAACCAACCTCTAGGTTTCTTTAGTAAATGAAAATACAAGATTTCTGTTGTTTTGAATTCCTTGTTAGCTTGTTTATCAATAGCAAAAAGAAAACTAGATTTTGAAAAAGATTTGGGCATGGAAAAATGGATTGGAAGTTGGTGGTTTGACTGAGTAATTCCCCTGCACCCAGCATTTGTGCAAATTGACCCAATTTCCATTGGCCATAGGTTGCCTAGTTCTGGGTGGTTTGATGTGTTCTTTTCTGATTTAGAAAGCTAAATAGGTAGGTGTTTAAACTTGTGCTTCAGTTCCCCCCCAACTGCTCATTTAAAGTGCTTATTTTGCCCTTGATTAGGCTCTTATTGAACTGCTACTACTGTTGTTTCACTCAGTCAACTGAGTTAGTTGAATTTTTTGTCCTTGTTTAATCCTTTTCTTTGATCCTGAGTTATTGCTTGTTGTTGTATGTATTGTTGTTATTGAATGGGTAAAAGCTTGTTTAAGCTGATTAGCTTTTGTGGTGATTTGCATAAGTTGCTGAGTCTCAAGGTTCACCTTGGACTCCATTTCTGACCTTCAGTTCTTTAAGCCCTTAGCTAACTTGTTAGTTGACCCTACAAGCTATAACTTGGTTCAATTGAAAGCCTACCACCCCTACTTCTTGGATTAAGCATTGCTTTTGTCCCCTAATCACCCAGGTGGGCCCCACAGAGGGCTGCAAAGTGCCTCTTGGCCTGTTTGGCTGTTTGCTTTTGGCATTTTTGGATTTGCTCATTAGCTTATTTTAGCTATTCAGTGTGTCCCCTTGTTTGTTTTAGCTCATTTCCAGTATACATAAGTTGCTCATAGCTAATTTTCCAGCTTGTGTGCACTGAGTAGCTTGTTTCAAGCTTATTCAAGCTTAAATCTCATTTTCAAAGGTAAAAAGCTCACTGTTGAGTTTTTAGTTCACACATAGCTTATTTTTGAGTTCCATAAAGTTCACCTTCACAAAAGTCTCTCAATTTCAGTAGCTTAATAGATTGGGAAAAGAAAAATCCAGAAAAAACAAAGTAATTTTAAGTGATAGTTTCTATTTAATTTTATTTTTCATTTTTATATTTTTATTAAGTACTTAGCTATTTTATATTTTTATTAAATTCCTCATATATTAAAGTATTTATAATAAATTTTTCAGATTTTTATTTTATCATTTAGTATTTATTAGAATTAATCTTAGTTTTATTAATAATTAATTAATAATTAGATTTAAATAGCATAATTAGTTTTTATTAAGTAAAACCTAGTTTTTATATTTTTCCTAGCTTTTATATGTTATAAAATAATTTTAGAAATTTTATTAAAATTTTTACTGTTCATTTAGTATTTTTCTTAATTTAAAATAGTTAAGTAGATAATTAGTAATTAATTAATATAAAAATCACAAAAAGACAAAAATACTTATTTTTAATTTTAAAATTAGTTTTTAGTTATTTTATAATTTTAGAAATTTTATTTTCATTTTTCTAGTGCTTAATTAATATTATATTGTATTTAAGTATTTTAATTATTAATAATTAGTAATTAGTATTTAATTAATATTAAATAATTAATTAGGGTTAAAATTTATTTTAATTTTCTAAAAATTTTCTTTTACCCTTAGGTTTGTAAAAAAGTCATTTTCACTCCCTGGGTGTTTTCAGATTTCCGTTTTCACTTTTTATTTCGTACGCTTACGTTTTATTTAAACGTGAACGTACGCGTTTTAAGTTTTAAACGTTTCTGGTTTTTCTGACTTTCCAGTATTGTTAATATAATGTATTTAAGCTATTATCTTTCATATTCCAGTAGTGTAATCATCACAACTCACTTATATCCATTTCCATCCAAATTCACCCGATCACAAACCCGTTTCGATACCATCCACACCTCGTCGGGACATAACGACCCGGGGAAACCCTATACTTCCACGGAGATTGATTCTAGGCTGTTTGACTTTGTTGACCATTACTTGGTCAATATAAGTTAGGTGGTTTAGGCCCAATCAGATATCTACCTCCTATATAATACAAGGTTGTCCTATTTTTTCTCCCCCAAAATTCTTAATCAATTGACATGTGGAAACCCTTGATTTTTAATAGCCGTTGATTTCCTAAGTCTGATTTTTGGCGGAACACACTAAGTCACGACTCATTCCATTATTCCCATTGAAAATTCAAAACACACACACAATGAAATCCTCTCATATCATCTTCTACAAACCCTAACCACCAAAAATTCATAACGATGGATTCTTAATATGTATCCATTATCTTATTTGTTTCAATCGATTTAATTATAGATATGATTTCAATCCATTATTTTCTTTGTTACAATGATTTAACAAATACGGATATGAGAACAACCAAAACCTAAACGGTTTAATTGATATACTGGGAACCCTCCCATGTGTATTAACGAGATGGATTGTTGTCTCAAATCATTTGGTATGTTTATCCCTAAAATGAAATTTACATGTTCATCTCTAAAATTGTATATTGAAATCATTTGATGTTTCGTTAATTCATGTTAAGATGATTTACATGTGACTAATTGTCAATTCTATACAATAGCTTCCTGTTATGAGTAATTTAGCTTATGCTGTTCATCCCCATATATTCAGCTTATGATGTTCATCCCAAAGTTCAACTTACAAGTGTAGTAGATTCACATTAAATTAAGTCTATGTTAATCCAAATATTGTGTTTAGTTTAAGTTGCCTATGAAACATGTTAATTTGGTCGTTTTATTTTATCTGTATTTGATAAAAAAAATCATTTGATGTTTGGTTAATTCATATTAAGATGATTTACATGTGACTAATTGCCAATTTTATACAATAGCTTCCTGTTATGAGTAATTTAGCTTATGATGTTCATCCCCATATATTCAGCTTATGAGGTTCATCCCAAATTTCAACTTACAAGTGGAGTAGATTCACATTAAATTAAGTCTATGTTCATCCAAATATTGTGTTTAGTTTAACTTGCTTATGAATATGTTAATTTGGTCGTTTTATTTTATTTGTATTTGATCAAAAAAAAATATGGTTTCATGGAATAGTCCCTGTTTAGCAACTCTTTTTGATCTTTGTTTCCATCACATTCATGTTTTCATTCATGTTAGTTCAAATAAATACAACATTTTATTTTAAATAATTGATAATTGATATTCTCCCAATGTTTTAGGAAAGTTTGAAAAATATTTTCATAATTGAGAAAATGTTTCAAAACAGAATTATAGCATTTATATGATTTAAATGTGAATAATAAATAAAAGGATTTGCTTAACTACCATCCTGATTTTTTGCTACAAAATTTAGATTTTGAATTTTTGCCTTACTGGAATGCAGAGATTTTCTGCATTTAACCTAATTTCTACCACTATATATTTATGTGCATCCCAATCAACTTCTTATTCATCTCATATCATTTCTTCTTAAGAAACCAACTAAAGGTATTTGAAATGCCATGCCCCTAATCTATCATTTATAAGTTTGTTTTCCTCTTTGTTTTTACTTACAAATATGTCTATATGGTTTAACACTAATGGTTTATCATCTATAGGCAAAAGATGGCAGATCAAGCTATTACTGCTTTGTGTGACGTAGACCCTATGCTCGATGATGCCAAAATTTTGGTGAGGGTGGTATGTGTATGGAAGGCTCATCCTATCACTAGGCCGAATGAAGTATGGAGTTTAGAAGTACTATTCCAAGATGAACAGGTTATTAACATACTCTATTTATTAAAAGTTAAACATATCTTTTGCACAACTAATTTAATTCGTATTTCAGGGTAACCGTATGCAAGATTCTATTAAGAAGACAGATATGAACAAGTTCCAAGCTATTTTGGATGAAGGGTCTTGCTACAAAGTGGGAAGCTTTGGTGTTGGAGAAAACGGAGGGAAGTTCCCACTGCTCAGTCACCGTTACAAGATCGGCTTCTATAAGAACATCTCTGTGCCAAGAGTGGCTCCCTTTGACCAGAATACCCGTAGCTTTCGATTTGAACCCTTTCAGAACTTTACGAGAAGGCATTTCACGGAGACTGATATTGTTGGTAATAGTTATTTCTTTGAAATACTTTTAATTTTCTTATGTATAGATTAGTTAACTTTCCTTATAAGTAGTTTCTTGCACCAGTATTCACAATCTCATACATATATCAATTTTGATAATCTCTTACTTACATATAAATATGAACGCGCAGACGTGATTGGTACTATCATATCCATATCTGAACCAATCCCCTATGAAAGTTATGGTGCTCAAAAAACAAGAAGGATTGTCACCTTGGAAGATGTTGAGTACGAAATATTAATTTTTTTACTCTTTTGTATTAAGATATACTCTTATATATATAGTTACTAAATACTAATTTTGATACAAATACTACAGTGGGTTGACATTGGATTGTTGTTTCTTTGACGGTTGGGTTGATCGATTCAACAGTTTGGCACAACAATTGAATTCAATGAAAAATGTTGTAATGATTCTTCAGATTGGAAAAGTGAAATACTTTAATGGTAAGATTATAGTCTCTAAAGTATGGATGTTTAGATTTATCTTTTTTCTAAATACTGTAATAATTGTGCTATTATCCTAATGCAGGTAAATCGTCGGTAAGCAATGGGGCATTTGCAACTAAGCTTTATCTAAATGATAACATTCCAGAGATTAATACTTTCAGAAAGATGTAAGTTCTTCATATACTCAACTAATATTTACAAAATAACCTATAACATTGAATTACAATAATATGTTGTATAGGTACCAAGAAATGGATGGATACGTCAAGAAAAATATTGTGTTGAATATTTTTTCTCCATCCAAAAAGGAAATCACTGCAGATGAGTTTTTTGAAAATGCTGTTAGGAAAATGGTTGGATCTATTCGTGAATCTGAATACGTATGTTTATTTATTATTTTTTTTCCACTTAAAATATTTTTTCATAGTGTCAAGTTTTTTTATTTTTTCCTTGTGTTCTTCAATTTGATCATTATACAGCAATTTGAGTGCATTGTGTACGCAAAGATCCACAAAGTACACCGAGAACATGGCTGGTGGTATCTCGCCTGTAAGAAATGTGGGTGTATTGCCAAAGAGCCAGAAGAACATGGTAAGACATCGTCAAAAAAGAAACCTAAAACTAAGGTGTGGTTCTGCAAATAGCACAAAGAAATCACTAATGTTGGCCCAAGGTAACGTTTATTTGCTATTGTACTATTACTATAACTCACGTACATATTGAGCTTTAATTTACATACTTATATTCCTGCAATTGTATGCTGAAATTTAGATACAAAGTAATTGTACGTGTCATTTATGACACTGGCTCGGCATCTCTTTTGTGGTATGAAGATATTATTACTAAGCTGATTCATATCCCATGTCATAAGCTCAAGGCTAAGTATGGAGAGCAGGCTGATGATATATTTCCTGATGAATTGGCTCCCATAGTTGGGAGGAAATTGTTGTTTCGCTTTTTATATTCGTCCTATAATATAAACAACAACAATCATGTTTATCAAGTCAAAATGGTCTCAGCTGATGAAAGTATGATAAAAATCTTTAAGCATGGATTCATCAATGAGGTACGCAAATAAAACATTATGAATATAATGTATTTGTTTCATTTATTCAACTTTTTTTTATGTATAATCATTATTGCATTTTGTCATCACAGGATAATGAAGGAGAAATCCAGACACCAATCACCCCTGTTGTTACCACAACCAAAGTAAATTCCCTTGATAACATTCCTTTCAACATTGAAACAACTCCAGAAGTTACAAAGGGAGTGCATAAAGATGGTGGTTCGGGTAGCAGTTCTAGAAAAGTGAAGCGTGATGTGATTGATTTGGATGATGTCATGCAGAAAGATAAAGGTTCAAAGAAATTGAAGAATACTGAGGAGGTGGAAGTGGTCAATGAAGAGGATGACTGAGTATCATTCTCCTACACATATCAACATCCCAAATTTCAAACTTTTTTGTTCTTTCCTTTGGTTTATGTTTCTTTATAGACTATGTTTTCAGTTTTTCATTATCTTTTGGTTGATTCTCAGACATTTTTGTTTTGTTTTGTGATTGTATCACAAAAAATAATTTCATGCTATGGTTTAATAAAACTTGGATGTTGAAATATATTATGTCTTATTTAATTTTTTTTATTAAATCCGTTTTATTTTTTTATTTCATGGTACATTGTAGCAATCTATTACCATTTAAAAGATGTTATGTGCCATTTTTAAATAATTCTACCAGATTAATATTAACTTTCAATTTGAACAACCACATTAAAAAAAGAAACTTCAATGTTATTTCAGCCTCATTTTCAAACCACATAATTTGTACACTTTTAAAAATGTCTTCATGTTAAACATTAATTACAATGTAAAAATGTTTTAATTGTGTGGGAATACATTAAAAATAATTCTTGGTACTGTAATCTAAAACATAAGTTCATGTCTTTTCAGTTGCCTAATCTTACTCTTTATATTCATCTTGATGTAAGTTTTTTTCCACATTTCAAAACAAGCAAAATATTTTCGTATACTTTTTGGTATTGCAATTCGAGATTTGTTTTTGATAACTATGTCTTCCCCCAACAAAAAGATCAAGGAATGAAGCACATTTGGATAACACCGAAGAAAAACATTCGGAGTGAGCTTACTCATTATAATTTTTACATGTTGATTGTATATTTGTTACATTATATGTATACTAACTGCTACTATATTTGTATCATAGCAAAAAACAATGTGTTCAGAAGGAGGCTGACAAAATACCGGAACCAATTAAAGGTATTATTTGTTCTTAAACTTCCAATATACATTACTTACTAAAGTTTACATTTGTTAGTAAAAGAGACACAATTTGTCATGTGTTTTTTTAACTCTCATTTATGTATGTAACAGGAGTTGAATCCAACAACCTTCAAGTGGCATATGTATGGGAACCTGATGAGTGGTATTATGAAGCAGAGTGGGAGGCTTATAAAGCTGATCTTGCTGATAAGAAGGAACGACAAAAACTGGAAGCTGAAAATGAGAAAGAAGCACAACGAAAAATGCGTTTGCTATTGGCTAAAGATCATGAGAGGCAACTTTCTTCGATGCCGCGTATGAATTTATTTGAAGATGACAGTCATGATGATTGGGAAAACGTTACTGATGATGAAGAGGATGGAAGTTATGATTATGACAATGCACATCTTTATTTTGCTTCCAAGCCGGATCCAAAGTTTAACTTCTAAGTTGTTATGATTTATAAGTTCATCATGCCTTTTAAATTTTACACAATTGTAATGCAAATTTTAACTTTATTATGTTTTTAAGTTTTAATTCCAATATCAATTCAGTTATCCCATATTACTTGCAATTTATAATTTCGTATAATCAAATTCAATAACACACCAATATTCCTTCTAAAACCATTTCATATTAAATTTTAACAAACCTTATAATAGTTTTTTTTTTTAATATACTCACTACAAATCTACAAAATAATTATACTTTAGTAAGCAAAACAGATTTATATTACTATAACATAAAATCCGAAATGTCTCTAACTAATTATGAATCTCAAATTGATATGTCATTATGATCATAATATATTTTTTAATTTTATGAAATCAAATCTTTAGTGATATTCATATCCATTTAAATTATAAACCATATCAACTCCTAAAATATATGACTCAAATGGTTACATCTACTACTATATATACACCATTTGACACACACATCACAAAAGTATACAATTCTCAAGTTTTGTTTATCAACAATGTCTTCACCTCCAAAACAATCCGATACTAATGCATCCAGTTCTTCTATCACAAAACCACACAATAAAGATGAAGAAATACTTATGTTTCAAGGTCCACCAAAAAAAAATCCTACGGTTAAACCGACCGGTGCTAAGCATGATCCTGAAGGTATTATATACTTATCGTGTTATATAAAACCAATATTTATAAAGATGTATTTTGGGATTCTTATATTTATAATGAACATATTTTTTTATAACTTTAACAGACAGGTATGTTTGTTGGAATAGAGTTTGGCACAAGATTAAGAAGAGTCATGTTCTTAATGCTGATTGGAAAAACATGATGTCACAACTCACCATTTCAGGTCATTTCAGGTCATTTCCCGAACTTTGGAAAAACACTATTCATCAAACACTATTCATCAAAACACTATTCATCGTTTTACTATTCATCGTTTTCGAGGTCAGTTTGATATTCTGAGAAACTTTTGGGAAATTTACTATTCACCGAACACTATTCATTTCCGGAAAAGTTTTCACTATTCACTTGCATTACTCATTTCATCGTAAATTTAGTTTACGGGTATTCAAATTCGCGTAACCGGATTGGTTTAGGTGCGAATTCATTTCATTAGTGTTAAGAACACTGCATACGGACTGGAGATAGTCTGCATATCATCATAACAGCATTTTCATGTTATACCACTCTCAGGATTTTCAAATTTCTATATTCAGTACATTTAACGTTTTTACATATAAGTATTTATAGTAAACGTTAACACCCGGTTTATACACGACGAATATATCTAAATATTCCCACAATGGTCCCGACATATTTTTATATCCATTTTAACATCATAAAAGTTATAACATTCAGTTACCCAGTATTTTGGAAATTTATTTTATTTATAACGTACGCGTATGAATATAACGACGGTTTTCGTTAAAACTAAACAATAATCACCCGATCACTCAGTAAATGTACCCAACATATTTTTAACATATTTTCAACATTATTATGACTTTATTTCATCCCGGTAAACTTCGTGAACATTTATTTCTAATAAAACCGGTACCCGATTGTAACTAAAAACACAAACTAGCACATAATTCATACAAGGTTTTCTAATTAAATCAAAAGCACCCTACCCCCCCTTCTACCCTTGAAAAACCGGACCATGTAACACCCCTTTTAACCTTGGGCATTAACTTGCCCATTTTATACTAATAAACACATAAAAACCTTACTTTACCAAATTTCCTAAATCATAATCACACTTTTTTAGCTAAGAACAAATTTCATCTCATCTTCTCCATCTTCCCTTGCAAACCCACGACCAAACCACCATAATTAGCTCAAGTGATCATTTTTCATAAGTTAAAACACAAAACTTGTTCCTTTTACATGCCTAATCAAGAATCAAGCAACAAAAACACAAGAACATCAAGCATAATCATCCTATAATCATCTCATTTTATCAAGTAAGTTTTCATCTTTATTTTTTCATGGATCATCCTATTTTTACATGTATTACATAAGTATCATGCTAAAAACCATGTACAAGTAACTATACCACACTTTATTTTGGCTAAAAAGAAACATACAAACCCTAACTTTTTAGTTATGAATCCCCTTGCTATAATAACTTGGTTAGGAGTCCATGGCACCCTAAGAAGGTGTATGGTAGGATTAGATTAGCTATGTGGTGATTACAAGAGGTTTGGTGATGGTAGAAATTAGTTTTAAACCTTGAAAACTTGATTTGGAACCTATTTTAGACATGCTGTCCCGTTTTGTAAAAATCTGGAAAATCAGTAAACACCAAGGAGACTTTGGCAAAATTTTTAGAAAATACTTTCAAAAACGAATCCGTAGGCGAAAGAACGGATTAAAAAGAGTTTATAACGAAGGAGTTATGATTTTTGCAAGATTGTTGACGAAAAGTATTTTCTGGAAAATTGTTTGCTGTTGGACGTTTTTCATTGGTCAAAAAGAGGCTTTAGACGTAACCCGGAGGAGCCGAGCTTTCCAAAATATATTACTACATACTAAGACGTAACCGTGGATATAAAGAACAAGTAAAACGGACAAGTAACGACAAAGATATTCACGTTTGAAAATCGGCTAAAACCATTTTATATTGACAGCTTTTAATATAATTTGGCGCAAAAACTACGAAGTACATTTATAAGCTAAACATAATATTAAGTACCGAGCTTTATAACTAACGTAGTATTAGTTATTACGAGTATGTTTTCATCATTTCAAGGATTACAACCCGAGTATTTCAACGCTTACATGGAAACTTACGTTATATATATATAAGTATATATATATTATAACTAGCTATTTATATTTTCTAATAGCAATATTTTCCAAATACTTGGATTATATACTTTTGATAACAACAAGTGTTTTTCCAAAGAGTAGAGTGGTATAGAAACATGTGCATGGACATTCATAACATCATTTCATG
Source organism: Artemisia argyi (assembly GCA_030686995.1). Classification (NCBI taxonomy): domain Eukaryota; kingdom Viridiplantae; phylum Streptophyta; class Magnoliopsida; order Asterales; family Asteraceae; genus Artemisia; species Artemisia argyi. Next base: position 167,587,050 of record CM060700.1, on the reverse strand, counting down.
ATCTAAAGTAGATCGTTCATCATTCACATTAGGTTGCGGCTAGTGTGCGCGCCTTGTTTTTCAGCTCATTACATGTTCATGGTAACATCAGCTTCAGGTGAGTCATAGCCCCACTTTTACTGGTTTAATTACTTTACAAACTCTTTGGGGGAGATACATGCTTAAATACTCGTGTTATACTTTTATACGATTTCAAATCCCATGGGGGGAGAATACATTGCAACAACTATTTTTGTACATGCCCAAGTATTACAAATTCCATACATTGCTTAAGTTGCCTTACTACCACTTCATAACAAGTCCTCTTTCAATATCATGGACCGTTAATTTCAAGTACTAAGCGAGAGTGAGTGAATAGATCTATTGAGGGTGACGCCTCCATTCGTGTTTGGGTTGCTCCAACGGGACGAATGCATTTCATGTCTTATCAAGTGAGTGCCTGGTAGACACTCTGTTGGGGCATTACAAAGTCTAGCTTCGGGGTCATGAGCTTAAGAGACAATGTAGCATTTTTGACATTTATGTCGGTTCACTTTATACTTGTGGCTATTGTACATACGAAAATTACTTATGGAATTACGATACTTTTCCACTACTATTACTACGGAATTACGATGCCTTTGCAACAACCTTATGACTGATTTATTACAAACATATTACATTTGGCAGTGGGTTGTAAACACACAGGTTACAAGTCTCTTATGGCGGGACTTGGAACTGAGTGGATTTACGATGCCTTTGCTGGGAAATCTTCATTTCAATGCATTACATTCTTTTTCACAAGACTCTATGAACTCACCAACCTTGTGTTGACACTTTAGCATGTATTTTCAGGTATTAAGCATTGGCACGCTACAAGAGGTTTTGGCAGGGCATGGCATGGTCATAGAAGACTCTGATTTATTCATTTGGGGACCGTTTTAAACTATTTAAAGGGCCTACTTCCGCATTATTTTTAACAATGTAAATTCAACATTTTGATTTAACTATTTTATTCAAAATGATTCAAGTGCAAACCATTTTTGAACAAGTGTTGTGATATCAATTGAGTTACACCCCAGCTACATGTATGCTTCCGCTGGACCCGATTTTGGGGGTGTGACAGATTGGCATCAGAGCTTTGGCTATAGCGAACTAAGTGTTTTTAAAACCTAGACTATAGCTACTTTCAAGAAAACTTAACCCTATGACCGTCACGTGCCTGCCTGCCAAGCTGAAGCCTCATTTGTGGTTAGTTGCTGACATAGGTGATGAGATTTGTGTCTCATTATCTGATATATTATATTCATTTATTATAGTTGATTACTATAATTGTCTTTCATATAAGCATGTTCACGTATCATATATATCACCGCATTATGTTTTCCTTGCATAATTTCATCATTTGACCTCGAGTTTGGTCACCCGCCTTAGTATTTCAGAACGTCTTGGTATTTGTGAAGGACATAGTATTAGTATGACTGAGCTGAGTATTTCAAAATTCGTGGAACCTCGGTGGGATATAGACTGGTCATCTATATTCAACCCGGGATAGTGAGATATAGGCTGACCACCTATGTCTGACTCAGAAATGAATTTTGCAACACTGAGAATGGTTATAATAAAATTCTGTCTGGATTGAATCCTTTACTCATTTTCCAAATGTTTCATTCATGCATGTGTGAGTATACCCTCGTTGTCAGAACATTCATACTTTTCATCACCTCGTGAACCGCCGCTTGGAAGCATGTCAATTGATCATTTCATTTCATGAACATTCACGTCTATGCATGATACACTTACATCACGGTATTTTCTTTTATTACAATATCATTTTGTCGCAGTTGTCACAGTCTCTTCCCTTCTCACCATCACTATCATTTCCTTTCCCCATCCCCATATATATAAGGAATTAGGTGACACTCTATAGATTCCTATGCCACTCATCACACACTACTCCCTATATTGATTAACAGGATATTATCAATGACCTCCCTAGGAAAGACTTTCCATATCATCTATAAGGAGAATCTCTCGGTACATTAAGACCATTCAAAACTCAACAGAAATCTCAGGATATCACAAAACAATTCGAACCCCTATCACTGGCCTGATCGCCAAAAATTCCACCATCTAGAAAGTATTGGCTTGACTGAATTACAGGATTATTTTCGATACGAGTGCTCACTAAGCAACACCATAGAGATAAATTCAACCTCTTAACCGAGACTATAGATTGAACATGTCCTCACCAATAGACTTTATCCAAACCTGTTAGACACCTATGCCTTTGTGCAGACATACATACCTGACTATTTTATCCTCTTAATACTTTCACTTTTAAATGGATTTTTCTCTAAACTACAGTTATACAAAACATATATCTTGTAAGAAATACTTTTCTGAGGCACTTATTTTGATAAACAAATTCCTTTTTGTCACAACTCACCATTTCAGGTCATTTCCCGAACTTTGGAAAAACACTATTCATCAAACACTATTCATCAAAACACTATTCATCAGTTTACTATTCACCGTTTTCGAGGTCAATTTGATATTCTGAGAAACTTTTGGGAAATTTACTATTCACCGAACACTATTCATTTCCGGAAAAGTTTTCACCATTCACTTGCATTACTCATTTCTTCGTAAATTTAGTTTACGGGTATTCAAATTCGCGTAACCGTATTGGTTCAGGTGCGAATTCATGCATTATCAGTAATAACATTTCATACGGACTGGGGATAGTCTGCATATCATCAGTAGGTCATTTACATGATATACCACTCTTAGGATTTTCAAATTTCTATATTCAGTATATTTAACGTTTTACGTATTATGATTTCCAAATAAACGTTAACACCCGGTTTATACACGACGAATATATCTAAATATTCCCACAATGGTCCCGACATATTTTTATATCCATTTTAACATCATAAAAGTTATAACATTCAGTTACCCAGTATTTTGGAAATTTATTTTATTTATAACGTACGCGTATGAATATAACGACGGTTTTCGTTAAAACTAAACATTAATCACCCGATCACTCAGTAAATGTACCCAACATATTTTTTATATGTTTTTAACATTATTATAATTTTATTTCATCCCGGTTAACTTCGTGAACGTTTATTGCTATTAAACCCGGTACCCGATTTTAACGAATAACGCGTAATAACACTTAACGCTACACTATATTTTCTAAGTGATCAAAACCGTTTCGGCTACTCCTTTTCACACCCAAAAATCAGCCATGAACCCCCTCCTTTACTTCACTTTGACCATTTAATTACAAGTATGCCATCCAAGTAACTAGAAAATATCTAAAAAACACCTAAAACATAAACATACTTAATTTTTGGATCAAAAACCCATTTTCTCTTCTTCTTCACTCAAACCCACGACCAAACTCTAACTCCATGATCAAGTGATGATTTTTGAAAGTTTAAAGCTACAAAGTTGTTCCTTTTGTCATTCTAATCAAGATTCTTGCATCAAACACACAAGTAATCCAAGGTTTCTAGCCATTTAATCATCTCATTTTATCAAGTAAGTTATCAACTTTATTTTTTCATGGATCATCTTATTTTTACATGTATTACATGATTTCCATGCTAAAAACCATGTACAAGTAGCTATACCACACTTTATTTTGGCTAAAAACAAACATACAAACCCTAACTTATTTGTTATGAATCCCCTAGCTCTAATAACTTGGTTAGGAGTCCATGGCACCCTAAGAAGGTGTATGGTAAGATTAGATTAGTCATGTGGTGATTACAAGAGGTTTGGTGATGGTAGAAATTGATTTTTAACCTTGGAAACTTGATTTGGAACCTATTTTAGACATGCTGTTCCGTTTTGTAAAAATCTGGAAAATCAGTAAACACCAAGGAAACTTTGGCAAAATTTTTAGAAAATACTTTCAAAAACGAATCCGTAGGCGAAAGAATGGATTAAAAAGAGTTTATAACGAAGGAGTTATGATTTTTGCAAGATTGTAGACGAAAAGTATTTTTCTGAAAATGTATGCTGTTGGACGTTTTTCATTGGACAAAAAGAGACTTTAGACGTAACCCGGAGGAGCCGAGCTTTCCAAAATATATTACTACATACTAAGACGTAACCGTGGATATAAAGAACAAGTAAAACGGACAAGTAACGACAAAGATATACTCGTTTGAATATCGGCTAAAACCATTTTATAATTGACAGCTTTTAATATATTTGGCGCAAAAACTACGAAGTGCATTTTCAAGCTAAACATAATATCAAGTACCGAGCTTTATAACTAACGTAGTATTAGTTATTACGAGTATGTTTTCATCATTTCAAGGATTACAACCCGAGTTTTTCAACACTAACATGGAAACTTACGTTATATATATATAAGTATATATATTATAACTAGCCATTTATATTTTCTAATAGCAATATTTTCCTAAGTCTTGGAATATATACTTTTGGTAACAACAAGTGTTTTTCAAAGAGTAGAGTGGTATAGTATACATGTGCATGGACATTCATAACATCATTTCATGATCTAAAGTAGATCGTACATCATTCATACTAGGTTGCGGCTAGTGTGCGCGCCTTGTTTTTCAGCTCAGTACATGTTCATGGTACCATCATATTGGGTTACGACAGCAAATTGTTCATTGGTGTTCATTTCATTTCATCACAGTTTCATCAGTTGAGGTGAGTTTTCATAGCCCCGTTTTCAATTCAACATTTTTGATTGTTTTCAAATCCCACGGGGGGAATACATTGCATCAATTCTTTCAGTACGAGCCCAAGTATTCAAACATGTACATAGCTTAAGTTACCTTGCCATGTGATAAGTCCCCTGTAACATCATGAACCGTTAATTTACCGTTAAGCGAGAGTGAGTGGATAGATCTATCGAGGGTGACGCCTCCATCCGTGGTAGTGGATACCAACAGTAAGCGGATGCATGTCATGTCTTTTACATTTGAATGTTTCGGCAGAACATTCGGGAGGGGCATAGAGTTTCATCAGTCATAGCTTCGGTGTCATGAGCTTAAGGCTATTGTACAATTTTCATGAGATTTTTATCTTGCACTTTTACTTGTGGTGGCCGTACAGTATTACATTTTACAAAGCTATGGAATTCACCAACATTCGTGTTGACGTTTTAGCAATGTATTTCAGGTTATTAAGGTAGCTCATGAGACATGCATTTGGACTTTCATGGAGTCGCGGAGTCGACGCGTCTCATCATTATTTCATGCACTTATGTAAACATTTGATCTAGTATGACTTGTTTTTCATAAACATGCAACACATTTTGGGGACCTCATTTTGTAAACTCTGAATTATTTCAATGATCAAATGCAGTATTTTCCAAACGACACTTTAGGTCGTTCAATGTAACTGTAATTGTGGTGCTATGACAGACACCCCCAGGTATTCCATTCCGCTGCAAGTCAGGTAAATTGGGGGTGTGACAGATTGGTACCAGAGCTAAGGTTATAGAGAACTAGGATGTATCATTGACCCTAGACTATAACCACATTATCATAGCATCTCATCATTTCATCATAAGTGCATAATCATGATACATGTTGTTTCATACATACCCTGTGCGAGTTATTTATACTCATATCCGTATATATGTATATCATTTTATTGACCTGGTTCACAAGTGACATGTCTTCAGATACTCACCCTGACATCCTTTTATCGGATTCCGACATTGAAGATGCCTTGTCATCTTCCACTACCATTATACCACCAGTTGCATTTACACCACCATTAGTACTATTGATTTGCCATAGGAACAGAGTCTTCCTATCATTCAGCCCGTACATAGAATGCCTTTTGATAGTGTATTCAGAATTAATCTTAATGGACTTATTAGGATGCTAATTGCAAGGAAGATAGTGTGTTTTCTTTCCATCACTAGTAGGGCACTTACTACTCAGGTACTATCACCACCATCAGTTACTTATTACACTATTGGCCTTCCCACAATGTGTATTTTAGTTTTACCTTTTGGATGTCGCGAGGTAGCGCGAAAGAGGGTAGTATTTCATTCACTGGTACCATCATTGTCATTTCCCTTTTCCATTCTCACTTGCCATGAACTAGATGACACCTAGTAGATTATTACCATTCGACAAGATTCACCCACGTATCCAATACACCATTCAAGCTATTTTACTATCATATGGGGAAACGACTTTACAGAAAAATTTCTGAAGTAAGCTATTTTATTAACATCCTATAAATTGATTTTCTGTCATTACACCAAGTATTTACTATTGTTACGCGAAGCAATTTTCATGTTACTTGAAAGAAAATATCAGGACACCATTTTTATAACAATGCGTTGAACATCATCTAGAACTTTTGATAAAAGTTATGATATTTTGACAAAATCCAACATCGCATCATTAGTCCTCAATTATACATAGCCTGATCACCTATGTAAAATTCAGGAAGGATTATGCCATGAAGGAAATAATTACCTTTTCAAAGGATTGTTAATAACAATCTTCATCCAAAAGTTTTGTAAACAAAGGAACTCTTTCATAAACATCCCTTTTGCCGAACTATCCCTGGATACTTACCCCACCAGTCCCTCATTCAGACATTAAGTTGGATTTTCCCATTGACTTTCCTAGAAGAGACTTTCCATATCAATTACATGCAGGATTCCTTTATACAATAAAAGCAATGAAAGGATTACAGAACTACTAACCAGGACTAGAAGCATATAGTGAGAGAATTCATAACTCAACAACAAATTCTAAGATACTGCGAGACCATCCGAATTACCATCTTTAACCTAGTTGTCCAATGTTATTATTCAAGGGTACTAGCTAGACTGAACTACAGGATTGAACTCAATATAAATGTCCGCAGGACAACACAATAGAAATAAACCAAGCTTCTAATTGAGACTGTAGAGCATTTCATTTAAACATGGCCTCATCCATACATAAACTTTCCTGCAGTAAGTTTTCACAAAGGACAATTGTTTGAATCAAGAATATCGATGTAGATTCCTCTAAGGCATTATGTCTAGAAATTTCAGGTAACCTCACCTTCATACCAAGCAAGGGATCAAACCGGAACATATCTCCTTATCTACATGGGAAAACAGAATAGACATTCATCGACACAACATCAAGTGATACCTTCGTCTTGCCAATTACAACGATAAACAATTTCAGGACTTAAGTTAGTCTAAATACCTATGCTTGTAGTTATGCCAGATAACCATCAATAGACATTATCCAACCTCAGTAACTAAGTGTTAGACATCTATGCATTTAAGCAAACATTTCCTATTCTATCATTTTATCCTTTTCAGTGTTTTCACTTTTAAATAAAATTGATGCGTTTACATAGATCGCATACCTTGTGGAAAAATGATTTCTGAAATTCCTATTTTGAACAAGTACGATCTTTTTTTGGTAAATCTTTAGCAACACTATGGTACAATGAGAAAAATACATAAACAGCAAACTTTGGTAAGCAGTCGTAATCACAACATGTTTGAAAACAGTTCCTATTTCATAACTACTGGATTTTGGATCATCAGGAAAAATATTACTTAGTAAATCATCTGCTCCATTTTCTAAATTCGTTTATTCAGAAAAAGATTTCAACCAAAACTCACAATCGCAAGACAGATTTCCAGAACCAACTTCCCTACAACATCGCTTATGCATTTAGGATTTGTGACTTGACAATAGAGAATATTTGGAATATGTGATGAAGGAATTAGGAGGAACATCACAAATTGATCACGAAATTCAGTAGTGGAGACCAAACCCAATAGACAAAGAAGGACATATGTCTTATCATCCGTTGGAACAAAACACAAGGAATCAAATTCTTACCTATATGCTATCCCTTCAGATAACGCCAAGTTCGAAAGACCGAACGTTATGGAATTAGTCACAAAGGTTTATCGTACCCATTTCAGTATTTTTCCTGTTAAGGAAACCGATTCAACTTGGACTTCAGGTAATCATTTCAGGATTTCCTTCAGAAACCCATTTAGATGTGAACATCACCTATCACCCTCAGAACGATGGTCAAAGCGAGAGAACAATTTAAACATAAGAAGGTATGCTCAGAGCATGAGTGATTGACCCTAGAAATGGTTGGACTAATCACTCAACATAAATCAAATTCATCTACAACAATAGTTATCACACCAACAACGGGAAACTGGCAGAAGTTAGGTTGGTACATAACACACATCATTCGGATTGGATATCCTGAACAACAAACCATCCAGATTCAAGTGGGAGAACAAACTAAGTTAAAAGCTATGCCTTGGATTGGCATGATACAAATTGGATAACAAGAGAAGTTGAACCTTTAGCATATTGGACCATTTAAGATTCATTTTAGAATCGACCAACTAGCATAAAAACTTGAGTTCTGGCATAATTCAGCAGTATATATTACCAGTATCACATTTAAAACATTAAGAAGCGCAGACCATCTATTGATGGGCCAAACTTGGAAAAAGCTCAACTCATTAGTTCAGTAGGCATTCATGAGATAACCAGAAATTTTCTACAAGTCAAGAATCAGTTACAAGTTCAATAAGTCATAAACCATTAAAACTTCAAGTTCTGCAGAGTTAGCAAAGAGTTCTGCCTAGGAAAGGCATGTTATCGTTCAGAAAACTTGGAAAGTTACACCAATATACACTGGACCATTTATATTTCAGACAGGGTAGGCCTAGTGGCCGTCAGACTTGAACATTGCCAGAGAACAACAGGATTACACAAACATATTTCACGTTTTCAGATCCCCAGAAATGACTTTCAAATGAGTCACTCATGATTCCATTGGAATGGATCCAACCCAAATGACAATCTCAGACCTTGAAAGAGAACCAACAGAAATCATGGACCGTGTGGTCAAACAGTTGAATCAGAGTCGAATTCCTATCGTTAGAGTTCGCTGGAATTCTCGAATATCATCACCTTTTCACCAATACATTCTCAGAGACCAACATAAACTGAACTTCGGGACGAAGTTCCTTTTAGGGGGGAAGACTGTCACAACTCACCATTTCAGGTCATTTCAGGTCATTTCCCGAACTTTGGAAAAACACTATTCATCAAACACTATTCATCAAAACACTATTCATCAGTTTACTATTCACCGTTTTCGAGGTCAATTTGATATTCTGAGAAACTTTTGGGAAATTTACTATTCACCGAACACTATTCATTTCCGGAAAAGTTTTCACCATTCACTTGCATTACTCATTTCTTCGTAAATTTAGTTTACGGGTATTCAAATTCGCGTAACCGTATTGGTTCAGGTGCGAATTCATGCATTATCAGTAATAACATTTCATACGGACTGGGGATAGTCTGCATATCATCAGTAGGTCATTTACATGATATACCACTCTTAGGATTTTCAAATTTCTATATTCAGTATATTTAACGTTTTACGTATTATGATTTCCAAATAAACGTTAACACCCGGTTTATACACGACGAATATATCTAAATATTCCCACAATGGTCCCGACATATTTTTATATCCATTTTAACATCATAAAAGTTATAACATTCAGTTACCCAGTATTTTGGAAATTTATTTTATTTATAACGTACGCGTATGAATATAACGACGGTTTTCGTTAAAACTAAACATTAATCACCCGATCACTCAGTAAATGTACCCAACATATTTTTTATATGTTTTTAACATTATTATAATTTTATTTCATCCCGGTTAACTTCGTGAACGTTTATTGCTATTAAACCCGGTACCCGATTTTAACGAATAACGCGTAATAACACTTAACGCTACACTATATTTTCTAAGTGATCAAAACCGTTTCGGCTACTCCTTTTCACACCCAAAAATCAGCCATGAACCCCCTCCTTTACTTCACTTTGACCATTTAATTACAAGTATGCCATCCAAGTAACTAGAAAATATCTAAAAAACACCTAAAACATAAACATACTTAATTTTTGGATCAAAAACCCATTTTCTCTTCTTCTTCACTCAAACCCACGACCAAACTCTAACTCCATGATCAAGTGATGATTTTTGAAAGTTTAAAGCTACAAAGTTGTTCCTTTTGTCATTCTAATCAAGATTCTTGCATCAAACACACAAGTAATCCAAGGTTTCTAGCCATTTAATCATCTCATTTTATCAAGTAAGTTATCAACTTTATTTTTTCATGGATCATCTTATTTTTACATGTATTACATGATTTCCATGCTAAAAACCATGTACAAGTAGCTATACCACACTTTATTTTGGCTAAAAACAAACATACAAACCCTAACTTATTTGTTATGAATCCCCTAGCTCTAATAACTTGGTTAGGAGTCCATGGCACCCTAAGAAGGTGTATGGTAAGATTAGATTAGTCATGTGGTGATTACAAGAGGTTTGGTGATGGTAGAAATTGAATTTTAACCTTGGAAACTTGATTTGGAACCTATTTTAGACATGCTGTTCCGTTTTGTAAAAATCTGGAAAATCAGTAAACACCAAGGAAACTTTGGCAAAATTTTTAGAAAATACTTTCAAAAACGAATCCGTAGGCGAAAGAATGGATTAAAAAGAGTTTATAACGAAGGAGTTATGATTTTTGCAAGATTGTAGACGAAAAGTATTTTTCTGAAAATGTATGCTGTTGGACGTTTTTCATTGGACAAAAAGAGACTTTAGACGTAACCCGGAGGAGCCGAGCTTTCCAAAATATATTACTACATACTAAGACGTAACCGTGGATATAAAGAACAAGTAAAACGGACAAGTAACGACAAAGATATACTCGTTTGAATATCGGCTAAAACCATTTTATAATTGACAGCTTTTAATATATTTGGCGCAAAAACTACGAAGTGCATTTTCAAGCTAAACATAATATCAAGTACCGAGCTTTATAACTAACGTAGTATTAGTTATTACGAGTATGTTTTCATCATTTCAAGGATTACAACCCGAGTTTTTCAACACTAACATGGAAACTTACGTTATATATATATAAGTATATATATTATAACTAGCCATTTATATTTTCTAATAGCAATATTTTCCTAAGTCTTGGAATATATACTTTTGGTAACAACAAGTGTTTTTCAAAGAGTAGAGTGGTATAGTATACATGTGCATGGACATTCATAACATCATTTCATGATCTAAAGTAGATCGTACATCATTCATACTAGGTTGCGGCTAGTGTGCGCGCCTTGTTTTTCAGCTCAGTACATGTTCATGGTACCATCATATTGGGTTACGACAGCAAATTGTTCATTGGTGTTCATTTCATTTCATCACAGTTTCATCAGTTGAGGTGAGTTTTCATAGCCCCGTTTTCAATTCAACATTTTTGATTGTTTTCAAATCCCACGGGGGGAATACATTGCATCAATTCTTTCAGTACGAGCCCAAGTATTCAAACATGTACATAGCTTAAGTTACCTTGCCATGTGATAAGTCCCCTGTAACATCATGAACCGTTAATTTACCGTTAAGCGAGAGTGAGTGGATAGATCTATCGAGGGTGACGCCTCCATCCGTGGTAGTGGATACCAACAGTAAGCGGATGCATGTCATGTCTTTTACATTTGAATGTTTCGGCAGAACATTCGGGAGGGGCATAGAGTTTCATCAGTCATAGCTTCGGTGTCATGAGCTTAAGGCTATTGTACAATTTTCATGAGATTTTTATCTTGCACTTTTACTTGTGGTGGCCGTACAGTATTACATTTTACAAACCTATGGAATTCACCAACATTCGTGTTGACGTTTTAGCAATGTATTTCAGGTTATTAAGGTAGCTCATGAGACATGCATTTGGACTTTCATGGAGTCGCGGAGTCGACGCGTCTCATCATTATTTCATGCACTTATGTAAACATTTGATCTAGTATGACTTGTTTTTCATAAACATGCAACACATTTTGGGGACCTCATTTTGTAAACTCTGAATTATTTCAATGATCAAATGCAGTATTTTCCAAACGACACTTTAGGTCGTTCAATGTAACTGTAATTGTGGTGCTATGACAGACACCCCCAGGTATTCCATTCCGCTGCAAGTCAGGTAAATTGGGGGTGTGACACTTTTGGTTAATCCTTTACAAAACTATTGAATTGTTAGGAAATTTTAAACATCGATCTTTGGTAAACCATTAAAACTACAAGTTGGTAAGCAGAGTTATACAGAAAGTTCTGCCTAGGAAAGGCATGATACCATTCAGAAAACTTGGAAAGTTAAACCCGAGATATACACTGGACCATGTAATATTTCAAACAGAGTAGGCCTAGTGGTCGTCAGACTTGAGCCTTGTTAGAGAACAACAGCAACAGGATTACACAACCACGTATTATCAGCTTTTCAGAATTGTCACCCATAATCCCATTTGGAAAGGAATCCAACCCATAGTCAAATATAAACCTTGCAGGAGAACAAGTAGAAATCATGGACCCTGTGGTCAAACAGTAGAAGCAGAGTAGAATTCCGATCGTTAGAGTTCGCTGGAATTTTAGAATATCATCACCTTTTCACCAATATGTTTTCAGAAACCAACATAAACTGAACTTCGGGACGAAGTTCCTTTTAGAGGGGAAGACTGTCACAACTCACCATTTCAGGTCATTTCCCGAACTTTGGAAAAACACTATTCATCAAACACTATTCATCAAAACACTATTCATCGTTTTACTATTCATCGTTTTCGAGGTCAGTTTGATATTCTGAGAAACTTTTGGGAAATTTACTATTCACCGAACACTATTCATTTCCGGAAAAGTTTTCACTATTCACTTGCATTACTCATTTCATCGTAAATTTAGTTTACGGGTATTCAAATTCGCGTAACCGGATTGGTTTAGGTGCGAATTCATTTCATTAGTGTTAAGAACACTGCATACGGACTGGAGATAGTCTGCATATCATCATAACAGCATTTTCATGTTATACCACTCTCAGGATTTTCAAATTTCTATATTCAGTACATTTAACGTTTTTACATATAAGTATTTATAGTAAACGTTAACACCCGGTTTATACACGACGAATATATCTAAATATTCCCACAATGGTCCCGACATATTTTTATATCCATTTTAACATCATAAAAGTTATAACATTCAGTTACCCAGTATTTTGGAAATTTATTTTATTTATAACGTACGCGTATGAATATAACGACGGTTTTCGTTAAAACTAAACAATAATCACCCGATCACTCAGTAAATGTACCCAACATATTTTTAACATATTTTCAACATTATTATGACTTTATTTCATCCCGGTAAACTTCGTGAACATTTATTTCTAATAAAACCGGTACCCGATTGTAACTAAAAACACAAACTAGCACATAATTCATACAAGGTTTTCTAATTAAATCAAAAGCACCCTACCCCCCCTTCTACCCTTGAAAAACCGGACCATGTAACACCCCTTTTAACCTTGGGCATTAACTTGCCCATTTTATACTAATAAACACATAAAAACCTTACTTTACCAAATTTCCTAAATCATAATCACACTTTTTTAGCTAAGAACAAATTTCATCTCATCTTCTCCATCTTCCCTTGCAAACCCACGACCAAACCACCATAATTAGCTCAAGTGATCATTTTTCATAAGTTAAAACACAAAACTTGTTCCTTTTACATGCCTAATCAAGAATCAAGCAACAAAAACACAAGAACATCAAGCATAATCATCCTATAATCATCTCATTTTATCAAGTAAGTTTTCATCTTTATTTTTTCATGGATCATCCTATTTTTACATGTATTACATAAGTATCATGCTAAAAACCATGTACAAGTAACTATACCACACTTTATTTTGGCTAAAAAGAAACATACAAACCCTAACTTTTTAGTTATGAATCCCCTTGCTATAATAACTTGGTTAGGAGTCCATGGCACCCTAAGAAGGTGTATGGTAGGATTAGATTAGCTATGTGGTGATTACAAGAGGTTTGGTGATGGTAGAAATTAGTTTTAAACCTTGAAAACTTGATTTGGAACCTATTTTAGACATGCTGTCCCGTTTTGTAAAAATCTGGAAAATCAGTAAACACCAAGGAGACTTTGGCAAAATTTTTAGAAAATACTTTCAAAAACGAATCCGTAGGCGAAAGAACGGATTAAAAAGAGTTTATAACGAAGGAGTTATGATTTTTGCAAGATTGTTGACGAAAAGTATTTTCTGGAAAATTGTTTGCTGTTGGACGTTTTTCATTGGTCAAAAAGAGGCTTTAGACGTAACCCGGAGGAGCCGAGCTTTCCAAAATATATTACTACATACTAAGACGTAACCGTGGATATAAAGAACAAGTAAAACGGACAAGTAACGACAAAGATATTCACGTTTGAAAATCGGCTAAAACCATTTTATATTGACAGCTTTTAATATAATTTGGCGCAAAAACTACGAAGTACATTTATAAGCTAAACATAATATTAAGTACCGAGCTTTATAACTAACGTAGTATTAGTTATTACGAGTATGTTTTCATCATTTCAAGGATTACAACCCGAGTATTTCAACGCTTACATGGAAACTTACGTTATATATATATAAGTATATATATATTATAACTAGCTATTTATATTTTCTAATAGCAATATTTTCCAAATACTTGGATTATATACTTTTGATAACAACAAGTGTTTTTCCAAAGAGTAGAGTGGTATAGAAACATGTGCATGGACATTCATAACATCATTTCATGATCTAAAGTAGATCGTTCATCATTCACATTAGGTTGCGGCTAGTGTGCGCGCCTTGTTTTTCAGCTCATTACATGTTCATGGTAACATCAGCTTCAGGTGAGTCATAGCCCCACTTTTACTGGTTTAATTACTTTACAAACTCTTTGGGGGAGATACATGCTTAAATACTCGTGTTATACTTTTATACGATTTCAAATCCCATGGGGGGAGAATACATTGCAACAACTATTTTTGTACATGCCCAAGTATTACAAATTCCATACATTGCTTAAGTTGCCTTACTACCACTTCATAACAAGTCCCCTTTCAATATCATGGACCGTTAATTTCAAGTACTAAGCGAGAGTGAGTGAATAGATCTATTGAGGGTGACGCCTCCATTCGTGTTTGGGTTGCTCCAACGGGACGAATGCATTTCATGTCTTATCAAGTGAGTGCCTGGTAGACACTCTGTTGGGGCATTACAAAGTCTAGCTTCGGGGTCATGAGCTTAAGAGACAATGTAGCATTTTTGACATTTATGTCGGTTCACTTTATACTTGTGGCTATTGTACATACGAAAATTACTTATGGAATTACGATACTTTTCCACTACTATTACTACGGAATTACGATGCCTTTGCAACAACCTTATGACTGATTTATTACAAACATATTACATTTGGCAGTGGGTTGTAAACACACAGGTTACAAGTCTCTTATGGCGGGACTTGGAACTGAGTGGATTTACGATGCCTTTGCTGGGAAATCTTCATTTCAATGCATTACATTCTTTTTCACAAGACTCTATGAACTCACCAACCTCGTGTTGACACTTTAGCATGTATTTTCAGGTATTAAGCATTGGCACGCTACAAGAGGTTTTGGCAGGGCATGGCATGGTCATAGAAGACTCTGATTTATTCATTTGGGGACCGTTTTAAACTATTTAAAGGGCCTACTTCCGCATTACTTTTAACAATGTAAATTCAACATTTTGATTTAACTATTTTATTCAAAATGATTCAAGTGCAAACCATTTTTGAACAAGTGTTGTGATATCAATTGAGTTACACCCCAGCTACATGTATGCTTCTGCTGGACCCGATTTTGGGGGTGTGACACATGATGGATTGCGTCAAGAAGGCTGATGAAATGATCCAACAACTACGTGCGGCTGGAAAAAAGATAGGAAATGAGTATATGGTTGATCACAATGTTAGTGACGAAGAATGATAACTCTTGGTCAAGTTTTGTGATTATCGAATTCTCCTTATCACAATGTTTTGTTAATTTACTTTTAATGTGTTTTGTTTCGTACGTTTGAAGTATTTGTTACTTTTATGTTTGTAATAAGTTGGCTTTTGCAATTTTAGCAAGCCATGGTTATCCAAACTATGTTCCTATCATATTAAGTTGTTTTGGTTTATCTTTGTTCATTTCATTTTTTTCGTTACCATATTTTAGACATGGAATCCATGTTAAAAATAAAATATATATGTTTTACTTTGTAAATTTCATTTTATGCTGCAATGCTTTAATATAAAATAAATGGAAAACCATATACTACAATATAGTAATAAATTTTTTTTCTTTTGTTCCACAATCGATTTCAATATGAAAAATAATTTTATCTCTTATTAGCAAACAAGTTGTTAAAATGTTCTTAAACGAAAATCAATTTATAAAATATTTTTCTTTTGTTCCATAATCGAGTGCAATATGAAAAATAATTTTATCTCTTATTAGCAAACAAGTTGTTAAAATGTTCTTAAACGGAAATCAATTTATAAAATAAATGGATAACTTATATTAAAAGGAAGCCCAATGAAAATCATTTTCTCACTATTTATACCATACTTATATGAAAATTAAGCTCAATTAAGTCAAATATCATAAGTTTTATTAAATTTTCAAAATATATTCAAGCCCAATGGTTATAAGTTGTACAATATCAGACATTTTATGTTAAAAATTCACCCAAAACATTAGTGTTTTCCTAATATTACATATTAGTCCTAATCTTCAATTTTGTATTTTAAAATGAAACATCATATCTCATTATTTTTTAAAACCGATTATTATCGTAAATTGCGAATAATCACATGTTAACATAAAAATAACAATCATTCAACTTTTGAATGATATGCTCAAATCCAAATTTTAAAAACATCGTATCTCATTATTTTTAAAAACAGATTATTATCTTAAATTGGCCATAATCACATCTTAAAATAAAAATAACAAACATTCAACTTTTGGATTATATGCTCCAATCCACATTTTATAAATTTTAAAAATCATATCATACCCTAAAATAGATTGCTATCGCCACTCTATAAATACCATAAACATCATCATCAATTTCATAAACCCATTTTTGCAACTCATTTAACAGCACCAATGGATCAGCCTAAATCACCTAAGGTAAAATGATTTGTTGATGTATAGTGTATATGTTTTTCATTGTTATTCATATAATCATAAAGTTTATCTACATTTATTTCAAAATTTTGGGACATTTTTAGGCTTTCAAGGATGAAGAATATCCAAATGAACCACTAAGCGAATCCATTAAGAACAATGTCATTATCCTTTCTGATGATGATTTGGTATGTGTTACTTATAAGGTTATTTTTATTAAATGTATTTTTATTTCTAACATATTTAAATAACATGCAGGAATTTCTAAAAAACAAAAAAACGTGAAAGACAAACCAAAGAAGATACTAAAAATAACAACAATGTTATTAACATTCTTTCTTCTGATGATGAGAAGGAATATTTGTTATCTAATAACAATGACTCTCAAGAGCAAACAAAAAAGAAAGATATTTTGGTATAAACATACCATATAAATTTGAATTCTTTAGACTTTATTAATCCATATAACAGATTATCACTATAGTTTTACTTATTACTAATTAATTTTTTTGTGTTTTTATTTCATTAATAACCTAAAATAAGATTCTAAAGATGATGTGCCATTTCGGTGCAAGCGTTCAAAAAGCGCTAAGGAAACTTCCTCCTTAAAAAAGAAAGATATTTTGGTATAAACATACCATATAAATTTTAATTCTTTTCACTTTATTAATCGAGATAAGAAATTATCACTATAATTTTACTTATTACTAATTCATTATTTTTGTTAGTTTGTTTTTTTTTTCATGAAACCTAAATTAGGATTCTGAAGATGATGTGCCATATCGGTTTAAATGTTCAAAAAGTGCCAAGGCAACTTCCTCCTCAAAAAAACCAAAATATCGTCTTGTGGATGAACCAACTGATGATGAAAATGAAGATACCATAAATATGACACAAAATTATGTTAACTTAATTGATGATGAGGCAAAAGAAGATTTAAAAGAAAGTGAGGAAGACATGAATGAAAGATATGGTGATCTAATTCATTCAGAAGACTCGATTGACAATGAAGTCTCTGATGAGCAAGCTACGAATGAGTTTGATAGTTTCATTGATGATGAAAATATTAATGATGCAATTACCGACAAGAGTTCTGATAGCGATGAATGAGAATAAAGATTTATATTTTATTCAAATGTTATGAATAATCCGAATAATCACTATTTATCTCCACATGTTTCCAGTTATCTTAATGAACTTATCAATCTTTGTTTAAATCGCTTATAGTTATTCAATTGTCAAAGATGTTTAGTGTCACTGTATGTTGTGAGTTATTATCTAAATTTAACCTTAGTCCATGTTAATTTCACTTTTGTATTTTCAATGTACATAATCAATACTAAAACAACAATTAACATTGTACATGATACTAAATCATACCAACAATAACAATATTTAGATAACTAATGAATTATAAAATAAAACAAACAACCATAATTTACATATCATAACTTGCCAATTCAAACACATTTCAGTTCATAGTCATCTTAGCTTAATACAAATATAAAGTATCCAACATAGCTTACCCTACTTTAAACAAGTTTAGAAACAGTTTTGTTGTTCAAACATAACCGTCAAAAGAAGATGATTCACACCACATTTCTAAGGTGTCGTCTAACACACGTGAAAATATGGAATACGTGTTGGTTCAGCAACTTCCAGGTCTGTAAGAACGTACATCAACCTAAACCTTAACATCTTGGTGTATTCAAAACCACATTGTTGACCAAACCATCTCCATTCACCAAACATGTTCACATGATTTGTCCTTCCAGGATTCTCTGTGTGATGGTCCATCCTGACAGTGAAAGGCAATTCAATTTGATTATGTTTCAACATAGCTTTGGTGTACATGTGCATTGGATTATCTTTCTGGAATTTCGCCGGTATACACTGCAATTTTACACGATAATCAATTACTCACAGCTCCTCATTAGACACTATTAAAACTGATTAGCATAGAATATATTAATGAATGAATAAAACTTACAAGACGATTAAATGCCAATATTTCAGAGAAACGCTTATAAAACACATCATTACTTTCATGAAAATGTTCACGATGCCCAGGCCACATGCATAAATGGTACATTCTGTCATCCTCTGGAAAGCAACATAAAAAATTTATTCTAAGACTCATAACTAAATATTATACTAATATAAATGGATTATTCAATCTATTAACATGGATAAATATATATAAATTTTATCAACATATCTTAAACTTACTCTTATCTTCATGTGGTATCTGTGGTTGAATTCTATTAAGACGAGTGGCACCAAGGAATTGCACGTTTGTGATACTACTTCCATCAACGTTGAAGCCCATTACATTTAGCAAATTATTCCTTATTTTAGTGAACACCACTACATCACCAAATTCTATATCCCTTTCATCACAGAAAGCGTTCCAGTTAACTCCGTTCAACACATATTCCGGAAGAACACCATCACCATTTGGATTAAGACGGCTAACACGGACATCAAATTCATTCCCTTCACACCTAATTGTTATCTCACCTTCATTTCCCAAACCAGCTAAAAACGCAACAGGAATAGTCTGTAAAAATTATTTGTGTCAACTCAAATACTTCCTATATTACTTAATACATTTACGTTACGCTTGGTTCAAACAACAAATAATTGTATACATTTACGATACACTTGGTTAAAACCATCAAACAACCTTCATAAGATAATATATTATATGTATTCAGTTCATAGAAAGTGTATACAAAACAATCGTTATTACCTGATCTTCTTCTTGGTAAGGTGTTACACGTGTCTGAAATCGATAATATCGTTGATTTACATCCTCATATCCTCCACTTTCTATCCCCTCGTCATCATATCCTGTTACGTAAAATGAATCGTCCCCTTCCTCTATAAAGTGCAATACATTAACATCCTTATCGATGTTCTCCTGAACAAACTCATACCATCTTTTACCTCTTATCTCAACAACTCCTTCTTCAACTTTAACTATTGCAACCTTTTTTCGGTTTCTTCTTGTGCCTGTCAAATACAAATGCATGTTCCCAGTGTAGGCATCATCACAGAATACTTCAGGTAGTTCGAGTTGGTAAGGATACTCATCATGGTGGATCAGTTGCACAACAAATTCAATCGGCATTTTCCTACAAAATATAAGAACCTTAGATATTACAACACTTTTGATCTACCATATATATTATCATATAACTTCATTTCAAAATAGACCGTTTTATGTCATATCTTTTTATTTATTTTACTAAAATAAACTTTTTGACTTATAAAGTCAACAACATTCATCTTCATCCTTTGCTTCTTATTTGGTACTAATCAGGAAGCAACAAGCTTACACATTTCATAAACTTCTTAAACCTTACTATAAGACCATATCGCCAATTAAATCTAAGTACATCATACTCCCTTTTCTCTATTTTTTCCATTTAAGTTCAAGATACTATAAATCATCTAATTTTTATTTACACATCATACCAAATTCCTTGATTAATCAAATCTACCTAATTCCTAAACAACCACTGCAATAACACATGTCATAATCTCCTAAATCTTAGTATAACCAACGACATGCATAACATATTTACCAAACATATTAAACGATTATAATCAAGATTAGCAAACATTAGACTGTATATATTACTTACACTACATGCAACGCATACTAAAAATCTTATCAATACAAAAAAAATCAAAATAAACAAAATACTAAATAAATAATGATCGGATATCATCTACAACATTATCAAGATGGTTATTATGTTTGATTAATTGATTATAAGATATAATTTGATCAAAATTTGAGGGATTCTTACTCTTCCGGTTTGCTTGAGAAGAAGAGAGAGATGGAACTTTGATTTGATTCCCAATTGATAAGTGCTATTAAAATCTCCAATATATATCTTTTAATATATTTACTTATGATTGCAAATTTTAGTCTACATATCGTAGGTGTGTGAGTACTTAAAAACAGGTAATCATTATACTGCATGAAATTTTTTTCATTCAATATTAAATTTTAAATATTTATTTTATAACAATGTATAAAATCAATTAAATTGGATCATATGTAAATTAGGACTTGGGCCTTTAAAATCCAATACTATCTTGAAATACAATGGGCCTCATTGTATTGTTATTAGGTTAACTAATTGTTTTCAATAATAGTAACAATCCTGTATTTTTTAGCCTAAAACAAACTTTCAATTTTAAAGATTATGCTTCCATGTACATTTAAACTTTGTTCTTAGCCATATCATTTCCATTCAACTCTTCCTATCTAAACACTATATATACTATCAACTATAAAGAGAATACATTTGCCTATACTATTTTCTAAACCTTCATTCTACAACACTAGATGGATTATCAACACAAGAAGTCATTAAAGGTGATGAATGTATGAAATTCGCACCATTTTTATATTTATATTCTATCTATGGTAAATGCACACTTATAAAATTTGTGTCTTTGTTTTAAAGCAGCAAGGAATTGATAAAGAAACCCCATGCGATTTTTGGATTCAAGATCCACCCGTCATCATCATATCAGATAATGAATTGGTATAAGTTCCATTACTTCAATAATAATTATTAGCAAAAGCTCTTATGTCGTTGTTCTTATATTAACTCACATCAAAAATATTATTACTTCCAATATCAAATGTTAATAAAAGTATATGTTATAATATTTGTGTGTATTTATAAACAGCAAGGGCATGATAACGAAACACTAAATGATTTTTGGAATCAGGATCCACCCATCATCATCATATCAGATGATGAATCGGTATGACTTTCCCTAACATTCAATAAAGAATATTATCAAAAATATTATGTCGTTTTACTTATATTAATTGTCTTACAGGACATCCGTACAAGTAAAAACACACAAACAGTTGGAAATGGTGGTACGGTTGAGAAGAGCAATTTTCTCCATATTCTGGATGCTAATGACGAAAATGACCAATGGATATGTGTAAACAAAGATTGTTTATACCATGTTAAACATGAAGACACATTTGCATTACAACAAAATGTTGATGATGAACCTATTTTCGAAGAATGGAAGTGTGTAAAGAAAGATTGTTTATACCACAATCATGTTGTTCATTATGATGATAAAAATGATGCTCATAAAGTGATTGTTAATAAATGATAATAGACAATTAATATTAGTAACATTGTAAATTAAATTTCATGAATAAAAATATCATTGTTCCGTTTATCATAATTTATTTTGTATTATTTTTTTTATATTAAAGTTGTTTTAGGCAAATAAATAGTGCTTTCATATAATGCTTACAAAGTATTACATTCTAACTCATATCTTGGGCCTAATGTACCAAAATTTATTTCAAAAAGGGCCTTTATACACCACCATTAATAAGATTCACTTGGGCTAAACTTATAATTAATATTTTGTGTTTAAACCAAAACGTATCACATTTATGGAAAACGCTAAAAACATGCTAAATTAAATATCTAATTAGGTGCAATTAGGCGATTTTATAGTAAACAAAAAACAACTTTTATAAACTGGAACATATGAAAAACAACAGTGTTTAAAGGTCACATTCAAAATATTCTTATTTGTTACCAGATGAATATGAATCAGAGGATTCTTCCACCAAATCACAAACTAAATGTTGTTCATAAAGGTCCTAAAATCATGCCTCAACATCTTAATCGATCTTGTGATGTACAACCTCATCAGCCGTTAACCAATGTATGCTCAAACAATGTTTTAAATCAAAGCACTTTCTATACACAATTGGAGGATCAATCTTCATTACATAATGGTATGTTATTCATTATTCATTATTCATTATATTTCTGATTTTTTTCTTGAAGTTTAATTATATACCCCATCTTTTGTTATTTTTAAACTCAGAAAATCCAATACAAGATAATCAAGATATGCGCAACAAGAGAAAGTGTCATGTCATGGATAAAACCCTAACTGATGAGGTTTTATGTTTCAATCATTTGCCATACAATAATCTTCTTAACTACAACCCTATAGATACACCCACAACTGTTACGCCCATTGATACGTTATGATACTTAGCATGTATACTATTATGCCTGATATAGTTTTGTGCAATTTATACTCGCAATAAAATCTTTTTGATTGATATGGTTTATCGTTATATTTTTTTGGTCGGTACTTCGCATGATCATCAATGGCAAAAACGTAAATTTTTGTGTAACAAGAATAGTTATCACTCAAAATCTGTTTATCGTGATAGACAAATGTTGTCTACTGTTATTCAAGATTTCGAGAACAATGAGAATGTGGACATTTCAGCAAATACCGTCCAACGTTCAAAAGATTCAAGTGTTGTTCACATATATGATAATATGCATTCTCAACGACTTCCTCTACATGACATAACTAAGAGTAATTTTAGATCCAAATAAATAATGCAATATTTACTTGTCTCATATTTAAACGTTATTTCACAATATTTGTTTATGTTGTAGGTTCGAATTCAAACATGAACCAAATGACTCAACCCTCACAATCAGGGAATATTGTATCGGATTTCACAAATCCTACACCAATTAAGAGAGGGCGTGGACGACCCCGTAAGAATACTTTAGTTACTCAAGTATCACCACACCTTTTTGAAGGAGCATCAATGGTGCATTTACAAACAGGTTATTAATGCAATATTTATTTCTACATGACATAACTACAATTAATGTTATATACAAATTCATAATGTTGCATTTTACTAAGTTCTTTGCAACATATTTAATAATATTTGTTTACGCACTAGGTACGAATTCAAACATGGACCAAATTTTGCATACCTCATAATCAGAGAATATTTTATCAACATACACAAATTAAGAGAGGACCTGGACGTCCACGCAAGCCAGATGTAGCAAACGTCATTTCCCCACAAGTTCCCCTTGGCTTATGTACACGCGTTCCTATACCAAAAGCAAGTATTTCTGTCTTGACTAATGTTACGAACACGGTAGGAAGTAGATTAGGAGTAGGACGTCCCCGTAAGAATCCTGTAGTTGCTCAGGTATCACCAAACGTTTGTGAAGGATCATCAACGGTGCCTATACAAACAGGTTCGGATATGCAATCATTTTTTATGTACATGACATACCTACGACTAATGTTATATCCAAAAACATAATGCAATGTTTGTTTTTATGTTCTTGAAACTTATTTATCAAAATTTGTTTCTGTAAAAGGTAAGAATTCCAACATGAACCAAATTTTGCAAACCCCACAATCAGGGAATATTGTATCGGCTTTCACAAATCCTACACCAATTAAAAGAGGATGTGGACGTCCACGCATGACACATGTTACAAATACTATAGGAAATATAAATATAGGAGGACCTCCCAGGAAGAATCCTTTAATTAGTCAAGTATCACCAATTAGGGTGGAAGAATCGTCAACGGTGCCTATAAAAACAGTACCTACACTAAATACAGGTCAATGCTTTCTGTACATGATCTATAAACTGTATATATTTAATCCTTCTTGTGTTAACAAACAGGTATATTATTTTTGCTTTAAAATTGAAAAAAAAATAGGTAACTCTACCAGTAGATGTGTTTCGCCAAACACATCACAACCTCCTTCGACAGAAGTTAATACAGGAAATGTACCTAAGCGACGTGGAAGGCCTCTCAAAACAGGTACACGATTTCATTACAAACCTCTGTGTAATATATATATATATATATATATATATATATATATATATATATATATATATATATATATATATATATATATATATATATATATATATATATATATATATACATTATATATAACAGGAGGCATTTGAAGGATATGCCCAGTCATTGTCCAGTCAATGCCCAGTCATTGCCCAGTAATTCAATTTCAGCCATGTCATCAGCCTTGTCATCACATGTAAACAATTTTTTTTAATTGAATTTCGAAAATTTTTATATTAAATACAATTTTATTTTTAGGCGTGTGCATAGTATTATAAATATTTATAAATAACAGAAATTTATAAAATTTTATTATTTTAATTAAAAAGTTGTGTTAGTGAGAGCTAGCAAGAATCGAACACAGGATCTACTAGCACTAACCAACATCTCAACCACTAGAACCATGGAACTTTTGTGTAAATCTTTTCAAGTCAATATTGATAAAGCTACATAAAATATTTTTCAACGATAATAACACTAAAGCTACGTATGTACTATTTATCTGAACAACGATAACCCTAAATAACCCTAATGACAATTACATGGCATTAGGTCAAAATAAATTACACGATTCTTCTTACCCTTAGCCTCATGCCGCCTGCTTATGGTTTTCAAGTGATACCTCAACATCCACAAAGGTACCGTGATGATAATGCATCAGTAAGATTCGATATTTGTGTTGGTTACTTTTGTTTCTGTATTGCTGTTTATTATTCATGTATATATATTTTGCATGTGCATGTTTTGCCTGAACACAGTTACAAAGAACATATGTAATTACAATATATTTTATTTTACATGGAACAACATCAGGTCTCTATGCAAATGGAAGAGAATCTATTGCAGTTACTTTGCAAGAACTAACACCTCGATCAGTTGGGGCATGAATTGCTCTTTATGAACGTGCAATTGGTATAAATGCATTCAAGTTTTATTTATCATATGCTAATTGACTTATGTAATGATTTAAGGTTTTTTGTAAATTTTTTGATAGATATTAGATCTTTATGAAAAGTAACAAACTGAAGCTTCACCAAAGATTGCAATTGGGTGGCAGAGTCTTCTCCCGGCGTTGATTCATTGAAGGTGGAAGTTAGACTGTTTGACAAGCTGTTTAAATCTGTTATTGAGTGACCATTTGTTTGAATGCCACCATTGAATCAAATTAATTAAAATTTATGATTTAATCAGAATCATGGAGTGCTTGAAGATTGGCTTAATAAATCCAGAATCCAAAGTGGTTATACCAAGTGCATATGTTGTACTCTCCCTCATCAGTTAGGGACTACGAAAAGCTGTTTCCATTTGATTCGACAGAAGTATCAAACAAACCTAGAAAAAAAGAGAAGACTAAGCATCCTGTATGTGAATATTTTCTTTGAATCCCGAATGTCATTTAATAGATAGTATATACCTTTTGAGTTTTATATTCCATTATCTGCTATTGATCTTGACCCTACTGTGGCAGCTCGGTGTTGAAGCATGATCTTAAGGTTATGTATTGTTCTTAACTCTTTTGTTTCATGACAGGAACTCATCACATTTGGATTCATATCTAGATCCAGTTTTCATAGCCCTAATCAAGGGTCCAGATCAGTGACGCAATGAGCAATTGGAGAAAACATCTCAATCACAAAATGGGTTTAACTTCGCTAAAGTTCTAGAGTTTGGTGATCTTGGTAGGCCTCAGCTTTCAGCTTCTGAAGAATACTCACTCCATTCTAGATACCTTGCCAAATCCATCTCTCTTAATCTTGTCAAGATAGCAGAAATGAAGATTGTGTAAGTAGTTTCCGAGTATCTCATTATAGGTGCCAACATGGTACCGGTGTATTTGTTTTTTAGAACTTTGTGCTTATATATTAACAAATTTTCATAAGATGAGATTTGCATGCTGATTGCTGTGCATTTTATAACATTTTTTTTGGTTTCAGGTACTGCGGAGGAGTAGAGAGCGAATTGAAGGTTGTCCAGTCATGTTAAGCAATGTTCAATGTATGTATCTTTACTAAACTGTTACGGGTTCTAACATTAACAAAAGCTGTGATTCTTCCTCTATCCCATGTCAAATTGGACTTCTCATCAAAACATGAAGTTATTCCTCCATAAGCACTTGTGTCTTATTCTCTCAATTGCTTTTGTGTCGTAGGATATCTTTAGTGTTTGGATTTTGTGTCGTAGGGTATATATCTTTTATGTCATATTAATGGTGCAGGCTATATTGGTGCATTTGAGTATGTTGATGACCAGATATCAGAAATATTGATGTCGAACTGAACGGATGCTTGAAAAAATGTGGTATCAACGGCCCACGTTATGATGTTTTGGTGTCATGGAAATTGAGCCATCGAATGCTATGCTTCTCAATCATGGACTTTGTGTGTACTGTGTAAGTCTATTATTGGTTTTAAAAAGTATGAAAATGTTGGTTAACAAGGATGTTATATCATGGTCATCTTATTTAACGCGTTGTTATGCTTTCAACAGCGCAATAGGAGCACACCTTGCAGCAGCGTAAGTGTTTGCATACCCCTTCCAGCAGTTGCAACCTGACTCGCTTGAATTTGATCCGTATGAGCAGAAGCGTAACAGGGTGTCACTTCCATTTAGTTCAAAGCAAAACCACTAGGAGGGGGAGAGAAATGGCAGGGGATCAAAGGATAAGAATTGAGGGGAGTCGGTTAAAGACCTGTGTCTTAGTGTGGCAAGCCTTGCTGATTTGGTGATTTTGCAGCCATGATAGTTTTGATAAGTGGAAGGAAATTGATGTGTATTTTTTGGGTGTGTCCTTAATCCGCTTGATGATGATCACACTTCCAGTCAACTTCTTTGCTAATGCTTAGAGCGTGTTTTGTTTTGCTGATGCACTGCAGCTGTGAACCTTACACAAGTTATTAAATAATCTTTGATAATTTTAATTATTTCTTTGCACTAAGATTTATCAGAAGCTTTAGCGAACCATGAACTGAACAATCCAATTACTAATCAGACGAATGCACAGCCTGTTGCAGCTCAAATGTCGATAACATCTGAAGTGATAAGATGAGAAGGTACCGATAGTGAGTGTAGTCAGTTGTTTAAGTACTTTTGGAATAATAATATTTATCATACTCATAGTGATGTACTACTATTTTCTTATTTACATTTTTCCCCCTTTATTTGCAGCAACCGGAATGACAACCAATCAATCGTATTCACATTCAAGAACCAACCGTTTGTCTCAGACGCGGGAAAGTATGCTTACCTTTGGCCCCTTCAACTTGAACTAATTTCTTTAATCTTTTGTTTGTTTTCGGCTTATCTCAATTGCGTTCTAAAAACTTATATTGTGATGGTACGGGCGACCTGATGACCAGTACATCTCAACATGGTTAGTTGCATTTGCATTTGACGATTATGAACCAAAACATGCCTTTTTATTTCCCGTATAGTGCAATCGCAGTCTGCATACTTGCGTTTTTATGTTATGGATTCAAAGTTTTCGCTTTCTGTGTTTACATTATTGGTTTTCTTGATGTCTAATCTTTTAATTATTTTCGGTTCAGCTCAATCGCGGCCTGCGGACTTACATTCTGATGGTTCGGAAGACCTGATGACCAGTACACCTCCACATGGTTAGTTGCATCTGCATTTGATGATTATGAACCAAGTAAATATGATTTTCTCAAATAATAAACAATACATGCCTTTTTATTCTCCGTTTAGCAATATTAGCATAATAAGTCATCTATTCATAATTCATTATTCATATCATTAAAGAGATTTGCAGCGGCAGCGTATTATAGCATTAAAGAACGCCCAGATTGAACATCCTTCTCTTTCTCCTTAATGAAGTATTGGATTCAATATCTATTCCGATTCATTCATTATATCATCTCTTTTTTTTTTAACTCAAAACCATAATCTCATGATTTTATTTATTGCAGCCGTATTGATCATGGCTCTCATTCTCACATGGAGGTATTAATTTCTTTTATTTTTACGTTCATAAACAAAAATAAACAAATAGCAACCTGCTTGGATTGGTATGAGTAGTTCTATGCGGAGCTATGGATAGAACAATGAAAAGTTATGAGACCGTGGTTAGTAATCAAGTCAGTAAATGACACTATTCTCTATATAGTCTTTGATTGACATTATTTACTTTTACATTTTTAGATATCAGCATTTTAAGCCATATAACTAAAGGTGAATTAACTTAAAAGCGATTATACTTACACTTAACGTTAGATAAGTTGTCGCTTAAAATATAGAGTTTGGGAGCATGCAACGTCTACAATTTCTGGTGCCTCTATAGAACTGAGGACCTGCTATGCTGCGTTGCTTGAAGCTGCTGGCAAATCTTAGCGATGTTGATGGTTCGGGTTTCAATGGTATGGACGGGGTTGACAAGGAATTTGGTGTTAAGGTTTCGATAGAAGCAGATGTTGTTGTCTTAGTGTCTGATATGGATACCGACCATTCTGATAAGAACGAGACTGAGAGTGTGAGGAACGTTAAAGAATCGGTTGTACATGAGGGTGATGTAGGGAGTAAAAGTTTAAACCTGCGATCAGGCAAGAAGGTTGTATTAATACCGGATCTTAATCAACTTGCTCATGTTGAGAAATTGTTGCCTGCTAGCAAGGATGAAAAGGGAACAGAAGATAAAGTTAGCGATGGGGGTATTGGAATTGAGCTAAAAGGAGGCTCAAGTGGTAATCTAAATGGTCACACGACGAGATGGGGATGATTCAGCAGAGAAGATAATTACAAAGGGGTGTCGGTGGTGGATGTTGAAGAACAAATGGAGATCAATCTTGGGAATGCTACCTTAGAAGGGGAGAGAAGTGGAATCAATATAGGAGATAAGGGGAAAGGAAAAGTAATAGAGATTGTTTCGTTGTCAAGTGACACTGGTCCAGATAATATGGATGAGGAATTCGTTGTGGGTAATTCATCATCGGGTATGTCGGGTATATACATCTGCACTTATTCATGCACAAATGACAGCTATGCTTGCCATGACTCAACATCGCCACAAGAAGGTATCGACACACATCTTTTTCTTGAATTCTTTTTTTCTTTTCATTTGATCCATTTTAGTGTATTTCTAATTAGCCTTTTTATAATAATAGGCTTATGTTTAACCCCCGTTAGCAAATAATGACATACTGAGCTTCCTGATGCTCATTTTCTTTAAATGCTCTTGAACCTCTGCTTCATACATACTTCATTTCTAACCCTTGAAGTACATATGCATACTGATGGATAAGTGTGTACTAATTTAATATGTGTACAAATTTAGTTCAGTACTTTCATTTTTCATTCTTTTATCAGGTTCATGACCCAAGGTTCAATGTCCAAGGGTTGAGCCGCCAGGGGTTTAGCAACAGGTTCAAGGTGTCGGGTGTCAAGGTTTAGAGGCTACATTTGGTTAGGGTCAGAACCAAGTTTTTGTTACTTAGTGAAGGTTGGTTTTGTATGCCTGATTCATTTTGAATCTTATATTTCCTCACTGATTTGTATATTGATTCTTTCTACCTTAGTTCCATCACCAACAACTTAATACAGGTATGCATCCACTAAAAAAGCATTATCAGCTCTCATATAGCACTTGCCTCAGGTTTACCTGAATGACACTAATCTCTGATGATGGTTATGATGCGGAGGTTAAAGTTCGAGTTTGGTTCAGCCCGAGACTCAAACTAATACCCCCTATTCTCTATCCTCAGACACAACCCTCTAAGTTGCACAAGCTGATGTGCCTTTTACTCCACATATCAAAGGTTATGAGGTCATGGGTTTGGCATCCTCAGTGGCACCATATCAGGTAGTCGTTTCACCATATCAGGGGTTATGAGGTTATTTCGAGGGGAAGACTGCCAAATAACATTGATGTAAAACAATTATTCCAAATGTATACTGATCTATGTATAGGTGATTTCATTCTACTTTTGGTTTAACTATAGGTTGATCCAGTTCTAAGTTTTGCAAAAAAAAATGAAGTTGCTTTAACTTTTGTGATATCAAATGTATATATAATGTTGTCTGCATAAATAGTACAGCTTCTATATTATAAAGTTTTCATATGTTTAATGCAACTAACCAAAGATTTGCCGCAACATTATTACAGTGTGTGGATCTGAAATATATATAGGATGATGCCATTAATGTTAATTCCATTGTGCTTATTGGAGAATGAACTCGAGTGGATGATAAATAGATTAGCTCAATAAATTAAGGCCATGGTGTGAGTTACTACAAACTGTTCCACGTACTTACTGACTTTGCCTTAACCAACTTATTCGGCGTAAGCTAGGATTTCAAATTAAAAGACGATAAAAAGATAAGTGTATAATAAGATTATGCCGCAACTATACCTGTATCATACAAACTATCTACTGTGCGTTAAATTGAGCTCCATGAGCTAGGTATCGATCCCGTACCGGACCGAGTATTAGTCGGTCGGTATCGGTTCCACCTAAACCTAGACCACTAACCCATAATCTGTTTTTATTACAGATTCATTTTACTCTTCACTTCTACATTAGTAATTACTTATTGTGAATTTGTGATGTTACAAATTTTAAGCTCTTTTAGCTTTATGCAGAAACAACGATGCTTCAAGTAATGGTACAGTTGTTCCTGATTCTGAATCGGTTAAATCAAGGATCGAATACCACGTAGAGTTTGCACCATCATTCTCTCCTGACAAATTTGAGTCTCTAAAGGCATTCTGCGAGACCGTTGAAACTGTTTGTGATGAGCTCATCATTTATTGGAATGCGACACATGCCCATGAAAAGATGATTGTGAAATAGGCGTATTGTTTATCTATGGAGTTTCAACAGGTTTGTTTTTTTAGTCTTTTATTGTGCTATTATGGTTATCAAAATCATACTATTATCTACTTCATTGTAGGGTAGATAAGCCACTGAGTTAAAATGCAGGTTTATATATCAATAAATAAGCTATTTTAATAAGCTGTTTGGACCATGCTTCCTATTTGAATTTGAAACTATCAGCAATGCTAAGTTATTAATCTTCATAACTAAGCGACCTCATGTTTTTTTGTTTGATCAATTTCAGGGACAAGTGGTACCAACAATACGGTTCCATAAGAATGCCCCAAATGTGAAGGTCCATGGTTTTAGCATTCACCACAAAATTCGTTTGATATTGGATATTTCTACTGACTTTTACATACGCCTGGTTAATTAAAAAAACATCATCAACCACACTCAACTGCAATGATTTCTTACTATAACTTTGCTTCCGAAAACTGTGGGTGTCAGGGTAAATGTAATGTTGGCCCTTAAACTTCAAACAAGGTCGCTTATTGGTATGTAAGCATGATTTGCCTAATTATAAAAAATTACATCCTATGAGCAATCGTACAAGTAATTCGGTTAGGACACACCATGGGGATGCCTCTCAAAAAGTAGTTGATGCTTTGGTGAACCTGGTACCATCCCTTTCTTTTTTAAGCACCCCATTTTATAGACCTTCTACTTGATTGATTATGTGACGGAGTTTGAGTAAGCTACTTTATCCACTATTACATCTAGACAAAATGGGCGGGTTGGTAAATGCATCAAAATGTGTTGGGTTAAAGGGTACTCATCTAATTCGCCTAACACGAGTACCTTTTGAATATGATCTAGGCTATGTGGTGTTAGCCAAAGCATGTTAATATGCCAATTCCCCAGTATTTTGAAAATTTAGCTATGTAAATAAACGTAAATGCAGGGGAACCAATGCAATCTTGGCCAGGCTGATACCAAGTATAGATGAACGTACAACAATTATTTTTGGTTCGGATGTCACTCATCCACAACCAGGGGATGACTCAAGCTCTTCAATAACCGTAGGTGGTGTTCCTAAAACTTAACTTA
Organism: Artemisia argyi; assembly: GCA_030686995.1. Classification (NCBI taxonomy): domain Eukaryota; kingdom Viridiplantae; phylum Streptophyta; class Magnoliopsida; order Asterales; family Asteraceae; genus Artemisia; species Artemisia argyi. Next base: position 167,554,331 of record CM060700.1, on the reverse strand, counting down.
CCCTGCATCTCCACATTCACAACTTGCAAGCTATTACTAAAGTTTCTATGTTTCAAGTTTTCCAAGCAGAATGTATGGTCACGTAACGCATTAACAGGCTGCCCATACATGTATGTATATGCAATTTGCCTGTTAGTAGTAAAAAATGTGTTATTAGCAAAATATATAAAAGATTGTTTGGATTATACTTAACGTATTCGATGTGTTTTCGTTACATCTGGTAATCAAAAGTTGTAAAAAAATTCAGATATTTGCTTTTAACTCCTGATACGCAACTGATGTACCTAATAATCATCTTTAAATTCTTTTTAACGAGATTTATAAAACTATATGTTGTTGTCTCAAGAGTGAAGAACATAAAGGGATTGGAGATTATTTGTTGTGATAAGGATGATAATTACGCAAACTCAACAACACATGTTGTATACAAAGAAACTTTAGTCTGCATTTGAATTTATTTGGTTGTATACTTTATTTTTGCGTATCACTTTGTAACTTTTTTCTCTCATATTCGATAAACATTTGTTTCTTTTCGTTCTAAACGCATTAAAAAAAATTGTATGTTTATATCGAATTTTTCGTTAACTTATTTTTTTCTATGAAATTCATAAGTCATGCCCGCCCATCGGGCGGGCTTCGACATCTAGTATATATATATATATATATATATATATATATATATATATATATATATATATATATATATATATATATATATATATATATATATATATATATACTTCTGAATTTAACAATCCTTATTGGTTTAACCCTATAAATTAGATATCTATACAAGTAGCGCTATAAAGCAAACTCTCCCGAACATATCTTCCATCAATGTTAGTGAATCTCTAAGTCCTAATATGTTCACACCTGTGATACATGAAAGCATCCCATTCCAAGATATCAATTCCACCAGTAAGTTGTGTCATGATTTATATCTATTAATTTTACATCATAACACATTATAAGTTAACAAAAAATTAAACATGATATATAGGTAACATGTCAAAGAGAACTCGAAGATCAAGATTAGGCAACAACAGTCCAATTCAGTTTCATATTAGTGAGCATAATTAGTGACAATAATTTCATAATCATGTGATATTACCAATTCATGCACTACAATATTGTTGTGTATAACTATACATGTTATATAGGTAGTCCAAATATTGTCTTAATACGTTCATCTACAAATAATAATGTTGATTCAACACAACGTCCAAACAAAGACAAAGGAAAGTCAATAGCACATACAACGGAACTTGATTTATCAGAGGATGATTTAGAGGATGAACATGGATATACTGAATGTATTTCAGGCATATCTAAAGGTTTAATTATTTAAAAATTAAGTTTTTAAGTGTTAATTTCTTTTTACTATTGATATGTTTAAGTTACTTTTTGTATTTTTGTATTCTAATATAACAATACCTTTTATATATTTTTTTAGATTACCTTGACCATGGTGATCAGGATGTTGAATGTGAAAAATGTGGAGCAATGTTATGGCTTTCTAAGAGTAAAAGAGGAGCCCATAACTCTGATAACACCGACTCATTTTCTATTTGTTGTGGTAAAGGAAAGGTTGTATTACCTGTTGCGTTGAAGCAACCTCATGAATTGTTAACGAAACTCTTGAATGGGGAACACATAAGAAGCAATTCATTTCTTGAGAACACACGGTGGTACAATTCGATGTTTGCTTTTACATCCATGGGTGGTAACGTTGATCATACAGTTAACAATGGTCGCGCACCATATTGTTATAGAATTCAAGGGCAAAACTACCATTTAATTGGAGATTTGTTACCAAAACCTGGTGATTCACCAAAGTTTTCTCAACTTTACATTTACGATCCACAGAACGAAATAGACAACCGCATTAATGCTGTCAGGTAAATTAAATAGATAATGTTTTCTATTTCTATTATTCTTTTTCTTCCGTTTCATTTTCATGTTAAAAAGTTATAACTAAAATACACTAACAATAATGTTTTTTCGCAATTCATGACAGTTCAAATGCGGCTGGATCATCTTCTTCGAATAGACAAATAGACCGTCAACTGACTAAAGACCTTAAAACAATGCTTGATACTAATAACCCTCTGGTAAAGAAGTATCGAATGGCTGGTCTGCAAATACGTAATGGAGTGGAAAATGTTAGGATCAGGCTGATAGGAAAGCGTGAAAAAGATGGGAGGCAATATAACCTTCCTACAGCAAATGAAGTGGCTGCACTTATTTTTGGTGATTTTGATAACAATCATAACGAAAGAGACATTATGGTGCACAAAAACAGTGGCAAGAAAAAAAAGATTAATGAGTTACATGTTTCATACCTTCCATTATAGTACCCGTTGTAGTTCCCTTACGCAGAAGATGGTTATAGAACTGACATATACCATAAAGGTATTACAAATGAAACACCAGACAAGGATAAAAAGTATGTCACAATGCATGAGTGGTTTGCTTACCGTATACAAGATAGGCCAAATGTTTTTCCAACTATCTTAAACAGTAAGCGTTTATTCCGACAGTTTTTGGTGGATGGTTACACTATGGTTGAAGCCGAGAGGCTGTTATATGTAAAAAATATGAACAACGAATTAAGATGTGAAACTTATTCCCGATTAGCTCAAGCTGTGGAATCATCCAACCAACAAAACAAGAAACGTGGAAAAAAGCTTATATTGCCGTCGTCCTTCACAGGTAGCCCAAGATATATGATGCAAAACCACTTGGATGCTATGGCGATGTGTAAAAATTATGGATACCTGATGCGTAGGAATTGCACCAGGCTTTACCTCTCGAGGGATCTCGAGAAGCTTACAACCCCCACCAGACAGTGTACCTGATCGTTGTAGTATAGTATAGTGACAAGTACCGGGAGATTGATCGTTCAACTCAGGAATAGTGTCGCTAGGATTAGAAAGCCTAAAAACTAGGTCTAGAGGTGAGGGATGATTCTTTTTGTATTTTTATATTTTATAAAAGCAAGTAAAAATCTCGGGTTTTGGAAGAGTGGGCGGAATTAGTTGCTAGTCAACTAACCCAATAACTAAAGATGCAATCAAAATAAAATGACAAAAATGAAAATAAAACTAATTAAACTAGTGGTGTGAACAATATATGGGAGAATTGTGTTTACTTAGATTTCACTACTCCCTAGATATCTTTTACAGGTTAATTACTTGTTACAGTTGCGTGGATGACGGGTTATATTCCTTAATACCAATCATGGGGTGGCGTACTAACTTCCCCAATTCTATAAGCTCCTACTTCACTCCTATGTCGAGCCTGCAAGAAGCTCCTAACATGGGATCACTAGAATTAGCTCATGCATTAAATACAACCATAAAAACCTAGTACACATTGGTTCATGTTTCTTAAGACGTTCAAGCAAGTTACACAATGGAGATCTGCCAGTTTTCTTAAGCCTAACATTGAAATCCTTCATCCATTACAACTATAAACAAGCAATCAACCTATAATCAACATCTAGGTTTCATTACATCTAAGCAAACACACAAAAGATCTAGCCTAGCATGTTAAAATCAAGACAAGCATAAGATATATTCAAACAACACATAGACATATTGAATGAATTGAAAGAAAACTTATCTCAATTGAACATGAAGGGTTTCAAGGGGTAAAAACCCTTGAAAATACTGTTACAAACGAGCTAGGGTTTATTAAGTTCGGCCCTAAAATTCTCCTCTTAAGTTCCACACATAATGAATGAAATTTAGAAAAGTATATATAGATTTCATGAGGTGACGGCGTCAAGAGGAAAATTCTGACGCCGTCATCTCGCCGCCAATAAAGTTCTCGGACTGCCTAGATCTAGATCTGACGCCGTCATGTGTATTTCTGCTCTGGGCCGTCACCACTTTTACTCTTGACGCCCTTGTTCTGACGCCGTCACGTTTTCTCTGGGCCGTCATCCATTTTGCTCCTGACGTCGTCATCAAATCCTTCTTGACGCCGTCAGGTACTGTTCCCAGCAAGGAAAATTAAGACTTTACCGTTTTATTCACTTTTATGCTCCAAAAACGTCCAAAATGCTTTCTTTTCCAGAATTCACTCCCAAAGCACCTAAGATCACAAAAGGAACAATTTAGGACAAAATTTGATCAAATAAATTCCAATTCCGGCTTAAATGACCCCCTAAAAACGGATCATTTTTTGCCTCATCATATACCCTTACACTTGAGATTTGTTTGTCCTCAAGCAAATGCGCTTTTATTCTAGTCAAAATACAAGTTAGGGGTCATTTAACACTAACATAAAAGTAATTACAACAAATAATCGTTCCACTAAAGACCAAAGACAAGCACGGAGGTCATATACTAGCACCTCACAAATAGTGTTTAGATACTCACATCTCTCGGGTGTAACAATATGGAAATGGAAAACATCTCTCACTACTTGTCATAGCAAAATAGATTACCATAGGCTTGGGAAAGGATCAAACCTCCACCACATGGCGTAAGCACCTAGGATAAACTATCAAAGAGGTCTTTTAAAGGGTTATAATGTTAGGTGTAGGGATATGGAATGCGAGGTTTTGTTGGATAAAGGAAATCTTTACTGGTGGCGAGTTAATAATCTTGGTTAATTACATGGACAATATGGCGTTGCTAAGCCAAGACTAGACTCGACTTAGGCTAATAAATGAAAAATAACAAAAACATAAAATGAACATAGAATGAAACGGGATGGTAGTCCGTATGTTTTTTCTCTTTTCTTTTTCTATTTTTTTTTTAATTTTTTCGATTTTTTTTTATACACTTTTACCCTACCATGCAAAATAATACATCATAGGGAATGAACATTCCCCTTACACTTGAATTTTTACATACTTTACAATAAACTAATCTAATGACTCGAATTAAGATAATCAAAACACTTGGAGTACTTTTAAGATTAACGCACATATGGGGGTAATAAAATGATTTTCTTCCCCATTACTCCATAACAATAGTACTTTACCCATGAGTCCCAATCGTCCCAAAACAATATGTACAAGGATATTACTCGACTTAGCAACCATGTAATCAATTAGATAATTAACTAAGGGTTTAACAAATAACAATAATGCACTAAAGATGAGTGCATACACGGAAGGCTAAGGCGATTTGGGTGTACATTTAAGTGGGGTGTAACAAATTCTTCCTTTAAGTAAGATGCTTAAAGTTAGAAACGAAAAGATAGGCTCGGAGGGGTGTACTAGGGGTTTCGTATACTAAAAATGAGTACAACGCTAAGGTGTGGGAAAAATTAATTGACTTTACTAGCTAAGTAATATGACTTAAGTGGTCAAGTAATTATGATACGGGTTTAACACAAGGGTGATCCTAATGCCTCTTAGCATGTAGTAAATCCTACTACACGAATGTAGTCTTACTAGCGGTCTCGGGATGCATCACTAACGCAAGTTCTAGAATCTAAATGCTACCGGTACACTCATAAGCACTAATAATGAATGTTTTTCCTATCAAATCTAAAGGCGAACCTCACATATTTGGGTGGAAAATTTTTCTGAATGGTACGGTTTTGTGCTAGTCATACAACTCCTATCCACGAGACGCTTGCTAAGGCTAAAGTTTCACTCCTAAATGTTGTAAAAAAATTTTAATTTGGCGCTAAAATTACACTAACAAGTATTTCTCATAGTTTTATTACACACCTACCATCAAACAAACAAACTCAAGCGAAAGTTTATCTATAAGGTATCATCATTTACCCTCCCCTTACACTTAGGATGAACATTGTCCCCAATGTTCAATTAAAGATTGTAAAAGTAAAACAGGTAAAAGAATGAAATCAAATACTCCCCTGATTCGCTCGGTATGGATAATATGGTAACCAGGTTAGATCTTCCTCCAAGAAAATGAACAATCAAAGCTTCCCTTCCAGAATATAAATCATCTTCTTGTCATACATAACCTGTTAAACCTGAGAAAACAAACTAGGCAACCTCGCGTAAAATCGGCGGCAATCTGTATATGCTAACAAATCCTAGAAAACAAAGTAAGATATAATGCCTGTGGAATGAATGTTTGCAGATTTCCTGGAGATTATAAAACTAAATATTCGACAAAAACTTTAAGACTCCATTAGAAAAACAAAACTGGCAAAATTTCCAGATTTTTACACGTGACGCCATCAGGAATTTCTTCCTGACGCCGTCAGAAGTGACCTGCAGAAATCCTTATGTTAAGTTTCCGGAAAATTTCTGGAAAAACTTTGTCCTACTTCCTGGAAAATCCGGCAAAACATCATTATGACTCGATACAAGCATTTGACTCTAACATATACGAATATACATGTCCATTTAATATTGTGGAGAATCATGATCGGTTTTGTTTCTTAAAAACATATTTGGCGTTTCCCCTTACACTTAGCTTTTGCGAAATACCTTTGGATGAAGTTAAGACTAAGCCAAACAACAAAATAAAGTATTTTCATCATTTTAGTTTGAAACATGATCAACCAACAATAAAAATAAAGCATGCATACGGAAATAAATAACAATCAAACAATTAAAAATCACACAAAGCATGGGTTGCCTCCCAAGAAGCGCTTTTCTTTATTTACGAGTCTTGTAGCTAGACTCAAGGTCATGAGTTACTACGTGACCTCATCGTTGGTTTCACTCTCTAGGTTATCTCCTATATTAGTTTTGTATTCTGGACCTAGTTGCAAGCATTCTTTGTAGAAACCAAGTATCCTATTCATAACATATTCAACTCCTCTACGTCTATCCTCATCATTCCTATAGTAAACCGCTTATTTGTGTTCATTTTCTATGTTCGATAGGAGGCGGTATTGTTCAATCTTATAAGGCATTTGGTAAGCAATCTCATCATTCTCTTTCTTGAACCTAACTATCCCTAGAGTCGGATCATAACTCATCTTAGAGGTCTCAACGAATGGTTTTCCGAACACTACTTGACTTAGGCAATCATCTATCACCGGACGAGTATCCTCCACTATCACAAAGTCGGTCTCATAAGTGAAGTTTCCAATAATCACATGAAATCCTTTCACTCTTCCAACAAAATTACTTATCAGATTCTTATTGGGCATCATCCTATAACCAAGTTGTTTCTTCATTACCCAATTATAATAAGTCCTAGTCATGATGTTAATAGGAGACCTAGGATTGATATAAGCTTTCCATACATGCATATGCCCAATGTTGCATGGTATGTTAATGTTAGAAGGATCACCTACTTTAATAAGGGGTGAACCAAGGATATATGGTGTCTCGGGATCATCAAATAAATCTTTGTGATATTCCCGTTCTTCCTTGTTGGGCAACTTATCAAAGTATTCTTCTATGTTTTCTACTTCCTCTAACTTCTCTCCCTTATCAACCTCAACTTCCTTAATTTCATCCCTAGTCTCGGTTTCTACTCCAACTTCATCCTTGTCACTTTCTTCTATCTCCTTATCTATTGGCTTAATGGTGACAACATTGACAAAGTAGACATGTTTGGATGACGAGGGGTCCTTAGTTTGGATTCCGCTATTGGCGTCCCTAGTGTCCTTCCTAGGTGTAGTTAACGCTTGGTTGTTGAGGGCTTTCAACAAGTTGTCAATCTTATTGGTTATCTTTGTTTGTTGTTGGTTGAATTCGGTTTCAAACTTAGTTATGCGAGCTTCTTGAGATGCCATAAACTTGGACATCAATCCTTCAAGATTGTTGGTTCTACCATAGTTGTTAGAAGGATTGTTGTTGAAAGTACGGTTGGAGGGTGGACCGTTTGGTTGGTAACGATTAGGCGGATCAGAAGAATTTTTTTGGTTTTGCTTCCACCTAAGGTTTGGGTGATTTTTCAAAGAAGGGTTGTAGGAATCACCGTAAGGGTTTGGCTCGGGCTTGAAAGTGTACCACTTATCTCCCGCTTCGTCGGTACGCAAGGATGCGTAGTCCGCAAAAGCTGTTCCGGGGAGTTCCATGCAATCACGAGTGTCATGGGGACCACTACATAATTCACATAAAGAAGTGATTTTATTCACTTGGCTTGAAGGCTTAGGAGCTTCGTAAGATTTCATGAGAAACTTGACTTGGTCCTCAAGTTCCATGATCCTACGGTCGGGAGTGCTAGAATTGTTCGAAGGCAAAGATATTGCCTTGACTGTTTTGTTCAAATCACGGGGATCATTCCAACTTTCGTTGTCATAGAGAGCAAGATCTTCTATGAGTTCCCATGATTCTTCCGCACTTAGATCACGTAGCTTGCCACCGGCCGATTAGTCAATAGTTCGCCTTGTGGAGAGATCGATATGGTCATAGAAGATTTGGACTTGGAGCCAAAGATCTATGCTATGATGAGGGACTTTTTGGAGTAAGTCCTTGAAACGAGTCCATGCTTCATATAGAGTTTCACCTTGACGTTGTTGGAACATCAAGATATCATTTCTAAGCTAGGTAGTTCCCCCCGGTGGGAAAAATTGAGCAAGGAAACGAGTGGTGAGATCATCCCATGAGGTGATGGATCCCGCGGGTAAACGTTCAAGCCATTAACTAGCTTGATCACGTAGAGAGAATTGGAATAGGCGTAATCGGGTTGACTCTCTAGTTGTAACATCAAGGTTTATAGAATCTACGATTTTAAGGAAGTCCTTGAGATGTTGATTAGGATCTTCGGAACGAAGTCCATGGAATGCACATCCGCTTTGCACCAACCGGATGGTGTCGGATCGCAAGGGAGACACATTGGCTCCTTGGGTGAGCTCAATGGTGTTTCGATAGCCTTGGTGGCTAGGTCGGGAGTACTCTCCTAGGGTTCGGGGCCTAAGAGGTTGGTTAGCAAGTGGTGGGTTTTGTGGGTGGTCTTGTTGTGGTGGGTTGATGGGATCAAAGATGTTACCACCTTCCATGATGTCGGATGGTAAAGATTACGAACAAAGGCACGAAGAAAAAGATAGACTAAAGAAAACCTAAAAATAAAAATAATATCTTACTAGAAAGGAATCTAGCAAGTAGCCCTAATAAAAAGAAATTCTAACCTAGACAATAACTATTCCCCGGGCTGCGGCGCCAAAAACTTGATGCGTGGGAATTGCACCAGGCTTTACCTCTCGAGGGATCTCGAGAAGCTTACAACCCCCACCAGGCAGTGTACCTGATTGTTGTAGTATAGTATAGTGACAAGTACCGGGGGATTGATCGTTCAACTCAGGAATAGTGTCGCTAGGATTAGAAAGCCTAAAAACTAGGTCTAGAGGTGAGGGATGATTCTTTTTGTATTTTTATATTTTATAAAAGCAAGTAAAAATCTCGGGTTTTGGAAGAGTGGGCGGAATTAGTTGCTAGTCAACTAACCCAATAACTAAAGATGCAATCAAAATAAAATGACAAAAATGAAAATAAAACTAGTTAAACTAGTGGTGTGAACAATATATGGGAGAATTGTGTTTACTTAGATTTCACTACTCCCTAGATATCTTTTGCAGGTTAATTACTTGTTACAGTTGCGTGGATGACGGGTTATATTCCTTAATACCAATCATGGGGTGGCGTACTTACTTCCCCAATTCTATAAGCTCCTACTTCACTCCTATGTCCAACCTGCAAGAAGCTCCTAACATGGGATCACTAGAATTCGCTCATGCATTAAATACAACCATAAAAACCTAGTACACATCGGTTCATGTTTCTTAAGACGTTCAAGCAAGTTACACAATAGAGATCTGCCAGTTTTCTTAAGCCTAACATTGAAATCATTCGTCCATTACAACTATAAACAAGCAATCAACCTATAATCAACATCTAGGTTTCGTTACATCTAAGCAAACACACAAAAGATCTAGCCTAGCATGTTAAAATCAAGACAAGCATAAGATATATTCAAACAACACATAGACATATTGAATGAATTGAAAGAAAACTTATCTCAATTGAACATGAAGGGTTTCAAGGGGTGAAAACCCTTGAAAATACTGTTACAAACGAGCTAGGGTTTATTAAGTTCGGCCCTAAAATTCTCCTCTTAAGTTCCACACATAATGAATGAAATTTAGAAAAGTATATATAGATTTCATGAGGTGATGGCGTCAAGAGGTAAATTCTGACGCCGTCATCTCGCCACCAATAAAGTTCTCGGACTGCCTAGATCTAGATCTGACGCCGTCATGTGTATTTCTGCTCTGGGCCGTCACCACTTTTACTCTTGACGCCCTTGTTCTGACACCGTCACGTTTTCTCTGGGCCGTCATCCATTTTGCTCCTGACGCCGTCATCAAATCCTTCTGGACGCCGTCAGGTACTGTTCCCAGCAAGGAAAATTAAGACTTTGCCGTTTTCTTCACTTTTATGCTCCAAAAACGTCCAAAATGCTTTCTTTTCCAGAATTCACTCCCAAAGTACCTAAAATCACAAAAGGAACGATTTAGGACAATATTTGATCAAATAAATTCCAATTCCGGCTTAAATGACCCCCTAAAAACGGATCATTTCTCGCCTCATCAATACCCTAATCTATTTATAACCTTTACATGTAATCCAAAGTGGCCTGAGATTACAAGGTTTTTACGTAGAAAGGGTCTGAAATCAGAGGATCGTCCCGACATTACCACAAAAATGTTTAAGATCAAGTTGGATAACTTGATGAAGGACATCAAGGAGAAACGTATTTTTGGTAGAGTTCGTGCAGGTACATCTCAAGCTTTACTTAACTTTTCTTTCCCAATTAAATTTTTATACAACTCGCGTTTTATTAATTCCTATATTTTAATATTTGTTTTTCTAACAGAGGTTTACACAATAGAATTTCAGAAGCGTGGACTTCCTCACTGTCACGTATGTGTATGGTTAGACTCAAATGACAAGTTGAGATATCCGGCAGATATAGATAGATGTATATCGGCTGAAATACCAGATATAGATGAAGATCCCGAACTACACCAGTTGGTTAAAGAATTTATGATGCACAGTCCTTGTGGTCCTGATCACAGAAACTGCCCTTGCATGGTTGAAGATAAGTGTTCAAAAAAATTTCCAAAGCCATTTAATGAGTCTACTTTAATCGACGAAAGCGGCTATGCTATACATAAAAGGACAGATGATGGCAGGACTGTTAAAAAACAAGGCGCTGATCTTCACTGTGGTTTTGTCATCCCATACAATCCAACGTTATTGAAAAGGTATCAAGCTCATATTAATGTAGAATGGTGCAATCAGTTTGGATCCATAAAGTATTTATTTAAGTACATAAACAAGGGTCCGGATAGAGTTACTACAGCTGTCGAAGATGAAAAGACGGATAAGATTAAAGACTTTTATGATTGCCGTTATTTATCAGCTTGCGAAGCTGCGTGGAGAATATTTAAGTTTGATATTGATGAGGCGAAAAATGATCCGTTTTTAGGGGGTCATTTAAGCCCGAATCCGACTTTATTTGATCAAATATTGCCCTAAATCGTTCCTTTTGTGATTTTAGGTGTTTGGAGAGTGAATTCTGGAAAAGAGGCTATTTTGGACATTTTTGGAGCATAAAGTGAAGAAAACGGCAAAGTACCAAAAATCCAAGCTGAAAATACAAGGTGACGGCGTCAAGACCAAAAGCTTGACGGCGTCAGACATGAAGAATTAAATATCGAAGGTGGTGACGGCGTCAGACGTACTGGTGACGGCGTCAAAGTGGCCAAGAATAAAATACCGAAGGTGGTGACGGCGTCACATAGGCCGTCACAAGTGGATCTAGGGCGTCCGAGGAAGTATATGGCGGCGAGGTGACGGCGTCAGATTTAACTCTTGACGCCGTCAGAACGATTTTCCTATATATAGTTTTCTAGTTTTTTCATTAAGAAGAGAGAAGTTTTGGTGAAACCCTAAAGACGATTTTGGTGCCTCTTTTACAGGTTCTTCAAGGGTTCCAAACCCTTGAGACCTTGCATTGTAATTGAGATAAGTGTACTTTCAATTCAATCAATATGTCTATGTGTTGGTTGTTTATCTTTTGTTCTTATCTCAATTCTACTATGCTAGGCTAGATCTCTCTTGTGTTTGCTTAGATCTAATGAAACCTAGATGTTGATTATGTGTTGATTACTTGTCTATTCTTGTTTTGAATGAATGATTTATATGTTAGGCTTAAGAAAACTGGCAGATCTCCAAATGGTAACATGCTTGAACGTCTTAAGAAACATGAACCGAGGCGTACTAGGTCTTTATTGGTTGTATTTAATGCATGAGCCACTGTTTACAATCCCTATAGTTGTGCTGGGTCATGGTGTAGGAGGAGATAAGAGCTCATAGAGTTGGGGAGTTATGTATGCCACCCCACGAATGGTATTAAGGAATACAACCCGTCATTCATACAAGTGTAACAAGTAATTAACATGTAAAAGATATCTAGGGAGTAGTGAAGTCTAAGTAAACACAATTTCTCCAACCACTGCTCACAACCTTAGTTTAATTAGTTTAATTTCATTTTTATTATTTTATTTTGATTGCATCTTAGCTTTGGGTTAGTTGATTAGCAACTAATTCCGCCCACTCTTCCAAAACCCGAGATTTTAATTGCTTTCTAAAAAATATAAAAATACAAAAATAATCATCTCTCACCTTTAGAACTATTAATTAGGTTTTCTAATCCTAGCGACACTATTCCTAAGCTGAACGATTAATCCCCCGGTACTTGTCACTATACTATACTACAACGATCAGGTACACTGCCTGGTGGGGGTTGTAAGCCTCGCGAGATCCCTCGAGAGGTAAAGCAAGGTGCGATTCCCACGCATCAAGTTTTTGGCGCCGCAGCCTGGGGAATAGTTATTGTCTAGGTTAGAATTTCTTTTTATTAGGTCTACTTGCTAGATTCCTTTCTAGTAAGATTTTTATTTTTATTTTTAGGTCTTCTTTAGTCTATCTTATTTCTTCGTGCTTTTGTTCGTAACTCTTTACCATCCGACATCATGGAAGGTGGTAACATCTTTGAACCCATCATCCCACCACAACAAAACCCACCATTAGAACCCCTTAGGCCCCGAACCTTAGGAGAGTATTCCCGACCTAGCCACCAAGGCTACCGAAACACCATTGAGCTCACCGGAGCCAATGTGACCCCCTTGCGATCCGACACCATCCGGTTGGTGCAAAGCGGATGTGCATTCCATGGACTTCGTTCCGAAGATCCAAACCAACACCTTAAGGACTTCCTCAAAATCGTAGATTCCATAGACCTAGGTGTTGAAACTAGAGAGACTACCCGTCTACGCCTATTCCAATTCTCTCTACGGGATCAAGCTAGTCAATGGCTTGAGCGTTTACCCGCGGGATCCATCACCACATGGGATGATCTCACCACTCGTTTCCTTGCTCAATTTTTCCCACCGGGGAGAACTACTAAACTTAGGAATGACATCTTGATGTTTCAACAACGTCAAAATGAATCTCTTTATGAAGCATGGACTCGTTTCAAGGACTTACTCCAAAAAGTCCCTCATCATGGCATAGATCTTTGGCTCCAAGTCCAAATCTTCTATGACCATATCGACATCCCCACGAGGCGAACCATTGACCAATCGGCCGGTGGTAAGCTACGTGATCTTAGTGCGGAACAATCATGGGAACTCATAGAAGATCTTGCTCTCTATGACAACGAAAGTTGGAATGATCCCCGTGATTTGAACAAAACGGTCAAGGCAATATCTTTGCCTTCGAATAATTCAAGCACTCCCGACCGTAGGATCATGGAACTTGAGGACCAAGTCAAGTTTCTCATGAAATCTTACGAAGCTCCGAAGCATTCAAGCCAAGTGAACAAAATCACTTCTTCATGCGAATTATGTAGTGGTCCCCATGACACTCGTGATTGTGTGGAACTCCCCGGAACAGATTTTGCGGACTACGCATCCACACGTACCGACAAAGCGGGAGATAAGTGGTACACTTTCAAGCCCGAGCCAAACACATACGGTGATTCATATAACCCCTCATGGAAAAATCACCCAAACCTTAGGTGAAAACAAAATCAACCAAATTCTTCCAACCCACCTAATCGTTACCAATCAAACGGTCCCCCATCCAACCGTACCTTCAACAACAATCCTTCTAACAACTATGGTAGTACCAACAATCTTGAAGGATTGATGTCGAAATTTATGGCATCTCAAGAAGCTCGCATAGCTAGGTTTGAAACCGAATTCAACCAACAACAAACGGAGATGACCAACAAGATCGACAACTTGTTGAAAGCCCTCAACAACCAAACATTAGCCACACCTAGGAAGGACACTAGGGACACCAATAGTGGAATCCAAGTTAAGGACCCCTCATCATCCAAACATGTCCACTTTGTCAATGTTGTCACCATCAAGCCGATAGATAGGGAGATAGAGGAGAGTGACAAAGATGAAGTTAGAGTAGAAGCCAATAGTGAGGATGAGAGTAGGGAAGTTGAGGTTAATAAGGATAAGGAATTAGAGGAGGTAGAACCTATAGAGGAATATTTTGATAAGTTGCCAACCAAGGAAGAACGGGAATACCATAAGTATTTATTCGATAGTCCCGAGACAACATATATCTTTGGCGATCCCCTGATCAAAATGGGAGACCCTTCTAACATTAACATCCCATGCAATATCGGGCACATGCATGTATGGAAAGCTTACATAGACCCTAGATCCCCCGTGAACATCATGTCTAGGACTTATTACAATTGGGTGATGAAGAAGCAACTCAATTTTAGGATAATGCCCGGTAAAAGTTGGATAAGTAATTTTGCAGGAAGAGTTAAGGGAGTACATGTGATTATAGGGAATCTCACCTATGAGATTGATTTTATGATAGTGGAAGACACGCGTCCGGTGATAGATGCTTGCCTAAGTCAAATAATATTTGGGAAACCATTTGTTGAGGCCACTAGGATGAGTTATGATCCGACGTTAGGTATAGTTAGATTCAAGGAAGAGAATGATGAGGTTGCTTATCAAATGCCCTACAAGATTGAGCAATACCGCCTTCTCTCTAATTTCGAAAAGGAACGTAAGCAAGCGGCTTATTATAGGAATGATGAGGATAGACGTAGAGGAGTAGAGTATGTTAGAAATAGGATGCTTGGTTTCTACAAAGAATGCTTGCAACTAGGTCCGGAATACAAAACTGGTTTAGAAGACGACCTAGAGAGTGGAACCAATGATGAAATCACGTAGTAACCCACGACTTTGAGTCTAGCTACAAGACTCGTAAATAAAGAAAAGCGCTTCTTGGGAGGCAACCCATGTTTTGTGTGATTTTTATTTGTTTGATTGTTATTTGCTTCCGTATGCATGTTTTATTTTTATTGTTGGTTGATCATGTTTCTCTACTAAAAAGGTGGAAATACTTTATTATGTTGTTTAGCCTAGTCTTAACTTCAACCTAGAGGTATTTTTGCAAAAGATAAGTGTAAGGGGAAACCCCAATTATGTTTTTAAGAAACAAACCGATCATGATTATCCACAATATTTAATGAACATGTATATTCGTATTTGTTAGAGTCAAATGCTTGTATTGAGTCATAATGAAGTTTTGCAGGATTTTCCAGGAAGTAGGACAAAGTTTTTCCAGAAATTTTCCGGAAACTTAACATAAGAATTTCTGCAGGTCCATTCTGACGGCGTCAGGAGTTAAAATCTGGAAATTTTACCGGTTTTGTTTTTCTAACGGAGTCTTATGGTTTTTGTGAATTATTAAGTTTTATAATCTCCAGGAAATCTGCAAACTTCATTCCACAAGCATTATATCTTACTTTGTTTTCTAGGATTTAGTAACTTATATAGGATGCCGCCGATTTTACGCGAGGTTGCCTTGTCTACTTTTGTCAGGATTTACAGGTTATTTGTGACAAGAAGATGATTTATATTCTGGAAGGGAAGCTTTGATTGTTCGTTTTCTTGGAAGAAGATTTAACCTGGCCAACTAAAATCCATACCGAGCGAATCAGGGGAGTATTTGATTTCATTCTCTTTACTTCTTAACTTTTACATTATTTACTTGAACATTGGGGACAATGTTCATCTTAAGTGTAAGGGGAGGGTAAAAAGATGATACCTTACATATGCACTTTCGCTTGAGTTTGTTTTGTTTGATGGTAGATGTGTAATAAAACTATGAGAAATACTTGTTAGTGTAATTTTAGCGCCAAATTTAAAATTTTTTACAACATTTAGGAGTGAAACTTTAGCCATAGCAAGCGTCTCATGGATAGGAGGTTGTATGACTAGCACATAACCGTATATTCAGAAAAATTTTCCACCCAAAAATGTGAGGTTCGCCTTTAGATTTGATAGGAAAAGCATTCATTATTAGTGCTTATGAGTGTACCGGTAGCATTTAGATTCCAGAACTTGCGTTAGTGATGCATCCCGAGACCGCTAGTGAGACTACATTCTTGTAGTAGGATTTACTACATGATAAGAGGCATTAGGATCACCCTTGTGTTAAACCCGTATTATAATTACTTGACCATTTAAGTCATATTACTTGGCTAGTTAAGTCAACTAATTTTTCCCACACCCTTAGCGTTGTACTCATTTTTAGTACACGATACCCCTAGTACACCCCTCCGAGCCTATCTTTTCGTTTCTAACTTTAAGCATTTTACTTAAAGGAAGAATTTGTTACACCCCACTTAAATGTACACCCAAATCGCCTTAGCCTTCCGTGTATGCGCTCATTTTTAGTGCATTATTGTTATTTGTTAAACCCTAAGTTAACTTTCTAATTGATTACATGGTTGCTAAGTCGAGTCATATCCTTGTACATATTGTTTTGGGACTATTGGGACTCATGGGTAAGTACTTAATTTATGGAGTAATGGGGAAGAACATCACTTATTACCCCCATATGTACGTTAATCTTAAAAGTGCTCCAAGTGTTTTGATTTTCTTAATTCGAGTCATTAGATTAGTTAATTGTAAAGTATGTAAAGATTCAAGTGTAAGGGGAATGCTCAAACCCCTATGATGTATTATTTTGGATGGTAGAGTAAGAGTGTTTAAAAAAAAAAAAAAAAAAAAATCGAAAAAATTAAGAAAAAGAAAAAAAAAATAGAAAAGAAAAAAAAAAGAAAAAAAAGAAAAAACATACGGACTACCATCCCGTTTTTATTCTATGTTCATTTTATGTTTTTGTTATTTTTCATTTATTAGCTTAAGTCGAGTCTAGTCTTGGCTTAGCAACGCCATCTTGTACATGTAATTAACTAAGATTGTTAACTCGCCACCAGTAAAACTTCCTTTATCCAACAAAACCGTGTAATTCATATCCCTACACCTAACGTTATAACCCTTTAAAAGACCTCTTTGATAGTTTATCCTAGGTGCTTACGCCATGTGGTGGAGGTTTGATCCTTTCCCAAGCCTATGGTAATCTATTTTGCTATGACAGGTAGTGAGAGATATCTTCCATTTCCATAATGTTATATTACTTTATTACACCCGAGAGATGTGAGTATCTAAACACTATTTGTGAGGTGCTTGTGTATAACCTCCGTGCTTGTCTATTGGTTTTTAGTGGAACGATTATTTGTTGTAATTACTTTTATATTAGTGTTAAATGACCCTTAACTTGTCTTTTGAGTAGAATAAAAGCTCATTTGCTTGAGGACAAGCAAATCTCAAGTGTAAGGGTATATGATGAGGCGAAAAATGATCCGTTTTTAGGGGGTCATTTAAGCCCGAATCCGACTTTATTTGATCAAATATTGCCCTAAATCGCTCCTTTTGTGATTTTAGGTGTTTGGAGAGTGAATTCTGGAAAAGAGGCTATTTTGGACGTTTTTGGAGCATAAAGTGAAGAAAACGGCAAAGTACCAAAAATCCAAGCTGAAAATACAAGGTGACGGCGTCAAGACCAAAAGCTTGACGGCGTCAGACATGAAGAATTAAATATCGAAGGTGGTGACGGCGTCAAAGTGGCCAAGAATAAAATACCGAAGGTGGTGACGGCGTCACATAGGCCGTCACAAGTGGATCTAGGGCGTCCGAGGAAGTATATGGCGGCGAGGTGACGGCGTCAGATTTAACTCTTGACGCCGTCAGAACGATTTTCCTATATATAGTTTTCTAGTTTTTTCATTAAGAAGAGAGAAGTTTTGGTGAAACCCTAAAGACGATTTTGGTGCCTCTTTTACAGGTTCTTCAAGGGTTCCAAACCCTTGAGACCTTGCATTGTAATTGAGATAAGTGTACTTTCAATTCAATCAATATGTCTATGTGTTGGTTGTTTATTTTTTGTTCTTATCTCAATTCTACTATGCTAGGCTAGATCTCTCTTGTGTTTGCTTAGATCTAATGAAACCTAGATGTTGATTATGTGTTGATTACTTGTCTATTCTTGTTTTGAATGAATGATTTATATGTTAGGCATAAGAAAACTGGCAGATCTCCAAATGGTAACATGCTTGAACGTCTTAAGAAACATGAACCGAGGCGTACTAGGTCTTTATTGGTTGTATTTAATGCATGAGCCACTGTTTACAATCCCTATAGTTGTGCTGGGTCATGGTGTAGGAGGAGATAAGAGCTCATAGAGTTGGGGAGTTATGTATGCCACCCCACGAATGGTATTAAGGAATACAACCCGTCATTCATACAAGTGTAACAAGTAATTAACATGTAAAAGATATCTAGGGAGTAGTGAAGTCTAAGTAAACACAATTTCTCCAACCACTGCTCACAACCTTAGTTTAATTAGTTTAATTTCATTTTTATTATTTTATTTTGATTGCATCTTAGCTTTAGGTTAGTTGATTAGCAACTAATTCCGCCCACTCTTCCAAAACCCGAGATTTTAATTGCTTTCTAAAAAATATAAAAATACAAAAATAATCATCTCTCACCTTTAGAACTATTAATTAGGTTTTCTAATCCTAGCGACACTATTCCTAAGCTGAACGATCAATCCCCCGGTACTTGTCACTATACTATACTACAACGATCAGGTACACTGCCTGGTGGGGGTTGTAAGCCTCGCGAGATCCCTCGAGAGGTAAAGCAAGGTGCGATTCCCACGCATCAGATATTCACCATAGATATCCTCCAGTAGAGCGATTACCATTTCATCTTCCAAACGAACATTCAGTTGTATTTGATCCCACTGAAAGTATTGACTTTCAACTCGAGCAGGCCTCAGCTAATACTACAAAGTTTTTGGCTTATATAGATCTCAATAAAGTAGATACATTAGCACAATCGTTGTTGTATGTTGAGATCCCAAAACATTTTGTTTGGAACAGTCAAGACAAAATATGGACAAAACGAAAGCAAGGAAAAAGCATAGGTCGGATCCATCACGTTCCTCCATCTTGGGGCGAGCTATTTTATTTGCGTATACTTTTAAACAAAGTTAAAGCAGCAACAGAATGGGACGAATTTAAAACATTCGACGATGTAGTATATCATACGTATAAAGAGGCTTGCGACGCACGTGGATTGTTACAGGATGACAAGGAATACATAGAAGGCATTCTCTAAGTAAGTGCTTGGGGAATCGGAGAGTACCTTCGTAACCATTTTGTTATGTTAATACTATCGGATACTATGTCGAGACCAGAGGTCGTTTGGGAGAAGTCGTGGACTCTTTTAGCAGAAGATGTGGAAAATTTGGAAAGAATAAAAAGAAATCATCCAGGTATCGTAACATTTCTCTTATCAAGCATATATAATAATACTCTTTTATAGACAAATTTTGATTGCATTTATATTTGTCAAAGTCATTCAACTAATAGTTAGACCTTTTGTGCATGACTAAAGCTAACGGATAGACAAAAGTACAATATATGTTTAACATATATTGAGGATAAGCTACTCAGTAATGGAAAAAGCCTCAAAAATATTGTCAAAATGTCGTATCCGGAAGCAGAATTCACAATGGATGGATACAATATGTTGATTTATGATGAACGTGATTATAATGTTCCCGAATTGATACTCCAACATCAAGCACTATATGGAAGTTTGACAAATGAGCAAAAAGGAATATACGATACGATAATAGACGCTTGTGATAATGACAAAGGAGGTATGTTTTTTATATATGGTTACGGAGGTACAGGGAAGACATTCCTTTACAAGACATTGACAGCTGCTTTAAGATCCAAATCTCAAATAGTTTTAAACGTAGCATCGAGTGGTATAGCTGCTCTTTTGCTGGATGGTGGGAGAACAGCCCATTCTCGGTTTGCAATCCCTATAAATGTCGTTAAAAATTCAATGTGTAGTATTAGTGCTGATGGTGATTTTGCTGATTTGATTCGAGAGACAAAGTTCATTATATGGGACGAAGCACCTATGGTTAACAGGCTTTGTTTTGAAGCTTTTGACAGAACTTTACGAGATATATCAACAGGTAATTTTTACATTATATGTTTTGCAATTTATTTACATTTGTTTAGTATTACATTCCTATTACTTATATCCTTAAAATATAATACAAACTTTATTTACATATTAGCTTCATAAAAAACACATAATACTGTGACCTTATTAGTTGTGTTAAATTATGTTATTCTATATTGTCTAACTTTCAGCCAGTATAAACACAATTCAATGTATAATCTGTATATAAACATGTTTAAATGGTTTTTTTTAAACAGGAACTTATACGGCAGTTTCAGATAAGGTGTTTGGTGGTAAAGTTGTTGACTTTGGTGGCGATTTTAGGCAAATACTCCCGGTTATTCCAAACGGTAGCAGGCAAGATGTCGTACATGCTTCATTAAATCAATCTTATCTATGGAATAGTTGCAAGGTTCTTAAACTTATCGAGAATATGAGGCTTCGTGTTGGCTGCAACCCTGCACATGTAGATCAGATTAAGGATTTTGCTGAATGGATTTTGAGTATTGGTGATGGGACAATAGGTGGAACTAAAGATGGTATTGCTGACATTGTATTCCCAGAAGAAATGCAAATACATGATTCTGATGATCATGTCGGGGCTGTGATACAAGAAACTTATGAGAATTGGGAGGATAATCTTTGGGATCCAGAATATTGGAAAGATCGAGCGACTCTGGCACCAACGCATGAGGAAGTAGACAAAGTGAATGACCGGATGCTTTCTAAACTTGGTGGCAGAGAGAAAGAATATTTTAGTACATATACAGTGTCAGGTTTAGACGTGGATTTTAATCATAGCGAGGATATGTACACTACAGATTTTTTGAATACAATCAAAATGTCTGGACTTCCACACCATAAAATAGTTTTGAAGATTGGCACTCCTGTTATGTGTTTACGAAACATTGATAAACGAGGGGGATTGTGTAATGGAACCAGGTTACAAGTATTGAGAATGGGAATCAACAACATCGAGGCAAAAATTATATCCGGTGGTAAAGTAGGTGAGATTCGCTCTATACCGAGAATGATCATAAGTCCATCCGACAAGAAGATGCCTTTTCAACTTAATAGGAGACAATTCCCTATTTCAATTTGTTTTCCCATGACTATAAACAAAAGTCATGGCCAAACATTGTCTAAAGTTGGTTTATATTTGGAACGGTCTGTTTTTTCTCACGGACAACTTTACGTCGCAGTCTCAAGAGTAAAAAGCAAGAGAGGCCTAAAAGTGTTATGTTGTGACAAAGACGGCAACTACACAAATTCTACAACCAACGTTGTATTTAGAGAAGTTCTTCATAGATTATAAAAATATGTTTTATTATTATTAATATTATTTTCAACGTTATGATTTGTACAACTTTATTATTTTGTTAATAATAACATGTTTCTTTTATTGGATTTATGTTGCTACATGTTCATACTTATATTAATATTAATTTCAACGTATAATAAAATTCTTAAAGCTAGCCGCCCCACCGGGGCGGGCCTAAAATTTAATATATATATATATATATATATATATATATATATATGTATATATATATATATATATGTATATATATATATATATATGTATATATATATATATATATGTATATATAAAATTCTTAAAGCTAGCCGCCCCACCGGGGCGGGCCTAAAATTTAATATATATATATATATATATATATATATATATATATATATATATATATATATATATATATATATATATATATATATATGTATATATATACATATATATGTATGTATATATATACATATATATGTATGTATATATATATATATATATATATATATATATATATATATATATATATGTATATATATACATATATATGTATGTATATATATATATATATATATATATATATATATATATATATATATATATATATATATATATATATATATATATATAGTTAGGATCAAATAGGAAGAATAATTAAAATAAGAATGATAAGAAGTAATCACAACCACATATTTTAGATGCACCTACAAAAGTGGATGTATCTTCCTTCAAATTTTCCCTCCTTATTTGAAATGTGTGGCTAAAATTACTTCTTACCATTCTTATTCTAATTATTCTTCTTACTTGATCTCTTCCCTATATATATATATATATATATATATATATATATATATATATATATATATATATATATATATATATACTAGCAGGGTACCCGCGAAATGCGGCGGCGGGTACCCTGTGACTAAATATTGTGCCGAGCAATTGCTATTCATTTACACATTTTTTTCTAGTAATAACTTTATGAAAGAATGAAATTTTTTAATTAAAATAACTATAAACCACAATTCAAACAATTTCATATCCAAATAAACAAAAGATTCGAATTAAAGAGAGTAGCATAAATAGCAATTTTGAGACATATATTAAAGATAGACGTCACTACGAAATGAAATGTAATTGACATAAACACAAAAATGCCAATTATTAATATGTGTCATTAATAAAAGGTCATTCTTGGTTGACTTGGCTAACACTAATTTTAGCATGGATGTGTATCTTTCATGCAAAGTATGAACATTCAAATAAGTTAAATGGCATGACCTTAAACTGCCTATGGATCACCCACATCTACGTAAGAATTTAGGGGGTGTTTGTTTCGACTTATATGTGAGATATTGAGCTTATATATGATTTAGGCTTATACTTCATAAGCCTCAATTTTTTTAGCTTATTTTGAGACTTGTGGGCTTATATAAGTTTAGATATTCTAGACTTATATAAGCCCATAAGTAAATATGATCACATGGCCATAATTAACTTGAAACCAAATGACCGTGAACAATAGTAATAAACTTATATAGTGGGTAGACTACCCTATAGGTAGCTTAAGTTTTCTCCGACTTTTATATATAGGAAATTTTCCACAAATACCCCATCCGTACCATCCCCTTCACCCTAAATGCCCCACAATTTTTTGTTTTCTTCAAATACCCCAAGGGGAGAGGGTCGCCCCTAAAACTTGGGCGGATAGTATATTATAGTGACATGTGTCCCTATACATGTGTACTTCTTGAGCGACTGGGACTCATATTTTTTGGGCGACTTCATTATTTAGGGGCGACCCTCTCCCCTTGGGGTATTTGGAGAAAACAAAAAATTGTGAGAGATTTAGGGTGAAGGGATGGTACGGATGAGGTATTTGTGGAAATTTCCCTTATATATAACTACTTAATTTCGTAAACACCCTCTTAGTGTGGTACAACTACCGCATCATCATCGTTGTGGCTATCGAGAAACCTATTAAATGCATAAACTTTTTGAATATATATAATAAAAACATAAGACGGTAACATTGCTTTATTAATAATAATCGTAATTTATACCATGGTTTCAAAGATCAGAATAAAAATTGCATAATAATAAAATCACACTTTATATCATATATTTAAATATATATATCTTATTAAATAAATATTATAATTCTGATATTCTAAAGCACTCAAAGAAAGAAATAGAAAAACACATGACATAAACCACTCGTGTATGTGTATGTCTTTGTTATGTAGTTCACCATATGGGCTATGGCTATCATCATTTGTGGTATTATGTGATTTTTTTTTTCACTACGTATATAATCTTTTTATACATATACACCCTTTTTTAGACGAAGAAAAAAATATACAATTTGGACATATGTATATACCAAATATTTTATAATAATTTGATAATAGTTTCGATATATGAAATTGTTGATGGGTCAAATACAATTCGACTTGTTTTGATGCAAGCAAAGCAATGAGAGCTTTCCCCTTTTTATTTATCTCAATTTGTATTCCTTTCTCACCTCCAAAACTCTCTATTTTCCTCTTCATCTCAGTGGTTTCACTTGAAGCAAAAAAAAAAAAAAAAAAAAAAAAAAAAAAAAGCTAGGGTTAGAAATGGAATTCATCCTTTGTCCCTTTTATCTCATATCAGATCTAAAAAAAAAAATACCACCACGGGCACCGGCCACCAACTGAACCCTCAATCATGAACGCCTGATGATATATGATAAAAGTTGGTTTCACTACCTCTTCTCTTTATATATGGTCGTGTTTGATCTATAGGCGTCCAACTTTTTCGAGATATAAGCGGCGGTGTCGATGAAGGAAAAATATTACTTTACCAGATCCGTGGGTTGCAACTTGTTTCTTGTTTTTTGTTGGTTAGTTGATGATGTGGGTTATTGTTGTGGTTTAACCAACAACCAAATCACGATGCTTGTGTGATTATCAAAAGGGATTGTTTGCATTTTACCATTTTCACATCAAGGAAAAATTATATATCAAACAAATGTTTTTTATTTCAAAAAAAAAATAAATAATAAATAACAAATAATAATCTATACTACTATATAATGTATTTGGGACTATTCTATAATTAGAAAGGCTTAAAAATTCAGACTTTTACTTACTAATTATGGAAACAACCACCCCTAACAATCACCCCCAACAATTTATAACCACTTCAACAACCACCTCAAACAATTTATAACCACCTCAACAACCACCCCAACAACCACTTTCCACCACCTCACTTCCCTCCTCTTTCACCCCCAACAATTCGCCCCGCATCGCGCGGGCACCTTTCTAGTAATAAAACAACTGATGTATGTAAGTGAGGCCGATGATATATGATAAAAGTTGTATATTTCAGCCAAGACAGGCAATTGAAGTTGAGAAGAATATTCACTTTTTCACGCAGGTTTGAATCAACCATCATAGGATCATTCGTAGGAGCGTTCACAATGCTGCTTTGTGAGCCAGTTGCTGTTTCTGGTGTGTTTCAACCATCACCCAAATCATGTGTAGGGAAGTTGGCAACAATGTTTGGTGACTCCATGTTTGTTATAAAAATGATATGATTAGTAGGTTTTATGCTTGCTGATTTGGAATGGGTTTTATAGTACATCATATTGGTACTATAAATACCTTTCAAAAAAAAATATTGGTACTATAAATGTTAGCTGTTACGATTGGATGGAGGGAGTAAAGAAAATAGAAAAGTCAATGGTGTAAATGGTGGTGTAAATGGGTTGTTACAAGACTTGGCTGTTACAAGTGAATGTATTGATTTATTGATTTAAACTTGCAATTGTTATGTTACAAGTTTGTGCTGTTACTTTTATATTTATGAAGATTGTAATGAAGATTGTGATGAAAGCTATAGATAAAACATGGCTTTTAAAGTCATAAAGTCTACGTATTCACCATTGGTCAATTTTCTATTAGTCATAAATTTAATCATAAATAAATTCCGTTAACATCTATCTATAAAATGTATTGACTAATACTATTGTAAATAACATTTACTAAATAACTTGTTATTTCTTATTTGGGAAATGTTTTTGGTCTTAAAAATTTTAAGACTTCCTCATTTAGAAGTCCTAAATACATTAGTATGTAGTATAGATATATATATATGGTTGCAAAAATCGTGAATCGGTTGTCGGGCGGTCGACCACCTTGTAGCTTGTAATCGGTCTAGGCGGGATTAATCGGATTGGCAATACTGACAAATTTTGGTTATTTCCTGCAAGTTTTGAGTATTTTCGCTGAGTTTTAGGTATTTCTGCCAAGGTATTTTCTAAAAAAAACAACTTGTAATAAACTTAAACAGTTACTATAACTGATTAAATTAAGTTTACAGTGAGTTTTGGGTACTTCCAGAAAGATTTATAGGTTGCCGAAAAGTTTGACCACCATTAACCGTCGTTGACCATGGTTTACCTATGTGTTTGACCCAGTTACATAAATCGGCAAGGTCGGTGGCCTTGTAGCACCTAATCGGTGATTAATCGGCCTTGTAGACCTTTTTTTGCAACATTATATATATATATATATATATATATATATATATATATATATATATATATATATATATATATTGAAAAAGTAACAACAATTTTTTTTGTCTTCTTCCTAATTTCATAAGCACCAGTTAACTGGCTCAAAGTGGGAGGGAGGGGGTATTGTGACGTGAGGATGGCGGCGCCAAAACAAATGCCATGTCGGATTTGGCGTAAGTTTAAGCCACGATACTGTATGCCAACATGATGGATCATGTCCTCTCACATACAAAACAGTGAGGTCTACTGTGAGACTCAATATTTCTTTTATTTGTGAAGAAATATGACCTATAATGTTCATTCTAACTAGAAAGGATAATCTTCTATAGAAGCACATGTCACTAAGAGCATAAGGTAAGTTAACGCAACCTCACGTTAAACCTGCCACATCAGCGTGTTAACCTTGCATTAACATAACGAGCGTCGGCGTTATTCCGGCGTTAGGCAGCGAGTTAGTGAATTAACGTCGCGTTAAAAGGTGATTCTTTCTTTTTCTTTTATTTTTTTTCTTTTTAAATGGGTTTTGGTGTGTGTTTATAATGTGTGTTTCGTGTATGTTTATAGTGTGTGTTGCAGGTGTGTGTGTGTTTGAGGTAGAAGATAAGTGTTAGTTTTTTTTTTACCCGTGCATGGACAATTTGGAGCATGGACAAATTCGAACTGGATAGTATTTTTTTTACCTGAGCCTAGCCTAATTTTGAGATTTTTTTTTCAACTATTATTATAAGTGTATATTAATTTAATTAGTAAAAATTTTAGTTTGTTAAAAAATAATATATATATATATATATAAAAAGTGGGGCCCAAAAAGTTAAGGTGAGTTAAGTTAACAGGTGTTTTTTGGTAAGTTATTGTGAAAAGGTTAAAGCTGATATAGCACTGACATGACGCTGAGTTATTGAATAACTCACGTTAAAACACCTATTGCTCTAAGTTGAACTTATTAGCTTGTCATTTCATAGTACATTTTGGTCTATAAAAACTACTACGTAGAAGGTTTTCGTATCATAAATAAACTAGGTGTTTTGAGGTCCCAAAAGTACAACTACATACAAGTAGTACTAGGAGAATATGCCCTCCCCACATCTCTTTACTCACCACTCATCTGGAAAGCTATAATCCATATAAAAGAGATAAAGGAATAATCATATCATTTTTGTAAGGATTGTGCTGTACATTCTTATACTCTTCAAATTTAGAGGAGCAAGACATCATATCATTTGTCAAAGCTGTCGATCACATAGTTGATGATAGCAACACGCTTGTCATTGAGTAAAATATCTGTAAAGTATCAACTGATTACAAAACTATATGTATTAGAGCAGATATGCAATTTGCATCTGTAAAGGATTTCTAATTAAAACATGCTTAGTTCTCAAAGACCGGAAAGTGACCTGATAACGGTCATAAACTAACCATTCTCACTACTTGCACGACATGATATTTCACCTCATTTAGTTTTTGTTCACATATATTATGCAGAGTTTATGAAAAAGTTTTAAAATGATACAAATGTTTATACAGAGTATTTCATTTCAATCACAGTAAACATTCATTTCATGTCTATTTGTAAAGAAAAATCATAATTTTTGAACCTTTTTATAATTTCAATACATTTAATGCATGGATTATATAAAACATTTTATTAAGTTATAAAGGTTTATACTAATACTAATGTAGGTTTATAATATCAAAATGTTTAAAAATAATTGATGTCTCATTTTATAAACTTTTCTAAAAGATCTATCGTAATGAATGCTCTTAACAATCATATATAAATAAATTTAATATAGATCTAGTATATTTATATCAATTATTCTAATTCTTTAAAGAGAAAAACCTTCATAACAACTAATCACTGCCTATCTTTTATGTCTCACCCTAATTCGTGGTCCTCTTGGCAACATGGATGTCATCATTCTCCATATTTACACAAAATTAAATAAATCAAAGATTCTCACTTAATTATATCAAATTTCCTTCACAAGCAAAAAACAATCAAAATAACTCATTATAATAACCCACTCAATAAATTAACCCAAAAAAAAAAAAATCCAAAACACAACATCTAGATCTTGCCATACTACAGAAGCTTCACCTCTTTCACACACAAACACAAACAAAAAGAAAAACACAAAACACAAAATTTAATGTTTTTGTGACAGAAATACCATGATACTAAATTACTAACACCATGAAACCTTATACGATAACAATCTTTGTCATCTTGACATTCTTTACAGCCACCACAGCCACCATAACTACCACTCACCGGAGAATACTCCACCAGCCATTATTCCCGGCAACACCATCACCGCCGCCACAACCACCATCACCACCATCATCACCAACCACCACCGACAACCCATTCTTCCACTCAAACCCTGATGACCCAAACGCACCATCACCACCACAACAACCACCGTCACAACCATCCACCACCACCACGACTAACTCCACTCACCCCATAGCCCCACAACCAGCTAACAAACCAGCTAAAAAAATAGCAGTAGTAATATCAGTCGGAATAGTGACGCTTGGTATGCTGTCAGCATTAGCTTTTTTTATATACCGACATAAAACAAGACAACAAAACGACACGACGAAACTTGTACGAGGTAACAGTTTTCATGAAACGTCATCTAACAACAACAACTTACCGCCGTCAAATTTCTTATATATAGGCACAGTTGAACCACCTAGGACTGAATCTTTGTCGGATAACAACACTGCTACTTCAGTTAGTGTTAGTTCCCCTTATAGTAAGTTACATAGTATTAAAAGATCATCTCATGATCGGTATAGACCTAGTCCTGAGTTACAACCACTTCCACCGTTGAAAAAAGCACAACAACCTCCACAACAACCGACGCATACGTCAGACATGACGTCATCATCATCATCATCTGATGATGATGATTTAGAAGAAGTTGAACAGGAGACTAATGAGTTTTATACACCACATGGTTCTACTGCTAGTACTACTGCTAGCACAGATGATGGGTATTCTCTGTTTAGTATAAATGCTACGCGTAAGATAAATTCGAGTTACATGTCTCATTCGAAACGAACGAGTCCCAAGTCGAGGCTTTCGGTTTCGAGCTCTCCGGATACTCAATCTGATCATCAGCATTCTCCTGTGGTGAAAAGTGGGAACAGGAGGGCTAAATTTGGTGGGCCACCGCCTGCTCCTGATATGACACGGTTGAATCTTGGTAGGAAGCCGCCTCAGCCGCCTCCGTTGCCTCCGGTGTTGCTGACGCCAACAGAGAAGGGTGGTGCGGCTTCTTCGATTAAGGGTTCAAAGTCAATGAGTCCTGGTGGTGCTAAAGTGATTCCAAAGATTGTTAAAACATTGTCTTTGCCAGATGGGAAGAATGATGATCTTGAAGGTGGTGATTCGAAGCCGAAGCTGAGGCCGTTACATTGGGATAAAGTGAGGGCTACTTCGGATAGAGCTACCGTTTGGGACCAGCTGAAATCGAGTTCGTTTCAGTAAGTGTGTGAAATTGATTAAATTGTGTGATTGTGGGATGTTAAAGATTGGATTTTGGATGTTTAATTTTGTTTGATTTTGTAGATTGAATGAGGATGTAATGGAGTCTCTTTTTGGATGTGATTCGGGTGGTTCTGGGAAGAAAGAAGATGGTCGGAAACCAAGTGTAGGTCCTGTTATTCGGGAGAATAGCGTGTTGGATCCGAAGAAGTCGCAGAATATAGCAATACTTTTGAGAGCATTAAATGTGACACAGGAAGAAGTATCAAAAGCACTTCTAGATGGTAAATTTCGACTCAAAGCCTTTACTTTGCATATTAGAAACAACTATTAGGCAAAACTTAAAAAGAAAAATGGCTAGCAAAATGTTCACAAATAACAATAAATTGAGTAATGTGGTTTAGTGGAAAAGATCTTGTGTGGTACATGGATTTCTAACTATGAATGTTTAAACCAGAATCCTTAAATATCAAGTTACAATTGGGTCAGCCAGTACATAATTAGTGCCCTCAGCTCTATGGCAGTTACTTGTTCTTTTGCAATTCTACTTTGGGTTGTGCTGCCAAGTGTGTCCAGGTCAAAATCCATTTGGGTTGTCAGCAATTCCAAGTCACATTTAACAGAAACTGTAAAGATATGTCATTCATCACTTAATACATCTGCATCTTAGGCCGTTTGTTTTCGGTGGAACAGGAAATGGAGACAATTTGGGTGCTGAACTCCTGGAAACACTTGTAAAGATGGCTCCAACAAAAGAGGAAGAGATAAAACTACGAGATTACAGAGGTGATATATCAACATTAGGGTCTGCAGAAAGATTCTTGAAGGCAATACTTGATATCCCATTCGCATTCAAAAGAGCCGAAGCCATGCTTTACCGAGCAAACTTTGAAAATGAAATAATATTCTTGAGGTCTTCTTTTCAGACATTAGAGGTACTTTTTTTAAATCATTCAACAAAGTAAAAAACTGGAATTTGTAGCTGATTTTATATGTATTTTATCTCAGTCAGCAAGTGAAGAACTAAAGAACAGCCGGTTATTCCTAAAGCTTCTTGAAGCTGTTTTACAAACAGGAAATCGCATGAATGTTGGCACAAATCGTGGTGAGGCCAAAGCATTCAAACTAGACACTCTCCTAAAATTAGTGGATGTAAAAGGAACAGATGGAAAAACAACCTTACTTCATTTCGTGGTTCAAGAAATCATCAGATCAGAAAGTACAGATTCTAATACCAAAACCGAACCGTATCCAACATTCAGTGAAGGTACTTTTAAGAAACAAGGGCTACAAATAGTCAGTGGGCTAAGCCGAGAATTAAGTCATGTCAAGAAAGCAGCAGGAATGGATTCGGATGTCTTAGGTGGTTACGTGTCAAAACTTGAAACAGGGTTGCAGAAAATTCGATCAGAAGGTCACGAGACCTCAGAAACGCAAGGAAACTTTTACGGGTCAATGAGAGTGTTCTTTAAAGAAGCGGAAATAGAACTTGCAAAGATCAAGATTGATGAAAAGAAGGCGTTGACATCTGTGAAAGAGGTAACCGAGTATTTCCATGGTGATAACGCAAAAGAGGGAGCATACCCTCTAAGAATCTTTACGATTGTAAGAGATTTTTTGGGCATATTGGATAATGTATGCAAGGAGGTTGGACAAATGCAGGACAGAATAATGGTGGGTTCTGCAAGATCCTTTAGGGTTCCTACCAGTGCACCTTTACCACTTGTGACTAGATACAACACCCGTCATAGTAGCAGTTCTGAGGTATAAAACTCGTACTCATCTCCAAGAGACCGATAAGATTGGGACAGGAAATTCATCTTACATGTACAAAAATAAGATTACATTCTTATTTTACACTTGATCAAAGTGGATATCCGAAAACTGTTACCAAATCTACTTGCAGAAGGTATCGGGAGGTCTAAAACTTGGGATTTCGTTGATCTTGGAATGAGGTATAAATTACAAATATATATATTCGACTTAGTCTTTTTTGTTTACATACAACACTACAAGGACACATTATTTATTGAGAGTATCATGTTTTAGTTTGAATTTTAGATCGATTATTTCTTTTAAAGGCAAATTCTTTTATGTTTTCTGTTTCTTGATTTTCTTATAGGAGTGACAAAATTTTGAATAATTTCTTATATGATCCACCAAACAACTACACATCACAGATGTTGGTGATAATTATTCGATTTAGATTCATATGTCTTCAAGTCGAATAAACCACTATCTTTGACTTTTACAGCTTTTAACGTTAGTGCTTGAGAAGCATACTTGAAGCTATGTTACTATACTAAGGACATGTAATAATGTCACACATACAAATATACAATGCAGTCTTTGGCCCTGCCATAAGTTTAGCACTCACACCAGATAACAAAAAAAAAAAAAATCATAATAAGTCACGTTAGGAACCTGTGTCAAAAGGATTGTTTTAGGGCCCCCATTTATATGTCATCAAGTGTATGTTGTTTACTTATCTGAGAGAACCATTATGCACACTCAGGACGTAGGCCAGCTTTACAAGTAGAAATCAGACACACTATTCTCTGTTGAGGACTGATTAGGCTTAATTCGGAGCCCAAATTTCGTTCCATATCAATACAGATTTCAAAGGTCATCTGAGGACCGCGCCTGGTCCATAAAAGGTATACCGGTTAGGCTATTTTTGTGGTCAAATAGTCATGTACATCTCTTTTGATTTAAACTGCTTAGGATGTGATTTAGTCGAAATTGTTCTCCCTGGTGTCTTGCTATTTGCTGATGCTGCTTTATACTATTTTTAATAGTATTGAGTATTGATTCTATCATACCAAGAGAACCACATTTAGGTGACACTCATTTCATTGTAATAATTGGATATCAACTCAAATCTAATCTTCCATTAGATTTATCAACCAAACACAAACTAAGATTTACAGTTGGCTTGATAAGATCATATACTATTAGTCTATTACTAACCATAATAGGATTTTAGTACAATGAACTGAAATAAAGCTGACCTTCCAATGTTCACCAACTACATATATGTAAAGTACAAGCTTCACATTGAAGAAAGGGGCTAGGGTGTAGTCTAAAGTTCAAAGTTCTGAATGCTTTAGTAAAAGAGGACACTAAAAGTGACCTTTAACAATGGAGGGATAGATAGATGAGTGTAAGAAGGAACTCCTAATGCTGAGGCATCTTATCTTACAAAATATTCTGTTTCAGTTCTTTTTATTGTAGTGTTAGTAAGACAGGGAATCACACCTAAAACGGTTCAAAATAATCGTAATTCAAAACCATCTATTCAAACCTTGGACGAAATTTGCTATCTAAAACAAGTTTTAATGACTTCAACAAGCTTCGCCAAACATCGGATCTATAGTTCCTGAGATATCATGGTTAGTGAAAAGCATCAGAAGATTACAACCATGCTGTGTTAGATGCTTTGGGGGGTTCAGCTTGTAGTATACGACTCAATAGACTGGTTTGTTTAGAAGACAATACATTGTTAAATAGTAATTCTTGTATCCAATCTTTAGCTCAACCACATGCAGAAGAACTTGGGAATCGACTTTGTTTAGGACACAATATACACTTTAACATGACAACCTTAAACTCTTGGTTCATTAAAAAATGTGATTACATTATCGACGAGACTCTTAACTGATAAACCATTTTATGCAGAATCGTCTCTAACTGATCAACCAAATTATGCAGGAAATATTAACGCGAAATTGGAATTATAAGTGAAAGAAACTTTACAGGATAATCTTGTTCAATATCAATTAAAAATAACATAATTTTAAGTACTAAGTAAGCAAATTGGAAAAGTACTTTAACTGAAGAACCACAATATTAGCTCAAAACTCTTGTACACAGAGATTCACCATCAGGATACTAGACTTTAACTAAATGTGGCCCGAAACCCCCTAAACTAAAAGTAATGTCCGTTATCTCTCAAACCACTCACAATTTTCTTTAAGGTTGTAGTAAGATCCCAGATTTTAATTTCATCTACTCGTCTACTGGATAGCTTAACAGAAAAGATTTGATCAAGTGGTACCTGTTCAAGAATGCTATTTAGATTAATACCTTGATCAAAAGAATAAGCTTCTCAACCTAATGAAGATAAGATAACTCATCTAGCTGATGGAAACTCAAACTGGGATCATCTTCAAGATCACTGCAATCGGCATGCTCAAAAATCCAGTCAAAATGCTATAGTACCATTGCATCATTGTTAGTGGATGTGTATTCTCAAAGGTACCCAGAAACTCGATTATTATGACCTGGAAAACCATAGTTGCACCAAGAACGCTTACAAACACGTTGTTATTCCATATCCCCTTTAACACATCTATTTTCTCCATTTCTCTGGAGTTAACCTCGTTGAAAAGCTGAAACGATTTAGCACAAAGATATAAGCATATGGTTATCTAAATATCACATATTAACGACCTCTTTTAAGTTACCTGACAGAAGACAAAAGAGTTGAATATTAGCGTGTTAAGGATCAAATCAGAATCGTCTCCATAAAGGCCATAAAAAGATTTCCCGTTAGCCTGAAGTAGCCATATAACAACGAACTGGTACAAAGACTGTCCAAAGATGTTCCTCCACATAACGTTGGTTATGAAATTCCCTTGCCTTCCAACTGGGGTCCTCTTCATTAACGCATCATTTGGAGGCTCGGTGGCTAGTGCGAGTGCTCCCAATGTATCCATGATCATGTTAACCCACAGCAGCTGAACAGCCGTGAGGGGAGTGCTTCCTAAAATAGTAACAAATAAACACAATTGAGCAAGCGATAAAACTACTTTAAGACGGATTTCAATTCAAGTGGTTTTACCTGTTAAACAAGCTGAGGTGAAGTTCACCATTAAAGCAACAATGTTGACAGTTAACTGAAACTGTACAAATTTTTGTATGTTAACGTAGACTGATCGTCCCCATTTGGCAACAGTCACAATTGTTGAGAAATTATCATCCAGAATTATAACATCTGCACTCTCTTTGGCTACCTGAAGAATGAAGATACATTAGAACTACAGATTTTACATCTAATTTGTAAAACCATGGTATAACGTCATTAATTCACCTCAGTTCCAGCAATGCCCATAGCAAGCCCAATATCTGCTTCATGAAGTGCTGGTGCATCATTTGTTCCATCACCCGTTACTGCCACAACCTCACCAAAAGTAGTCCTCAAGTGTTTTACCAGTGTATGTTTATCTAGAGGTGAAGATCGAGCCATCACCTATACGAAGTAAGAATATAAATTAGGTTAGGCTAATATCTTATCAAATACTGTCACTAGCCAACATATGCCATAATACAAACCTGAATCTTAGGGATGATATCATATAATTCATCCAGACTCTTCTCACGAAAATCTGGACCTTCAATTGCCATACCATCATCTCTAAGTATACCACATTCTTTAGCTATAGCTTTTGCAGTATTTATATTGTCACCTGTAACCATACGAACGGTTATACCAGCTGATCTACAAAGAGCAACTGACTCCTTGACACCTGGACGAACAGGATCTTTAATACCCACAATTCCGATACAAGTATAGCCCGAGGATGGAATAGGAGTATCAGCTGACATATTCTTATCCAAATCTATGTAAGCAAGACATAGAGTTCTAAGAGCTTCACCAGCAAATTCATCAATTGTACTTTTTAAATGACCAAGCGATCCTTCTTTAAGGTTAACAATTTCACCATCTGCATTAATCACCTTGTCACATGCATCCAATATTATTTCTGAAGCACCTTTACAATGAGCTCTAACACTTCCATCCGGAAGCTTCAACACCACCCCCATTCGTTTTTTTGATGAGTTGAATGGCTCAACTCTAAGAACAGAAGATGACTCACGCTCGGCGTGAAAATCACCACCAAGTGATAACCCGAATTCCAATATCGCGGCTTCCGTTGGTGATCCTAGTATTTCACGCTTCCCTTGTTTGTTGTTCACTACTTCGCCACCTGTGTTAGTGAATATTGATTCTAGAAGAATTTTAAATGCCTTATCTGGGATGTCGGGTTTTTCTTGTTTGCTAACATCTTTGATGTTTAAACAAATGCATGACTTGACAACAGTCATTTTATTGGTTGTTAATGTACCGGTTTTATCGCTGCATATACTTGTTGCTGACCCCATAGTCTCACAAGCGGCAAGATGGCGAACAAGTGCTTTGTCGTTCATCATTTTTTTCATAGCGAATGCAAGACTCAAGGTGACAGCAAGAGGAAGACCCTCAGGAACCGCAACAACAACAATAGTAACAGCAATAGCAAAATATTCCAATAGCTCTAAAGCATCATCACCAGACCAACTCCACTGAGATCCTACTTGAATCTTACGAGTAAGCAATTTTTGAACCAGAACTGCAAAAGTCACTATAGCAAAGAATAGCCCTATTTTTCCAATTATAGTTGCGACTCCGTTTAGTTTAACCTGGAGTGGTGTTTCATCATCTCCCCCTTCACTAAGAGTCGCCATTAGTTTTCCCCATTGAGTTCTCATCCCAACTGTCGTAACCAACATTTTGCATGAACCATCTTGGACTTTAGTACCAGACATTAACCAAGGGTTCTCTGCACTTACCATAACTGGTTCACTCTCTCCAGTCAAACTTGATTCATCGATAGAGACTGCAAAACCTGAAAGGAAAAGACCATCTGCAGGGACTTGATCGCCTATAGCAAGATGTACAATATCACCAGGAAGTAGCTCATATATAGACAACTTTTGCCTATACCCGCTCCTTGTAACTTGTATCGATATCTTTTTCTTCTCTTTGTCAAGATCCCGAAACTGTAAAGATTGGCGATAATCACTTGTTGCAGTTACAAATACTACCAACAAAATACTGGCAACAATCCCAAGACCATCGTGAGCTCCTCTAGGCCATCCTTCTGTTGCAATGCCTACAGCCAAAGAAACAAAAGCACACATTGCGAGTATCATAAGTGTCATATCATGAAGTGCTTCCCATACAAACACCCAAAAGCTTCGTTGGGGGCTTTCAGCAAACTTGTTGACTCCATAGATTTCTTGTCTGCTAGCTAATCCTTCGTTATCAATTGAAAGGCCGTTGGTGGTTGATGTGTTGAGCTTTTCTGCAAGGCCTTCGACTCCACCATGAAATTTTAGCTTTTTGAGGTCGTGTGCCTCAACAAGAGAACCGGCTTCATCAGCACAGATTTCAAAACCAGCAGCTCTTACTTCCTCGGGCACTTTATAGTCCCCACTTTGTGCTCCTGCGTAAATCATGTCATGAGAGTAGCATAGAACCAAAAACAGTATATTATGGATTAATAAGAGAAAGTTGATTATAAGAGCATGTAAAACTTGCCTTGTATAAACTGAAATGCAGCCTTTGACACTAAAACCGCAATCCTCAACTTTTCCTAATCAATGAAAGCAAGATCGGTGAGTCACTAACGCATAAACAGAACATATGAAAATGCATAACAGATTCAGTTCAAGTATATTTTCAATTAGACCATGTTAATCACAATTGGCATGACTATATAAAACCTACCTAAGCAATGCATTCCAAATCTTATAACTCATAAATCAATACAAATAGCACGACGTTGAGTGACCTTTAATTTGCATATACATATATAACTTATTTTGAATAACACAACCAAATTTTAAGGCAGAACTCTTGTGCGCATAAGTGAGAGAAAAAACTATTTGATAATAACGAATACAGGGAGGGATATTTTACCTGATTGGTACGACGCATTGCAGCAGCCTCATTGCGTTTAGTGAGGTTAGCAGTATGACGAAAGCGTCGTTTAGGATTCTTGACAATGTGACACAGACTCCTCCATTTTTGTAACACCTCTTCCGATGAATGTTTACATTTCACAGCGTGAAAATTCTGATTCAAATAATTTTCCATCACCATGTTGTCCTCCTTTAAATTCCACCACTCCTAAATTTTTCTTTTCTTATATATAGATAAATTATAGATCTCCCTAAAATTCTAATTTCTTAAAGCAAAATGAACGATCAAATCTCGAAATCAATACAGGAATTATCTTCTTTTCCAAACAACATTGCATTGTGTACGTGATATAAACTGTAACAAAGTGTATTCACTCGAAAAATGTTACGTTCAATTCTTCCAAATGGTCTTTGTTAATCTACGTGCCAAACAAATGAAACGAAAAATGAAATGTGTGATTTTGATCTAAGAGGAAAATGTAATTAGCCAAGGAGAAATGAAAAAGATGGTGAAGATCCGATATTTGCTGCTTTGTGACATAGAAACAAAGATGAGCTATGTTGTTGTTAGTTTATAACGGTTTTTTCTTTCTTTCTCATTACAATTTTCCGAAAGTTGAGGAAACCCAATGACCGGTTCTGTTTTTTTTTTTTTTTTTTTTATGAAGTTGTAACTTATTGCACATAAATTTTTTAGGTAAAAAAATGCATAAAGAAAAGGTCGTTATTAAGTTTGGTAATCATACTGAATACCAAATGGCAAAATCACAGAGAAATTTAAAATAACCGAGTATCATTTGTTGGATGATTTAAAACCCGTACGTTAAACTTTATTAATCGTCAAATACTTTAGAGTATATATGTGATGAAAGGACTCAAGCCCACAATTGGGTTTTGATCAACTACTGTTAGGTCACCATTTATGTAAACACAAGTATGATAATGAAATAAATGAGATGAGAATGAGAGATGGTTGATTATAAGAAATGAGAGAAGATAAATTGCAAGAGTTTCCTTAATATATTCAAATAACCAACAAAGTGAAATGTTTACATAAGCTTGGTATTTATAAGGGAGGAGTAGGGCAACACTCCCTTCCTCCCTCATCTTGCTTAAACGTGGGCTTTCAAGCCCATTGGACTTAATACTTAAGCCTTGTAACATAAAACATATTGAAATAAATAACTAAGCAACCTATTACAAAAGGTAATGACCGAGACTTGACTAAAATACAAAAGTATGATCCCAACAATCTCCCCCTAAGGGTCGGTCATCACGGTTGCTTGACGTCTTCATCTTTGTCGTTGACTTGTGACATGTAAAACTCTAGACGTCTTCAAAATGGTTGAATGATAATGAATGTGCTTTGCTATATGTCTTTGTTCTTTGGTGATGATGTAGTGATTGTGTCATGAGGTAGTCTGCCATTCGTCACTCCTGCGTCTGTGGTGGTTGTCTCCCATTCCAACATACTCATACATCTTCCGACTTATACTTTCACGTGCACGAAGTTCCTTTTCATACTCTGAGATCTTTAGTCTTAATACTTTGTAGATTCTTCTTATTGGCGTAGAATCTTTCTTTGAACTTTGTGGTACTAAGATCTTTGGGGGAGCTATCATTTGCATCAAGATGTGAGCATGTTGGAATCTACCATCATGGAAGTGAGGTACCTGCGAGTAAACAGTTAGCAATAAATAACCGGTACTTACAGATAAGGAATTAGAGTTCATCAACAGCATATTGTGAAGACTCCCTCTAATCCTTATCCAGGCCGTTCCCATATCAGATACTCCCGAGGGAGCTTACGAGACCTACTAAGTAGCTCAATGACTGGGTAAGTCGCTGGGGATCACTCCACGACTGTAGACCGCTATGGAACCACCGCAAACACTAAGCGTAACCCTTGTGGGGTTACCGAAGTGACCTGCTGTCAGGGCTGTTTGATGTTGACCCTGGCAGGATTTCCGTTCAATCATTGAGAAATACATAAGTAATCCTCTCATAAATGTTCTCTTCAGATTGCTAAGATCTGCGAAGGACTCGATAATTTACAGCTGGTGTCCATTGATGTAGAACACCAGTTGTACAAGTACTAAGTGTTCCTAAGAGATCTTTGATGTATCTCAAGGCTCTAGACTCTATAAGTGCACACTTAGGTTTCCTATGCGGAGACTAGGGAGGGGTCTCCTGCTTCAATATCAACCATCTCTAAGAGATAGGTCGATAGGTTATGCTGGTTCCCCATGAGAATGAAACAAGTTCTTTTAAGAGAACTTGAGTGGTTAAGAAGGTTTAGTGCATTGCGTCACTGGGTCCATGACGACTTTATCTTCAATACCGGTGTTGTCTTTTGCAACAACCAGTAGCATACGTATTGAACCCGGTGTCTGCCCTAAGGTTGAATCATATGGAGGGCTATTTCTTTTCACCCTTTACTTTACTTTTCTTTTTAATTCTTCAACTCCTTCTTTCCCTTTCATTCTTTTCTCCTTTTTTCGTATCATACCTAAGGACTTCTAATTCTAACTATGGGAGATGTCCTTGGGTAGATCCCTCCGGCTCTGGCGGATCATAGGACGGTTATTCCTATCTTAATCACCTTATAACTCTGACAGTAGCCAAGAAACCTTTGATTGAAAATCTCTCAAAGTGTTTGTGATAATCAAATATTTTGGTTAACACTTTGAGAGTTTTGTGTATACTTTTGAAGGGCTCCTCCTTCACATGTGCTCCTAAGTATTTAATAAATTTGCACATGCGGGAGGGGCAAGCATTTTGAATTGATCCACTTTCCGTGAACAAGACTGATTCGAGACACGCTTACATCACTAGTTAAACTAGCTTGAAGTTATTACCCGGCCTGGTCTAGTCCACAGAAAGTTTCTCGAGACGGTACATTTCTACTAAGACAAATCCTTTTCGAGACACGCTTACGTGGTTAGTTAAAGAGATACATTGTCAGCTTTTAGGTGACAACTAGCTCTAGTAACTAACTTGATGTTATTACCCGTCGAGGATAAGTCTTTTCGATTTTACTAACTTTTATTGTCTCGTCAATTCCTGGGTCAATTCTGAGTCTAGCTCGCACATGATACAACTTTTAGCTTTGACTACTTATATTTTAATCACTTTTTTCATTTTCTCCCCCTAAAAAATAGCATACAATATGATGTTTTTGACAAACTTTTAGATTAAAATATGCCTTTTGAGTCTTATGGGGAGATTCACCAAGAACTTTTGATTTTGAACAAAGTATTTTGTTTTGACAAGTGCTCCCCCTCAACAAGTGATTAGGTCTTATTGAGGTGAAATACTTGTCCTTTTGAGCAGAATTATGAAAATCATAACACATTTGATAAATTCTACTCAAAAGTAAGAAGCCTTCGCTCCTTATATTAGGATTGAGGCACTGATGCGTACCTCAGGGTCCTTTCTTTACAAGTTCGGGTTGTGCACTGTAATGCGTACATAAACCATTATGAAGTATAATATTGACAAATCAAATCAAATTCTTACACCATAGCTACCATTCAGGTCTCTGAAATGTCAACACCGGAAATCCAGATCTGCCTCCAACATAGCTTTCCAATCTCCGAAACTGATCCCTGCGCTTCAACTGGTTCTCAATCCTTGAAATGAATCTGCGAGCGTCCCTGGCCTCATTGGTATTCCACCTTTTAGATTTACCCAGTGCTATGTCATCCAATCTGCTTTTGATTCCATCTCTGACGAACTTCAAGGTTTCATCACAGAACTTATGTATTTCTCCATAGGCCATGAAGCAGTTACGACCGTTTA
This sequence comes from Artemisia argyi, assembly GCA_030686995.1. NCBI lineage: Eukaryota > Viridiplantae > Streptophyta > Magnoliopsida > Asterales > Asteraceae > Artemisia > Artemisia argyi. The sequence goes on along the minus strand of CM060700.1, from coordinate 167,513,078 downwards.
CACTGCGGTATGTGAACCCAAATGCCGGATGTCTGATCAAGGAGTATTGAGATAGATGTTGAAGGTTGGAGATGTCAAACAGGTTTGGTTTGGTGAGATTCAGCTTCTTCTGATAACTTTCCACTCCCAGTTGAAGATCTTCTACTCTTTCTCTGATGACTATCTGCCTAATGAAGATTAGGAGAGCTGTGATAAAGGCAAGCTGCATCTCTTTGGGCAAGTTGCAAAGCTTTCCTTGAACTTTGAGCAGGTACATATCTTCTATGTCGTTGCGGAGTAGTCGTAGAAAATCTGACTCGGAAATATCATACTGTTTTTCATCAAGTCTTTTGAGTGTGATTTTGCTGAGGAAGGGGTACCCAAAGTGAGTGACAGTCGAAATGAACTGAATCGAGACTATCTTCAAATCACTTGTCGCATCACCCATCGTCTGATTGAGTCTGCTGCTGCGAGAATATTGTGCCCGGTTATCTGGCCAATGATGTATACCATAGAGTGCATTCCGGTCATAGTCAATAACTTTGTCGATGAATAAGGCAGAGGCTTCTTCTTCGATGGCATTGTTGAGATATCTAGCTGCAGGGAGAAAGGCAAGTGATGTGACGTACTTCTTCTCAATCTTGCTGCCGAGTTACAGAAATTCCAAGTCGTTGTTGAAGAAGAACTTGTAAGGGATCTTTGGTTCCTTAGGCTTCCCAATCATCGGTAGTGGTTTGGACCAGTCAGTTATGTATGGTGCGGTTTTCCTTGTGACTGGATCGACATAAGATTCAGGATTGATCCAGTCAATATTGCTTGACATAGCTCGAGCAATATTTTCTAGATGGTACTCAAGTTCGATGGAGTTAGCAGACCGATCTTTCAGAAGATTGAACGCATCATTCTTGATTCTTTGTAGCTCTTTCTTGTTCATCTTTTTCATCTGAAATTTATGCTGAATCAACTGAGCGTATTCCACTGTTCAACCATCTTGAGGTTCTTGATTGTCTGCAAGTGGCGGTAGCGAATTAATCATCTTTTCAAACCAGGAGTAATCGGCAGTTTCGTCATTGTCTAGCCATTTGAGGACGGTTTTCGGTTTCTTTGGTTCTGTGCCTTTTGATGAGGTGTCCGGTTTGTGCTGATGATGCTTTCGTTTCCTTTCTTTCTTCTTCTTAGATGACGGTTCTGGTACTTCATCGGGCTGAGGAATCTCGTCACCACCTGTGTATTCGAAGTGGTCATGTGCTTTGGGAGTGGAACCAGATGCCTTGGGTTGTTGTGAAGATGTTGTTGTAGTTGGGGGGATGACCGGTGCTTTCGGTTGAGATGAGGGTCCTTCGGCTTGCTTTTGTTTCTTTGCCTGAGAGTTAGGATCCTGATCTTCATCATCTCTTGGACGTTTCAGTTTATCTGCCTTAGTGTTGCACGTCTCTTTAGACATCTTGGCTTTCAAAGCTTCCAGGACTTTGGCTTCTTCTGGTGACAATGTGAACTTGCTAGCCAATTTGTCCAAGAGTTGGGTTTCTAATTCGTCCAATGACAACCCCGGTTGTGGTACAGTTGATTTGTCAGCTCGAAGAGTAAACGTGGTAGATCGGATTACTTTCTTGACTGCTTGTTCTGCAAACTTGGTGAGTTCATCTCTCATAGGTACCAACAGCTCTTTCAACTCAGCAACTAAATGTTGTTCCATATACTGATGTGCTTGAGCTGCTAATGTGGCTTCCAAGTTCTCTTGCACATCCTTAGCTAAGAAGGTGTCAACCTTTTCTTGCAGCTCTTGGACATTCGTATTAAGCTTTGTCAGTTCTGCAACTTGGCTTGCTAGTGTTGCAACCTGATCTTCCAGTTTGTTTTTCTTCTTATTATGAGCTTTCTTAAACGCTTTCTTTATCAAATTGGATGCAGCAGAGGCTTTGGTACTAGCGGGTTTCTTGATTGATTTGTCATGAGTAGATTCGGATGCTGGAGGTGATGATTGTGAAGATTCAATGTTGGTGGTTACGTCTTTGTCATCTCCTCTTTGTGGTTCGAGTTGTTCAACATTCTTTGCTTTGGCTGCTTCCTCTATCAATCTTTGTTCTTCTACCAGTTTGTCAGCTTCGGCCTTAAGTTTATGTTCTTCGGCTAATTTGGCTGCTTCTGCCTTAAGCCTCAGATCTTCAGCAAGCTTGGCTTCTTCCTCTTTTCGTAACTTGTCTTCTGCCAGTTTGGCTGCCTCTTCAGCCTTCCTGCTTTCCTCCATACGGATTGTTTCTTCCAATTTGGCTTGTGCAAGCTCCTCAAGCCTAGCCTCTTCAGCTTCTTGCTTTTTCTTGAGTTCTTCTTCTTGAGCCCTGTCTCTGAGCTCCATTTCTTCCATGGTCAGCAGATGTGGAGCCTCAGTATCCATGTGATCCTCCTCTTCTTCTTCTTCTGCTGCTGAAGCATTGAGCATCTCTACATCTCTAGGTGATACAGTGGGGGTGTTGTAGACGACCAAATCAACATTTGTTCCTGTAGTAATTTCAGGAATACTGCTAGATCCTCCAGCTTCATCAGTTTGAGAGAACAAAGGAGGTGGAGGTTGATCGGCTTGGAATGCATCTATCTTGCTGTGGAGAATGCCCAAATTGAGAGCTCTTTCATTTTCTTCTTCAACTGAAAGGCCTATGTTTGAGTGAGCAGATTCTTGTTCAGCCGTCATCGGTTCCTTCATCTTCTCTTTCCTGATCCTTTCTTCTTCCAATTTTGTCTCTGCTTCAGTGAACGGTCTTTGATTGAGATCTGCTGGGTATTCAGCATTATCAGCAAATTCATCAATGTCTTTATCCCAATCTTCGAAAGTTAAGTCTTTATCATCAATATCTTCAAGATTAACATTCTCGTTGATATTGGCATAAGCTGCCCTGTAGACTGGACCTTCATCGGATTCGGTTTCAGAGTTAGACGGTTTTGGAGAAGTTGGAGGTGAGGGGAACCACCCTGGTTCAGGAATGGATGCAGGTTGCTTGACAGGAGTTCTTCGCTTGAGTGTACCCTTCTTCTTTTGTGTAGACTTGGTAGAACTTCCGGAGCTCCCAGTCTTGCTACCTTTCTTTCCTTTCTTCTGCATGCACGAAGGTAGAACTACTTCGTCCAAGAACCCCACTTTGTCTTCATCGAGAGCTTGAAGGTAGTACTTGTAGTTCTTGCAAAGCTTCACTTTTTCATTCAAGAGACAATCGGGAAATTTCTTTCCTTGTTTACGAGTGCTGGTGTCAAGTCTTTTAATGATTCGGAGAGTTTCTTCATTTCTGAAAGTATGCTTGGCTTCGTCATCAAGTCTCTGTGGAATATCGTCATACTCACGAAGGAAGCTTTCGATGAGTAGTTTGGTGAAACGGACAAACGGAATGTTGTTGGTCTTGTGTTGAATGTGCCAAACAAGGTCTTCCCAGATAATGCTGGCATAATCTACTTTCTTAACGTTTGCCACGGCCCAGAAGAGTTTGAGGTGTTGGAGCTTGGGGTGTTCATGGCCAGTGTCTCTGCCGGATAAGGACTTGGCAATCAGAATGTACAAGGTTCTCCATGGTTGTGGAAGAAATCTGATGTTCACCCTAGAGTGTCTTGTCACTACTTCCTCTGATTCATCGTAGCCAATATCCCGTAACCACTCTATCAGCTCTTCCTCGGTAGGTACTTGATCATATTCTTCATCTGGGCCAAGTTCGGGTGACCCAAGAACATTCCTTAGTGTATCTATGTCCACAGTAACCTGTCTGTTATGAAGCATGCAAGTGAAGGATGCTTCCCCAAGGTCTAGCTGAAGTGTATGCCAAAACTGGTGTATGTAGAAGCAGGCCACTGATGTTGACTTAGTGAACAAGAGCTTGTTGGGGGTGATATAGGAGATTATCTACTGCAACAATGCATGAGGATTCGTTGCATGTGATTTTGTTGAAGTTGATTCGTAAGTTGTTCTTTCCTATCTTCCTGGTGTAATCATAGGGAAAGGTTTCTTCCCATGAGAGTTTAGGTTCAGGTTCTGGTCCATATGGAATGTCATTGTGTTCTGCCATCTGAATTTATCATAAACAAACACAAACATAGCAATGATTTACTTTGTTAGCTCAGACATTCAATTACATGATTGTGCACATATTATTAATTGATCAGTGGGTGTTTGTGTGTGAAAAACTTTTGTTATATGACAAACTTGTGTTTTTATCACATGGTAGAAACTTATAACAATTAAGTTACAACATGAGTATATCATTACAAGAGATTACACATTGGAAATTTTACAACACTTAGAAAATTTCATGAATTGGACAATGTTACGCGTAAGTGGAAAATCCTACGCATAACATGACTTATGCGTAAGGAGTGAATTTAGGCATAAGAGCAAAAGCTACGCATAACCTTATATGTTACGCGTAAGGTAATTCTTATGCGTAGGCTCAATCTTACGCGTAGGATAAAATCTTAGGCGTAAGATATGAGCTTATGCAAAGGATTAACCTTATGTGTAAGATATAACTTATGCGTAGGTTTTGACTTATGCGTAAGTTCAAGACTTATGCGTAAGATCAAGACTTATGCGTAAGAATATCTTTTATGTGTAAACATTGTCTTATCCAAGACAATGTTTTTCAACGAGTCGAATCTTACGCGTAAGAATTAATCTTACGTGTAGGATGAACTTCTTATGCGTAGATACGTATTAAACGCAAATCACCTTTTGAAAAAAATCGAGTTGTTTGATACCTGAAAGTGTAAAATCACAACCACTGATCAATATTTGTTCCAACACACTTAGGACACACAATCGTACGCGTAAACATGCCTTAAAATAAGCTAACGCGTAAGAACATCAAATCACAAACACATTCAAACATGATTCTGGGTTGAAATTAACTTAGGGCAAGTGATACTAACATCCTAAGGAACATATGGTCCAAATTATAACAACAACTGACCACAAAATCACAAGATCAAAACTGCTTGTGTTCGAACCCTAAATCTATGATTCATGATCAATACAAGTTTCTGAAACAATTAAACCATAATAGCATGATCCTAGGCATACATGAACACTATCCCCATCACCAATTAACATTATAACACTCAAAATCAAGAATCCCTAAAACCATCGTATGAACCCTAAATCACAAATCGATCAATTAGAGATCCTGGGTACGAATGGAGTTTAGAAACATGTTTATAATCACCCAAGGATCAAAACCCACAAACAAATTTGATCATAAACATATCAATTTCTGGGTCCATATTTTACGCAAACCCTAATGCTAATTTGAACGATTGTGACAAATATAGCCGTTGGATTAAGATAAAATTGAAAACCCTTGTTTGAAATCATAATCAAAACGTTGTGGTACTTACAGATTTGAAGATTAATGAACGGATTTGTTGAATGATTGTGAATCGTTGATATTGGTTGGTGAAAACTTAAATGAGTGTAAATAATATTTGCAGGTGCAGTTAATGATGTGGGTCAAATGAGTTTTGACCAAGGGTTAAAATAAGTTTGGTATTTTGACAAAAATGGCCCCTTAACCTTTGTTACCAAATCATACTTAATGCCCAAACTAACTCTCTCATTTAACTTTCGTTAATTACACCAAGTTATGACAAGAACAACTTGTGGTACTCCCCCTCGACCTTAGACCGTAGTCAAAAGAAACTGAAAATTTATTATATTGGTCAAGGAGAGTAACCCGAAACACTTTTGACGCATCACTTTAGAAAAAAAAAAACGTAATATTTTTGGTAAAATGCAAGTATAACTGTAAATATTATGAGAAAATTTAAAAAATACTTTTCCTCCCCCTCAACACTTGTTTTAAATAATAGAAGACATTTTATAAAAATAGTGTTGAAAGAGGTGGTGTATACTTGCATTTTTTTTTTTTTTGGTTAAAATATTTACAAAGATAGTTTTGATGTTTGACAATCAATTGTGTTTTAAAAACTTTTCCAGATCATCTGGAGTCAAACATCTCATACCAATTTGGTGAACTAGACTAGCAAACCTTGATGGTGCTAAGGATTTGGTAAGTAAGTCCGCCAATTGGTACTCAGTCCCAACAAAATACAATTCAACGGTACCCTTTTCAACATGCTCTTTGATGAAGTGATATCGGAGATCGATGTGTTTTGATTTGCAGTGATGAACTGTGTTGCAGGAGATAGCAATGGCACTTTTGGAATCACAGTAGATTGGAATCTTGTTGAACAAGTAGCCATAATCCTTAAGTTGTGATCTCATCCAGATGACTTGAGCACAACAAGCAGACATGGCTACATATTCAGATTCTGTTGACGACAGTGATGTGCAGTCCTGCTTCTTTGATTGCCATGACACAAGTTTATCTCCGAGAAACTGTAATCCACCAGATGTACTTTTGCGTGTGTCTAAACATCCTGCATGGTCAGCATCTGAAAAAGCAATTAGTTCAAAACCAGAATCCTTCGGATACCAGATTCCCAAGTTAATGGTTCCCTTTATGTATCGAAGGATTCTTTTGACCTCACTGAGGTGTTTTTCAGTTGGTTTGGACTGATAGCGAGAGCACATATAGACAGCAAATACTATATCAGGTCTACTAGCTGTGAGATACATGAGTGACCCAATCATACTGCGGTATTTGGTAGGGTCAACCGGTGTCCCATGTAAGTCAGCATCTAGTTTTGTGGTATAGCCCATTGGTGTATTATAAGTATCACAAGACATCATTCCATGTTTCTTTAAAATTTCAAGAGCATATTTGGACTGATTTATAAAAATTCCACGGGGTGATTGATGAACTTGTAGTCCTAGAAAGAACGAAAGTTCACCCATCATGGACATTTCAAAATTATCTTTCATTAATTTTGCAAAATCATTAGAGTAACTTCTTTTTGTTGAGGCAAAAATAATGTCATCGACATATATTTGAACAACAAGTAAGTCCTCCTCGTAGGTTTTTGTAAATAGTGTTGGATCCACCGATCCTTTAGAAAATTTATTGGCCAGCAAGAAAGTGGACAGTTTGTCATACCACGCCCGTGGGGCTTGCTTAAGTCCGTAGAGTGCCTTTTTGAGTCGGTAAACGTGATTAGGACGCTCAGGATCAACGAAGCCGTCAGGTTGGCTTACATACACTTCTTCACGGAGTTCTCCATTAAGAAATGCTGTTTCCACATCCATTTGGTAAACAACCATGTTCCTGTGTGCAGCATAGGCCAAAAAGATCCGAACAGCTTCATGTCTAGCCACTGGAGCAAAGGATTCAGCAAAATCAAGTCCTTCTAGTTGGGAGTATCCTTTCGCTACCAGGCGTGATTTGTTACGTATGACAGTGCCTTCAGCATCTAGCTTATTCTTCCAAATCCATTTTAACCCGATGATAAAGACTCCGTCAGGTCTTTCAACTAATTCCGAGACTTCTAATCTTATGAATTGCTTAAATTCCTCTTGCATAGATTCAATCCAGTTGTCATAAGTCATTGCTTCTTTAATGTTCTTAGGTTCTTCGTGACAAACTGTGAGTGCATAGATACAAGTTTCTTCATCAGTGTGAAGTCGTTGTCTTGTCATTACAGGTGCATCTGGATGGCCAATAATATGAACTAGTGGATGGTCTCGAGTCCATTTGTGTGTTGAAGGGTGTAGTTGATAAGTATCTCGCATGTTGGCAGGATCCAAATTGCATGTAGACGACTCAGCTATATCAGGAAAGGTAGGAGCCGGTGCAAACGGGTTAAAGAATGCATCAGGATCATGCTCTGCGGGTTGTGGAACTGATTGTGGTGTTGGATCTTCAGCTGATTGGTGGGAGTTAGAAACAGTTTGTTCTGCTGTAGATGGTGATGCAATTGGAGGACCGTCTTTCTCAACAGTTGTTGTTGTTTGTTGAGGTGAGTCAGGTACTGGAATATTGTCAGGTTGAGCAGCGGAATTAGGTGAGACCTCAGTAGACCGGTATTCAATTGTATCATCAAACAGTGGAGCAAACAAGGTTTCCAATTCTTTGCAGTTAAGTGGCAATGGTTCAGCCGAAGAGTCCGGAGAGTTAAGACGGTTGAATTCGGGTCCTAAGCTGTGTTGCTCAGAAGCCATTTGTGTGAGTTCATCAAAATTAGCGTGAATGGTTTCTTGAATTTCTCTTGTTCGACGATTCCATATCCGAAAACCTTTTGAATGTTCACAGTATCCAACGAACACTCCGATGTCAGCCTTTGCTTTAAGTTTACCTAAATCATCACGATCATTTTTCGGATAACAAAGTGCTCCAAATACATGAAAGTAATCGATATTCGGTTTTCTTTTGTGAACAATTTGATACGGTGTTTTGCGATGGCGTTTTGTTATCATGGAACGGTTTTGGGTGTAACATGCGGTTGAAACAGCTTCCGCCCATAATTAATCTGGTAATTGAGCATTAATCAACATAGTTCTAGCAGCTTCCACTAACGTCCTGTTGCGTCTTTCAACAACTCCATTCTGTTCTGGGCTTCTAGGAATAGATATTTGATGTTCAATTCCCACTTTCTCAAAATATGACCGAAGTGTCTGATTCTTGAATTCAGTTCCATTGTCAGTTCTGACTATTCGTACCGTGTTGCGTAACTGAACTTGAATTTTAGTGAGAAAGGTGATGATCATTGAAGGAGCCTGATCTTTACTTCGTAGGAAATAAACCCAAGTCCATCTGGAGTAGTCATCCACAATTACCAGTATGTAGCGTTTACCGTTGATACTTTGAACACGCATCGGTCCACACAAATCCATATGAAGCAATTGTAAAACATGATTCGTACTTTGCTCAGGTTTTGAAGGAAAATGAGCCCGAGTACTTTTTCCTTGTTCACAGGCTGAACATAAGTGATCTTTGGTAAAACGGAATCTTGGAAATCCATCAACAAGTTTGTGACGAGCAAGGTCAGTCATAGTTTTGAAATTCAAGTGCGAAAGACATTTGTGCCATAACCAAGATTTAGTCGATTCTGCTTTAGAGAGAAGACATATCGGAGATGTAGCAATCATATATGACATTGATATTGTATAAAGATTAGAACCACGTGAGCCAGACATTAGATCGTTTCCTTGTAAGTCACGAACGAAACAAGTTTTCTCATGAAATGCAACTTCTAGATCCCCATCACAAAATTGACCAACAGAGAAAAGGTTGTGTCCAAGGCCTTCCACATAATAAACACGACTAATTTCAATGTTCCCACTGATATAGTCACCATATCCCATGATTAAAGTGTAATGATCATTCCCGAATCTGACAGTACCAATGAACTTTGAGACAAAGTTGTGTAACAATTTGAGATTTCCTGTCATATGTCGGGTGCATCCGCTATCAACAATCCAGAGAACAATCTGTACCACCTGCATCACAAGAAGAAGACACAGATGGAACAGAAGTAAAGGTGGAACCCAAAGAAAGTGCGGGTTCCTGTTGGTTAGAAGCACATGTATTCAACAATTTAGGAATCCATTTAAAGTCTGGTTTGTGTTGTAACCAACGTTGCCAATTCCAACTAGTTCGTGCTTTCTTAATGTTGAATTCACTAGTAGTTGGCTTATTCCTAGATTTGTTCTCGGTACTTATGGGGGTAACTTCAACATCATTAGAAACCGTAGAAGGCGGCTTTCCTAAGTTAGACTTAGAAGCAGTAGTGGGCCTAGAAGGAATGCGTGTCCTACGTTTCTTATGACGATTAAGAAGAGAATTAGCTATACATTTTGTATGATCACTAGATGATACGCTTTTACGACAAAACACACAAGATGCATTAATATTCAAAACATTCAAAGGTTCATCATTCGTTACATTTAGATTTTGATTACAATTTGCCAGATTAGAATCTAAATCTGATGCAACATGAGTTTTATTCAAATTCCTAAGTTGATCTTCTACTTCTTGAGCTTCTAGTGATCCTCTTTTACGTTGCCAGAGCCTATTCTTCTTTTTACTTTTTCGCTTGGGTCTGCTAACGCTATTAGTGGAGACTAGTCCTGTAGAAGTGGAGTTATCAACATTAGTATTTTGAACAACATTCCCTTTAGAAGTTTTGTCTAATTGATACATTCCTGGTGCTATCACCGTGGTGTTAACCATCTTTCCTTTTTGAAGTAGCTTAATTTTCTCTTTCAAATCGATGATGATGTGATTTTTATCCTGAATTTCAGACTCAAGTTTCACATTGCAGTAATTAATGTCATCGCGGTTTTGTTGCCATACGACATTTTCAATTTTTAAATCCGCAATTTCTTTCTCGTATTTGAGACAAATACTTTTTAAAGACTCGTTGTTTTTGCAAAGCTGACAAGAGTTTGAAACATTTTGACTTTGAAGTTTCAATTCCATTTCAATACTTTGAGCTTGACACCATTCAAGCCTTTGTTTGAGTTGACAAATTTCTTTTGAAAATTGTTTTGTCACATCATCATTCTTAGTTCTCAGCTTGTCATTATCATGTTTAAGTGTCTCGATTTCCACATTCAACAAGTTATTATCAACACAAAGATCATCCATAAGCATAGAAGTACCAGATTTATAGAGATCATTCATGATAACAGACAAAATATCAGCATTGAGAACTTGTTCCAAGAGTCGATCAGCATCATTTTTTAAAACTCTATATCTTTGCTTTTGAACCAAAATCTCATTTTCAGTAGAGTTGAAAACGTTTATCATATTTTTGACCTCGTTTTGAAGTTCCTGATCCCAACATGTAGCACAGAGACGGAGGTGTTTCACAATTGGCAACATTTGTTTTTGAAAAATATCTCTCTTTTCTCGCTTGTAAGTGGATTGAAAAGTTTCAATTTTTATTTCAGAATTACGTTCAATTGTTTCCTCCAAAATTTCGATGTCTTCCATAAAAGTTTTGAAATAATTTAAGACACGACAATTTTTCGGTAAATGTGTAATTTCACCGGATGATGGTAAAGGACCATTTATTTGTGCTACAGTTTGGACAGGGGCCGCATTAGAGGATGAAACATATGACTCAGTGACATACCATGATTTCTCAGGTAATTCCTTTTGAGGAACAAAAGATTTAGAAATAGGTGGAGCTTTTGAATAGTCATATGGTGTCCAATATTTAACATAACTCATTTTAGATCGACTCTCTTCTTCAAGTTCTTCCTCTTCCTCAGTATCAAAAACAACAGCACGCACAATCGTATTATCAAGCAAATGGTCCATACTGTAAATTTTAGGAATTTCTTTGAATGTCGTGTGAAGAAACATTGACTTGTAATCGCCAAGTGCAAATCCTTTATCGGGTCTCGGTTTTAAAGTAAATTTCTGAATTGTTGGGACAGAGTTCCCGTGTTTGTAAACAATATTACGAAATTCTTTGAGTTGTTTTTCAAGATCAACAATCTCACCGAGTAAGTTATCTATATACTTCCTTTTTCGTATTTTATGTTCACAAAAATCCTTTTTACAACTTGACAATTCTGTTTCTATTTTTGAAAGTTCTCTTTGAAGACGTTCAACTTGCATTTTCAGTTCACATTTTTCACTTTCAAGTTTAGAAATCAACTTTCCGTTTGACTCAATTAAATTTTGCATTTTGTGCTGAAGATCTTGCTCTTTGTTGTAAGATTCTTGAAAAGCTTTTTCAAAACTTTTTGCATGTTTAATCTTGTCTTGCTTATTTGAAAGTTGGATTTTATAACACTCAATATCTCTTGCAAGTGACGCATTTTTTTCTTTTAAAACTTTGTTTTTCTCGTTGCATTTTATGATTTGCAGTTGTTGTGCATCCAGTTGTTTAGATAACAATATTAGGTCAGGGTCTGGATCAAATGATGGTTCATGTTGTTCTATATGATCATGTTTATCATTCTCAATAGGATCATCAAATGAAACAGCTGTGTCATCATCAAATATGACAACTGTGCTTATTTGTTCATCTGTTTGAGAAGATGAAGATGATTTAGATGGAACAACTTGCGCCATATCTGATTCAGAAGCAGAGGGTGAGGCTATTTCATGTATTAGGCATGCTTTTTGGTCATGTACCTGAGACAAGCCGTCAGTGTCATACACTGGACCTGAATCATTAAACTGAAGTTCCTGCATGTTGGCCATAAGCATCACAGCTGCATTGGCTTCCAGATCTTCCATGTCATCATCATTGTTCACATTTGCCATGAAGTTGTTATCTTGTTCAGGGAAATGTCCATCTTTTTCATCTTGAAGAGCCATGAGTAATGCCTGCTTGTGAAACTTACTACCCCGAGTTCTCGGTTTGGGACATGCTGTCGCTATATGACCTTGTTCATTACAATTATAGCACCATATTGCATTCCCTGAGTTGGAGTTCCTAGTTGCAACTGGTTCAGACCTTTGCTGAGAAGATCCTGAGTTGTTCCTGAACCCCCCATTGTTATTAAACCTCTGACCATTCCCAAAATTTCCTGAAGAACTTCCTGAACCAGATCGACCAAAGTTACGATTCTGAATTTCTACCCTTCCATCATTGACAACAGCTTGATTCCTTGTGTTAGAGGATGAACGTTGACGGTTGTTTGTTTTGTTGGAGAATTTGCTGAAAGCACGAGCAATAAGAGCAAGTCCCTGATTCAGCGTATTAAAGTCATCATCGTCATCTTCATTGGAGTTGGAGTAATACACTGCATCATTGTTGTTTAATGGAACAAGTTGAGTAGAAGTATTCTGTGGAGATGAATCATAAGGGACCATTTGGTTCGAGGTAGAAGATTGCGGATAACTGAAGTAGTTTTGCTCTTGAACATATGCATGATTAGACATAGGTGGTGGAGCATAGGGAGATTGAGCTACGAGTGCCAAAGAATTTGGTGTTGGTGTTGGTGTGTATCCTCCTCGTAGAGCTCGATCTTTTTCAACTTCAGGTTCATGGTGTTTCAGAAAATCATACAACAAACCATATGGTGCATCATGAAGATTTTTGGTTTGACGAACAAATGTCACATATTTATGCCAATCCGGGCCAAGACTACCAACGAATTTGGAGTTCACTGCGATCCTTGGTACTGTGATTTTGTGATGTTCCAGATCATTGACCACATTTGTGAAACGATGATAGTAGGATTCAAGTGACTCTCCTGGTTCAATTGTGATGTCAGTGTATTCCATGTAGAGTTTGGATTCCATATCATCTTTGTTCAATTGAGTGCCTTCCATAAGGAGATGAACATGTTCCCACATAGCTTTGGCTGTTTTCTGAGCATCGACACTTCGATAAATTGGATTAGGTATGCCTTGAAGTATATAAGCCATTGCATACTTATCAGCTTCACGATGTAATTTCTGTTCTTCTGCGAGTTGAGATTCTGGAAGAGGTCTATCACCAGGAGGACGTGGAGGATCAGCAGTTGGACCACCAATTTCAAATCTTGTTGGCCACTCAAATGGTCCTTCAAGTATCACTTGTTTCAAGAATTTCCCATGAGGTTTCTTTAGTTCAAGAAATCGTAAGAATCGACTTGACCATTGAACCTAGTTCCCAGGTGTTAGCATTGGAGGTGTTTCAAGTGATCCTGCCTCATGTCTTGATTGTTGAGTTGTAATAACTTCACACATTCTATCAAACCAGTGAGGTTGTTTGGAGGAATACTGATTGTTTTGTTGTGACATTTGATATGGTTGTTGTTGAGGAATGATTTGATGTTTTTGCATCTTGAGATATTGTGGTTGTGGATTAAATGGTTGTTGGTGAAAGTGTGATTGTGAAGGTTGTTGATATGATTGTTGCTGATGGTATTGTTGTTGCTGATACTGCTGATGTTGTTGCTGAGGATTAGAGAAGTAGTAATGTGGTGGTTGAGACATCTTTGAACACTTGTGTAGTAATGGATCTTTTGTAGAAGATTGAAATGCATGTTCCTTTGGTTAAGTTCAAAATTCCTGGGGTAAGTTGAAATCTTACGCGTAACAATAATCTTACGCGTAAACTTTAGGTTATGCGTAAAGAGTAGTTTATGCGTAAACTAAGAGTTTATGCGTAAGTTTTCTCTTTACGCGTAAGCTTTGGCTTATGCGTAAGTTTAAGCTTATGCGTAAGGTTAAACAATCAAACAAATCTTTCAAACTTATCCAAGCTTAAAAGATATCCGAAGTCGAAGTATTCCACTAACTTATCCAAGCTAGGGAAGTACTGAGTCACCGTTACACAAAGAGAAGACCTTTGATGAAACTTAAGCGTAGATTCTGGCAACTTACGCGTAAGATGAACTCTTATGCGTAAGATTAGAACTTCTGTGTAGAAAGAGGCAACTTGTGCGTAGGATGGGACTTCAGCGTAAGACTTAGGCGTAGGAAGTAGACTTACTCGTAGGTTTTAGGCGTAGATTACCAAGTTAAGCGTAAGAACAGGGTTTTGACCAATGTTACTCGTAAGAAAAGGGTTTTTACCAAATCTTATGCGTAGAAGGGACAAAAAGTACCGTTGACAGCTTTTGAATTGTACTGTTCACGTAAGTTACGCGTAAGGAGGTCAGTAGCTTGAAAAGTCTCAAATTTTTGAAGAAAAATGCTTAGAAATAAGGTACTTTTGATCAAATAACTTCACCAATACTTAGAAAAACACTTAAAATGAAAGATTTTGCTACCAAAAACTAGTTTTCCAATATCAAAGAAGCTATAAAACCTTAAGAAACTATAAGAACATGAGATAAAGCCTTAAAAATCAAAACTTTATGCAAAAACTAAGCTTCAAATCACTATATCAACCTTGAAACTTGTCCAAGCTTCAAGATTTGAGTGAAAGAAACAAAGAAAAATGCAAAAAGAAGCAAAATAACTCCTTAAACCCCACGTTAAATCCAAGAAACACACTTCAATCTCTATTAGGCGGATGATACCACTTGTTAGGTCACCATTTATGTAAACACAAGTGTGATAATGAAAGAAATGAGATGAGAATGAGAGATGGTTGATTATAAGAAATGAGAGAAGATAAATTGCAAGAGTTTCCTTAATGTATTCAAATAACCAACAAAGTGAAATGTTTACATAAGCTTGGTATTTATAAGGGAGGAGTAGGGCAACACTCCCTTCCTCCCTCATCTTGCTTAAACGTGGGCTTTCAAGCCCATTGGACTTAATACTTAAGCCTTGTAACATAAAACATATTGAAATAAATAACTAAGCAACCTATTACAAAAGGTAATGACCGAGACTTGACTAAAATACAAAAGTATGATCCCAACAACTACCTAATACCGTCTAATACTCTCCGACAATTCTAGCTGCGAAAATTCAAATTGGAGAAGAAGACTATAATTACTAAAAAAATAAAACTAAAGAAAAAAACTAAGCACAGTTATCTTGATAAATAATCAAAGTCTTTGATAGCACCTAGTTGCAACGGGCAAATAAACATAACCTAAAAAAATGAACTCTTTCTTTTCGGGCGACTGTCAAGACTTATAACGGCGCGTGACAGCACGCCCGACCGATGAGGGCGGCTATTTCGGATTATTTTCTTCAAAATCTAATTACAAGTCCAGGACCACTGACAGCATCAACTAACTTTTCTTCAAAATTTAATTGAGAGTTATAAACCAACATTGAACCAATTGCAAAGCCGGTGGCTAGCTACGCCGCGTCGTCGAGGCTATACCTAAGATTCTGCTATTCTTTTCTTCGGTATTATTACTAAGCCAATGGCATTGATGGCGTCAGTTAACTTCTTACGAGGAGTTATGGTCGAAGTCGAAACAATGACCAACTATGGTTTAAGCCAAAAATTGGTTTGATTTTTATAAGCGATAAAGGGTTTGACGAGGTGCCATAGAGGTGTCGCTCCGGGCCGACTAGTTTAAAGGATCGACTTGCTCACATATCATATTAAATGGTTGAAAACTGTGGGAAAGTTTAGTGCTCTTAAGGGATCAGTTCACACCTAGTAATGGTTTGGAGGTACGGAGTGTACACCCATCAAATCTAAGAACTTGAGCATTTTGTCTAACAACATTTTGTCTAACAACATTTTGTCTAAGAACTTGGTGTTCGTCATGGGACCGTGTGGGTCCTTTTGGAAAGAGATTTTTATGCAAATTGACATGGTCATTCATTGCATATATGCATCTCTCCTGGTAGTCTTCTTGTGAGGCTTTTCAATGATTGGTGTTCTTCGTTCTCGAGTGTTTGGCGACCCTCCTCTACGTGAGTAAGGTCATCCGCCTAGGTGGACCTGATGTAGTCATTTTAGTATAGTGTTGTTTTTCTGAAGAAATGCTTAGGAAAGTATTTCCCCGGGTCATGTCCAAACGAAGGTGTGAATGGAATTTTCAATTCTCGATTTGTGAAACGTGTCGTGAAAGTGGTAAAAAGTGATTTGGATGAAATTATACTAATGGCTAAGTAAATGAAGCACAAATAATCACTTAGGCACGTATTACGAGAAATTAAACCAAAAACGTAACGTAAAATTGAAAACGTAAGCTATAACGTAAATTAAACGTAAACGTACGAAATAAAACGCGAATTTTAGGCTACACTACTCCTACGGACATGAAAATAATTTTTAAAAGTTAAAAATGATAAAAGAAAATTTTCAGAAAAAGAAAAATATTTTTTTGACTTTATATTTAATTTTTATGAATTAAAAACTAATTAACTAATTAAAAATCAAAAGAAAATGCAAATAAGGTGAGAAAAATGTAAAATAAATTTTGAAAATTATAAAATAACTAAAAATTAATTTTAAAACTTAAAACTAATTTTTTTGGCTTTTTGTATAATTTTTGGAAATTAAAAACTATTAAATCTAATTAAAAATTCAAATTAAATTAAAAATAAATGGGAAAAATGCAAAATAAATTTCTGAAATTCTAAAATAAATGAAAATAAATTTTAAAAATATTTTTTGATTTTTCTTGGCTTTTTCTGATTTTTTTGGATTTTTTAGTAATTAAAAAGTATTTAAAATTGATTAAAAACTACAATTAAATGAGAAAAATACTAAATAAAGCTGGAAAAATTTGGAAAAATTCTGAAAATTCTAAAATATTATGAAAGATCTAGGAAAAATAAAAGTACAAGAAAATGAGCTCAAATAAGCAGTATGAAACAAATAAGCAGTTGGTATAAGTGCTTATTAATAAGCTAACATGAACCAAATATCACCAATACTTCACAGAGGGTCCACACTACTTAATTAAGCTCAATGGAACTTAAAATGACCATATAATCACTTGGGATAAACAGATAGGCTCAAAATCAATCCTAATAAGCACTTGAAATAAGCACTTTTGTGCAATGAGCAACCAGAAGCTTACAACTAGTTAAACATATTCTTATAAGCTAAAGACAGCTGAAACCAACAAGAAAAGCACTTAGGATAAGTCAAATAATCAAATGGCAGTATGCACTTCTTGACAAATACTAATGCTTAAACCCCTTACTTCCAACTAATTTTTAAGACACTTAATTAGGTAATTGAACCAATATAAGGGCAGATATAGCAAGCCTAAACTACAAACAGTACATAAAACACAAAAGCCCTAATTTTAAACTAGTAATTGATCCCTAAATTAGCTCTAGATCAGGTGTTGATCAAACAACAATCCTGCAGATTTGACTTTATGGTTGCACACTAAAGTTGACCAAAGTGAGTTTCTAATTATCCCAACTAAACCTGGATTTCAAACTAAGCTTGTTTCAAGTTGAATTATGCTAGATATAACTAATCTAATACTAAACCTAAAAGTGTAGCAATCAAACAAACTATATGTCTGCTAAATTGAAGGCCAATGGAACTTTTGACTTCTGCTATTTAACTTAAACTCTTTTATGACCAAATTAACTCCATTATACCTAAGAAAGTCTAAGTATGCAGAAAACAACAAGAACACCAAGAACATGCTTAATCCAAACACCCCTGATTCTGACAGCTTATCCTAAGATTGATGATTCTAAGCTTCTAAATACCTCACTAATGATCAAACAGATGCCTAAACTATAATTAAGGCTAATGGAACAGTAAAGAACAACTAAGAACAACAAAGTCACACAAATGCAAGTTAACTAATATGATGCAGTATAGACTGAAACTTATTACTAATGTATGCAGAAACTGAACTAAGACCTAAAATGAACTCTAAAGAATCAGTAAAAGAAGATATATAATGAAAACTACAACTAAATAAGCTATAATAATAGACAATGCAGTAAAATAAGAATGAAGAAGGACTTACTCACAATCCCCTCAGCATGAACAGAGGGGATCTCCTAGTAGCCTATCTTTAATTGGCTCCAACAACTTCATTAAGCATGGTTCTAACACTAGATTCATCAGAGTCATCACCTTGAGATACCATAGACTTTAGTTGACTAAATACCACTAGAACAAGTTTAAATAGAATGAACTCACTACTAACTATCAATTTAGCTTGAAATAAGATTGAGATAACAAAATGGATTTTAAACAGATATAAAATTCAGAATGCTTGAAACATAAATGACAAATTTATTAAATTAAAAACTTGAATTTTATTAGAAACTAAATGGAGTACAGACTTTGAAAAGCTGAAAATTAGATTACAATAAACTAAAACTACAATTATACTAAAACTACTTAATTACTTAATTATTCCTACTCCTACTCCTAAGACCTAACCGCCCTAATTGATGGTGAGGAGGGGGTATATATAGCTGAGCTGAGGAGGGATTTGGTGAAGCTTCTAGGCTGCCATTTCACTGATCCTCGTGCACTTTGTGTTTCTTTGAGTCACTCTTGGCCGTTTGATCATCCTTGGTTCCCAATCTATTGATATCAACCGTTTGATTGAATGATTGATAAGATTGATCCTCTGAGTGTGATGTGATTGGTCCACATGTGCCAGTCTCTGATATTCCCTGACTTTCTCTGTCCTTGCTGTCAGCTTCTAGAAGCATATAATTGGGTAATTATTACTAACATGGGGTAAATTTGAAGGAGGGTGTTTTTAGGGTTCATAGGGGAATAGTTAGTTTTCTAGGTTTAGTAAAAATTAGGGGCGGGAACACTTTTGGGGTATCATTTTATTTGTGAGTTGAGTTGATCGGGTGGGTAATTGGGTTGACCAGAGGAGTGGATCGGGTAAAAGTTATAGGGTGGGCTGGAGTATGGTGGTGATGGGCTTTTGTTTTTATTTAGGGCTTTGGGGTGTAGAATTTTGGACTAGGATCCGGTTTATTATTTTAGGATTAGTAAAATTATTCAAAGACCTTTGTTGTATAAATCTGAAATTCATAGGGACTGATTCTGTAAAATTCCAAAATATTTTCCAAGGGCTATTTTTGTACTTCTTTGCTTTTATGAGGACCTTTTTGGACTTTTCTTCAAATAATCTCATCAAAGGACCATTTATGACAAACTTTCAAAGTTGAAGGACTGAAATTGTCATTCTCTCCAAACTTTGTCCAGGGACTAAATATGTGACTTTGTGAATCTTTGAGGACTTCTTATGTAATTTTGAGTTTTCCTTGATTATTTTGCTTCCCCGGCTCCGGCTTTTGACCTTTTTCCAATCTCGTGCTCGTTTTTTGTCGGTTTTGGCTTTGTTTTTGTTCATTTTTCTCATATTCGTACCTGCACATAGACAAATACAAAAACATACATTCCCTTGGCATATTTGGTTAGTATTTGATGTATTTGGTCTGATTTAAGGCTAAAAAGTATGTGTGAAAAAGCACACATCAAAATCCCCCAGACTAAGGTATTGCCGTGTCCTCACGCAATGTCATCACCTCACGCTTAAGAGATAAATAATTTCAAAACCTCTCGTAACTGACGTTGTAAACTAGCAATGATGTTCAAAAGAGATATCAAAATCATATATTCCCAAAAATGCTCCATTTTCCGATTTTCATGAATAACACTACTACTACTCTTTTTGTATTTTTTTCATTTTTTATATATGTGACGGTTTGCCTTGACTTTCATTATCAATTCTTATCTGTTGATAACTTTCAGGGTCAACGAGTAGAAACACTTCTCACAGAGAAGGGACCATACGGATAAAAATCGTCATCCTTGATTTTTCACAAGCTCCCAAACTAAGCGTAAAATCGAGATCATTGTTTATCCACAAGTTAGATGCTAACACTACCCACAAAAGTTAATTGTGTATTTACCTCTTGTTCCCAGGTCCTAAGTTTTGTATCTCAAGATTTCAATTTGTGAGAAATGAATTGCTTCATATTTTCTCGTTTTGATATTTGTTAGTCCGATAAGAGCACAAAATTTGAACGCTAAGTAGTTTCCAAACTTTCCCTCGAAAATCCCTGCATACAGAAATCGGGTCCACATGAAGGTCTCTGATTTAACACTATTTGTGGAGGTCCCCCTTTTTATTTACGACCGAGACATCCCATGTTTGAGACCCGAAACGGAAGCTTTTTATTAGGGAAACCCCCGAAGTCGAAGCTTGGCATTTTTGCATAATTATAAGCACTTTAATAATACTTGGTCCTTAGTCCTTTATTTCTTTTACAACAACGGTTTAAGAGCCGCCAAAATGTAAGAGCTTTATTATGACCTTGGATTTATATCTGCTGCTTTTTATAGCTTTGGATTCCTCTGCCTTTTTATTTGGCTTTGGACTATTATTATTGATATTCATAATCATATGCCAAACCCCGAGTCCTACGGCCTTTACTAAGATCACAACATCGGCTGCGAACCGGCAAGATGCAATAGTCTATTTCACCGTAACGTTGGCAGTACCCCTATGTGTACCAAACCCCCATATGCAGAGATTTTGTTGGGAACGAGAAAAAACTAAGTATTGCCCAAACCCCATACACTTAATTAATCCTAGAGATCTATTATTATTGGTGTGCACTCTTGTGGGAACAAGGAGGCCACAAGTACCTTTCGTGGGCTCTAAAGAGATCCAACTACTCCACGTTTAGCATGAAACTTCTAAATAAACTCTATCATTCCTCGATCTCCGCAAATTTAAAATCTCAAGTAATGAGATCCGCGGATGCTTAGCCATAATCTTATGATTATTTTGGTTAAGGGAGACGAGCTAGGGCTCAACACGCTCGGTTAAGTCGAAACTATTTCTACTCTCGCCGGTAGGAAAGTCAAAACAAGGTGTCAAATCTTATTATTCATACCATATATATCATTTTATTTATTTATTTATTTGTTTTTTTTTATAAAGAGGTGACAAAAATTAAAATTTTTGGTGGAAAACAGAGTTGCGTAAGTTAACAGCTCAGACGAAGGTACAGGTCAAATCGAACTGAAGATTCACCCCCCCCTCCCCCAGACTAAAGTGAAACATTGTCCTCAATGTTTTAAGGGTAAAGGTAATCCTACGTAAAATCTAAGGCCGTTTATTAAGTATGCCAAGAGATAAACGTTAGTCGATAAGATTCTGGATATGGTGAATTTCCGAAAGAGCAGCGAAGAATGAGACTCGAGTGGAGAGAACGACAAACCACGAGCACGAAAGTCCTCAAACTTCGGGGAAATTCCTGAACATTCACAAACAACCACGAAAACACGAGTTTGGAAAGGGTCGCCCCCCTCACGTCACGTTACTTAGAAAATAGAAAATAAATAAAATGAAAATGGATAAGCATGGGGTGCCTCCCACGAAGCGCTTGTTTTTGTTCACTGAGTCACATGGGCTTGACTCGATCCCCGAATTAATTCGTCCTTGGGGAGAGCAGATGGAACGGACACTCGGCATGAAAAACGGAGATGCCGGGGTCAAAGACGGTATCCTCACTCTCGGTGGAGTGGAAAAGTGAAGAAATGATGGGATAAGAAAAGAATGGGTAAAACACCCGGATGATAAAAGCATAAACATCATCAGAATCATGGGTGGGTTGGGTGGGTAAAATATCAAGCATAGGTACATCATGATCATAAGTCTAGTCCACCACTCCAAAAATATCTTCATTCATATCTGATTCAAAATCTACATCAGGTGGTTTCGCAGGTGGACGAGAAGAAGGTAAATCGGAAAGAATATTTCTTTGAACGTCATTCTCGTTATTCTCAATACCTGGTGATATCGAGTCATCCGCAGCAAGAAATTGATCAACATCCTCTAAAAGAGGGTCACGTGATGGATTATCGGAAATAAGTTCAAAATCGATCTCAAAATCAAAACGCTCATAATCCGGAAGAGAGATATCAGCATGAATAGTTAGATTGCCACTACTCGTCTCTTCAAATCGAAAAATTTCAAGCTCGAGTAAGAAATCACTATCCATAACGGGGATAGGAGAAAAAGTCGGAGGATCATTTAATGCCTCGATCTTAGAAATAAGAAGATTGATGTTCAATAATTTTTCACGAAGAGCTTCATCTTGTATTTCCATGTCAACTTCTTCATCATTCTCTTCTTCTAAGATGACGAGCTCAGAAGGTATTTCGTCCACATATTTGATGTCTCCTCAAGATATAGAATCATCATTGTCAGAATCGGAGAACGTCTCAATACGATCATTTGGATTATCAATCGAAGGTAACTCACATTCTTCAGCTGTATCAAAAACATATTTCTCAAAATCAGCTAAAGAATCCTTGAGCTCGGGCTCCCAAGGATCTGACGGCGTAACAATCTCAGTCGAAATAGAATCATCGACTTCTTCCAAAATAGGATCACTTCCCTCATCCGGTGTGAGGAAAGGATGAGAAGAATCGGGGACGAGAGTTTCAAGTTTCGAAAAACATCTTAAAGAATCCGGAGGTGGGACAAATGGTGTGCTCTGAGAGCTAGGAATTTCCACCACTTCCGTTATGGTCTCCGGTTCGTGTTCGTGAAGATTAGGTAAGTCATTTCTTCTAAACACCGTTTTAAGCTCAGCACGTTTGCTTGACAAACTCTTAACCGTAAATCAAGAAAGGTTAGGATCAAATCTTGACAGATAGGAACAATTGTAGGCTTAGACTCTTGGACAACCGTAGGTTGGACGTATTTAGCACTTCCATTGTTATGGGAAAGTACCGAGTCCTTTGTCACCTCGGTTTCTCGTTCCATTTCCCTCACCGGAGAGGGAGTAGGAACCGATGGCCCATCATAATTAACATGAATTTTTGGAATTTTTGACAAGGTGTAAAGTTGTTCCATTTTGATTTTAAAAGCCCTATTTTTAAAGAAATCGTCGTCGAGAGATGCCATAGAACAATCTTCAACATTTAAAGGTTCACAAGACGGAGTGGAATTAATCGTAGAATTTTCTGCTTTATAAGGCTCATTTTCATCACTCTTAATGGTTTGCTCTTGTTCTCTTCTACGAATTTCCTCTTTTAAAAGGTTTATGGTAGTTAGACACTGCTCATTAAAGTCATTTTGAGCAGTCATCATTTTAAGAATCTCATTCAGAACCGTGAGAATCGTGTTGTATTGTGGAGGTTGATCGTGATAATTATTGTCATAAGGAAACGGTTTCCTTGTTTGACAATCGGTGCTAAAGTGTGGACCTCCACAATTCTCACAACCGTTTTGTAGTTGTGAGGTCGGTGCATTTTGAAACGATTCATTATTGAAGTACGGATCTTGTTCATATGAATTGAAATTGTTTTGATAATAATCGGAAAAGTTCGGATTAAAACCATAAGTATAAGAACTCTCACAAAACGAACAAATTCCATTGATTATATTTCTTCCACATCTCTCGCAATATTGTTGATTGAATGAATCGGGCTGAGGTGGGTAGTCGGAAAAATTTGGAAAATTGTTGTACGTATTTGAAATGCAAAACAAACAACTTCCGTCTCGAATATCGTTACCACACCGTTTGCATTTACACCAAACACATGAACCTTCAAAGAACGGTTCACCACATTTAAAACAAGTCGGATCCATAAGAATTATCGGTTTAGAGGGTTAAAGAAGAAGAATCAAATGATAAGAGGATAAGAAAATTATTTTTGGTTTTTAAATATCATCAAATAAAAGGAAAATCTTTTTGTATTTTTATTTTTAGAAAACAAAATTCAAAAACTTAAAACTTTTATTCTCTTTTTGTTTTTTCAAACGTTATGTTAATCGTAAACCGTTTCCTTTAAATCTACTCGCGACGGAACGGGAGAGAAGAATGGATCTCTCTTCAGCTTGCAATTTAATGTCAAAGCTTCTGTATTTTCCGCTTATTCGGTTGTAGAATTAAAGTAATCTGATTAGCAACTAATTTCACGCGTTCTTATGTTGTTAAGCTTATTTGGTTTACAATGCCCACCCTTCAACGGGAGAGTCGAGGCTGTAACTTTATTATTTTTTTGGTATTTTTGAAAACACTTTAGAAAAAGTGTTTTTGATTTTTCAATTTTTTTGGTTTTATAGAAAATATATACAAGGAAGGTTTTCAAAACACAATTTCGAAAAACGAAAATCAAAAATTCACTTCAACCTTCCCCGGCAGCGGCACCATTTTTGATGTAGTCGTTTTAGTATAGTGTTGTTTTTCGGAAGAAATGCTTAGGAAAGTATTTCCCCGGGTCGTGTCCCAACGAAGGTGTGAATGGAATTCTCAATTCCCGATTTGTGAAACGTGTCGTGAAAGTGGTAAAAAGTAATTTGGATGAAATTATACTAATGGATAAGTAAATGAAGCACAAATAATCACTTAGGCACGTATTACGAGAAATTAAACCAAAAACGTAACGTAAAATTGAAAACGTAAGCTATAACGTAAATTAAACGTAAACGTACGAAATAAAACGCGAATTTTAAGCTACACTACTCCTACGGACATGCAAATAATTTTTAAAAGTTAAAAATGATAAAAGAAAATTTTGAGAAAAAAAAATATTTTTTTGACTTTGTATTTAATTTTTATGAATTAAAAACTAATTAACTAATTAAAAATTAAAAGAAAATGCAAATAAGGTGAGAAAAATGTAAAGTAAATTTTGAAAATTATAAAATAACTAAAAGGTAATTTTAAAACTTAAAACTAATTTTTTTGGCTTTTCGTATAATTTTTGGAAATTAAAAACTATTAAATCTAATTAAAAATTCAAATTAAATTAAAAATAAATGGGAAAAATGCAAAATAAATTTATGAAATTCTAAAATAATTGAAAATAAATTTTAAAAACATTTTTGGATTTTTCTGATTTTTTTGGATTTTTTAGTTATTAAAAAGTATTTAAAATTGATTAAAAACTACAATTAAATGAGAAAAATACTAAATAAAGCTAGAAAAATTTGGAAAAATTCTGAAAATTCTAAAATATTATGAAAGATCTAGGAAAAATAAAAGTACAAGAAAATGAGCTCAAATAAGCAGTATGGAACAAATAAGCAGTTGTTATAAGTGCTTATTAATAAGCTAACATGAACCAAATATCACCAATACTTCATAGAAGGCCACACTACTTAATTAAGCTCAATGGAACTTAAAATGACCATATAATCACTTGGGATAAACAGATAGGCTCAAAATCAGTCCTAATAAGCACTTGAAATAAGCACTTTTATGCAATGAGCAACCAGAAGCTTACAACTAGTCAAACATATTCTTATAAGCTAAAGACAGCTGAAACCAGCAAGAAAAGCACTTAGGATAAGTCAAATAATCAAATGGCAGTATGCACTTCTTGACAGATACTAATGCTTAAACCCTTTACTTCCAGCTAATTTTTAAGACACTTAATTAGCTAATTGAACCAATATAAGGGCAAATATAGCAAGCCTGAACTACAAATAGTACATAAAATACAAAAGCCCTAATTTTAAACTAGTAATTGATCCCTAAATTAGCTTTAGATCAGGTGTTGATCAAACAACAATCCTGCAGATTTGACTTTATGGTAGCACACTAAAGTTGACCAAAGTGAGTTTCTAATTATCCCAACTAAACCTGGATTTCAAACTAAGCTTGTTTCAAGTTGAATTATGCTAGATATAACTAATCTAATACTAAAACTAAAAGTGTAGCAATCAAACAAACTATATGTCTGCTAAATTGAAGGCCAATTGAACTTTTGACTTCTGCTATTTAACTTAAGCTCTTTTATGACCAAATTAACTCCATTATACCTAAGAAAGTCTAAGTATGAAGAAAACAACAAGAACACCAAGAACAGGCTTAATCCAAACACCCCTGATTCTGACAGCTTATCCTAAGATTGATGATTCTAAGCTTCTAAATACCTCACTAATGATCAAACAGATGCCTAAACTATAATTAAGGCTAATGGAACAGTAACGAACAACTAAGAACAACAAAGTCACACAAATGCAAGTTAACTAATATGATGCAGTATAGACTGAAACTTATTACTAATGTATGCAGAAACTGAACTAAGACCTAAAATGAACTCTAAATAAGCAGTAAAAGAAGATATATGATGAAAACTACAACTAAATAAGCTATAATAATAGACAATGCAGTAAAATAGGAATGAAGAAGGACTTACTCACAATCCCCTCAGCATGAACAGAGGGGATCTCCTAGTAGCCTATCTTTAATAGGCTCCAACAACTTCATTAAGCATGGTTCTAACACTAGATTCATCAGAGTCATCACCTTGAGATACCATAGACTTTAGTTGATTGAATACCACTAGAACAAGTTTAAACAGAATGAACTCACTGCTAACTATGAATTTAGCTTGAAATAAGATTGAGATAACAAAATGGATTTTAAACAGATATAAAATTCAGAATGCTTGAAACATAAATGACAAATTTATTAAATTGAAAACTTGAATTTTATTAGAAACTAAATGGAGTACAGACTTTGAAAAGCTGAAAATTAGATTACAATAAACTAAAACTACTTAATTACTTAATTATTCCTACTCCTACTCCTAAGACCTAACCGCCCTAATTGATGGTGAGGAGGGGGTATATATAGCTGAGCTGAGGAGGGATTTGGTGAAGCTTCTAGGCTGCCATTTCACTGATCCTCGTGCACTTTGTGTTTCTTTGAGTCACTCTTGGCCGTTTGATCATCCTTGGTTCCCAATCTATTGATATCAACCGTTTGATTGAATGATTGATAAGATTGATCCTCTGAGTGTGATGTGATTGGTCCACATGTGCCAGTCTCTGATATTCCCTGACTTTCTCTGTCCTTGCTGTCAGCTTCTAGAAGCATATAATTGGGTAATTATTACTAACATGGGGTAAATTTGAAGGAGGGTGTTTTTAGGGTTCATAGGGGAATAGTTAGTTTTCTAGGTTTAGTAAAAATTAGGGGCGGGAACACTTTTGGGGTATCATTTTATTTGTGAGTTGAGTTGACCGGGTGGGTAATTGGGTTGACCAGAGGAGTGGTTCGGGTAAAAGTTATAGGGTGGGCTGGAGTATGGTGGTGATGGGCTTTTGTTTTTATTTTGGGCTTTGGGTTGTAGAATTTTGGACTAGGTTCCGGTTTATTATTTTAGGATTAGTAAAATTATTCAAAGACCTTTGTTGTATAAATCTGAAATTCATAGGGACTGATTCTGTAAAATTCCAAAATATTTTCCAAGGGCTATTTTTGTACTTCTTTGCTTTTATGAGGACCTTTTTGGACTTTTCTTCAAATAATCTCATCAAAGGACCATTTATGACAAACTTTCAAAGTTGAGGGACTGAAGTTGTCATTCTCTCCAAACTTTGTCCTGGGACTAAATATGTGACTTTGTGAATCTCTGAGGACTTCTTATGTAATTTTGAGCTTTTTCCAATCTCGTGCTCGTTTTTTGTCGGTTTTGGCTTTGTTTTTGTTTATTTTTCTCATATCCGTACCTGCACATACACAAATACAAAAACATACATTCTCTTGGCATATTTGGTTAATATTTGATGTATTTGGTCTGATTTAAGGCTAAAATGTATGTGTGAAAAAGCACACATCAGGACCCAAGGTGGTTATGTCCGAAATTTGAGCAGGTTGTTCGCTAGACATGTTTGGTTAAGAAACTTGTGGAAGAAGAAGAAAAAAATATGGATTTGAGTGAGAAATTAGTAAAAATATGTGAAAATTTTTGAGAAATTTGCGGCTATTTCGTATCACGTCCCCACGGATGGCGCCATGTTTAAGTATGGTATGTAAATTGGTTTAGATATGGGATAGTAATGCTTCTGTTTTTTAGTTTCTCGTGTAGAACGATAAGGACCCGATGAGATTGATGAAGATCAAGAAGCTCGGGTAACACTTAAACAAAGAGCATACTTTACTGTTATGAGGTAGTATTTGCTCAAGTGTGTGAAACTTATGGAGTTGTGTGTGTTGTCTTCTATTTATAGAGAGATAAGTAGGGTTCAGAGATAAACCCATGAGAGATGATCAATGACTGTGAATAGCCAAGTGTTGATCATCTAGGGAGCAGACAAGGAGGACATGTGGTCAGCGTTCCTTGGCTCGTATAGGAGAGTGACATGTCTCCTCCTTTGTTGGTCGTATGTTCTCCACTGTGTAGCATCAGACTCGTACGTCTTAAATATAAGTAACAGTTGGGGCAGTTGTCTCTTGCTCATGTACTATGTGGCCTGAGAAATGTTTATCAGTCATAGCCTCGCCTGGGTTTGGATAGTTCATGTTAGGATTGACTCGTGAGCTTTTATTGTCTGGATTTGATTTGAACGTGTATTTAATAGGCTTGACCCACTCATTCTGATACACTATCTGAAATCATAGTTAGGGGTGAGCATGGTGCAGGTTTTAGTAAAACATGAAGCGCATCTGCAATTGCGGTTTTTAAAAAGTGAGAATCCGCAACAGCACGGTTTTGCGGTTTTACGGGTTTTCAGTTTTTGCGGTTTTGCGGGTTTCAAAGTTTTTTTTTCTCAAATTATATTTTTCGTATATATTTATTATAGAATAAATATATCATAAGGTTACATTATGGGTTGAAACATATATACAAAATGTTGTGTATTAATATGAAATTATAGATTTATACAATAGTAAAAGCCAAATGAGGTGAAGAATATTAAAAACTTCGATGATAAATTGATAGAAAAATAAAATTATATGACCTAAAACTCAGATAATAATTAACCTATAAAGTTTGCAATAACTAATTATAAAATTATAAACAAAAGCATTTTATCATACAAAATTTATAAAATTTAGTTGCTTTATTTAGAAAATTGTAACAACCGTGGTTTTAGCAGGTCAGTTTGACTGATAGTCTTGACTCGGTTGACGGTTGTTTGGTGTGTCTTAGGTGTTTAAAGTGATATAGGTGAGTTTTAGCACTAAATCCCTTTGCGTGGTGTTGTTTTGTGAGTGAGTAATGTTGATATTTGGATATAAGTTCATTTTGATCGCCTTTGTGGTGTAGAAATGACTTGTGTAGTTTTTGTGTTTTTGCGTAATGAGTCTTCGTTCATGTAATTGAGCGTTAGTAAGTTACGTGGGGTTTGCTTTTATGAGTTATGTTTCAAAAGAGTGTGAAATTTTATTTTTGGAAACTTTATTTTTGAAAATGATAATTTCTCGGGTTGTCGCAAAAACTAAGGTTTATCGCGTAAGAAGTTAGGATTAGCTACGGGTACTTATAAAATATTAAAAGTATGAGGTTTTGAGTGTAATAAAATCAATTTAATAAAAAAAAATATAATATATATATATATATATATATATATATATATATATATATATATATATATATATATATATATATATATATATATATATATATATATATATATATATATAATACAAGGTTGTCCTATTTTTTCTCCCCCAAAAATCTTAATCAGTTGACACCTGGAAACCCCTGATTTTTTACAACCGTCGATTGTTTTTTTTTGACAATTTAGGCGGAATTCATTTGGCATCCCTCATTCGGGTGTATCCTACATCAAAAAACACACACAATTTCTCCTTCTCAAAACCCTATCTCTCAAATCCTAACCGGAAAACGAAAAAATAATATTAGATCCATGGAAGATAAATCAAAATTTCATACAACACCGAATAGCAGATCAACAAAACACCTAGAAATCCCCAAACACTAAACCCTAACTGAAAAACTTTGTCAAAAGAAATCGACATAAGGCATGAAATTGAATTTTGATTGAAGAATCATTACCATCGATGGAAACAATCGATCCAAGGTATATTTATTTTCTTCTGATTATTCATAATTAATTTCTGATCTTCTAAATACATTAATTTATTTAGAATCACAAGAACCCTAATTGTTAGACTTTGAATTCATATTCATATTGAATGTTTTCTAAGCAATTGAATAACCAATTGAACTTTATGCATAATAAGATTAGGGTTTTCGTTTACTTTAATGTCTTATAGGTCTTCTTTTGATTTGTGAAGAGCTAGGGTTATCAGTATGTTCATTCAAGTATTCAACTTGACCCACATTGATGACTAGATAAAGTATCTATTTCATGCCTTTATATCTGCACATTTAAATTATCACATGAAAAAGTAATACTATGTATATGCCAATTGTTTTTTAATTGATCTTTGCATTGTGATATTGGTGAACCGGAAGTCTTTACAAAAATTATGAATTTTATTTCGGTTTTTTCTTTTTTAATCCATCAGTTATTGCATATTTGATCCTCGACTTTTAAATTTGTTGCTCAATATAAAAGCAACGGCGTCAATGGAATCATCATTAGTATTATTTTTTGTATGTACAGTTATACTTATTTCCTTACTAAGTGTCATTTTATGTTACATATTTCAGGTTGCTGATGAGGGGTTGTTGTTTGAGGGGTTGCTGATGAGGGGTTGAGGACGAGGGGTTGCTGATGGTTGCAGATTATTTTGGTTGCGAGTATAAATTCCAAAGCAGCTTTGACTTGGTGGTTTGAGATATTCATCAACAAGCATGAGGTAATATGCACCTAAATTAGTTTTTGGTTCAGTTAAATTTTTTATTACATTTTAATTGTTTCCTTTTTTATACCCTAAGATGGCTCACAAAGCTCAATGATCCAGTGATGCAACACCACCAAGTTACTATAACTTAACACTAAGATAGTGTTTGGGATGGCTTCTAAAAGTGGTTTTGAGTTATTGTATGAACGCTATCTATATTTGCTTATACTTATTATCAGTCAACTGTGACACGAGGTCAGTTGATTTCTATTAATGTTGTAGTCAAGGTAGACAATGATACGTATTTACTTTCACAATTTTGAATTTTTGATGGCTTGATGGAAGTGGCAATGTGAGATTTGCACTTTATACCATTTTTATCTTGCCTCAACCAACCTATTTCAACCCACCTTTAACTGTTACTATATTTTTGACAGTTAAAGAAAGTGATGTGCAACAAAGCTTTGGTAACGCCTTATGAATGAAATTTCAAGGCGTATATGTGCTTTTTCTTTCGAGGATTACTACTTATGATAGGTACATGGGAGGTAATGAAATATCAAGCCTAAGAGCTTTTTAGAAGGTACATGATTGTTTTCTTAAGAATGTTCTAATCCCCTTTAATACTTATTTTTTCTTTTCTAATATAAAGTGCTTTCTTTGCTATAGGACAAACAAATATATTGTCGATAGAAGTTGAACCAAGTGACATAGAATTATCAAAGAAGAAGAAGAAACAGGTAAAATTCACATGATATATCTCTCAAGTATGGGATTATAAGCCCATCCGACAAGAAGATCCTTTTCAACTTATTAGTCCGGAATACATCATGGAAACCTTGCAGGTACTTACCTACTCACACTTTGAACATTATAAATTGAAATAATTTTTAAGATACTGAAAATTTCTTATGTTATGCACAGTGGTCACAGATAGCCCGATACAGATTGTGGCAGTTGGCATTAGGCTTTAGACTCTAACCAATGGGTTGCTCTCCCGTTGGGTGACGTCCGTCAGGCCGCTATAAGGTTTGCTTACAACTTTTCCACTAGGACCTTTTTTAGCTGAATTAGCAAAAAATTTTGTTTTGTTATATGATTATTTTTGTGTTTTGCTTATATGCCTTATTTTTCTATCATAGTAGCATGTAGCAGTTGTCGTTGATGACAAGCTGTACATTGTTGGTGGAAGTTGTAATGGGCGATACTTAATCTGATGTTCAGGTATCATTATTGTTGAGCCAACATACATATGCTTATCACAAGTAAATCCTATTTTTATTGTAAGTGGTTATAAGGGCATGCATTTGATTTAAAAGACTTAAGTTGGTCATCGATCAAACTAAGCACACATTTAGATGCTGAAAATGATAAAGATAAGACGCGAGCAAAAAATTTCCCTGGTATAGTTGGTCATAGTATGGTGAGCTATCCTTGTCACTAATTCTATAACTTACATTCATCCCTATTTTAGCTGTACCGATTTCTATTAATGTAGTTATAGTTTTGTGATCATAGTAAGCAATAGTCAAACAACTAAATATAAAGCAATAGTGTTTCTTTCATGCGAGCTTAATGTGGCTCAAATTAGAGGAAGATAGTGAATTCAAGAAATTATTTCCAATAAATTGGAATCTTTCTTACGTATTAGTTGTTTAATTGTCGTAATACTTTTTACCAACAGGTTATATACCAAAGGATTTATCGAATGAAGTTTTATAGTATAAAAAGGGTGTTTGGGATTGCATTTTTGAAAAGTTAAAAAAAAATATATAAGTGATTATTGTATGATAATGAGTAAAGTTATTTGTTTCTGAATGATAATGATGCAGTTTCAGCATCCCGACAGTTGAGAAAAAGGGTGTTTGGGATTGCATTTTTGAAAAGTTTAAAAAATAAATTTGTATAAGTGATTATTGTATGATAATGAGTAAAGTAATTTGTCTGCTGAATGATAATGTTGCAGTTTCAGCAGCTCGCAGTTGAGAATATATTTGCTCGAGTTACTCCTGGTAGAACCAAAGATCCAAATAAGCCTACTTTGATCATTGAGGATATAGAAGATCTTTGCATTCCTAAGGTATATCCTGCGGTGTCTGAGACCGAAGAGCTTCTTACAGGTGTATGGAATCATATGAGTGAGCACAATGTGCCATTTGCCAAAGAATGTTGTGTCCAAAGCCATAGTGAAGGTATCAGCAAAAAAACTATCTCATCACCGTCAAAAAGTAAGACTTGCTGGTCGATTGAGAATGGAACATCAAGTGTAAGTATTTAATGTTATTTGTATATCTTAATGTTTTTTTCTTCTATATTTCACTATAAAAATTGTTGAAATTGGAATTTTTGCAGCTATGAGCTTCAAGATTGGTATCCTCTGGTGCAAGTGGTTAGTAGCTTTTTTTTTTTTTTTTTTTTTACTTTTATATAGATGTCTGTTATTGAATGTGCTTATTAAACGTACTTATTTTGCCTCAAAATAAGCAGACATCATAAACAGTTTGGATTGTATAAGCTCTTCAATTTGCTTAGAAGTTAGCATATTATCAAAAAACAAACACCCTCACAGAGGGTATTAGTTTACAAATGGTAGTGGATATGATAATTGTTGGTGATAGTTTACTTTTATATAGATGTCTGTTAGGAATTTTAAGTAGCCCTGAACACCCTCATAGAAGGCGTTAGTTTTACAGATGGCAGTGATCCCCTTTCTAATATTAGCCGTATTATAACATCCACAACTTAATGTTTTTTTAAAAAAGGAGAATGGTTTATGAGTCGTCGAGGCCTCTGTATTTTATGTTTGTTTAAGTAACACATCACAAGTGACATTAATTTTTTTTTTTTTTTTTTTTTTTTTTTTTTTTTTTTTTTTGTAGTGTTCATGAAATATGCAATCTCAAACACCCCCTAAGTATATAGTATTATGTAGTGCCTATTATAGATTTCATATTCAATTTAGCTCTTTTTGTTTTATTTTAATTAGTTTTGACCCAATTCATATTCAAAACATGAAATTCGGGTCGTTTGCATACATTTGACCAGTGTTACTCTAAGTGCATCAAGACATAGGAATCAAGTTACTTATATAGTATAATCCTTGAAGCTCGCACTGGACGGGTTGGGTATTGTAGTTTCTGTTGTAGTATAAGCCATCAAGGAAAAATATTGTACTTAATTTTCAATTTGATTAGAGGTTCCACAAGGATCTTTGTCGACGATATGTATTATAAATGTTTGAAAGAGCTGTTGGGAAAAAGTTATAACGAGAAGGAAACCAAAGATGATTTCAGTGTACTTTTTGTTGGGAGAAATAAGTTTCATCAGATGAACTTCCTTCCAAGCCTGTCCCGTTTTGGCATCATCTTTCAACATTTAAATTGGGAAAAAAAATATAGGAAATCACTTTAGTAGTAATTTTTATTGGACACTACCTATTCGTGCTTACTCCATAACTAGATTGACCCTCTACTATTTTCACGTTCCAATGAATCTTCTTTTTATCTATCTATTGATAACGTGTCAAAAGCCAAGTAATCTTTGGAGTATAGTTGTGCAAAATAAGACTCCAAAACTGGGTTATTTTTTTGGAGGATCCAGTGATCAGAGTCATGATACATGATTGCACACATGGTTGATTCTTTCAAAACTGGGTTATTTTTTTTTACTGATATAAGTTTTTTGTGATATTTGTAGGTTCAGACTTCACGAGAAAGATGAAAGATTGAACAACATGTCGGTGAAGTGTGTAAATTCTAACGGAACATGTACATAAAAGTTGTAGAATTTCAGTGAATCTAGGCCTGCTACTCTACTAGAGATAGTTTCCTGTCTCCTCAAGATAGTTGTATATGTGTTTAGGATCAGGTTTGGATTACCTTGGAAGAAGACATTGTCAACAACCACAAATTCAAACACGCTAATCTTCCTTTGAGTTAGTTGAAACCGTATTATCAGTTGCATGAAAAGTAACTTATATTGGATGGATCAGGTCAACCACGAAGGCATTTGCTTACAATAGGATGGAGTACTTTTGTAACTTCTAAAAGATTTTCATTTGTATTTCTTAGGTATTCATTTTGATTCTTGGTTTGATCTTATGCACTTTTTTCAGTTCAATGTAAATTGCAATGTTTGACACTTCACATAGTTTAAGTATTAAGTAAAGACACATTAGAAGCATTTCACAATAAGAATGTTGCAATAACAAGAGACATCTCAAAGGGGGGAGTATTTGACTTTGGATAAATCTGGCTCGAAGCAATTTGTAAATTATAATAGCAAATAAAAAAGCTGAGTTTTAGACGTAAGTAAAAGTTCAATAGTTTCGTGTGTATACCATGTTTTTTACTTTTTTACTCGACTTCAATAATTTTCATGCCATGCTAACAAAATTTTGGTAACATCACAACTTAGGGGGGGGGGGGTTAAGGGGGTGGGAAATGGGAAAGGGATTGATTAAAGGTGCTTTGTTCGAGGGGGTAAAATAATGATTACCCACTAATGGGTAATGGACCATTATAGAGTAAATTGTAGGGTAAGGGATTGATTACCCACCATCACCCATTCCTTTGCATTCCCTTTCCATTTCCCTTTCCCCACTACTAACCAGGCACACCCTTAGAAACTTATTGACCACCAAAATCCGTCCATGACCAAAAAGTGAGTTTCAAACATAGAATTGTGCAAAAGAGAGTTGAGACATACTTGGATTCTTTGTAAGGTGAGGACATCATAATGAAATAGTTTTAGTTGGATAATTGGATTCTTTATTATTCTTTTATATTATGATATTAATTTGTTTTATCAATATGAAAAAAGAAACTCAAATTCGGTGTGCGTTAATCAAGTTAGCATTTCGAATGTTGTACATGAGGTAATCGTTTATTTCGAATGCTACAACAAATATTGTTTATAAAGAGGTTTTTCACAGATTATGAGTGTCTTTATTTGCTTCTATTTTTTCGCACTATATTATGACTCGCAAAAACTTATTTTTTATTGTGAACATTATATTAAGTTTAACGATATGTTAAAAATTATGTTACTAATTTTAATGCAGGTGAGGAGTATGGAGCATGCTTGAGACATAAGAATGCAGTTGGAGGGGCTATTGAAAAAGACAAAGACAGCAAGAGAGGTCTAAAAGTGTTGCGTTATGACAAAGACAACAACTACACCAACTCTACAACCAACGTTGTATATAGAGAAGTTCTTCATAGATTATAAACTATATGTTTTTTTTTCAACCTTATGCTTTGTTCAACTTTATTATTTGATTAATAATAGCATGCTTATTTTATTTCATTTATGTTGCTACACGTTCATATTTATATTACTATTAATTTTATCGTATAATCAAATTCTTTAAGCTAGCCGCCCCACCGGGGCGGGCCTAAAATCTAGTGTGTATATATATATATATATATAAATTCGGCCCAAGGGATGTTTTAAGGGAAAAGGAAACCCAATTTGAGTCCAAATATGACTCTTAGGCCCAAGGATTATCCATAATTAATATACATACAAACCCAAGCAACCCTAAAATGTTTTTTTATGATTTTGGTCGTCCAAGGGAGGCAAAGGAAGAAGAAAAAATTAGGGGTTTATAATTTGGAAGCAATAATAAAGAATCAAGGTAAAATTCTTAAAATACATGTTCAATTGTTTGATTAATTATCCGAATTCATGTAATATTAAGTATGATTGATCTAGGGTTTGTAAGTTTTTGTAAATTAATTAATTAATTAAAACATGTTGGGATCAATTAATGATTATATTATGATGATTGGTGAAGTGAATT
Organism: Artemisia argyi; assembly: GCA_030686995.1. Lineage (NCBI taxonomy): Eukaryota > Viridiplantae > Streptophyta > Magnoliopsida > Asterales > Asteraceae > Artemisia > Artemisia argyi. The sequence continues at coordinate 167,476,568 of CM060700.1, read as the reverse complement.
GAGCGTAAAACATGCTAGTTATTGAGTTAGGGTTTGGACAGAAAAGTAGTGCTGTAAAGATTCGAAGGTATTTAACAGATGGTGATGAGTTAGATCACGAATTTTTTGTCTAAATTGAATTTTAATGAAAGATCTTTTCAAAAAGTCCGGCCATGATTGATTTCAAGGTCGGGAAGTTAGTCTTTTGATTTTTCTTTGATAAGGTGTCAAAGCTGTTAAACCGGGACAGAATTTGGGTAAAAGTTTGATAGTGAATTGTGGGTGAAAAAGTGGTATTAAGGTTAGCCCTTCTGGAATAGTTGAGTTTAGGTTATCTTAAACTACCACGAAAAGGATTCGCGATAAAAAGTTGTAAAAGTATTTTATTCTAATTAAAACTTTTTGGTGTGCATTCATATCCGAATTTGGATAGTTGACAAGTTTGATTTTCTTGTGAGTACTTGTGTGTTTTATTAGTCCATGGCCTTTTGGGATTAGCTTGTATGCTTATGAGAGACCATGGTGAATTTTTTGTGTGAGTTGTTGAACTTTAATTGTTATTATTTCATGTGGGCGAATGTACCCTAAAATTCTGCGTTTTCTGATTTTAATACTGCAAGAGATTTAGTGAGTATTAGGATTTGGTAGTGATTGGTATGGGGTCTAGGAGATCCATGGTGGGTCATATGAGTCTTAGACATCCATCATATGTGTATTACATGGGTTATAGCTTTTAGCTTGGCCATGTGTAACGTGAACTTATTTGTGTTGTATAAATTGTGATTTGTGTTTGTGGAAGCTGCAAAGTTTGAGGTGAGTTCATAGTCCCATATTTTTACTCTATTTTAAACTTAGGATGAGAATGATGCTTTTTTTAAATAGTTTGAATTACTGTGATTATGTGTGTGTCAAAAAGCTTGGACTTATAATGTTATCGTATGAATGCTATATGTGATGATAATCATATGTGGTAAATGTTGTGTGATGATGTTGTGTGGTCCAATTGGGAGGGTGCTTACCCTGTTGTTCGTGCATGCGACCTAATTGGAGATTAGAACTCCTACTCACTATTTTTCTGTGTGGTCTGATCGGAAGGTATTAATTACCCATTATTTGGAGCGGGTGTCACGTTCCGGCCTGGATGTTGTGAATTTGGATCGGTGGGCACGTTCCGCCCGATGGTTGCCTTTTGTGTGATGGTTGGTTTATGAACATATGTAGCTTGTATGATAACTATAATTATTTGTCCAGCTATGTTTTATAATCACAGTGATTTGGTTGCCTAGTGTGTATGAGTCTTAAACCTATGAATCTCACCAACATTCAGGTGAGCTTTCTAAGGATAAGATAGAAGGATGTGATTAGACGAGACCCTAGTTGCATTGAAAGTGGTTTATCATCTATGCTTGGATTTTTGGATTGGTTTGGATTATGTTTTGGTTATTTTGTTTTAGGGTATTGTTACGACACTTCGTGTCTGTACTTGCTCTATTTTATGCATGTAGTTATTCTCTATATAGACACCATGTGTTGTGATGATATCCATGAAGTTACACACTCGCGTTTTCGCCTTGGCGAGGTGTGACAAAAATATATATTTGAATATGATTTTGTCGTACGATGCGGTTATTGCGGTGCGGTTTTTCAGTGGAAACCGAAATCGCACCGCAAAATGCGGTTTTTTTATTTTTAAGAACCGCGCAGAGATTTTGTTGCAGTTTAGTTCTTGCGGTGTGAGTTTTACGATTTTTTTACGGTTTACGATTTGCAGTGCGGTTACTGCTCACCCCTAATCATAGTGTTCAAATAGACCATAGGAAATCTCTACTAGCATATTAAAAGTGATCTAAACTGTAGTTTTCAAATAGACCATAGGAAATCTCTACTAGCATATTAAAAGTGATCTAAACTTTGTTTATTGGAAGCCAAGTGATTTTCCATAGAAAAGTGCGATGAGCATAGACGGTGTATGTGGCAGCCAATTCCAACTCATCTACGCCACTACATCCTATACTGAATACAGGGACCCATGTTTCATTGTCTTGTTCCCAAACATTTTTTTAGTGAAAATAGTAGTGTGGTACAAGTCATCTTTCATTCGGTTTATGATTTGTATGGATAACTAAGAAAGGATAAACGCAACAATTATATAAGGGGAAAAAAAAGGAAAAAAAAAACGAGTCATATTACTTGCACCATTTGTTATTGGTACACCTCTAAAATAACTGCGATATTTTTTAAGTTTTCTTTTGTTGTTTCATTTATTTAATTTTAGAATTTTGTTCTTTTTATAAAATTAACAAATATTAAATATAAAGTTCGACAAGTCAAAAAATACATAGCAGAAAACAATTAAAAAAATTGTCTTATCCAAAGTGAGTAAAATTGTCGAAAAAGTGCGAAGTATAAAATATAAAATTTGATAAGTTAAAAACAGTAAATACAAATGATACGGAACAAAAAGATTATCTAAAAAAAAAAGAGGTAAGAAAGATAACAAGTGTACCAATAATACTACCCTTTTGTATTTATAGAGAAAGACAAATAAAAAGACTCAAAAATTGACATGATACTTAAATGATTAGATTTAGGAACACGTTTTATTCATTAAAATAATGAATAATCCACATCACAAAATCAATGTGTTAGCATTACGTCTACGAGCACGATAATTGATAAACATTAAACTAAAGAACAAATAATATCCGTAAAAAGTTGAGTAATTAACCATAATTTTATGAGTGATAATTTGCACATTTTAAAATTTTATTTGAACACTTTAATGTACAATTGAAGTAAAATGTTAATATTATACTGATACATGTATTTAACGCATAAATTGTGTCTTAATCAATAATTAAAATGTGCAAATCAATTCTCTAAATTTACTGCATGCCATAGACAAAACCAAGAGCTAGACATTAACCGCATGCAGTGTAGTCAAAAGCGAGAAAAAGCGCGCTTTAAGCGAAGAAGCGAAGCGAAGCGCCCTATAGCGCTTTGATTCTAAAAAAGCGATGCGTTTTACTAAAGCGAGCAGAAGCGACCTAAAGTGACCGAAAAGCGACCTAAAAGCGCTCGCTTTTTTGCATAACGGCTAGTTTTTTATTTTTTACCTAATGAAGTTTTACAGCCAGCCCTAATCTTTTAAATTAGGTTAAATATTTACAAAACTAACCCTTTAACATAATATTATAAATACTAACACTTATTAACGTAATGATGCCGAAGGGGAGTTTGTGTTTGGTGAGGATGAAGCACTAACTTGGGGTACCGTAGCTAGTGCTAGTGGTGCAAATGAGCCGAGGCATTATACAAGAAGAAATGCACCGGCATCTACAAGTAGGACATCTACAAGTAGGGCACTCTTCGATGAATCCGACGAGGATCTTGTAGATGAAGATGATATAGTGGATCTCAGAAACGATGGGGAAATAAGAAATGAGAACTTAGATGATTATTCCGAATAAAAAATATTAGACTTTAAGCTTTAACTATTTGAATAAACTTCTCTTTTGTGGTCTTTTTAGATTGAAAATGAAGATTTTAAGATAATTATGTTTTTATTTAACCATTGTTTTCATACTAGACACTATTACATGCACAAAGGGTAAAAAGTTAATTGAAGCGCTCGCTTTTGTCGCTTCTCGCTTCTCGCTTTAGAAAAAGGCATGTCGCTTTGAGGTCGCTTTCGCTTTTAACTACCTTGACCGCATGTAAGATCGAAAGTAATAATGTGTGGAACCCATCAACTCTCAAAATCAATCTCTTGTGATGGTTGATACCAAACTCTTATCACATAAATATACCCCGTTTAGGGTAGAGGACGTGGTTAAAGGTTTTTCTCGTTACATTAGCTTTACATTATCAAAAAACATATTTCATTTATTTCTTCTTTCAATTTTCCTTCAACTATTACAACACATACTCTCCCTTCCCTTAAACTTTCTTTTATTTTTTATCACTAGAAAATATCGCAAATACATATACATCCAATCAAAACAACTAATAAAATACAATCTATCAAAACAATTTTTCCCTTTATCCTAAATGTTTCAGGACTCAAGTTCTGCAAGAGGTGTTTTTAGGATTTTCCCACAATTTGCCTCAATGAGAGGGTGGGGATTTTTTTTCCCGCTTGATTCCTTGAGGTGTTTCCTACACACCCTCATACCTTAATGACAAACATACCCATAACACACTCTCTCTCACATACACACAAATCACTTAAATTTCGTTTGGTGAGGCCGACCATCGAACTGCCCAAAAAATGCGGAGACTAAATGCGAACAACGGAATGTACATGTAGCAAGGGGTGGGCGTGGTCACGATGGTTGACGCGTGGTCCATCACCAATCACGGTCGAAGTAAAACATAATGACAACTGCCACGACCTCTGATTTCCCCTCAAAACTAAAAAAGTAATAAAATGACATTGTAAACTGTTTAGTGTGCCCATTTGCACGAAAATGATATTAGACTGCGTGTGCTACCCCTTAAGAAATACTTGACGAATATTTATAAAATTCATTGTATTACGCAAACTCCATACTAATATTTATAAGATTTGAACATCTATATTCCCGTCTCAAAATAAGTATTCACTTTGAGAATACACACTATTTTAAAAAATCTTACTAAAAAGGTAATAAAATGACATTGTAAACTGTTTAGTGTGCCCATTTGCACGAAAATGATATTAGACTGCGTGTGCTACCCCTTAAGAAATACTTGATCAATATTTATAAAATTCATTGTATTACGCAAACGCCATACTAATATTTATAAGATTTGAACATCTATATTCCCGTCTCAAAATAAGTATTCACTTTGAGAACGCACACAATTTTAAAAAATCTTACTAACTATACTTTTTACTAATAAAATATTATATTTACTCACTATATTTTTTTTAATTAAAATATAAAGTCAACACTTATTTTAAAACATAACAAAATAGTAATGTTAATTGTTTTCGGACGGAAAAAGTAGTATTGTGTTCGCAAAATGTAGTCGCAAAAAGATTGATAAGTGATATTTGACTATATGTTTTTGATAAATGAATGGACCATGTATGCAAAACTTTAGCCGATAATTCCATGTTCAAATCTTAATTCACACATCATCCAATCGTTTTATTTTAGGCATAAAAAAAACGTTAACTACATAAATATTTGTTGTAAGGGGGAGGGAGTGGGCACTAGATTGCACGTTACGGGACCGGTGTGGCACTGGACCGCCGCCGCCGCCCCCTTGGTGTGGCACGTGACCGGTCTTGCACATGAAACTTTTTGGCACGGGACCAAGAAAAGATTTGAACGTTGGGAGGAGTGGACCGTTGTACTTTTTGACCGTTGGTGGGTAACGGTATTATTTCTTTTTTAATTTTTTTTACTATTGGACAAAGGGAAGGGACTAAACACAACCAAAAATTATACTACCAATTCATATAAACCTTTTGGCAAAAATAATACCGAGAACAAATCAAGATTTTGGCAACTAAAAATTGAGCGTGGCAAAACAAATAGAGATCCTAGAAAAAGTGCTCATGGATCGAGAGGGGCAATTCGTTGTCGAATTCAATCACAACCCGACTACGAATCATCTTCACAACCCGGTTACCACCCCCAAATGTACCCTCAATCTCCACCATTTTAATGAAATTTTAGTTTTTATTTTAATGAAATTTTAATTTTATTTTAATTTTAATGGAGTTTAAAAATAGGAAAAAAAAATGAAGTGAGTGAAAGGATGTAGTGCCACAAGTGATTCCAGCAAAAAAATGAATGAATGATGGAAAAAATGAGTAAATAATGGGCACAAAAAAGAATAATTCTAGATCCACTCATAATTTACACAAAAAAAACCCACTCGCTGACGTGTCATCGAGCTGATTGGTTGGTTTTTTGTGGGCTACAAAAAACCAACCAATCAGCTCGCTGACACGTCAGCGAGTGGGTTTTTTTGTATAAATTGTGAGTGGGTGTAGCACACCTCCACAAAAAAATTGATTAGAAGTGAGTGATAGGAGAGAGAGAATGACACAACCATTCCCTCCTTAAACATGTTTGTCAAATAGCAATGTAGAAGGTGGTGGACTATTAATATTATATAGTAGGGTACCCGCGCATTGCAGCGGCGGGTACCCTAAAATAAATATTAACGACACCAAATATCTAGTGGCGTGTTTGTATGTCCGTCACGGACAAATAATCAGTATATCAAATACTTAACGCTATTTTATAAAGTGCAATAATTGAATAACATACATTTATTGATGAGACTAAAAATTCATATGATAAAGTCTTTTACAATATATGTATATACACCATATTGAAAATCCTACACACATTTATATTTTACTTTACACGAAGAACTTATCGATATACAACGTTTGACATGTACACACCATCTTGATCAAAATTTTTGGAAGCTTAATGTTTTGGAAGCAAAATTAGATTGTATATTGTGGCTAAATAGTTGTATATTTTGATGATGGGATGTTTTTAATAGTGTATTAATTGTATGGGTTAAATAGTGTTTTTTAGTTTTATTTGTGCTTTAAATACTTGTAAATTATGCTTATTTACTTGCATTTACTTAAAATTTTATTTTTGGTAATCTTAAAATGTTAATATGAGAGAGGGTCAAAGATGTATTATAAGTAGTATAGATTATTATATTTCTTATTCTAAAATTTAAGGTGGACTATTAATATTACATTATTATACCAGTATTTCTTATTCTAATATTTGAGGTAGTGGACACATACAAGCTCCGACAGCGAACTATAGTTTTTTTAATTTTAAGATGATAAAAAACATTTGAGATCTTCACACTTTTTATTTCCACAAATCTACACCAACTCAACATCCTTATATTTTGTCTTCATTCACTAAACAATAACATTCTATAGTCTTTCCTAAAATTTAATGTTGCGTATTGTTTTGAGCTTTAAATCAATGAGATGATTGCCGTTGGAACCCATTCACTGTTTATCAATTCTAAGAAACTATCATCATACAATTGTTGTCGGAAGGTGACGTCATCATCGACAAAAGTAGTGTCAATAAAAGCGAAGGAGATGTCGTTAAAAACCAGTATAGAAGTTAGTTCAAATGAAGGTGGTGGTATTGACAGTACGGATGATTCTTGTGGTACTAAGTTTGTAAAGTATTTGTAGATAGTGTAGGATTTGATTTTGGAATATTCTCTAACTGTTTTTTCTTAAAAAATTTGAAATGAAATTTTTTGTTAGGTTCGAAAAGGAGATCAACGAATATTGTGTGGCATAAATGTTCTGTTGAGAAAAGTGACAGACAGGAGTTGCTCAAACAAAAAGGTTGTGTTATTTGGATTACTGGTCTAAGTGGTTCAGGTTAGTAAATTGATCGTAACATAATGTTTTTGGGCGAGGGAGGTTATTTGATTTGTTGTGTTTGCCAAACCAAATAGTCATAAGTATTCTTTGACAAACCTTTATAAAATGCTGTTTAGTTAGTTCATGCTTAGTGTATATCATTATTAAGCTTAATTAATAGCTTATGCATTTTCAAAAAGGCAAATGAAATCACACCTTGAAACCTCAGCTCACCTCTTAAAGACTTGTAGGCTCTTTACGGTTAAGCTTTACCAAACACCTTCAAGGAGCTTAATAGCTTCCTCAAAACACATTAAATTATTAATCTCGTTAAATAAACTTAGCCAAACACTCCCCAAGTGCAGTTTGATGGATAAAAGTTGGGCCACCGTTTTCTTAGGGCCTCAGTTTTGCTTTAGTTTAGAGTTTATACTCGTGATATAAGAAAATAGGTCCCGCAAACTACTGTTTTTGGATACATATAACAGTTGTCATGATATCAAAATACATTTCTCATATATTCAAAGTTTTTGTGTTTAATGTGATCACTTTATGATTGTGGCACATGGCCACTAAAAATCCATTAGATGACCCTGACAGTTGTTAGAAGAGAAATATGCTGCAGGAAAACTGTAATCAGTAAGCTAAATTGATTTTAGTTTATGGGTCTTCCACTTTCTTGATGACAACTTATAGGTCCTTGTTTTAGATTTTATTTGATAATGTGTTTTTCCTTGATCATATATGCTCACCAGTTAAAGTATGCATTGTTGAATGTTGTTTATGTGGTTAGCCAGATATTGTCAAGTTTAATTATGAATGTGCATTCAGGAAAGAGCACATTGGCTTGTGCACTAACACGAGCTTTGCATTCACGAGGGAAGCTGACATACGTCCTTGATGGTGATAATGTCAGGCATGGTCTTAATAGCGATCTTACTTTTAAAGCGGAAGACCGTGCTGAGAATATACGAAGAATTGGTTGGTCTAATTTTATCTTAAGATATTCCTAGTAATTGGTTTTGTTATGCTGATTTTATTACAACTATGGATTTTTAGGAGAAGTTGCAAAACTGTTTGCTGATTCTGGAATTATCTGCATTGCTAGTGTGATATCTCCTTACAGAAAAGATCGTGATGCTTGTCGATCAAAACTGCCAGAAGGAGATTTCATTGAGGTTGGTCCTATACCTCCTATAAATTTGAGCTTTTAAATATGTAATTTGCCTTTTCTTAATGATTTGCATGAGATGTGATTGAAAGGTTTACATGGATATGCCTTTACGGGTTTGTGAGGCCAGGGATCCAAAGGGTTTGTACAAGCTTGCACGTGCTGGAAAGATTACAGGTAACTTATTAGTTATTACATTACTTGAATAGTGTTTGGCCTATCCATTATCAGTTTATCTGAATCCTCATTTTTATATTGGTTAAACTTCTGTTAAGTGCGCTTTTTAACGGCAATTAGCAGTGTTTATATATTTTATTCATAGCCCTGTGGTTTGGCCAGATTGCACATTTTAGTTATTCTGGTTTTTTTTATTTATTTTATTGATGGGTTACATCTTACAGTATTATCATGGCAGGTTTTACTGGTGTTGATGACCCGTATGAAGCGCCACTAAATTGTGAGGTATGCTTACCTGAAACAGTATATAAATTTGCTGTACCTTACAAACTTGAGTAATCTCAATTAGCCTTCTTGTGGTTTTCTAAGTTCAATTACTTGGCATATTCCATTTTGAGAATCCCTTGCCTATTTTTGCTAAGAAAGACTGAGAATGTGATTAGGGGAGAACTTGAGAAGCTATGCTTCAGTACACATGTTTCATAATATAGAAATTACAATGGCTTGTAACTGTGAGTTTGGTGGTAAATTTATTCAGCATTAGTGTACTTATTGTCTGAATGATCATGTCAATTTTGATATTTGTGGTTGAGATGCAACTAATATTTATATTACTAAAGTTGACATATGTGATCGAAATTTGATATTTATTTAACTGAAGAAGTATGAAAGTTTGATGACAAGTACATCTGCTAATTTGTTATGTGCAGATAGTAATACAGCAGGAAGGGGAGGTGTGTCCTCCACCTGAGATCATGGCTGAGAAAGTGATATGTTACCTAGATGCAAAAGGGTACCTGCAGGCATAATATCAAAACATCCTCTGATGTGTGTATATGACAAAATTCAAATAAAATGTTCCATCTCCAGGAAATTCTCGTTTCCTGGTTCCATTTCTTCATAGCCTCTCAATTAACTAATCGGTTAATTGTTGTCATATATTATCTGATTGTTGTGTATGAATAATATTAACGTTGAGTAGGATTTCGTAATGTAAATGTTACGGATGGTACCAAGTTATTTTAAGAATAATAAAGATTTGGCAGACTCGTGTATATCTTTATGTTCATGGAACTTTATTGCCAGCATCTTGCTTAGATGATGAATAATTGAATATTGATGCCCTTCTAGATGCGGTTGTCCCTTATACTGCAACACTTATTATGAATGAGCTTTTGGGTCTTATCATACCTTTCACATAGGAATGAGACTCTTTAACCCGTTTTCATTGCAAAAAAAGTTTCAATACGTCAAATTAATACAAAGAAGCTTTGATGTGACAAAAATCTTAAATCAATTCGAGTATCTCACGAATCTCAAAGTTATACAAATAAAACCACAACCGGTTGGGTATACTCCAGTGTGACTAATTCTTAGCTTAACTAAATAGAAGCTTTTGCACTACAATGACAACAATATCAAATATCAAATATTTACTTGAACAGCTAAGAAAAAAACTGTTCACTTCAAGCGCATTTGTCTAGCAATAGCAGGCAGCCATCTTTCCCCTCGAATCTTTTTGAGCTCTGCAACCCTCTGTTCCTCTTTTTGGGCTTTTAGTTTTGCAGCTGCCTCTCTTGCTGCTAACTTAGCTAGAAACTTTTCGCGTGCTTGTTTTGCTGAAGCTATAATGTCATTCCCATCCACGGCAGCTGATTTGATTTGTAGTCTAAACTGCAAAAAAAAAAAAAAAAAAAAAAAAAAAAAAAAAAAAAAAAAAAAAGAGAGAGAGAGAATGTTAGCACAACTTCCAGCACATCACGTATTGTAAATAATGCAGCAAAAAGTCGGACCTTTTTGGATTTTTCATCAACCACCTCTCTAGGAATAATTCTTGGTCGCTTTAGCGGCCCTTGATATTCATCTGGTAAAATAAAACCGGAAGAATACATTTAAATTAAACTCTATATTCTAAAACTAGTATTCAAGATAACCAATATAATGATCACTGAGTCAACTTACTAGCTCGATCAAACACTATTCCAATTGGAGCATCTCTAAATAGTCTAACACCACCACCTCCATTTGCAATCGAATCATCTTCCATAACTTCAGTAGGCTCATGTGTCACAACTTGTAAACTCTTTTCTAATATGTCATCTAATAGCTTCTGTGCCTGTTGTAAATCGCAACCAGTTATCATGACATGTAAAAAAACAACACAATAACCCAATGAAATTGGACATATGGGCGTGGTCACGACCTAAGACTCACAAACAACAATTTCTTGTATTTGTTTTAAAAAACATATACGGAGTAGTTTCACATTTACATTCCCCATTCACACAAAGGTGATACGAACATGCCCCTAGTCTCACAGAACCGCTTTGGCACCTCTGACTCCATGGACGGAACTAGGATCAAATATGACCGGGTGTACAAACTTTTTTGGACTGTAATATAGAAACACATTTCGATGGACCTAGTGCATTTAAGATGCATTTAGAAAAAATTGATTTTTTTTTCAAATATTAACGCTACATCAAAAAAAAAGCCATAGAGGTCCTGGGACCCGCTGGTTCCGTCCCTGTCTGCCTCACGGGTTTATTCTTGGTACAAACCCATATATTCTACCAAAACGCGTCACATAAGTTAAGGCCAAATTCAAACCTCTTTCATGGGCAATGTGTGACCAAAATATATGAACACATATCGATAGGTATCCTAGATTTGTAACTTATGAGTATTCTTACAAGGAAATAAACCAGGGAATGATGTAGTAGTATAGGTTATTATTAGTACTAACTAAAACAAGACAGAGTAATATTAATAAGAAGAAAGACCTTGATATGATAGAGTTTTGTCGTCTTGCTGTCGGATTTAGTTTCGTTTGTGGTTGTTTGGTTGGTGGAAGGAATGAAGGTGGTGGTTGCGATGGATTTAATGGAGGCTCTCCACTCAGCATCGTCATCTTCACTGCTAGAATCATCGCTGCTCCGGGAGCCACCCATCTTCGTCCCTGAACCGTTTTTGGGCTCACTCATGTTTGTCTTCTATAACAATGTTTTAGGCCCAAGTTATTCTTCTTTGGGCTTCTATAAGTTCTATAGTCTATACTTCTATTTGATTTGTACCAAATTGCTACGTCAATATAAACTGAATAAACCGAAACCGACATAACCGAAAAAAAAAAACCGAACCGAACATATAACCGAACCGAACTTGTTAAAACCGAACCGAACTTAATTAAAATTTTGGTTTTCGGTTTGGATATGGGTTTGGCTATCTGAACCGAAAACCGAACCAAAAAACGAATTTATATAAATATATATATTTTTTAATATATTTATATTATTTTATATATAAAAAATATCCATTAAAATTTTATACTAATATAAAAAACACTTTTTTATGCTTGAAATATTTTTTTTTTCAAAAATATATATAATTAAATTAAAAAAATATATAAATAATGTAATTCAAGTACAAATTTCGGTTTTCGGTTTTGACCCATAACCGAATCGAACTTTGGTTCGGTTCTCGGTTCGGTTCGGTTCGGTTATAGATATTTTCGGTTCGGTTCGGTTTTCGGTTATGACAAAAAAAAAATTATAACCGAACAACCCGAACCGAATAAACCGATTAACCGAGAACCGAACCGATGAACACCCCTAGCTACGTCAACAAAGAATTTATAAAAGTATACTCACAAAATGACTTATCAAATGTGGTGTTTTAATCATTTTGCATCATAATTTTTCTTTCTTCTTTTATATCATGCACTAGTTAACAAGTCATTGTGTTGATATCATTTTGTAAACTTTTTGTGTATACCGGGTTGTTGGTGTGTTTGGTCAAAACAGCAACGAAAGTTTTTTTTTTTTTTTTTTTTTTTTCTACAAAACATAACATTAACATAAGTAATCATAATGTGTAAAATGACGTAAAATAACATATATATTTAAATAGAAAACTCTTTAAAAAAATAATAAAGTTACTTTTACATACTTGATATTGCATAAATATCATGATACACTAGTAATACATTATTCGATGACATGCGTTTCATACCGAAATGACAATGTCTTTGCAAATTTGATTCATCTTGGTAGATGTCATTCAATCAAGTCAAATTTGCAATAATCATATACTATTAATTAAAAAGAAAATTTTGCAAACATACAAAAGATTAATCAAATTTATTTTGCATTAGCAATGTAACCTAAAAGCGATGATGAAACAAGCATTAAAATTACAACGATCAAATTTATTGTACTTTATCTAGCGTTGATCAAATTTATTGTATTTTATATAGCGTTGAGAGAAAAACATTTTATAAATAAATATAATTTACTTGTTTGGTAAACAAGCATTTAAATTACAACCCTCACCCTTTATGGTTCTCAAACATTTCTAAACGCTCTGTGTTAAACACACCGTAACTTGAAACCCCATACTTGACTAGATTAAAAAAAAAAAAAAAAAAAAAAAAAAACCTCTCGAAACTGACCTTCTGTTGGGTCACTGAATTCCCAATCTTTCTCTAACTAGGATTTGAACATAAAATAACCTAAGTGTTTAAAGTCCGTAAACACAAACAAGTCACCGAGTGAATAGTAACTCAGTGAGTCATCTTCAGGAACGAGCTTATGAAGAAAGGTTCACCATTCAGTGAGGCGGAACTCAGCGAGTGACATCTAAGCTAAGAAGAAGGTGATGGGTTCAGTGAGGATGACAATAACTCAGTGAACCCCCAAGACTCCTCAACAACTATTGAAGTACTGAAGATTGAAGACTGAAGATCTGAAGACTGAAGAATGGGCGGGACAAAGCGGGAAAGTTTGAACGTATCAACAGGTGTCCTTATCAACCTGAGGTCAAACTTTCCCTGAATGGCATTATGTCAGAATGGTATCATCACTGTGCATCAGAAAGGCACATTATCCTTTACCCAATATAGTCTATTGTAACAGAGACAAAATATGTAAGTATTTTGTCTCTACTACATAGCTCATCAATTTGTCTTTATCAGTAACGTTGTAATTTACTTGTGTATAAATAGGTAGCATAATCGAAGAGTAAAAGGTGACAAGTTTGTGCAATTAATGCTTAGATATTCACAAACCACTTTTACTCCTTCAAAGAACAACACAGTCCCTGAGATTGCTCAGTGTGACCTTTAATTGTCACTTAAACATAGTTTGGGTTTAGAGAGGAGTCATACCATACTTGTCATTTCAATCACAAGTGTTATTCCGCAAACACTTGGGAATAATTCTTTGATTAACTTTTAATAAGAATTAAACGTTGAAAAATATTGTGTCTCTTTTCCTTACGTTTTTTTTTTTTTTTAATCATTTATATATTTGTTAATAATCATGGAACTTGGTTAGATTAACTCTTTAGTTAATTATAACTTAGTAAACGGGACCAACACCTTCCATTACATCTCATTGAGATGAGATCAATATAGAACTCATATTTGCCATAGAACCAATGAACCAATTATAACCACCCATTTTTTTCAATTTTTTTTAAACAACATATCTTGCAAACGGTAAATCTTCAAGCTACAAAAAAAAGAACATCGCGAAGAGAATTAAATCCTCTTTCTATAGATATGCATTTTTATATACTTTCGACGAACTTTTTTTCTTTTTCTTTTTTTTTTCTTCTAAATTTCCGCCCAGAAAAATTATATATGATTCGTAAAAATCACATATGATTTGATTTATACAAATCTTATATGATTCTTACGAATCATATATGATTTAAAAATCACATATGGTTTGATTTTAACGAATCACATATGATTTTTACAAATCATATATGATTTTTCTGGGCGGAAATTTTGAAAAAAAAAAGTTCGTTGAAAAAAAAAGTTATTCGAAAGTATATAACAATGCATGTCTATAGAAAGATAATTTAATTCTCGTCGTGATAGTATTTTTTTTCGCGTAACAATTAACGGTTTGCGAGATATTTAATTTTTTAAAAAAAGGGTGAAAGTATATATATATATATATATATATATATATATATATATATATATATATATATATATATATATATATATATATATATATATATTGAAGAGAGGAATAGATGAAACTGGAAGAATTGTCAAATGAATAGTCCAGAAAAATCTTAGTATATATATATATATATATATATATATATATATATATATATATATATATATATATATTGATAATGAAAACGAGTGGCTAAGATTGATTGATTGGTTCTATGATAAGAACTGGTTCCGCCCATCTTTTGGCACATCTCAATACACTTTTATTTTTAGACAAAAATACACCGTTGGTCCCTAAACTTTCCACGAAACATCGCCATGGCCCTTAACTTTTCAAAATCGTCGCCTAGCGTCCAAAACTATGGATTTTGAGGCCGAATGCGTCCCTTGACTAGAAATGGAGAGGTCAACGCTAAGTTTTGGTTATTTTTCCAAGGGCAATATAGTCCAACCACATTTACAACTAGGGTATGGTTTATGTCTAACCCGACATTCAATTTAAGGGACCAACTGTGTTCTTATATACTCTTTGTCAACAACTTGACCACAACTTCTCAGATACGCTTATTAATTATTTCGCGGGAACCAATAAACCCATAACTAACCGTTGATTTTTTTAGTAAGTCCCGATGATGTAACATACACATTGTAACTTACAACATATACTGAAAACTGTTAGCCTCGCTCTTTTATAAAGATAACGTCACACAAGTGAATTGGACTAGATTAGAAACTACAAGGACTACTTATGTAGAATAGGCAAACATGTAGGGTAATGAGCCTATAAATACCCCTCATGACTCTCCATGAGGGGTGTTGGAAAAGTGTGTAAGCTTCACTTTATTTCTTATTTATAAAACACATAGTTTCTCCACCTTTCTCTCTCTACTTTCTCTCTCTAGAACCATGATGTATTTCGATCAACCGCGACCTCCGAAACGTGTTTCTTGGTCATAACAAGTGGCATCAGAGCTAACCGGGGGCGAATCGTGGTGTTTTTGGGTGAAAAATCGCGTTTTTGGTTGAAAATAATCGGATCTGGTACTGTTCATCGGGAGATTATCGAGTTTGGATTTGATTTTTTCGAGTTTGGAAATTGTTACCGAGTTTGGGAAAAATTTTACCGAGTTTGGGAAAATTTTTACCGAGTTTGGGAAAACATTACCGAGTTTGGGAAATTGTTACCGAGTTTGGGAAAATATTACCGAGTTTGGAAAATCTTACCGAGTTTGAAAACTCTTACCAAGTTTGAAAACTCTTACCAAGTTTGAAAAATCTTACCGAGTTTGAACACTCTTACCGAGTTTGAAATCTGGCGAGTTAGGATTTTATCGAGTTTGATATTCAAGGTTTTACCGAGTTTCGTTTTTGGCGAGTTAGCCATTTCTGCCGAGTTAGGCATTCACCTTATCGTTTATCGAGTAAGGTTTTTTATTTGGTTAACACTAAACGAAACTCTGCTAAAATTTCTCTAGCCTGACCGAGTTACCAAGCTTGGCGGGAAAATTTGAGTAAAATTTATTTTTGAGAGGAGACTATACGTTCAATTTTTACGCGAGATTCAAATTTTGGTATAACGTTGAAAATTTTGGCCCGAAATTCAAATTTTTAGGCCAAAATTCAAAAAAATTCGGTGAAATTTGGCGTAAAAATTTTCAAAACTCAAAATTTTCTGGTAACCTTAGAATTGCATTTCATAGTGATTCTCAAATTATGGGCGACAAATTTTTCCAATTATATTTTTGGAGGGAATATACGGAATCACTACGAATCAACCGAGATGAAATTTCTGGCTTCACCAAAAACACACCACGTTTTACTTAAACGATCCTGATCAAGAATCACAATCAAATGACAACGGCTAGTATCGGATTTTGTGATTATGGGGATAATTCTTTATTACTTTTCTGGGTTTAAAGTTCATTTCAAGGGCATGTGGACTTATTTATCTCAAAGTCTAGGGGTGGATGGATGCATGACTTTCGAAGATACTTGTTTGTGCATTCACTAATATTGATAGTGACGAAGACTTGGATTATCTAGTTTTCATAGGTCAAGGGGTGGATGGACGAAGACCTAGATAACTATCACTTAAAGGAGTTACGTTGTAGTGCTCAGTGTCACACGAAGTTGTGGATAATCAAGAGGTGATGTACGTCTTATACTTGATGGTTGGTTGGTTGAAGAGTATAGAGTACTCAGAGATTCGATGGTGTACGAACTCTCTACACCGTTCTTTGTCACACCATAGTACAAGATTAAGTCACATATCTACGGGATGTTTACTTTATTGTCAGATTTGTTATATTGGGTTGTTTCTCTAGTCAGAGGTTATTTACTAGCTGGTTGGAATTTGAAGAGGTCGCTTATAGGTTGAAGAGAAGAGAGGAGATTGTAGATAACGAGAGTCATATCTTAGCGACATATACTCACAGAATGTGCTCCAAAAAGCTGTTATGGCTTCTAAATTGCATTAGAAGTGTAAAGTACAGGTAATTGTATGGCATGTACACAAGAATATGATGATTCCGATGACTCGTAACCATCAGGAGGGAGAAGAACATGCCAATAGAAGTAGTGTTTCGTCTTCAGTACGTTGGTTGATCGAGGGAACTGTGCTTAATACCAGAGAAGTACCATGAGGTACCAAGTATGTATTCATCAGAGCTTATTACCAACCTTCTATGCAATGTTATGTGAGTTATGTTGTTATGCTGCTACCCGAACGACAACCATGTCCCTACACTTTTGAATCTACTTTATCCGCTGCGAGATGAAAGAAGAGTTGTCGGTTCAGGAGGGAGCAGGAAAAAGAATAAAGGCTCACTAGTTAGGAGGGAGTAATAACCTAACTAGACCATTACTGTTGAAGTTCAGAGCTACTTAGACCTTTGCCGTCAGTGTCAAAGATCATACGCCGAGATCGTCGGAAGAGAGAACTTCAAGTCTGCCTCAGTATCTAGACTACAGAGACTCTGCGCTTCAACAACATCAACATAGTTTACTATTGTTGTAATTTTACATTGTTAATGTATTTATAGGTCTCATTGTAACCATTCACGTGTGACGATATCTTGGAGGGAGATTGTTAGCCTCGCTCTTTTATAAAGATAACGTCACACAAGTGAATTGGACTAGATTAGAAACTACAAGGACTACTTATGTAGAATAGGCAAACATGTAGGGTAATGAGCCTATAAATACCCCTCATGACTCTCCATGAGGGGTGTTGGAAAAGTGTGTAAGCTTCACTTTATTTCTTATTTATAAAACACATAGTTTCTCCACCTTTCTCTCTCTACTTTCTCTCTCTAGAACCATGATGTATTTTGATCAACCGCGACCTCCGGAACGTGTTTCTTGGTCATAACAAAAACAGCCCTCAACAACGGTACCCATAGTTATTCCATAAACAAAAGGAAAAAAAAGCCAAAGAATGGCAGACATGGAGCTTAGTAAGCCACAAGTGACGGATAAGATGGTAGAGTATGTGAAGGCAAAATATGGTGTTAGTTGGTTAGAAAGTGATGAAATGTCTGATGAGATATATGAAGATTTATGCAGATTTGCCAAAGAAGCCGAAGCGATCAAAGGCTAGTTTAGTTTACTCTATTTGTGTCATGGTTAAAATCTTATGTCCTTGTGTTTTTGTTGTATTTCCAGATACCAATTCTAAAGGAAAAGAGGTTGATGCATCAAATGCACTAACTGTTAGCACCATTGTTCATAAAAGTCCAAAACCAAGTAAAATTGTTACAAATGTTGTACTATGTCTTGTTGCGGCAAATGTAAGTAGCAACAATAAGAGGAAACATTGGTATGTGCCTCCCCCTAAGGATCTCAACTGTCCCACTATGAATATCAAGTCCCCCATCAAAAAGTTCACTTGCTATTTTTAGTGGTTTTATGTAATGAAGATGTTAACTTTTTGGAATGATGATGGCTAATGAAATAGTTGGATTTTACATTTTTGCTTTACTGTTTACGGTTTTTACTTTGCAATCGCATATGTAGTATATTGTAGTGTTTGGAATAACTTAATTTGACTATTAAAGTCAACATATACCAAAAAAACAACATAGTAATCAAACTGCATTGTTATAACATATGAATTACAACATATCAGTTCAATTGCATTTATTAAACTGAAAGACAACATAGAAGTTCTTGCTCCTCATTCACTTGGGTAAATGACTAGCACTTTCATCAGTTGGTTTATGAGTTGCAGGTCCTTCAGTAGGTGTTTCACTTGCAAATTCTTCACTAGCTGATTCACTTGGGCATACTCCACTTGCTGTTTTAGTTGTAGTTGTCGTTATAGTTGCTTCAATTTGTTCGTCACCACTGCCCACGTTAGCATGACCTCTACTATAATAGTTAACACCTAAGCCAATCACATACCCACCACGATCGGTTGTAGTTGTCTTTTCCCCTGTAACATCAGTTGTTGTGGTGTAAGATGGGGTTCCCATTTTTTCAAGGCACGATAGACAAGTATACCACATGAAATCTTTGTAAGGGGGACGCCTTGCAAAAAACATCAATCCAGCCCTATTTTCCCTTTCAACCCAACAGTCAATGCAGACCAAGTGACAACCATTTTGTGAATCCATTGTGAAAAGCAATTGAATACATCAAGAGTTGATGATAATGTATTATATAATAGATGGAAAAAGGATAAAGGTTCAATGAGGTTGTTGAACAAGTAGGTAGTATTAAAGACACGGATAAATGCATACAATACAGCCAAAAGACTACAAGTTTTTGAAATTGTTAACTATTGCAAAGTACCAACATCACAAACTTAAACTTCAATTGTATTCCAGGTGATCCCAAGTCTGAGAGTTGTTTGAGTCGTAACCGTCATCGTAAGGATCAAAGCTCGCAAACCTCTCTGCATCTAACTGAGCTTCCAATCTGCTCAGCTTCCAATCCTTGATAGAGTTCCAGCCATCTTCATAAGTTGTCACATTTTCCTCAAAGCTTAGTAGAAAGTTATCCAGATGAGGTTCCTGTTGTTGTTCAAGTTGTTTGTACATTTTCTCTTCTTCCAAAAACTGGTGGAATGCTTCTTCTGCTAGGCTTAACTGCTCCTCATCTTCATCCAACCTTTTATATTATTCTTCTTGTAAAAAAAGAGCTTCAAGAATCACTTGTTCCATAGCCTGCCTTATCTCCTCTTCATTCATCACTAATAAAAAATATATAAAATAAACAAGAAAATTAATATATGCATACATCATTTCTAGTTCAGCCATAAACTCTTGGGTTTCGTGGGTCACATGAACCAAATCCACATAACACATGAGGAGTCCTTTTGCAAGCTTTATATCCTTGTCGTTCTCGCGTTGATAGTACAGAGCAATGCTAGCAAAAAGTTTGTGGGAACTGGTGGCGGTTGCAAGTTCCTGTAGGCGTGGGAATTCTGACATTTTTTTGGTGTTTTATGTTTGGGAAGTAACTTAATTGTGTGTTTGGTATGCAAAACCTTTGGGGTACGGGCCCTTAAATACTAATTGAATTGATGACGTTACAAATTCAGGGACCAAATTTGATATTACTATATCGTAAAGAGTAAAGTTATTAAATGGAGGGAATTGTAAGTATACAAACGTCAACGTTGGCAAGGTTGGGGACCACGGGCGAAATTATACAAAAATTGTCCAATACGCTTAAGTTATCCGTTTGGGTAACGCCCCCAATGAACTCGACCCAATGACCCAACCAACTTAACCCTAAAAAGTTTCATAATAACCCAATACAGAGAAAAATCAGTCATTCCACATTGTGAGAAACAACGTTGATGCAAGTTAATGGAAAGGAACATATTTGTGACAACATTTAAATGTTCAAAACTAGAAGATGAAGGAGAAGTATTGTTCCGGATTCACACAAATGGGAGATTTGAATATACCCCACTAAGGTATGAAGGCGGATCCATTATTAATGTTAATGCTTTTAGGTATGATAGGGGTATCTTTAGTTCAACCCTAGATAATCTATTATCAGAGATTAAGGAACCAAAATAGGCGGTGTTTTTTTGTCATCCAAATAAATCGCTAGAAAATGGGTTGCACTTGATTTATAGGTACCAGGATGTCCTTAAGCTATATGATTTTGCGGAAATACATGAGTCAGTTGATATCTTTTTTATACATAGGCCCCAAATGTTAGCAGAATTTTACTTGGAAAACATTGGTTTTGAGGTTGTGGGTTGGTTAGAGGAAGATGCTAACTTCAGAATGTCAAGTGGGAGACCTTTTATGACTCGCCGTAAATGGAAGGGTATAGATAAGAACATGTTGATATAAATAATGCGTAAAAACGTTATTAATATTTCTCGATATCCCTATGTTTTGACGATCACAAAATATAAAATCATTAAACGTAAAATCATTACGTAAATAAGTATTTAGTGACAAAATATCACTTTATCCAACTAATTCACTTAACGTATGAATAAACAAGTGCCTAATACATTTTATGATCAAAGGAAGGTTTATTTACTAATTACAAATTATATAAAATGGTATAAACATTTTATATATTTAAGAAAAATATTTTTGGTAATTAAAGGAAAATGTTTATTTCATAAAAATTAAATGAATTCAAAATTTTAACCAAATTCAGTTAAATTTTTACCAAATAAACTTTCCCCAGAAAAGACAAAAAAATCTGGCCGTTTCAATGGGCGGCCCCCTTAATTTTAAGGGGGTCGGCACACAATTAAGGGGGCCGGCATACGCTCTTGTGTCAGATTTCTTTGCCTATAAATACTGGTTCAAATCTGAATTTTTTCCTCACCTATCATCTTCCAAAAACGTTTGATCATAAACATATTAGTTCTTGTTTTCTAGTGATACTATCCATCCTCATTCAAAGTGCAAGAGAGCAATACTCCTTTCATCTCAAATCAAGAAGTATTGAAGATTAGTTGTGTACCTTGTAGTTATTGTAAAGTTGTGTAGTGATTGTAATTGGTAGATCTAGGTGGGTTTGTAAATCTAGTATAGAAGAAGTTGTGGTGTGAAGTAGAAGTAGTGTGTAGTTGTGAAGTAGTAGTGTGTAGTTGTGAAGTAGTGGTGTGTATAAGTTGTGAAGAAGGCGTGTAGCGGTGTGAGATTAGTTCTAGCTGCTATAGGACTCGACATCTAGCTTTGTGTCGTTAATTGGTGTAAGCGAAAGTTGTGTAAGGTTTCTCCGCCAAAAAGGGAGTTTGTTGACATAGTGAAGAAAACTCTCGAGTAGGTGACTCGAGGAGTGGAGTAGGGCGAAGAGGTGCTTCGTAGCCGAACCCCTATAAATATCGTGTGTTGTGGTTTGATCTCTCTATCTCTATCTTTTCATTACTTTCATATTTACGTTATAATTATTTAGTTAGTTAGATGATTAGTGCTCAAACACTCATCATTTTTGGTCAAATCTGAGCTGCAAAACATTTAAAAACACTCAAAAAGGCATCAAAATACTGCAAATATTTCAAAATTGTGTTTTATATGTTTTAGATGCAAAATGAGAAAAAACAAATGAAAAATGATCAAAGTTTGCATAATTGGCAGTTTCAGTCCCCCAACTTTCAAAATTTGGCAAAAATAGTCCATGAGTACTTATTTTAAAAGAAAAATCACCAAAGGTCCTTTTGAAATCATAAGTTGTCATATTTAGTCCTTTGGTGAAAACCAAAAAAAATTTGAGAAATTGCAAGTTTGGTCCCTGGAGTTTCAGATATTGGCAGATTTGGTCCCTGGTGGAAAATTTTGGAAGAAAAGTCTTTTTGGTCCTTAGAAACTCAAAAGTTATCACATTTGATCCCTGGATGAAAAGTTTGAGGAATTTACAAAATTGGTCCCTAAAGTTTCAAATTTGACAAAAATAGTCCCTGGAATTTTAAAACATAGAAATTATCAAATAAAATCCTTGTACTATTTATACTTGGCAAATTACATCCTTTTGATAACTTTGGGAAAATTACATTTCAGACCCTCAAGCTTTCTGAAAATTACAAAAATAGTCCTTGTGATAATTTATAACCAAATGGACCTTTGTTTACTTATAATCCAATAACACCCCAATCCAATAACAACCTGATCCAACACACCCACTTCCCTACCCCTTGTCCCAATCACCTACCTGGCCCAAACCACAAACAATATTAAAACCACCCCGGTCAAACCCACGTTGACCTCCTCCTTCCTCCCACCACTTGCACCTGTTCTCCCCTGCCACACTCCACAACCCCTCACCTCCACCTCACCAATACCATTCCATGTCCCCCCAACTTGCTAATACCTCCAAACTCAATTAATGCTCCTATAAATCCTCCAAGTTATCTAACTGCCAGTGGGGCATTTTGGCGCCAAAATCATATTTTGAAGGCCAGGATTTCTTTGACCAAATTAATGGTCAAGATCAAGTGGGAAAGCCAAGGAAACTCCCAAGGAGATATAAAAGTCAGAGAATAGAGAAAGAAAAGAGGCCAGTAGTTAATTAGTAGTAGTCTTAGTTTAGCTTAAACATTTTAGTGTAATTCTGATTTCCCAGTGTAATATTTAGCTTAAAAATGTTGTATTAAGTGTTATCAGTGATCACAAACCTATTTCAATCTTTAATTTCAATTATAATTCCATTTTCAGTTTTATGCAATTTTTATTTGAAATCTCATTTTTCCTTAAATCATATTATAAGTAAAGTTTTGCTGTCTCATAAGCTTACACAAGCTTGGTTATAAGTTTCACAAGCTTAAATTAGTACTCCATCAAGTTTTACCAAAAATACCAAAAATGCAAGAAAAATAATTCAAAAATTCAAAAATTAGTGTGTAATAGAGATGAGGCAAAGAACATGGTTGCTCAAGGATGGAAATGGTTTAGAAGCCTCAGGGGAGGCATTAGGTTAAGGGTTGGTTCTCAGTTCATTGTTCTTCCATTGGAAGCCCTTGTGAGCATTCTTTCCAAATCCTTGCTTTTTACTATTCATATGATCAAACCTGTTTCTATTTGTACTTCTTTGATGTTCCTAAGATTATTTGATATATTTCAATGGATTTAATATTATTGTGTGTTCATGAGCTTACCTAATCTTAGTTCCACATTTTTCACTCTATTTCACTGTCATAAATGCCATCTGTGGTTAAGGTTGTTAATTATTGTTAAGTTTGGCTCAATTGCACTCAAAATAGTCAAACATCAGTTGGTATAAGCTTGTTTGGAGGTCTAATGGTTCAAGTCAACATATGTCTTTGAAAATCTTCAAAAACAGTTTCAAAAAGGTTGTTTGGATCAGTGGATCTTGGTGTGTTCAGAGCTGTGCTTGCTGTTGTATTTGGTTTCTACAAGTTCCTTTAGGTCAAATTGGCTTAGTTTAGTCATAAAATTCCAGTGTTGTTTGACAAAAAGTCAACATTAGTTTCTTATCTCATTTGCTAGTTAACTGATAGGTTTTTAGGAATCAAGTTCAGCCAATTTCAGTTCATCTGTGTTCAAAATAGCTTAATGTAGTTTAATTTCAACTTCTATTAACATCTTCAGTCATTGGATTAGGGTGAAAGTTCATAAAAGTCAAAAGGTTGCAAAATCTCAAAAAGTCAAAGTTGATAGTTGTTAGATTTTCCTAAAAAGTGCAAGAATTTTTGTGATTTTTCTATTAGGATTTAAGCTTTGAGCTTTTTACATGATCAAGTATCCCACCTTCGCTTTAGGAATCTGGTCTTGCTACATTTTTGTGATTTTCTTTGTGGCCCCACAAGCCAAGAAACACAGCTGCAGGGGGCATCACCTCCCCTGCTGCAGCAGATCACTACACCACCACCACCACCACTTTGGTGGTTCTTTCTGGCCACCACAGTGGGTCCCACAACCCCACCTTGGGTTCTTTCAACCCCCCTCCTAGCCACCTTCAAGGTTTGAGCAAGCCACTGAGCTTAATCTCCCTGGGACCCACTTGAATTCACCCCTGAAGTCTGTCCCATTTTCAATGTAAAAATAAGAAATCAAGTGCTTAAATATTGCTTATGGGCTTATCCTGTGAGCTTATTTGTGAAATTCTAGCTTAATCAAGTCCAAACAACTTAGTTGAACCAAGTTTTACCCCTGTGGACCCCACATAAGCTAATTTGAGCTTATTTCCTAGTTTGGTCAACCAAAGTTAACTGTACAAGCTTTTAAGCTTCATCTGGCTTATTTTTAAGATAGAAAAAAGTTGTTTTAGTAAAATTTGTTTGTTTTTAGTGTTAAAATAGTTTTGTAAAGGAAAAACCCAGAAAAACCAATTTTAAAATAAGTGATAGTTTCTATTTAATGTAATTTAACTTTTTAATTTTCCTTTTTAGATTTTTATTAAGTACTTGGCATTTATATATTTTTATTAATTTTATTTTATCTTAAAGTAATTTCAGTAATTTTTCCAGAATTTTATCTTGTCATTTAGTATTAATTAGATTTAATATTAGTTTTATTAATTATTAATTAGGGTGTTTGTTTCATTTAGATGTTTTGGGTCTGAATCTGACTACCACATCTTACTAGTAAGATGTGGTCATAAAGTCTGACTCTGAATGAAATAATGTTGTTTGTTTTTGTATAATTGTCTGAATGATGTTAATTTTCCGTTTTTGTATATATAAACCATCACAATACCATGAAGAAGTAACTTGTGTAAACATGAAACCAAACATTTTTGTATCATAAATTTAACACATTTAATAAACCATTATCTTTAATATTTATTCAAAATTTAGTATAATAAAAGGGATAATTTCATATTTAACCAAACTAAATATCAAATTTCATATTTACCCAAAACACAAGTTTTTAATAAACATGTACAATACTTTTAAAGCATGTGTTAAAAAAATATGAAATTATGAGGTTTAACTGGGTATATATGAAATTGCATCGTAATAAAAATACGGAGTAGTTGTAAAGTAAAATAAGACAATAGATATTATATAAAGTAATTTATTAAATACTTCTTCCATCTCAATATGATAAATACAAGTATACAACGTGACTGTGAGCTCAAAGCAAAGTGTCTACTTTCAACTTTCATGTTTTTTATATTCTTACCCATGATTTTATTTTTTTCGGTCCATACAAATCCCAATAATAATAATAATAATAATAATAATAATAATAATAATAATAATAATAATAATAATAATAATAATAATAATAATAATAATAATAATAATAATAATAATAATAATAATAATAATAAACCATTTTCTTGTAGATCTAAGCTGTATATCACACATCTAATCTTTATAACACCGAACCATATTTCTAAATCCTTAATCAAAGTCCAATTTGTAACAAACCCCAAATCACAAAATCACTCAAAATAACAATGGCTACAAGAAGCACAAATAACCATCATACTTGCAACATCTTGACCATCATAACACCTTTATAAACAAGAAATAGCAAGGAAAACAAAAACCCACATACACAATCTTGAATCTTTATACACATAGAACTCATATGTTTAAAAATTTAACCAAAACAACATTGATTCAAATAAATCTTGAAAAGAAAAAGAAACATCCTTGTAAATGGTCGGCGGCTGAAGATGATGGAGATGACGACGACGGCTAGAGGTGACAGTGGCGGCCGGAGGTGGACGGTGGTGGCTGAAGGTGAGTGAAGGGTTTGTGGGTGTAGATAGGTTTTAAGGGTTTGAGGGGGTGTGAATGGTGACAAAGGGTTTTGTAAGGATAAGAGGCAGTAAGACATAACCAACACCTCTTACTGGTAAGACATCCACACATCTGACCGTGTCTGACTCGATTAGAAAAAACAAACAGACGATATGTCTGACCGCGTCTGACTGGTAAGATGTCAGAGGCCAGTCAGACTTTTTTTATAAAAACAAACATCCCCTTAGTATTTAAGTGTTAAATAGCAAAATTAGTTTTTATAAAGTAAACCCTAGTTTTTACATTTTTCCTAGCTTTTATAAGTTATAAAATAATTTTAGGAATTTTCCTATAATTTCTACTGTTCATTTTCTAGTTTTTATAATTTAATTAGTTTAATTAGTAATTAATTAATATTTAATATATTAATTAGTAAAATAGTGTAAAAATATATAAAACAAACTTTTTATAATTTTTTAGGATTTCTGTGATGGTTAATTAGATTTATAAAAAATTTCTTAATTTTCTAAGCCTTTTTAGTATTTTTAATAATTTTAAATAGTTTAATTAATTTAATTAGTAATTAATTAATATAAAATCCACAAAAAGACAAAAGACATATTTTTAATTTTAAAATTTGTTTTTAGTTATTTTATAATTTTAGAAATTTAATTTTCATTTTTCTAGTGTTAAAATAATATTATATTGTATTTAAGTTATTTAAATATTAATAATTAGTATTAAATAGTATTTAATTAATATTAAATAATTAAATAGTGTAATAATTAATTTTCTTTTTCTAAAAATTTTCTTTTAACCTTAGGTTTGTAAAAAAGTCATTTTCACCCCCTGTGGGTTTCCAGATTTCAGTTGTTACTTTTTATTTTGTACGTTTACGTTATTTTAAATGTAAACGTACGCGTTTTTAGGTTTTAAACGTTTCTGGTTTTTCTAACTTTCCAGTCTTGTTCATATAGCTTATTTAAGCTATTTCTTCTTATATTCCTTAGTTTAATCCATCTCAAACCCTTTCCCGTCCAAATTCACCCGATCACAAACCCGTTTGATAACAATTCACACCTCGTCAGGACATAACGACCCGGGAAAACATTAGATCAAATTGTTTGAGTTGTGCAAGTGTTGAAATTCACATAAATAAGAATCGAAGTTTTTATCAAACAAAGTTTTTTAAAATATAAATTGACGTAAAACTATTCAACCCCCCCCCTTCTAGTTTTCCACAATAAACATCAGAGCTACATTAAACAAGATTTTTAAAATAAACTGTATTTTAAAACTTGAAACGATCTATGGAATCTGAAAAATATTTAGAAGGTCAATCTATGCAAAGACCACCACTATTTGAAAGTGATGGTTTTCTTTATTGGAAAAATCGATTCGAAACTTATGTGAAATCAAAAGATCTAGATCTTTGGCATGTTATTACTAATGGTGATGAAAGGGATGAAATTGTACCTTTTGAAAAACAAAACAATGATTTGAAAAAGAAACTTGCTAAAAATAATGAGGATAAAATGGTTATTTATAATGCGTTACCACACAAAAAATATGAAAAAAAATTTATGTGTAAAACCGCAAAAGATATTTGGAACTCTTTACTAATCACTCACCAAGGTAATAGTCAAGTCAAAGATAATAAAATAGATCTTCTTGTACAACAATATGAACAATTTACGATTCTGGAAGAGGAATCAATTGATAATGCTTTTGCTAGATTTAACACTATCATCACACGTTTAAAAGCACTTGATGAGAAGTTTTCTAGCAAGAATTTTGTAAGGAAATTTCTTAGGGCTCTCCATCCGAAGTGGCGTGCTAAAGTGACGGCTATTGAGGAGTCAAAGAATCTATCAACTCTACAACTTGACGAGCTAATTGGAAACTTGAAAGTGTATGAGGTGATAATAAAGAAAGATTCCGAAATGGTCAAAGGAAAAAGGGAGCAAACCAAGTCAATTGCATTGAAAGTGTAAAACCTCGCAAAAATCCATATAATTAAAAACGTTTAATTATATATTAATCTTCGTCATTATTTTTAATCACCATTTTTACGGGGAAATTTAAAATTTTTCTTATTATACTATATTTACGAAATCACGTCATCCCATAATTCACCAAACGACGAAACAAGTTCTCGACACAATTAACAAAATATTAATAATTCACTAATCCTAATTAATAACACTAATTACAAAACCAAACGAGCCCTTGATCTTTCATAAGCCCAACCGGCCCAAAAATTTAACCCATTTCCATTATTAAAAATTCATATAAATCGACTAAACAAGCTCCAAAACGCCTCGTTTATTCTCAATTCGTACACACGACACCTATATATTTTTGCATCATCTCGTTCACCACCTAGCCAAATATTAGTGTGTCAAATCCCAAGTTCATTGGACGACGTTTGATACATTTTTAAGTGGCAAAGTGATCGAACAAAAATCAATTCAATCGATTCATAAAATATTCATTTCTTAACCGTTTTAATCCTGGTTTGTTTCTAAAATTTCCAAATGACATTTCAAGTCATATTTCATGATAAAAGTCGAGTCATCCCAGCTTGTAACCAAGTTCTATGCCAAAAACCAAATCGTGTACCAAAAATAAATGATGTCGATATATATATATATATATATATATATATATATATATATATATATATATATATATATATATATATATATATATATATATATATATATATATATATATATTAACAACTCAATTCCTACTTGACTTCTTTTCACATTCACATTCTTAAAAGTCTTGATTCTATCTCAAATATCGTTCAATTCACTGACAATGTATAGTTTCCATGTTCCCTTGACATTTGTTTTCTTTCTTTTCTCGTTTCTATATATGTTGACATCCAAAGCCACAAATGCACTTCCATTTCATACATATCAACACCCACATGCAAACCACAAATACTTTCTCTTGTTTTGTTTCTGTTGTACGAGAGAAAGAAGAAGAAACCATGCAAGTAAACCTTAGATATACCACACTAAATAAAACATCACAAACAAAATATTATTTCGTCTCCTGTGGACAGCCAATGAGAAAGGGAGCCAAGCCGAAGGAGTTCTAGTACGAGTTCTAGGAAGATCGGTGTTATATATGACGAGTGGGTGGCCTCGAAACAGTTGGTATCAACTTGGAGTTGTTCTCGTTCGTCCCTCGTCCTATTCGTCTCCCCACCATTCGTGGTGTTGTAAGTCCGTCTTAATCCTCTCGAATTCATCTCGTACGTTATTTTTATAACCATGCAACGTTTTTATTTTCATGTTTAACGTATACTTTTCTTACTTATTTTTTTACGTATATAGAAACACGAGCGTGACTAGCCTCCATCTTGGAAGGCCTAGGAGTCACGTAGCACACTCGTTTCACCTTTATTTTCACGTTACATGCATTTTATGAAACCATTTTGAACCAATGATCACACGTTAAAAACATGCAAAACCATAAAAATTAACCAAGTCTTTTACTAATAAAAATCTGTCCCAAGTCACTTATAAAACCGTCTTTTATCTCACAATTTAGCGTAACAAGCATGTCATATTTTTACACCATCTAATAGACACTATGGCTAGCTACAACTTGCGTATAAATAACATGTAAAAATAACCACGTCTTGACACTCTAAATCGACCAAAGTGAATTGCAAAACTCGTATATACCATAAACACTTAGAATTTTTCTAAGTCTTTTTACCCAGAAAATAGTTTCAGATCGCAACCAAAATGACCCAGAAAAAAATTTAGATAGCGAATATAGTAGATTATGCAAACTAGGACAAAAAGTCATAGCTAAAAATAAACTACTAAAACACACCAATAATAAATTAAAGGATAAAATACTTGAGTTAAAAATAAAACTACAAAAGCTAGAAAAAGGAAAAGAAAGTATTATAGAATGTAAAGAATGTCTAGTTGTTAAAAATGAGAATAAACAACTTAAGGAAGAAATTATTAGATTTGAGAAAATTTGAAAATAGTAGTCAATCACTTAGTAAAATAATTGGCTCTCAAAGAATTGACAAAGATAAAACCGGTTTAGGATACGACTCAACCGAAGCATCAACTAGTAAATCTAAAAATGTAAAGTTTGAAAGTGAAACTAATGAACTAAAACCTTTAGAGTTAAAACCAAAGTATATACTTTTGAAAGATAGATTAGTACCTATTGCAAGTGATGAAGAAATTAAAAGCTTTCATAAATCATCTTTAAAACCCGAAGTAGAACCCCCTAAGCAAAAAATAAGATCTAAAACTCCACCACCTAGAAAACCAAATAGTCCTCATCCTAGGTCTAAAACTCCTCAACCTAGAGTAAACCAAAATAGACGAAACTTTCACAATAATCATCAAATGTGGAACTTCAATCCTTGGGGAATGATTCCACCATACATGCACCTAAGTCAAATGCATAACGTCTTTGGACCAAACAACTTTGGTCAAATGAGACAATGGGGACCAACAAGATGAATTAGTCATACCTTGGCAAGCTTGGTTTTCTATCCGCTTTCACATGGTCGTGAAATCTCTTGAAGACTTTGAAGATTTGCTTGTTGAAGACAAAAAGGTACACGTCTCTTTTAAATTTCAGGTCAAGATTGCATGCTTAGTCTAGTATCTAGTTCATTGTTGCTATAGCTTATTTTGTAATTACTCTTAGCTAATTTTCTTGTTTATATATATACACATACTTATTTTCTTATAGCATATATATATATATATATATATATATATATATATATATATATATATATATATATATATATATATATATATATATATATATATATATACATACACGTATACATATTATTATTATACATACTATATGCCTTTATAACCTAGAAAACTCATTAGTTGATTTTCTAGAACTAGAAATTGTTCGTTTACGAACCTTTTCTTTTCCCCTCTTTTGGCCTTCTTGAAATTTAACGTTCAAACATACTCATGTTGATGTAGAGAAATGAGTTGAAGAACCTATGGATGAAACAAACTCCCGTCATCTTTTGCATCCATCTGCCTCTCTTTTTCTCGTCCTATAAACCCATATTATATATATATATATATATATATATATATATATATATATATATATATATATATATATATATATATATATATTTACTTATTTTATTTTCAGTATCAAAACCGCGAAAAATTCAAAATTGACTGGGCGGCCCCCTTAAAATTAAGGGGACCGGCAGTATAAAAATGGGCGGCCCCCTTAATGATTAAAGGGGCCGGCCATTTGACGAATTCCATCCGTTTTTCTTCCTTATTCCACTTACCAAACACTCCATTTTCTCTCCTCCCTTCACTCATGCTGCTGCTGTGACGATTTTTAAACCCAAAACCATCGAAAATCCATTCTCAAATCTTCATATCAAGGTCAATTAATAAAGGGCAAATACTTACAACACGATTAGCAACAAGTATTGTAAGTTTTTCATAACACATTTCTTTTAATTTCATCTAATTTGGTCATAATCATGATTTAGCATTTTATTTTAATTTCTTCAATTTCATCTTTTCTTTCAAATTGATTCTAGTAATTCCATAACTAAATGCTTCCCTTAGGATTAGAATGTATTATTAACACTAGAAACCAAAAATTACAAACCCTCTTGTCGAAAATTTTTGAAAAAGTTCATACACTCATTTTCAAATTTTGCTTATACATTGTTAAATAATGCTACAAAAACTTGCTAAAACATATCACATTATGGTTTTATAACTTATTAATCACAAAAACAAGTTTTCGGTGAAGTAAAAATATTTTCCTTGTTTGATAAGAGGGTGTTTAGATCATGTCCAAATAGTGTAAAAAATTATTCAATATAACCTCTATAATACATCGTCATGAATATAAGTATAAAACTAGCATTTTAGAGTTGTCAAGATATATAATTCATATATATATTGACATTTTGATAGTAAATATTATAGATAAGGAAGCGTTTGGTTTAACTAGAAAAATAGTATTTTTGAGTCAAATTATAAACCATTCTTTTCAAAACAAATCATTTGCATAAGAAACTTGTTGGAAATAGCTAGTTATACAATCTAATGTACATCTAGCAAATTTTCATGATATATTAAGATGTTTAAATGGGCGTTTGGATTATCCCATAACAACTTGATAAACATCGTAAAATATATCCAACATAAGTTAAAGATAAAAATAAGGAACATGGTAAACTACTTCTTAAGTTAAAAGTCTTTAGAGTCGATGTACGTTTACGTTCCACATATGTCATAAAAATATAAGCACTATATTTTAACGTTGACTTTATTTTAATTTTGTTTTGTTGTTATTATGTTTAGGAGAAAATGCCCAAAGTTATTACCGAAGATTTTTCCTTAACCAAAAACTATATTCCCAAAGTTTCACAACTTCCCACCACCTCTCCTTCCATTGCTCATTTCTATCGTCAAATTGAAGATAGAAATATTCATGAAGGTTGTGTCGTACATCCCTCTTACTATCAATCCGACTTCATCGATCGTATGTTCACAAATATCCGTTTTGAATGTCTCTTCCATTCTCATCTCATTCATGATCCAACATGAATTCATCACTTTAACTCTTGCACAATTTGGTCAAATCCTCCAAATTCCTTTCACCGGTCAATCCGTTTTCTCAAATGAATGGGATCTTGGTTCTCTTCAATATTCTCGTCCAACTTTTGGTCCTTATTTCTCCGAAATTCCTTCTCCACTCGAAATTCGTCAAATGCTCGGGTTAACCTGTGAAACCACCACTCGAAAAATCAAATCCAAAAATGTTGATATCACCGAAAACCAAATTCTACTCAAAGAATTAAGCCCCGACATGAAGCGTTGGGAAGAACTCATTCGTGAGAATGTGTTTGGTACCGGAGGCCACCGTGACCATCTCCCTGCTAGCCTCGCTCATATGTTGTATTGTATTGTTGCCGAACAACATTACAATTTGGCTTATTTCTTTATCAAGCGCATTGAACGTGCAAGATCTACTCCTAAAGCAAATCTTCCGTATGGAATGTTCCTCACTCGTCTCTATCGTCATGTTATCCAACACTATCCCGATCTTGATGGTAGCATCTATGAGTCCATCTATCCGATCTTACATCCTCTCGTTCTTAAACAAACCCGTAAACCTTGTAGTGATAAGGGTAAATCTCGTCGTCACAGTTTCCATGGCTCATCATCTCGTCAAGAGGATGATGAAGAGGATGAATTTATTCATCGTGCTCCCTCTCCCGATACGTTTCTTGAAGACTTGGAAGAACTTGAAGAAGACGATTACCTAGTGCCATCTCCTTCCTCTCAAACTAACCAAGTACTATTTGAGCGACAAACCGATTTGCTCAATCAAAACCGAAGGATACGAGAGGAGATGCGAGGAGGCTTCAAGTCCATTGCTAAGACGATTGGAGGATTGTTCAAGAAGAAGAAGTGACGGGGTCTTTTTATTTGCTTTGAATGATCATGTTTGTTGAACTATTAGTTTGTTGAATAATTGTTTCTTGTGTGCTATATTTCCGATATATATTCGAAAATTAATATTTGTTGCTATGAGTTTAGATACATTTAAACTATGTTATTAGTTAACTTATTGTTATTAGTTGCTCTACATGTATGCATGTTTTTATACTTGCTTTTAATCTATGCTTGCATGATTTGTGTATGATTTTATATATATATATATATATATATATATATATATATATATATATATATATATATATATATATATATATATATATATATATATATATATATATATATATATATATATATGCTTGTCTAATAGACCAAAACTAAAATAAAATGTTCCAATAGAGCTTGTTGCAAACACAAAACCAAAATAAACCACTTTTAGAAATCTTTTGAAATTTGGTCGTCTGAGAATTTACCAGATGGGCGGCCCCCATAATTAACACAGGCGGCCCCTTTAATTTTAAGGGGGCCGGCCAAGAATTAAGGGGACCGACCACCTGGAACAGTTTTTACACTGTTTTCTTTTGCAACCTGTGACTTCTTTTGCTAGTCCCAGCTACCGTTTCCCTTAAAAACTAAACTAATTTTGGAATCTAACAATGAAATTTCAAATTAATACCACTTCTAAACATGATTCCATGCTATAAAACCCTTATACACCCTTCATCCACACTCCATTATCATCATCAACCTCAACCAATTCATCATGTCATCACCAAAAACCACCACCTCCAACAAAGCCAAGAAACAAAAACTTGTTATCATCCCACCAAAACTACTCTTTATTGATCTCACTAATAAAGACAATACCACTCCATCACCACCACCTCAATGTTCATCTCCTAGTGCTCCAAATGCACCATCCAAAACACCATCAACATATGGAACCTCCACCTCTTCCATACCATCATCATCATCCATCAATGACTACATCAACAATCACCTATCACCTCCAACAAGAGTACCACCACCACCACCTATTGAAAATGCATCCTTAGACATCACTCTTTCACTATCACCCATCACACCTCTTGATGAACATTTTTCACCATCACCACTCAACCAACCAAACTACAACCCCATCCCATGGAGCTTACTTGAAGCTCATGGTGACACTTGCCTTTGTTGCATCCATAACCGTAGCATCATCTTTGGCTTAAGAGATGAAATACATTACATGTTTTCATACATTGTAAGCTTGTTTCCTCAACCTCAACCAACAACATCCACTCCTCCACCACCAACATCAACCACACCTCCACCTCCATCAACTCCATCATCTCCACCTACAACATTGCTCCTCCCAAACTAAGCATGGCTCATAATTGGAAAAAAATTTTGTTTAAACCATTTTGATGACAAGCTCTAGGAAAAACATTTCTATTAGAGTTTTGGTTGATTGTAAGCCCTTAAGGCTTTTATTTATTAGTTGTATTATTCATGCATCTTGGATGCATGTTGCTTGTATTTTCATCTATTTAATGAAGTGTTTTCTTCTATGCTTATATTACTTGCCTTATATATATATATATATATATATATATATATATATATATATATATATATATATATATATATATATATATATATATATATATATATATATATATATATATATATATTTGTTGCATGCATATATATTGTATGTTCTAAATATTTTTGCAAGCATTTCATATCTCGACTTGTCTTGTAACCTTAAAACGAGGGGGAGTACACATCAAGGGGGAGCTCATCCAACTTCGGGATAACCTTTTTGATGTTCACAAAAAGGGGGAGAAGTGATATAAACTCACTAAATACTTGCATATATAATAATTTTTGATTTAATGAGTTTAGATTTTGTAATCATAAAAAAGGGGGAGATTGTTGATATAAATAATGCGTAAAAACGTTATTAATATTTCTCGATATCCCTATGTTTTGACGATCACAAAATATAAAATCATTAAACGTAAAATCATTACGTAAATAAGTATTTAGTGACAAAATATCACTTTATCCAACTAATTCACTTAACGTATGAATAAACAAGTGCCTAATACATTTTATGATCAAAGGAAGGTTTATTTACTAATTACAAATTATATAAAATGGTATAAACATTTTATATATTTAAGAAAAACATTTTTGGAATTAAAGGAAAATGTTTATTTCATAAAAATTAAATAAATTCAAAATTTTAACCAAATTCAGTTAAATTTTCACCAAATAAACTTTCCCCAGAAAAGACAAAAAAATCTGGCCGTTTCAATGGGCGGCCCCCTTAATTTTAAAGGGGCCGGCACACAATTAAGGGGGCCGGCATACGCTCCTGTGTCAGATTTCTTTTCCTATAAATACTGGTTCAAATCTAAATTTTTTCCTCACCTTTTGCACTAAAATTTTCTGTTCTAATTCTCTCAAATCATCTTCCTAAAACCTTTGATCATAAACATATTACTTCTTGTTTTCAAGTGATACTATCCATCCTCATTCAAAGTGCAAGAGAAAAATACTCCTTTCATCTCAAATCAAGAAGTATTGAAGATTAGTTGTGTACCTTGTAGTTATTGTAAAGTTGTGTAGTGATTGTAATTGGTAGATCTAGGTGGGTTTGTAAATCTAGTATAGAAGAAGTTGTGGTGTGAAGTAGAAGTAGTGTGTAGTTGTAAAGTAGTAGTGTGTAGTTGTGAAGTAGTGGTGTGTATAAGTTGTGAAGAAGGCGTGTAGTGGTGTGAGATTGGTTGTAGCTACTATTAGGACTCGACATCTAGCTTTGTGTCGTTAATTGGTGTAAGCGAAAGTTGTGTAAGGTTTCTCCGCCAAAAAGGGAGTTTGTTGACATATTGAAGAAAACTCTCGAGTAGGTGACTCGAGGAGTGAAGTAGGGCGAAGAGGTGATTCGTAGTCGAACCACTATAAATATCGTGTGTTGTGGTTTGATCTCTCTATCTCTATATTTTCATTACTTTCATATTTACGTTATAATTATTTAGTTAGTTAGATCAAATTGTTTGAGTTGTGCAAGTGTTGAAATTCACATAAATAAGAATCAAAGTTTTTATCAAACAAAGTTTTTTAAAATATAAATTGACGTAAAACTATTCAACCCCCCCTTCTAGTTTTCCACAGAACAAATTGCAGGTTGGTGTTGTTATCAAAGAGGAAAAAGATGTTATCCATGACAAAACCAGCAAACAGGAAAAAGATGTTATCCATGACAAAAGCATCAAAAATAAGGGAAAGGGTAAGCTGATTATGGAAGAGGATGATTTGCAAGAGGAAAAGGGCGAGGAAGTTGTAAAAACTTATAAGCGAGGTTTTGATGGAAACGGGAAGGCTATAATGGTTGAAATTCCTGGTTTTGATGGGGAAAACATTGCTGATGGGCCTGGTGATTGTGATGTTGTGCCTAGTGGTGTTAATAAACGTTTTAAAAGCAGTGAAAAGATTACCAATTGCGTACTTTCCCTTTGTGCCAGCAAGCCATCCTAAGTAAGTTTTCAACTTTGAATTGCATGGCTTGTGTTTTATATTACGTTACACCAATTATACCTTATATAACTTGAATATTTGGTGTTTGGATACTTGTTTTTCCAGGCACATTTGCAGTTTGCCCATCAGCGACAGGATGAATGTTTTTGTATGTTGATAATCCACTTCCAGTATGTATATCATTAGAAGGTTCATCAGGTGAAGGCTGTGCAGTGGAGGTCGCATTGTCTTCTCCAATTTTGTGTTAATTAGCAGTAGAACCTTGTATCAGACAATGTTTTAATTCATTTTCATGTTGTATCAGACATTGTTTGCCCAGTTGACTACTATAAGTCAAACTAACCAAATGCTAAATGCTAAAAAGTCAATGTGTTAAGGCAGTTTCATGTTGTCTTATACATTATATTTTATGGCTGTACATATCAGATAGTCGT
This sequence comes from Artemisia argyi, assembly GCA_030686995.1. Classification (NCBI taxonomy): domain Eukaryota; kingdom Viridiplantae; phylum Streptophyta; class Magnoliopsida; order Asterales; family Asteraceae; genus Artemisia; species Artemisia argyi. The sequence continues at coordinate 167,438,844 of CM060700.1, read as the reverse complement.
TGACTTTTAAAAAGTCAAACTAACCAAATGCTAAATGTGATGGTATACGCACCACAATCAATTACACCTTTGTATCAACAAAACCAAACACAGTGGCCACTAAACATTGGATGAACCTATTTTATTATGTAACTCCAATATGCAATTGTTAATCCAAACAACCACTATGGTTAAAAAAGCAAATCGTTTAATTACTTAGACATCTAATAATCAAACTGCCAAATTGACTTGTAACAGTCAATCTAAAGAATTAAACAACATGAAAAATATTGATTGACAAACAATTTAATTTATTCAAAACCCAGATTTTTATTGATTGATCTCATGTTGACAACCATTACAAACTTCACTACCATCTAAACATACACTTAGCTAGACCCACAACTTTCCCTATCATCATTTTCCTTCAATTCCTTCCTTTCCTTTAGATAATTAAACAGAGCTTCAAGTTTTGTAATCATTGTTTCCAAATCATCACACTTTGGTAACACATTGTCGGCAGCCTCTTTCTTCTCCTTCTTAGCACCCAAACGATGTCCCTTGGAGCAATCCTCTTTCCTCAACCCAGTGTACAAACCCTTCCTCTTATCGTTTTGTGCCATTCTTAGTTATTTTTATTGAATCTATGTGTGCTGCGTTGTTGATAGTTGAGGATTTTATAGAATTAAATACAATGTCGGGTTAGACATAAACCATACCCTAGTTGTAAATGTGGTTGGACTATATTGCCCTTGGAAAAATAGCCAAAACTTAGCGTTGACCTCCCCATTTCTGGTCAAGAGACGCATTCGGCCTCAAAATCCATAGTTTTGGACGCCAGGCGACGATTTTGAAAAAGTTAAGGGCCATGGCGATGTTTCGTAAAAAGTTTAGGGACCAACGGTGTATTTTTGTCTTATTTTTATGTTTAATTTGGATAAAAGTAATATTGAGTCTTTTACCCTCAATTTGTTGGCCAAAGTCGGCTCCGTATAACAGATCCAGCCCCAATAATAATATTCCGACCATCCCCTAAAAAACCAGCAAACGCCCTGTTAAAACAAAACCCTAATTGAGTCGAATTTAGAAGAAAGGTAAAGATGGGGAAGAAACAACACAGCAAAGACCGGATGTACATCACCACCACTGAGTGGGCCACAGAGTGGGGTGGTGCTAAGTCTAAAGAACTCCGTACTCCTTTTAAGCGTCTCCCCTTCTATTGCTGCGCGTACTTATTATTATCAATCACTTTCTATTTCTATTTCTATTTCAATCAATATCATTTATTTATTATTGTTATCTGATATCAATTGTTTGTTTTCATTTTTCAGGCTCACGTTTACTCCTTTTGAGGATGCTGTCTGCACTGATGACGGCAGCGTTTTCGATATCATGTCAGTACTCTTTCTTATTCTCAATTTTTTTTTATAAAAGTTAAGAAAACTAAAAAAAAAAAAAAAACCTTACATTGTGCGATTTGCTCTTATTTAAATTAGTAGAAGTAGTAGACAATCAGCTGTAACAAAACACGATAATACTTAGATAAACACGTGTTTGAGTATTTAGCAAGTTTGCCGTATAAATGTAATACATAGTTTTAATAAGAAATCCCAAACACATTATAGTGGTCAAGAAGAAACATGGATACTTTGGAGAAGCTTTCAGATATCTTAACGTTAAATGGAATCCCATATGATCTGCGTTACTTTAAATTTTTTTATAGGCAATTTCGTGAACTAGTTTCTAAGATGATTCAAGGATAGGGGAGTCATAGATCCTTTGAGAGTATGATATGTTCTATAAGATCAACTTTTTGATGAAGAGAGAAAATTGTGCTACGTGCCAAGCAATGAGTGGATTAGGTTGATTATTAGGTTCACATTTTAGGCTAATGTATCAGTAGTTTATGCCAGCAAACAGTTTTTGTAGAGCTTAGGTTCAATACCAGTTAAATTCCATTTCTACACGGATCATGTATTATTCATGTTCTAGGGGGTGTTTGGGTTTGGTTGCTTCAATTGCTTATGCTTTTTGAATTTGGCAGTAGCAGATTATCAGATGTAACAAAATGTAATGTAGGAGATAAATGTTTGGATGTGCGTCTAGTCTACTGTAACAGAACACAATAATTATCAGATACACACATGTTTGAGTATTTGGCAAAGTTTGCTTATTTGGGGAGTAATTGGTACAATAATCATGAATCTCCTGATCAGATGACAAACTTAAACAAGCAACTCCAAAACTGAATTTTTGAAAATGTTTATTCAACACTCAAATAAGCAGATACATAGGCAGTTTGTTTCCATCCAAACACTCTAAACTGCTTATCTATTGTATCAAAACGCTCCCCAATGGTATCACTGTGCTTAGGATTACATTAACTCTGAATAATGGAACTACAGACTGTCAGCATTTCTCTTAACTATTCACTTCATAGCCTCATAGGTAGTCTGACAATTTTTCGGCTAGTTCCTAAGCTGTTTCCAGGATTGGAAAAGTGATAAATCATTTGAGACTAATATAAAGATCCCAACAGGTCCATTTATTATTATTATTATTATTATTATTATTATTATTATTATTGTTATTGTTATTGTTATTGTTATTGTTATTGTTATTGTTATTGTTATTGTTATTGGGGAGCCGAGATACTAACTGGGCCCCCACTCCTCTACCAATATCTTGAGTCATCGAGAATCTTCGGATACGCCTTAGTAAGGTCACTGCATCCTTCTCAAGTTCTCCGAAAGAAGAGGGGAGAAATCCGTACCCAATATCCACGCATTTCGCCTCGCCTCGTATTATTATTATTATTATTGTTATTGTTATTGTTATTGTTATTGTTATTGTTATTCACTTCATAGCCTCATAGGTAGTCTGACAATTTCTCGGCTAGTTCCTAAGCTGTTTCCAGGATTGGAAAAGTGATAAATCATTTGAGACTAATATAAAGATCCCAACAGGTCCATTTATTATTATTATTATTATTATTATTATTATTATTATTATTATTATTATTATTGTTATTGTTATTGTTATTGTTATTGTTATTGTTATTGTTATTGTTATTGGGGAGCCGAGATACTAATTGGGCCCCCACTCCTCTACCAATATCTTGAGTCATCGAGAATCTTCGGATACGCTTTAGTAAGGTCACTGCATCCTTCTCAAGTTCTCCGAAAGAAGAGGGGAGAAATCCGTACCCAATATCCACGCATTTCGCCTCGCCTCGTATTATTATTATTATTATTATTGTTGTTGTTGTTGTTGTTGTTGTTGTTGTTGTTGTTGCCGCCGCCGCCGCAGCAGCTGTTGTTGTTGTTGTTGTTGTTGTTGTTGTATTATTATTATTATTATTATTATTATTAATGAGTTTTCAAAAGGTGTATCTATCCTGCGACCTGTGATTATGATACTTCTGTCATTAGCTTGTGCCACAAACAGTTTTTGTAGATCTTAAGTTCGATACAAGTAATATCTTATGTGTTGGTTAGTTTTTATTTTTATTTTCTTATTGTTTAGTTGTTTTGAGCGTGTTTATGGAATTAAAAATGTAGGCAAATTGTTCCCTACATAAGGAAGTTCGGGAAGCATCCGGTTACTGGAGCTCCTCTCAAACAAGAAGATCTCATCCCACTAACGTTTCACAAGAACTCTGAAGGTATTATTTCATTCCCTCACCCCTCCCTCGTTTCGTACGTGCTCTTTCTATAATCCATTTTCAGTTGACAGTTATTGTGGAATCTTTTTTTTTTTTTTTTTTTTTTTATTATTATTATCAGAGTGCTAGTCTTTCTGCACTGTGTATATAGATAGCTAGCCTTCCCCACAAACTCCTTTTGTTGCTGCATAAATTTATCTATGTTTCATGTGCTTTTCGTAGCCTGCAGTCCACTCTACCATGTAGTAAATTATTGACGCCACAAAAATTTCAAAATATTCTAACTCTTGAGAACCATTTACTGTTTTGTAGGAGAATATCATTGCCCTGTGTTGAATAAGGTTTTTACAGAATTCACACATATTGTTGCAGTAAAGACAACTGGGAATGTGTTCTCTTATGAGGTATATGTAAATATAGTTTTTTTTACTAATATATTATACGTTTTTTTTTTCTTCCTAAAGTCAGTACATCCAATTCTATATCTTGCACAGGCTATTAAAGAGTTGAATATTAAAACAAAAAACTGGAAGGAGCTTCTAACTGATGAACCATTTAAAAGGGAAGACATCATTACAATTCAGGTAATCTATCACTCAATGCATTTCATATTCTTTGTGGCTGAATACATAAATATATGTTCTTACATCTTAAGGTTCTTCTTACCTATGTATGCTTTTGTAGAATCCAAACACACTTGACAACAAATCTCTCGTGAATTTTGACCATGTGAAGAAAAATTTGAAAGTTGACAATGAAGGTAAATGCAGTCTCTTTTCTATCCTTGAAAGTATTAATGGGTGTACATCTGTTTTAGTTTTCAATGTGGTTATGGAAAATCTTGAATTTCTTTTTCAGAAGTTCAAAAAATGGAGTCAGATCCAAGCTACAACATAAATATGAAGGGCGATTTAAAGCAGATGTTAAAGGAGCTTAAGACCGAGAAGGGGCGAGAACTTGCACTACACGGAGGCGGCGGAGATAAGGCTCAGAATGAAAGAGCTGCTGTACTTGCTACAATCTTAGCTGCTCGAGAACGCATTAAGGACAACCCCAAATCAACTGGAGAAGTGAAACCTCCACAGGCCTTCAGTATTGTTGATGCCGCATCTGCTTCTGTGCATGGAAGAAGTGCTGCTGCGGCTAAGGCTGCTTCAAGTGATAAAACTGCTGCTCGAATAGCCATGCATATGTCTGGTGACAGGACACCAGTCAATGCTAAGATGGTTGGTTTTCTTTATGATTCTTTCATAGTTTAAATAAAAACATCTATGGGCAGCCTCCAATGCTTAATGTAGTCGCATTTACTATTGGACATCTCTTATGTTGAGAACTTATCTTTCAGGTAAAGAGCCGTTACACAAGTGGTGCAACATCTAGATCTTTCACATCTACATCATATGATCCGGTTACGAAGAATGAGTTCGAATATGTCAAAGTTGAAAAAAACCCAAAGAAAAAAGGTTACGTACAGTTGCATACTACCCACGGTGATCTAAACATTGAACTACATTGTGATATTGCTCCAAGAGCTTGTGAGAACTTCATCACTCTATGCGAACGGGGCTATTACGATGGAGTAGTTTTTCACAGAAACATAAGGTATTTTCTTTATTTGTTCGTTTCATCTCATGTTTTGTTGCAAGTCTTCCTCTGACATAAGAGTTAAATGTCATATACAATTTGCAGGAACTTTATGATACAAGGTGGTGATCCAACTGGGACTGGTAAAGGAGGTGAATCTATATGGGGAAAGCCATTTAACGACGAAGTGAACTCAAAACTGCTTCATTCTGGAAGGGGCGTTGTTAGCATGGCAAACAGTGGAGCCCACACCAACGGCTCACAGTTTTTCATCCTCTACAAGTCTGCAAACCATCTAAATTTCAAGCATACGGTTTTTGGTGGAGTCGTAGGAGGCTTAACAACTTTATCAGTGATGGAGAAGGTCCCTGTTGATGATGATGATCGACCCCTGGTCAGTCTTCCCTACTAATTCCTCTCCTTTTTTTCTTTTTTTTTTTTTTTATTATTATTATTATTTTTTATTTTAATATATATTTCTAGTGCCAATTCCAATATATATTTCTAGTGCCAATTCCATAAATTGCGAAATGTCCCAGTTTGATTTTTCATACTTTTTTTTTATGTTCTATCTTTGGTAATTGAAGTTACAAAAATGGACTAGTTTTGGTAATTTCTTTGTCCAATTTGGTATTATACTGTTTTATGTCGTATCTTGGTACTTAAGGTTGATGACTATGTAGGTAATTAAAGTCATTTCTGTCCAATTTGGTACTGCCATGTTCACACCATTATAACCAACTTAAACCATATCGAAAAATGTGTTGCTGCTCTTCCCGTTATTCTCAGATAGATTTCAGTGTTTGGTAAAGCTACACGTTATAGCATATTTCTTGATTTTGAATCTTGTGCAGGAAGAGATAAAGATAAACAGTGTATCGGTATTTGTGAATCCTTACTCTGAACCAGATGAAGAAGAAGAGGAAAAGAAGACCGAAGAAGAGAAGACCCTGGAGGATGTAGAAAATGTTAGTGTCGTTGTGACCTTAATGGTGTTTATAGCTTTCTATTTTTTAGTACGTTTTTTAATATTTATGGGCCCTTGTTCAGGAGAAGATTGGTTCATGGTATAGCAATCCTGGGACAGGTGCAGAACCCGAAGCTTCGGGTGGTGGTGTTGGTAAATACCTGAAAGCCAGGACCACCACAAAGATCGACACGACCTCTGTACCTGATGGTGGTGGACAGTCACATGTAGTGAAGAAACGGAAATTGGGTGCGTCAACACAAGAACTCAAAGATTTTTCTGGATGGTAACCTTTTTTACTTGTACGCATTTTCATCCAGGTAATGATGTACCATATCAGCTTGAGTCAGCAGGAAAAACATAGCATCAGACTTTGATTTTTTATTGATCCGGAATGTAGTTGTACTTTGTGTACAGTTGATGCATTTAAAGAGAATGTCAAAGTATGATATTTGTAAGCTTGGATGCTGAGCTAGTTAGCTGGCTATGCTGCTAGTTTTGGATAAAAGCTCCTTACAATCCAAGGGTTTTGTGTAATCCTATTAGTCTTCTGCATACTAGCTAATATTAAACCTAGTATACACAAAATATATGGCCAGATCATGTACAAGTTATATGCGCCTCCTATCTATGGGTCGGTTAGTGTCCTTGTTCCCTTGGTAGTCTTGGATCTACATGTGGTTCTTTTACCACCAATCTTGTGTTTTAGTCGTTGCCGGAGGTCTTTTTGGAAGCAGTTTCTCTACCCCTGAGTAGGGGTATGATGGTTTCCTTATATCTTGCTCCGGCAGACTTGGGTATATGTTGTTGTGGCTTGTGTTCGAGTCGGGACGGTTCATTAAAAGCATTCTAGTTTGGTCTCAAGTATTGGACTTATTGGACCACCAAACTCAACCTTTTTTGATAATTAATTTCGAGATAGACGTGCAAATAACAACATAATCCACCAAATTAGAATCCAGAACAAAGCCAAATAACCTACTTTCATTAGTCAATATGAAACAAAATTCCATATAATAATAGGGCATATGTGTTAAAAGTGAGTCCACATATGTTGAATTGTGGCTTTTACTTTAAAAGTCAACATAAAACGGTTGTATATTAAAAGACAGTTAGAGAGGTCTCAAAAGTGTGTTGATTGTCGATTGGTAAAAGATAATAAACGAACATACGAGTCTTAAATGTTACCAAAAACTACATGTGAATGAAATTTCCAAAATTTAAATCACATAATTTTTTGTAGTACAAATTACACGGTTGGAAGTACCGCGCTTATTGGGATTGAAAATCTAGTCAAATCAATGCGGGTTGAACTTTATTTTCCTATCAGGAATCCAAGAGTGGAATGATTTTGATTTATTCAACAAAAGTATCTTTGCGATGAGACTCCAAATTAAAGGAAAATGATTTTTGCACTCTATTTTTTAATTGGGACGAACACTCAATCATACGGAGTATGTATTAAACTATTATACTGTGTATATACATTGCTTTAATAAGTTGTACACATTGAGTGCATGGACGGAGGATCCTAAGGGCAGGGGTGGGCCCTGGCCCCTCCAAAATATTTTGTATTTAATGTTGTTCAAAATGCTAGTGCAAAAAATAATTATTTGATCATTTGGCCCCCCTAAAATAAGTTAATGACACTTTGGCCCTTTAAAAAAATGATTCAAGCTCCGTCCATGATTGAGTGTGCAAATCAAAACATAATGTGCAAACCATCTCCCCAAATCAAAACACTTCCCATTTTGATATTTCCATAAGCACCGCATGGTAGACTGGACCACAGAATCGAGTTAAATCTTCATGGGAATGTCAAGGTTAACAGTCAATATGAAAAAGAAGTTATGCCAACGTGTGGTTGATAGAAATGGCCTCACCATAAACTTGGATTATTTTGGTCTTCTCGAATCTCGATACTTATAATTCTCGTGCACGCACTAGATATACAACTGAATCAAATTTGTTTTAAGATTTTAGTTTAATATACAGATATATAAGAATTTACCCGAGTTTAATTTTTGTAATTGTGATATAAGTACAACTAATAAATATGCACGAAGTAAACATTTGTCTCCTTTTTTCCATTCACCAATTTGAGTGTCGGAAGTCTTGCCTTTCCCCTTTTTGATACCTTTCACCAAATGTCCAAGCTGCCCTGATTTGACAGCTTCCTCTATCTGATGCCTTAGCTCTCTACACTGGTTTGTGTCATGCCCATGGTCTTCGTGGAAGTGACATAACTTGGACATGTCGTTAGATCTTTTGCTTCCTGCCATTCGAGGAGGTGGATCGAAGGCTTCCGCAACCTTCTCCGTAGCTAGAATCTCTCGAGGAGTCTTAACAAGATTCCCCAAGATGCCATGATTGGACCCCTTGTTATAAGGAGTAAAGCGGTCTCTGTTCTTCTTTTTATTCTTCTAATCCCTCAAAGAGAAACTTTCGAGAACTTGTCAGAGTCCTCCTTCTGTTCTGCTGGAGCTCCATTAGTGGCTACCTCTTTAGCCTCAATCCATGTATATGTCTTCTCGATTAGAGCTTTGTAGGTTGTGGGGAGGTCAGTTGGTTAAGAACTCCATAAGACTGCGTATCCGTAGGCCATGCACAAAGCCTGATATGTGTTGATCTTCGTGCAACCCCTAAATCTATAAAGTGTCATCAATGTATCTAGTAACGAAGGCTATGGTACTTTCCATTTCTCTCTGCTTCATGCTATCAACTATCAAGTGTGTCTTTGTGAACCTTTTCTGTTGCCTAAAGTTTGATCAGAACTTAGCCTTAAAGTCCTCAAAGCTTACAACAATCCCTGCATTCTGTCCATTCTACCATATACGGGCAAAATCTCGGAGAGTATATGTGAACATATGACAAGCTACCGGCATGACCCATTTTTGCATCCTCATTGCACCTTCAAAGAGATGCAAGTAGTTGTCTAGGTCCCATTTCCCATCATAGGTTCCAATATGGCTGGGCATTTTAAGAGGATAATCTTTGATCTAGCTAACGAAAGGTGTCACGGAACCCATGGATCCAAACATAGGCTAGGGTTGTAGTTGTATATAGGAGCAGGTTGGTAAGGTGTAGTAGCATATGTAAAGTGGGGATGATTTGTAGGAGGTACCATTGGGGTAGGTATAGCTCCAGTACTGTATTGACCATAACCATTAGGAGGAGCCCCTGATGTATAACTTGTGTATGATGGATACGAATAATACCCTCGGAATGGAGGGTTCCTCCCATATGAGGTTGGTTATTAGGTAGGCAATTGTTAGCTTGAGCATAAGGATTAGTAAAACTATTAAACTGATCATTTGGTGGAGGGTACACGCCATTAGGGTATGGTGGTGGAACATTATGCGAAGGCTACATGATGCAAGATTTACTGAACAGGTTTTAAATTTATAAATGACTCGCCTACCTAAGGTCTACCTAATGCACTATCGGGCAGTGTACCCGATCATGTATGGTATAGTTGTCGGTAAAGCCGAGATCGTCCCAAGAGCTATGCTTGCGAATTATATCTAAGTTCTAGTGTCACTGGTTTTAAAGGGGGGTTTTGTATTTGAATAACTAATGAAATAAAATAAACAATAAAACAATAAAATGATAAGAGAGATGTCAATAGGGAGAGAAGTGTTGACCTAATTACTACTCTTGTTATTATTATGACTAGTTTATTATAAAGTGCATCATATCGTTTCATCTGGGGATTCAAGTCAGCTCGACTCAGATAGTCAAATCGTCTAATCCTATCTTCCACCTTGCCCTATTCCGTAACCTAATGATTACAAGAGTTCTCTGGCAATACAAGATGAAAGAGTCATTAAGTGCCTCTACTAACTTAGACTTGTCTAGTGGGATTAGGTTAGTCGGAACTTAGATCCCCCTAATTCCTTAAGCAATTCCGCTTGGTAGGTGGTCGTTCGTTGAAATTTCCACACGAATAGTGATAGTCCTATGGTCAATTCTTATCACTAAACACACCCTTATTCACTATGGGTCCTATGGTCAATTCTCATAGCTTCATAGGAACTACCAAACTTCAATGCTACCAAAACAAGGGTGTCCTAAGACACGCTTAGAAAGTAATCAATGTTTAACATGATAAATGAAAACATGAATTCGATACACAAAATGTAAATGGTAAAACTTATGATTGATGCGTGAATTCTCCCTTGGAAATGACTTGTATGCTTGCAGAACTTCGTCCACCTTGATCCCTAATTCGCTTCCGACTTCTGTGTGTGAAAAGATGATGTTTAAAATGTGGAACCCTTTGGGTTAACTGTGCCCTTTTATCGGACCCCCTTTCATATCTGCTCGAACACTTATCTCTTTCATCTTCGAAGCCAACCACCTTTCTCCTAGACCTTCAAGTGCGTGGGGAACCACTCTTTAGGATGGGAGTGGTTTCATGATAGCATCAAATAGTATATGTGATGAGGCGAAAAATGATCCCTTTTTAGGGGGTCATTTAAGCCCGGAATTGATTTTATTTAATCAAATATTGCCTTAAATCGTTCCTTTTGTGATTTTAGGTACTTTTGGAGTGAATTCTGGAAAAGGAAGCATTTTGGACGTTTTTGGAGCATAAAAGTGAAGAAAACGGCAAAGTCTTAATTTTTCTTGCTGTGAACAGTACCTGACGGCGTCACCAAGCTCTACATGACGACGTCAAGAGTATTACAAGAGGTGAAGTGCATAGAGTCCGTGACGGTCCAGAGAGTTTTACACTAAGGGGCATGACGGCGTCACCATAGGCCGTCATGGTCCCATTACACATGACGGCCAGAGGAAATTTGCTCTTGACGGCGTCAGATCTGGATCTAGGCAATCCGATATTATTATGGGCGGTGAGTTGACGACGTCAGAATTCTCTTCTTGACGCCGTCACATTGGAAAATCTATATATAGTTTTGTAATTTTCATTCATTAAGAGAGGACAATTAGATGGATAACTTGGAGAAACCCTAGCACGATTTTATCAGTATTTTCAAGGGTTTTTACCCTTTGAAACCTTTCATATTCAATTAAGATAAGTATCCTTTCAATTCATTCAATATGTCTATGTGTTGTTTGAATATATCTTACGCTTGTCTTGCTTTTAACATGCTAGGCTAGATCTCTTGTGTGTTTGCTTAGATGTAGTGAAACCTAGATGTTGATTATGGGTTGATTGCTTGTTTATAGTTGTAATGGCTTAATGATTTCGATGTTAGACTTAAGAAAACTGGCAGATCTCCATTGTGTAACATGCTTGAACGTCTTAGGAAACATGAACCGATGTGTACTAGGTTTTTATGGTTGTATTTAATGCATGAGCGAATTCTAATGATCCCATGTTAGGAGCTTCTTGCAGGCTCGACATAAGAGTGAAGTAGGAGCTTATAGAGTTGGGGAAGTATATACGCCACCCCACAATTGGTATTAAGGAATATAACCCGTCATCCATGCAATTGTAACAAACTATCAACCTGTAAAAGATATCTAGGGAGTAATGAAATCTAAGTAAACACAATTTTCTCATTTATTATTCACACCACTAGTTTAATTAGTTTTATTTACATTTTTCGTTATTTTATTTTGATTGCATCTTTAGTTATTGGGTTAGTTGATTAGCAACTAATTCCGCCCACTCTTCCAAAATCCGAGATTTTAATTGCTTTTATAAAAATATAAAAATAAAAAAAGAATCATCCCTCACCTATAGACTTAATTTTTAGGCTTTCTAATCCTAGCGACACTATTCCTGAGTTGAACGATCAATCCCCCGGTACTTGTCACTATACTATACTACAACGATCAGGTACACTGCCTGGTGGGGGTTGTAAGCTTCTCGAGATCCCTTGAGAGGTAAAGCCTGGTGCAATTCCCACGCATCAATATGTTGATATAAATAAATGCCTAAAAACGTTATTCATATATTTCGATATCTCTATGTTTTGATAATCACAAAACAAAAACTCATCAAACCAAAGATCATGACGTAAATAAGTATTTAGTAGTAAATACTCACTTTTACCATCTAATCACTTAAGGTATGAATAAACAAAGTGTCTAATGCATTATAAGATCAAAGGAACATTTTTATTAATCACTAGATTTTTATAAAATGTCACAAAACATTTTATATCTTTTATAAAACATTTTTGGAATTAAAAGAATATGTTAAATTCATTATAAATATATGAATTCAAATTTTCAACCAAAAATGGCAAATCTAATCCAGAAAAACTTTCCCCACAAAAGGACAAAGCTGGGCAACGTTCTGGAGGGGCGGCCCCTTTATTAACTAGGCGCCCCCTTAATAATTAAGGGGACCGACCCCTAATTAAGGGGATCGGCACGCTCCTGATTCCCCCAGCTCTGCCTTAAAATACTGGTTCATTCCACTAATTTTTCTCACCTTTTTGCACTCAAAACATTCTGATCTAAACCCCTATTTCTATCCTCTATAATCCTTTGATCATATATACATTAATCTTTGTTTCAAAGTGATTTAAGCCTCAACTCTCAAGTGCAAAGAGAAGAATACTTCTATCATTCAAGACTAGAAGTATTAAAACTTAGTATCATCTTGCTATCTAAGTTGTTTGTTCATTTCATCTTGTAAATCATTCAATCTTTGGTGTATAAGGTGTGCATATTAGTTAGTTAGAATTAGACTTGTTGAAGGTGTGAAGTGGTACAAGAAGTGAAGAAGTAGAGGTGGTTAGGAATAGTTGTAGGAAGTATAATAAGAAATAATACTTTGAAGTGGTGGTGAGTAGCAAAGATATAGAAGCCATATCGTTGTGAAGAAACCTTGAAGAAGCAAAGACGTTGAAGCCTTAGAGTAGTGAAGATGTAGAAGCTTTTAAAGTAGAAGAAGCCTTGTAGCGGATCATAGATTAAAGACCTTAGTGACATAGAAGTATTGAAGTTGTGAAGACATAGAGGCTTGGAAGTTGTGAAGAAGCATTATATTTGAAGTAGTGAAAAGATAGAAGTTGTGAAGGTGTGAAGACATAAGTGTTGTGAAGAAGTGTAGAAGGAACAAAATGGTGTGAAGAAGTTGTGGTGTGTTTAAAGTTGTGAGATTGGTTCTAGCTAGGATTAGAACTCGACATTTAGCTTTGTGTCGTTAAATTGGTGTAAGCTAAGGTGTGTATGGTTTTCTCCGCCATAAGGGAGCATATTGATTTAGTGAAGAAAACTCTCGAGTTCGGTGCTCGGGGAGTGGAGTAGGGCAAGGAAGGTGTCCTTGTAGCCGAACCACTATAAATCCTTTGTCTCTCGGTTTGATCTTTCCATCTCTCACTCTTTGCTTACTTACTTACTTACCTACATATTGCATATAGTTATAATTGCTTATATTGTGCATATATTGATTTCACATAAAGATCAAATTAAGTTCCACACACAATACTAATCTTATTTAAAACATACTAAAATGATATATATATATATATATATATATATATATATATATATATATATATATATATATATATATATATATATATATATATATATATATATATATACACACACACCTATATACGGTGGGGTTATTATAAAAAAGGCTCTTATAATAAAAAGTGTAGAAAGGATTGTGGGAGTGACATGTGTCACCCCCATGCTACATCATATGACAAATCATATGACATATATATATATATATACACACACACACCTATATACGGTGGGGTTATTATAAAAAGGCTCTTATAATAAAAAGTGTAGAAAGGATTGTGGGAGTGACATGTATCACCCCCATGCTACATCATATGACAAATCATATGACACGTGTCACCCCCACCCCCTCCCCCCGGAAATTTTTTTTTCCCGCCAAAAAAAATTTTTTTTGGGGCAAAAATTTTTTTCCCGCCAAAAAATCTTACTGCGTCACTGTTAGAAAGTTACTGCATCACGGTTATAAAGTTACTGCATCACGTTTACTGCATCACAATTATGATTTTACTGCATCACGGTTACTGCATTCATGATTTTAATGTTACTGCATCATGGTTATAAAGTTACTGCATTATAGTTATAAGAAATTGCATTATCATAAGTTTTCTGCATCATATATGTATGTAACTGCATCACAATTAAAATACGATTATTTTTTAAGTGTTGGTGCATCTTTATTTTAAGTTACTGCATCAACTATGCTGCAGTAACTTATAACATTAATGAACTAAAATTTAAAACTGTGATGCAGTAACTTTTATAATTGTGATGCAGTAACTTTATAACTGTGATGCACTAAAAAATTTGGCGGGAAATTTTTTTTATTGCCCAAAAAAATATATATATATAAATTTGGCGGGATTTCTTTTTCGCGGGGGTAGGGGGGGGGGGGGGGTGGAGTGACATGTGTCATATGATGTGGCATGAGGGTGACGCATGTCACCCTCACAATCCTTTCTACACTTTTTATTATAAGGGACTTTTTATTATATATATATATATATATATATATATATATATATATATATACTAGAAGGGTACCCGCGCAATGCGGCGGCGGTTACCCGGTGACTATTTTGTGGTGAGCAAATGTTTTTCATTTTAAATTTCCTTATCTAGCATGTCCCAAATAGTATAAAGTATTAGAAATATGTTTTTCAAAAGTAGAACGTTTAAATTATTAATAGTGTAAATGGTTAACACTTTTATTTTTTTAAATATTAGCATTAAATTGATGGTTAATAGTGTGTTTTTCTTATAAACACTTTCATTAAAAAGTTTCATTATTGGAGGGAGGTTACATATGGTTTAAATTAGACTTAAATTTTCATATTTTACATTAATTTTCTACTTTTCCTTTAATAGTAATGTTTTTTGTCTTAAAATTTTAAGACTTCCTTTTGTAGTAAGTCTCAAATGCTTTATCATGTAGTATAGATATGTGTGTGTGTGTGAGTGTGTGTGTGTTTGTAATAAATAACATTGTAGTTTTTACTCAACATCTTAACTTAGTGGTGTTTAAACAACTATAGTTAACAAGCTCAAATCTATATTTTTGAATCAAAGTTTTTATAAACTCGAACTATTCTTTTGAAGCAAACTTTTATAAAACGAAAAAGACGTAAAATTATTCAACCCCCCCTTCTAGTTTTCCACAATTGGTATCAAGAGCCAGGTCAAGCAAGATTTTTAAAATATATTGTATTTTAAAACTTGTAACGAACTATGGAATTTGAAAAATATTTAGAAGGGGAATTTACGCAACGACCACCATTATTTGAAATGATCATTTTCTTGAATGGAAAAATAAATTTGAAAATTATGTGAAATCAATAGATCTTGATCTTTGGCATATCATTTCAATGGTGATCTTCAACCAACTAAAATGGATTTTGAAAATCAATATAATCATCCTCAAACAAAGATTGATAATAACACTAAGGGTGTATTTGTTTTAGTAAGATGTTTTGGGTCTAAATCTGACTACCACATCTTACTGGTAAGAGGTGGTAATAAAGTCTGAATCTGAATGAAATAATGTTGTTTGTTTTTTATAATTGTCTTAATGGTTTTAATTATTGGTTTGTTTAAGTGTATATTAAACTATGGCAATACTATTTGTAACCAAACACAAATTTAATACCAAAATGTTTTAGCCCAACAACAAAACTTAACTAAAGTATAGCCTAAACTTACCACTTAAAATCTTAAATAAAAAATAGGCCCAACTAATATGAACCTAAACTCAATATAATAACAAATCCCTGATCTAAAACACTCTCTAGTTAGTAGTCACTATCCTTTCAATACCCTAATATCCCTCACTCTAAACACCCGCAACCACACACTTTTCTCACAATGTGCAACTACTTTTCTCTCAATAAAAAACACAACAACTTTAAACAAACAATATCCACCCCTAGCATATGTAACCCACGATTTATAAACCACATACCCTTTTTATCTTTGATAGCTCGTCTAAGATCCTTTTTAAAGGTCTCGGGTAGGGTTTAATCTTGATGATTCTCGTTTTTGTTCTTGTTCATGCTACATTTTTTTTCTTTGTTTTATCTTTTGAAACACAAACAAAATTTGGTCTCAAACTCGAGGGATGGTAAAGGTGAGAAGAAGGGTTTTTGATGAAAGTAGAGTTTTGATGAATGGGTGAAGGTGGCGTAAGAGGTAGTCAGACTTGTTCACCCTCTCTTACTGAGTCAGACTTATTATATCTGACCGCGTCTGACTCGACATGAAAAAACAAACAACAAAAACATCTGACCGCGTCTGACCGGTAAGACGTCAGAGGCAATCAGACATTTTTTTGTAAAAACAAACACACCCTAAAGCTAAATTAATGATTTACAAAACTCTATCAAGAGTTGAATATGAAAGAGTATTCTTTTGTAAAACGGCAAATGATATTGGAAATGTCTTTTAAATTTTCACCAAGGGAAATGTAAAACCAAGATGACAAACTTGATGTTGCACAAGAATTAGTCACTCTAGAAAATTTGATAGATAAATATTTAGTTGAAATAAACACAAGTACTACTAGTTCAAATGTGATTATTGAAGGTATCAATGACGAAGAATACATGAGCCAAATCCGAAGAAAGAGTGTAAATAAATCATGGAGCGACAAGGACGAAGAAGATGATGAAAATATGGCTTGTGAAGATATTCAAATAAATGAAAATACAAGTATTGATGGCAAGGACTACATGCGCCAAGATCTAAGTGAACCTACAAATAAAAAATGGAGCGACATGGACGATGAAAATGATCATCGTATAGCATGTGAAGATTGTAGAACTACAAATAAGGTACAATCCGAAACCAAACATTTTTGCTATGATCAATTTATATTAGAGTTTTCAAAATTAGAAAACAACTTCAAACATTTTTGCAACATAGACACAAAAATCATTTTTAAAAATGAATCTTCAATATCAGTTGGAAGTAAGTTTGAAAAAGAAATAATTTTAGAAGATAAAATGTCTAGACTTGAAAGTAATATTGAAATTGATATTGAATATAAAAAATGTCAAGACTACAAACATGAAATTAGAATGGAAAATGAAAAAGCAAAAATATTAGCTAAATTTGAAAATAGTTCTAAATCTTTAAAATATCTACTTAATATTCAAAAGTCATTTAATGATAAAACCGGCTTAGGATTTACTGCAAATGATCCTTCAACAAATAAATCAAGGCAAATAAAATTTGTAAAACCTAGTAGAGAAATTTAGAATTAATATTACTTGCATCTATTATTAATTACTTAAGTCAAGAAAGTCATTGTTTGTTCGTTAAGACAAACTATTGATGAATTCTTGTACTCCTCGGCGACATCCTCATCATGTGCATTTAAATGCAATGGATATCCTCAACTAACCATCTCGGACCCATGAGAATCTGGGTACCAAGTTGCTTTTTATGATTAGGTAGTAAACGAACGAAGAGACATTTTTATGGATCGCTCACTTTCATATCTTACATATGAAGACTAGTGATTCATATTACCTTGATTCACATTCTACACACGATTTGCAAATGACGTTGTTGCGGCCATTAAAAGAATTGATGATAAAATCTTCACTATTGGAGTGTTGATTTTGTGATGTATTCTTTACTACCTCAAGATGAAGGAATCAAATGCAATTATTTTTGACAAACACGAATCATGATGCTTGAAGAGATCTAATACGTGTTTCGAATCAAGCTACCTTGATATTTAATAGCGTTGGGGTAATACCTTGATACTTTATCATGCTTTGGGCAAACATTGAAGATGTTTACCAACACTCACATGCCTACTCATAAAGAAAAGCTGAACCTGAGGTAAGTTTTCTTTTCAAAAACTTATTAATATCACACTATATCAAATTATGCCATAATTGATCTATAAATATGCTTAAGTTTGTAGGTTGCCTTGTTCATATATCATTAATATTACTAATATATGTATACTTGAAATTAGTTCAGTTGACCCTCTTGATTTTGGGTCTATTGCCAATTTTCTTATTCATCATTGAATTTGAAAATCATCTATAACCACTAGTAGAATATTTATCATTTAAGATAAATGACTATTCTAGTAGCAATAATAGATAAGTTATAATATAACTTATGATTAAGATAAGTTAGTAATAAATACAATGAAGAGATTAGTATGTATATGTGTTAATTCTACATCCATAGATGATTGGTTTTATCCCTCTCAATTATATTGCATTAAGCCCATTAGATTATGTCATCACTTATCCATGTCTTTAGTTAACATACAAGGTGATTATATGTGAAAACGAGCTCAACCGATTCTCTTGAACATGATATCTTTTAACATACTTTATAAATCCATAACTAGTGATTCTTGCTATAAAAAATCAAATATCATGCATAAAACCTCACATTTTGAAAAATAATTTTTCAAATAACTATTTCATTCTTCTTCAAACAACATATTTGACTATAAGCAATCACAACTTTATTTTAATCAAAATCAAGATTGGGAAAAGTTCCTTATCTATTTTGTCAACATCTCATGACGCACCCAATCTATTTTACTCAAATATACATTTGAATTTACTTTGAAGCATTGTTGAATAATACTAAAAACGTTTTCTTATGTCATCTATGATAATCTCATATTTGTCATAAACTTTTGTGAACATTACACTCATAACAAAACCAAGTCATTTCAAGAGAATCATGGTTTGCACATATGAATCTTGTTTGCAACAAGTCTTAAATGCCCTTACATTCATACCTCTCATTTTATTGCACATAGGCACTACTTAGAATCAATGAACTAGTTCATTAATCTTATTAGTTAATCATTATATCAACATGATTTGTTGTCTCACAACTTATATAATGTAATTGTTTGATAAGTAGGTTGCATGCTTATTTAAAAGGAAAATGCTTGTTTTCTTAATCCTTGCATATAATTTATTTTATATGTATGACTAGCATATCCTATATTGCCTCAAAGAGTGAACTTGCTTAAAACCAAACCCAAACACATAACCTTCCCTAAAAATTTCTGCCAAAAACCCACTTTTTGTAACCTGGAAAACACCAGATGGGCGGCCCCCTTAAATTACAAGGCGCCCCCTTAATTATTAAGGGGACCGGCCCCTATTTAAGGGGATCGGCCATCTGATGGTCGGGGTTCCTGTTTTCTTTATCACTTTTTGACCCACTTCACCCTATATTTTCCAAAATTCACAAACACATTTTGTCCTAAAACTATCCCTCAAAATTTACCTTCCTAAACCACATTTTTTCCTACATTATAAATACCTTCACTTCATCATAAATGCTCATCCATCCAAACATGTCATCTCTCAACAACCAAAGACCCAAGTTTTCAAGAGTTGCAAAGATCTCCATCAAACCCGTTTGGAGGAGAAAACTTGACTCTTGTCACAACTCAAGTGATGTTGTTCCAAATCAACAACAACTAAACCTCATACCCACACAAATGATCCATCTCACAACCAATCATCCACTCTTTCCTTCACTAATTGTGAAAAACTTATTTTAAACTTACAGAATACCTTTTTCGTGATCTTCTAAAATAAGTTAACTTGATCGTTTATGGGCTCAAAGTTGTTACACCTTTGATCTAGGATTTTGGCTATGAAAAGCATGATGATAATATTGGCGGAATATTCTAATGAAAGAAACAATACTATCACAACAAGGTTTTTGCCAAACTTTCTCAGTGTTATTACACTTACAACCCCAATGCTATTTGATCAAATATAGCACGGTTATTCTAAAACAATAACAGGGATCGAAGATCCTTGAGGCTAAACAAACCTAACAACATTAGACCCCATGTCTAATGTTCATCATACCCCTCGTATGATGTTCCCACACACACTCATTTTGGTGCTTTACATTTTAACACACTTGGTGTTGTTGTAATATGTAAGTATGAAGCACCATGGTGATTAACATCTAACCACACTTTTTATCTAATGGTGTGATCTTCCTTTTATAACATAAGGAGATAAGATACAACTTGTATCTTGAGTGTCCAACTTGATAAGCTTTAGTCATCCACTTGCTTCATGATGTGTCAAGTCAATAAGATACAACTTGTATCTTGAGTGTTCAACTTGATGACTTCATAAAATATCTAGATATTATATTTTGTATAATCATGACTCATACAAAATAAATATCTTTTTCGATCTTATCCTTGTAGAAGCATTGTGACTCATTGATCCAGCAGAATCCATCAGCAGAATATGTCTTCAGCAAAATCCATATTCAGCAGAATCATTCTTTGTACCAGCAGTACCTTGTTTTGCTCTAGCAATACCTTCTTTGAACTGGCAGTACCTTTAAATACACTAGCAGTACCTTAAGAATGAACTAGCAGTACCATCATTCTAGTATATTTTGCTTATCATTTCAGTATTCTTCATGTTTCATTCTTCTTGCTTTGTATCATCAAATCTATGGAATATTTAATTCCTAACACTAGTGCTCCTTCATGTGATGAGCATGCACAATCCCAAAACAACAATCCTAACCTCATTACTAATACTTCACATGTTTCTCATTCAACAAAAAACACCATCCACTCATGAAGCTACTCTTCCACCTATATCATGTTTTCATGATTACCCAAGCTCAAACATGTCTCCACCACCAAGAGTGCCACCATCACATCCTACTACTTCACATGCCATTCCTATGTTGCATGTTCAAACCTTCACCCAAGACAACGTTCATTCTCCACCACCATCATCTTCTTCCGAACACTAAAAGTTCATTGAGGAGCTAAAAGAAGCACATGAGCTTAGTGCTCTTTTAGCATTAAATCTTGCTCAACGCAATTTGGTTCCACCTCCATCTAGCTCACCCTCATCACCACACAACATAAACCAAATTAAGAAGCATGTCAACAATTGCCCTTGTTGCATCCTCCTCCAAAAACAAACAATTGCATTGAATGAGCACTTTACTTGGATTGAGTATCTTCTCACTAGATATCAACAAACACCATCACTTGAACAACATCAAAACCCTCAACCAACAAACCCAACTCCAAATTCACCACCTCCAAGCTCAACATCACCAAACTCACCAACATCCATGAAACCAAAAATTTACCTCCATTAAGCCATCAACATGATCCCCACTTACCACTCTCACCTAAGAATTCCATATGATTATGCTTTTTATTTTTCAAATAAAACAATTCAACCTTTTTGGGATGCAAGCAAGTTTGATGACACTCTCTATTGGCACAATAGGATATTCTACTTGGTTTAGATTTCTAGTATTATGTATGATGTAACAATGATTATGTGGTTGACATAATCATTTTGGATTAATGAATGTTTTAATATGTGTTCCTAATTCTCCTTTGCCATGCTTATTATTAGTTGTTATTATGCTATATATACTTGCTTGTGTTTCTAATATTTTTCTTGCAAGTACTCCATAGCTTGAACCCTTGGTGCCCTCAAATGAGGGGGATCATACATCAAGGGGGAGCTCTCAACTTATCGGATTAAACCTTTTTGATTCTACAAAAAGGGGGAGAAGTGAATATAAACTCACTAAATACTTGTCTAAAAATTAATTTTTGGATTTAATGAGTTTAGGTTTTGTAATCATCAAAAAGGGAGAGATTGTTGATATAAATAAATGCCTAAAAACGTTATTCGTATCTTTCGATATCTCTATGTTTTGATAATCACAAAACGAAAATTCATCAAACCAAAGATCATGACGTAAATAAGTATTTAGTAGTAAATACTTTTACCATCTAATCACTTAAGGTATGAATAAACAAAGTGTCTAATGCATTATAAGATCAAAGGAACATTTTTATTAATCACTAGATTTTTATAAAATGTCACAAAACATTTTATATCTTTTATAAAACATTTTTGGAATTAAAAGAATATGTTTAATTCATTATAAATATATGAATTCAAAATTTCAACCAAAAATGGCAAATCTAATCCAGAAAAACTTTCCACACGAAAGGACAAAGCTGGGCAACGTTCTGGAGGGGTGGTTCTAGTCGTTTTTATAGTATAGGTTTATTACTGAAGAAACACTCGTGAAAGTATGTTCCCCGGGTCGTTATGTCCCAACGAAGGTAAGACGGCGATTGAGTCGGCTTGAGTCGCGTGAATGTGAAGTGAATGGGGTTTTAAAAGAGATATTTTTTGGTTGGTTTTAGATAACACTACTAAAAGGATTTAAAACGCAGTAAAAGTAAAAAAAGAAACAATGAAACGACGTAAAGGAAATAAACTGTTGGATCGTGAACACCTTGAACTTGTGTTAATATTGATACTTTGAGTGATACCACTAAGTATGCGGAATCTACTTAATGATACTTAGAAGATTGATTGTGAATGAAACAGTTGTATGTATGTAAGAACAATGTATGTAACAAACAAATAGCTCCAATATTATTAATGATAATAATACGAGTGATCTATGATATCACTAGGGTTACACCTTGAAGCTCTAAGAAAAACGTATTAGAAAAATATATTCTAACTATAACCTAGGATCTCCTTTTATACAGCAAGGAGTCCTTTTCTGCAAGATAAGTATAATGCTAATAGAATAAGATATACACAAGATCTTTTCTATGTTTATCTAAGCGCGTTTCTCTAACAGTTATCAAGTAAGCAGTGGTAATATTTATTCTTGCAGTGGTAATGAGTTTCCACTGCAAGTACAATCTTCTGCAGTTGTAACATCTTCACTAGCCGTGGTAACTGTTAGTATAATTCCCAACAATCCTCCCCTAAACTTATGATTTATAGGTAAATCAACAAGTTTCTTCAAGTATACAATAAACCTGAGGATATGGGAATTCTTCCAAACACTTATCTTGTTTTTCTCAACACTTTATCAGCTCTTGCATATTGATCTTGAATCTTCTGAATCAAAGCTCTAATCTTTTCATTATCTGCATAAACTCTCAACTTTGATTTCAACATTGACATGCTGAGAGCAATCCTCCCCTGAATCTGATCAACATTTTTCTCCTCCCCTGTTTGGGAGAATCACCACCAAAATCAACACAATCAGATAAAATTCAGAAGAACTTCCATCAATTCCATTTGTATCCACCTGTTATGAGAATTTGGTACACAGTTCCATTAATTCCTTATGTAACATACTGCCTTCAGCACTTCCAGATGTATTACCTTCTGGGAGAGGTACATCTTTAGACAAAGATTCAATTTCGTACCTAGTTAAACTAGATAGTACTTATGAACCACCCATATGTTTTAATTTGGCTAGGGATTTCACAACCTGTATCCAATCCCTTAGAATCAGACACATGAAGTGTTGCCATGGTAGAGCTCTGAATGATATTATCATGTCCTGTATCTACACATATGAGGAAAAAATTTTACACTGTCAGTGGTAACTGTGAACCTGTAGTGGTAAACATCAGAAGAATGTTCAAAGAGCAGTGATAAGTAAAACATTTAGAATTAGCTGCTCTTAACATAGTTTTTAGCAAACTATCAGCTATCAACGGATTTGATATGTCTTTACCATTAGCCGTTTGCTATGGACTAGCCAACTCTTGATCACAAGGATGTATGGTGAGTTGATAACCTAGTTTTTGGTAAACTATCAACCATGAACGGATTTGATGTGTCTTTACCTGTAGCCGTTTGCTCAGGACTAGTTGATTCTTATGTGGATAAGACATGGTGAATCAATAACCATTTGTTATGTGTCTTAGTTTACACATCTTATAACTCCAATCTCCTTAAGCAATACTGGGTTTGGCTGTGTCCAAAGAATAAGAACCAAACTTAACCAATATTAGTTAACCCAAGTAACTTTTTAACTAAGTTACTATACACAAAAAATATCTTCTCAAAAGTCAAACAACAGTTACTTCTCCAACCAACCAAAACAGATGGAAGTAAATATCCTTCATTAATTAACATAACACCCAACCTTGGCTTATTTAATCACCTCCAAACACCACATCTCAGTCACCAATTTACCCTAAATAATATTTCAACCCCTAGTTTCCCAATCAACCCAATTCTCTTCCAAAACCATGTCATCAAACCCTGAAACCTCTGATCAACACTCTTCTTCTCCAACATCAGAAGAAGATGTACCACCATATCCATGGGGGCTTGAAGATTCTGACTATGAGAGAGAAATGGAGAAACGATGGGATGTGCAAGAAAGACAATGGAATGCACATAAGAAAGGTGAACCAAGCCATGTTCCTAATCCAGCTGAGAAAGAACTTGTCTCTCCCTTCATCTGTACCTCTGATGAAGAATCTTCAAAAGAAGAAAATGAAGAACCAACCTTTCTTCCTCCTTCTACACCAGAGAGATCCCAACCAAGATCAAGTAAGAGAGATCCATCTCTCCCAACATCATCAAATTTGGTGTTGGATCTTCCTGCTCCAGAGCCTGGTCTTCTGCATCAAGAACATATTGGACAGAGCAAGAAGGCTCAGATCATACATAAGGGAAAGGAGAAGCAGAAGTAGATGACTGAGGAATGTTGCCAAGGAACAAAGTTCTTGAGTATTTTCTTGACTTTGGTACTTGAGCATCTTCACAGTCTTTCTTCTCTTCTTTTTTCCATTTTCATCTTCAGCTTCTTCATTGTACTTGTCATAGCCTCAAGTATTATGTAATAATTGATAGAAGCTAGTAGTACTCAATTAGCCAAATGTTTAGGAATGGTCTTTGTAATTCAGTTGGAACTTTGAATGTCAGCTGTAACTAGTGTCTTTGAATGAATGAACAGATCTTCTTTGATTAATCAATTTTATAAGACCTTCAGCATTATTATCTTTGCAGTAGAAACTATGTTTAGCTTATTTGACCACATTCCCTTGGCTACAACTCTTGGTGACTTTTCCATACTACTTGCAATCTCTTAACATTTGCAGAACAGACATATACCAAACAACTTGCAAACATATTAGTGAGTCACTGTAAAACTTAGAAAGTATAATCAAGTCATTCATAATCATTAGTAGCCTTTGACTGTTCCTGCACTCAACATAAAGAAATTAGTTTCTTTTGGGGACCCAAGCCACAAATGACTTGGATCTGCCTCGTGTATCAATATAATTATATCTATCAAAGGTCATTGATACACCATTGGGAGTGTTTGAGGTTGTTGTTCCTTTTGGTTTCCATTCCCAACGAGCTGAGGCCTTAACAGCATTACCCATGTTTACCCTTTTCTTATTCACATAGACACCAGTGGAAATATTTGGTCTTGCAGTGGTAACTGCAGGCCTAGCAGTGGAAACTGCTGGATTAGTAAATTTGGGTCTCCACATGTGATTCTTGTGATCATTCTTTTCAAAATAAGTCTTTTTCCCTGTTTGATAAGATTTAACAGAAGTAGTGACAGGGGACTTAGGATAAACTCTGTTTTTACTACTGGCAGTGGCAACTGCTGGTCTAGTAGTGGAAATAGGTTTAATGCCAGTGGTAAGCAAAACAGACCTGAGAACCATCTTGCTTAGGGGGTTTGGATGAGTTATTTTATTAGAATTATGTCCATTCACCCTTGTATTCACAAATACTTCCCTTCTTCCCATGTGATAGTTACAAGTATAGGAAAGGTGATCAAAGCTACCACAAATATGACAGGCCTTATTGTTGAACACAAAATCACTACCAAACTGCCTAGTTTTAACATGATTCCAACTTCTCATGTTCCCTCTAGGAGATTTAGACCTATCCCTGTACATCTCTGCATATCTAGTAGTAGGCCTAGTGTAATTTGACTGTGTCCTAGGCTTCTCTTTGACTACTTCAGGAATACTTTTTCTTTCCTCTACTTTAACATTTTCAGGAACACTAGATTTAGACTCAACATTCAAACATTCATCTTTAAGAGATGAGTCACTAGCACTATCAAAAGTCTCAACCTCAACCTGAACCTTTTCAGTTTCAACTGGTTTAACAAATTTTGGTCCATAGGTCATAGGTAGATCCTGAAATTCTTCTAAACCTGTGTGAGCTAGGTCAATGCCAGGAGGTGCTGGAACACCTCTTAGAGGTGGTGGAACAGATTTGTATCCAAGACCTGATTTAGCTTTGCTCACAACTTGGGCTTCCCAAATTTTGCTAATGCTCTTAGATTGGTGGTCTAGTGTTTGATTAGTTATCTGAATGTTCTCACTAGCCTTCTTAACTTTTTCAATCTCTTCCCTAAGAGCTTTATTCACTTCAACATAAAAATCTAAGTCTCTTTTTAAAACAGCAATGTCATCACTGAACTTAGATTCATTTGCCCTATAATGCTCTATCTGTTTTTCTAAAACACCTAGACCTCTTTTATGATTTGCTAAATTATAATTAGTATGATGTAAATCTAGCATCAGTGCATCATATTGTGTTTTAGAGATCTCTAACTCTTTTAAGGCCTTACAGTTTTTAGAACAAGCATTATCAGTATGTACCTCAGTGTTAGAGAAAGCCATGAGTGCATGCTCAGTAGCAAGCATTGCAGATTCTGAATCATCTTCTTCATCCTGAGTCATAAAGCTCCAATCAAAGCTCACTCCATCAATAGCCAATAGCACCTTTGGCTCTTCTGTTGTAGGTTCTTTGTTCTTATCCTTCTTGTACCAAGTTGACTTGTTATCAGATTTCCTTGGTTTTCTACATTCTCTTGCAAAGTGCCCCATCTTGTGACAATTATAGCACTCCACCTTCTTTTTGTCAAAACCTACAGTCTCATTGCCACTTATATGTATCTTTCTCCCTGTCTTCTTCCAGAACTTCTTTGATCTTAAGCTTAGTAATGCCACCTGCCATTTGATGTCCATCTCCTCCATATCATCTTCATTAATTTGATCCAAATCCTCATGATTGAGAATTGAACCACCCACATGGCTTGATATAAAGGCATAGAAAGTAGCATCACTTAGTCCTGCAACCTGTTTCTTTGAGCTCTTAGTGGAAACACTTCCATTACCAGTGGAAACAATCATGTTACCACTGTCATCATCACTATCACTTTCTTCATCTGAACTATCATTAATTGATGATGATATGAGTGCTACACTTGCAGAACTTGTTCTTAATTTGCTAGCTTTCTTCAATCTTTGTTCAATAACTTTGAAGTTATTGTACACATCATTAAGCTTCATGGTCTCTAGATCTGGCTTATCTTCCCAAACAGCAACATTGGTGTCAAACTCAGAAGGTAGGCTTCTTAGGAATTTAAGATTGAGATCTTCCTTTTCTACCTCAATTCCAAAAGCAGTGAGTTGAGTAACAATCTTTTGTAGCCTTGTGAATATGCTATCAAGAGATTCATTACTTGTTGAACCAAAGTTTTCATAAGTCTGCTTCAATAAAGTCTTTTGAGTCTTCTTGGTGGAATCATTACCACCAAACACTTCACAGATCTCATCAAAAAGAGTCTTTGCAGACTTGTATTTGCTAAAAGCCAGAACTTGTTCTCTGGGTAGAGCCATCAATAACAAACCTCTAGCCTTCAAATCATTCTTCAGTTGACTTCTTTCTTCATTAGTGACAGGACCAGTGTTAACCTTTGTTACTGTCTTGTCACCAACTTGCTCTACAGTTGTACCAGGTTTGAATGAATTTCCACACATAATGATCTCCCATAATGTGTAGTCTTGAACCATAAAGAATTGTTCTATCATAAGCCTCCACATCTCAAAATCATTGATCTTAAGCTTAGGAAGCTTTGCATCAATGTTTGATTGGCTTGTTTCTGTCTCCATTGTTTCTTTTGAGTCTGGCATAGGGTCTTCTAAATCAAAATATCAAAGCCTTGCTCTGATACCACTTGTTGGATCGTGAACACCTTGAACTTGTGTTAATATTGATACTTTGAGTGATACCACTAAGTATGCGGAATCTACTTAATGATACTTAGAAGATTGATTGTGAATGAAACAGTTGTATGTATGTAAGAACAATGTATGTAACAAACAAATAGCTCCAATATTATTAATGATAATAATACGAGTGATCTATGATATCACTAGGGTTACACCTTGAAGCTTTAAGAAAAACATATTAGAAAGATATATTCTAACTATAACCTAGGATCTCCTTTTATACAGCAAGGAGTCCTTTTCTACAAGATAAGTATAATGCTAATAGAATAAGATATACACAAGATCTTTTCTATGTTTATCTAAGCGCGTTTCTCTAACAGTTATCAAGTAAGTAGTGGTAATATTTGTTCTTGCAGTGGTAATGAGTTTCCACTGCAAGTACAATCTTCTGCAGTTGTAACATCTTCACTAGCCATGGTAACTGTTAGTATAATTCCCAACATAAACAAATGAAACAAACATTGAATAAAATAACTAAAGAAAACGAGATTTAAAACGCGAAAAGAAATTAAAACGGGAAATGACTTTAAAAACAATATGTTTGCTAAGCGAAAAGAAATTAAAACGGGAAATGACCTTAAACAAGACAATTTTCTCACAACGTTGATTTATTTTGAAAATAATCCTTTAAAAAAAATTACTAGATTTGTAATTTGATTATTCTCCGGCTTTTGTCTTTCAAATAATAAAATTACAAGTCTAAATAATCATAACGATTATTAATCACGACCCTCTTTTATGTCCACACTTAACTCACAAATTCGTGCCACTAAGCAAACACTAATAAACTACTTGAAAATCATATTAATAAAATAAAGTTATTTGATAAAATAAAAATACTCGATAAAAGAAACAAAATAGATAAGCCAAAATAAAATTCGGCAGAGTTTCGCCTAAGCATAAAGCATAAAAGAACCTCACTCGATAAACGATGAGGTATTGATTATCTAACTCGATAATCTTGGCTAACTCGCCATAAGAAATGAAACTTGGTAAAATCAAAACTTGATAAAAGAAATAAAAAAAAAAATAAAAATGTCAAACTCGGTAAACTATATAAAAAAATATCCAAACTCGAAACTTTTTTTGCAATTTGAAAACCAAACTCGGAAGTTTTTTTTTTTTTTTTTTTTAAACTCGGTAACAATTTGAAATCCAAACTCGAAAACAATTTTTTTGCAAAACAGTAACTCGATAACATTTTTAGCATTTTAGTCCTTAAGTAAAAAACGTAACTCGATAATATTATTTAAAAAACGTAACTCGATAATAATATTTAAAAAAACGTAACTCGATAACATTTAAAAAAAATCTAACTCAATAAAAATGTAACAAAACACCATTTTGATCCAAAATAAAGCCTAACAACTAATGTTTTTCACCAAATTTAACACTAGACTAACTAGTTTAACCATAAACTTTAAATCCCACCAATAAAAACAAGATTTTAACAACTAAAAATTAAAGATTTTTAGAAAGATAAAGCTTTAGAGAGAGAAAGTAGCATAAAAAAAATGACTTCACTAAAATAAAACTACACTACTCCTACTACTATGAGGACCAACCCTCAACAACCCTAAGACTAACCCTAAAACTTACCATAAAACTAACCAACCTCTCAAATAAGGCTTATGAGATCTATTTATAGGCTAGGGGATAGGGCTTCTCTAATTTTTGAGTTTGTTGCATAATTAGCCCCTAGACTTTTACAAAACATGAGAATACTACTTAAAACATATTAAAACGCTACAAATGCAACTAAATACTACACGTAACGATCTTGTAACTTGGAGGAGTTGAGTTGACTTTTCTTCCAAAGTTCTTCAAAGGACCAAAGTTGACAACTTGCTGAAACTTAGAGGGTCATTATTGTAAAGGTCTTCATATTTCAACTAAGAGTCTCTTTTGTTATTCTCTGAATCTCTAAGGATTACTTTTGTCATTTTGGGCTTTTCTTGGATAAATTTCTTCCTCGACTTCGGCTTTTTACCTTTTTCCAATCTCGTGCTCGTTTTTGTCGGTTTTTGGCTTGTTTTTGTTCATTTTTCACATATCCGTACCTACACATACACAAATACAAAAACATACATTCTCTTGGCATATTTGGTTAGTATTTGGTGTATTTGGTCTGTTTTAAAGCCTAAAAATGATGTGTGAATAAGCACTCATCAAGGGGCGGCCCCATTAATTAACTAGGCGGCCCCCTTAATAATTAAGGGGACCGACACGCTCCTGATTCCCCCCAGCTCTGCCTTTAAATACTGGTTCATTCCACTAATTTTCTCACCTTTTTGCACTCAAAACATTCTGATCTAAAACCCCATTTCTATCCTATATAATCCTTTGATCATATATACATTAATCTTTGTTTCAAATTGATTCAAGCCTCAACTCTCAGGTGCAAAGAGAAGAATACTTCTATCATTCAAGACTAGAAGTATTACAACTTTGTATCATCTTGCTATCTAAGTTGTTTGTTCATTTCATCTTGTAAATCATTCAATCTTTGGTGTATAAGGTGTGCATATTAGTTAGTTAGAATTAGATTTGTTGAAGGTGTGAAGTGGTACAAGAAGTGAAGAAGTAGAGGTGGTTAGGAATAGTTGTAGGAAGTATAAGAAGAAATAATACTTTGAAGTGGTGGTGAGTAGCAAAGATATAAAAGCCGTATCGTTGTGAAGAAACCTTGAAGTAGCAAAGACGTTGAAGCCTTAGAGTAGTGAAGATGTAGAAGCTTTTAAAGTAGAATAAGCCTTGTAGCAGATCATAGATTAAAGCCCTTAAGTAGTGACATAGAAGTATTGAAGTTGTGAAGACATAGAGGCTTAGAAGTTGTGAAGAAGCATTAGATTTGAAGTAATGAAAAGATAGAAGTTGTGAAGGTGTGAAGACATAAGTGTTGTAAAGAAGTGTAGAAGGAACAAAAGGGTGTGAAGAAGTTGTGGTGTGTTTAAAGTTGTGAGATTGGTTCTAGCTAAAATTAGAACTCGACATTTAGCTTTGTGTCGTTAAATAGGTGTAATCTAAGGTGTGTACTATTTTCTCCGCCATAAGGGAGCATATTGATTTAGTGAAGAAAACTCTCGAGTTCGGTGCTCGGGGAGTGGAGTAGGGCAAGGAAGGTGTCCTTGTAGCCGAACCACTATAAATCCTTTGTATCTCGGTTTGATCTTTCCATCTCTCACTCTTTGCTTACTTACTTACTTACTTACCTACATATTGCATATAGTTATAATTGCTTATATTGTGCATATATTGATTTCACATAAAGATCAAATTAAGTTCCACACACAACACTAATCGTATTTAAAACATACTAAAAGATATATATATATATATATATATATATATATATATATATATATATATATATATATATATATATATATGTTTGTGTGTGTGTGTGTGTGTAATAAATAACATTGTAGTTTTTACTCAACATCTTAACTTAGTGGTGTTTAAACAACTATAGTTAACAAACTCAAATCTATATTTTTGAATCAAAGTTTTTATAAACTCGAACTATTCTTTTGAAACAAACTTTTATAAAACAAAAAAGACGTAAAACTATTCAACCCCTTCTAGTTTTCCACATTATATACTTTTTGCTATCAAATTTCCTTATATTACACTCTTATTTCTTGTATTTATATAGGATTAGGTACTTAATTGCTTCCTATTTGTTTAATAGGATTTATCTGAGCATTGAGCGTGGAGATGCGAAATTGAGAAGCTATTTATTGGAAAATGAGAAAATGCTGGAGCAATAGACATATGAGACGTAGCTGGCATCCAAGACCTGCGCCGTATTCATATTTAAAGCTGTCTTATCAAAGTCAACCTAACGGAGCTATACGGCGTAATCACATCGTCACGAATACGTCATATTATTATTAAAGACTTAATGGGTATCCGTATCACAAGACTTATACGGCGTAACAAGGACACCACATATACTCCATAGCCAAGGACATAAAGTTAACGATAGTTGATGCTACGTAGTGCTTCCTTTACCTTTGCGCCGTGAGAATATCAAATGCTGGAAGGATTTCATAATCATGGTATATCTGGTGTAACTGGATCGGTGAAACTTCCTCGTAACTATCATGAAGCTTTGAAGAAAATATTTACCGAGAGCACATCCGGCGTAACCCTTAACTTAAGGTTACGCCGTATATATGTCGAGGCCTGAAAACTATAAATACACCCTAAATCATTCACAAGATACGCATCCATTCCACCTCTCAGTTGGAGAACGACTAGGGTTCCATTCAAGGTCAATTTCCAGCAACATCGAATAGCTTTTCAAGGGAGAATTCACAACCAAGCATCATCGAAGATAGATTGACATAGAGTAATCGTATCAAAAACTATGTTTATTACTTTCCAGTTTTAATAATTAGTTTTGTTGTACTTTACAACATGTCCGGCTAAACACCTTTGGTGTTAGCCTAGTTATAAATTAATTCGTGTTATGTTCATTATTCCTTCATTTATTTGTCGCGATTATTGGATATCTATGTGTTTGTTATGATATCCTTGCGTTGTAGTAATGCTTAGAGGTATTTAGCTCCTGATCACTAGGTGTAGAGACCAACTCACTTGGGAAATTGGGATTGATTGTACAATAAATTGCACGACCAGGCCTTCGATGGTGATAAAAGGATATAAGGGATGTTGTTGTTGCGCCAAGCTTATGTTTAACCTGAAATAAGAAATACGAAGACACTACGTTAAGTGATGCTCAGGGGTTGGGTCCTGCGAACCACCTCTGGCGTGTGAATAAGTACTTGGTATGAAAAGTTTAGTGAAAATGTAGTAAAGTAGGATAATGGATATTGCATACCAGAATTGTGACTCGTCCAAGACTATTTATAGGGGAGGAAAATAGCTTGGAGAGTGCTTGCACATTTTTTGGAGATCATGGGGGCGTCCTATGATTTGTGGCAACAACTAGGGTTTAGTGTCCCACTCCTCCTGGTTTAGCAGGGGAGCTAAGGAGGAAGAGGAGACGTGGGGTAAGAATTGGTCTTATCAATGTTTGGACTTGGCATTGTTCCCTCCTAATGAACTATCGAAGGATACCCCGAAGGGCTTAATCCTTCGATTGGGGAATTCCCACTTGGTAACTAGATCATAGGTGATTAGTTTTACGCCAATGAAAGTTTTAGGAGGCTAGCCAGAGCCTTCGATTATGTAGGTTACAAGCAGGACCGAAGGGAGGTCCTTCGACCTGATCGGAGGGTACATTATCAAGCCCCCCAGTCGAAAGTGATGTGCGTGAATGAAGATACATCGCTTATGACTCTAAAATCTTAATCAAATAGGAAACCTGCTTCGTATAAAAAAACGCTGCAAAGTACAATTGTGTCAAACTAACTACGCATTAAATGTGCTTAATAATTGCTTACAGCTATTCGCTTCCAAGCCATGACGCCACTATTCTCGGTTACCCCAAACGTCTTTTCCAAATTTAAATCACCAATTGAGGTCCAGATTAATAAGATAGGATCCCACACGTGTATGCTTCAGATTAATCCAAGGGTTGATATAAAAACAAATTAAACCACAAACCCTATTTTACTTTACCTCTGCACCCAAAATTTACACATAGTGATACTCATAGTGAATCTCTCCAATTAAACAATTAACGTATGACCTCGTGCTTCTCGTTTCCCTTCGAACAAAAAGGTAAAGTTCTTCATTCCTGATCTTTAACATCTCAAGCATTTTTATCATTATGAGTATGAATGCCAAATTTATTATCAAGGAACAGAAATGTACCCTTACTAAAGATGAATTACATGAGTTTCTTGAGAAGTATCCCATTCCCAAAGAATATAAAATCATGCTTCCCAACAAGAACCAGACTATTTTTGATGCCCCAAAAGGCTATGTAGGGCTATATACCCATGTCTTCATTCTATCAAATCTAAGGATACCTATACATCTTTTGATTTTAGAGTTCTGTCAGTACTACCATGTCCACATTTCTAGGTTTAACCCATTCGGGCTTGCAAAGCTGACCACATATATAGTTATGTGCAAAGCTTATGCTTATGAGCCATCACTTTTGGTGCTTAGGGGCTTCATGAATCTTTTCCCTGTTGGAAATTGGTTAGCATTCGCAAAAAGGCCTGAGCGTGATGTACCATACCTAGTCTCAAAACCATTTTCTAATATTAGGGATTGGAAAGGTGATTTCTTCTATGTACAAGATACCATTATTCCTTCAGACTATCCTGCTTTGCTAGATAAAGCCAAAAGATTCGATGACAAACGCTTTAATGACCCTCTGCCCTACCCTGTTTGAAGGACTCCACTTTACCAGCGTCTGGCTCGCCATCCCGTGGATGTACAAACCTTTCCTGAGCCAATACTCTACATGGTTGAAATTTTTGATCACTAGGAGAGGTCTTCGTTGAAGCCTGAAATAATATGTGATGGACAAAGTATGTACATTCCTATTTTAATAAGTTAAACAACATATCTGCTGATATTTATTATTTCTTTCCTTTTTGCAGGAATGGCCTTCCAAAACTTTGTCGTGTCTGGTGGAGCAAGGGAAACAAGCTTCTTCTCAAGGACCCCAATGAAGCTAGTTATGGAGTTGGTTCTCCATCTGTGTCTGTAAATAATAACGATGTTGATGCTCTGGCCATCGAGCCCATAGCCTCTGCCAAACCTGCAAATCAATTGGAGATAGAGGAGACAACAAAACTGGTTTAGAATGTTGTGGAGGCTGACGATCCACCCTCTGATGAGGAGCCAATCATGATTGTAGGGTCCTCCGGCATAGCTGATAGAGTAAGGAGCAGGAACGGAACTGAGGCAAAAACAATCAAAGCAACCCCCAAGATAAAGTTTGTGTTACCTCCTCCTAACTCAAGGACAACTAGACAAAAGGGTCCGAAAGGTAAGGAAATTCAATCCTCTTCAGAAGCTCTTGATGAAGATATACATGGTAAGTTGAAGTTCTCTTTTCTCCCTTTTTCTCCTTTATTTATTTATTTATTTTTTATTTTATTTTTTTTGTAGAAAATACCTTATGTATCTTGTAAATACCTCATATGTAGGCTTGCCCAACACCGAGGAGCTTCCCAATGCTCATGCGTGCCATCAATTAGTTGAGAAGGTTACCCCTGCGAGCTGGAGAGGAACCCTGGACAACATGTCCATAGAAGAGCTACGTGATTTGCATGACAAGAGCTACACAAGGCAAACAGTTCTGGATAATCATCTTAATGGTCGTACAAGAGATTTGATCCGCACCGTGAAAGGTGCTCGTGAGAAGATGGATGCTATCCTTGCTAAAGAGAAGAAAAGGGACCGAGAATTTGCCGATCTCAAAGCAAAGTGTAAGGAAGCCATGGAGGAGCTGGAGAAGAACCCTTTGGTGCAAGACCTTTGAGTTGACATACAGGGTCTTGAATAAAAGTTCAAGGAAGCTCAATCTGAGTGTAAAAGGCTTCGATTGGAGGAGGAAAAGACTGGTGGATACAGAGAGCAGATTGCTGTTCTAGAGTTTAAGTGTGAGGGTTTGGAATATGAGAGGGTGAAACTTCAAGAAAAAGAAATCTAGCTTCGAGAAAAATTGGATGGCTTAAGACGCCAACACAAGGCACTTAAGAAGGACAGGGCTGCTATTGTGTTGAAGTTTGTTCCGTACATTACTATGGAGTTGTATCATAGCGATGAGGTTGGGAAAATGATAGCAGGTTTGGTGAATGCTGCGATATATCATGGGAAATGCACCACGCTTGAGGAGATTGCTGCGACTGGCAAGCCAGTGGACCTATCGAAAGTACCTTACTACCGCTCTACTCATGAGAGGGAGTATGATGATGCCAGCAATGCCCTAGCTACAGCAGAGTACCCCTTCCTCCGTGAGGCAACCAAAGATCCAACAACTCCAATTGATGCACTTCTTGCGAAGAAGCCTCGAAGGGCCCAACCTCCTTCCTCAAGCAAGAAAGTTACTCCTGTTAAGCCTCCATCTGTGAAGCTCCTGAGAATCCCCCCTCTCCAGTTGACAAAGATTCCGCTGTGCAGCCTCCATCCCCTGCTGAGAAGACCAATGTTAAGGAGCCTTCGTCCCCTAGCAAGGCAAGTCCTAAGAAGCTCTCACCTCCTGATCTTCAGGGAAGTCCTAAGTCTCTTCAGGAAGAATGAAGGCTGCAATGTCTGTAGTTATTTGGCCTCAAGGGTGGTATGTACCCTTAAAACATTAACAGTTTGTCCCTCGTAGGTTATGTCCTACACTTGAACAATCTTTATGCTTTTGCTGTTTATGAGGCTTCGGCCTAGACAATATTTACTATCGTGTTGATGGCAACTACTTTATATGCTACATGTGTTAGCATAGTTTACGATGAATGAGGGAAGTATATCTCGCTTTTGCTACTATATGTTTCTTCTCTTAACATTATTAACAAACGTTATTATATATTTTAGGTTCATAGTAAGCACCCATATCGTTTGTATTTTGAACCAAGAGTTTTGGCAGTCGTATAATTTGACTGCTGACGGAGGGTCACGACCCACTCCATCTTTATCCTTTTAGTGCAGAGGGCTTTAAATAACCTAAGACTCTTAGAAAAGTTAATTTGAATTACGTGGGATGTTATTAACATTCAGGACAAGAGTGTCTTGATACATCCTTCGAACATTAGAACTTTAAGTACTTGGTTGTTCAAATTTTTGTTGTATGATACAAAACAAGAGATTCGAAGGAAATATGTCATGTCATTAATTGGGTAGGGAGGATTACATCATTTTAAGAAATGAAAACTAAGACACCCACCATTAATGCTTCTTTCCCAAAGTGAGAAGAAATCGGTACATATTAAAAATAATCTAACTGCAAATCTTGCATTTGAAACTTACAAAGGGTGTGCCATTCCGTCTGTATTATAGAGTAGAGTTGCTAGCATGTAGACCCGATTACTGTAGCCTTTAGCCTGCGACATGTATCCTTCGTCAAGAAGGATCCTTCGTTTATTATGCTTGAAACTTAAACTGATAGTAGTAGATCACCAAATTCCTTTTTGCTAAGAATTTTGAGTCTTCGATAACAAAGGGTTGTTACTTTATGACAGACCGAAGTCATCCTGTTGAATCTTGTTGCTCAACTTCAGATTTAAAACTAGGCTCGAGGAGATGCTTGTTTTCTTTTGGATTAGTCAAAGTTATGCATTTCTTCGAATTTCCATAGTGTGGACTTCCTTCTCTTTTGTTGGAAGACATACTAGGTTGGCCGAATTCAGGAGATATGTAGGCCTGACCTTCGACAAAGTTATTCATCTCGTACTCTATGTCATATTCTTCCAATTCCATGGCCCACTTGGCTATTCTTCGTGGTCTATCGGGCTTTAGGAGCGCCCATTCGATTGGTTTATCGGCGAGTACCCTAATGGGGTGGTCCTTGAAGTACCTTCAGAGATGCCTTGCAGCATGAACTAGAGCCAGGGTAAGTCTTTCTGATTCTGTGTAGCTCCGTTCAGCTCCTTGTAAGACCCTACTAGCGAAGTATATTGGTATGTGTACTTTTCTTCTTTCTGCCAAGAGTATTCCACTAACGCCATCGAAGGGTGTTGCGAAATGTAGGAACAATATTTTGCTTTTGGCTGGAGCTGTAACCGTTTGCAAGATTTCCATGCATTCTTTCCATCTTTGGAAAGCTATTTCGGCTTCCATGCTCCATCGGTAGGATATTTCGCTAGTGCCCCCATTATGAGCCTTGAAAAGTGATGAAGACTTGCTGACACCTTTCGTCAGAAATTGTATGAGTGCTTCCATCCTAACTTCCAGGCTATGAGCCTCTTCTGATGATCTTTGAGCTTGTACTTTCGAGATAATTTTTTCTCTGGACAAATTAGCCTGGATCATCCGTTTTGTGAGTGGATGTTCGTTCGACTACTCTTTTTCAATAGCAAAGGAGCACATCCTTGGATTTAGTTTTAAGTTGATTTTTCTCAGCTGCACAAACGTTTCTTCGACATCGTAGAGTGGGTCCTCCTTTGTTTTGCTTTGTGTGATTAGGTATCCACCACAAATTCTCAGATTCCTCCCTATTTGTTTCTCGAAAGCCCTTCCTATCAACCAATGGTACATAGTCTCAGCGTTCTTTAAATCGAAGGGCATCCTTTTGTAACAGTAAGTGTTTTGCCCCACATAAAAGGCTGTTTTTTCTTCGTCTTCTTCTGCCATCTGTATTTGATGACATCCTTTGTTTGCGCTGAGAAAACATTTCCAACGAAATCCAGACGATTGTTGCAGCTTCCCTGTCGAAGGGTAGCTTTCTTTTTGCAAAGCCTTGTTAATGTCCTCGAAGTCTACACGTATTTTCCATCCTTCGTCTCTTTGCTGGATTGCAATTGGGTTAGCAACCCATGATGGATTTTTTACCTTTCTGGGTATGCCTGCCTCTGCGAGTTTGCCTACTTCTTTGCTAATGGCCATGCTCCATTCGGGTGTCACATTACGGGGCTTCTGCTTAATTGGTTCAATGTATTTGGACTCATTAAGCTTGTGTTCCGTATTAAAAGACTCGTTGTCGATTACGAGTGCCTTTGGTACCCTGTCATGTCTGAGTATTTCCATGCGAACACATCTTTGTAGGCCTTTAGTAGTTTTTCCAACTTTCTTTTGAAGGCTGTGGGAAGTTGCCTTCTAATTGTCACCCCCTGTTCAGGATGGGAGTCATTTATTACAATCTGCTCCCCAGGTTCCATATGCTCCGCTATGTTCTTCGTAGGTTTTCGGTTACCTTCTTCATCCTTTTTTCCAGCCTCCTGCATTTTTCTTTCATCATAACTAGAGAAGATAGTTCCAACGCCATGTGTTGTTTGGAACTTAACCATAGCGTGTACAGTGGAAATCAAGATACCCATCTTTTGCATAGCTGTTCTTCCGATTAGCATATTGTAGGGAGATCTCGACCTTACAATAGCGAAGTTGAGGATTTCGGTCCTCACAAACTTTCCTTCTCAAAGTGTTACCTCCAAAGGTATTTCTCCCAGGAACCACGAGCATTCCCCAGAGAATCCCACCAGAGGTGCCTTCGGCTCTATTTGTTTGGACCTGATTGAGGGTTTGAGCTTCATGAAGCAATGTTCGTAAATTATCTCGCAGAAGCTTCAACAGCCCATATAGACTTTGTTAACTTCCATGTTTGAGACTACGACTTTAATGATCACCGGATCTTTCGAAGGGGGCTCTCCTGGTTCGGTCGGGAACGTTGTTTCCCCCGCTTCGAGTATTTCCCTTTCAGAGACCCTCCTCTTCAAGTTAGAGGAACCCCATCGAACCATGAGGATGGGGGCTTCCGGAGGAGTGGTGTCTTTTCCCAATTGTGTATCGGTGATCTTTTCTTTGCCCTTCTTTATTCCCTTCACAAGGTGTGTCAATTTCCTGGCTTTCACCGCTTCCTCTATCTGTTTCTTTAGTTCTCGCCAGCTATTCATTTCGTGACCATAGTCTTCGTGAAAATGGCAATACTTAGTTGTATCCCTACTCTTGCCCTTACTTGTCATGCATGGGGGTGTTTCAAAAGCTTTCGCGGCCTTTTCCGTTGCCAATATCTCCCCGGGGGATTTCGTAAGGCCTCATAACAAACCATGATTCGGGCCTTTGCTGTAAGGGATAAACCTATTATGGTTCTTGTTCTTGCCCTTCGATCCTTCCCATGAGGAGTGCTTTGCAATTTTGTTGCCTTCTACTAGAGCCCCATTAGTGGATACTTCCTTGGCCTCTATCCAAGTGTATGTCCTTTCCATCAGACCCTTGTAAGTCGCAGGAAGGTCTGTGGATAGGAACTCTACCAGATGGCGGTTTCGTAGGCCATGCACGAAACTAGAGATACGTTGTTCTTCATGTAAGCCCAGGATTTGCAGAGTCTCGTCTTTGTACCTTGTAACGAAACTTCTTGTGCTTTCATTCTCCTGCTTAATGTTATGCACTGTAAGGTGAGTCCTTGTGAACTTCTTCTGCTGACTAAAGTGTGATCTGAACTTAGCCTTCAGGTCATCAAGGTTAACAATGCTGCCTGGTTTCTGTCCATTCCACCAGATACGGGCAGAATCTCGGAGGGTGTAGGTAAAGATGTGACAGGCTACAGGCATGACCCACTTTTGCATCCTAATTGCTCCTTCGAACAAATGTATAAAGTTATCCGGGTCCCCCTTCCCATCATAGGTGCCTATGTGCGAAGGCATCTTCAAACCATCGGGTAAAGGATAGTCTTCGATCCATCTTACAAAATGTGTTGAAGGGCCTGTAGGCTCTGGATATAGACAATTGTAGGGTGGCATGTTTACGGGGACAGTGTTGTATGGATTGTGAGGAGGAGGCACCCCTGAAGGGGTTTGGTTAGAATAAGGAGCATAAGGCGTATTCATGTTGAAAGGATAGCTGTTACACAGGGTGTACGGTGGGTATATCACGGGCTGTCCGTAGGGCGTAGTAGTTTGTGGGAAATGGTGACTACTAGGTTGTCCGTTTACGGGGAGGATAAAGGTTTTGAGGATAACTATGAGTTTGGAACTGGGGGTACATACCATTGGGAGGAAGGCTTCCTCCTATATTGAACTGAGGTTGATTGCCTTCTACGCCGGATGCGTGAGAAGGCTGTAGCAGAACCCCTACTTCAGTTCTCCCCAAAAGAGTAGCTAGCAAAGGAGGTAGGTTTACCTCCGAGTTTTCCCTTCGTTGGCTCCTACCATTTGAACCTTCAACTGCTACTCCTTCCCTTCTTGTGGGAGCCCTCTCAGGGACTCCCTCAAAGCTAACGGATCTTCCTCCTGTCCTTCGACCAACGGGGGATCTGATGAGTGCTCAAACACTCATCATTTTTGGTCTAATCTGAACTGCAAAACATACAAAAACACTCAGTAATGCATCAAAATACTAAAAATATTTCAAAATTGTGTTTTATATGTTTTAGATGCAAAATGAGCAAAAACAAATGAAAAACGCACAAAGTTTGCAAAATTGGCAGTTTCAGTCCCTCAACTTTCATAAAATGACAAAACTAGTCCCTGGATATTCAAAATATGGAAAATTATCACCAAAGGTCATTTTGAAATCATAAAATGTCATATTTAGTCCTTTGGTGAAAAATTGGAAAGTTTTGGAAATTTACAAGATTAGTCCCTGGAGTTACAGATTTTGGCAGATTCAGTCCCTGGTGGGGTAATTTTGAAAGAAAAATCATTTTTTGCCCCTGGGAAATCTAAAGTTATCAAAATGGTCCTTGGGTAAAAGTTTTGGAAAATTTACATGTTTGGTCCTTGAGTTTCATAAATTGGCAGTTTTGGTCCCTGGAGTTATGGAAAATTACAAAAGTGGTCCCTGGGTTATTCAGTTTGGTAAAAATAATCATTGTAATAATTTTTGCAAAAGATCACAGCAGGTCCCTCAGTTTCAGATTATTGCATAATTGGTCCTTGTGATTAACATATAAACCAAGTGGACCTTTTGTACTAAATAAACAAATACCAAACCCAACACAGGTCTGATCCAACACAACCCCAGCCCAATCCAAAATCTGGCCCACCTCATCAAACTAATACTACCACGGTCAATGGTCAGTCAAACCCCCAAACCCGTTCACTGTTCATCACCCCTAACCTCCCACCATTACCCCCTAATTTCAGTAACCTTGCCTCCCCCCTCCTCCACTGTACCACCTACCTTCATTAATATCACTCAACCAACACACCAACCCCCCTCCTCATTTATTACCTACACCAAACCCACCAACTGCCCTTTTTCCCGCCATTAATAATTTAAACGGTGGGGATCTAACTAGGCCAATCCAATGGCTGTGAAGAAGTGGGAAAGTCAAGGCTTCACTCCAGGGGCTATAAAAGAAAAGAAAAGAAAAGAAGGAAGATAAAAAAAAGTTAGGTTTTATTTTCTCATAGTATAGGTTTTAGGTCGGTTTTATGTAATTTAAGTTTCTAGTTATTGCAATTAGTTTAAAAAGCTTGTTCTCAGTTCCATTTATGTAATTCAACTCTTATTTGAGCTTAATTTCAGTTTAACTTTGCAAATTCAGTTTTTGCCCTTTTCATCAAAAATCTCATTTTGGATTTAATAACTTGAAGGTTGTTTATTTCTGTTTGATTGAGCTCAGTAAAGCTTGGGAATAGGTTTTTGAAGACTAGAAAACATTTCAACAAGTTTTAGTGGGAAAATCCAAAAATACCAAAAATACCATTAAAATAGCTCATAAATAAAAAAATAAGAAGAAATGAAGGAAACATGCATGGAGCAGGACAAATTATGGATGGTTCTGGTTGTATTGCTTCATGGGAAGCCTTAGGATTGGTTTTAGTTCATGGTTCTGTGAGTTGAGCAAGATTGCACAAAGTGAGTTCAATTCCACTTTTTCTAATTTCTGAGTAGTTCATAATTTCTAAGTAGTTTGTTGTTGTTATTTGGTTTATTTTCAAGTTAGAAGTAATAATCTAGATTAAATGTTAGTTATGACAGATTAGTTTTGCTTGTGCTTAAAAATTGCATGTAAGCTGCTTATTAATTTAACTTGGTAGTAGTTGGTATTTTTGTTCTTGTGATAAGTTTGTGATTGATTAGTGATAAGCTGAGCATAAAAGGTCTGTGGTACTCAGTTCATGAGGATTTAAGAAGTTTGTCATCCAAATTTTTCATGACAGTTCACTAATAGGTGTGTTTGGCACAGAACAGTTTGCATGCTTTCTAGTAGTTTTAGTGATCAATTGTTGTTTAAACAAGTTACAATAGACATTAGTTGGTTATGTAAGTCATAAAAACCACTCCTTGTTTGACCAAAAGTCAAAACACCATTTGATTCACCTTGATAGTTAACTGTCAAGGTTTGTGGTTTTCCAATCCTACCCATTTCAACTAAATGATGTCATTTTAGCTTAAATCACCCTTAGTATCACTTATTACACCAATCTAAGTGAGTTAGACCAGATTTAAACTCATAAAAGTCAAAGAGCTAGGTTTCTTTAAAAAGTCAAAAGCTGAGTCAGTGATTTTGATCAAACTTTGGAAGTCTTTAATTTGTTTGATATAAGGTTTTAGGGTCTGAAATTTTACAAGCTTAATCTCTACCACCTTGTTGATTTTTAAGATTTTTCCTAGATTTTATGGATTTTGTTTAGTGGGTCCCACCAAGTCTCAAAGTGAGTTGCAGGGCAAGATACTTGCCCTGTCTCAGCAGTTCAGCCTCACACCACCACCTTTTGTGGTGGTTTGTAGCCACTACAGTGGTCCAAGACCCTTGTTTTTGGTTCCCCTCAACCCCCCTCCTACCAGGCTTAACTCATTGACCATTTCCTTGACCTTTTGACCTGTGGACCCCACCTGTTTTTGGCCCTAAACTTTGTCCCACAACTGCATCAGAATTCCAATAAGCAAAGTCCTTATCTTGGATTTTTGGCTTATTGAAGCTTATTTATTGCTTGAAACCTGCTTATTCTTGTTCTTTGGACTCAGAGAAACCAAAATCAATCATTGTGGACCCCACACCTCACCATTTGAGCTAAAAATACTCCACAGTCAACAAAAGTCAACTGTGGGTGTAATAAGCACTTCAAGTGCTTATTCCTTGGGTTAAAATAAAAGTGTCTTTGTTAAAAGTAGTTGTTTTTAGTTTATAATTAGTTTAGAAAAAGAAAATCAAATGTAATTTTAAGTGATAGTTTCTATTTAATTTTATTTAAATTCTATTTTTCATTTTTATATTTTTATTAAGCACTTGTCATTTTTTATATTTTTATTAAATTCCTTATATATTAAAGTAGTTATAATAATTTTTTCAGATTTTTATCTTTTCAATTAGTATTTATTAGAATTAATTTTAGTTTTATTAATTATTAATTAATAATTAGTTTAAAATAGCATAATTAGTTTTTATTAAGTAAAACCTAGTTTTTATATTTTTTATAGCTTTTATATGTTATAAAATAATTTTAGAAATTTTATTAGAATTTTTACTGTTCATTTTCTATTTTTCTTAATTTAAAATAGTTTAATTAGTTAATTAGTAATTAATTAATAGAAAATCCACAAAAAGACAAAAACAATTATTTTTAATTTTAAAACTTATTTTTAGTTATTTTATAATTTTAAAAATTTTATTTTCACCTTTTTAGTTTTTAAATAATATTATATTGTATTTTAGTTATTTAAGTATTAATAATAAGTATTAAATAGTTTTTATTTAATATTAAATAATTAAATAGTATAAAAAGTAATTTTAATTTTCTAAAAAGTTTCTTTTATTATTAGGATTGTGAAAATGTGATTTTCACTTTTGTAAGTATTTTATTTTGCTAAAACTCGCGTTTTATTTTGTACGTTCACGTTACTTAAAACTGAACGTACGCGTTTTTAAGTTTTAATCGTTTCTGGTTTTTCAAACTTTCCCGTCTT
Source organism: Artemisia argyi (assembly GCA_030686995.1). Taxonomy (NCBI): domain Eukaryota; kingdom Viridiplantae; phylum Streptophyta; class Magnoliopsida; order Asterales; family Asteraceae; genus Artemisia; species Artemisia argyi. The sequence goes on along the minus strand of CM060700.1, from coordinate 167,394,384 downwards.
ATTCATATAGCTTATTTAAGCTATTCTCTTGTAGATTCCTTAGTTCAAATAACTCAAATCCCTTTTCCCATCCAGATTCACCCGATCACGAAACCGTTTGTTTACAATTCACACCTCGTCGGGACATAACGACCCGGGGAAACACTATATTCCGCGGAGCATTGAGCCTTAGACGTTTGACTTTGTTGACCATTCCTTGGTCAATATAAGTTAGGTGGTTCGGGCTCAATCAGGATCCAATGCGTAGGGCAGAATGAGTAGCCTCTGGCGCCGAAGGCCTCAGCTCCATCTCTATTTCTTCATCGTATTCATCACTGGAGTATTCTAACTCCCTTCGCATCTCTGTGTTACGAATTTGCCTCCTACAGGCCCTTAGCAAAGATTCCAATGCTTCATAATTAGCTTCGATGAAGGCATGGCTAATGACCGGTTCCGGATTGGCTGACGTTGAAGCGTGGTGATTGGCCGTTGTTTCTAGGTGAGATCGTGTTGTGAATGTGGATACCGTAATTGGTGGGAGACCGTTAGGGTCAGTTACTGGTATTGGGGTCAAAGTCGAGAAACCCGGTGGGGGTGTAACTTCTCTTTCTTGATTCATGCCGGAAAAGTAGTGAGTATGTTTGACTGGTTATTTGCTTGGGAATAACGAAACCAATTGTAACGGGTCCCACGGATGGCGCCACTGATTGTACAATAAATTGCATGACCAGGCCTTCGATGGTGATCAAAGGATATAAGGGATGTTGTAGTTGCGCCAAGCTTATGTTTAACCTGAAATAAGAAATACGAAGACACTACGTTAAGTGATTGTGCAGGGGTTGGGCCCTGCGAACCACCTCCGGCGTGTGAATAAGTACTTGGTATGAAAAGTTTAGTGAAAATGTAGTAAAGTAGCATAGTGAAGATTGCATACCAGACTTGTGACTCGTCAAAGACTATTTATAGGGGAGGAAAATAGCTTGGAGAGTGCTTGCACCTTTTTAGTAGATCATGGGGGCATCCCATGATTTGTGGCAACCGCTAGGGTTTAGTGTCCCACTCCTCCTGGTTTAGCGGGGGAGCTAAGGAGGAAGAGGAGACGTGGGTAATATTTGGTCTTATCAATGTTTGGACTTGGCATTGTTCTGTCCTAATGAACTATCAAAGGATACCTCGAAGGGCTTAATCCTTCGACTGGTGAATTCCCACTTGGTAACTAGATCACAGGTGATTAGTTTTACGCCAATGAAGGTTTTAGGAGGCTAGCCAGAGCCTTCGATTATGTAGGTTACGAGCAGGACCGAAGGGAGGTCCTTCGACCTGATCGGAGGGTACATTATCAGGGATGATCAAGGGATTGACATCCTCTTGGTTGTATAGGGATTAACCATATCACTACCTAAATAATTATGAGCATTTAAACAATGTAAATTAGTCGCTTGAATGACCAATTAGGCGCCTAAATGCTAAAAAGTTAGAATGTTAGCATAATAACAAATCACATAGGTAGTTGATACTTAAAGACTAGGGACTAGTTAATTGGTATGATGACCATTCTACCGAGACTAGGAACTATAGGCTAGTAGCATAATGATCATTTATGCCTAGCGCCACAAGATCACTAATAAACGCGATAATTAGACATTGCACTAGGAAGACGCACATAACATTAGTTAAGGATTAACTAGGTTAACACATTTTCTCCTCTTGATTAGTACGCATAACCATTTACTTTCAGTATTTACTTTATTTTAATTATTTCTTCAATTTAATCTTGACAATTAAGTTGATTAGTTATAAGACTCAATTTGATAGACCGCCTCATAGCTTTTGGGAACGACCTCAGATTTACCAATTTCTTAGTACGTATGATCGGGTACACTATCCAATAGGTTGACGAGACTTTACAAATTTAAGACCTGATCAACGCGTATCATTTCATGAGCACGCACAGGTCTAGGCTCTACTTCTATCTCATCATCATAATCCTCACTAAAGTATTCCAACTCTATTCGGACCCTTTCATTATGTGCTTGCCTTCTTCTTTCCTTCATGAGGGACTCCAAGGATTCGTAATTGGCTTCCACGAAGGTTGGGTTAATTATAGGTTCCGAATTAGCCGAAGTGGAAGCATGGTTAGTGGGTAGGGTATCCCTTGGTAAGCGAGTGGTAAATGTGGAAATAGTTATGGGTGGTAAGTTTACTATGTCTGGAACATGTAGTGGGGTTAAAGTTGATAAACCCGATGGGGGTGTTTCTTCTCTTCCTTTTGTCATGCCGGAAAAGTAGGGTAATTGGTTTAACGGTTACAAAATCGAATTAAATGGGACTAATTTTAGCGGTCCCACGAATGGCGCCACTGATCATACAAATAAAGGTACTACCAGGCCTTGTGATGGTGATTGAAGGATTAAGGGTTATGTGGCTTGCCAACCTTCGAGTAACATGTAAGAACACAAATGGAAACACAACATTAAGTGATGTGCAGGGGTTGGACCCTGCGAATCACCTCTAGCGTGAGAGTAACTATACATTTGTGATTGCAATAAGTGTTTAAGTGTAAAAGTAGGTGTTGAGAGCATATCCAAACCTTTGTGACCTGCCAAGCTATTTATAGATGTTGAAAATAGGCTTGGGCAAGCCTCTGCACTAAAACCAGATATCATCGGTGTGTCCCGTGTTTTAGGTGATTGTTGAGGATCATGTATACGATCCCTATCTTGGCAGGAAAGCCTTGATAGGGTGGAGAACGGGGTTTGACTTGATCTAGGCCTACCTCTGTGTTACTGTCTTCGAAGGGAACACCTTGGAAGGTGTTGGGCTTCGACTAGCGGATTCCCATACTAGTAATCATTGTGTGAGAATGAATTTACGCCAGATGAGACTTTCGGAGGTCTGCCCAAGTCATTAAGAGTGTAGTATCCGTGTAAGCTCGAAAGGGAGGCCTTCGAGCTGTTTGGAAGGTACGCCATCAACTATCACTTTGAAAACTCGTATCCAAAAATCAAATCAGTTTTTAACTGCATTTTATTTCTTCCATATATTGTATTTTTCTTTAAATATGATCCATAGTTTCTTCTACCTCAAAGACAAGGTACGAGATATCAAATAAGCTCGGTGAATCATCAATCGCGGAAGTACTTTATAAAATACTTCGTAATATTTATTTCGATCGCTATTGTAATATTTTTCTTTGTATTTGAATCATCTTTAGGTGGCACGATTTTGCAGAAATTGGCTTCGTCAAGGAATGTGGAATTAACAATCAACATATCAAATTGGTAAGTAGATTAACCAAATATATTTTGCTATATGTTTTTCTGCTCGCAATAATGTTAAGGGCTTATATGGGTTTACAAAAGCGACGATCTAGACCTTCTTAATAGACCTAAAGGATGGCGATGCATGTAGGTATCTGTTGTGTCTTGCCCTCCGGTCCTCCAAAAGTTGGACGAGAAGTATCTGAGGTACAATACTAGAAAGCATAGTTGTCAGGATCCGGATCCGGATCCGGATCCTGATCTTAGGATCTTACGATTTTACGATATTGCAAAGCAAAAATGATCCGGATCTTACATAGGTGTGGAAAACTAGAAGGGGGGGGGGGTTTGAATAGTTTTACGTCTTTTTAATTTTATTATGAAAACTTAGTTTAGTTTTAAAACCTTGTTTGCTTTTAAAACTTTGATTCAATCTTATGTGAACTCAAATCTCGAACAATATGAACAACTATATCTAAGTATGAACAATAATAATATAAGCTAAGTATGTGAAATCAATACATGCACAATATAAACAATTATAGCTATATACGAGAGATAAGTAAGTAATCGTTTATTTTATAATCCTTAGTTATATTTTATATGAAAACTTTACTTGATCGAAATGATCAATTATATGTATGTTACCTTTTTAGTTTGATTGTAAAAACTTTGTTTTGTGAATGAAACTTTCATTTGATCTTTAAGTAAAATCAATACTAGCACTATATGAGCAAATATATATATACGTCTACGTCTACAAAAGTAATAACGATATAAGCAAGATAATAAGTAAGATATGGAAAGATCTAACCGCGAGACAAAGGATTTATAGTGGTTCGGCTACAAGGACACCTTCCTTGCCCTACTCCACTCCTCGAGTCACCTACTCGAGAGTTTTCTTCACTATGTCAACAAGCTCCCTTATGGCGGAGAAAACCTTACACACCAATATACACACCACAACTTCGTCACAACTTATTCACACCTTCTACACAACTTCTTCACACCTAGTCACTACTTAATCACAACACTACTTCTTCACACCTATCTATCTTCACAACTATCTACTTCACAACAATCTTTTTCACAACTATCTACTTCCCAACTTCTCTACTTCACAACTATCTAATACACACTCACTCTATCTACACACCTTTCTAATCTATATTCTATCAAATATTCACAACTAGTTACACAAAGAAATAGATATAATGGATGATGCTCTAACAACTTGGATGTGGAGGTCACAACAAGTTGTAATACTTCTTCTCTTGAAGGATTGAAGTATTCTTCTCATGCACTTGAAAGGTAGAGGTTTGGATCACTTTGAAACAAAGATTTATGTATGTATGATCAAAGGATTTTAGAGAATAGAAATGAGATCTAGAACAGAAAGTTTTGGGGTGCAAAAGGTGAGAAAAAACTGTGGAATGAACCAGTATTTATAAGGGGAAAAATACTGTTTGGGAGCGTGGCCAGTCCCCTTAATTGGGTGCCGGTCCCCTTAATAATTAAGGGGACCGCCTAGTATAATTAAGGGGGCTGCCTAATAAAAAAATATTTTTTCTTCAGATTTTTTGTCTTTTTGTGGGGGAGGTTTTTCCTGAAGAATGCAGCCGTTTTTTGGGTTGAAATTTGAATTCAAACTATTTATTTTGAATAAAACATTTCTTATAAATACAAAATTGTTTTGTATAAGTTTAAAAATGTTTGTCCCACTTTAATAAAATGTAAGGTTTGTAAAAATAAAAATTTCTTTGATCATAAAATGCATTAGACACTTTGTTTATTCATACCTTAAGTGATATGGATGCTAAAGCAAATATTTACGACTAAATACTTGTTTACGTCATAATTTGTAGTCCAATGATTTTACGTTTTGTGATTATCAAAACATAGAGATATCGATATATGTTAATAATGTTTTTAGGCATTATTTATATCAACAATCTCCCCCTTTTTGATGATTACAAAACCTAAACTCATTAAGTCTAAAAATAATTTTTTTTTTAGACAAGTACTTAGTGAGTTTATATTCACTTCTCCCCCTTTTTGTAGAATCAAAAAGGTTATGCCGGCTAGCTTCATAAATGAAGTTAGACGGGATGAAAGCTCCCCCTTGATGTGTGCTCCCCCTCGTTTGATGGCACCAAGGGATCGAGATATGGAATGCTCGCAAGAAAAATATTAGAAGCACAAGCATATATAGAAGAATATGCAATATACAAATAACAAGCATAGCAAACAAATATTAAGGATACATAACAATTAATTCAAAGAGATTATGTTAAAGATCCTAATTTGCCAAAGAGAGCCATCGGGCTTGCTTGTAACAAAAGGTTGGTTGATTCGTATTTGAAAGTGAAAATCATAAGCATATAGTATGCTTAGATGGTTGATGATGGAGTGTTTGGAATGAAGATGGTTGAGTTAGAGTAAGGTTGTTGGATTAATGGAGGTATATGTTTGGGGTCATGAATGTTGGAGAGTTTGGTTGTGGAGAGTTTGTAGCGGAAGAGGTTGATTAAGGTTTTGGATGTTGTTCAAGTGAGGGTATTGGATGTGATCTAGTGAGAAGATATTCAATCCAAGTGTAGTGTTCATTGAATGCAATGGTTTTTAGGTGAAAGATGCAACAAGGTCAATTGTTGACATGCTTCTCAAGTTGATTTATGTTGTGTGGTGATGAGGGTGATCTAGATGAAGGTGGATCCAAATTGCGTTGAGCAAGATGTAAGGCTAAAAGAGCACTAAGCTCATGGGATTCTTTTAGCGCCTCAACGAACATTAAGTGTTCGGAGGAAGGTGATGGTGGTGGAGCATGATAGTTGTCTTGGGTGAGGGTTTGAACATGCAACATAGGAATGGCATGTGAAGTTGTAGGATGTGGTGGTGATACTCTTGGTGGTAGAGACATGTTTGAGCTTGGGTAATCATGAAAACATGATATGGGTGGAAGAGATGCTTCTTGAGTGGATGGTGTTTTTGTTGAATGAGCAACATGTAAAGTGTTGGTAATGAGGTTGGGATTATTGTTTTGGGATTGTGCATGCTCATCATAAGAAGGAGCATTAGTGGAAGCACGAATGGATGATTTGTTGTTAAATGGATCATTTGTGTGAGCGTGAGGTTTAGGTGTTGGTTGATTATGAACAACATCGCTTGAGTTGTGAAAAGATTATGAGGTTTGAGTGTAATGTAGAAGGATATGGGTGAGTAAAGGTTTTTGATATGTAATGTTGGTGAGAAGGAGAGTGAGGTGTTAGGTATGTAATGTTGAAGACATAGGAGGAATTTGGTGTTGGATGTTTGACTATATCATTTGGTTTGACGGGCATTTAATGGAAGTTAGGCTTTCTTCTCCAAACGGGTTATTTGGTGGTTTTGGTTTAATGGGAGAGGTCATGAAGAGATGAGTATAGATTGAGAGGAATAAGAGTGTTTATAATGTAGGATTGGTGGGATTAAGGATGTATAAATTTTGATAGAAGGTTTAGGATAAAATAGGTTTATAAATTTTGGGAAGTGTAGGATGAAATGGGCTAAAAAGTAAAAAAAAAAAAAAAAAAAAAAAAAAAAAAAAAGGGAAACAACACCTTCGACCATCAGATGGCCGGTCCCCTTAATAATTAAGGGGGCCGCCCATCTGGTGATTCCCAGATTGCCAGAAAAGGGTTTTTGGTAGTGAATTGAAGAAAGGTTGTGTTTTTGGTTTCAAACAAGTCCAACTCTTTGAGGCAATTAAGCATATACTAATTATGTAGGCAATTATGTAGCCAAAGCATGTTAATCAAAGAGATTAAGTAAACAAGCAATTTCATCTAGCATGCAAACATACTCATCAAGCAAGTAAAATATAAGTGCTAGGAAACAATAAGCAACATCAAGTATTTCATAACTACATAACTAGGAGGATTAATCCTAATGTGTATCAATGTGCAATAAGTGGGTAGTTATGATAGCATGGATTTCTAGACTTGTTACAAACAAAGTCTTAATGAACAAACCATGGTCCTCTTGATTTGATTTAGTTCACTTATAAATGTCATTTATATAAATATAGATGACAAATATGAGATCACCATGCATGATTTTAAAAGAAACATTTTTAGCATTATTCAACAATGTTTGAAAGTAAGTTTTCACTTAGATGTGAGAGTTATTTGAATAAAATAGATTGGGTTTTTACTTCAAAATGTGTGAATGAACGGTAAAGAATATTTTCCCAATCTTTAGTTTTGATCAAAACAAAATTGTGGATATTGATAGTGAAAACATGTCATTTAAAAGTGTGATAGTTATTTGAAAAACTATTTTCCAAAATGTGAGGTTTTTGCATATTTTTAGAGATATTAGATTTTTGACAACAAATATCATAAATCAAATATTTTAAAAAATGTTTATTAAAGATCTCATGCTCAAGAGAATTGGTTAAGCCTATTATTATCTCATGCTATCGTTTCTACATATTCTATGATCCTAAAGGAAATGAAGACGATAATTTATATGTTAGATGCGAGAGTGTTGAATGGGGTATAACCTAACATCTATAGTTCATTTGTTTTCGCACGCTTATCTAACTTAATGCCATAGTCTACGAGAGCTTATTTCATCCATAGTTTTCTTACGCGAGGGATCTAATCCTACTTCTATATTAACGATCGATCCACTTAACTCATTTCACTTCATCACCACGAGTTTGCTAATAGTGGATATAGAAGATTTCCATTTTCTATTTCGTTCGGCAATGAACAATTTTATCTTATTCCTAGGAGAGTCAACCAATGATGTTTCTAGGTTATAAGAATATAAGCTATTATGTACACATATATGTATAGCTAAGCATTAATCTAACTAATCATATATCTAAGCATGCAAATTATAGCGATGAACTTAAAAGAAACGCGTACCTTTTAGTCTTCAATGGAATATCTTCAAGCACTTCAAGTGACCATGTTGACTTATAGAAGTCATTTGTAGATGATATTCCAACTTCTTCCAAGATTGACAGCTTAGCCACTTGGTTCCCATTGTCTCATTGGTCCAAAGTTGTTTGGTCCAAACATATTCAACATTTGGCTAGGATGCATGTATGGTGGTAGTATTCCCCAAGGATTGTAACTTGGTTGATAATTCCACATTTGATGACTAGTATTATTGTAGTTTTGTCTATTTTGGTTTCTTCTAGGTTGAGGTGTTTTAGATCGAGTATGAAGATTATTTGGTTTTCTCGGTGGTGGAGTTTTAGATCTTAATTTAAATTTAGAGGATCCTACTTCGGTCTTTAAGGATGGTTTATAAAAAGTTTTTACTTTTTCATCATTCGCAATGGGTATTTTTCTATCTTTTGTAAGTATATACTTAGGTTTTGATTCTAATGATTTTTGTTTACTAGATTCACATTCAAACTTTATACTTTTATTTTCACTAGTTGAAACATTAATTGAGGTTAATCCTAGACCGATTTTATCTACCGAAGTTTCTTGAACACTTATTATTTTCTTAAGTGGGTTACTACTATTTTTAAACTTGTCAAGTTTGAAAATTTCATCTTTAAGTTTTTCGTTTTCATTATTAACCTCTATGCATGTTTTACATTCTATAAAAACTTCTTTTCCTTTTTCCAAATGTTGTAGTCTAATTTTTAATTCGAGTACCTCATTTTCTAATAGATTATTAATATGTTTTAGTGACTTATTTTTAGTTATAACCTTTTGACCTAATTTGCATAACCTATTATATTCACTATCTAGGTCTTTTTCGTTTAATGATAAATTTTCGTCACTAAAGTATTCGGTTTCGGAGCGTACCTCGCTTGATGTCTTAGCCATAAGACATTTCTCATCGTCATCGCTATCACTCCAAGCTCCTCCAACAAACGCCTTTTGATTTCTTGACATCATTGGACATTTTCCGATGAGATGATTTGGATCACCACATTTGAAGCACTTCCTATCACTTTTGCCATTTTTGTCATCTTTATTTCTTTGGTTTGCTTTCCTTTCATCATGCGGTTGTCTAACGAATCTTCCTCGCCTTTTGAAGAATTTCTTGAAGTCTCTTACGGCCATCGCATATTCTTCGTCATCACTTTCGGAGGTTGAGCTATCCTCGTTACTAGATTCCTTCCTAGCTTTCAATGCAATTGACTTGCTCTGCTCTCTTTTTCCATTGACCATCTCGGAGTCTTTCTTTATTATTGCTTCGTAGACTTTCAGGTTGCCGATCAACTCATCAAGTTGAAGAGTTGACAAGTTCTTCGATTTTTCAATCGCCGTTACTTTAGCTCGCCATTTTGGATGAAGAGCCCTAAGAAATTTCCTAACAAAATTCTTACTAGAAAAATTCTCATCAAGTGCTTTTAAACTTGTGATGATAGCGTTAAACCTAGCAAAAACATTATCTATTGATTCCTCCTCCGGAATCGTAAATTGTTCATATTCTTGAACAAGAAGATCTATTTTGTTATCTTTAACTTGACTATTACCTTGGTGAGTGATTAGTAAAGAATCCCAAATTTCTTTTGCGGTTTTACACATAAAAATTCTTTCATATTCTTTGCGTGGTAACGCATTATAAATAACCATTTTAGCCTCTTTATTTTTTGCTAGTTCCTTTTTCAAATCATCATTTTGTTTTTCAAAAGATACAATTTCATCCATTTTAGTTTCAAAATTATATTGAATAGGGGGAAAATCACCAAAGGTAATGACATGCCAAAGATTAAGATCTTTTGATTTCACATAAGTTTCGAATCTATTTTTCCAATATAAAAATCCATCACTTTCAAATAGTGGTGGTCTTTGCATAGATTGCCCTTCTAAATATTTTTCAGATTCCATAGATCGTTACAAGTTTTAAAATACAATATATTTTAAAAATCTTGCTCGACGTGGCTCCTGATACCAATTGTGGAAAATTAGAAGGGGGGGGGGGGGGTTGAATAGTTTTACGTCTTTTTAATTTTATTATGAAAACTTAGTTTAGTTTTAAAACCTTGTTTGATTTTAAAACTTTGATTCAATCTTATGTGAACTCAAATCTTGAACAATATGAACAACTATATCTAAGTATGAACAATAATAATATAAGCTAAGTATGTGAAATCAACACATGCACAATATAAACAATTATAGCTATATACGATAGATAAGTAAGTAATCGTTTATTTTATAATCTTTAGTTATATTTTGTATGAAAACTTTACTTGATCGAAATGATCAATTATATGTATGTTACCTTTTTAGTTTGATTGTAAAAACTTTGTTTTGTGAATGAAACTTTCGTTTGATCTTTAAGTAAAATCAATACTAGCACTATATGAGCAAATATATCTACGTCTACAAAAGTAATAACGATATAAGCAAGATAATAAGTAAGATATGGAAAGATCTAACCGCGAGACAAAGGATTTATAGTGGTTCGGCTACAAGGACACCTTCCTTGCCTTACTCCACTCCTCGAGTCGCCTACTCGAGAGTTTTCTTCACTATGTCAACAAGCTCCCTTATGGCGGAGAAAACCTTACACACCAATATACACACCACAACTTCGTCACAACTTATTCACACCTTCTACACAACTTCTTCACACCTAGTCACTACTTAATCACAACACTACTTCTTCACACCTATCTATCTTCACAACTATCTACTTCACAACAATCTTCTTCACAACTATCTACTTCCCAACTTCTCTACTTCACAACTATCTACTACACACTCACTCTATCTACACACCTTGCTAATCTATCTTCTATCAAATATTCACAACTAGTTATACAAAGAAATAGATATAATGGATGATGCTCTAACAACTTGGATGTGGAGGTCACAACAAGTTGTAATACTTCTTCTATTGAAGGATTGAAGTATTCTTCTCTTGCACTTGAAAGGTAGAGGTTTGGATCATTTTAAAACAAAGATTTATGTATGTATGATCAAAGGATTTTAGAGAATAGAAATGAGATCTAGAACAGAAAGTTTTGGGGTGCAAAAGGTGAAAAAAATCTGTGGAATGAACCAGTATTTATAAGGGGAAAAATACTGTTTGGGAGCGTGGTCGGTCCCCTTAATTGGGTGCCAGTCCCCTTAATAATTAAGGGGGCCGCCTAATAAAAAAATATTTTTTCTTCAGATTTTTTGTCTTTTTGTGGGGGAGGTTTTTCCTGAAGAATGTAGCTGTTTTTTGGGTTGAAATTTGAATTCAAACTATTTATTTTGAATAAAACATTTCTTATAAATACAAAATTGTTTTGTATAAGTTTAAAAATATTTGTCTCACTTTAATAAAATGTAAGGTTTGTAAAAATAAAAATTTCTTTGATCATAAAATGCATTAGACACTTTGTTTATTCATACCTTAAGTGATATGGATGCTAAAGCAAATATTTACGACTAAATACTTGTTTACGTCATAATTTGTAGTCCAATGAGTTTACGTTTTGTGATTATCAAAACATAGAGATATCGATATATGTTAATAATGTTTTTAGGCATTATTTATATCAACAATAGGATCTTTGCAAGCTTAAGATCTTATAAGAACCCGATCTTGATCATACGATCTTAAGATATAATCCGATCCGATCTTACTTTTCTTGGATTACAAACTATTTTTTTTTTTTTTATTTTTTTTTTATTTTTTTTTTGTAGAATTCTAAAAATAACATGTTATTTTTTTTTAAATATTTCATAATCACAATTTAGGACAATATTTCTATGAAACATTCATAATATTTTATGTTTATAATGTATAATAATTTGTAGATTTGTATAATATTACAAAAACTATGAAGAAATAACATTAGAGTAGAATCTTAAGATCCCGATCCGATCTTACGATCACGATCTTGTAAAGACTAAAACGATCCTGGGTAGGATCCCGATTTTGAAAATCTTGCTAGAAAGTACCATGTGTTCCCTTGCTTTGTAATGTATAGATATGTGTCATTGCCTTATATAAAGGGATAATTCTCTAAAAATAAAAAAAAAACACTATACTTGTAAAAAATGTGACTTCTGCGTAACGAACTTAAAAAAAAAAAAAAAAAAAAAAAAGAAAAAGAAAAAAAAAACAAACTCTTTTATACACTAATATTGACATTTTTGTCTTCATGTGAGTAATAAAGAAATTATTTTTTGTGATGACCATTTTACCATTGAAATTTTGAAAATTGCATCCACCGTCCATAGGCTAAATTACATAAATGGTCTCTGTCGTTTGGAGAAATTTGCGCCCACCGTCCCTATTTTTTTTTTCATTTTTTTTTGAAATTATTTTTTTTCTCAAATATAATTTCGAAATTCTTTTTCTTTACATTTTTTTTTTCTGAAATAGTGTTTTTTTAGAAATTTTCTTTTCGTGACAAATAATTTTTTTTTTGATTTTTTAAAATATTTTATAATAAAAGAAATTTTCAATAAAAAAATTAACTTGTGACAAAAAAAATCAAAAGTGAATAAAAAACAGGTGCAAACATATAAAAATGGACTAAACCGTTTAAAAACGAATATAAAAATGGCTTATCCTGTAAAACAATGGTTGAATGTTTCCGAGTTGGATATTCTTCAATCTAGTGATAAGAGATTGATAGTTTCCCACTCCCTGATATTTTCTTTTTTGAATCGTTATGTTTTTATATACATTTTTTTTTACGTTTTTATGAAATTTAATCTGTTTTTATACGTTTTCACTTGTTTTTTTTTTTATTTACTTTTGACTTTTTTAAGTGAATTTTTTTAACAAATTTTTTTGTTAGAAAATATTACAAAAAAAGTTCAAAATCTTTTTCGCATGTCACCGGAATATTTTTTTTCTAAAAAATTATTTTTCAAAATAAATTGAAAAAAAGAATTCAGAAAAAAAGGAATTTCGAAATAAAAATTGGAAAAAAGTTTCAGAAAAAAGAGGGACGGCGGATGCAATTTTCTCCAAACGACAGGGATCATTTTTGTATTTTAGCCTAGGGACGGTGGATGCAAATTTTGCAAACCGTAAGGGACCATTTATATAATATGAAAGGGTAAAACTGACATAATACTTAAAAAAGACAAAAATGTCAACATTAGTGTATAAAAGAGTTTTTTTTTTAGTTCGCTACGCAGAAGTCACATTTTTTACAAGTATAATGCTTTTTTAAAGAATTAATAAACTGAAGGACAATCCTTTGTATAAAAGTTGTTTTCTTTAAAAAGACATTTAATAAAGTTTAATTTGGTTCATTTGTGTAGGTTTGGAGTCATTGTCAGATATATTGCAGAAGAAGTATGCATTCTTACGCGACTTGGATAAAAGTTTGCACGGTATGAGTTTTGAGCTCATGTATGTATGTAATGTGTATCTGTGATCATTTTACTAAATGTTTATGTATCACAGGAAATGCATGTTGATTACTTCAAAGGAAAAGATTTTGTTCCTTTTTTGAGAAATCATCTGAAGCTCAATGATACTTTAGAATCAGATAGGCATATGGAAGTAGACGATATTATCAATGTGTTGCTAAGCAAGAATTTTTTAGTTCTTTGTGACCATGTGGTGGAAACAGTACGTCCTGTAAAGAACAAAATTGTCAACATAGCCTTCTCATCCAAAAATTTATCCTGTAAGTTCTTATTTGTAGGTTCATTTTTTTTTTTTTTTTTTTTTTTTTTTTTTTTTTTTTAAATTTGAATTGCGTGAAGTACTAGGAAATGTTTATAGCATTTATGTAAGTATGCCACCTTAATTAATGTTGTGAGTTATGCATTCTCTTTTCGAGTATTACGTTCACTCTATTGTTTGCACGAGTATGCTCATTTATTAAGGTAATGAATGCTGTTATAGCTTATTGCGGTGTGCTATAATATGTGTCTCCTTTTACCTTTTGATGAAATGCTATTTCATTCTTTAGGTTTGAATGTTAGGTCTGTAGCACAGTCACGCTATGGTTCTTAATTTCATGTACATTGACAAGCACAAGCGTATAGAAAACAATATAGATGCCAAGTTATAAAGATTTGGAATTGATATTATGGATTTATGGGCCTCGGGCTCGGTCCGTGATTTTTTATTTATTGATTGTTTCGTACCGTTCCTACACTTGCAGATCTGAGCCTTATTTTCCATTGTTTGAAATCACAAAGTGCTTGAAATTTGTATATGGTTCGGACATACTATGGCATCTTTTTTGGAATCTGTTGGCTACCATCCGGCGAGAATCCCCTCATCACTAAGCCGAAGCGTCCCGCAAAAAAATACCTACATCAGTTACAAATCACCTCCGTCACAACGCGTGGATACCTTCTCACTCGTTAGTAGCAAACAATAATATTATACTTCACGAACGTGTATTGACCACGCTATCATAATGAATTAATGATTAATGAGTACTTTTCGTAACATAGAGTTGAGAATGAGGGGCCCATATTGATGGGCCAAATGGGCCATCTTTTGTATTTATAAACATAGGCCGGATAATTTGTACCAACATAGCAAATAAAAAAACCAAGGAGTTTAGATGCCACAAATGAACAAACAGCTTTTTGTCAAGATTCCATGACTACTACGGCCTACGGAGTATTAAAGTACATATATATTGAGAAAGTGAATATGTTTATGTATCACATGTAAGCTTACATGCAAAAGCATTTTCAACATTTGAGAAGTGAAACTAATGTATGAGCAGTGGGAGTGCTTTTTATTTACGAATTAGATCAAGTTATTTCAATCTAGTCTACCTGGTTTAATAAATATAACACTTATCAATGAAATATAGAAATAACATATATTAGAGTAAATTTACCTTTAAAGGAAAACACTGATATTATGAACGGACATAATTAAAATGAAATAGATTTGATGTTTTTTTAGTTGAAAAAAAGTAATTTTAGAAGGTACCACATGTAAGCTTATATGCAAGTCCATATTCATTTTCCTCATATTTTTATTGGCATTGTTACTTTAATTTTAGTTATAGTTATTAAATAAATTGGTGTTTTGTTATTTGATTGAGGTTTTTAATTAGTAGTGGATTAGCTGAATTTTGAAGAAGTCTATTTCCTATGATCTCACATACATACCAACTCCATTTTAGACTTTAATATCACCCCATCTTGGACCTAGTCCATCATTATGGACGATAGATCATTAGATTATCAATTTGAATCTTATTGTTGTTTATAATACTCCTTTTTGAAAGTTAGATAGTCGCTTTCGTCTTATAGTAAATGCCAAAATACAAATATATTGAGGTAAAGTGTGTGTGTGTGTATATATATATATATATATATATATATATATATATATATATATATATATATATATATATATATATATATATATATATATATATATATATATATATAGAGAGAGAGAGAGAGAGAGAGAGAGAGAGAGAGAGTTTCTTACGAGAACCATATTATCTACGAGAACTGAGAGAATCACAAAAAATATGCATGCACGGCTTTTAAAATAAATGCAAATCATCAATAATCGTAAGTATCCACCTATGTTCTTCAATATCATCATGAACTCATCCTCTTTTTTCAGAAAAACCTTACACACGGCTGCAATATTGTCGTTGCACGCCTTATAAGAACATACATGCACACCTTCAAAGAAAAATTTTGTATTTCCAATTTCTTATCAAATTCTTTAGAACAAATATGTTTTTTTAAAAACATATGTGTTGTTTTTAGAACACATGTGAAAAAATATAATTATTGAAGACGTGCATGTATATTTTTAGTGGTTCTCTCAGTTCTAGCTGATAAGATGGTTCTCGCAAGAAAGTCTCAATATATATATATATATATATATATATATATATATATATATATATATATATATATATATATATATGCTAGTCGCAGCTAGAAGATACAATCCTCGTCCGAACTATATATATCGTGCTAACCTTTAACAAGTTTGTATTATACTTATATAGTTATATATGAACATAAAACAAGATTTTGTCCTCATGTTGGACAACTCCTATTTGATAGTAGTTAGTTATCTAGTTGAAATTTGGCATTCTGTTCGTATGGCACAAGTTTACAACTCTTTGAACTAGGGGTGAGCATCGGGCCGGAACCGACCGGTCCCGACCCGAGCCCGACAACGTCCTCAAACCATAACCGAGTCCCGAACCGACTAGTAGTCGGTCGGTTCGGTCGGTTTTGGGATTCGATCAGGAGATCGGTATTGCTTCTTCTTTCTTGGATTTTGGCCCGGCCCGTCCCGACCCGTTCCGACCTGATTACTGATTATGCTGCAAATCCAAACCGACTACCGATCCGATTACGATCGGTTCGGTTTCGGGATGATCGGTCGATGTCGGAATTCGGTCGGTTATCGGGCTCGGGTCGGGATTGCTCACCCTTACTTTGAACAACCAACAAAACCAAACTTAACATGTCAAATTCCTTTATGAATTCGACGAGCCCTCTCCTATAATCTTTTTTATTAAAAAAACAAAATTTTATTCTTATGATTCTTACTAGTTCAAAATGGTAATTCACCAAATAGGAGGACAACATTGCTTGATTTACTCGATTTTGGTCTCTTCTCTAAACTTGTATATCTTGACAATTTTGCATAATAAAGTACACTAAATCATTTTTGCCGGAAATGTTGTTGGGAGCAAGTAATTTTTTTACAAGAGTAGATAATGCTTATTTGGGTGGACTAAACTTTTGGCCCTAAATCCCTAATACAATATTGTAAACTCGTAGGACAATATAATAGAATGCTAAATTCCCACACAAAATTTTAAAAGTATCCTATATTAAACTACATGAGGAAATACAACTAACATTTTAAGGACTTTAATCACGCCGGCAATTAAAATAATAATTCTAAACCACAATTTGCGTTTTCTTTTCACCATTGAAACAAAACAAAAAGAAGGGGCATAAATTTCAAGCTAAAGCCACAACCGTTATACATCTTCATATTAAATAGAAAAAAACAATAAGATGTCATATCAGTGAACAAATATTAACTTGGAATATGTTACCTTCGCTTCAATTCACTTGCTATTCAATCAAAGTCAAACCCCAATTCTTCAACCTCTAAAAAATAATAAACAAAAATACAAATTTTCGTTTCTTGAAAAAAAAAGCTACAAAAAAGTCATAAAAATAAGAACCCACTCATACCATCCCATGCACGTGACACATTCAGCTTTACCTTTTCCTTTTTTCTTTATCTTTTTTTTTTTTTTTCTTTTTTTCTTTTGTTACTTTGAGTGGAAGTCACAATCATATCGGCTTCCATGCACTAGCCCACACCACCGGTGTATCTTTCCACGTCAAAAACATCCCGGCAGCAGCTGTGTCTGGTGGAGCCATCGACCACCCTTCCCTATACCTCCTTAGCAACGCTCGAACATCATCGCACACCTCGTCGCTATATGAAACCGGAATAAAACCATTTGCATGAAACCTACCAGACCATCTCGGTGCTATCTCCCTTCGTTCCATACTTTCATTTGGTGAACATGCTACCAAGTCCATAATAGCCCGACCCGCGGCACGTTCCAACATTAGCCTCTCGTTGCTTGTTTTCGAGAAACTTTCATCTAGTGCTTCGAAATAAACCCTAAACCATCTTAAACACTCTTGAAAACCTCTAACAAACTCAAACCCTTCTGTCCCATAGCTAAAATCAGCCTCTTCATCTACTACGGTAATAATCTTAGGATTTAAACTACGAAAAGTGGACAACAAATAATCCCTACGATTATTTATAACAGAACGAAATGAACCATTTAAGTTTATAGCTAAAGCTTCATCATCTTGAATGTGTAATAAACTTAAGTTCAAATCAGATAAATCACCTGTGTGATGAATCACGTTGAACTTAAATGGTACGCCCATTAATCTAGCGAATTTCTCCATTCGTGTCCCAATTTCTCTCATAACTTTTTGTACACCACTTACATCACCATTTTGTTTTGTTACAACAATTGTGGTTAGACGAAGATGTGGTGTTTCGTCTGTTCTAGTTGCAATAGCCTCAAGCAAAGTTGGCCATTGTGTGCAATATGTGTTGCTTACATCGATTATATGTAACTTTGCCTCGCCTTCTAATGCCTCCATGATCGCTCCGTTACACGCTACGTGTCCAAAAGTAGTCCATGGGCTTACTTCTTGGAATTTTAGTACTAGTTTTCGAGTAGACTCGAATGAGCACATTTTGTCTGATGCCGATGATAGAGTACGATAAGATCTATCACCAGCATCAGTCATACGGCTAAAAAGGGCTTGTAGGAAATAAGATGATAGCTTTTGATCTGTGTCACCATATGGTGAGCTTAGCTCATTAAGCATCCACATGAGTTGTTGCAACCTAGAGCTGTTTTTATCGGCAACGGCACGTGCTGCATCTAGTAGCACGTCCGAAGCCCATGTGTTAGTGGTGAATGAGTTTGAGTATTCCATTGTGACATCTCTAGCTGGTGAGTATGAGTAGTTGATGTTTGGATCGGATGATTGTTGATGTTCAGAAGTCGAAAAGCCATAGTGAGATAAGGGTGGTGGAGTGGTTGTTGCGCTAGTTGTTGGAGTAGGTGTGTTGGATAATGATTGGTGGCTATAGGGTGGTTGTTGAGATGAGTAGTATTGGTTTTGGTTGTGTTGGTGCCTTGAGGAAGAAGAATAGTCT
This sequence comes from Artemisia argyi, assembly GCA_030686995.1. Taxonomy (NCBI): domain Eukaryota; kingdom Viridiplantae; phylum Streptophyta; class Magnoliopsida; order Asterales; family Asteraceae; genus Artemisia; species Artemisia argyi. The sequence continues at coordinate 167,375,497 of CM060700.1, read as the reverse complement.
TCTTCATCCATGAAAAAGTTGAAGCATTCTTCTTGTTCTTGTGGTTGTTGGTAGTTGAAGTGATATGGTGTTTGTTGAGTGGATGATCTTGAACTGCTTGAGTTAGTTGTTGTAGTGGTGGTTGAGTTGTTAAAAGAATGAGGATGTGGATGATGAGGATGGTGTTGCTTTTGGAAGGTTACAAGTCTAAAGAGAGTATCCATAACAACTAGACATAACAAAGATTCATCACATGTATAAATGGCATGCAAGTGTGTGTGTTTGTGTATGTGCTTTTGTGTTAGTTTTTAACGGGACTTGGAAGAATTTGGATATGGAGAGAGAGAAGAGCTAGGAAGGAATGTTTAAGCTACGGTTTTAGGTTTCAATGTTTTTTAAGGTGCAATGGTGAAAATTATATTAATCACTTCAAATATTGTACAAATACAAGAGATGATGACATCTGTTTTGGACAATCCCACAAACACATAACAAATACATCAAAATACATCACATATCAGATATGTTTAGAGTATAGTACATATCTAACAATACAATCAGATATTCCTTAAAACATATCAGATAGGTTTTAGGTTTCAATGTTTCATGCAACATGTAATAATTTGGTCAAATATTGTGAATGGGCTTTTGTGCTTTTCGGTAATCAAATGGTATTATGTATGGGGTTACTTTTTTAAGGAATAAAAGCCATGTTAAAACCAAGATAATGAAAGTTTACTTTGTATCAAAACATTAAGGGCATTACTATATACTTATCCTTTTTACCCATTAAGAATTTCACGTCCATATATATTCTACTCATCATAATTTTTCATCTAAATTATCAGTTTTTTCACTTGTCAAAATTTTATTTTAATATATAAAAAGATTAATACAGTAGAAGATATATACGTGAGTTTATAGTTATACAAAAGTTGTCGATCATACACTTATATATACTCATGCGTTCCAATTAATTAAGTTGCTTTTTAGGTAGTGCTGGATGGTGTATGTTTTAGCGGGTGACCTTTTTCTTTTAGTTCTCTCGGTTCATACCGATGATACCAACATTTCAATATAACAAGGAATTGATAGAATCATGATCATAACTCATAAGCTATGAATTTATATAATAAAACAAAATGATTTGAAGATGTAAACAAGGACAAACGTACTGACCAAACCTATGAAGTCTTATTAAGGTTACTAGCTATGAGTTATGATTGATAGGTTTAAGAGATCATTTAGGATAAAAAGATTACTACTAAAGTTAGAATTTTGTACTTCCATAAGAATCTTTATACAGTAGAATTTTCACATTTGTTGTTCAAATTACGTACGTTTCCAAAAAAAAAAAAAAAAAAAGAAGCCATGGTATTATGGCTTTCTGTAGGAGGAACAATCATAGTAATCGTATAATCTTAGCCTACAAGTAATAACTGGAACCTAACTGTTCAACGCAAATTGTCGTCTTTGCGTGTTATTTGGGACACATTGCAAATTATTATACATGGTCGTCTTTGCGTGTTATTTGGGCATATTGCAAATTGTCCAACATTTTTAAGGAATGCATATACAATTACAAAAGGAAAAGAACAAAATGCTTCGTACCATAACACAATCTTAACCTTAAAAATCAATTTTGATCAAGAACTTGTATGTATACCAGTAAACAAAAACCATATATTGACAATAAGCATATCAATACATAAATGGTTTGTTAGTATATGTTTCTTTTTCAAAGATTAAAGAACATGTCAATTAATCATTAATGTTTATGTAATAAACAAATCGTTTACAACACGTCGGATAAAGTGTCTTTTGCTTGATATTAGAAAGAAACATTTAGATAATAAAACTTTGAGATAGTGGAAGTAGCTTTTTTCCGGTTGAGAGGGACAGAAATTTTGATGAGTGGGAGCAGGCGTGAGAAAGAAAAAGCTGACTGCCGGTGTGTGATGATAAAACCCACCCCACACATACACACACATTCACACCTAAACACACACTCATAAAACACATACACCATCTCCTACAACCGGACAATACCATTATTTCACATTTCTTTGCCTCCTCAAACCTCTCCAAACTCTGCTTTCAAAGTTTTAAAAGCATTTCCTACTTTTAAGTACTCCTTTTCCTATGCATCTCCTATATACTCTCGCGAGTTTTGTTATATGCTCCTAATTCATGTACCTACTTATGTTCCTGCACACATAAGCATATAATAATAATAATTTCTTTCACTTATTATCTCTTTATATTTAAACCGTCAATTCTGACACTTGTATGGATCCTATAATTAAAAAGATAAGTAAAAACAAAGAGTAAAAAGCTATATCATTCTCTCATACTGTTATACTTCTCGGTTCTCACTATACTCGTTATTTGTATCACCTCAACCAATGACGCAAATTGAAGCACAACAAAGTGTATTATTAGTTATGCCAACAAGAATATTTTAGTTGTATTCTATACCTTCTCCAAGATACAAAAATAAGCTTTATATAACAAGTTTATATATTGGCATCATGAATGGACCCACATGAGCGCCGGGTCACACCCAATTTTAAGTCACGAAGTGTAATTTTTTTTAATAAAATGTCTTTTTTGGGCACGTACAACCCTCAGTTTTACCCAATAAATTCTTTATAGGGCAACTTTTGTACTAATAATCATTAAAAAAAATTGTGCAACACCCTCTCAAAAATCATGTGTGAATCTTTAGCATATCGTATAGTTTGTCATAATTCAAAATCACACGCATGTTAGTATTATACAAAAATATACATCATGTAAAATGTTAATAACCGGCAAGGCGGCAACACCAGTATTACATTAGCCATGTAATTCTAAGTATAAATGATTATTTTTACTTATTTTTATTTTGTAAAGGTATAAATGGAATACATTCTAATTTAGAGTGTCTCAATCATTTATGAGAGTGTGCAAATCACATCCCATTGAAAGCATGCCATACGTATTTGTTTATCATGCTATCAATGTTTAATAAATGTATCTATTGACTCATTAATACGCAATAAATCAACAAAGTAATACAAGGGTGTCGTTTTTATCGTTTTATATATAGTATGTTATGTTTTTTAATATTTTTTATTTATCAAACTTTATATTTTTTGTTACTTACTTTAAATTTTGTAGTTTTATAATAAAAACTAAGTAGTAAAAATAAAAATAATAATAATAATAAAAAGTAAATAATAATTAAAAAATAAAATAGAAAAGTTGACATTGTCCCATAATACAATGCAATAGTTAAGTAAGTAGTTTATCTTATATATCAACATACATTCGAATTAGAGATCATGTTACATGTATTTGTCGTATTGCAGTACCAAACTACCCAAACATAATACCATTACTTATTTTCTCCCTATAAAGAATGTTAACATATATATGTTTTGTTTTGTATGTTCAAGGTACAGGGGCATGGGAACAGAATGGGCATGCCTCTTTTTCACTTTAATACCCAATCATCATATGCTCCTACATAGTTTATATACTCTATTCCAGTTGCTCCCCACTCCAACACTTTGCAATCTAGCTGCATACACATCACTTGTCGTTTTATTAATAATATTATCAAGAATTTTAGCTTGAACTAATACATCTAGAAATGTGTCTAATGCGTGATTTCTCTTGCCCTATCAAATGGATCGGAAGTTGAAATTTCAAATACTATAAGAAAACATCTTTAAGAGTTATTCATTATTCCAAATTTGCAACTTTTGGATACTTAGATTTAGGAGAATTTAAATTTTCATTTTTTTAAGTGTAAAAAATAACTACTCCATTTAGTTTTTGTCAAGAATTAGCTAACTTAATGCAATGAGCGCAAATGTCGTTCGTATTGACTAACTTGATATTTTGTTCATACAAAAAAATAACATGGCAGGTTCAGTCTTTGTCTTTTCGAAATTGCACTCGTTGTTTATGTAAGAAAATTACAAGTGTACTATTGGTCCCTGACCAAAACTAAACGATTAAATTACTCTCACAAGGACCAAAGTGAAAGGGAAGACGAAGAGAGTAGTTTAGTAACTTAACTTTAACCAAGGACCAAATGTGCACTTGTAAGTTCCTCACATGAACTATGAGTGCATTTTCGAAAGGATAGTGACTAAATCTGCAATTTAACCGAACCACAGGGACACCTTTTGAGATTTACTTTTTATATGGGCTATTCTAGCTCGAAAAAAAGTATGGATTAATTCGTTTAGACAAAAGTACATCGATTGTCCTTGAATTTGTACCCAAAATACACTGTTAATCCCTAATTCAAAATGAGTCTACGGTCCATCCCTTATATATCTATTTTGCATCATCAATATTCCCTTGGACTTTTTTCCGTTAGTCAATGGCTGGTACAACCCTCACGTGCCTTTCACGTGAGGGCAAGTTGGTCATTTCAAGCTTTGTCTTTCTTGTTGTATTTCTACTCAACACAATGATTTTTCAGTTCACACTTCAACAAAACCTATACATTAGAACAATGATTGCCGGCGAGGCAACAACAGTTTCCAACGAGACAACTGTAACACCCCCAAATTCAGTGTGGCAGCGGAAGGCAACCGAGGGTGCTTCATAATACGAAGAGATAGTAATAGAAAACGACCTCTAAATCAGACGTTTTAAAAAGATTCCATTCGATAAATAATCAGAGTTACAACAAAAAAGGTCCCAAAGTACAATGTTACATAAATGTTTTCAAAGTGTTATCAAATGGTAAACATAAGTGTATAAAAGTCTTAAAAATAGGCAAAAAGACTCTAATGCTCCAACCAAGCTAAGCTATCGCCTTAATTACGGACCCGAGACAAATATGCTAAAAACGTCAATAAAATTGTTGAGTGAAATTCATAAGTTTATAGTTAAAGTAGTGGACCACAAGATTTCAAGAGTTTATAGTGACAATTGTAACACATGTAATAGCCGTAAAGCATTTATTATTGTGCTAAGCTCATGACACCGAAAACATTAATAAGAGTATCAATAAATTGGTCTAATAATAATTGCCATAGTAGGTTATTTGCCATTTACCTAGCATCTCAAATACAGTGCGTCTGGTTGTCTAACCAATCAACACAAACGTGATTCATCAATCCCAATAGATCTATTCACAGCATTTGCGTTTACACAAAGTAATTAATGATTCATGATAATAGGGCCTTTCTGGCAATAGTGGTACTTAGGTAATAATAAGTTCAGTTAAGCATACAGTTTCAATCACTTGTCCATAGTAAAAAGTAGCACTACCAATGAGTTTATAAAACGATTAAACGAGTAAAGTGGGGCTATGAACTCACCTTAGGCAAAGTGGTAATCAAAAGTGAAATAAAGTGACGAGAAACCGAGAAAAACCCTAGAAGTAACCTAGAATAATATGTCGTGTCTTAAGTTTTATAAATGATAACGTAAACATGCAAGTGAGTTTTATAAAGTTTCCACATTGATTATACCATTGTACTTAGCTTTTATAAAGTTTCTAAAATGATAAGGACTAGTTTGGACAAGTTTACAAAGTGTTACAAGCCCTAGTTCGAAAGCTGATTGGTTTTAAGTTGGTTACCGATTTTGAAATTCCATTATTCCTAAACAGTAAATAGTTATGACTCGGTTTTTATGCCACAGAAAGGTATTTGAATCTACTAATCAGATTTGTGGGTTCCTCTTTTTTAAAATTGCATAACCCGAGTGAAATTACTAAAATAACTCTAAGTGTCGAAGCTGGTAATTGATTACTCAAAATAGTCCCACGAAAACGGCTCTATCTTTTGATCTACAACTCCGTTTTACTCGATTCGAAAAGCCTCGTTTAAGTTAAAGTGTCTACTACTTTTTCTCTTTTATACCAACAGTGGGTTCTATACAAAATTTTGGACTTATTACCATTTGAAATCAGACACTATTTTCTAGTTAAATCATTGGGTATCGTTACAAAAGGAGCTACCCGGAAAATCAAAGCTAAGACATAGATCTACAACCACATAATTTTCCCTAAGTCCAGATACTCGCTGATTTTTATCAATAAATACGTTTTGCTCTAAATCAGTCCTAATAAAGTGATCAAAACATGTTTTTCCAAGGTTTTACACTATGTACAAGGTATAATCAATCGATATAATGTATGGATATGCAAAAATATAAATAAAATGCAGAAGTAAATATGTAAAATAAAGTCCTAATAAGGATTGGTGGTGAGAAAATGAATCAAAAACAAGGAATAACTAAAGTAGAAACCACAACAATAAACCCTTGCTTCCAAATCAAACCCAAATCTTTAAAACCCAAGATCAATTTAACCCAAAACTCTTGTAAAAACTCTTGTAAGAACTTCAAGAAAACCCCAAGGAATTGATGAGATTAAGTATTGCTTGTAGTGAAATAATCCAAGAATGATAGCTAATAACTAAACCCTTAAACCAATAATCAAGAAACTTGCAAAATCAAAAATGGTGATGATGTTTTGGTGCTTGGGGGTGTACGGCAACCAACAACAAGAGAGAGCAAGAGATTTTTTTTTTTTTTTTTTTTTTTTTTGGGTAAAATGAAAGTGAAAAGTGATGGTGTATTTTACAAGAGTTAGATTTGCAAAGGGAACGATTAGGTTTTATTGTATGAAATTTCATTGGCTTATGGGGAAGAGAGGGAAAGGGGGAGCGTGCGCTTTCGACAAGCCAAGAAGCAACCTTTAACTTGGTGTAAGTATTTAGTAGATATTTGTGTTTGTGTTGTTAGGAATACGATTATTCATATGAAGACTCGATCACCCCGAGTGTAGTTTAGCATAATGTAGCTTGTAGTAGTTATCATATTAGTTAGTACGTAGTGTAGTATTAGTTAGTATTTGTGGAGTCGGGTCGGGTCTTTACCCACTGTCAGCCCGCTCTATAGCCTGTTTCAAGGGGCGTTTCTATTGTAACTATATATACCCTTTCCCACCCATGGGAAAGGGTTGGACCTTCATTTGCAATCTAACATTTCACTATTTTCTCTCAAGGCTCCCAACCTCATTACTTTCTCTCTCTAACTTCTCACTAGAAATCTATACTTAAATCAACCTAAACACTAAACCATCCATGTTCTTATATTAGAGTATGCTACAATTGGTATCAAGAGCCATGGTTCTATCCTAGGATACGTGGTATGCTCGGATTTATTGATTGGTTTGTGTGTTTAGCTTGGTTTCGAATGGTTTTAGTGGTTTCCTCACCTTATTGATCTCGTTAGGCGTTTTCCGTGGCATTCTTCTTGTACTTTCTTGCTTAGAAGTAGTGTAGACACCTTGTAGTGACTTTGGTTTAGTCATTTCATCGTTTGTGTGGACATTGGTGGAATTTCGTGGCTCTATTCTTGTTAGCGAGTTGATATTTTCCTTGTAGAGAGTTGACAGCTTCAGTAGCGAGTTGGTGTAGAGGGTTGGCGTTTTGCTATTTTGGGACATACAGACAAATCGCTACGAAAGTGACACTTTTGTCTCATTACTAGCAAGTTGTCAGGTTCTAGAAATAGCGAGTTGGTGTTAGCGAGTTGTGCAGAAAGCGTATAGTACCAGCGAGTTGACACCAGCGTGTTGGCGTTTTGTCATTCTGGAACATACGAACAAACCGCTACGATTGTGACAGTTTTGTCTCATTACTAGCGAGTTGTCAGGCTTTGGTACTAGCGAATTGGTAGTAGCGAGTTGAGCAGTTAGCGAGTTGTCAGGTTTTGAAATTAGCGAGTTGGTAGTAGCGAGTTGAGCAGTCAGCGGGTTGTCAGATTAGCGATTTGTCTACGAGCGATTTGTTTTACTAGTGAGTTGATTCCATTCAGCGAGTTGGTGTTTAACGATTTGGTATTAGAGAGTTGCTTCCATTTAGCGAGTTGTCAGCTAGCGAGTTAGGTCCAGTATTCAGCGTGTTGGTATTGTCAGAGGGTTGATACGTTCTAGTGAGTTGTTCAAATCTAGCGAGTTGTGGGATTCTTAGTGAGTTGGTTTAGGTGCATTAGTGTAAGTTGTGTGCTGTTACGACTTGAGTTGTTACCACCATCTCTACAGTAACTTGACGTTGTGAGGCTAATCTTACGACTTGACTTGTTATTTTAATAGTAACTTGACGTTGTGAGACTAAACTTACGACTTGACTTGTGTTCTGTGGAGCGGTTGTAATTCGAATTGTTGCAACAAAACACGAAACACACTTGTGTTTACAACGTGACATTTGAACTTACTCACTTTCAATAGCATGGCAAGTACTTCCTCTGATGACATTCAGGCCGCAGGGTCGGATACTCGTCCTCCTATGCTGGACAGAACTGATTATGAATCATGGGCACAAAGGATTCGTCTCTACTGCTTAGGAAAGGAAAACGGTGTTAACATCTTGAAATCCATTGATGAAGGACCTTTTCGAATGGGCACCACTAGAGACACAATCGCAGCCACTAATGACCAACCTGCTGCAGTCGGTCCATATAGACCTCGCACCTACAATGAGCTGTCAGATGAAGAAAAGAAACGCTATGATGCCGACATCAGAGCATCGAATATTGTCATTCAAGGGCTTCCTAAAGATGTCTACAAACTCATCAACTTCAACACAGAAGCCAAAGCTGTTTGGGATAATGTGAAGATGCTTCTTGCAGGGTCTGAGTTAACCAAAGAAGATTGGGAGTCTCAACTATATGATGAATTTGAGCACTTCAAAATGAACCCAGGTGAAAGCATCACTGACTACTATGTCAGATTTCACAAGCTGGTCAATGACATGAGAGCCATCAAGATGACAATGCCCAACATTCAGCTTAACTCAAAATTCGTGAATAACATGGCATCGGAATGGGATAGGTTTGTCACAGCTGTTAAACTCAACAAAGGTCTCAGGCATACTAATCATGAACAACTCTATGCATATCTCCAACAACATGAGAAACATGCAGCTTATGATCAGTTAATGCGAGAAAAGCTCAATCCTTCAACAACAAATGAGTCACTTGCCTTTGTCTCTAATGTTCAACAACTCACTCAACCTTCAAATGATCTATCTCAATCATCTTCATCCAGGTCTACTCCAACTAATGGTCAATCCTCAACTCCCTCACCACCTGCTTTAAACACCCACCTTGACTCTGGGTACTCTCACACTGACATGATGATTGATAATCTCTCCAATCAAGTCTCCTTATTAGTCCAACAGTTCAGAGCTGTACTTCCACCAACTAATAACCAACTCAGGACTTCGTCTAACCCATGAAATCAGGCAATCATAGAAGATGGAAGGGTGGTGGTGCAGAATGTACAAGGAAGACAAAACCTCAATCCAAGAAATGCTGGTAGAGAAAATGGGCAGTATAGAGTCGGGAATGCACTTCAAGTACAAGCTAGGCAGCCTAAGTGTTATAACTGTGGAGGGTTGGGCCATATAGCTAGGAATTGCACTCTCCCAAAGCGTCCTCAAAACTCTGAGTACTTCAAGGACAAGATGTTGCTAATGCAGGCGCAAGAGAATGGAACTGCTCTGGATGAAGAAGCTCTGCTCTTTCTGGCTGGTGATGACAAGAATACGTTTGATGCTGATGTGGATGATCAACCTGTTCTGGACATGGCACTAAATGATCCGAACATCTTTCAAGTTGAAGACTGTGATGCTTTTGATTCAGATGTTGATGACGAACCCATAGCTCAAACCATCTTCATGGCTAATCTGTCTGCAGCTGCACCATCCCCACAGCAGTCTGGCTCTTCCATCACATCTGCTATCTCTGAGGTACCAATGTCACTAAATTCTAATCTGAATTACTCTACTAATCCACAGGGGGCATGTGACTCGGTATAACTCAAGAATATTGACAACACAGACTAGAATATCCCATATGATATGGGAAATACCAATATGATAGCAGATGTGGGAAATACCAATAATATCCCATATGAACGGTATGTGAATGACAATAAACTGTCAGTTGTACCAAGTGACATGCCGTCGGTTGATTCTAGAGAACTTGAGCTGCATGAGCACACTATATACAACCCTGATGACTCCTTGATCACTAGAGTTAACATCCTTAAGGATTAGGTGACCATATACGAGCAGCGTGCTAAATTTGAGCTTAATGAACATGAGCAGAAAATGGAATGGCAAATGTGTGCTTACATATCTGAAAACAATTCCAAACAAGAAACATTGAAAAGGGAGTTAGTATCTTTAAAAAAACAATTGGATCAAACTGTTAAACAAAAACAGGAAATTCAAAAGGGGTTGACTTCAATCAAAATCGAATACAAAGATAAAGAAACTAAACTTCTAAATGATTTCTCAAAACTTAAAATATTGAAAAACAAATTGGAAGATAAGTTGTACATGCAAGGCCAAACCATTCAATCTGATCAAATGATGCAAAACCATAGGAAACTAAGTGATGAATTTAGTGAACAAGATGCCTCTAAGACTAAAGCCAAATTTCTTAGAAATGGTATAGGTGCTCAACCTGCGTTATATGATGCAAACACTATGCTTGACCCTAACCATGCCCCTCCTGATGTGAAATCCTATGACGAGATTGATGAGGCTGAGGATAGAACTAGGGAAAAGCTTGTTGAGCGACTAAAGGATCCCCTGTGCATAGCTAAAAATATTGTGTTTCACCATGATTATACTAATGACAATCATTCAGCCATTTTTGTTCCTCAAAAGAAAATCCTCCCTGACAAAGTGTTTTGGAATATTGACATGGAAAAAATGAAAGCTGAAAGAATTGTAGGTAACACACGTACCATCTTTAGGATTGCTGACCCAACCATCTATCCTCTGAACACAGCCAGACATTTTGTACCATATACTCTTCCCACACAGTGTACTACCCTAATTGGGTTATATGTTCTAGGTCAATTGTTTAAGGACTTTGAAAAAAACGTGTAAAACAAGAATTACACCAACGGGGATTACAGAAGGGGAAAGAGGTTTTGAGCAAACAAAACAGTGTTATCTAACTGAAGTCATGCCATTTTTCGATCTTCTCAAAGAACATTTTGAGGGCCTTAAAAATACCATTAATAATGATGTGACTCAAATGAAAAAGGTCTTTAAAGAGGTGGAAAATGAGGGTAACTAATGCGTGGGAATTGCACCAGGCTTTACCTCTCGAGGGATCTCGAGAAGCTTACAACCCCCACCAGGCAGTGTACCTGATCGTTGTAGTATAGTATAGTGACAAGTACCGGAGGATTGATCGTTCAGCTTAGGAATAGTGTCGCTAGGATTAGAAAGCCTAAATACTAGTTCTAAAGGTGAGGGATGATTATTTTTGTATTTTTATATTTTTTATAAAGCAATTAAAAATCTCGGGTTTGAAGGATTTGGGCGGAATTAGTTGCTAATTAACTAACCCAATACTAAAGATGCAATCAAAATAAAATACTAGAAATGAAAAATAAACTAAATTATACTAAAGTTGTGGGCAATAAGTGGAGAAAATGTGTTTACTTAGATTTCACTACTCCCTAGACATCTTTTACACGTTAATTACTTGTTATAATTGCATGGATGACGGATCGTATTCCTTAATACCATTCATGGGGTGGCACACTTAACTCCCCAATTCTATGATCTCTTATCTCCTCCTACACCATGCCCAGCATAACTATAGGGATTGTAAACAGTGGCTCATGCATTAAATACAACCAATAAAGACCTAGTGCGTGTCGGTTCATGTTTCTTAAGACGTTCAAGCATGTTACCAAGTGGAGATCTGTCAGTTTTCTTAAGCCTAACATATAAATCATTCATCCAAGACAAGTATAAACAAGTAATCAACACATAATTAACATCTAGGTTTCATTAGATCTAAGCAACCACAAGATAGATCTAGCCTAGCATGATGGAATTAAGACAAGAACAAGATATAGACAACCAACACATAGACATATTGATTGAATTAAAAGAACACTTATCTCAATTACAATGAAAGGTATCAAGGGTTTGGAACCCTTGAAAAACCTGTAAAAGTTGCACCAAAATCGTACTTAGGGTTTCTCCAAAACTTCTCCCCTTTTAATGTGAAAATTAGAAAACTATATATAGAAAAATGGGTCTGACGGCGTCAAGACCAACATTGTGACGCCGTCACCTCGCCGCCAAAACTATTCTCGGACTGCCTTGATCTACATTTGACGCCGTCAAGACTTAATCATTTCCAGGCCGTCATGACTTTTACTCTTGACGCCCTACCTTCGTGACGCCGTCAAATCTGTACTGGGTCGTCATGGAATTCTGCTCTTGACGCCGTCAGGGAATTACTCTTGACGCCGTCACCTACTGTTCCCAGCATGGAAAATTAAGACTTTGGTGTTTTCTTCACTTTTATGCTCCGAAAACGTCTGAATTGCTTCCTTTTCTAGATTTCTCTCCCAAAGTACCTAAAATCACAAAAGGAACGATTTAGCGCAATATTTGATCAAATAAATTCAAATACAGGCTTAAATGACCCCCTAAAAACGGATCATTTTTTGCCTCATCAGTAACCAATTAGCTATTGATCTCAAATACAGTGAAATTGACAGGAAAAACATTCTCATCATGAATGAAAACTTGATTGCTAATTGCATTGCACAGGATGTTTTTTACATTGTCACCGGCTCAGCACTATCTGCTCGGCAATTTCATGAAATGTCGATCACTTTAAATGTATTCCAGAATCGTGTGATTGAGCTTGAGGGGGAGAATTACAAACTAAATAACAAAATTCAAAACGACGACCATGATAACATGGCCAGGAATTTCTCAAAACTAGAAGTTGATAATCTTAACTTGCAACTAAAATACCAACATCTAGAAGAAAGCATAAAAATATCAAATGCCAAGACATCTTCGGATGCTCCTGAGTTTGACACATGTTTTGAATTAGCCAAAAAGGATGAAGTAATTCAAGCTCACTCAAACATGATTCGGAAGTTGAGGGCCCAAATTGCACAATTAAAGTCGAACAAAGGCGACGTGACCAATACCAATTACCAGAAGTCGATAGATTCTCAAAACTGTCAGAAACAAGGCATTATCAATGAATTACAACATGAAAATGAGTGGCTTCGTGCTGAAATGTCAAACGCTAAACAACGTTACAAAGAGTTATTTGAGTCTATTAAAATAACACGTGACCAAAACGATGAAAGAGTCACTTCTTTGTTAAACGAAATTGAGAATCTAAAGACTATGGTGAAGGGTAAAATGCCCGTCATTTCATGTGATCATGCAATTTCCAATGTACATGCTTGTAAGAAATATGTGTGCGATGCTGTGAATGTCTCTCTTCCCCTTAGGAACAATAAGTTAGTTCATAGCAACTATCTTAGATATCTTAAGGATTGCCTGGTCATACTTAGAGAAACCATTGAGGATGAGAGGATACCTAAACCACAGGATGATGATATTATTGGTGCATGCTTCCTCACTAATAGAGCCCAGGAATTATTAGAATATGCTATAGGATCATGCCCCAAGAATGATAACAAGCCGGATAGGTCATTTGCCTCGCACTCTAACAGTGGCAACAAACATGTTACATTTGATTATCCCCAAACCATGTCACAATCCACCATCATGATCACCGGTAAACAAGTAGCAACTAATCATACTAATGTTCCCGTCATTGCTTCTACAGGAGTAAAAGGTGTATCTAAAGCTAGCAAGTCACAGCCTAGATGCAATACAAAGAATGATAGGACTTTGCCGGCTAAGAGTACACTTATGAAGGAAGTAGAAGAATCCTCTAGGAACAATAAAGTTATGCTTAATGAAAAGAATCGAGTTGAATCAAACATTTGTGTTAACAATGATGTAATTAATTCGAATTCTGGTGCTATTTATAAGACTTGTAACGAATGTTTATTTTTTGGTAATCATGATGCTTGTGTTGTGTCATTCTTAAAATCCACTATGCAATCTCCTGTCATGAATGTTTCAAGTGCTAAAAGGGTTACGCAAGTCTAGAATAAAACAGGAAAGGTGTTCACTAATGTTGGTTATCAATGGAGACCTACTGGAAGGAAATTCACCTTAGGAGAAAAGTGCCCGTTGACTAGGATCACTAACTCCAAAGTTGTGCCAATTAAGAAATGGAGACCTACTAGTAGAAAGTTCCCAATAGAAGCACTTAGTACCAGTCCTAGATCTAGTGCATCAAAAGGTGTAAATTCCAGTGATATATCCATGACATATGATAATCCAATATTTGTGTGTGCTAACCAAACGGACCCCAACTGTTTGTGGGGCTCCAGCTTTTTCAGTTATTCACCATTGTCTGGTTTCAAATGCAGGTCGTACAAATCATCCTTTGGTATTTGGACTCAGGCTGCTCAAAACATATGACTGGAGATCGCTCGCGGCTCAAGAATTTCGTGGAAAAGTTCATTGGTACGGTCAGATTCGGGAATGACCATTTTGGATCTATAATGGGTTATGGTGATTACGTCTTTAGAGACAGTGTGATATCCAGAGTATACTACGTGGAGGGACTTCGACACAATCTATTCTCTGTTGGTCAATTCTGTGACTCTGATCTTGAAGTTGCCTTCAGAAAGCACACTTGTTTTGTTAGAGAATTAGATGGTGTAGATCTCCTCAAAGGGAGTCGGGGGATTAACCTTTATACCATCTCTATTGAAGACATGTTGCGGTCCTCTCTGATTTGCTTACTCTCAAAAGCCTCTAAGAACAAATCATGGTTGTGGCATCGTCGTTTAAACCACTTGAACTTTGGTACCATCAATGAACTCACTCGTAAGGATCTTGTTCGAGGCTTGCCCAGACTTAAGTATGAAAAAGATCATCTATGTTCCGCATGTCAACTGGGCAAGAGCAAAAAGCACACCCATAAACCCAAAATTGTCAATTCCATCATGGAAGTCCTGCATACTCTTCACATGGATCTCTGTGGACCAATGAGGATTCAAAGTATCAACGGAAAGAAATATGTGCTTGTTATTGTTGATGATCATTCTCGTTTCACGTGGGTAAAGTTTTTACGATCAAAAGATGAAACTCCGGAAATCATCATCAAACTCATTAAGCAATTGCAAGTTCGACTCAACAAAACAGTTCGGTTCATTCGTACTGATAATGGAACGGAGTTCGTGAACAAACAACTTACTCAATTTTATGAAGGTGTCGACATTAGTCATCAAAATAGCATTCCACGTACTCCTCAACAAAATAGAGTTGTTGAAAGACGTAATCGCACCCTGGTCGAAGCTGCAAGGACTATGCTCATCTTCTCCAAAGCTCCTATGTTTCTTTGGGCTGAGGCAATTGCAACAACATGTTACACCCAGAACCGATCCTTGATACATCCTCTCTACTACAAGACTCCATATGAACTGTTTCATGGCAGAAAACCTGATCTTTCGTTTCTTCGAGTATTTGGTGCATTGTGCTATCCAACAAATGACAGTGAAGACCTTGGGAAACTCAAAGCCAAGGCCGACATTGGTTTCTTCGTTGGCTATGCTCCAGAACGAAAGGGGTGCCGAATCTACAACAAACGTACAAGAGACATAATGGAAACTATCCACGTTACATTCGATGAGCTGACTGAGCAATCGGTTCCTGGACGATCAAGTTCTGGACCCGTACCTAACCTTTTGTCTCCTGGACCTATAAGCTCCAGGCTTGTACAGAATCCCACTCCTGCTACTCCTTTTGTACCTCCTACAAGTGAAGATTGGAAGAAGCTGTTTGACCCCATGTTTGATGAATACTTTGAACCTCAAAATGTGGATGCTCCAGAAGCCACAGTCGTTCCACAACCAGCTGGGGTAGCAAATGTCCCAAATGATAATACTGGACCATCCACTTCGTTGTCATGGGATCCTGAAGCCCCCAACATCAGTCGTTCAATTACCACATCTAATGGTCAATCTTCATTTGTACAATGAGTAGCGGCTGTGGATAATTCTTTTGAAGTTAATCCTTTCGCTCCACCTGATAATGAGCCATTTGTTAACATCTTTGCTCTTGAATCATCAAATGATGCAACATCCTCAGACGAATCTAACACGGCTACCTCAGTTCCCTATCCTCAACCTCATGAACACCTTAGGAAATGGACAAATGATCACCCAATTGACAACATTATTGGAAACTCTTCGCGTCCGGTATTAACCCATAAGCAACTTGCAACCGACGCATTGTGGTGCTTCTTCAATTCTGTCCTCTCTAAAGTTGAGCCAAAAGATTTCAAGGATGCAATGTCTAAACACTCATGGTTCACTGCTATGGTGGACGAGATTCATGAGTTTGATCGACTTGATGTGTGGGAATTAGTACCTCCCCCAGAATGTACTATGATCATTGCTCTCAAATGGATATTTAAAGTTAAACTTGATGAGCATGGGGATGTATTGAAAAACAAGGCTAGGCTTGTGGCAAAAGGATATCGTCAAGAAGAAGGTATAGATTTTGAAGAATCCTTCGCACCTGTTGCTAGCATTGAAGCCATAAGAATATTTCTAACAAATGCTGCAAGTCAGAATATGGTGGTTTATCAGATGGATGTTAAGACTGCATTCTTAAATGGCGATCTTAAATAGGTGGTGTATGTAAGCCAACCCGAAGGATTCGTGGATTCAGAACGTCCTAACCATGTGTATCGCTTGAAGAAGGCTCTTTATGGACTTAAGCAAGCTCCTAGGGCGTGGTACGACACCTTGTCAAAATTCCTTCTTGCCAACAAGTTTTCCAAAGGTGCTGTTGACCCTACACTCTTTACCAAAAAAACAGGCAAAACCTTTCTTCATGTACAAATCTACGTAGATGATATCATATTTGCCTCCTCTGATCCCAAAGAGTGTGATCGTTTCTCCCAAGAGATGAGTTCTGAGTTCCAGATGTCCATGATGGGTCAAATGTCCTTCTTTCTAGGCTTGCAAATATCTCAGAATCCCAGTGGCATCTTCATCAATCAATCCAAGTATGCTAATGAAATTTTGAAGAAATTTGGATTCGATTCCTGTGACGCAGTTGATACTCCTATGATTGAAAGATCAAAACTTGATGAAGATGATGTTGGGATCCCGGTTGAACAAACCAAGTATCGAAGCATGATTGGTTCCTTAATGTACCTTACTGCTAGCAGACCGGATCTTCTATTTGCAGTTTGCATGTGTGCTCGGTATCAATCCAAACCTACCAAGAAACACCTTGAAGCTGTCAAGAGAGTCTTTCGGTTTCTTAAAGGAACAATCCACATGGGCCTATGGTACCCCAAGGACACTTCTATGGCGCTCACAGCCTATTCGGATGCTGACCATGCGGGATGTCAAGATACTCGTCGAAGTACATTTGGGGGTGCTCAGTTTTTGGGTAATAAACTAGTTAGTTGGTCTTCAAAGAAACAAATGAGTACATCAATATCCTCCACAGAGGCTGAATACATTGCCATGTCCTCGTGCTGTGCTCAGATCTTATGGATGAGATCTCAACTTTCGGACTATGGCTTCGTATCCAACAAGATTCCCATGTACTATGACAACAAAAGTGCAATTTCACTCTGCTGCAACAATGTCCAGCACTCAAGGACTAAGCACATTGACATTCGACATCACTTCATCAGGGAGCAAGTTGAGAAAGGAATTGTGGAACTTTACTTCATGAGGACTGAGTTCCAGCTAGCTGATATCTTTACCAAAGCACGTTCTAGGGACCGATTTCAATTCATCCTCCCTCGCCTTGGTATGAAGAGTCTCACTCCTGAGGATCTCATAAGTTTTCAGGAAGATCAGGAGGGGTAAAGGGGTTGCTTCACATATCCTTTGTACATAGTATTAAAAACAAAAAGAAAATAGAAAAATATAAAACCTTCAAAAAAAAAAATCAGAAAATCATAAAAACCAAAAATATTCTTCTCACGACATGTCTCTTGTGTAATCAATATTATGTACGCTTCTAGAAATGTCATTCAATAATGACACAGAAACATACATATGCTTGAGCAAGAGTTCTTATTATTAATAATGTCTTCTAAAACATGTCGTCTCTAAAATTATTCTTTCAAAATGGTTTGCTATTACTTCAGATAGCAACCCGGTCCTTATATTGGGGAAAGTTCGTCGCCAAAAAGACGACTGTTCCTATCAAAGGCATGAATTACTTTATATTCGTGCCTTTCCAATCTGATGTATGCTTAAGTGCATCATTTCTGGTAAAAGAAGAGAAGTCTTCTTAGCTTCTCAAATATTTTTCCTTCAATGATTCTTCGGGAAAATATTTGATCCAAACTTGGTGGTACCATGGTTTTTGAAGATCAAACAAACTCGAAATGTGGTTTAAAATTTTCCACTCAATCGATGCTAAAAGAATTAATACTTTATGCAAAATGTTTAATTTTAAAAGTGTCATCGATTGAGGGGGAGAACGATTTCAAAAACTATATATCATCAAAACAAGATCTTTGTGCACAATTACAGTGGTTTAAGTGTAATTGTTATGTGTTAGTATATGAATCTTTCATGAGTTTCTCGCTAAACTCAAAATTATTTATAAACTCATCATCTCTAACACATAACATACTCCCTCAAGGTTTGAGGGGGAGCTAAAATGTCGTCTCAAAATCAGTCATTCTTAAAAATGTCACATCTTTCTCCAAAAAACTTTAAACTCATTTAAATCACTTGGATCACAAATCTCAATTGGTTTGAAATTTTTGATCGGGGGAGAAGGATGTGATTTAAATATTAAAAACTGATTAAAACGTGATGTTTTGAACCCAAAAACAACAATATGCTCTTTCCTATGTGCCAAACTTTTTTGTATATCAATGCACATATTGAGGGGGAGCAAAATGGTTTGTGAAAAAGGATCCTTGCATCTCATATGAGTGCATCTCAGTCTTGACTCATGAATTGACGAAACACAATTGTCCTGAATCGAAAGGACTAGTCCTGGACGGGTAATAACTTCAAGCTGGTTTAACCAGTGATGTAAGCGTGTCTCGAAAAGGAATAGTCTGAGTAGAATGTACCGTTTCGAGAAACCTTGGGTGAATCTGATCGGGCCGAGTAATAACTTCAAGCTAGTTTAACTAGTGATGTAAGCGTGTCTCGAATGCCCGGTCATGTTCACTCAAGGTAGATCAATTCAAAAGTGCAACTCTTCCCGACATGTGCAAATTTTCAAATCAATACTTATGAGCACATGTTAAGGAGGAGCATTTGAAAATGACAAAACTCTCAATGTGTTAACAAAATGTGTTTCTTAATCATAAACACATTGAGAGAATTTTCAATGATTTGGTGTATGGCAACATAGGATAGTCATGAAGTTATAAGGTGGCTAAGGTTAGGAAAACCGTCCTATAATCCGCTAGAGCCGGAGGGATCTACCCATGGACAATACCAAATAGATAGTATTAGAAAGTCCATAGGTATGATTATGAAAAAAGGAGAAATGTGAGAATGGAGAAAGAAGGGGTTGAAGAATTAAAAAGAAACAAAATGTGAAAGGGTGAAAAGAAATAGCCCTCCAATTATTCAACCTTAGGGCAGAAACCGGGTTCAATTCATAATCTAATGATGGTTGCTAAGGCAACATTGGTATTGAAGACAAGACGTCATGGACCCAGTGACGCAATGCACTAAACCTTCTAGCCACTCAAGTTCTCTTAAAAGAATTTGTTTCATTCTCACGGGGAACCGGTTTAATCTATCGACTTATCTCTTAGAAATAGTTGATATTGAAGCAAGAGACCTCTCCCTAATCTCCGCATAGGAAAACAAAATGCACTTATTGAGTCTAGAGCCTCGAGATGCATAAAAAGATCTCATAGGAACACGTGCTACCTCTACCCTGGTTGTTCAACATTAAGGACACCAGTGGTAAAACTATGAGTCCTACGCAGATCTTAGCAATCTGCCAGAACATTTATGAGGGATGTTGCTTTAGTAACTCCCAGTGATTGAATGGAAATTCCTGCCAGGGTCAACATCAAGCAGCCCTGAAAGCAGGTCACTTAGGTAATTCCTTGTGAATTACGCTTAGTGGTCGCGATGGTTAATAACGGTCAACAGTCGTGGAGTGATCTCCAACGACTCACCCAATCGTTGATCTACTTAGGTAGGTCATGCAAATCCTTTCAGGGTTTGCCGATTGGGAACGGTCATGGTAAGGGTTAGAAGGAGTCTCCACACTATGCTGTTGACGATCTTTAATTCCCAACCTATAAGTACCGGATGATTTGTTGCTAACTGTCTACTTGCAGGAATTTCTGACGGTTGCAGTCGATTGCCGAAAAGATGCTGATCCATCAACACATGCTCACACTTCAACATCACAATCTAAGTAATCATGATCATTGATTGGGCCACACATATGCTTCCACAATTCTGATGCAAAAGATCATTGTGACATTTCAAAAATTTCATGTCATTAATTTTAATATTTTATTATTTAACTATTCTATTTTTTAATAATTAACTTCGTCAGAAGTTATCCGCGTTTCATCATAACACGTTCAATTAATTCAACCGACACAATACTATGCCCACTCTACACTTTTTATACATTTTTGGTTCCTTACAATCCTATTTTAAAAGTCACTTTTTCAATTTTTCCATTTTTACGTAAACCTTGCACCGTTACATTTTACCCAATTTAAATTTACATATTAAATTTTCAACAACGTGAACCAACCCCATATTCTCTTACTAATTTTTATGGAATTCATTATTTTTGTTTCTAGTCGTTTTATCAAAAATTTTCATCTTTTAACTAATTCCGCGTCGTGCCTTTGATATTTATGTGTTAAGTCATTTATGAAATCAGCAATTTCATATTTTAGCTTCGAGAGCTTAATTATTTCTATTTTAGTGGTTCCCGAATTTTCTAGCGTTTTAGCCGAAATCTGTGTCAAAATTGTATTTTCAAACTTTGTAAAATTTTATTTAAGTGTTTTAACACAAACTAATGTAATGTAAATTTCTAGAAAAATAAATACATATAGTTAGCCAAACACCCCTTTTATAATTTTTACTTCCCCATCAAAACTAAAAACCAAACACTCCCCCCTTAAATATTATTATTTTTTTTAATTTTTTTTCTTACATTATATCAATATATACCCAATATACCTTTTATAAATAAATACACATACACCATCACAGATATAAAAGAAAAACGTGTCCTGCTCCTCTCCTTCTCCCTACCGTTCGACAATTCAACCACCAAAACCACCAAAAATCTTCATCTTGATTCCTAAAATCACTTCCAATCACTCTAAAATTAATCATAAACAAACCCTAATCAATCCCACACAAAGATAATCCATCATGCATGATTCCTTATAAGTTCTTAATCTTTTCAAGATTTTGATTTTCAAGATTTTATTATTTTTGGGTAATTAAGAGTGTCAAGATCAACAAGGGTTTGATTATGAAGGTATTTAACAAGTTAGGGTGGAAGAAAATTTGGTTCGGTCTTGTTTTTGTTCCTCCTTGTCCACGGCAGCAAAACACAACCCACATAGGGTTTGTGTTTGATCTTTTCCTTCCTTCTTATGTCATTGTAAGCCCTTTTGTTTCCTTTTTGATTGATTGTATATATATATATATATATATATATATATATATATATATATATATATATATTGCATGCATGTTTATAATCTAGTACTTAGAATCCATGTGGTGATGTGTGAAATATTATTATTAAGGTTGGATTAATAGTTGGGATGATTAGTGAATGGGATTAGGCTACTTAGAGGTTATGGTGATGTTGTATATTGCGAAAATTGAAGTTTGAAGGGGTTTAAAGCTACCCATTTTAGACCAGAAAGTTGAGGCTTGTTTTGCCTAGGTTGAAATTTTTGAAACTAATTTTTGTCTTTTGAATATGATAGAGGATGTTAATATGAACGTTTTGATATAAAATTTGGCTTTTAACTCTTAATAACGAACATTTGGCGGTCATTTGAAATTTAGAAAAATTATAAATTTCCAAACAGCACTTGTATAAAATTTAGTTGTTGTCAGATCTGAATAAGGGCATTTTCGTCATTTTCTGGCCCGTTTCGGCCTTCGGCCAAAACACGAAAGTTGTCCAAAACAATGTTTTTAGTCTGCCGCGAGGAATTGGGGTGTGAAAGTGCGAAAATGATGGTGATTTTGATTAAAAACCAGTTCTACATTTTTCTTTTAAAATGACAGCACTTGTTTTATAAAAAGTGAGCTGATGCAGTTTTTAAACGGGGTTTTGAGCCTCTTTTGGTCCGAATCGGCCTTCTGTTAAAACACGAAAGTTGTTCGGAATGTCATTTTGCATATATTACAAATGTCATCTAGCGGGTCGTTTCGGACGGGTCAGATTTGGAGAATATATTACAAAAGTCAATCTTGACAAAACTCTTCTAATAGTCTAGTAGCATTATGAAATTGTTTTAGCGTGAAACTTAAGTAAAACTAAATATTTTGCGACTAATAAATTAGTCGTTGGCTTTGTTTATGTCCAATAGTCTTAATCGTGGTAATGGGTCAAAATGGGAATTTTTACTAAAAGTTACATATTAGGCGGAATGAATTAAAACGAAGTATAGTTGTTATGCGAAACACTTAATGAGTCTAATTAAAAGAGTTTAGATGTGTACATGGATTCTAAGGAATATGATTATACATGTCGACTAATTGTATACATTTTATATGTGTATGCAATTTATGCATTTTCTTTATCGCTTCTATTTCCTTAATCGCAAGCCACCTTTGTCACACAAACCATTTTATCATTCGATATTGTTTCAAATCATTATTCACGATAATTCAAGCTTAAATTATCAACATCTCAGACTTCCATATTATTTAGGTTGCCTTTTGGAGCCATTCCTACTATAACTATTGACATTACTTTATCCTGTCTACCGTATCATCAAGGTGAGTTCATAGCCTCGCCTTTACTAATTTAAATGTTTTATAAACCTCGTGAGGGGGATACATGCTAGTTTTTACAAACTGAATACAAGTAGTTTTTGGTATGCTGGACCCGATTACATGATTATAGTGATTGAATGCTTCTTGCCAATTAAGTCCCCACCATGAAACCGTTAATTCCATAAGGAAACGCTATTATTATGGATATGCATATTAGGCTTGGCCGGCTTGGACTGGGTACGGTCACATAATCTTGAGAGTTTGGGGTAAACTGGCAATTTTTACCTCGGAGCACAAAATCATGGTTAAGGTTTCGGTTTCATAATTCTCAATACTATAATCTGATTACCCGACATGTATTTGTTATATGTCTATTGATAAATAATGCTTGTATTCAACTTATTACTTATTAAACTCTATGAATTCACTCAACTTTATGTTGACTTTTTAGGATGTATTTTCTCAGGTATTATTTGCTAGCTGGGCATTGGGAGCAATCGGAGTCGCGTGGATATCAAACATTGAAGGACTTGTTTTCTTCACATTCGATAATTATTTTCTTTAAATATGCAAATGAGTCATTTTTGAACTCTTGTAACTTAAGTTTTAAATCTAAATTGTTGGGACCTTTGTACTCTGATTTATCAAATCGAATGTGACATTTTATTAAACGTCTCTTTTGAGGTCGTTTTATGTAACTTGTTTTTATGAACTATGAAGTGACACCCAAATTGGTATTCCGCTGCGCTGTAATTTAGGGGGTGTCACAATCATGATCCTGAAAAAGTGTGAGCATGCCAACACAAAGATGTTCATATCACATGGAGATGTTACTGCTCGTAGATGACCCTCTGACATTCATTTGGATGATGAAGCTGTAACAATTTCCAAAGATCATCCATCATATTGAAGGTGTCATCTAGAGTCAACCACTTAAAGCACAAAGATCTCAACAATGAAGAATTAAAAGGCTACGAGCTACAAAGATGTCGTCAAAGACCTGAATGCTATGATTCAACATTTATTTTTCGGGGTGACCTCCCTTAGGGGGAGATTGTTAGGAATACGATTATTCATATGAAGACTCGGTCACCCCGAGTGTAGTTTAGCATAATGTAGCTCGTAGTAGTTATCATATTAGTTAGTACGTAGTGTAGTATTAGTTAGTATTTGTGGAGTCGGGTCGGGTCTTTACCCACTGTCAGCCTGCTCTACAGCCCGTTTCAAGGGGCGTTTCTATTGTAACTATATATACCCTTTCCCACCTATGGGAAAGGGTTGGACCTTCATTTGCATTCTAACATTTTACTATTTTCTCTCAAGGCTCCCAACCTCATTACTTTCTCTCTCTAACTTCTCACTAGAAATCTATACTTAAATCAACCTAAACACTAAACCATCCATGTTCTTTATATTAGAGTATGCTACATGTGTATAGTTTGTAGTTATGGTTAAGAATAAACATGATTGCAAAAAGAAAGACTATAAGTGGTGCATGGGGAGGATAAAAGGGGCAGCCAACATGGGGAGAACAAGTAAAATGATGGATTTTGAAAGTATTAATTAAAGTGTGTGTGTGTGTATAATTTGGGTATTTAAATTAAAACATAGAGCCTTAAAAATGCGAAAATAGCAATACCGGGTAATTGAAAAACATAAAACTTATAAAAATGTTATAAGTTGTAAAAATAACCAATTTTAGTATTTTAGTTGAGACACGATCTTGTTGGAGTGTTTAAACGTCATTAAAAATTAATAACGTATGTTGAAAACGCGTTAAACGTAAAATATGTAAAGTTTATGTAAAAATGGAAAAATAAAAATGTGACATATAAAGTATGCATGGAAGGAAATCAAAATGCCTAAAACATGTAGACTGAACAAAGTCTTGGGTCGGTTCATGTTAAATGTACGTTTAACGACATACGTGGGTTAACCTATCCATTTACCCGTAAATGCTAAAAACGTCAAAAAAATTGTTGAGTGAAATTCATAGGTTTATCTCGGGTCCGTAAGTCGATAGCTTGGTTGGAGCATTAGAGCCTTTTGGTATATTTTGAAGACTTTTATACACTTATGTTTACCATTCGATAACACTTTGAAATCAATTATGTAACATTGTACTTTGGGACCTCTTTTGTTGTAATTCTGATTATTTATCGAATGGAATATCTTTAAAATGTCTTATTTGGATGTCGTTTTCTATTATTGTCTCTTCATATTATGAAGTAACACCCTCGGTTGCCTTCCATTGCCACACTGAATTTGGGGGTCATTTTACTAGTAACTTTAGAATTCTCGAAACCTAAATCCTGTTTAGCCGTCAAAACGCATTGAGTGGCTCATGGCCAGCCAAAATGCAACTATAAAAATAGAAGGAAAAAATGTGTATAATATCAATATTCAATATGGGAACAAAAAATAATGAAATATCATCCAACCTTTTTGTAACGGAAAGGAAACTTTATCTTTGCTGAACAACCTCAAATCTTAGAGTAACTAGAACAAAAACAAAAATCTATTTACCGGTCTATTGCAATCAACTATTTATGACCAAAAGCAAAGGGCTAGTTTTTACACCCAAAAACGAGTTTTAAGTATTTAATAACGAAAATACCATTGGAATAGTTTGACTAAGACTTTTATGAGTCGAAAGACTCGATATGATTGGTTAGTCAACGGATGTTAAGTTGAAGTCAACCCAATAGTCAAACTAATAGTCCATTTAGTGTAATAAAAAGATTATGTGTCAAAACTATAAGAAAAGAAAATACAAGGGACTAAGGTTATCAAGTGTTAAATGTTATAGAAAGTCTAATGTGGCCAAAATAGAAGCAAAGGGACTTGAGGGACCAAAAGTGTCAAGTGGTGACATAACTTTGTTATGAATAAAGTCATAACTAGATATTTCCAGGTTTATACACATTCATAATTATCAAGAAATATGTGTCTAGTGTATGTGTCGAACCAAAAAGGGAGGGAAAAAGGCAAATGGTCTTGGTGATCAATTGATGAAGGATTGAAGCTCTAATTCAAGAAATATGTACTTAGCAATCATCCCTATAAGTAAGTGAATCCTAATTAGTGTTTAATTGGTAAATTGATTAGGCTTCATGTATTAAATTTGGGGTTAAGGGTAATTATGATTCTAAACTAATAATTAAGGTGTTTATATTAATAGGTTAATTGTTGAATTAAATGAAATTGGAGGTTTTATCATATGATCAAAGTATGATCATATGATGTTAGATAATTGTTAAAATGATGTTTTAAGTTAATTAAAAGACTAGAATAATTATGGGTTAAGTTATAATAATGGAAGTTAGTAAATTTATGGGTTAATTGTCATATGATCATTATACGATTATATGATAATCAGATGTGTTATAATTAATTATTTGATTATGAAAGTAAGTATTTATGTTTATGATAATGGTTAGGAAGTAAGGAAGGTTGATATTATGGAATTGATGATGGTGGAATGTTGTGTTGCTTAGCTTTGAAAGCTAAGGCAAGTAAATGATACTTACATGAAGTTAGTGGATTCTAACTTGTAAATTTTATGTGCATATTATGTGTTTATGTAGAAAGGTGTAAGATAGGATCGACCTAGTCTTGCCTTAGGTTGATCATACTTTTAAATGAAGAATCTGGTTAAGGCGACGTTTAATACTTAATGTTGTTAAGGTTATGTGAATTAAAGTAAAGCAATGGTTAAACGTGTTTAATGCTTACATGTTATTTGATACATAATGGAATGTAATATCTTTTACTTACTAAGCGTTTATTGCTTACTGGTAAGATGTTAATATTTTGTAGGTGCTTTTGTAAGGAAGGTTAAGCGATTGGATTATGGCTTAAGAAATGGAAGTAAGAACTTGAAGGTAGTAATGCATTTAGGAGCTTAGTAGTAGTATGCCAAGCTCAATGTCAAAGTTGTACCCCAAAAGTCGTAAAATGGTGTCACACCCCCAATTTACCTGACTTGCAGCGGAATGGAATGCCTGAGGGTGTAACTGTCATAGCACCATAACAAGGAAATATTGAACGACCTAAAGTGTCGTTTGGAAAATACATATCGTTTGATTTATTGAAAAGCATCCAGTGCTACAAAACATAGGTCCCCAAAGTGTTGAAACGTTTACAGAAAACAAGTTCTGAAAATGTCAAACGATAATTTACACAAGTGCATGAAAATCCCAAAATGTAGTGCGTCATCCCTGGCACACCCTAATGTGACTCCATGCATGTAATATGATGATACCTTAGTTACCTGAAAATACATTGCGAAAACGGTCAACACGAATGTTGGTGAATAATCATAGGTTTATGAAATATAATGTTTGTACGGCCACCACAAGTATAAATGCATGACAAAAGTCACGTAAAAATAGTACAATAGCCTTAAGCTCATGACACCGAAGCTATGACTGATGAAATTCTATGCCCCTCCCGAATGTTCTGCCAAACACTCAAATGTAAAAGACATGACATGCATCCGCTTACTGTTGGTACTTACTACCACGGATGGAGGCGTCACCCTCGATAGATCTATCCACTCACTCTCGCTTAGCGGTAAATTAACGGTTCATGATGTTACAGGGGACTTATCACATGGCAGAGAAGCTACTTAAGCTATGTACATAGGTTTTGATACTTGGGCTCGTACTAAAATGGTGCAATGTATTCTCCCCCGTGGGATTTGAAAACAATAAAAATGTATACGGGGCTATGAATACTCACCTCAACTGATGATACTGCGATGATATGTAATGAACAACAATGATCGGTTAACTGCCGCAACCTATAATGAATGATGCATGATCTCGTTAAGATCACCAAATGATGTTTATGAATGTCCATGCTCATGTTTCTATACCACTCTACTCTTTGGAAAAACACTTGTGTTATCAAAATATATAATCCAAGACTTTGGAAAATATTGCTATTAGAAAATATAAATGGCTAGTTATAATATATATACTTATATATATATAACGTAAGTTTCCATGTTAGTGTTGAAAAACTCGGGTTGTAATCCTTGAATTGATGAAAACATACTCATAATAACTAATACTACGTTAGTTATAAAGCTCGGTACTTGATATTATGTTTAGCTTAAAAATACACTTCGTAGTTTTTGCGCCAAATTATATTAAAAGCTGTCAATTATAAAAGGGTTTTAGCCGATATTCAAACGAGTATATCTTTGTCGTTACTTGTCCGTTTTACTTGTTCTTTATATCCACGGTTTCGTCTTAGTATGTAGTAATATATTTTGGAAAGCTCGGCTCCTCCGGGTTACGTTTAAAGCCTCTTTTTGACCGACGAAAAATGTCCAACAGCAACTATTTTTCCAGAAAATACTTTTCGTCTATAATCTTGCAAAAATCATAACTTCTTCGTTATAAGCTCTTTTTAATCCGTTCTTTCGCCTACGGATTCGTTTTTGAAAGTATTTTCTAAAAATTTTGCCAAAGTTTCCTTGGTGTTTACTGATTTTCCAGATTTTTACAAAACGGGACAGCATGTCTAAAATAGGTTCCAAATCAAGTTTCCAAGGTTAAAAACTAATTTCTACCATCACCAATCCTCTTGTAATCACCACATGACTAATCTAATCTTACCATACACCTTCTTAGGGTGCCATGGACTCCTAACCAAGTTATTAGAGCAAGGGGATTCATAACTAAAAAGTTAGGGTTTGTATGTTTCTTTTTAGCCAAAATAAAGTGTGGTATAGCTACTTGTACATGGTTTTTAGCATGATACTTATGTAATACATGTAAAAATAGGATGATCCATGAAAAAATAAAGATGAAAACTTACTTGACAAAATGAGATGATTATAGGATGATTATGCTTGATGTTCTTGTGTTTTTGTTGCTTGATTCTTGATTAGGCTTGTAAAATGAACAAGTTTTGTGTTTTACTTTATGGAAAATGATCACTTGATCATGGTGATGATTATGGGTCGTGGGTTTGGAGATGGAAATGGGGAAGATGAGATGAAAATGGTGCTTAGCTAAAAAGATGAATTATGATTTTGGAAAATTAGTAAAGTTAGGTTATTATGTGTTTATTAGTAAAATACTTAGGAAGTTAATGCAATAGGTTAAAGGGTGTGTCTTGGGGCCGGTTTTCAAAGGGTAGGAGGGGGGGGGTTAGGGTACTTGGGATTTATTAGAAATAAATGTTCACGAAGTTTACCGGGATGAAATAAAGTTAAAATAATGTTAAAAACATATTAAAAATATGTTGGGTACATTTACTGAGTGATCGGGTGATTATTGTTTAGTTTTAACGAAAACCGTCGTTATATTCATACGCGTACGTTATAAATAAAATAAATTTCCAAAATACTGGGTAACTGAATGTTATAACTTTTATGATGTTAAAATGGATATAAAAATATGTCGGGACCATTGTGGGAATATTTAGATATATTCGTCGTGTGTAAACCGGGTGTTAACGTTTACTATAAACACTTATACGTAAAAACGTTAAATGTACTGAATATAGAAATTTGAAAATCCTAAGAGTGGTATAACATGAAAATGCTGTTATGATGATATGCAGACTATCTCCAGTCCGTATGCAGTGTACTTAACACTAATGAAATGAATTCGCACCTAAACCAATCCGGTTACGCGAATTTGAATATCCGTAAACTAAATTTACGATGAAATGAGTAATGCAAGTGAATGATGAAATATTTTCCGGAAATGAATAGTGTTCGGTGAATAGTAAATTTCCAAAAAGTTTCTCAGAATATCAAACTGACCTCGAAAACGATGAATAGTAAATCGATGAATAGTGTTTTGATGAATAGTGATTTATGAATAGTAAAAGTCGAAGTTTGGGAAAATGACCTGAAATGGTAAATGACGTGAAATGGTGAGTTGTGACATCCGCCCACCCAAATAGGAAATCAGTCCCTGAATTCAGCTAGTGTTGGTCTCGGTAATAGGTTTGGTGAAAAGGTGTGGATACTTGCGTTGCATTTGGTCCTCTCGTTCCCATGTAAACTCAGGACCTCTTCGAGAATTCCAGCGAACCTTAACGATCGGAATTCTACTCTGCTTTAACTGCTTGACCTCTCGGTCCATGATTTCAACTGGTTCCTCCACAAAGTTAAGCTTGTCATCTAGCTGAATCTCTTCTAATGGTATAACTGAAGACTCATTTGAAAGGCATTTCTTGAGGTTTGAGACATGAAATGTATTGTGTACGTTGCTAAGTTCTGCTGGTAGTTCAAGCTTGTAAGCTACTGGACCAATCCTTTCCAGTATCTTAAATGGACCAATGTATCTCGGGTTCAACTTCCCACGCTTTCCAAATCGTATCACGCCCTTCCAAGGCGAGACCTTTAACATGACCTTGTCTCCAACCTGGAATTCCAATGGTTTGCGTCTAACATCTGCGTAACTCTTCTGTCGACTTCTAGCTGTTTCAAGCCTATCTCGAATCTGTATTATCTTTTCTGTTGTTTCCCTAACCATTTCTGGACCTGTGCATTGTACCTCTCCAACTTCTGCCCAACAAACTGGTGAACGACACTTACGACCATACAATGCCTCAAATGGTGCTGCTTTAATACTCGAATGATAACTGTTGTTATAAGAGAACTCGATTAATGGCAAATGGTTAGCCCAACCATTCCCAAAGTCAATCACACACGCTCGCAGCATGTCCTCCAGTGTCTGAATAGTTCTCTCACTCTGACCATCAGTCTGTGGATGGTAAGCAGTGCTCATGTCTAACTTGGATCCAAAGGAATCTTGCAATGACTTCCAAAAGTTTGAAGTAAAACGACTATCCCTGTCTGAAATGATAGAAACTGGTGCTCCATGCCTCGAGACTATTTCCTTGACATAAAGTCTGGCAAGCTGTTCCATGGAATAAATCTCTCTAATAGGGATAAAATGTGCTGATTTAGTAAGACGATCAACAATTACCCATATAGCATCGAAACCTCCTGACGTCTTGGGTAGTTTAGTAACAAAGTCCATTGTAATACGTTCCCACTTCCATTGTGGAATTTCTGGTTGTTGAAGTAGTCCTGACGGTTTCTGGTACTCGGCTTTCACTTTAGCACAAGTAAGGCATTTGCTGACGTACGTAGCTATTTCTGCTTTCATGTTCGGCCACCAATACAGCTTTTTGAGATCCTGATACATCTTGTCAGAACCTGGGTGAATAGAGTACTTTGACTTATGTGATTCATGCATAATCAAATCTCGTACTCCACCATAGAGTGGTATCCAACTTCGCTCCTTGAAGCATAACACTCCATCTGCTCTCTTAACAAAGCCATTCTTGCTTTCTGGCATACCAAAAAGTTTCTCCTGTGGCCGATTTTCCTCCTTGAGAGCCTCAATCTGAGCTTCTAAGATTTTTGATGGTAATGGTGAAATAATAGTCATTCCTAATGACCTGACCCTCAAAGGTTTGAGTCGTTCCTTTCTGCTAAGTGCATCTGCTACGACATTTGCTTTTCCTGGGTGATATCGGATTTCACAATCGTAATCACTCAACAATTCTAGCCAACGACGTTGTCTCATGTTAAGTTCCTTCTGATCAAGTATATGCTGTAAGCTCTTGTGGTCGGTAAAAATTACACATTTAGTACCATAAAGGTAGTGTCTCCAAATCTTGAGTGCAAAAACAACAGCACCCAACTCCAAGTCATGTGTAGTGTAATTCTTCTCGTGTGTCTTAAGCTGTCTAGATGCATAAGCTATCACCTTCTCATTTTGCATTAGCACAGCTCCAAGTCCTTTATGCGAAGCATCGCAATATACCACAAAGTTCTCAATACCTTCTGGTAGTGACAAAATCGGTGCACTACAAAGCTTCTGCTTCAATAACTGAAATGCAGATTCTTGTTTCTCTCCCCACTCGTACTTCTAATTCTTTTGTGTCAGCTTAGTCAACGACTTCGCTATCTTAGAAAACCCTTCGATGAACCTTCTGTAATATCCTGCAAGTCCTAAGAATTGACGAATTTCTGTAGGAGACTTGGGCGTAGCCCAATCCTTTACTGCTTCAATCTTTGTTGGGTCGACTTGTAATCCTTGGCTATCAATGACATGGCCAAGAAATTGAACTCTTTGTATCCAAAAGTCACACTTTGAAAATTTGGCATACAATTGCTCCTTCTTGAGTAGTTCTAATATTGTTCTGAGGTGTGCTTCATGCTCTTCCTTACTCTTGGAATAAATCAGGATATCGTCAATGAACACAATCACATACTTATCAAGATATGGTTTGCATACTCTGTTCATGAGATCCATGAATACCGCAGGTGCATTCGTTAATCCAAAAGGCATCACTTGAAACTCATAATGACCATAACGTGTTCTGAATGTTGTCTTCGGGATATCTTCTTCCCGAACTCTGAGTTGATGGTAACCTGATCTTAAATCAATCTTGGAATAAAAACAGGAACCTTGTAGCTGATCAAACAAGTCATCAATCCTAGGTAGTGGATAACGATTCTTCACCGTTAACTTGTTCAGCTCACGATAGTCTATGCACATTCTGAAAGATCCATCCTTCTTCTTCACAAACAAAACCGGTGCTCCCCAAGGCGAAGAACTCGGTCTAATGAATCCTTTGTCTAAAAGCTCTTGCAACTGGTTAGACAATTCTTGCATTTCAGAAGGTGCAAGTCTATATGGTGCTCGTGCAATTAGTGCAGCTCCTGGCACCAACTCAATCTGAAACTCAACCTGACGTGTAGGTGGCAGTCCTGGTAATTCTTCCGGAAAAACTTCTGGAAATTCCTTAACAATTGGCACATCTTCAAGTCGTTTCTCATCCGACTTCTTTTCCGTTATGTGTGCCAAGAATGCATAACAACCCTTCTTTATGTACTTCTCGGTTTTAATGCATGATATGATACTGAGTCTAGTTCCACTTCGCTCCCCGCGAACAACCAAAGTTTCACCTCCATACGAAAGATGAACAACTTTCTCATCACAAATGATCCTTGCACGATGTCGAGACAACCAATCCATTCCGATAACGATGTCAAAACTTCCAAGTTCTACGGGCATAAGATCTATATTGAATGGGTGATTTAGGAAATTGATGGTGCAACCACGGATAACGGTGTTTGTGTTAACTAAAGACCCATCGGCTAATTCAACAATGTAGGGAATGTCTAAGGTAGTTGGTTCTATGTTAAGTAAAGGTGCAAATGTAGTAGAAACAAAACTTCTATCCGCTCCTGAATCAAATAAAATGGATGCATAACGATTATTAACGAGGAACGTACCCGTAACAACATTCGGGTCCTCACGGGCATCTTCTCCTCCCATGACATAAGCCCTTCCTCGAGCTACTCCACCCTGATTCCCAGCTCTTTGATCATTCCTCTTTGGGCAATTGTACTGGAAATGACCCAACTCTCCACAACCATAACATGCTCCTGGTTGGTTCTGATTAATTGTTCCTCGTGGTGCTTTGCAGTCCTTAGTCCAATGACCGACCTTTCCACAGTTCTGACAAGCTCTTGGACAATTCCCAGGGTTATGATGAGTTCGACATTTGTTACACTTGGGTAGTTTTCCAATGTATCCTTTTCCTTCTGTTGGTCCTGCAGCATAAACCTTTGCCGCATCCTGCCTCTTTGGTGCTGGTTGGTTAGCATTCCCACCTTGGTTATTATCAACCTTCCTCTTGTTGTTATTGTTGTTTTGGTTATTGGGGTAGTTGCGGTTTCGGTTATTGTTATAGTTGTTGTTGTTGTTTCGATTGTTGTTGTAGTTGGTGTTGTTGGAACGGTTATTGTTATTACTTGCAGCAGACTTTCCTTTCAACACTTGGACCATAAGTTTCTGAGTTATGCGAATGGCCTCCTCCATTGTTTGTGGGTCGAAAGACATCACATCCCCTCGGATGCTTTCGGGTAATCCCCCAGTAAAGTTCTCCATCTTTTTCTCAGCGTCCGGAACCATAGTTGGACACAGTGTAGCCAACTCCTGAAACTTCCTGATATAAGTTTCAATGTCATCTCCTTTAGTCACTAGCTGATAGAACTCTGTTTCTAGCTTTTGCACCTCAGTACGAGGGCAAAACTTCTTTGTCATCAGCTTTTTGAATTCAGCCCAAGTAAGTTTGTAAGCATTCTCCATGCCAATGGGCTGAGCATACGAATTCCACCAAGACATGGCTTCATCCAGCAGCATACCTGTAGCAAACTTTACCTTGTTAATCTCCTGACAACCACACATGAGAAAGACGTTCTCAGTCTTCTCAAACCAGCGGATTAAAGCAACCGCTCCCTCTGTGCCCTTATACTTGATAGGATCACTAGTCTTGAAATCCTTCCAAGTACATTCACGCCTAGCAGTGGGTTGAACCACTTCAGCAGTAGGTGGAACCTCAGCATTCCTAGCAGCAACTTCAGCTCTCTCAGTCTCTAGAGCTTCTGCTATACTATCCCTGACCAACTTGCGGATAGCTGCTTGTGTCATAGCAGGTTTTGGCGCCATATTTCTGATAAATAATACTCGGCAACAACCATGAGAAAACTATAATAGAAATAGTCATCGTACAAAAATATACGCCCACAACATGTATATATACAACCACAACAAGTATAAATACAACCACGACATGTATAGATACAACCACAACAAGTATAAATACGTTAACCATAAAGAGCAACCATGAAACATCATAAATATAATCACAACACATGAATATAATACATGAAAATTTTGGCCTACATGGACCGATATATATATATAGCACAACATTTCCAACATAGTAGAGTCGCACTTGATATATTTGTTTGTACAACAACAAAAGACTACAAGTTCTTGAACTACGTCCCACACCTCGGGACTAGGAAATAGTAAAAGCTAATATAATACTAGTCTATGTCTATGCTCCTCCTGGTGCTCTAGATGGTCCAGGAGCTCCAGATGCTCCAGGCTCTCCCCTCAAGCGGCGAATCTCATGATCCATCGCAACCACGATCTCCTCCAGATGCTGGACTCGTAACTGAGAAGAAACATCCCTGCTCTCCATCACTGTCAACCTCTCACGAAGCAATGCCAACTCCTCAACCTGCTCCTCGACAGCCTCAAGTCGAGTAGTAATGATCTCATCAACTCTATACCCCAACCTATCTACTTGCTCCTGCTGAGCACCCAACTGATCCTCTAATGTGACAGCTGTAGGGCTACTAGCCGCAGCCGCTCTAGAACTCTCACCTAACAGTAAACCCTCGATCTGCTTCTCAGCCGCCTCTAGTCGAGGAGTGATATCCTCATCAACCCTGTAGTCTAAACTATCAATCTGATCCTGATGAGCCCCTAGCTGGCCCTCCAATGTAACATCTGCAGGCTCCCTAACAACAGTAGGCTCACTAGCCACAGTAGGCTCACTAGCAACAGTAGGCTCCCTAGCTGCTGCTGCTCTCGAACACTCCCCTACATGGTACACTGGTGGTGGTTCTGCTGATTCTGACTCTGTAGTGGTAGGTGAATCTGGAGTGGTAAACCTTGCGCGCTTCCTGAGCGGCAAGAGTGAGGTGGATATAAGGGTAGCAGTAGGTATGGCTGGTGGTGGTGTAGGCACAGTAGGACTAGGTAGGTTCCTATAAGTAGATGTAGGATAACGAACTCTCTTACTAGCAACCTGGATAGTTTTCTCCCTACGAAACATAAGTCTAGGTTCTGGTGGACTAGTGGTAGCAGGGGATGATGTATCAGTGGGTGTACAGGTAATCTCGGGTGGTGCAATAGGGGCAACATAAGGAGTAGGAGCCGTCTCCTCATCCTCAAAAGGCTCTGTGTCATCATCTGATGCCAAACGTGGCAACTCAGGTACAATAGGGCTAGGTGGTGGTGAACGGACAGTAGAAGACATATAGTCTTCAATAGGTGGTGGTGAACGGGCAGTAGAAGACATAGAGTCTTCACTATCGGAATCTGTGATGGTGTACAGTACAACAACATTTGGGTTTGCAGACATGGTTCTGTGATAATCAAGGTGAAATAAAATAATTAACTCGTAATGAAATCACTATAAACAATGAACATGCACTTATGATGAAATGATGAGATGCTATGATAATGTGGTTATAGTCTAGGGTCAATGATACATCCTAGTTCTCTATAACCTTAGCTCTGGTACCAATCTGTCACACCCCCAATTTACCTGACTTGCAGCGGAATGGAATGCCTGAGGGTGTAACTGTCATAGCACCATAACAAGGAAATATTGAACGACCTAAAGTGTCGTTTGGAAAATACATATCGTTTGATTTATTGAAAAGCATCCAGTGCTACAAAACATAGGTCCCCAAAGTGTTGAAACGTTTACAGAAAACAAGTTCTGAAAATGTCAAACGATAATTTACACAAGTGCATGAAAATCCCAAAATGTAGTGCGTCATCCCTGGCACACCCTAATGTGACTCCATGCATGTAATATGATGATACCTTAGTTACCTGAAAATACATTGCGAAAACGGTCAACACGAATGTTGGTGAATAATCATAGGTTTATGAAATATAATGTTTGTACGGCCACCACAAGTATAAATGCATGACAAAAGTCACGTAAAAATAGTACAATAGCCTTAAGCTCATGACACCGAAGCTATGACTGATGAAATTCTATGCCCCTCCCGAATGTTCTGCCAAACACTCAAATGTAAAAGACATGACATGCATCCGCTTACTGTTGGTACTTACTACCACGGATGGAGGCGTCACCCTCGATAGATCTATCCACTCACTCTCGCTTAGCGGTAAATTAACGGTTCATGATGTTACAGGGGACTTATCACATGGCAGAGAAGCTACTTAAGCTATGTACATAGGTTTTGATACTTGGGCTCGTACTAAAATGGTGCAATGTATTCTCCCCCGTGGGATTTGAAAACAATAAAAATGTATACGGGGCTATGAATACTCACCTCAACTGATGATACTGCGATGATATGTAATGAACAACAATGATCGGTTAACTGCCGCAACCTATAATGAATGATGCATGATCTCGTTAAGATCACCAAATGATGTTTATGAATGTCCATGCTCATGTTTCTATACCACTCTACTCTTTGGAAAAACACTTGTGTTATCAAAATATATAATCCAAGACTTTGGAAAATATTGCTATTAGAAAATATAAATGGCTAGTTATAATATATATACTTATATATATATAACGTAAGTTTCCATGTTAGTGTTGAAAAACTCGGGTTGTAATCCTTGAATTGATGAAAACATACTCATAATAACTAATACTACGTTAGTTATAAAGCTCGGTACTTGATATTATGTTTAGCTTAAAAATACACTTCGTAGTTTTTGCGCCAAATTATATTAAAAGCTGTCAATTATAAAAGGGTTTTAGCCGATATTCAAACGAGTATATCTTTGTCGTTACTTGTCCGTTTTACTTGTTCTTTATATCCACGGTTTCGTCTTAGTATGTAGTAATATATTTTGGAAAGCTCGGCTCCTCCGGGTTACGTTTAAAGCCTCTTTTTGACCGACGAAAAATGTCCAACAGCAACTATTTTTCCAGAAAATACTTTTCGTCTATAATCTTGCAAAAATCATAACTTCTTCGTTATAAGCTCTTTTTAATCCGTTCTTTCGCCTACGGATTCGTTTTTGAAAGTATTTTCTAAAAATTTTGCCAAAGTTTCCTTGGTGTTTACTGATTTTCCAGATTTTTACAAAACGGGACAGCATGTCTAAAATAGGTTCCAAATCAAGTTTCCAAGGTTAAAAACTAATTTCTACCATCACCAATCCTCTTGTAATCACCACATGACTAATCTAATCTTACCATACACCTTCTTAGGGTGCCATGGACTCCTAACCAAGTTATTAGAGCAAGGGGATTCATAACTAAAAAGTTAGGGTTTGTATGTTTCTTTTTAGCCAAAATAAAGTGTGGTATAGCTACTTGTACATGGTTTTTAGCATGATACTTATGTAATACATGTAAAAATAGGATGATCCATGGAAAAATAAAGATGAAAACTTACTTGACAAAATGAGATGATTATAGGATGATTATGCTTGATGTTCTTGTGTTTTTGTTGCTTGATTCTTGATTAGGCTTGTAAAATGAACAAGTTTTGTGTTTTACTTTATGGAAAATGATCACTTGATCATGGTGATGATTATGGGTCGTGGGTTTGGAGATGGAAATGGGGAAGATGAGATGAAAATGGTGCTTAGCTAAAAAGATGAATTATGATTTTGGAAAATTAGTAAAGTTAGGTTATTATGTGTTTATTAGTAAAATACTTAGGAAGTTAATGCAATAGGTTAAAGGGTGTGTCTTGGGGCCGGTTTTCAAAGGGTAGGAGGGGGGGGGGGGGGTTAGGGTACTTGGGATTTATTAGAAATAAATGTTCACGAAGTTTACCGGGATGAAATAAAGTTAAAATAATGTTAAAAACATATTAAAAATATGTTGGGTACATTTACTGAGTGATCGGGTGATTATTGTTTAGTTTTAACGAAAACCGTCGTTATATTCATACGCGTACGTTATAAATAAAATAAATTTCCAAAATACTGGGTAACTGAATGTTATAACTTTTATGATGTTAAAATGGATATAAAAATATGTCGGGACCATTGTGGGAATATTTAGATATATTCATCGTGTATAAACCGGGTGTTAACGTTTACTATAAACACTTATACGTAAAAACGTTAAATGTACTGAATATAGAAATTTGAAAATCCTAAGAGTGGTATAACATGAAAATGCTGTTATGATGATATGCAGACTATCTCCAGTCCGTATGCAGTGTACTTAACACTAATGAAATGAATTCGCACCTAAACCAATCCGGTTACGCGAATTTGAATATCCGTAAACTAAATTTACGATGAAATGAGTAATGCAAGTGAATGATGAAATATTTTCCGGAAATGAATAGTGTTCGGTGAATAGTAAATTTCCAAAAAGTTTCTCAGAATATCAAACTGACCTCGAAAACGATGAATAGTAAATCGATGAATAGTGTTTTGATGAATAGTGATTTATGAATAGTAAAAAGTCGAAGTTTGGGAAAATGACCTGAAATGGTAAATGACGTGAAATGGTGAGTTGTGACAAATGGTTCATGAACGCGTTGTCAAATGTCAATGTATATGTCATGGTCGTTAGAGTAATTTGGTTGTCAAACGGTATGTTATAGTAATGGTTAAAGTGTAGATGTTATGTTTAAAGGGGTGTTTGGAT
Organism: Artemisia argyi; assembly: GCA_030686995.1. NCBI lineage: Eukaryota > Viridiplantae > Streptophyta > Magnoliopsida > Asterales > Asteraceae > Artemisia > Artemisia argyi. The sequence continues at coordinate 167,336,373 of CM060700.1, read as the reverse complement.
TAGTGTATGTGTATACCCATGTTGGGGTTCAACGGGTAGAATGGTTATGGAAATGATTTATTATATATTAATGAATTCTGGAAGTTTTTGTGTCATTTCAAGTCTTGGAAGTTGGTTTTCCGGACATAGTTAGTTAATGTAAAGATTCTGCAGATACCATAAGGCCATATGAGATATTTCATATGGTTGTATGCTCCATTTTGTGGTTAATAGGTTTGCTGAGATGACCATACGACCATATGAGATTTTTGATACGGCCGTGTGATGTCAGTTTTCGTCAGTTTTACAAAAATCATATCTTTTAATCCGTAAGTTGTTAAAAGTCGTGCCACCTGTTATTTTGAAGGTAATTGAGTCTAGTTTCATTTAAAAATGGTTTCAAGGTCTGAATATTTATATATTTTTGTCAATGGTCAAAAAAGTAACGGAAAGTACGTTAAAGTTAGGTCATTTCCGCATAAAAGTTTAATCTTTTTGTCAATACGGGCACGGGGCGTAACACTAGTTGCCAAACACACCCGCTAGAAACCAAAACAATAGTAGGTTTATCACAAAGTACCCAATTGGTATTACATGTTACTAGTAATTTTAGTTGTCCATATTCACCTAAACCCCTACTAAAATGAAAAAAGAAAAAAAAAGGTTGGTGAAGGCATTTAGGAACCACCACCACACCCATTAAACACCACCACCATCTCAGATCTATACAAAGTTTATCACACGTTTCACACCACCACCTACAAACCACAATCACAAACCTGCGGTTGAATTTTGGAAAGCTCAATGAAATTATTATAGTTCGTTTATGGACACCCACAATTGACTTCCGGCGAGTAATAAGACAACTGGTTGAAGTCCGGTGGTTGGGACTCGTCGGAGCATTGTATGATTCATGGGATGTAGGTGAAAAAGTTTCAAGAGCAAAGATAAAGTATGTAGTTGAGAACTATTTCGCCTACATGTTAAAGGCACGTGAGGAGTTAACTGGGGATGGATGGTGATTGGGACTATTGGTGATGCGAGATGGAGATATTGGGGATGGTTGGCAAACTTATTTTGATTTAGGGATTAATAGTGTATTTTTGGTACAAGTTCAAGGAGGATCGGTGTATTTTTGTCATTGTTTATGTTAGATAATAAGGCCTATAGACCCGACTTGTTGGTTTCAGCCCGCTTAGTTGCTAGGGTTAGGTTAGTTTATTTTGTGTAATCTTCATTGTTTAGTGAATCTGATATTATAATTTTCAGTATTCCCAATGATTACTACATTGTATCAGAGTTATGGATCTATTATACATGAGACATGTTCGTTTCTGTTACAATCTATCGCGTTCTAAAAGAAGAAGAAGAAAAAAAGGAATTGGCTTGAATGGCATCGACAACAGGGTTATTCTTTTGTAACTGAAGTATATGAATAAAAGAATTTGATTGTTAGTCTTGATTGGATGATGGGTATGTAATGGGTCGGTTGATTTGGAAAATATGATTGATATGGATTTCTTACATACAAGTTATGTTTAGTGTATTTATTTATATGTAATTTAATATTGAATAGCTTGTAGTTTTATTTGGATGCTACTATTTTGAAGAAGAAATATGGTAGGTTGTTTAGCGGTGATTAACGTTTCACAACTTTTGTTTTGTTCAAATTTGGTTCCGCATCCGGTTACATCTGGTTTTGTAACTGTTTGATTTCACATGTTTCTGTTTGATTCTGCATCTGATTTCGCCTAGTTCCACATTTGATTATCTGTCTTGTTTTGTCTGCCTGAATCTACTCTGTCTATCTGTATATGTCTTGTTGGGTTTTGAGGTTTCTACTGCTCATGAATGATTCTGCTGCTCAGGTGTTCAACATGGAAAATACTTTAAGTGTGTTACTACTGCTAGTGTAGTGGTTACTACTGCTAGAGTTATATTACTGCTGCTAGAGTTAGGATACTAGTACTAGCTTATAGTTTCTACTGCTTATGTGATAATGATGTATATTCGGTTAGATAAGTTTAGAAAAGATTCTAATAGATTTAACTTGTATAGAAAGTTATTTTAAAACGACTATGACTCCTTGTCTATAAAAGGAGGTCCTAAGGTTAGAGATAGAGTACGTATCATAAAAGGAGGTCCTAGGGTTAGAGATAGAGTACGTATTCATATATTAATATATTGAAGTGTTTTGTGTGAATTAACTGTGTCATTCATTGCTCTTCTTAAGATTAAATACAATATTCTACATTGTGTTTAATAAGTGTTTCAAGTCAGCTTCTATACCTAGTTGATTTAGATTCATCTAAAACAACTAACTCTTTACAAGCTAGAGAATTCGATCAAGTGCTTAACTGAGATCAACAAGTGGTATCAGAGCTTGTGATCTAGAAGATGTGATCAAGAAGAACTTGTTTTTAAAACTCAAGGCTGTTCAACATCTACTGAAGATATAGAGTCTGAATCTACCCACATAGTTACTGCTTCAAAGGTGCCTATGCTCAAGACTGGTGAGTATGAGCTACGGAGAATGACAGTGGAGAAATACATCAAGTTGCTTGACTATTCTATGTGGGAGGTCATTCAGAATGGTGATACTTTACCAACAAAAACAATTGATGATAAAGGTGTGGAGAAACTAGTACCTATTAAATCTGCTGATGACAAGGCTAAAAGAAGGTTGGAGATCATGACTCATAGTATTCTCATGATGGGAATACCTAATGAGTATTAGTTGAGCTTTAGTCATATTCAGGATGCTAAGACTCTAATGGAGGCTATTGATCAAAGATTTGGTGGGAATGAAGCTACCAAAAAGTCAAGGAAAAATCTTCTGAAGCATCAAACTTTTCTGCCTCAAGTTTTGATAATCTTGATGCTACTTATGATAGACTTCAGAAGCTCATAAGTCAACTAGCACTAATGAAGGTTCTAGTTCCTCAAGAAGATATCAATCTTAAGTTTTTAAGAAGTTTGTCATCAGAATGGAGTATGCACACTATGGTTTGGAGAAACAAAGCTTATTTGGAAAAGATGAGTTTGGATAATCTATACAACAACCTGAAAGTGTATGAATCTGAAGTCAAAGGGTCATCTGGTTCATTTTAAAGTTCACAAAACCTACCTGATGAGGCGAAAAACGATCCATTTTTAGGGGGTCATTTAAGCCCGGAATTGAATTTATTTGATCAAATATTGCCCTAAATCGTTCCTTTTGTGATTTTAGGTACTTTGGGAGTGAAATCTGGAAAAGGAAGCAATTCAGACGTTTTTGGAGCATAAAAGTTAAGAAAACGCCAAAGACTTAATTTTCCATGCTGGGAACAGTGTGTGACGGCGTCAAGAGTACTTTCCTGACGACGTCAAGAGTAAAGATCATGACGACCCAGTACATAAATGAAGGCATCATAAAGAAGAGCGTCAAGAGTTAAAAGTGTGACGGCCTGCAAAAGTGGAATACATGACGGCGTCAGATGTAGATCAAGGCTGTCCGAGGATTATTTTGGCGGCGAGATGACGGCGTCACCCATTTGTTCTTGACGTCGTCAGACTCTTATATCTATATATAGTTTTCTAATTTTCATTCATTAGAGAGGAACAAGTTTGGAGAAACCCTAAGGCCGAACCATATACGAATTTTACAGCTTTTCAAGGGTTTTCAACCCTTGAATGCTTACATGTGCTATTCAGATAAGTGTTCTTTTAATTCAATCAATATTTCTATGTGTTGGTTGTCTATATCTTGTTCTTGTCTTAATTCCACCATGCTAGGCTAGATTTATCTTGTGTTTGCTTAGATCTAATGAAACCTAGATGTTGATTATGTGTTGATTACTTGCTTATGGTTGTATTGGATGAATGATTTCAATGTTAGGCTTAAGAAAACTAGCAGATCTCCAAATGGTAACATGCTTGAACGTCTTAGGAAACATGAACCGATGTGTACTAGGTTTTATTGGTTGTATTTAATGCATGAGTAAATTCTAATGATCCCATGTTAGGAGCTTCTTGCATGCTCGACATAGGAGTGAAGTAGGCACTCATAGGATTGGGGAAGTAAGTACGCCACCCCATGAATGGTATTAAGGAATACAATCCGTCAGCCACGCAACTATAACAAGTAATTAACGTGTAAAAGATATCTAGGGAGTAGTGAAATCTAAGTAAATATATTTCTCCACTTATTGGTCACAACCTTAGTTTAAATTAGTTTTAATTTCATTTTTAGTATTTTATTTTGATTGCATCTTAGTATTGGGTTAGTTGACTAGCAACTAATTCCGCCCAAATCCTTCAAACCCGAGATATTTACTTGCTTTCTAAAAAATATAAAAATACAAAAAGAATCATCCCTCATCTCTAGAACTAGTATTTAGGTTTTCTAATCCTAGCGACACTATTCCTAGCTGAACGATCAATCCCATGGTACTTGTCACTATACTATACTACAACGATCAGGTACACTGCCTGGTGGGGGTTGTAAGCTTCTTGAGATCCCTTGAGAGGTAAAGCCTGGTGCAATCCCCACACATCACTACCTTTTATGTCCTCTAATAACAAAATTTCTAGCAGTACTCAGGAAACTTTTTCTACTGCTCATGAAGTTTCTGCTGCTAGAACTCATGTTTATGTTGTTTGGTCATTAAACTCTGACAACATTAGTGATGCTGCTATTTGTGCTTTCTTGGCTGATCTTACTACTATTTCTCAAGTTATGCATCAGGACCTGGAACAAATTGACCCTAATAATCTTGAAGAAATTGATTTAAAGTGGCAGATGGCTATGTTGACAATGAGAGCAACAAGATTCTTGAAGAAGACTAGAAGGCAACTTAAGAGTAATGGACATAATAACACATGGTTTGATAAGTCCAAGATTGAATGCAACAACTGTCACAGGAAGGGTCACTTTGCTAGAGAATGCAGAGCACCAAAAAGCCAAGATTACAGAAGTAGAGATTGCTCAAAGAAAGCTTGTGAGGATTCTAAGACATCTACTCCTATGGTGTCTTGTGATGGTTTGGGAGATTATGATTGGAGTGATCAAGCAGAGGAAGGACCAAACTTTGCTATCATGGCTTATTCTTCTTCATCATCCAAATCTGATTCTGAGGAATTATGTGTTTCGAAAGCTTTAAATTTATAATACTAGTTTTACCGATTTTTTTATACACAAAACACACGGGCAAAGTATAACCCCCGTTTATAGTAAAGGTTTAAAGGTAAGACCTGGTCGTTCCAACGAATTTGTAGCAATTCATAGCATGTTTATCAAGTAACAAAGCCAAATGATTGTCACATATCAAATGGTCTAAACGTGTGTAAGCAAAGCAAAGTAACAAACAAGGTATGATCACATAACATGATAGATAAAGATAAAGGAAGACTTATATAAACAAAATCATGCAAGTTACAATTAATGGTGTGTTAACGTAACAAACATATCTACCAATAATGATGTAGAATCCTTTCGACCTATAGACTACATCATCACGAGAGCATTAAGAATGGTTTATATCGAATATGCATACATATGAATTCCTCCTAACCCGGCATTTCTACATAAGGAAGGGTCTTAAACATCATTTCACTTAGTTTGTTTATCAATTTATCACACAATTTCTACAAGCATGATATTGGAACATTATAGAAAGATGTTCCAAAATATAATCATAACAACTAACCCTTTCGACCTATGATAGTTGCAGTAATCAATCAAAGGATAAACAAGCTCGAAGCAAAAGTAATATCGAATTCATAAGCATATATATATATATATATATATATATATATATATATATATATATATATATATATATATATATATTCGCAAGTTATACTAATATCGTCCAAGTAAGCGAGAATCAACCATATCACAACCAAACCAATAACCAACATCACAAATATATAAAACTCAGCAACATATTCAATATTATTAGTAAAGAAATGTACCAAATTCGTTTATGCGAGTAATATGAATACAAAAAGCCAAAAACCAATATATCGACTACCGCAAGCACTAGTCCAACAACCCAAGTTTCCATTATCAACAACAACCTATGCTACTGAATATACCCGAGGGAATGTCACATTCACCTCTGCAAATCTGCAACGTATCACCAAATGGAGTGATTGGTAACAAAGTTAATGGTAGAGACTTGAAAGGATTTGGTGTGAATCCTCCAAGTGTTATGTTTAGGTTCTGTAAAAGTGATTAATGGTGATATATAAATAGTGGTGGACCTCTGTAATTCGTTTTTAGGGAGGATGGTGATGATAGTGGTGGCTTGATGGTGATAAAGGGGTGTTTGGATCATTGGATCGTAAGATCCTCACCTTCAATCTTTGCTTCCAATTTGTATTCTTATGATAATATATGTTAGGGTACGAATTCCTGTGGCCAAATGGGGTATATATAGGCTTAGGAACACTTGGGGATCAAGTTGGGGAAGTATATGATCGGCTGGGACTCAATTTAATGCATTATAGTTGAACAGGAGCGAAGTACTCCGCACTTTCTTACAAAACCCGCCGTACTTGTAAAGTGCGCCATACTTATTGCCAAGTATGGCGTACTTGTGGCTTTTATAGCTGTTGGCACCAAATGGAAGTTGTAGATAATTCTCTTAGCTTTCCATGGCCGCGAACGAGAGATAAAACGTAGTCAGTATGCTCAACTTATGGCCAAAACAGTGGACATGTGTTGGGAGATATTTAACTTGAGTTATTTCTTCGTTTAAGCTTCACATCTTCGTATTTTCATCCGTTTCCTCCACGACACCTTACAATATCAAATATATTCTATTAAGTATCGAAGGTTCATATAATTCACCAATATATATACATAAAAGCACGGATAACGCATCTAGGAATATGTCTAATTTGAGCGTTATCAAGTTCCGCAACACTTAAATCTTTGCTTTCCCTCAAGCAAATCTAAGAAAAGAAAAATTAAAAAGAAGTATCTAGATGACAAAAGAAAAGAAAATTTTAAAATGGTCTGAAATTATCGAAAAATATTTTTAGTTTTTTATAAAAAATCGCAAGAAGCGCAAACACTCCCCCACACTTAAGGGTTTGCTTGTCCTCAAGCAAAAAAGAAAAAAAATAAGCTTTACAAAATGAAATTTTGAAAAATATTTTTGGATTTCTTAATATGTGAACACATATATGCATAACAATTCTCAAGCTATCATAACATGACTAAGCACCTCACAAATAAGGAAAAGTATAATTCACTCAAACACTCGTTATTTATATGATGGGGAATATAAGAAAATCACACTCAATTGCTCAGACATGATTCATTAAATTACCATAAGCTTGTACAAGTAACAAAACTGCACCAACATGGCGTAAGCACCAAGTATAAATATCAAAAAATGTCTTTTATTCGGGTTATAAAGTTAAGGTTAAGGGTTAGTAAGGGTATGGATTAGGCGTGGGAAATATTTACTGGAATAGGTTAAAAATAAAGGTGTCGAAAAGCCCACGTTGCTAGTAACTAAACATACCACAAACCCGAGAGGTTATCCAACATCTCACCCTCTACAATCTAACTCAAACTAGAATGATATATCAATACGCCAATTCTTATTCATTTTTTTTCTCTTTTTTTATATTCTTTTTTTTCGCACATTTTTTTCCATCTTTTTATCTACTCTCCACATTCACACAATCAATAACTCCCCCACACTTAGAATAAGCATTCACCACAAAAAATATGAAGTAGAAGCTGCGCATCTTCAACTTTGTTAAAATGGCACAACACTCATAACAAAGCGCGAACGAACTATTAACCAAAAACCATCCAAACGTACCAAGCAACTAGCAACCAACCGAATAGACTTTCGACAAGGGGTAAGGCAAGGATAAAGGTTACATATTTTTGTAATTTTTTAGTGGATGTAATAAATGAAAAAGAATGGTTCTGTAGGTTAAACTAGGGTTATTTAGCACTAAAGATGAATGCTACAGAAGGGTTTTATTTGGGTGGTTAACTAATTAGTGTAATTAGCTAAAGAATAAATAATATGTTAAATAGAATGGCTATTTGGGTAAATTCTAAGTTGCCTCTTTATCATTTATAAATACCTATATCACACGAATGTGATCTCACTGCGGTCTCGTAATGATTTCAAGCACAAGTTCTAGAATCGAATAAATCACCGGCACACTCATAAACAAAGAAATCAAGCATAAAAGACATATGCCAATATAGGCTCAAAATCCTCACATTTTAGTGGAAATGGTTATAAACGCGCAAGAAATGTCATCGATCCCGAGTCGGATCTGCTCTATCAATCGGGATACATCTCTGATTTCAAAACTTTATTTATTTACTACATTTTATTCTAATATATTAACCTAAATGACAAAATATAAAAAGTAAATTAGATTACTAAGGGAAAACAAAAATTTAATCGATATAAGAATGAGTCTCATTTCCCCCTACACTTACGTTAAGCAATATGCGTAATTAGAAAATAACTTAAAAGTAGGGTAAATGGGAAAAATAAATATAAGAGAAACGAGACTTCCCGGGGTTCTTAAGTGATCAATTGAGTTCTGAAAAGATGTAGTGCATAACGGAACGCCATCATAAGCATGCGAGCTCAACTGGATATAATATAATACTCCACGTATATAACCTCCCCATGTATGGGATATCACCAACCGACCAATCTCCACTTTTATTTAATCTGCAAAATAAACATAAACTACAAAAAACGTAAAATGATAAAGCACACTTTCGTAGGTATCACGGTTGCATTTAGCATATGCAACAAGCCTTTAAACCCCTCGGTGGCACAAGTGGACGAGTTATAGTCATGTGAGGGTTTACAGTAAACACACCCACAAAGTTTTAAAAACAAATTTTTGATTTTTTTATATTTTATAATTTATTTATTTACAATCTAATAAAAACAAGCATACTCAAAACACTACGAAATGAAAAATAATATAAGAAGGAAAATATAATACTATCATGCAAACATACAAAATTACAAAAACAAAAATGAAAATATTTTTAGTTTTAGTTTTAGTTTTATGACAAACAAAAATCAACACACACTGATTATACAAGATACGAGACGTATAACAAACATTTTGGTTCAAAATCTTATTTTTGTGGTCTGATGACAAAAGTGCGTTTTGAAGCTTGGACTTTGGATGAACAGCAAGTGATAGCAACTCGGTTATAGGCTAAGACTATTTGCTTTCTTTTTCCTTTTACACCATTATTGTGCATCGCATGTCTTATCCTACCCTTTTAGTTGTGAATCATGCTTAGGTGAAGGATTTGAACAGTCATTGGTGTCTTGCCCAGCGTTCCGGTCATGTACCATTGCCTTTGTCGCCTTTGCCGTAGTATGTTAGTAACAACACTACACCCAAAAGCCAATCATATGTGTTCACCTAATATTGCCTTTAAAAATTGTTTCGACCTTAGCTCTAGTAGTAGAGATTTGTGTAACTGCCAAGCCTATGATAGAATACATTTTATGACTATGCGTTGAGTGATCACCCCAAAATTAACACTTAGAATAGGAGAGAGAGATGAGTGTTTGTTCCACTTTGTGAGGTGTTCGGCTTTGAAATATTCTAGCATAGGAAGTTTTTAGACTCATATTTTCGAGTTTCTTGGGAAATATCTTTTTAAAAATTATTTTAATAAGGTTTACTTGAGGGTAAGTAGAGTTCAAGTGGGGGGATATTTGATAACGTCAAATTTACCCATGATTTAAGTGTTAATTTCCCCCTTATTTGCTCATCTTTTCTATTCATATGTTGGATTTATACTCTTATTTGTTTATATTCTGGTTTCAGGGTAAAGATGAGCAAAAGAACGAAGAAACGCGGAAATGGAAGGACTTAAGTGAAAATACATGGAAAATGTGGATTCTTCACTTACTACGGCGTAGAGGTTCATCTACCTACGTCGTAGCGAAAATTTATGAAGACTACGGCGTAGCTCATTCCATGACTACGGCGCAGAGATTTGATAAAGGGCACTACGGAGTAGCAACTCTCCACCTACAGTGTATACCCTAATTTGAGGTTGTAAAGAACTCACGAGGCCAAAGAGAAAGTTATGGCATAGTAACCCTAGTAACTATGCCGTAGAAGCATCCAATGAAGAAACTACGCCCGTAGCACTTGATCAAGCTACGACGTAGTCCAGATTTACAAAGGCTACGGCGTAGCAACTCAATCAGCTACGCCGTAGCAAAGTCGAGCCTATAAATACCAACCCTAATTCCAAGTTTATTCATTCACTTTTCACCACACAGAAGTTGGGAGAAACTCAGGGAGCAGGAGGAACGAAGATCTAGCCACATAGAAGTCATTTCCAAGGGAGGATTCACACGCTAATCATAAGTTTATCATTTCCTTTGTCTTGTATTCGATTCATGTTTACATTTGTATTAATCCAACTTTGTTTTACTGCAATTATGAACATGAGTGGCTAAACACCTCTTGGTGTTAGCCTAGTTATGAAATTGTTATTGTTATGATTTGGTTTTCTTCGCATCTATTGTCTATTGTTTGTATACTTTCATGGAAAGTCTTGGGACACTCTAGTTCCGGTAGTGTTGAGCATTAGTAGTTCCTTGGAGGCCTGAGGAATTAACCCTAGGAACCAGGCCAATAGGAATGTGACTTGGTGATAGCAATATTACCATATATGTGCGAATTAACCCTAGGACCACCTACCGATGAGATACGCTTAAAGGAGTTAGAGGGGGTATAAGATCTGACCATGCCACATCTTGCTAGATTTGTCCATGTTAGTAGAGGTTCTTAATGATTCTTACATCTTCGTAGGTTCATGCCGCCCGATGAACCTTTGGCTTTACAATAGTCGGGGATAGGACAAGGTATAGATTCAGGTGATTTAACCCTCTGATCCTGAATGAATATATCCCCCAGACGATATGATAGGATGCACTTATAGAAAACTAATCATAATAATAACAAGAGTAGTAATTAGGTTAGCACTATCTCTCTATATTGATTTCTTTCTATTTACTTATTTGCTTTGTCATTTACATTTTCTTAGTTATTAATCTTTCAAATCATAAATCCCCTTTTATACGTGACACTAAACTTAGATAATTTCCACACTCATAGCTCTTGGGATGACCTCGGCTTTACCATCTAGATATACCTCGCACGACCGGGTACACTGCCCGATAGTGCATCAGGTAGACCTTAGGTAAACGAGACACTTTATAAATATTAAAACCTGGTCGGCAAAACCTGCATCAAAGTGCAACGCTCTTTTAGAAAAATTCCATTTTATGGTTTAACTGATCACAAACGAAAAGCAAACAAACATACCAACCAAACACACAAAACAAATTGATAAGAAGTAAAAACATATTAACTAATCATCAGAAAATAAATAACAAAGAAAATCTAGCACGAAAAGAAAATGTTAGGATTATAAATATTCACGTGAAAGACTCGGTCACCCCGAGTATAGATTAGCATTACGTAGCTCGTAGTCTTATTATTATTTAGTAACTCGGTATATTAGTTTAAGTAACACCGTGGAGGACGGACGGGTCTTTACCCACTGTACACCCAATCCACAGCTCGTAGGAGAGCGTTTTATTGTAACTATATAAGGCCCTTCCCATTCATGGGAAGCGTTGGACCTTTCACAAGATTAATCATATGACTATTACTTTCTCTGACTAAAGGTTCCCATTCTCTCATCTTTCTCTCTCTAGAATTCCTACCAATCAATCCATAATCACAAGAACCATACGTGTTTAATATTATGAGTAACTTACAATTGGTATCAAGAGCCATGGTTTCATCCTAGGGGCTTGGATATTCGGATTTGCTTGTGTTTTTGTGGTTTCTTGTGGTTAAAATCATTTCTCCTACACATACACTCTCGTTCGTCCTCATTTGTGTTGTACTTGACTTTATAGGTGTATTTTCATGACTAGAGGTGTGTTAGGATCTTTATCTTTCACTTTGTAAGGCTGAATTATACGTTGGTTTGATGGTGGAATCATTTTTTCGAATTGTTTCCGTTTAGCGAGTTGTTATTCAAAGGGTTTTTCTAAGTAGCGAGTTGAGTATAGCAATTTGGCAGTTTGCTATTTTTGGGTATACAGACAAACCGCTAGATAGTGACAGGTTTGTCTCGTTATCCAGCTAGTTGCATTGAAGATTTTAGCGAGTTGGTGTTTTGAGGTTCCAGCGAGTTGATTTACTTTCATTCCAGCGAGTTGATCTTGGATGATTCTTGCGAGTTGCTCAACTGACAATCTAGCGAGTTGTTATCCTAGTAATCTAGCGAGTTGTCAGTTTAGTAGCTTGCTTAAGTTAGCGAGTTGGTATTCTGGAGTGTTGGTACTTTTGGCGAGTTGGTATTTTGGAGTGTTGGTACTTTTGGCGAGTTGTTCAATTTAGCTATTTGCAAATGACTAACTAGTTGATTTTGAGTTATTAAGTTATTGTGGCGAGATTGTGAGCTTTCAATCCAAACTTATCTTAATTCATTCCACAATCAAACAATGTCTATTGACTCAAATTCCTTCATATCTGAAGTACTTAAACTGTACGACTCCAATGTTGACCATAAGTATTCCGACTATGTACAACAAACAAATGCTCCAGATTCAGAATATACCACTATGGAACCAACCTGTACGATCTCTCATCAATCACCCATAGTTAATGCTAATAAGGAAAGCTACATTGAATGCGTCCGATCTCTTCACACACATCTCAATGCCATCTTTGATCAACCTGGATTCTTGGGAGGTTTTCAACGTGATTTCATAACTCTATTTGGTAAGGATGTTGAGAACTTCACCATCACAATGACACTATACCTTGGTCAACTCCAACAACAACTTGAAAGTGATGAGTTCTGTGAAGAAAGCTCCACGGCTGCTCTCGGTGTGATTTACAAACAACTTCATGTGTTCTTTGAGTTGAAATTTACAGAGGAATATGATCATGAAAGTCAAATGACAAGTGAGTGTTTCACCAAGTTCACTGGAATATAATTTGGTTTATATAGAGTCACCTTGCTCCAACTTATAGAGAATGTCAAGGTTTTCGTCATGGAGAGGGCCATACAACAACAATGCTATTCTGAGGTGACAATGGAACAGGGTATGCATGACAAAATCACATCTTCCAAGGTACAAATTACTGATCATACTAATGTGATCCCCATAGTGCAACAACATACTGATCACATTACAACTACTTATGACACATCGTTGAAAAGAAATGCTAGTAATACCATCTCTAATTCAACGAACATGAATCATAAATGGGAGGAAAGTGACCAGGATGCTGAATGTGATGAGAAATCAAGTTTTTTGCTTTCGACTGAGTTCTTTAAGTTAAATGATGTGGTTGATAAAGAAGTATATTATGAACTTTCAAAGAGATTTTCATAACTTGAAAAACACTGTATTTCTCTTGAAGTTAAGATGCAACAAAAGGAAGAAAACTTTCAAATTAACCAACAATGCGAAACTCCCTGAATTTCGTGAATACTTTGTGATAAATGACTTAAAAGCTCAGCTCGAAGAGAAAAACACGACAATCAACACCCTGAGAAAACAGAATGCTATGTTGAATGATATGTACAATACTCATACGACTTATAATGCTGACACCCCTGAAATCACTCAACTGAAACATAAATTGAACGTGTTGCATGATGAGAATGAGAGTTTGAAAAGACGCTGTAAAACCCTAGGTGAACATGTCAAAGAAAAAGGGACTAAAAAAACCAAACCAACAACTTCGGTAATCACATTCGAGTTCAACACTAAACTTCAGGAGAAAGAGTCAACAATAGAGGCCTTAAGAAATGAATTGAGAAAATTAGCTGGAAATAATGTGAATACTAAGTTTGACAGACCATCCATCTTAGCGATACCATGTTCACCATCTCTTAGGAAACCTAATGTCGTCAGACAGCCTAATGCGTCTAGTACGAATCGGTCAAAATCCTATAAATTAAGGCGTGCCCCCCCAAGTGGATGCAAAACCAGTCTTGTCAAAACCAGTCACTTCACCATCTAGACCAACTAATAAAAAGTGTACTCTCAAAGCAATGAATGCAACCTCATGAAACATAAGTATCCTACGCAGTGACTTAATAGACGAAATTCTATATGACAAAAGACTAATAGATATTTAAAAGCCTGCTTTAAGTGGATTCTAACGGGTAGGATTTTCAAAGTAGTTGACCGTAGATGGATACCCATATGTGCTGGATACACACCCAAAGTTGTCAGTGGAATCCCAATAGGTCTGACTCTTAATGCCACTAACTCATACAAATGCAAGCAAAATCTCCATGTTTGTGTAGGGAAAACTTACCTAAATGCAGGTACATCATGCATGGCATCTAATGAGAAACTCAGAGTATGGCGACCGAAAGCTCCTAGACCTCCCTCATTGGGGACTCTGGATAGTCAACGGTGATGTTTTGGCATTATGACTCCTGACTATATCATCTTAGGACTTGGACTTCAAAGATTGTGATGAGGATGAGGATGAACATCAGTGTCTCTTCTCCCAGTATCCTTGTACATATCTTATACAATATAAAATAAACCTACGTACAAATGTTTTTGGTATATTTTACACATGTTACAATTTTTATGTAGGCATGTCATCTGGGATCGATAACATTTACGGACCTAGAAATGTAATTCAATAATGGCACGGGTCTTTAAATGAAATTCGAACAGATGTGTAAAACATGTCCTCATGGCTTGCTATTACTTCAGATAGCAACCCGATCCTTTATTTGGGATTATCCCGTCGTGATGTTCACCCGGGAATGAATTACGTTATATTCGTATTTCTTTTGAATTTGATGTGCTTGTACCATATTTGCTCAATCAACAACCTTTATACTCGATTTATATACAGGTCATTGATTGAGGGGGATAGTGTTTATATGGATTGTTATTTTTGTGTCTATGTTGTGCTGTGATTAATGTGGTGGATATTTATATGGTGTTTTGTGCCCTGTTTAGGTTTATTTACAGTTATGATTATATCATGTAGGGTCATTGTATTTTCTTTTGTATCTCATGTGCTACTTAGGATGTTTAGGGATTATTATTGCTACTTCGTGTAATTGTGTAGTATAGAGACCAGTTATGGAATTTTGCTAAAGTTATTAACTAGGGGTATATAAGGATAAGGATAGCGAGTTGGTCTTGCCACACACTTTAGTTATATGATTTTTATAGAAGTCGCTATAATCATCTACTCACTCGATCAATCCTTCCGACTAGGTATATACTTCTATACGTCTATGAATGTATACATTAGGATTCCGTAACCCTTATGTGTCACTAAACTGACTCTCGTATGAATTTTTCCTAGGTCGCGTCGTATAATTGCTGCTAACAATCGGTGAGTGTTTGTTGATGTCTTGTGATTCTTGGGGTTTGTTCACTTGTATGCTAGGAGAATATCCCACTCGCATGAATACCTTTGTCTCACCCATTATGTTAATTTGATGTTTTACGCTTATAATGCTATTAATGTTTGGTGTTTGGTTCGCTCATTTGGACTGTTTGTTCCCAATAATTGTTAATTAAGTGTATCATCTCCCTAATTGATGTGATACTGGTGGAAGAATTGATGCGGATAAAGTGCTCTTGTTAGCAAGTTACACGTTGTTCCTAGTTGCGAGATACATAATATTCTTAGTAGCGAGTTGTTCTGCTTAATATTGGCGAGTTGCCTTGTTTCATGTTAGCGAGTCGCCTAGTTTCCAGTTAGCGAGTTGCTTGGTTTCTCGTTAGTGATTTGCTTGGTTTCCCATTAGTGAGTTGTTTTGTTAGCAAGTTGCCTAGTATCCTATTAGCGAGTTGAACTGTAATAAATTTAGTGAGTTGGCCTATGTGATTTATAGCGAGATGCTGATAACCACTCTTAGCTAGTTGCACATTCAATTGCTATAGCGAGTTGCTCTAAGCTCATCTTAGCGAGTTGATCTGTGGACTTGGTAGCGAGTTGATCAATGCCATTTTTTGCGGGTTGCGTTCTGGGGTCAGTAGCGAGTTGATTTGTTAGCTAGTTTGTTCACTTTGTTCCGTTTAGCGAGTTGCTCATAACCGGTTTTAGCAAGTTGATCTTTTAGCTCATCTAGCGAGTTGTACTAAGTATATGGTAGCGGGTTGCTTAATCATTGTGATTACATGCTTAGTCATTTCTAGCAAGTTGTTCAGTTTGTTGATAGCTTGATGCTCAATGTCTCTATTTGATATTTATGAGTATTCTAGAATGTCTTTTGTATCTCGTGTTTGGTACATTCTTCACCAAGCCTCATCAACATGAACTAACCTCAGAATTTCACCTTCATCTAACATTGCATATGTGCCCATCTTGTTATGTGTGTGTGGTTATGCAGATACAATGTCTGACACTTACGTTGAAGTTCCTACTATTCATACTCCTGAGCCACCACCACCTACACAGACTGATGATGAGATTCTTCCATTTAGTGAATGGCTCACCGTTGGGAAGAGTAATTGCTATATTGATGTAGATAAGACTCAGTCCAACCCCATTCACAAGATTGATATTGATATATTGCGGAATACCACTTTCTTCAGAGCTTTCACTGTTTCATCTTCTATTCCGTCCATCTACATTCAACAATTCTGGAACACCATGACCTATGACAAAGACAATGCCTCTTACTGATGTCAACTTGATGAACAATGGGTTGAGATCACCAAAGAGACGCTCAGAAATGCACTTCAAATCATGCCAATCAGAGCAGACAACCCATTTACCTCCCCACTAAATCCCGAAACTCTCCTTAAGCTGGTTAATGAGTACCCTAAAGAAGTCACCACCATATCTTCTATCACCACAAATGAAATGTATCAACCCTGGAGAGTACTCCTCACTCTCATCAACATGTGTCTTACGGGTAAAACATCAGGGTACGAGAGACCGCGAGCCCTAGTACTACAGATCTTGTGGGGGATTGTGAAAGGGGGAAACATTGACTTTGTTGAAAGAATCTGAGAGGATTTTGCCTTTTCTATTAACTCATTCCTTGAGGACAAGATGAAACTGGCAGTTCAACCACCAAGCAAAAAGATGCGCATTAAGCTATTAATTCCAAGCATCAGATTCACTAAGGTGATTATTCTCTATCTTCAACAAGTACACAATCTTCACTCAAGAAACGGATAACCTCTTCACTTGGCTTCTGATGAGACTAGTCTTGGCAACCTCAAATTCGTTGCTAAAGGAACCGATCAAGAAATATTCGGAATGAATGTTCCGGAGTCTCTTATCTCCAGCAATATTCGAGAAGCTCCATACTTTCAAATGTACTTGGAGAAGGTTGCAAAATATCATAAACGATTAGCCGATGAACGACATGCTGTTGCTGAACCTCCAACTTCCAAAACCACCAAGCCAAGCAAATCTAAGAAACGAAAGGAAATGTCAAACAAAGGAGAGGCTCAACATCGCACCAAGAAGCCCAAAAAGGGCGATGTTGGGAAGAAACGTGGTTCCAAAAAGGTACAACCTGAGGAGGAAGATACTACTATGTCAGAGTTAATATCACCACAAGAAGCTGATA
This sequence comes from Artemisia argyi, assembly GCA_030686995.1. NCBI lineage: Eukaryota > Viridiplantae > Streptophyta > Magnoliopsida > Asterales > Asteraceae > Artemisia > Artemisia argyi. The sequence continues at coordinate 167,318,771 of CM060700.1, read as the reverse complement.
ACATTCAGATAGCCATGCAAGAAAGCCTGAAAGATGTGGTAATATGGTCGAGTCAACCATTGTTAGGTATAAGCATCAAAGAGCCCGAGACAGGAAGAATGAAGACTTTACCTCATGACGAAGGGAAAGGAAAAAATGTTGTTACTTAAGAACTCGCTGCTGCAACTCTGCTGCACATCTCAACACCAACATCAAAATTCAAAGAACCTCAGTAAATTTTCAAGAAAAGGTCTCCCGATACTTCCAAACCAGTGGATGAACACCCGGATGTCACAGAGGAACAATCACAAAGTCACGAGGTTGATTTGGTCTTCAGTGACACTGAATCTGACAAGGATGGTCCTAAAGAAGAGCTCACAGTCCCTAAAACTACTAATGTTGAAAAAGAGTCTGAGTCTCACGACAGGGAACACACGGCAGAACCACATACAGCCTTAGATGATGAATTCATTGCAACTTCCTACCCAGAGGTTCAAGAGATTCTGAAGCTAAAGGCTGATGATCAGAAAGTGTTATTGGAACCTGACAATTCTACAGGGACTCTTCACTCGTACAAATAGTTGGATGCTGATGTTCCTTTTGGAGAGTTATTTGCTGATGAAAGGCCTAATGATCCTGAAGCTGATAAGACAGGTGATGAAAAAGAAATTGAATCTATGGTGACTGTCACTATAGAGCAAGACACGTCTGCAATACCATCATGCCATTCCTACTCCTACAGTTGCTTCAGTAACAACAATTCCCACAACAGCTGCTAGAACAACGACAACAACTACTACGACTACTAGAACTCCAACACCTCCTGTCACACATGAAAGCCTTGTATCAAGGGTTGAAAGCCTTGAGACTCACATAACGGATGCTGAACAAGTTCATCAAGACATCAATAAGAAACTCGAAGAGCATAGAAACGTTCTACGAGATATCCAAAAGCTTGAACTACATCAAGTAATCAGACAACACGAGTCTAGATTTGCTAAGCTGGAGAATCTCAACATCTACGCTCAGGTACAAGAAGCTATTGATGCACAAGTATCTGAAGTAGTAAAACACGCCATGGAAGCACCACTCAAAGCTCGCTTTCGGGATCTGACAATTCTTGACATGAAGGACAATCTAAGTCAACGAATGTTTGAGACCAATCAAGACACCAGTCATGAGATTCACCAAAAACTCTATGAAGCACTGGATAAGTCTATGCAGCTAGAGGATGCTGATCTGCAAGCAATTGAGATAGCTGAAGAGAAAAGGAGGAATGAAAGGAGACGAAGCATTCCACGCCCACCTTCAGGGTCGCCACCTCAACCACCTCCTCTTCCACCACCGTTAGGGTCATCAGGAGCTCCGGGGTCCTTTGGAGCATCAGGTTCTCAAAAGATACAACCGTCATCTCACACTCCCACACCATCTTCTCAACAGGATCAACCTATACGAACTTCCGGTCCAAGTTCATCCAAGTCTGCTGAACACACTGCCTATGCAGCTTGGACAACTACAGAAACCAGATACAAGCCTATGGTTTCACCTGATCCTGTTGATCTAGCCATGAATGATGACTTCGACATGAACAATCCAGACTTGTCCTCTAACAATGATGATGACACAATGGGTACTCCTGCTACCAAAAGGGACCAATGGTGGAAACATTCGTTAATGAGGGTAGTGAGTCAACCTTTGCTGTTGCCATAACTGAAGGGGAGAAGCAAACTTGGTGGAAACACACACAAGCAGAAGAAAGACTTACCTCACCTGAACCCGATTGGTCCATTGAAGCTGCTAATCTTCAAGAACCTGAAAAGAATTGGGCAAACACTCTTTTGGCCACTTATACTCCTCCTCCAAAGCACTCTCTACTGGCTGAAACTGGTGACATGGGATCATTCATCAGGTGGTACTGTGATAAACAAGGTCTCTCCAAGTTAACTTCTATGGATCTGGAAGGCCCTACTTTTAAGATCATTAAAGCCTTCCACTCTGATATCAACCAACTCCAGTTTCAGATGGAAGAATGCCACAAGATGCTTACAGATTAGATCGATGATGTACTCATTAATTACAATGTCAACAAGCCACTTCCTATGGGGGGGGGGGTACATCGGGTAACATCACAATCCAAATAGAGTTCTTTTTCAACAAGGACCTGGAATATCTTCGATACGGGAAACAAAGCAAACATCCATTATCCATCACAAAGATGAAAGCTGCAAGGTATCGAGACATTGGATTGGAACAGTTAGTACCAGATCAAATATGGATTGACGAAGAATGCTAGTATGATAGAGCTGCAGCTTTTGGAATATCACATTGGTGGCAAAAGAAGAGAGATTTTTACATTGATAGACTCACTGCCATTGGGGATCGCGATGCTGTATGTTCACCCATGCAAATATTGGGAGTGGTCAGGGTTGAAATCTTCCCAATGTACGACTATGATTACCTAAAGAAGATCGTTCTTCGCCGTGTAGACTTCAAAGAATATGTGATCTCCGAAGGTGACTTCAAACACTTACATCCCAGTGACTTTGAAGATCTCTACCTCTTGCATCTTCAGGGAATGATACATCACCTCCCACCATTGGACAAAAAGACTCTAGCTGCTGCAGCAATTATGTGGATCAAGATTTTGTTTATTAGACAAAGAGTAACGGACCTGCAACTCAGGATCAAAAGTTATCAAACCAAGCTCAACCTGACACGACCTCAATGGGCTACTACTGACATGGAATTAGAAAAAGATTTCACAGTTCTCGAAATTCCAAAGGCTGTAGTGTATAGAGACAAATACAATGTTCAAATTCTTATGAGGTTCGACGAACTCCACAAGTTTAGTGATGACACCTGATACGTGGGGATCGCACCCTCGCAACAGGTTTTACCTCTCAATGGATCTTGAGAAGCTTACAACCCCCACCAGGCCGTGTACCTGATCGTTGTAGTATAGTAAAGTGACAAGTACCGGGGGATTGATCGTTCAACTCAGGAATAGTGTCGCTAGGATTAGAAAGCCTACTAAACTAGGTCTAGAGGTGAGGGATGATTCTTTTTGTATTTTTATATTTTTATGAAAGCAAGTAAAATCTCGGGTTTTGAAGGAGTGGGCAAAATTAGTTGCTAACGAACTAACCCAATTTATCTAAAGATGCAATCAAAATAAAATAAAAGAAATAAAAATAAAACTATTATACTAATGTGGTGGAAACCATGATGAGGAAAGTTGTGTTTACTTAGATTTCATTATTCCCTAGATATCTTTTACAAGTTGATTAGCTTGTTACAATTGCATGGATGACCGGTCATATTCCTTAATACTAGTCGTAGGGCCGTGTACAATATTCCCTAACTCTATAGGATCCTACTTCACTCCTATGTCGAGCCGTTAGAAGCTCCTAACATGGGATCATTAGAATTCTCCTACGCATTAAATACAACCAAGAATCGTAGTGCACCTCCGATCGTGTTTCTTAAGACGTTCAAGCAAGTTACCAATGGAAGTCTGCCAGTTTTCTTAAGCCTAACATCGAATACAATCATCCCTAACAATTATAAACAAACAATCAACCCATAATCAACATCTAGATTTCACTACATCTAAGCAACACACAAAAGAAATCTAGCCTAACATGTTAACTAGAAGACAAGCGTAAGATATAATCAAACAACACATAGACATATTGAATGATTTGAAGGGATACTTATCTTCAATTGAACATGAAAGATTCAAGGGGTTGAAACCCTTGAAAAGCTAATAAAATTTGGACTAGGGTTTATTCCCTCAAAGTTGCACACTAATGAAGGAAATTTGGAAAACTATATATAGATTTTACAGGGTGACGGCGTCATGTATTAGATTGTGACGCCGTCAACTCGCCACCATAATGAAATCGTATTGCCTAGATCTACTTGTGATGCCGTCATGTGTAAAAATGCTCTGGGCCGTCACTAATGTTTGGACCATGATGGCCTTGGGTGACGCCGTCATCTCCTATGCTTAAAAACACTTTGGATCATCACATGTATTTTCCACATCCACCTCTTTTGTAACACTTGACGCCGTCATGTGGAGTGTCTTGATGCCGTCAGGTACTGTTCCAGCAAGGAAAATTGAGACTTTGCCGTTTTCTTCACTTTTATGCTCCAAAAACGTCCAAAATGCTTCCTTTTCAAGATTTCTCTCCAAAAGTACCTAAAATGGCAAAAGGAACGATTTAGGGCAATATTTGATCAAATAATCTCGAATACGGGCTTAAATGACCCCTTAAAAGTGGTACACTATTCGCCTCATCAAATACCCTTACACTTGAGATTTGCTTGTCCTCAAGCAAATGTGCTTTTATTCTAATCAAAATACAAGTTAGGGGTCATTTAACACTAATATAAAAGTAATTACAACAAATAATCGTTCCACTAAAAACCAAAGACAAGCGCGGAGGTCATAGACTTTCACCTCACAAATAGTGTTTAGATACTCACATCTCTCGGGTGTAATAAAGTATATATCACAATAAGGAAATGGAAAACATCTCTCACTACCTGTCATAGCAAATAGATTACCATAGGCTTGAGAAAGGATCAAACATCCACCACTTGGCGTAAGCACCTAGGATAAACTATCAAAGAGGTCTTTTAAAGGGTTATAACGTTAGGTGTAGGGATATGGAATACACAGTTTCGTTGGATAAAGGCAATATTTACTGGTGGCGAGTTAATCATCTTGGTTAATTACATCTACAATATGACGTTGCTAAGCCAAGACTAGACTCGACATAAGCTAATAAATCAAAAATAACAAAATCATAAAACAAACATAAAATGAAACGGGATGGTAGTCCGTATGTTTTTTCTCTTTTCTTTTTTTTTTATATATTTTTTTCTTTTTCTTGATTTTTCGATTTTCTTTTTTTTTCTTTTTTTTTTTTTTTGCATACACTCTTACCCTACCATCCAAAATAATACATCATAGGGAATGTACATTCCCCTTACACTTGACTTTTTACATACTTTACAATGAACTAATCTAATGACTCGATTCAAGATAATCAAAACACTTGGAGTACTTTTTAAGATTAACGCACATATGGGGGTAATAGTTTGATGTTCTTCCCCATTACTCCATAACACAAGTACTTTACGCATGAGTCCCAATCGTCCCAAAACAATATGTACAAGATATGACTCGACTTAGCAACCATGTAATCAATTAGACAATTAACTAAGGGTTTAAACAAATAACAATAATGCACTAAAAATGAGTGCATACACGGAAGGCTAAGGCGATTTGGTTGCACATTTGGGTGGGTTGTAAAAAATTCTTCCTTTAAGTAACATGCTTAAAGTTAGAAACGAAAAAATAGGCTCGGAGGGGTGTACTAGGGGTTTCGTGTACTAAAAATGAGTACAACGCTAAGGTGTGGGAAAATTAATTGACTTTACTAGCCAAGTAATATGACTTAAATGGTCAAGTAATTATGATATGGGTTTAAACACAAGGGTGATCCTAATGCCTCTTATCATGTAGTAAATCCTACTACACGAATGTAGTCTCACTAGCGGTCTCGGGATGCATCACTAACGCAAGTTCTAGAATCTAAATGCTACCGGTACACTCATAAGCACTAATAATGAATGCTTTTCCTATCAAATCTAAAGGCGAACCTCACATATTTGGGTGGAAAATTTTTCTGAATGGTACGGTTTTGTGCTAGTCATACAACTCCTATCCATGAGACGCTTGTTAAGGCTAAAGTTTCACTCCTAAATGTTGTAAAAAATTTTAAATTTGGCACTTAAATTACACTGACAAGTATTTCTCTTAGTTTTATTACACACCTACCATTAAACAAACAAACTCAAGTGCAATTGTATCCTATAAGGTATCATCATTTACCCTCCCCTTACACTTAGGATGAACATTGTCCCCAATGTTCAATTAAAGGGTGTAAAAGTAAAACAGGTAAAGAATGAAAACAAATACTCCCCTGATTCGTTCGGTGTGGATAGTGTGTCAACAAGGTTAGATCTTCCTCCAAGAATATGAACATTCAAAGCTTCCCTTCGAGAAATATAAATCATCTTCTTGTCATATATAACCTGTTAAACCTGAGAAAACAATCAAGGCAACCTCGCGTAAAATCGGCGGCAACCTATATATACTAACAAATCCTAGCAATGTTGCAAAAATCGTGAATCGGTCCTGAGGCGGTCGGGGGCCGAGTTACGTTTTTTAGCCGATTAATCGGCCCAAAACCTTGTAATCGCCGATTAATCAGCCGACTTCCTTGTAAATGTCTCCAAGTTCCAGGGCCTTGTAGCTTTGAATCGGAGATTACAAGGCCTTGTAGGCCATTTTTTGCAACATTGAATCCTAGAAAGCAATTTAAGATATAATGCTTGTGGAATGAATGCTTGCAGATTTCTTGGAGTTTATAAACTAAAGAATTAACAAAAACTTTAAGACTCCGTTAGAAAAACAAAACTCGCAAAATTTCTAGAATTTTACACATGACGCCGTCAGGAGTTAACTCCTGACGCCTTCAGAAGTGACATGCAGAAATCTTTATGTTAAGTTTCTGGAAAATTTCTGGAAAAACTTATGTCCTACTTCTTGGAAATCCTGCAAAACATCATTATGACTCGATACAAGCATTTGACTCTAACAATTAATAATACACATGTTCATTTAATATTGTGGCGAATCATGATCATTTCGTTCTTAGAAACAAATTTGGGGTTTCCCCTTACACTTGGCTTTTGCAAAATACCTTTATATGTAATTAAGACGAAGTTAAAAACAAAATAAAACATTTTCACAATTTACTTTGAACCATGATCCACAAACAATAAAAATAAAACACGCAAACGGAAACAAATAAAATCAAACAAACAAACAATCAAACAAATAAAAAGGGGCTTGGGTTGTCTCCCAAGAAGCGCTTGTTTTTGTTCGAGTCACGAGCCTGACTCTACCCTTATTTAACGGAAATATGGGAGGTTTTCCCTACACTTAAAATTAAGTGTGGGTGGAAGTAGCGATACACACCCTTAGGGTGGAAATATGCCACGTGAGGTGAAAGGGGTGAGTGAATGGCTTCCTTCATCCTAAAACTACCCGGGTAATATTGGTTGATGGGTGGGTCGGTTCCTCTTTTGTCTCCTAGATATAAATCTAAGGATGGGAAGTTATGTAAAGATTGAGGTTCCGGTTCATCAACACTAGGAAATTCCCTAGAACTAGGAGTAAGGTTATCATTACAAGTATTCAAACCTATATCCTCTAGTGGTGCTTGGTCCAAGGGTTCTACCTCCGTTGGGATTCCTAAAGTTTCTTCTACTTCTTCCGGGTAAGTCACGGGCGGTGTGTGTGCCTTAAATGATGGTAGGACTTGTGGGGTACTTAGTGAGCTTATGTTATGTACTTCATCATTCCTTGTGTCAAGATCACCTATATCCTCAACATGTGTTTCATTATAATCTAACCCTAACATTTTCCCAAGTATCTCAAGTGCTTCTCTAGGCATATCAACTTCTATATCTGAATCATAAGGATCATCCTCAATATTCTGACTGCTATATTCAAATTGCCCAAAAGATTCATCATGTGTTTCTTGAGATTCATCATCATCGATCATAAAACCTAGGTCTTTTTGATCAATGTGATCATGTTCGGCTAAATCCTCTATCACATCAAGGTCACCTATGTGTTCATCCTGTATTATGGTAGTGCCTAACCATGACATGCAGCTAGGTGGCTCATACGAAACTATCCTAGGTGAAGGCTCATATGTTGCATAGGTTTCACTAAGTGACGCATTTTGAGGTGTTGATGGAGCTCCTAAGGTGAATTCTTTAAAAGTCTTATGCACTTGGCCTCTTTTCTCAAGGTACTCAATAAAATCAATATAAGATCCTATCCTCCTCATTTCATTCCTCCATCTTGGTATATCCAAACTGGTGTAATTATATTTTTTCTTGTAAAACTCTAGTGTCGGACTTGGTGGATTCACGTTCTCCATAATGGTGAACGGAAGAGTCAATGGAAAGGTTTTTACGAACAAAGACACAAAGAAAAGATAGACTACGAGAAAGCTAATAAAAAGAAAAAATAAAATCTCACTCGATAGGAATCTAATGAGTAGACCTAATAAAATAAATTCCAACCTAATCAATAACTATTCCCCGGTAGCGGCGCCAAAAACTTGATACGTGGGGATCGCACCCTCGCAACAGGTTTTACCTCCCAAGGGATCTTGAGAAGCTTACAACCCCCACCAGGCAGTGTACCTGATCGTTGTAGTATAGTATAGTGACAAGTACTGGGGGATTGATCGTTCAACTCAGGAATAGTGTCGCTAGGATTAGAAAGCCTACTAAACTAGGTCTAGAGGTGAGGGATGATTCTTTTTTTATTTTTATATTTTTATGAAAGCAAGTAAAATCTCGGGTTTTGAAGGAGTGGGTGGAATTAGTTGCTAACCAACTAACCCAATTTATCTAAAGATGCAATCAAAATAAAATAAAAGAAATGAAAATAAAACTATTATACTAATGTGGTGGAAACAATGATGAGGAAAGTTGTGTTTAGTTAGATTTCATTACTCCCTAGATATCTTTTACAAGTTTATTAGCTTGTTACAATTGCATGGATGACGGGTCATATTCCTTAATACTAGTCGTAGGGCCGTGTACAATATTCCCTAACTCTATAGGATCCTACTTCACTCCTATGTCGAGCCGTTAGAAGCTCCTAACATGGGATCATTAGAATTCTCCTACACATTAAATACAACCAAGAATCGTAGTGCACCTCCGATCATGTTTCTTAAGACGTTCAAGCAAGTTACCAATGGAAGTCTGCCAGTTTTCTTATGCCTAACATCGAATACAATCATCCATAACAATTATAAACAAGCAATCAACCCATAATCAACATCTGGGTTTCACTACATCTAAGCAAACACAAAAGAAATCTAGCCTAGCATGTTAAATAGAAGACAAGCGTAAGATATAATCAAACAACACATAGACATATTGAATGATTTGAAGGGATACTTATCTTCAATTGAACATGAAATATTCAAGGGGTTGAAACCCTTGAAAAGCTGATAAAATTCAGACTAGGGTTTATTCCCTCAAAGTTGCACACTAATGAATGAAATTTGGAAAACTATATATAGATTTTACAGGGTGACGGCTTCATGTATTAGATTGTGACGCCGTCAACTCGCCGCCATAATGAAATCGTATTGCCTAGATCTACTTGTGATGTCGTCATGTGTAAAAATGCTCTGGGCCGTCACTAATGTTTGGACCATGACGGACTTAGGTGACGCCGTCATCTCCTATGCTTAAAAACTCTCTGGATCGTCACGTGTATTTTCCACATCCACCTCTTTTGTAACACTTGACGCCGTCATGTGGAGAGTCTTGACGCCGTCAGGTACTATTCCAGCAAGGAAAATTGAGACTTTGCCGTTTTCTTCACTTTTATGCTCCAAAAACGTCCAAAATGCTTCCTTTTCCAGATTTCTCTCCAAAAGTATCTAAAATGACAAAAGGAACGATTTAGGGAAATATTTGATCAAATAATCTCGAATACGGGCTTAAGGAAAAGACAAACAATTAATCAAACAACACATAGACATATTGAATGATTAAAAGGGAGAACTTATCTTTAATTCAACATGGAAGAAAAGAGGGTTCGAAACCCTAAAAATACAATGAAATTCGAGCTAGGGTTTTCTCTCTAAGTTCCACTCTTCAAATGAAAAAAATCCAAAAGTATATATAGAGATACAAAGGTGATGACATCACGTATAAGGTTGTGATGTCGTCATCTCACCGCAATTAGGGTTTCTTGATGCCCACTCAAGCCTTCTGACGTCATCACTTGTATTTTCCTCTAGGCCGTCTCTTGTTAACTTTGTACGTGACATCCTACTCCAAATAACACGTGACGTTGTCATGTGTTTATCCTCCAAAAGTCTTCTGGATAGTCATTTGCAATAATTTCCACCACTTGAATCTTCAAGTGATGGTGTCACCTTGTAAAGCGTGATGTCGTCAGGTGTAATTTCCAGCTTAGTTTCTTGATTTTGTCATTTTCTTCACTTTTGACTCTAAAAACGCCCAAAATGCTCAATTTTTCCAAAATTCTTGTCCCAAGTACCTAAAATGACAAAAGAAGCGATTTAAGATAATATTTGACCATATTTTTACGATTAAGGGCTTAAATAACCCCTTAAAAGCGTATCAAATAAATCCTTATCAAATACCCTAACACTCGGGATTTGCTTTTCCTCAAGCAAATGAGCTTTTATACCAATCAAAATACAAGTTAGGGGTCATTTAACATTAATATAAAAGTAATTACAACAAATGATCATTCTACCTTAGTCAAAACAAGCACGGAAACTATACACTAGCGCATCACATTTGGTGTTTGGATACTCTCATCTCTCGGGTGTTATAAGTTTATATATCAAAAATGGAAATGAAAAAATATCTCTCACTACCTGTCATAGCAAATAGATTACCATAGGCTTGGGAAAAGATCAAAACCTCCACCACCTTGGCAGAAGCACATAGGATAAACTATCAAAGAGGTCTTTAAAGGGTTATAACGTTAGGTGTAGGGGTAAGGAAAAACACGGTTTATTGGATAAAGGGATATTTCCTAGTGGCAAGTCAATTGTCATGGTTAATTACATATACGATAAGGTGTTGCTAAGCCAAGACTCAACTCAGCTTAAACTATCTACTACTATTTTTGGTATTTTCAAGAAACTATTATAACTTAAAGATAAATGAAAGAAACGGATGGTAGACCGTATGTTTTTCTCTTTTCATTTTCTGTTTTTGTTTTTCATTTTTTTTACATACACTTTTACTCTACCATCCAAAATAATATATCACAGGGAACTAGCTTTCCCCTTTCACTTAAACTTTTACATAATTAAAAATAAAGACTCGAATTAAGATGATCAAAACATTGGATTACTTTAAAATACTAACGCACATATGAGGGTAATAAATGATGTTCTTCCCAATTACTCCATAACACTAGTACTTTACCCATGAGTCCCAAACGTCCCATAACAATATGTACAGGATATGACTCGACTTAGCAACCATGTAATCAATTAGACAAATAACTAAGGGTTTAAACATGCAACAATAATGCACTATAGATGAGTGCATACAAGGAAGGCTAAGGCGATTTGGGTGTACATTTGGTGGTGGATTGTAAAGAAACTCTTCCTTTGAGTAAAATGCTTAAAGTTAGAAATGAAAAAGATAAGCTCTGAGGGGTGTATTAGGGGTATCCTGTACTAAAAATGAGTACATCGCAAAGGTGTGGGAAAATTACTTGACCAATGAAGTCAAAGTAATATAGGTTTAAAACATGGGTTATCCTAATGCCTCTTATCATATAGCAAATCCTAACTACACGAATGTAGTCTCACTAGCGGTCTTGGAATGCATCACTAAAGCAAGTTCTAGAATCTAAATACTACCGGTACACTCATAAGCACCAACGATGAATGTTTTTTCCTAAATATCTAAAGGTGAACCTTACATATTTGGGGTGGAAATTTTTGAGTGGTACGGTTTTTGTGCTAGTCATATGATAAGGAAATATTTGTTACGCTTTTAGGGGTCATTTAAGCCCTAAATCGTGTTTTTATCATCAAATACTACCTTAAATCGTTTCTTTTGTCATTTTAGGTACTTGGGACATGAATTCTGGAAAATGGAGCATTTTGAAGCTTTTTGGACATTTTTATGCTAAAGAATGAAGAGAACAAGAAAAGACAAGGAAGTCAGGAATTAACACCTGACGACGTCATGCTTTGGAGCTGACGCCATCACCATACGATGATAAGACAAGGATTTTTATGCTGAGACGCCCTAGAAGAAATTGTCAGGTTAACACCTGACGGCGTCAGGTGTTCCAGAAACAAGGCCGTCTCCCTTTAGCACTATATGAGACGTCCCAGAACATTTATAGAGGGACGGCGTCAGAGATCTCTTGGGTGATACGAAACCCTAAAACACGGCGATCTAACGGTGTCAGAGACTAAAACATGACGCCGTCAGATTTGTATATCTATATATATTTTTCGATTTTTCATTCATTAGGTGTGTAACTTTTGTTTTAATGTAAACTTAGGGTTTTGAAGCCCTCTTTTCCTTCATGTTCAATTGAAGATAAGTCTTCTTTTTAATCATTCAATATGTCTATGTGTTGTTTGATTGATTGTTTATCTTGTCTTTCTTTTAACATGCTAGCTTAATTCTATTTGTATTTACTTAGATCTAATGAAACCTAGTTATTGATTATTGGTTGTTGATTTGTTATTAGTTGATTTGGTTGATTGATTTTCACGTTAGGCTTAAGAAAACTGGCTATACTCCTATATGGTAACAGGCTTGAACGTCTTAAGAAACGTAATCAGATGTGTACTATGATGTTATTGGTTATATTTAATGCATAAGTAATTGTTTATGAGGCCTGGATAGTAAGAGATAGAAGCTTATAGAATGGGGAAAGACGTACACAGCCCCATAACTGGTATTAAGGAATACAACCTTTCATCCCAACAACTGTAACAAATCAATTAATCAGTAAGAGATAACTAGGGAGTAGTGAGATCTAAGTAAATACGCTTCTCCCATTATAAGAAGTTCACCAATTTACCTTTCTTGTTCTTTTATTTTATTTTGCATTTCTAATAATTTTGGGTTAGTTGACTAGCAACTAATTCCACCCAGTCTTCCAAACCCGAGATTTTACTTGCTTTCATAAAAGTATAAAAATACAAAAAGAATCATCCCTCACCTCTAGACCTATTTTAAATAGTTTTTAATCCTAACGACACTACTCCCCAAGAGAACGATCAATTCCCCGGTACTTGCCACTCACTATACTATATGAGTCAGGTACACTGCCTGGTTGGGAGTGCAAGCTGTCACACCCCCAATTTACCTGACTTGCAGCGGAATGGAATACCTGGGGGTGTCTGTCATAGCATTACAGTTACAGTTACATTGAACGACCTAAAGTGTCGTTTGGAAAATACTTCGTTTGATCATTGAAATAATTCAGAGTTTACAAAAATGAGGTCCCCAAAATGTGTTGCAAGTTTAAGAAAAACAAGCCATACTAGATCAAACGTTTACATAAGTGCATGAAATACTGGTGAGACGCGTCGACTCCGCGACTCCATAAAGGTCCAAATGCATGTCACATGAGCTACCTTAATAACCTGAAATACATTGCTAAAACGTCAACACGAATGTTGGTGAATTCCATAGGTTCATAAAATGTAATGTTGTACGGCCACCACAAGTAAATGTGCAAGATAAAAATCAAGTAAAATTGTACAATAGACCTTAAGCTCATGACCCCGAAGCTATGACTGTTGAAATTATATGCCCCTCCTGAATGTTTTACCAGAACACTCCCATTTGTCGAAAAGAAATGCATCCGCTTACTGTTGGTAATAATTACCACGGATGGAGGCGTCACCCTCGATAGATCTATCCACTCACTCTCGCTTAATCGGCAAATTAACGGTCCATGATATAAATAGGGGACTTTAACTGGTTGGTAAGGCAACTTAAGCAGTGTACATATGTTTTGGTACTTGGGCTCGTACTAAAATGATTGATGCAATGTATTCCCCCGTGGGATTTGAAATCAAAATATTGTATTGAAAACGGGGCTATGAAAACTCACCTTATATGAGCTGAAAAACAAGCCGCGCACACAAGCCGCAACCTAATGTGAATGATGAACGATCTAATTTAGATCACCAAATGATGTTATGAATGTCCATGCACATGTTCCTATACCACTCTACTCTTCGGAAAAACACTTGTTGTTATAAAAAATATACATTTTCCAAGACTTAGGAAAATATGGCTACTAGAAAATAAACTAGTTGAAATGTATATATATATATATATATATATATATATATATATATATATATATATATATATATATATATATATATATATATATATATATATATATATCGTATGTATCAATGTTAGTGTTGAAATCCTCGGTTTGAAATCCTTGAAATAACGCCTTGTAGTAATGAAAATATACTTATATTCACTAATACTTCATTAGTTATGAATTTGGGTACTTGGTTAATATTTCTAGAAATCTAGAGTTACTACGTAGTGTTAATATTATTTTTCCAAAAGCTGTCAAAACAATATGAGTTTTGCCGATATTGAAACGTGAATATCTTTGTCGTTATAAGTCCGTTTTACTTGTTCTTTATATCCATGGTTACGTCTTAGTATGTAGTAATATATTTTGGAAAGCTTGGTTCCTCCGGTTTACGTCTAAAGTCTCGTTTTGTCCGACGAAAAACGTCCAACAGCATGTATTTTCAGAAAATATACTTTTCGTCAATAAACTTGCAAAAATCATAACTTCTTCGTTATAAACTCTTTTTAATCCGTTCTTTCGCCTACGGATTCGTTTTTGACAGTATTTTCTAAAAATTTTGCCAAAGTTTACTTTATGTTTACTGATTTTCCTGGATTTACAAAAAATGGGACAGAATGTATATATACTTGTTACAAATCCATTTTTCATGTTCAAAACTAGTTTCAACCTCAACCAAATCTCTTGCAAACACCACAAAGCTATACTAATCCTATCATACACCTTCTTAGGGTGCCATGGGTTCCTAATCACTACTAATCATGTTAATTTAACAAAGGAACACCTAAATCAAAATCTAGGGTTTGTATGTTCCAAAAGTTAACAAAAATAATGTGGTATAGCTAACTTGTACATGTAATTAAGCATGAAAACCATAAGATACAAGTATTAATTAGATGAAATCATGAAAATAAATTTGAAAACTCACTTTGAAATAATGGGTGATTAGATGATGAGAAACCTTGTGTTTTTGTTGTAAGATTCTTGATTAGAATGATGAAATTAACAACTTTGTAGCTTTAAACTTTGGAAAATAGTCACTTGATCATGGGGATTTGGTTGGGTCGTGGGTTATGGTGAAAGAGATGAGAAAAATGAACTTTGATTCTCAAAAAGTATAAGTGTTATGTTTTAGGGGTTTTTGGATATTTAGGTAGAAATATATACTAAGTTAATGCATAGTTAAAGCTTAAGGTTAAAATTGTTAGTCATGTGGTCTTGGGATGGTCTTGTGGCCGGTTTTCAATAAGTGAAAGGGTAGCAAAATCGGTTTTGATCACTTAGAAAATGTAGTGTATTATTAGTTGTAGTTTAGTGTAAGTATTAGTTATAATCGGGTACCGGGTTTGCTAGAAATAAATATTAACGAAGTTAACCGGGACTTAATAAAGTCATAAAAATGTTAAAAATATGTTGGGTACAAGTACTGAGTGTTCGGGTGATTATTGTTTAGTTTTCACGAAAACCGTCGTAATATTTATAAACTCACGTTATAAATAAAATAAATTTCCAAAATACTGGGTAAATGAATGTTATAACTTTTATGATGATAAAATGGATATAAAAATATGTCGGGACCATTGTGGGAATATTTAGATATATTCGTCGTGTTTATAAACCGGGTGCTAACGTTTATTTATAAATAATTATAAGGAAAACGTTAAATATATCAAATATATAAATTTGAAAATCCTAAGAGTGGTATAACATGGAAATGCTGTTATGATGATATGCAGACTATCTCTAGTCCGTATGCAGTGTCCTTATAGATAATGAAATGAATTCGCACCTAAACCCATACGGTTACGCGAATTTTAATACCCGTAAACTAAATTTACGATGAAATGTGTAATGCAAGTATGTAGTGAAAACTTTTCCGGCAATGAATAGTGTTCAGTGAATAGTAAAATTTCTGAATGCTTCTCGGAATGTTAAACTGACACAAAAAATGATAAATAGTAAACTGATGAATAGTGTTTTGATGAATAGTGTTTTGATGAATAGTGTTTGATGAATAGTATTTTTCCAAAGTTTGTGAAAATAACCTGAAATGGTAAGTTGTGACAGTCTTCCCCTCTAAAAGGAACTTCGTCCCGAAGTTCAGTTTATGTTGGCTTCTGAAAACATATTGGTGAAAAGGTGATGATATTCGAGAATTCCAGCGAACTCTAACGATAGGAATTCGACTCTGCTTCAACTATTTGACCTAACTGTCCATGATTTCTACTTGTTCTCCTGCAAGGTTTATGTTTGACTTTGGGTTGAATTCCTTTCCAAATGGGATTATGAGTGACTAATCTGAAAAAAATGATAATACATGGTTGTGTAATCCTGTTGTTCTCTAACAAGGCTCAAGTCTGACGGCCACTAGGCCTACTCTATCTGAAATATTACATGGTCCAGTGTATATCGGGTTTAACTTTCCAAGTTTTCTGAATGATATCATGCCTTTCCTAGGCAGAACTTTCAACATAACTCTGCCTACCAACTTGAAGTTTTAATGGTTTACAACTTATTGAACTTGTAACTGATTCTTGACTTGTAGAAAATTTCTGGTTATTTCATGAATGCCTACTAGACTAGTGAGTTGAGCTTTTTCTGAGTTTGGGCCATCAATAGATGGTCTGCGCTTCTTAATGTTTTAAATGTGATACTGGTAATATATACTGCTGAATTCTGCCAGAACTCAAGTTTGTATGCTAGTTGGTCGATTCTAAAATGAATCTTAAATAGTCCAATATGCTAAAGGTTCAACCTCTCTTGTTATCCAATTGGTATCATGCCAATCCAAGGCAATGCTTTTAACTTAATTTGTTCTCCCACTTGAATCTGGATGGTTTGTTGTTCAGAATACCCAATCCAAATGATGTGTGTTTTGTACCAAGCTAACTTCTGCCAGTTTCTCGCTGGTGGTGTGATAACTATTGTTGTAGATGAATTGATTTATGTTAAATGATTAGTCCAACCATTTCTAGGGTCAATCACTCATGCTCTGAGCATACTTTCCTCTGTTGAATTGTTCTCCCGCTTTGACCATCGGTCTGAGGGTGACAGGTGATGTTCACATTTAAATGGGTTTCTGAAAGAAATTATAAAATGATTGCTTGAAGTCCACGGTGAATCGGTTTCCTTAACAGGAATAACTGAAATGGGTACAATAAACCTTTGTGACTAATTCCACAATGTTCGGTCCTTCGAACTTGGCGTTATCTGAACGAGATAGAATATAGGTAACAATTTGATTCCTTGTGTTTTGTTCCAACGGATGATAAGACATATGTTTTTCTTGGTCTATTGGGTTTGGTCTCCACTACTAAAATTCGTGATTAATTTGTGATGTCCTTCCTAATTCCTTCATCACATATTCCAAATATTCTTTATTGTCAAGTCACAAAATCCTAAATGCATAAGCGATGTTGTAGGAAAATTGGTTCTGGAAATTTATCTCGCGATTGTGAGTTTTGGTTGAAATCTTTTTCTGAATAAACGAATTTAGAAAATGGAGCAAATGATTTACTAAGTAATATTTTTCCTGATGATTCAAAATTTCAGTAGTTATGAAGTAGAAAAATGTTTTCAAACATGTTGTGATTAAAACTGCTTACCAAAGTTTGATGTCTATGTATATTTCTCATTGTACAATAGTGTTAAAGATTGACCAAAAAGGATCGTACTTGTTCAAAATAGGAATTTCAGAAATCATTTTTCCACAAGGTATGTGATTTATGTAAACGCATCAACTTTATTTAAAAGTGAAAACACTAACAAGGATAAAATGGTAGAATGGGAAATGTTCGCTTAAATGCATAGATGTCTAACATTTAGTTCCTGAGGTTGAATAATGCCTATTGGTGGTTATCAGGTATAACTACAAGCATAGGTATTTAGACTAACTTAAGTCCTGAAATAGTTTATCGTTGTAATTGACAAGACGAAGGTATCACTTGATGTTGTGTCGATGAATCTCTATTCTGTTTTCCCATGTAGATGAGGAGATATGTTCCGGTTTGATCCCTTTCTTGGTATGAAGGTGAGGTTATCGGAAATTTCTAGAGACATAATGCCTTAGAGCAATCTACATCGATATTCTTGATTCAAACAATTGTCCTTTGTGAAAACTTACTGCAGGAAAGTTTATATATGGATGAGGCCCTGTTTAAAAGAAATGCTCTACAGTCTCAATTAGAAGCTTGGTTTATTTTTATTGTGTTGTCCTGCGGACATTTATATTGAGTTCAATCCTGTAGCTTAGTCTAGCTAGAACCTTTCAATGATAGAATTTGACAACTAAGTCAGGGATGGTGATTCGGATGGTCTCGCAGTATCTTAGAATTTGTTGTTGAGTTATGAATTCTCTCACTATATACTTCTAGTTCTGTTTAGTAGTTCTGTAATCCTTTCGTTGCTTTTATTGTATAGAGGAATCCTGCATGTAATTGATATGGAAAGTCTCTCTTAGGGAAGTCAATGGAAAAATCCAACTTAATGGCTAAGTGGGTGACAGGTGGGGTAAGTATCCAGGGATAGTTCGGCAAAAGGGATGTTTATGGAAGAGTTCCTTTGTTTACAAAACTTTTAAATGAAGATTGTTATTAACAATCCTTTGAAAAAGTAATTATTTCCTTCATGGCATAATCCTTCCTGAATTTTACATAGGTGATCAGGCTATGTACAATTGAGGACTAATGATGCAATGTTAGATTTTTGTCAAAATATCATAACTTTCCTCAAAAGTTTTAGATGGTGTTCAACGCATTGTTATTAAAATGGTATCCTGATGTTTTCTTTCAAGTAACATGAAAATTGCCTCGCGTAATAATAGTAAATACTTGGTGTAATGATAGAAAAATCAATTTATAGGATGGTAATAAAATAGCTTACTTCAGAAATTTTTCTGTAAAACAATTTCCCCATATGATAGTAAAATAGCTTGAATGGTGTATTAGATACGTGGGTGAATCTTGTCGAATGGTAATAGTCTACTAATTCGTCAAAAACGAAATCAACCTAATCCCTAATAAGACAATGCTAAAATGTCGCGAAACGATTGAAGTCTGAGCAATTGGGATAGAAAATGGAGTAAACGAAGGTTATGATTATCACCTAGGTAACAAAGGATAGATACTACATTGGATAGAAAAGTGCTTAATACAACTAGGTTATGTCATCGTACCAACGGTAAGTACAAAAGGAAAGATACAACCCTAAAGGGCTCGAACTACGGTTTATATATTGAAACAAGGCTCCTCCTGCTGAAGCATTGTTGTTATCCTTGATATTGCTAATATCCTGACGGTTCTCTTTCAACCGCTCACGCTATTCCTCGAGCGATTCAGTCTTGATTCCCAGTTCCTGATTTTCCTTGTTCCTTAGCTCTGGGCAGTCATTCTTGAAATGCCCTAAGTTTCCACATTTGAAGCAACTCCCTGGGGTCTTCTGATTTGTGAGTTTCCTACAGTCTTCAGTCCGATGACCCTGCTTCTTGCACACTCCACACGTTTTACTGCAATGATCTCGGTGATATTGATTACACAAGTTGCAGTAAGGTAACTTTCTAATATACCTTCTCTTTGTGTACGGTTCTGCAGCAAAGGCTCTATTCACTTCTTGTCCCTTGGGTGATTGTTGAGCAGCATTGCAACCTAGATTGTTGTTCCACTTCCTTTTATTGTCACTATTGTTTCCTGATGTCTTGGCGTGAACTATGAGTTCCTTTGCTTCGATCGCCATTTTGATAGCTTCAGACATGGTATCGGGTTCCCATGCGATGACCAACATACGAATTTCATGGGAGAGTCCCCGATGTACCTTTCAAGTTTCTTGCTTTCCGGTTCATCCATTGCAGGACCTTGTCGTGTTAATTCATAAAAATGAGTAGTGTACTCATCAACATAATTTCCTACCATGGTAAAGCTTAGTGTTTCCTGTTCCTTTGCTCGTAATTCATTTCCTACACAAAATGTTATACTGATGAGTGTCTAAATACTCATCATTTTATACCAATCTGAACTGCCAAAATATCCAAAAACACTCAAATATGCATCAAAATACTTAAAATATCTTAAAGGTGTGTTTTATATATTTCAAATGCAAAATATGCAAAAACAGATGAAAAACGTACAAAGTTTGCGTAATTGGCAGTTTCAGTCCCTCAAGTTTCATAAATTGGCAAAACTAGTCCCTGGTTATTCTAAAAACATGAAAAAGTCACCAAAGGTCCTTTTAAATCATAAAGTTACATATTTAGTCCTTTGGTGCAAAGTTTCATAAAATTACAAGTTTAGTCCCTATACTTTGGAAATTGACATAAATGGTCCCTGGGATGCAAAAACTTTGAGAAAATCAATTTTGGTCCTTGTACTAATAATCTTTTGCAGGAATGGTCCTTGGTTGATAAGTTTGGTGAAATTGCATAATTGGTCCCTCAAGTTTGGTGATTTGTCAACTTTGGTCCCCGGATATAAAATATGGGAATTTGTCATTATTGGTCCTTGGGGTATTTAATCTTGGCAAGTTTAGTCCTTATTTAAACTATGGAAATACTACACAACAAGTCCCCTCAACTTTGAATAAATTACAAAAATGGTCCTTGTGTAGCATTAAAACCAAACGGACCCTTTATATATCTAAACCCAAAATACAATTCCAAATCCAATCCAACAGCCCACCCACCTTCCTAGGCCCAACTCCCTACCAGCCTAGTCCACCCTTGGTCAACACCCGGTCAAAACAATACCACTCCCACCCCTTTCCCTCCTTCTCCATACCACCACCACTGAAACCAGAAACAACCTTCCACCTCACCTGTTTCACCCCAACTTGGCCTCCAAGATAACTCCCACCTGTCCCTCCACCTCACACAACATTCCAAACCCCTTAAAACCCGTACGTTGTCCCCAAGTTAACGTGTGAGACTTTTTCGTGCCAAAAAGATATTTAAACGGTGGGGATTGCTTAGGCCTTATCAACGGCTGGGGATTTGTGGGAAATGACACAGTGGGTCCCACAAACCCTAAAAGTCTCTACAAAAGGATGAAGAAGCTGTGGAGATGAATTATTAGATTAGGTAGTTTAAATTAGTGTCATGTAATTTAATTTTAGTCTTTCAGTGTAATTCTAAGCTTTTAAGCAATCAATTAAGTTGTTTTAGTGTATCCTTAAACTTTTGTAACAATCAATTTCAAGTTTCTTTGTGAAATTCAGTTTATGCTAAATTCTCATTAAAAATCTCAAATTTGTGTAATACTGTTACTTGTTGTTGTTATTGGAATCTAAAGTCCACTTAAGCTCTGACAAAGCTTATCAAAGCTTTTAGATATCCTAAGAATCCAGTTTAGATTATAATTACAAAAATATAACAAAAATAGAGAAAATAATTGGAAAATAAAAAATCAGAAGAGAAGAAAGAAAGAAGCTCGGAGTATGGTGAATGATGGTTGTTCTGGTATTAGAAGCTTGTTTGGAAGCTGTTAGGTATGATCATGGGCTCTGGTTCATCAGTTTCATGCTTGGTTAGCTTGTAAGTTATAATCTCACATTTTTGTAATTCACTGTATCTCAGCTTATTAAGTGCTTATTTTAGTGTGTTCATGCTTATCAGTAGTATTTTGAACTAATTGTGCTAAATAAATGGTTTAGGTAGTTGTAGCACAAATTTTGTTTGTAAACTGTTAGGTATTAGCTTATTTAGCTTATTGAGGATTAACTAGTTAAGACTGCTTATTTGTTAGTGTTTTCTGCTTAACTTAGCATAATATAATCTAGTAAGTCTTTACATCTCAGTTTGGAAGTTCAAATTGTGACTTATAGTGAAAAAGCAAAGATAGATAATCATTAAGGGGTGTTTGGAATTGCTAAGTCTGTGGACTGTGTGGTGTTTTTAGGTGGTATTCTCACGTTCCACACATTCACTTAGGTTAATAATTACTTGTTCAGGTCATATAAGTAGCAAGTATTTAGTGAAAGTCAAAATCAATAATAAACATCAATTATAGTTAACTGCCAAAACAGTTAGGTTCCAATATCACTCACATCACCTCATTAGTTGTAATTTTAACTTAAATCAACTTTTAGGTATCATATTACATCAACATCAATCAGTTAGAAGCATTAGAAATCCAACTAAGTCAAACTAGTTCATGTTCTAAAAAAGTCAACATTGCACATTTCAGATTTTTCCAAAACTTCAAGGAATTTAGTAGAATTTTGTATTAGGTTTCAAGGTCTGAAAATTTTTGTAGTAATAATCTACCAGCTTATCTTTAAGTTCCCACTGAGCTTACATTTTTAGCATTTTTTATCTGGGCCCCACTCACTCTCAAAGTAACCTGCAGGGCAAGGTATTGCCCTGCTCCATCAGACTCAGTCCATCACCACTACTTTGGTGGTGATTTGTGACCACCACAGTGGGCCCCACATCTCAAAACTTGTACCATTGAACCCCCCTCCTACCAGGGAGTAAGATTTGACCTTTTGTTTGACCATAAGACCACTGGGTCCCACCTAATTTAGCCACATAAGTCTGTCCCACTTTCTGAGTTCAAACAAGTTACCAAGTGCTATTTAACTGCTTATCAGCTTATTCCAAGGGCTTATCTGGCCAAATCTAGCTCAAACTTGTTTACTCAACTTATTGGAACCTGATTCATCCATTGTGGGTCCCACATAAGCTCTTGTGAGCTTATTTCCATTTTCAGTCAACATAAGTCAACTATTAGGGTTAGTAGCTTATATCTAGCTTAATAATAAGCTATAAATTATTTGTTTTTACAAAAGTTATCTATTTTTAGATATAAATTAGTTTTGTAAAAGAAAAATCAAGAAAAACCAACATAAAAATAAGTGATAGTTTCCATTTAATATAATTAAATTTTAATTTTTATTTTTAGATTTTTATTAAGTAAGTTGTGTTTTTATATTTTTAATAATTTCCTTTTAGGTTAAAGTAAGTTTAATAATTTTCTCAGATTTTTATTTTGTAATTTAGTATTTATTAGAATTAAAAGTAGTTTTATTAATAATTAATCAATAAGTAAGTTATAAATAGCATAATTAATTTTTATAAGGTAATACCTAAATTTTATATTTTTCATAGCTTTTATAAGTCATAATATAGTTTTAGTAATTTTTCCATAATTTTCCAAGTTAATTTAGTATTATTTGTAATTTAAAATAGTTTAATTAGTATAATTAAGATAAATAGTTTTTAATTAATAAAAAGCTCATAAAAAGACAAAAATATTTATTTTTATTTTTTTATACTTTCTTCAAGTTCATTTTAAGTTTTAGAAATTATTTTTACAAGTTTTTAGTTTAATTTGTAGTATTTATAATTTTTAGTTTGATTTAAATTAGTTTTAATTAATTAGTTAAATTAGTTTTAATTAAATAATTAATAATAAAAAATAAATTAATCTTAAAAATAGTTTTCTTTTTAATTTAATTTTATTTTAAGTTTAAAGTTTATAGAATTTTCATTTTTAACCCTTGTAGTTTATTTTTCTTAAAACTCACCTTTTTCTCAGTACGCAATTACGTCTGATTTTAATTTGGTGTACGTTTAAACGTTTTTTTTTAATATCTAGGTTTTACGTAATTGTTCTAAATAGTTTATTTAAGTTATAAAAGCCTAGTGTAATCACACACACACTCATATCCTTTCCTGTTCACATTCACTGATCACAGACTCGTTTATAATAAAACATCGCACACCTCGTTGGGACATTACGACCCGGGAAAACACTGTATTTCACGGAAGCATTTGCCTTTGATTAGTTTGACTTTTACGGTTGACCATTCACAAGTGGTTGACTAATAATCGTCTGACTAGTTTGAGGCGAATAAAAATTTGGCGCCGCTGCCGGGGAGGTTGTGCGCTTATTCTAAACGATTTTGCGTATTAGTGAATCTGGATATACATCCTTTGTATATTTACCATCCTTGTCCATATTTTCATCAAAAACAAAAATCCAAAAATATTTTCTTTCTTATTTTTATAATATATTTATCTAAAACCACAAAAATATCCATCTTTTCCCTCTTACCCTTTTTGATTCTTTAGTTCTTTACCCTCTATCCATTTAATTCTAACTTCTATATTCTTATGGCATCTATCGAACCCGAATTCTTATTCGCGCTTGAAAAGTATCAAGCCTTGTCCAAGATGTCTAGAATTCGTGTTGATCATGATGATCCATCGTTTCATATTCCCTCTCCAGTGAGGGAAATGGAACGAGAAACCGGGGTGACAAAGGACCCTGTACTTTCCTCTGACAATGAAAGTGCTAAATACGTCCAACCTACGGTTATCCAAGAATCTAAGCTCACAATTGATCCTTACCTTTCACGGTTTACAGTTAAAAGTTTGTCAAGCAAACGTAAAGAGCTTAGAGCAGTGACTGAAAAGAACGACTTACCTAACCTTCACATTTATCAAGAACCAAAACCCGAGACCATAACGGAAGTGGTGGAAATTCCTAGCTCTCAGAGCACACCACTTGTCCCACCTCCAGATTTTGTTCCTTGTGTCGGTTGTGGTGAGCCGCTTTTCGGTTTTCCATGTCGTTGGTGTACATGTGAACAATGTGGTAATGATATTCAAAACGGGAGTTGTTTGTTTTGTGGATCGAGTAATTCATTTGCTTATGATCCTAATCAAAACTCATTCAACGACTCCTCAAATTTTTCCAACTACCCATCACATTCATACGAGCAAGAATCATACTATCCAAATCTCAATGATGCTTCGTATCAAAATACACCAAGCCAGACTTAACAGTTTTACTGTTGTGAGTACTGTGGAGGTCTACACTTTAGCTCTGATTGTCAAACAAGGAATCCATTTCCTTGTAACAATTACGACTATTCGTTTCAAGACCCACCTCCACAGTGCCAAATAATTCAAGCAACTCCTCATATCCAGCAAGACCCTTATATAGAGGTTCTTGAGAAAATTAAAGACATTAAGGAGGAGTTGGCTAATATGTCGTCTCACAATGCACCAAGTTCTTCTTGTGTACGTTGTGGGGGTCCTCATGATGATTTTAGATGTCAACCGTATTGTAAACCTGAACATTGTTTTAGTTCTGATACATACGGTTTTGACACATTCACAATCCCACAGTTTCCACTCATTCCATATTCTCGTGATAAATCTATCGCGGAATTACTTGATGAAAAACATGCTGCTAGAGACGAAAGAAGCATGGAAGAATTATTAGTCTTGGAACACGCAGCTATAACACGTATCAAATTTCAAAATGCTGCTCTTCTCTATGAAGATGATGAAAGTGATGATACCTCATCATGTTCATCAGTTGAGACTTCTTCCATGGAGATACAGGGAGAAAAGAATATAACTGAAACACTAGCAGCTGAACAAATGGAACTTGTAGAATCCATAACCGCTAGTCCTTCTCAGCTCCCTCTGTATGATGTTATCACACCCGAGGTTCCCACTCACTCTCTGAGCATGGGGGACGAGCATCTTGACACAATTCCTGCAAAGGAATCTGACGAATTCATAAAGTCTATTGTTGAGAACCTTGTCCCAATCCCAAGTGAGTCACAGGGAATTCTTGATCATATGTGTGATATTCCTACCCCCCCCCCCCCCCCAAATAATCCAAATGATCAAATTGAGAATGTCTCTAATTCCAGTAATGATTGTATATCTTATGGAGACATTGAGTGTATTGAGGCATCACTGCCTCATTCTGATGTTGATCCTCTTCTTGAGGATTTCACAAAGGAACTCACTCACATCATTCCACTTCTATCTGGAAGTATTGATGATCTCTTTGACTTCGAAGCCGATATGGGAGAAACTGAAAATCTTTTAAACTCTAATCCCAACATTGAGCTTAGTACTTCACATGCTGATGAAAATTCTTTATCTTCTAGAGACATCAGTCATGTGAATGGATTACCTTTTGAGCTAGTTAGCTTAGAAGAAGAGAATGATAATCTCCTTGTTCCTGAAGCATTCAAAACTACTATCACCAATCCTCTATTTGAATTCGAATCTGAATTCATTTTGATTGATAATCCAATTTTTGATATTCAGAATGAGGATTGTGATGAGTCCACAAAGGAACATGAGTTCACAGATTTACATCTTGTGAATGATTCTCTTTACAAGGAGTTCTCATTTGAACTCACTCATATCATATCTCCACCGGAGTATGATAGTTTCTATTTTGATCTAGACATACCCATAATATGTCTTGATCAAACGAGCTTAAAAGAGGAGATTCATAAAACAATGAATTCTCCTATTGAAGATGAGGAGTTACTCATGATTTTCATCATGACTTTCTTTCTTTTCTTCATATATTCTGTCCCCTATCCTGTTCTTCACTCTTTCGGGAATGAAGACATAATCTTTGACCCCGGCATTCTCATTTATAAATAATGAGCCGGGTACTTATCTCATCGGTGTGGAACTTTCACGTGCTTCAAATGTTTATCCAAATATCTTGAATGAAAGTCCGATTGAGATTGTCTCTTCCACATGCTTCCCCATGGACAAATGAATTCGGGGTCGAGTCAAGCTAGCGACTCGGTAATCAAAAACAGTAGCATGTATATAGGGTTTTCACCCGTATGTACCACCCTAGTGTGGGGGAGATACCCCACATGTTGTATATATATATATATATATATATATATATATATATATATATATATATATATATATATATATATCTCTAAAAAAAAATAAAAAATAAAAAATAAAAAATGTGTGTATATAAATTTAAATAAAGGCTAAGGAATATTTTCCTTTTACGTTATAAGTGTTGGTTTAACACCCGGTACTTTGAATATTGAGGACAATATTCAGTTCTAAGTGTGGGGGGAGATTCGTTATTCTAACGAATTTAAACACATGTTCCATCAAGAACCCCCATTTTAGCCCAAATTTTAAAATTTTTTCTCACTTAGAACGCAATAAATGGTTATCAATCCGCCATGTCTAACCCACATAAGGATTGGCTAATCCAGGAGCAAACGGTTCTTGGTAAAGATAACTCAAACCCGTTGATGGCTTGCAATTTGCCCAAAATTGTATGGTACCTCAACTCCCCATATCCTTAAAAGCGAATGAGTTGGCTAGCCCGCAAGATTATGGCTTGTGGTAAAGGCAGTGGAAAATCCATAATTGGTAATCAGCTCACCAAGATGTTGACTATTCCATCAAGAGTTGGCTAGTCCAGAAGCAAACGGCTTTTGGTAAAGACTAATCAAATCCGTTGACAGCTGGTGGTTTGCTCAAAATCACACGGTTATCAGATGTGCCACAGTTCTTACACCTGGCTACTCCAGAAGTGATGGCTTTTGGTAAAGAGTTTTTCAAACCCATTAAGTTTTTCTCAAAAGATTGCTAGGGACTAGCAATAGTTTAGTGTGGGGGATTGATGAGTGTCTAAATACTCATTATTTTATACCAATCTGAACTGCCAAAACATCCAAAAATACTCAAATATGCATCAAAATACTTAAAATATCTTAAAGGTGTATTTTATATGTTTCAAATGCAAAATATGCAAAAACAGATGAAAAATGTACAAAGTTTGCATAATTGGCAGTTTCAGTCCCTCAAGTTTCATAAATTGGCAAAACTAGTCCCTGGTTATTCTAAAAACATGAAAAAGTCACCAAAGGTCCTTTTAAATCATAAAGTTACATATTTAGTCCTTTGGTGCAAAGTTTCATAAAATTACAAGTTTAGTCCCTATACTTTGGAAATTGACATAAATGGTCCCTGGGATGTAAAAACTTTGAGAAAATCAATTTTGGTCCTTGTACTAATAATCTTTTGCAGGAATGGTCCTTGGGTGATAAGTTTGGTGAAATTGCATAATTGGTCCCTCAAGTTTGGTAATTTGTCAACTTTGGTCCCCGGATATAAAATATGGGAATTTGTCATTATTGGTCCTTGGGGTATTTAATCTTGGCAAGTTTAGTCCTTATTTAAACTATGGAAATACTACACAACAAGTCCCCTCAACTTTGAATAAATTACAAAAATGGTCCTTGTGTAGCATTAAAACCAAACGGACCCTTTATATATCTAAACCCAAAATACAATTCCAAATCCAATCCAACAGCCCACCCACCTTCCTAGGCCCAACTCCCTACCAGCCCAGTCCACCCTTGGTCAACACCCGGTCAAAACAATACCACTCCCACCCCTTTCCCTCCTTCTCCATACCACCACTACTGAAACCAGAAACAACCTTCCACCTCACCTGTTTCACCCCAACTTGGCCTCCAAGATAACTCCCACCTGTCCCTCTACCTCACACAACATTCCAAACCCCTTAAAACCCGTACGTTTTCCCCAAGTTAACGTGTGAGACTTTTTCGCGCCAAAAAGATATTTAAACGGTGGGGATTGCTTAGGCCTTATCAACGGCTGGGGATTGGTGGGAAATGACACAGTGGGTCCCACAAACCCTAAAAGTCTCTACAAAAGGATGAAGAAGCTGTGGAGATGAATTATTGGATTAGGTAGTTTAAATTAGTGTCGTGTAATTTAATTTTAGTCTTTCAGTGTAATTCTAAACCTTTAAGCAATCAATTAAGTTGTTTTAGTGTATCCTTAAACTTTTGTAACAATCAATTTCAAGTTTCTTTGTGAAATTCAGTTTATGCTAAATTCTCATTAAAAATCTCAAATTTGTGTAACACTGTTACTTGTTGTTGTTATTGGAATCTAAAGTCCAATTAAGCTCTGACAAAGCTTATCAAAGCTTTTAGATATCCTAAGAATCCAGTTTAGATTATAATTACAAAAATATAAAAAAAATAGAGAAAATAATTGGAAAATAAAAAATCAGAAGAGAAGAAAGAAAGAAGCTGGGAGTATGGTGAATGATGGTTGTTCTGGTATTAGAAGCTTGTTTGGAAGCTGTTAGGTATGATCATGGGCTCTGGTTCATCAGTTTCATGCTTGGTTAGCTTGTAAGTTATAATCTCACATTTTTGTAATTCACTGTATCTCAGCTTATTAAGTGCTTATTTTAGTGTGTTCATGCTTATCAGTAGTATTTTGAACTAATTGTGCTAAATAAATGGTTTAGGTAGTTGTAGCATAAATTTTGTTTGTAAACTGTTAGGTATTAGCTTATTTAGCTTATTGAGGATTAACTAGTTAAGACTGCTTATTTGTTAGTGTTTTCTGCTTAACTTAGCATAATATAATCTAGTAAGTCTTTACATCTCAGTTTGGAAGTTCAAATTGTGACTTATAGTGAAAAAGCAAAGATAGATAATCATTAAGGGGTGTTTGGAATTGCTAAGTCTGTGGACTGTGTGGTGTTTTTAGGTGGTATTCTCAGGTTCCACACATTCACTTAGGTTAATAATTACTTGTTCAGGTCATATAAGTAGCAAGTATTTAGTGAAAGTCAAAATCAATAATAAACATCAATTATAGTTAACTGCCAAAACAGTTAGGTTCCAAGATCACTCACATCACCTCATTAGTTGTAATTTTAACTTAAATCAACTTTTAGGTATCATATTACATCAACATCAATCAGTTAGAAGCATTAGAAATCCAACTAAGTCAAACTAGTTCATGTTCTAAAAAAGTCAACATTGCACATTTCAGATTTTTCCAAAACTTCAAGGAATTTAGTAGAATTTTGTATTAGGTTTCAAGGTCTGAAAATTGTTGTAGTAATAATCTACCAGCTTATCTTTAAGTTCCCACTGAGCTTACATTTTTAGCATTTTTTATCTGGGCCCCACTCACTCTCAAAGTAACCTGCAGGGCAAGGTATTGCCCTACTCCATCAGACTCAGTCCATCACCACTACTTTGGTGGTGATTTGTGACCACCACAGTGGGCCCCACATCTCAAAACTTGTACCATTGAACCCCCTCCTACCAGGGAGTAAGATTTGACCTTTTATTTGACCATAAGACCACTGGGTCCCACCTAATTTAGCCACATAAGTCTGTCCCACTTTCTGAGTTCAAACAAGTTACCAAGTGCTATTTAACTGCTTATCAGCTTATTCCAAGGGCTTATCTGGCCAAATCTAGCTCAAACTTGTTTACTCAACTTATTGGAACCTGATTCATCCATTGTGGGTCCCACATAAGCTCTTGTGAGCTTATTTCCATTTTCAGTCAACATAAGTCAACTATTAGGGTTAGTAGCTTATATCTAGCTTAATAATAAGCTATAAATTATTTGTTTTTACAAAAGTTATCTATTTTTAGATATAAATTAGTTTTGTAAAAGAAAAATCAAGAAAAACCAACATAAAAATAAGTGATAGTTTCCATTTAATATAATTAAATTTTAATTTTCATTTTTAGATTTTTATTAAGTAAGTTGTGTTTTTATATTTTTAATAATTTCCTTTTAGGTTAAAGTAATTTTAATAATTTTCTCAGATTTTTATTTTGTAATTTAGTATTTATTAGAATTAAAAGTAGTTTTATTAATAATTAATCAATAAGTAAGTTATAAATAGCATAATTAATTTTTATAAGGTAATACCTAAATTTTATATTTTTCCTAGCTTTTTTAAGTCATAATATAGTTTTAGTAATTTTTCCATAATTTTCCAAGTTAATTTAGTATTATTTGTAATTTAAAATAATTTAATTAGTATAATTAAGATAAATAGTTTTTAATTAATAAAAAGCTCATAAAAAGACAAAAATATTTATTTTTATTTTTTTATACTTTCTTCAAGTTCATTTTAAGTTTTAGAAATTATTTTTACAAGTTTTTAGTTTAATTTGTAGTATTTATAATTTTTAGTTTGATTTAAATTAGTTTTAATTAATTAGTTAAATTAGTTTTAATTAAATAATTAATAATAAATAATAAAATAATCTTAAAAATAGTTTTCTTTTTAATTTAATTTTATTTTAAGTTTAAAGTTTATAGAATTTTCATTTTCAACCCTTGTAGTTTATATTTCTTAAAACTCACCTTTTTCTCAGTACGCAATCATGTCTAATTTTAATTTGGTGTACGTTTAAACGTTTTTTTTAATATCTAGGTTTTACTTAATCATTCTAAATAGTTTATTTAAGTTATAAAACCCTAGTGTAATCACACACACACTCATATCCTTTCCTGTTCACATTCACTGATCACAGACTCGATTATAATAAAACATCGCACACCTCGTTGGGACATTACGACCCGGGAAAACACTGTATTTCACGGAAGCATTTGCCTTTGATTAGTTTGACTTTTACGGTTGACCATTCACAAGTGGTTGACTAATAATCGTCTGACTAGTTTGAGGCGATTCATATACCCATCATCCTTCTTAGTTTCTCCCAAGATTGTAAGTAGGCAGCATCAACTCCCACCATCTTAATATGTTTGGTCCACCATTCCTGGGCATGATCCTGAAAAGTGCATGTGGCGAACTTAACCTTGTCTTCCTTACGACAGTCGCCACATTGAAATATTGTTTCTATGTCTTCGAACCGTTTGAGAAATTCCTTTGTGTCTCTAGTTCCACTAAAGGAGGGAGGATTGCACCCCATAAATTCCACGTGAGTAAGTTCCTTAGTGAGGGTGGTAGCTATGTTCTTGGCAATGACTTGTCCAACAGCAGCTTGCGTCATGTTTGTAGTGGTTTGCTTAAATCTCTCTTCATCAAATCATAAGAGACCATGGGGATATAGTAAATAAAAGTCATCATATTCACAACACATGAATATAATACATGAAAATTTCGGTCTACGTGAACCGATATCACAAATAGCACAACCATTTCTTACATAGTAGAGTCACACTTGATATATTTGTTTGTACAACAATCAAAAGACAACAAGTTCTTTAAACTATGTCCCATACCTTCTGTGGCTAGGATAATAGTAAAAGCTATTGAGGATATACGTCTGGTCTAGGGACTTCCTTGTGTCTCTCTGTGTGAAATCAGGTTTGTGGCATCATAAGGTCGAGATAGTCCTGAAGTGGTGTCTGAAGTTGTGCATCTATCAAATCTTAGATAATGTAGGTTCTGAACCATTCCTGAAGAATCTGCGGATGTTCCTGTTGAGTCCGTGATATTGGTATTATCTACTAGGTGTTAACTAGTTCATGGCAAGTGGGAATGAAAAAGGAAAATGAGAATGGTGGTACTAGTGAATGGAATACTACCGTCTTTCGCGCTACCTCGCCACATCTAAGAGGTAAAACTGAAGTACGCACTGTGGAACGACCAATAGTGTAATAAGTAGCTGATGGTGGTGATAGTACCTGAGTAGTGGGTGCTCTATTAGTGATGGAAAGAAACATACTATCTTCCTTGCAATAAACATCCTAATAAGTCCATTAAGATTAAGCCTGAATACTCTACCAAAAGGCATTCTATGTATAGGCTAAATGATAGGAAAACCCTGTTCCTATGACAAATCAATGGTGCTAATGGTGGTGTAAGTGCAACTGGTGGTATAATGGTAGTGGAAGATGACAAGGCATCTTCAATGTCGGAATCCGATAAAAGGATGTCAGGGTGAGTATCTGAAGACATGTCACTTGTGAACTAGGTCAATAAAATGATATATGTATACAAATATGAGTATAAATAACTCGCACAGGGTATGCATGAAACAACATGTATCACGATTATGCACTTATGATGAAATGATGAGATGTTATGCTGATGTGGTTATAGTCTAGGGTCCAAGATACATCCTAGTTCGCTATAGCCTTAGCTCTGATGCCAATCTGTCACACCCCCAATTTACCTGACTTGCAGCAGAATGGAATACCTGGGGGTGTCTGTCATAGCATCACAGTTACAGTTACATTGAACGACCTAAAGTGTTGTTTGGAAAGTACTTCGTTTGATCATTGAAATAATTTAGAGTTTACAAAAATGAGGTCCCCAAAATGTGTTGCAAGTTTAAGAAAAACAAGCCATACTAGATCAAACGTTTACATAAGTGCATGAAATATTGGTGAGACGCGTCGACTCCGCGACTCCATAAAGGTCCAAATGCATGTCACATGAGCTACCTTAATAACCTGAAATACATTGCTAAAACGTCAACACGAATGTTGGTGAATTCCATAGGTTTATAAAATGTAATGTTGTACGGTCACCACAAGTAAATGTGCAAGATAAAAATCAAGTAAAATTGTACAATAGACCTTAAGCTCATGACCCCGAAGCTATGACTGTTGAAATTATATGCCCCTCCTGAATGTTTTACCAGAACACTCCCATTTGTCAAAATGAAATGCATCCGCTTACTGTTGGTAATAACTACCACGGATGGAGGCGTCACCATCGATAGATCTATCCACTCACTCTCGCTTAATCGGCAAATTAACGGTCCATGATATAAATAGGGGACTTTAACTAGTTGGTAAGGCAACTTAAGCAATGTACATATGTTTCGGTACTTGGGCTCGTACTAAAATGATTGATGCAATGTATTCCCCCGTGGGATTTGAAATCAAAATATTGTATTGAAAACGGGGCTATGAAAACTCACCTTATATGATGGTACCATGAACATGTAATGAGCTGAAAAACAAGGCGCGCACACAAGCCGCAACCTAATGTGAATGATGAACGATCTAATTTAGATCACCAAATGATGTTATGAATGTCCATGCACATGTTCCTATACCACTCTACTCTTTGGAAAAACACTTGTTGTTATCAAAAATATACATTTTCCAAGACTTAGGAAAATATGACTACTAGAAAATAAACTAGTTGAAATGTGTGTGTATATATATATATATATATATATATATATATATATATATATATATATATATATATATATATATATATATATATCGTATGTATCAATGTTAGTGTTGAAATCCTCGGTTTGAAATCCTTGAAATAACGCCTTGTAGTAATGAACATATACTTTTATTCACTAATACTTCATTAGTTATGAATTTGGGTACTTGGTTAATATTTCTAGAAATCTAGAGTTACTACATAGTGTTAATATTATTTTTCCAAAAGCTGTCAAAACAATATGAGTTTTGCCGATATTGAAACGTGAATATCTTTGTCGTTATAAGTCCGTTTTACTTGTTCTTTATATCCATGGTTACGTCTTAGTATGTAGTAATATATTTTGGAAAGCTTGGTTCCTCCGGGTTACGTCTAAAGTCTCGTTTTGTCCGACGAAAAACATCCAACAGCATGTATTTTCAGAAAATATACTTTTCGTCAATAAACTTGCAAAAATCATAACTTCTTCGTTATAAACTCTTTTTAATCCGTTCTTTCGCCTACGGATTCGTTTTTGAAAGTATTTTCTAAAAATTTTGCCAAAGTTTACTTTATGTTTACTGATTTTCCTGGATTTACAAAAATGGGACAGAATGTATATATACTTGTTACAAATCCATTTTTCATGTTCAAAACTAGTTTCAACCTCAACCAAATCTCTTGCAAACACCACAAAGCTATACTAATCCTACCATACACCTTCT
Source organism: Artemisia argyi (assembly GCA_030686995.1). Lineage (NCBI taxonomy): Eukaryota > Viridiplantae > Streptophyta > Magnoliopsida > Asterales > Asteraceae > Artemisia > Artemisia argyi. The sequence continues at coordinate 167,284,353 of CM060700.1, read as the reverse complement.
TAGGGTGCCATGGGTTCCTAATCACAACTAATCATGTTAATTTAACAAAGGAACACCTAAATCAAAATCTAGGGTTTGTATGTTCCAAAAGTTAACAAAAATAATGTGGTATAGCTAACTTGTACATGAAATTAAGCATGAAAACCATAAGATACAAGTATTAATTAGATGAAATTATGAAAATAAATTTGAAAACTCACTTTGAAATAATGGGTGATTAGATGATGAGAAACCTTGTGTTACTTGTGTTTTTGTTGTAAGATTCTTGATTAGAATGATGAAATGAACAACTTTGTAGCTTTAAACTTTGGAAAATAGTCACTTGATCATGGGAATTTGGTTGGGTCGTGGGTTATGGTGAAAGAGATGAGAAAAATGAACTTTGATTCTCAAAAAGTATAAGTGTTATGTTTTAGGGGTTTTTGGATATTTAGGTAGAAATATATATTAAGTTAATGCATAGTTAAACTTAAGGTTAATATTGTTAGTCATGTGGTCTTGGGATGGTCTTGTGGCCAGTTTTCAATAAGTGGAAGGGTAGCAAAATCGGTTTTGATCACTTAGAAAATGTAGTGTATTATTAGTTGTAGTTTAGTGTAAGTATTAGTTATAATCGGGTACCGGGTTTGCTAGAAATAAATATTAACGAAGTTAACCGGGACTTAATAAAGTCATAAAAATGTTAAAAATATGTTGGGTACAAGTACTGAGTGTTCGGGTGATTATTGTTTAGTTTTCACGAAAACCGTCGTAATATTTATAAACTCACGTTATAAATAAAATAAATTTCCAAAATACTGGGTAAATGAATGTTATAACTTTTATGATGATAAAATGGATATAAAAATATGTCGGGACCATTGTGGGAATATTTAGATATATTCGTCGTGTTTATAAACCGGGTGTTAACGTTTATTTATAAATAATTATAAGGAAAACGTTAAATATATCAAATATATAAATTTGAAAATCCTAAGAGTGGTATAACATGAAAATGCTGTTATGATGATATGCGGGCTGTCTCTAGTCCGTATGCAGTGTCCTTACTGATAATGAAATGAATTCGCACCTAAACCCATACGGTTACGCGAATTTTAATACCCGTAAACTAAATTTACGATGAAATGTGTAATGCAAGTGAATAGTGAAAACTTTTCCAGCAATGAATAGTGTTCAGTGAATAGTAAAATTTCTGAATGCTTCTCAGAATGTCAAACTGACTCCAAAAATGATGAATAGTAAACTGATGAATAGTGTTTTGATGAATAGTGTTTTCCCAAAGTTTGGGGAAATGACCTAAAATGGTGAGTTGTGACACAAGCTTCTCAAAATCCCTTGAGAAGTAAAACCTTTTGCAAGGTTGCAAAACCACACATCAAGTTTTTGGCGCCGCTGCCGAGGAATAGTTATTGCTTAGGTTGAATTTTATTTTAATTATGTCTACTTATTAGATTCCTATCTAGTGAGATTTTTATTTTATTTTTTATTAGCTTTCTTGTTATCTATCTTTTTCTTTGTGTCTTTGTTCGTTAAAAGTTTTTCATCTACTCCGTTAGCCATTATGGAGAGCGCGAATCCACCGTACTATACACCACGAAATCCACGCATTCCACTCCAAAATTATATCTTGATGTTCCAACAACATCATGATGAATCTCTCTACGATGCGTGGAATCGTTTTAAACTCTTGCTCCAAAAATTCCCTCATCATGGTTTTAATTTATGGTCCCTAACTCAAATCCTTTACTATCGTGTCGACTGATATGTCCAAGGTTACATTGACGATTTTGCCGACGGGGACCTTAAGAAAGTAAATGCTGAAGAAGCATAAGAAGCTATATAGGATTGTGCCCAATATTATTATAGAGTAGACAACCCAACAAACAACATTATTTATCAATTAATAACGAGTTTAAAGGAGCAAACAGGAAGTTTGTTTGGGGATGACTATTTTGGGATACCTAAGTGGATGTCATGTAACACCATAGTACAAAACAAACACATAGGTATTCTAGATACAATACAGGATGAGGTGGATAATCCAAGCCCACAAAGTACCCTACAAGTCCTACCATCATTTGAGGCACACACACCGCCCGTGACTTACTCGGAAGAAGAAGAAGAAACTTTAGGAATTTCGATGGTGGTAGAACCCTTGTACCAAGCACCACTAGAGGATATAGGTTTGAATACTTGTAGTGATAAACTTACTCTTAGTTCTAAGGAATTTGCTAGTGTTGATGAACCGGAACCTCAATCTTTACACAAGTTTGCATCCTCAGATTTACATCTAGGAGACTGAGAGGAACCGACCCACCCATCAACCAATATTATCCAGGTAGTTTTAGGATGAAGGAAGCCATTCACTCACCCCCCCCCCTCTTCACCTCACGTGGCATATTGCCATTCTAAGGGTGTGTATCACTACTTTCACCCGCACTTAATCCTAAGTGTAGGGAAAACCTCCCTTATTTCCGTTAAATAAGGGTAGAGTCAGGCTCGTCACTCGAACAAAAATAAGTGCTTCTTGGGAGGCAACCCATGTTTTTAATTGTTTGATGTTTTTATTTTATTTGTTTGTTTGTGTCATATATGCTTAATCATAATTGTTAAATTTTCATTTTACAAAAAGTTAAGTGTACGGAAATTTATATTTTGTTAACATTCATTAGGTGTGTAACTTTTGTTTTACTGTAAACTTAGGGTTTCCAAGCCCTCTTTTCCTTCATGTTCAATTGAAGATAAGTCTTCTTTTTAGTCATTCAATATGTCTATGTGTTGTTTGATTGATTGTTTATCTTGTCTCTCTTTTAACATGCTAGCTTAATTCTCTTTGTGTTTACTTAGATCTAATGAAACCTAGTTATTGATTTGTTATTATTTGATTTGGTTGATTGATTTTTGCGTTAGGCTTAAGAAAACTGGCTATACTCCTATATCGTAACAGGCTTGAACGTCTTAAGAAACATTATCAGATGTGTACTATGATGTTATTGGTTGTATTTAATGCATAAGCAACTGTTTACGAGGCCTGGATAGGAAGATATTGAAGCTTATAGAGTGGGGAAGGACGTACACAGTCCCATTACTAGTATTAAGGAATACAACCCTTCATTCAAACAACTGTAACAAATCAATAAATCAGTAAGAGATAACTAGGGAGTAGTGTAATCTAAGTAAATACGCTTCTCCCATATAAGAAGTTCACCAATTTACTTTTCTTGTTATTTTATTTTATTTTGCATTTGTAGTAATTTTGGGTTAGTTGACTAGCAACTAATTCCTCCCACTCTTCCAAACTCGAGATTTTACTTGCTTTCATAAAAATATAAAAATACAAAAATCATCATCCCTAACCTCTAGACCTAGTTTAAGTAGTTTTTAATCCTAACGACACTATTCCCCGAGAGAATGATCAATCCCCCGATACTTGCCACTCGCTATACTACATCAGTCAGGTACACTGCCTGGTGGGGATTGCAAGCTTCTCAAGATCCCTTGAGAAGTAAAACCTTTTGCATGGTTGCAAAACCACGCATCATCATACTATTCCTATCCATGAGACGCTTATTAAGACTAAAGTTTTACTCATATATCTTGCAAAAAAATTTAAATTTGGTGCCAAAATTACTCTAACAAGTATTCCTCTTAGTTTTATTACACATCTACTATTAAACAAAACAAAAATCAAGCGAAGTTGTAGTTTCTAAGGTATCCCATTTTACCACCTTACAGTTAAGTCGAACATTGTCCCCAATGTTCAAAATAAAAGAAGTAAAAGCAAAGTTAAATTAAAAATGAAAGAAACTAATACTCCCCAGATTTGCTCGGTATGGAAGATACGGTAACATGGTGATAACGCTCTAATTATACATGTTTATTCCATTGATTATATATCATTTATCTAATATATTATATAGAATATCATGTTATTTGTGTAGAATTGGTACTAATCTGGTTGTAGGATAGAACGAGAGAAGAAAGTCAGAAATACCACTAAAAAGACGATTAAATGACAGATATAAGAAATGAGGGACTTGGAATGAAAATATACAAGTATGAAAGACCCAAGTACGCCGGTCTTAGGACTATGTGCGGCGTACTTGCTTGGCGGGTAAATGAAGTTGAATGTACGTGAAGTACGGCGCACTTTCTACGATGTGCGGCGCACTTACCTTGACAGTTACAAAACAAAGTTACTGTTTGCATTCATTGTGAGGCTGATCACTTGTCCTCATTTACTGAATATTGGACTTGAATTAGGTCAAGATGAGCCTATAAAAGTAAAGGTACGAAGCAGAGAAAAAAGGGGCAACACCAACGAGAAGTAGGGAAAGTATACGAAGTGAGATTGGTGAACTCATACCAAGTTCACTATATCGGGGTTCGAGGTTGTGATTCTATTGTTATGATAGAGTGTAGGAGAACGAGCCTAGAGAATTATCTCTATGAAATCATTTGTTCTTTCGTTGTAATCACTTTGGTACACTTTTCTACTTTGTCGAATTAAATTATGAAGTTTATGAAATTCATGTTGAATGATATGTGTTTTGTTATTACAATAATGGAGTAGTCATTATATGTTTATTTGGGTAATATAGTTATATGGTTGTTTGCAATGTAATGTACGCTTGCTATTGATACTATGCTTAAGTTTAATTGATGAGATTATGCTTGGATCATTGTTGAATGTTTGATGTATCTCTGTGGTAGAAGTAGGTCGAAATGGTCTGCCATTTTGGTATTATTTCAAGGTGTTTATCTATGGCAACTTGGTGTTAACCTTGTAGAAATTGGTCGACAAAACATTTACCAACCCATCCATAATCTTGTTTAATGCCTTATCTCATGTCTAACGAACTTGATGAGGAAATTGGCTTATGTATACTTCTGTTATGAACCATTCTTAATGCATTTGATATATTGAGAATCATAGGTCGAAAGGGTTTCTTAAAATGTTGGATAGTTATAGGTACGAGTGTTAACCATGCATCTCTGGCTTATATATCTTGTTCATGATTGCTTGCTCATCATTTACATGTGACTTCCATGTTTCTTAGCCTAAATAAACATAGCTTTTAATCATATAAAACAATCAATCTAAATTGCTAGTCTTTAGATAAGTGGCAATCTAGGGACTTTACTTTAACACAATTGCTAAATTGGCTTTTCTACAATCTCTTGGGACGACCTGGTCTTACCTAAACCTTTACTATAAACGGGGGTTATACTTTACCCATGTGTTTTATAAATTAAGGAAAATGCTGAAATTCGTATTACAAATTTAAAGCTTTCAAAACACATCAAAGTTTTTGGCGCCGCTGCCGAGGATTAGCATTGATAAAATCAAGTTAGTTAAGTGTTTTGAAACTTTTTACAAACATAGCCGTATAGTTTTCTGGCAAACTGAATCAATTTTTACTTTCTGAGACTGTGTGTACGCCGCACTTCCAAATTTGTGTGTCGTATATTCTCGAAAAATTTTAACTACGTCGGTTTTACTTTCTAAACCGCCGTACTTTCTGGAAAAATTCTCAATGTTCACTGAGACAAAACCAAACCAAAACAAAAACTTTTTAATGATTAAATTCAAGGCTGAGAACATGAGAATTTCTTGTTATGTGCCTTTGGTATTTGGATTGATGCATTTGTTAATATGTTATGATTCATCAAAAATACAAAAATATTTGCTTATTTGGTTAATTAGACATTTTCTTGTTTTTGATTGTTTATGCATTATAATAATTTGGACTATAAGGTTAAACGTAATTATGAGATATTCTAAAAACTACGAAGAAGTTAAAACTAAAAATAGAGGAAGTACGCCGCACTTGTTTTCAAGTACGTCGGTTTTTCCTGGGAAATTTCAAAAGATTAAAACAGAAGTACGCCGCACTTGTTCTCAAGTACGTCGCACTTTTTGGACCAGAAGTTCACAGAAGACTTTTATATTGTTCATAATGACCAAACCAATTCATCTTTTGATTTCTAAATGTATATTGATGTTATTGGAGTGCAAAATATCATTTAGTTTTGATTGCACTAACATACTAATGGTTCATTTGATGTTATGTTGTCAAATGTTTGAAATGGACCCAAACTCGAGTATTGGACGTATGTGCTTAGATAAGGGAAATTCTCTTGCTGAGAATGATCAAGTTGAAAATGAAGGTAATTGGGATGGAGAAGGTACTTGGGACACAGCAGACAGTGGAAAACGAAAGGAGGTGAAGGCTTATACTTTCTTTAGAATGGAGAAGGAAGATGGAACTTGGGATAGGTACATGACACCTTGTTATGTGGCAGGTGTGAATGCTTTTGATGGGGTTACTGATTTGGATTGTGATAAAAACTATGTTTCTCAAGAGGTGGCGATTGAAAAGAAATGGAAGTACACTAAGCTAGCTAATGGGGACAAAAAGCTTGATAAGAAATTGTTAGTGAATTTAGAAGGAGAAATTTATGTGGTTGAATTTTATGTGAATCCGGACGAGGATGACGTTGAACCTACTGTGATACTTGGTAGGGATTTTCTTAGGTAAGCTAAAGCTATTGTGAACCTACAACTTAGCCTAATTACCATTTGGCCCGAACCACCTGTGTATGATTCGGAGGATGAAGAGCTAGATGCTTTGCTACCCAATTTCTCAGTTGAAGAACTTCCACCACTTTCACCAAACCCCAATGATTTCCCAAACTATATCTGCAACATGGAAAAAAGTTCTAGAAACAAAAACAAACAGCAAAAAACCTACAAAATGACCTATAAAGACGAAGGTCCATCACTATCCATAAACCGTGCAAAAACAAAAGAAGAATTGACTAGGGAAGAGTTTGAAAAAGATGTGCTAGAAAGGGTAATATTACTAAATGAAAAAAGACCCGTTATTGAAACTTTGAAGAACTTGGACAAACACAAAATGATGCTTGATAGTGTGTTGATTGATAGGCTTAAACTTGATGGTGAGGTTACTAATGAGGAGGAACATGAGTTGGCTAAAGAAGTGGTTAAAGAGCATAAGGTTGTGAAAGAAGGTGGAGATCTAGGATGTTTTATTTTTCCTATTCGTTTGGAAGGAAAACTCACTTATACTACATTAGTAGACACCTGATCAAACATTAACATGATGCCATACTGTATCTATGCACTTTTGGAGAGAGGCAAGGAAAGTCCTAAGATTGATAAAGTGAAGTTACTAGACCACTCTAGTGCGAAAACCATGGGACGTTTGCTCAATGTTCTTTGCTAAATTGGCACAAACACCATTCTTGCCAATTTCCTACATTTTGATGTACCCATTAATAGAGATGTACCATTGGTTGTCGGGAGAAGTTTCATGTATACTCTTGGAACTATAATAGACATTAGGAATGATAGGATAAGTGTGTATGGGGGCATTACAAAATTATGCCCATGAAAAAAAGGAGGAAGAAAGTGATAGTGACAAAGAGGATGATGAATATTCCCCAAGAAGAGATGAGAATGGAAATCCATTTTATGGACCTGTTTATCCGAGCTATATGGAGTGTGAAGATGCTATGGATCGTGCTCTTGGTGAGCAAGATTACTTGAACCCGTTTCGTGATGTTTGTGTTTGGAAAAAGTTGGTAGGATTTCTTGGAGCACTACCCGTTTCTCTAACCAATAATGACTGGACACCTAACTATTCGGGGGGAAATTTGAAAGTTAAAGGAGATAGGAAGTGGCACGTTAACGTTAAAATTGTGGATCCATTTGGAAATACTTTTGAAAGAGGATATGAGACTAAGAAAACTGCAAGGAAGGTTTCTGGAGAATACAAGCTGAGTGATGTTATGTCACCCTGTTATTTCAGAGCTTAGAAAAATTATGGATGACGGATAGGAGTAGCAACATACACTCCTAAGTTTATTTTTCTCATTTTTATTTTTCATTTCTATGTTATTTTCATCATTTGAATAAAATGTACCAAAACATTGTATCCTGGAAAGTTAAGGAATGTTTGATGAATGAATGAATATAATGAAGTTTGATTATATGTGTATTGAACGTTTTTACGTATGCATGTTAGTTAAAATAGTTAACTGTGGAAAAATTTGCAGCAAGTACGCCGCACTTCTGAGTGGGACTATAAATATGACTTGAAATCTTTCATAACACACAACATTTTCACACACAACACCAAAAGAAACCGCCATCTTTTTATCAAAAATTTCCACGAAAGATCTTTTCAAAGAAAATCAATCCACATTATAATGTCTTTAGTATGTTTATCGATTTTTGTTTAATTTCTTTACAATTTTATTTCGTAATCTTTAGGGTTATATTTTTTTATGATATGTTTTAGATTCTTTATTTTGATCAATGTGTTAGTTAGAATAAGTAGAACTTATAGGACTAACCAATTTCATGAACGAAAGTTTAGCGAATGATTGAATCGAATTAGGGTTAGGGTTTTTAGCGTTGATCACTATTTTTGCGAAGATAGAAAACTAAATATGCTTATTTGATCTAGGAGAGATTAAAATGGAATGTTAAAGAAGATTCTGGATTTGACGAGTTGAAAATTATGAGAATTATGCCGAAATGCTTAAACCTGAGATAAGAACTGCTTATTTTTAGGGGTTTTTTAGAAAACAATGAAGAAAAACTGTATCATGAGTTTGAAAACGTAGTTTTGTTGAAATAAGGCTCTAGAATCAAATATTTCGCGCCCTTAATGCTATGTGCACCGGTTTTTCAGATCTGAACCGCCGTACTACATTTTAAGCTAGCTAGTACGCCGTACTTGTTCTCAAGTACGTCGCACTTTATTGCCTGAGTTTAAGACAAAATGTTTGAGATAAGAATTTTGAGAGAGATTTAGACATATGTGTGCACTAACCGCTAATAATCTTGTGTCTATGGATTATTTTTACTTGCAGGTAAGAACCAGGGGAGCTATTGAGAGAGAAAATAATAAAAGAGAGACTAAATATCATCCCAATTTAAGATGGAATGGAGTTACAAGAGAGGAGAAGAGGGAGTTTAATGACAAACTGACGAAGATAGTGGACAGGGACATTGACATTCCCAGGATAGTGGACTGGAGAGTCATGAGAAACTTAGGCTGTGAGAAAGACCTTGAAAATATGTTGTTGGTTAGAGTAGTATTCCTTGATGAAGTTGTAGATTCATTGATGTGGAAGAAGGCTATAGAGATCAAAGAATCTGTATACAAGGAGTGGTGTTTAGAGTTTTTCAGTTCCTTGAGAGTTAAAAGAGAAATGAGTGATAATGAGATTTTGACTGAAGAAATAATGAAATTTAGGCTTGGTGGAAAAGGATATTCTGTTACATTGTGGGAGTTTGGGAGAATGCTTGGAGTATACTCTGATGAGGAGTTGAGTGATACTAAGTTTAGGAGTATTGGAGCAAGATAAGCAGTGAGGATGAGCTCAGGTTATCTAGGAGTGCTTGTAGCAGCATTAGGAACCCTGTTTTGAGGGTATTACAGAAGATGATTGCATATGGGCTGTGTCAAAGAACAACTGGTTATGACAAAATTCAGAAACAAGATTTGTGGTTGATGAGCATGTTTGAGGATAGGAAAAATGAATGTTATGCTAATGTGGCTTGGGTGATTGCTGTGTGGATGAAGAAGAAAGGAAAGGGTACTCAAGAGGGGAGTAAGATAATCTGTGGGCAGTTTGTGACTAGGATAGCTAGAAGAATGAGGCTTTTGTCTGATGAAAACTTGAATAGCTACTCCACTCCCACACACTGCAAGAAGCTGAATGAGACCACCTTAAGAGAGCTAATTGGAAGAGATGGAAAGTTGATTGCATGTTGGTGCCACCAAGGCCACACAGACCCACAGTTTTGGAAGTTTAACAGAAGTTGGGGGAGGTATAGAGGAGACAGGCTGCATTGGAGGAGTTGGCCAAGGAGAATGAGAGGAATTGGGCAAAGTATGGCCCATTGTTTGATAGATTGGCAGCTCAGTAGGGTATCTCTCTTGGCACTAATGCACCACCAGGAACCGCCACCAACCAACCATCTAGTTCAAGGCAGGGGGAAGAAGAGGAAGAAGACACCGCCACCACCACAGAAAAACAACAACAACAGCAGCAGCAACAGTGAAACCGCCGCACAATGTATGGTGTGCGGCGTACTTGTGATGGAAACCAGGGATCTGGTTGTTTTAAAGACAATTTCAAACATTTTTATTCGTATAGTCTGTAACAAATGCCTCTGTTGGCATTCAAAACAATTTATGATGGCATGTGGAAAAACAAAAACAATGGTAATCGAGGGGAACAAGATGGAGAAGGAACACAAAAACAATAACTATCTATATATCTATATAAATAACTAGTACTAATAATAAAATATCTAATCTTTTTGATTATATTTGTTTGCTTGTTTTTGTTTGTTTTGTTTATGAATATGTGCATGTTCGAATTTAGTACGAAGGCTTCAACTATGCTTCGTACAATTTTGCTGAATTCGTCCTATAGTAAAGTAACTCATTCTCATTTCTCTATTTTATTTATATTCTGTCACATTGAGGACAATGTTCATATTAAGTATGGGGGGTGAGATAAATTGGAATGATTTAAAAATAAAAATAGATTTTTAAAGGAAATGTGCTACGGTTTTACAACTTGGTGCGCCGCACTTATTATATATAATTTTGAAAAATAATAATCGAGTTAAATCATTTAAGCTAATTCGACTTGGAATTGATAACGTGCTAGCATATTCATAACCATTAAAACTTAAATGTGAGGAATTTTCAGCCTAATGTCCTTATTAAAGGCTTGTTTCTTTGTTTATGAGTTTGCCGATGTTTTATTTATTCTAGAACTTGTGCTTAAAATCTTTACGAGACCGTTGTAAGATCACATTCGTGTGATATAAGTAATTTTAAATGATAAGAGGCAAACTTAGGATTTACACCAAATAGCCATTCAATAAAAATATATTAGTAATCTTATCGATTATCTAAATTCCAATATTAAATATATATATATATATATATATCTTTTGTAGCGCTCATTTTTAGTGCTATTGCCACCTAGAACAACATTCTGAGCCAATCTATTCATTTCTTACATCCACTATGAAATAAAAAGAAAAAAATATATATACACTTTAGCCTTTCTAAACCTACAAACCTTTTTGGAAGTCCAAAGAAAAAGAAAAAGAAATAATTACGGATTATGCTATTTTGAATGAAATGCGAAGGTTGCAAACTTCTAGTGTTGATCCCAATTGAGCAAACAATCTTATATAGAAGTTGACTTGAGTTTAATACTTAAGCTAAAACGCGGAATATAAAAGCTTAACTTAAGAAGAACAATTCACTATCAACACTTCAATATATTATTAATACGAGCACTCGACAATGCTAGGGTTTTACAACCTTGAAGTGTAAACGAAACTAAAACAATACTATTGATATAAATAATGTTTAAAAAGGTTATTAATATCTCTCAATAAACCTATGTTTTGATAATCACAAAACTTAAATCAAATTAAGTCAAGATTAAGAAGTAAACAAGTATTTGGTGACAAATATTTACTTCTACATCAAATATCACTTAAGGTATGCATAAACTAAGCATCTTATGCATTACATGATCAAAGGAAATTTTGTCTTAAGACATAACATCTTATAAAATGGTATAAACATTTTATATATATTTGTAAATCATTTTTGGTAATGCTATATTAAACCACAAAGATATGATTTCAAATTTCCAACCAAAAAGGGCAAATTTTATCCAGAAAAACTTTTCCAACGTTCAGGAGGGCGGCCCCCTTAATTTTACTAGGCGGCCCCCTTAATGATTAAGGGGACCGGCCCCTAATTAAGGGGACCGGCACGCTCTCGAACAGTAAAATCTGGCCCTATAAATATTGGATCATTTCACACATTTTCCTCACCTTTTTGCACTATAAACTTTCTGATCCAACCTCTCTTTCTAGATCTAAAATCCTTTGATCATATAATTCATAAGTCTTTGTTTCCAAGTGATCCAAAGCTTCATCCATTCAAGTGCAAGAAGAAGAACACTTCTCTACATCCATCTAAACTGTAGTAGTGTTGTGAATAGCTAGTTTCATATTGTAGTTGTGTTAGATATTTGTAAAGGTGTTGTGTAAATTTGTTGATTGTAGAAACTAGGTATGTTGTAAAGTAGTTTAGTAGTTATGAATTAGTTGTGCATTGAAGAAGGTGTGAAGTTGTGAAGTTGTGAAGAAGGTGTGAAGCCTTGAAGAAGGTGTGAAGTTGTGAAGAAGGTGTGAAGCCTTGAAGAAGTCGTGAGATTGGTTCTAGCTACGATTAGAACTCGACATTTAGCTTAGTGTCGTTAACTCGTGTAAGCCAAGGTGTGTAAGGTTTCTCCACCATAAGGAGTTTGTTGACATAGTGAAGAAAACTCTCGAGTGTGGTACTCGGGGAGAGGAGTAGGGCAAGGAAGGTGTCCTTGTAGCCGACCCACTATAAATTCGCGTGTTGTGGTTTGATCTTTCTAACTCTATCTTTTCTTCATTACATTTCAATACTTTCATTAGTAGATTAGAATTGCTTATGTTGGTTGTCCTTTGAATTCACTTAAGATCGAATCGAAAGTTTTTAATAAGCTACAAAATTTTTTTGATAATAAACTTTTTAAAGGACGTAAAACTATTCAACCCCCCTTCTAGTTTTCCACAATTGGTATCAGGAGCCACGTCTAGCAAGATCTTTAAAATATATTGTATTTTAAAACTTGTAACGATCTATGAAATCTGAAAAATATTTAGAAGGGCAATCTATGCAAAGACCACCACTATTTGAAAGTGATGGATTTTTATATTGGAAAAATCGATTCGAAACTTATGTGAACTCAAAAGATCTAGATCTTTGGCATGTTATTACTAATGGTGATTTTTTACCTATTCAAAATAACCCCGAAACTAAGAAAGATGAAATCGTACCTTTTGAAAAACAAAATGATGATTTAAAAAGAAAACTTGCTAAAAATAATGAAGCAAAAATGATTATTTATAATGCGCTACCACGTAAAGAGTACGAAAAGATCTTTATGTGTGAAACCGCAAAAGAAATTTGGAACTCTTTACTAATAACTCACCAAGGTAATAGCCAAGTCAAAGATAATAAGATAGATCTACTTGTTCAACAATATGAGCAATTCACGATTCCGGAAGAGGAATCAATTGATAATGCTTTTGCTAGATTTAACACTATCATCACAAGTTTAAAAACACTTGATGAGAATTTTTCTAGTAAGAATTTTGTTAGTAAGTTTCTTAGGGCTCTTCATCCAAAATTGCGAGCTAAAGTGACGGCTATTGAAGAATCGAAGAATTTGTCAACATTGCAACTTGATGCTATTGAAGTTATCATTAAGAAGGATTCCGAAATGGTCAAAGAAAAACGAGAGCAAAGCAAGTCAATCACCTTGAAAGCTAGAAAGGAATCTAGTATCGAAGATAGCTCATCTTCCGAAAGTGATGACGAAGAATACGCCATGGCCGTAAGAGATTTCAAGAAATTCTTCAAAAGGCGAGGAAGATTCGTAAGACAACCGCATGATGAAAGGAAAACATTTCAAAAGAGTAAAGATGACAAGAACAACAAGGTTGAAAGAAAATGTTTCAAGTGTGGTGATCCAAATCACCTCATCGGAAAATGTCCAATGATGACAAGAGATCAAAATCAAAGAGCTTTTGTTGGAGGTTCTTGGAGTGATAGTGATGAAGATGAGAAAGAAACGACAAAAGAAGAGAAGTGTCTCATGGCGACTACATCAAATGAGGTACGTTCCGAAACTGAATTTTTTAGTGATGAAAGTTTATCATTAGATGAAAAAGATCTAGATAATGAATATAATAGGCTACGCAAATTAGGACAACTAGTAATGGCTAAAAACAAATCACTAAAATACATAAACAATCAATTGGAAAATGAAGTACTTGAACTAAAAATTAAAATACATCAACTTGAAAAAGGTAAAGAAACTTTTGAAGAATGTAAATCATGTCAAGTGCTTAAAGGTGAAAACGAAATACTTAGGGAAGAAATTCGCAAACTTAACAAATTTGAAAATAGTAGTCACTCACTTAGTAAAATAATAAGTATTCAAAGAACATCTGGAGATAAAACTGGTTTAGGATTTAACTCAAATGAAGCTTCAACAAGTGAGATTAAAAATGTCAAATTCGAAAATGAACCTAACGAACAAAAATCTCTAAAATCTAATCCTAAGTATATACTTATTAATGATAAAAAAAATACCTCTTGCCAACAATGAAGAAGTAAAACCTTTTTATAAACCGTCTTTAAAAAACGACATAGGATCTTCTAAATCTAAGACAAGATCTAAAACACCACCACCTAGAAAATCAAATAATCCTAATCCTAGGTATAAAACACCTCAACCAAGAAGAAACCAAAATAGGCAAAACTATAATAACTATAGTAATCAAATGTGGAACTACCAACAAAGCTACAATCCTTGGGGTATACTACCACCATTCATGCATCCTAGTCAAATGTTAAACATGTTTGGACCAAACAACTTTGGACCAAACAGACAATGGGGATCAAATGGCTAGATGTACATTCCTTGAGGCAATCTTGAAGCTTTTCTCAACATAGACTTTTTCAAAGTCTATTTATCATCTTGATGATTTTGAAGATTTCTTTTTGAAGACCACCGGGTACGCCATTCTTTCATAACTCATTGCCATGCTTAGATAAATATGCTTTAGTTGATTACATTGTTTGCATAGATATAGCTTGCCTTTTTCTTCTCTATTTGTTCGATCATATATATACTTATATATATATATATATATATATATATATATATATATATATATATATATATACTATTATACTTAATATATTAAATATATATATATATATAATAGCCTGCACATAACCTAGATACGTCATTAGTTGACTTTCTAGAACTCCAGGAAATCGTTCTTTATCGAACCCTTTCCTTCCCCCCTCGCGTTATACTAGTAAGTCCTCTTTTAGGAGACTCATGATGATGAAGGGATATGAGTCAAGTGGACTTTTATCATGCAAGAACGCCTTCGCACGTGAATACTATGGATGAAACAAACTCCTCTCGCCGACGTTATCCTGTCTCCGCTACTATCTTCCAAACCTCACCCATCAACTCATTTTTCACTCACACTTATACTTATATATATATATATATATATATATATATATATATATATATATATATATATATATACACATACACTTATTCACATATTCCCGAACACACCTCAAACCCTTCATCAACTTAACACTTTGATCATTTTATCCAAAATTGTCAAAGGTATATTTTAATTATCGAAACGGTAATTAAAAATTGTTAAGAATTCTATCATCGTGCCAATAAACGTTTACGTATTTTTGATATATTATAAACCTAATTATATACGTATAAATATTTTTGTTCCAGAAACTAATTCCGCGAAATTTGGAATATTTCAAAGGCGGCCCCCTTAATAATTATGGGGACCGGCTTGTTATCGAGGGCGGTCCCCTTAATGTTTAAGGGGACCGGCCATCTGATGCTTCCAAATACGTTTTCCACCTTATTTTCACTCCCAAACACTCCATTTACTCATTCATCTCTTCCCCATTGCTGCTGAGTACGAACCAAAACACCCAAAACCATCAAAATCCTCCACCATATCACCAATCCGGGGTTGTTTCGCAAGGGGCAAACATCAACCAAACATATAACAACATCTTTTGTAAGTTTTCCAACATGCATTTCATCACATTTCATTCAATTTGGTGTCTAATCAATAATTATGCATTTTATTAAAATTTATTTTAATTCGAATTTAAGTGCAATAGAAACTAGAAATTGAACTACCAAATGCTTCCCATAGGATTAGAATGATATATTGCAACTCAAATTTAGTATAACATATCATTTTGTCAAAATCATTAATCGCCCATAAACCCTTGTTAAATTGTATTTTTCAAGAGGCACATTGTTGATATAACTCTCAAAAACTACTTAAAACTTACTACATTACATTGTTTTAATGTTCTAAACAATCAAAACATACTTTTAAAATTGTTATAAAATGGTTCATGAAGACAACATGGGCGTTTGGTTCATGAACAAACTATAACTATATGTAGTTATTTGAAACTTAAAACTAGTTCATAAAACTTGTTAATACTACTAGAAACAATAGACGTCATCAAGATATATAATCAATATATATATTGATGTTTTAGGATATTTTTTTTCTAGTTAAGGGAGCGTTTGGTTTATCTCAAAAATGATATTTTTGAAAACTAAAATTCGCATTTTAATCTTTTAAACAAACTTATATTGTGTCAAACTCTTATGAAATGGAAGATATATAATCTAATATATATCTAGCCTTATTTCGAAATGAATTATGATATCATACTCTTTGAGATTATATATTCTAAACGAGTTTAAAATCAAAATAAAAGGAACATTATGAAACTACTTCATTGAATAATTTTTGTTGTTGTGTCGAAGTAGAATTTCGTTCCACATGTAGTGCATATAATTATATACATGTATATAACATATGCATGATAGTTGTTTTTATATTACTTTTATTTTTGTTGTTATATTGTTTAGGTGAAAATGCCTAAGACCACGGTTGGTGATGTTTCCAAAACCAAACAATACATTCCAAATGTCTCTTCTACTCCCGACATGTCTCCTTCAGTTGCATGTTTCTATCGTCCTATTGAAAATAGAAACATTCACGAAGGACGAATTGTCGATCCATCTTTCTATGAACATGATCAAACCGAACGAATGTTCACCAATATTCGTTTTGAATGTCTTTTTCAAATAAACGAACCAATCATTCCTCGTTTTGTCCTCGATTTCTATAGCCAAGTGATGGTGCAAACCGATCCCTATGGTAATATCCTCATTTCCTTCATGATTCAAAATCAATTCATCACTCTTACTCTTGCTCAATTTGGTCAAATTCTTCAAATCCCATACAACGGCCAAACCATTTTCTCAAATGAATGGGATCTTTCCTCTCTTGAAAGAAATCATCCTCAGGATGGCCCTTACTATTCTGAGATTCCTAGTCCTGAAGACATTCGTCGAATGCTTGAACTAGAACGTCGTACGACTAGTCGAGTAATCAAATCGAAGAATGTCGACATTCATGCCAATCAAATCCTCCTCAAAGAGCTAAGCCAAGATATGAAGAAGTGGGAAGAACTCAGTCGAGAGAATACGTTTGGTACTGGTGGTCACCGTGATCATGTCACGGCGAGCATTGCCCACATGCTTTATTGTGTAATTGCTGAAGAGCAATACAATTTGGCTTATCTTTTTATTCATCGAATCATGTCCGCCAAAAACACTCCAAATGCCAATCTTCCTTACGGTATGTTTCTCACACGACTTTATCGTTATGTGATGGAACATTACCTACATCTTCAAAGAGACTACTATGTTCATATCCTTCCCACTTTGAACCAACTTACTTGCGTTCGTACTCGTCGTTCTCGAAGTGACAAAGGAAAATCTCGTGTTCCTTTGTATTCTAGGCCTCGTGGTTCTACATTTCATCGCGATGATGATGATGAGGAGGAGGAAAACACCTCACGTGTTAGTACTCCATCCCCCACGACCTTTGTTGAAGATCTTTCCGATATTGATGATACCGAGTATCAAATTCCTCTTCCTCATGAACGTACCGATGAGCTTCTCTTCACTCGTCAAATGTCTATCATCAATCGTCAACAACAAATGCATGAAGAACTTCGAGGAGGCTTCAAATCCGTTGGGAAGATGTTTAGGAAGATGCTTGGAATGAAAAAGAAGTAGAAGATATTGACATGATTGCTACTTGTTATTACTTGTTTCTTTTAGACATTTGTATGGTTTGATATTTGTCCGATTTATTCGGAAATACTTGTGTTATTTCTTGTTTATCTCTTGAATGATGTTTAGACTTTAATTATTATCATGCTTCTATCTTAGTGTTATGCCATGCTTCTTTTCAATATGGATTATAATATGTTTATTTGCATGCTAAATTTGATTATATATATATATATATATATATATATATATATATATATATATATATATATATATATATATATATATATATATGTTTATATATCATCATTCCTAGAGTATGTACTTCTAATAGAGCTTGCTGGAAAAACACACTTGAAAATTCACCAAATTCTGCAAATTTTGGGTTTTTGGTCGTCTGGGAAAACACCAGATGGGCGGCCCCCTTAATTCCCTAGGCGGTCCCCTTAATTATTAAGGGGGCCGGCATACAATTAAGGGGACCGGCCATCTGGAACTGGATTCACTGTTTTCTTTTGCATCTTGTGAACCCTTTCTCTAGTTTCAGCTACCATTTCCCATTTTAACCCAACTGATTTTAGAATCTCATTCAACCATTTCAAATATATACCTAAATCAACCATTTCCATACTATAAATTCCCTCCTCAATCACCATTCATCATCTCATCATTCACCATCTAAATCATCATGACTCCACCAAGCACCTCACACTCCAAAGCCTCCAAGAAACAAAAGCTTGTGATCATCCCCCCAAAACAACTCTTCATTGACTTAACAAATGAAGAAGACAAAACACCATCACCTCCACCCAAATGTTCATCCCCAAGTGCACCCAATGCACCATCTAAAACACCTTCCACTCATGGAAATTCCTCATCCTCCATACCCTCAACCTCATCAATCAATGACTACATCAACTCACACTTGTCACCTCAAGCATCATCACCACTTCCTACACAAGAACCTATGTCCACCCATCTTACCATCTCACTCTCACCAATAACACCTCTTGATGCTCATCTCTCATCTCCACCTATTACACCACCATTCTTTGCCAATCCCGTGCCTTGGAGGCTACTTGAATCCCATGGGGATACTTGTCTTTGTTGCATCCACAACCGCACGGTCATCTTTGGCCTTAGAGATGAAATTCAATATATGTTTTCATATATTGAATATTTGCTTACAAACCCACCACCACCACCAACTCCACCATCCTCTCCAATCATTCCTCCACCACAATTCTCACCCATTCCTCCATCATCACCATCATGCTCTCCTAATTAAGCATTTAACATGCTTAATAAATAAAGCCTCTACCACCCTTTTGCTTGCAAGCTCTATGAAGACCATGTACTCTTGCCATGATGATGTATTTTCCTTGTTGTTAGTTTGTATACTAGCTTTTTCTACTTGTAATCCACTTGCTACTTGTATGTTGTGTTTTGACACAACCTATTATTGAATATGAATGCTTTCTTTTCAAACATTTTTTTTTCACCTTATACATGTTTGCATGCATATACTTGTGCTTCTAATATTTTTTTTGCAAAGCATTCCATAGCTCGTTCTCTTGGTGCCCCCAAACGAGGGGGAGTACACATCAAGGGGGAGATTTCTACCCACCAATTTTTCACGTTTGAAAATTGTCGGCATAACCTTTTTGATTCTACAAAAAGGGGGAGAAGTAAATATAAACTCACTAAAATACTTGCTTAAAAATTAATTTTTGAGTTAATGAGTTTAAGTTTTGTAATCATCAAAAAGGGGGAGATTGTTGATATAAATAATGTTTAAAAAGGTTATTAATATCTCTCAATAAACCTATGTTTTGATAATCACAAAACTTAAATCAAATTAAGTCAAGATTAAGAAGTAAACAAGTATTTGGTGACAAATATTTACTTCTACATCAAATATCACTTAAGGTATGCATAAACTAAGCATCTTATGCATTACATGATCAAAGGAAATTTTGTCTTAAGACATAACATCTTATAAAATGGTATAAACATTTTATATATATTTGTAAATCATTTTTGGTAATGCTATATTAAACCACAAAGATATGATTTCAAATTTCCAACCAAAAAGGGAAAATTTTATCCAGAAAAACTTTTCCAACGTTTAGAAGGGCGGCCCCCTTAATTTTACTAGGCGGCCCCCTTAATGATTAAGGGGACCGGCACGCTCCCGAACAGTAAAATCTGGCCCTATAAATATTGGATCATTTCACACATTTTCCTCACCTTTTTGCACTATAAACTTTCTGATCCAACCTCTCTTTCTAGATCTAAAATCCTTTGATCATATAATTCATAAGTCTTTGTTTCCAAGTGATCCAAGGCTTCATCCATTCAAGTGCAAGAAGAAGAACACTTCTCTACATCCATCTAAATTGTAGTAGTGTTGTGAATAGCTAGTTTCATATTGTAGTTGTGTTAGATATTTGTAAAGGTGTTGTGTAAATTTGTTGATTGTAGAAACTAGGTGTGTTGTAAAGTAGTTTAGTAGTTGTGAATTAGTTGTGCATTGAAGAAGGTGTGAAGTTGGGAAGTTGTGAAGAAGGTGTGAAGCCTTGAAGAAGTTGTGAAGTTATGAAGAAGGTGTGAAGCCTTGAAGAAGTCGTGAGATTGGTTCTAGCTACGATTAGAACTCGACATTTAGCTTAGTGTCGTTAACTCGTGTAAGCCAAGGTGTGTAAGGTTTCTCCACCATAAGGAGTTTGTTGACATAGTGTAGAAAACTCTCGAGTGTGGTACTCGGGGAGTGGAGTAGGCAAGGAAGGTGTCCTTGTAGCCGAACCACTATAAATTCGCGTGTTGTGGTTTGATCTTTCCAACTCTATCTTTTCTTCATTACATTTCAATACTTTCATTACTAGATTAGAATTGCTTATGTTGGTTGTCCTTTGAATTCACTTAAGATCGAATCGAAAGTTTTTAATAAGCTACAAATTTTTTTTGATAATAAACTTTTAAAAGGACGTAAAACTATTCAACCCCCCTTCTAGTTTTCCACAAATACGTACACAAAACTAACCCTAGGATCCTCCTTTTATAGGCCAAGGAGTCCTACTAGGTGATGAGTGTGTAAATACTCATCATTTTTACCAGATTTTAACTGCCAAAACGTGCGAAAACATTCAAGAATGCATCAAAATAATGAAAATATCCCAAAGATCGCGTTTTATATGTTTTAAATGCAAAATGATAAAAAACAAACGAAAAACGAACAAAGTTTGCATAATTGGCAGTTTCAGTCCCCCGGCTTTCAAAAATTATCAAAACTAGTCCCTAAGTGTTTATTTTGAAAGAAAATTCAAACCAAGTTCTAAAAAACCAAAAAAATACCAAATAATGATCTTTGGGTGAAAAATCTTTCAAAAATGAACAAGTTTACATGTTTGGTCCCTGCAGTTTGAAAAATGACAAAAGTGGTCCTCGGGAATTACATTTTGGAGAAAAATGATTTTATAAGTCTTGTGGAATTATAACTTGTCAAGTTTGACCCTTGGATGCAGTTTCAAAACGTGGCAGAAGTAACCCTCAAATTTCATATTAATACATGATTGGTCCTTGTGGTGTTTAGCTGGTATAACAAACGGACCCTTGGTATTATACGAACCCAAAAGCCAAGTCCATTCCAATCCACCCTACAACACCCAAGCCCACATTATCCCCTTGGCCCATTTCATAAACCTAAACCTAACCTTAATAATAAAATACGCCCCCAACCCACTTTGACCTTGTCCACGTTTCTTCCCCATCCTCGTTTTATCCAGAGTACAAACCTCCACCCTTTTCCAGTTAACTGCCAAATATATCACCATCTTCCCCCTCCTCAAAAGCCACACCCCGTTCACATGATACCACTTCCTCACGGGTTACCACGCCAAGTCACCAATCCACAACATCTTGAATGGGCGCTAAAACAGAATCAAGGGTCGAAATTGTTTTACTTTAACTCAATGGTTGAGATTGGTTACAAGAAAGCACAACAAGGGCTGAGGTTTCAAGAAACACAACTGAGAAGACAAAAAGCCAAGTGAAACCCTAGTCGAATGAATATAAATAGTTAGTGATGTTGTAAGCCAGAGGGCAGTTAGTTTTTAGTCTTAAATTAGGTTTTTAGTAGTTAGTCAATTAAGTAAGCTTTAGTAGTAATGTAGAAATATTCAGTTTATTCAGTCTTAATCTTTCAATTCAGTCTTTGTAACTTACAATTCCTATTAATCAAGAAAATTCTAGTTTTACTTATACGCAATTACTTTTCTAAATTTCCGTTTTAACTTCTTTTAATTCGCTTATGTATCCTGCTATTTCAGTGTTTGGCATAAATTTCATTCTTAAGTTGTAGTGCAATAGTCGATTCTTTGAACTCAGGGAGTGTTTGGATGATTAGAGTTATTTAGTTGGAAACTTGCTTAGGCACTTTGTCCTGCTTAGCTCAGTTCTTTAGTAGTTTTTAATCATATGTTGGTGTCTTACATGTTTTTGAGTAAGTTTGTAGTCCATCACTGGATCAATAGTAGTCTAGGGGGAGGTCTAGTTTTAGATCACTACTAGTTGTCATTTATACTTTCAATTGGCTAAATATAGGTTCTGGTTGTAGTTGGGAGTAGGATTTGTTTTGCCAATAGTTAATTTTTACCCTATTTGACCCATAAGTCTTACCTTGTTGCAGCCTGCTTTGTCTCAGCGTACCCCTTTTGGTTTAGATTCTAGATATGTTAGAGTAGACTTTAGGACTTAATTTTAGGTTTGCTTATGGTTCACAATTCAGACTTCATGTATTTCAGCTTGTCTCGCCCTTTGCAGCTTGTTTGTTGGGTTAGTCATGGGCTGCAAAACCACCCATAGGCTTGCATTTCCATCAGGTACCAAACACCCGTCAGCAACCCCCTAGGCTGCTGCTGCTTCTACTTTCTTGTTCTTGGTAAACTGAGTTTGTTGTTATTGAATTGTTAATTTTTTTTTAGTTGCTGTTGTTGATGTTAGTACTTGGTCTAGTTATTAATTCTTGTTGTTCTTTTGTTTGCAAAGCTTATTTGAGCTCATAGGTTTACTTTTGAAATGGTGTGACTTTTTATAAAGAGCTTTGAACAAAAATTTTGTGTAATTCTTAAATGTGCTGCTGTGATTTATAAGTTTAATTAAGTTTGATTTAAGGTTTTCTGTAAAAAGTAGTTTTCGAAAGTTAGTTATGATAACCTATTTTGCGAAAGAAAAGAGATTTTCAAAAAACAAAATTAATTTTCCAAAAAGCAAAGGGCAAGGGTCGAACCCCTGACCTCTTGCCTATTCACACAGACATGAGCAACAAAACCCCATCCATCTGTGCTACTTACACTTTTGGTATTACTTTCCTCATTTATTTATTTAATGTAGTAGTATAGTTATAATTGCTTATTACTAGTTCAGTCCTTATTGTTGCTTATTTACTGCTTATTTTTACCTCTTTTCTCATTTTTATAATTTTCTCAGTTTCTTGTTAGCATAATATAATTTCCAAAAAAATTTCATATTTTTCCAAATAGTTTAGATATTTTTAAATCATTAATTTAGTTTATTTAGTAATTTATTCATAATAAAAAATTTAAAAACCAAAAAAATGTTTTTCTTTTTCTCAAAATTTTCTTTTACTTTTTAGAACGTAGGAAAATTAATTTCGCACCGGTAGGACTAGTGTAGCTTTAAATTCACTTTTTAATTCGCGCACTCACGTTTTTCTTTAATTAAATTTCACGTTTTTAAATTAGATACGTTTTAGGGTTCCCTAGTTTCCTATTATCACTCCCGTAGGATTTTAAGTAGTTTTAAAGTTTTAGTTTTCATTACTTGTTTGTAATCATGTTTTCGTTACGTTTATTTTATTTTTTGTACGTTAATTGCAATTTCTCGTAACTCGACAACACCAAATAATCAAAATCATTCCTTACAAGCATTTTAATCTCGAATGTCACACGATATTGCCCATTCACACCTCGTTGGGACACGACCCGGGTAATCACTTACCCGGTATCACATATATATATTGTGTTCACGAGTTTTCGCAAGTCTTCCTTTTCCTGAAGGTTGATTTGTGAATTCCACTCACGTCTACTTTGTATATTAATTTGATACGCTCAAAAATGCAATGTCACTAGGTTTACAATACCTTTCTATGCAAGATAAGAATATTCTAGATACATAAGATATACACACAATCTATTCCATACTTATCTATTACGTATACATGCATATCTCTTTAGCAGTAGATTCCACTAGCAGTATTCTTCAATACCAGCACTTTGAATGTCAGCAGCAAAATCTTTATCCTTAGCAGCATTCTCACCAAGCAGCAGTTTCACCAAGCAGCAGTTTAACTTAGCAGCATAATTCAAAACCCAACAATCCTCCCCTAAACTTAATATTTATTTCTAAATCATTAAGTTTCTTCAAAGCTCAGTTAACACCAGGAGGATGCTTCCAAACACTTATATCTTCTAATTTCTTTGAAAGCTTCTTCAAATAGTTGAATTCAAAATCTTTTCATACTTCTGTATCAATGTATAAGCTTGATTATCTGACACATGCTATTTTTGACACTTGAGAAATCCAGGTCTCAACATCTGTCTAAGCATCTCATGACACTTATTTAGACTAGGATAGTCTTTCTCTACCAACAAAAACAATGTAACTGAACTAGTCCTTAATTCATGAACTCCATAAGATTGATACAGAAACCATTTATGTACCTTGCGGCATACAATGTCATTCCATTCTTTATCACCAGGTAGAGGATCAAACATATTCTTCAAGAAGCGATACATTACATTTTCAAATGTAAGATTAATATCAAGAACAGTATCCATCTTCTTCCCAACATATTTCTCTTTGTATAATCCCCATATGGCAAGAATATCATCTCTATCCATCTTATCAAAAATCTGTGATATTTCCTTAAAACCTTGAACTTCATGATTTGATCTCATAAATTCCCAATATCCTTCACTTCCACCTCTTATCTTGAAAGTATATGAGATGATAGGATGTTTTTCATCTAAAGGTTTTTCAGATTCTTCTATCACAGCTAAAGTTGTCTCTTGTTCTTTTTCAACTTCTTCTTCCTTGTCCATCTCACTACTGCTTTCTTCAGAAATCTTTTGCTTCTTCCTAGTAAAAGTCTTGTGACCAATACTTTTTCTTTTAACCTTTTGACTAGGAGGAATTTCAGCTTCTGTCACATGTATATGCTCTGCCTCAACAACTCTGTCAGGTACCAACTTTTTATTCATTTGAGCAAAATTTTCTAAATCTTTAGCACAACCCATAGGATAGAAGGTATCCATCTCTTTCTTAGCTTGTTGATACAAGTTAAAAACCTCTTGATCAGACTTACATTTTAACTGTACCAATTTCCATCCTTTCATATTCTTTAGGTATCTTTCTTGCTCTCTTCTCTGTTGCAATGGTGTTGGACCCCTGAGAACCTTTTTCTTTCTTCTAGCAGCAGCATCTTCTTTCCTTTTCCTTGCTGTGAACTCTCTTATCCAAGCTTAAATATCTAAAGTTGGAGTTTCTTTTTCTTCAATTTTAACCAACTTGGAGAGTTCTATATCAGCATCTATTCTTATCTTTTCTTCAACCCATTCCTCATACCTCTTCAAATCTTCAGTTTCCTTTTCAACCTTTTCCTTTTCTTCCTGAATCAACTGCTGCTCTTCTTGATCAATCAACTATTGCTCTTTCATTGCAACAACTGAATCATGTTCAATTTGTAATTCTTTGGGCCACAAATGAAAAGGTATCTGAGAGTAATCAAACCCTTTATGCATTATCTTTGGTTCTTCTATCAGCTTTCCCTTTCCTTTGTCAGTAGAAGATGATGAAACAATCTTCTTTTGTTGAGCAGCAGGTTCTCTGATTACTACTCCTTTTTGAGGTATTCTTGGTGTAGATGATGTGATTGTAGATGTTGGTTGTTGTGGTAGTGATTGAGTTTGTTGTGATGTATGTTGTGAAGATGATTCAGATGGAACCTTTGTTGTCTTTTTACTTAACAAAACCATAGCCTCAACAGCAGCATTGTCACTAGACCCAGCAGCAGAATCTTGTGCATCAGCAGAATTGACCTTTTCACTAGCAGCAGGATCAGCAAAATCCTTAGCATTAGAGTCTTGAGCAGCATCAGAGTCATCAGTCTTGTTAGTAATAACAGCATCATTCAGTTCTTTTGCCACAGAGTCACCCAAAGTCATCAAAGCTTCACCCATCAACCCTGTTGCCTTCACCAATTGCTCAGGCCCCAAAGTCTTAAGTTTCTCCACCACTTTTTCTTGGGTAGCAACCACTTCTTCCATTACAACCTCATTTCCTGATTTTTCAGTAATCACAAAACTATCTACATCCTGAGGACTTTCCACCTCCATATCACCAACTTTTGGAACCTCGCCTAAAACTATTCCAGCATTCACATCTTGAGCACTGTCAACTTTCATCAAATCTGCCTCCCCTGAACCCATTTCATCTTTCTGCTCTTCATTCCTCCCCTGTTTGGAAGCATCCTCTTCCAAAGGAACAGAGTGTTCAGGTGAACTCACAACTTGAGAAGTGCCCACTTTCTTCAATCTTCTAAAAAAGGTTGAAGATCTTGATTTCCTTAAGTTCTTGATCTTCTTGTGCAATTTTGTAATCAGTTTGGCTTGTCCATCAACAATAGTAGAAAGACCAAGAACTTTTTCCTCCAATGTATCACACTTCAGCTCCAAATTTGTACAAGTAACCGTCAATTTCATAATAAGTTCCATACTAGTCTCATCACTTCGACCTGTGTAACCTGGTCCGAGAGGTGAATCACTAACATTGTCATCATGTACAAGATTTTCCATCAATTCATTTGTCACTATCCTGTCCTCATCACTTCGACCTGTGTGACCTGGTCCGAGAGGTGAATCTTTGGACATAAACTCAGTATTAAACCTAGTTTGATCATCTGAGCCCCCTATGTTTTCCATTTGGCTAGGGTTACCATCATTAGAATTAGATTCATCAGAATCCTCTTCACTAGATGTTGCCTTGGGTTGGGTCTTAATGATGTTATCACTGTCCTGCTCTGCTGCTAAGCTAGAAGCAGTAGTGACAGCCCTTGCCAACATGTCCCCTTCATCACCTAGGACAGCCTCATCTGGTACAGCAAATACTAACACTCTCCTGAGGTAGATCAGTGTTCTTATTGGTTTTCCTACGGGTATAGTGTATTTTAGGTTGTGTAGGAGATGCAGAAAAATTGGGTGTGTGATGGGAATCAGTGGGATTTCCTGATTCTTCACCCTGAATATTTTGCACAATTTGCACCATATAAGGTGTAAGAGCTGTACGTGTGCCTGAAAAATCTTTGCCATGCTTTATCAAGAAAGTAAACATTTTTTAAACCAATTTAGGAGCATCATAAGTGGCAGCATGTGATCTGAAATTTGAAAGTTGGTTTTCTATAAAGAGCTGGATAAATCTTGGATAAAGTAAATAAGAACCAGACTCTTTAATACTTTTTACAATCCCCTTCAAAATCATATTTGAAAAATTAAATGGATGTCCTTTGCTTAGGCATACCATAGCAGAAGCAATAGTAGCACTAAACTCATGCCACCCAGAAGTTTTTGGACTCAAACAATGAAGGAGATTGTGAACCAAAAATTTGTATTGAGGACAGAGGAGAGCTTTTTGAAATTTTAAATTTGTATGTCTTCCCTCATATCCCAAATCATTTAAACCCTGAAAAATAGCAGAATTTACAAGACACATGGTCTCTGTTTCATCATCTAAGAGAGGAGTTTCCCTTATAGAAGATTCAGTTACACGAACTTGTTGACCATCTACTATGGCTTTAACATATTTTTCCCCATTCCTAGTTTTAGCTTTAGCAGTAAGCCAAAACTGTTTGATGTAGGAAACAAATATTGTAGGATTTACAGTTAATGTATACCTAAGAGAAGTAGCATTCAAGAATTTTACCATATCTGTGAAACCTTCAGGAACCAACTCTTCATCCAAAATAGCAACATTATTATGATTCTCTGCCCAGGTACGTGTACAATCCATGAATTAGGGTTTTGAGAAATTGGGGATTATTGATTTTGAGAGTAATAAGGTGTTAGGGTTTGAGAGAACTTCAATTTGGAGCGTGTAAAAACCAATTGTGGATGTCAATTAGGTTTTAAACTGATTTGGAGAAGTTACACATTCCACCCTCACACTTACAACCGTAGGAGCACAACCATATCATCCACAACACTAGCAGCAGAATGAAACAACTAGCAGCAGAGTGATTTTAGCCAGCAGCAGAATTGACTAATCAAGGTTGGTCAAAAAGTCAAAGAAATCTCAACAATAAATGCACTTAATACGCCGTGATCCCTATAAAAACGGACTTAATCTTTCCCTAATTTAGCACAATCAAACCCTAATCGCAATAAAAAACGCCAATCACCCAAATCAAATCACAAAAACAATGAAATCCACTCCCAAAATAATTAACATATCTTCGGATTCATCTTCTGATGATGAAGCACCACTCCTAACATATGTACCACCATTCCGTCCTCCCCACAACGGATGTAGGACTAAGGAACAAGCCCGCAAGAGAAAACACGATCTTCCTGTGTTTAAGGATCTGTTGAACTTGAATCAGACCCCAAGCATATCAAGGGGTAAAGAGGTGATGTCCCCTAAATCTCCAACGTCTTCAGAATCATCAGAAGACCCAGCCTGGAACCCCAACAGACCTCCATCTCCAATGGAACTTGTTTCCCCCTTCATTTGTACTTCTTCAGATGAGGATGAGCCTCAAAACAATCCATCTTCACTCCAGAAAGACCACAATCTTCAAGGCCAAGACCTAAGCCATCATCCAGGACTAGGAAGGCAAACCCTCCTCTTCCTAAGGAGAGAAAAGTTGTGCTTGGGCTTCCATGCCCTAGATAGTGATGTAGTAGGTTGTAGTCTTTTGATTTCATCTTTTCATGTAGCAGTCTTTTGTGTATCTAGAAAGTGATTTGTGAATGTACTCTTTAAGTTGTAGTCTTTTGGTGCTAATGAATGATGAATGATCCATTTCTGGTTTGAATACTTGCATAACATCAACAATCATCATTGATAGCTTTTGCCTGCAAAATGTTAGTCCAAACACCACAAAGCATACCAACATATGTACTAGCAGTAGAGTTAAATAGCAGCAGAGTACATTCCAAAATAACTACTTGCTTCTTGAGAGGTAGAAGAAACAGAGTAACAAACAGCACAGTACCTTTACACACTTTACAAAAACAAAAAGAGATAAGGTTTTTCAAAGATTAATCATACCAATATTTGCAATTAGAAATTGAAACCTCCCCACATCAAAGTGTTTAGTGAGAAGATCAGTGATGAGTGCTCAAACACTCATCATTTTTGTCATATTTAAACTGCCAAAACATCCAAAAACGCTCAAATATGCATCAAAATACAGAAAATATCCCAGGGATTGTATTTTATACGTTTCAAATGAAAAATGAGTAAAAACAATGAAAAACGAACAAAGTTTGCATAATTGGCAGTTTCAGTCCCCCAACTTTCAAAAATTAACAAAACTGGTCCCTGAGCATTTGTCTTGAAAGAAAAGTCAACCTATGGCATTTAAAAGTCAAAAGTCATCAAATATTGTCCTTGGGTGAAAACTTTTGGAAAATTACTTATTTGGTCCCTATACTTTGCGAGTTTGACAAAATCAGTCCCTGGGAATTTTTAAGGTGGAATATATCTTTTGTGGTCCTCATCTTATTGGAATGTGACAAACTTGGTCCCTTGGAATACTTTGGAATGATGTCAACATTGGCCCTTGATTTTCAGCATATTACAAGAGTGGTCCTTGGGCTTAGTTATTTACTACACAAACTAAATGGACATGTTGTAAACCAAAACACACAATCCAAACATAAGCATGAAACTGATCCTTGGCCCAACCATCACCCCAAAGCCCACCCATTCCCTTTTAATGATAAAACATGCCAGGGTCAAAAGGTCAACCTTTCTCCTTCCTCCCTTTTGCCGCCTAACCTGACACAGAAACCACCACTGTACCTCCTCCAACATTTATGTCTCCCCCCTCCTCTTCCCAATACCACCTCAGCCACCCTACACCTCCTAAATGTCAAACCCATGTGGTATATTATTTTCCCACTTCATCCAGGTCACCAATCCATGACCTCCATTTGGGCGCCAAACCTAATCAAAGGCTGTGATCACTTCTTTTAAAATCT
The DNA here is from genome assembly GCA_030686995.1 of Artemisia argyi. NCBI lineage: Eukaryota > Viridiplantae > Streptophyta > Magnoliopsida > Asterales > Asteraceae > Artemisia > Artemisia argyi. The sequence goes on along the minus strand of CM060700.1, from coordinate 167,254,225 downwards.
AATGGTGGGAAATCATTCAAGAAAGCACAAAGGGCATCCAAGGCTGTTTTTATCACTTAGAAGAAGCACAAGCAAGGAAGGAGCCCTAGTTTTCAATTTAGTATAAATAGGCATCACATGTAAGCCTCAAAGGCATTTAGTTTTTCTCTGTAACTTTCTAATTCAGTTAATGTTTTTCAGTTTGTAATCTTTTCAATATCAATGCAATTACTTTAGTTTCTTAAAATTCCTAGTTAATTATTTTCAGTTTCTCTTACAAAGTTGAAGTTTTTGAATGATCATGAATTAAGCTCAAGAGTTGTTGTGTAATACTTAAATAAGTTTGTTTAAGTTAATTATAAGCTTTTCCAAGCTCATTTATCAGTTTACTCAGTTGCTTGTAGAAAACTCAAAAAAAAAAAAAAAAAACAAAAAACAAAAAACAAAAACAAAAAATAATCAGAAGTAAGTAAGTCATAATAAAAAGAAAACCAGTGAAGAAGAAGACATGAAGTTATGGGCTTGGATATCATGGTTTAGAGCTCAAGGGAGCATAGGGGTTACAATTTGGTTCTTGGTCTCACTTGGTTTAAGCTTGGACAACTTGTAAGCTTCAATATTCATTTTCCCATTTTATTTTACCCTTGATTCTCAATAGTTAATTTGTGTTTATTTATGTTCAGTAGTTAAGTTTTAGCCATTGTAGTGATTAAAAAGGTGTGTTGGTTCTTTTAATCTCATTGTGTCAAAAATTTACCAATTAACTGTCTCAATTAGCATAGCATAGGAATCCTAGTGTTTGTAGTTTTAGCTTGTATCTTTGTGCCTAATTTTGCCTCTCATATCATATTGGACTGTCGTGTATCAGTCCCCTGACCTGAATTGTCCATTTGAATAAAAACTCAAAACAGTTCACTATAAGGGTGTGTTTGGTTCTGCTAGTTCAGCTGACATCATGTGGTTTTTAGTGGCTAAGGCTTGTTTAGAGTTCCTTCTTAGGTTAAAATTAGAGCAGTATAAGAGTTACATTCGTAGTTTTTTAAGTGAAAAGTCAAACTTGTCTTTAAATCTTACTAATGCTTAACTGTTTATAAATTAGGTTAGCAAAGCTTAGATTGTTAGATTAAAACTTGTTTAGCTTGCTTGTAATAGTCTCATTTTAGGTTGTAACAACAATCTCAGTAGCATAGATGCCTTAGAAATTCATATAAGTCAACCTAGGTGTAATTCTTAGAAAGTCAAAATTTCAGCTTTGTGTAAAAATCAAATTTTTCTAGGAATTTTGGTGATTTGTGAGTTTAGAATTAGAACTTGAAACTTTTACATGTTAAAGAATCTCAGCTAAGCTTTTGATTTCCACTTTTAGTTTATTTTTAAGATTTTTCTTCCCACTTTTCTGTGTGCTCCAACAGACCTGCAGGGCAATGACATGCCCTGCTCCATGACCATCAGTGTTGACTGTTTCTTTACTAGACCACATATTATTCAAATATTGATTCTGTTTCTGGATTTTTGATGGTTTAGCAAGTCACTTAGGATATCTTGTTTGCATATTATAGCTTATTAGTGGGCTTAATTTGAGTCATCTAGTTGCCTGATCAAATCTTACACTGATCAACTCAGCGTGGATCCCCCATAATCACATGCCCCTCCCAAGCTCATTAGTTGACCCAAATCCTTGTTCTTGGCTCTTTGGATAGCTCACCAAGCCATCTCCTTAGACCAACCATCATTTTGAACCATTGACCACCCCTGTGGACCCCACAACAGGCTGCAAGTACCCCATTTGGACTGTGTTTGGTTTGTGAAATTTGGATTTGCTTATTCCTAGTTTTGGCTTCTTGGTAGTACTTAATTGCTTACTCTGTGTTTCTTTACAGTAGTAATTGTTAGTTATTTGCTTATTCTGACCTGTGGTGCAATAGTATGGCATATTGAGCAACTTATTCCACAATTTAAGTCCTAATAAGCTTAAATCATGGTCTGTCAAGTTTTTTAGCTCACAATCAGCTTATTAGTAAGCTCTAGCAAAAGTGCCTTCATAAAAAGTTCATAATTTCAGTAGTTTATTAGATTTGTAAAAGAAAAATTAAGAAAAACCAAAAATAATTAAAGTCATAGCTTCTATTTAAGCCATTTGACTTATTTTTCTGCTTATTTATAAGCATTTCTCATTTTTAAATTTTTCTCAGGTTCCTTGTAGGTTAAAATAATTTTAGTAATTTTTTCAGATTTTTCCTTTGTCATTTAGTACTTTTTATAATTTAGTTTAATTTAAATTAATTAAATAATTAGTTCTAAATTAGTGATAATTAATTAAAAATTAGAAAAAATAGATTTTCTGTTTTAAAATTAGTTTTATAATATTTTAGTTTTTTCTAAATTTAATTTTATTTTTCTAGTTAAATTTCATAAATATTTGTAATTTAGTATAATTTAGTTAATTAAAAACTAATTAATAATTAGTAATTAATTAATAATAATTAATTAAATAGTTGTAAAAATAGTTTTAATTTTCCAATTAGGATTGTAAAAATATAATTTTTAGATTCGTAGGACTTTATTTGCTCACATTTCACGTTTTATTTCGCGCACTCGCGTTTTATTTAAGTTAACTTTCACGTTTTTAATTCTAGCTTACGTTTTAAGGTTCCCTAATTCCCTATTATGTTTCCCGTAGTATCTTAGGTAGTTTTTAAGTGTTAATTTTCATTTCCATTGTAAATTCACATTTAGGTTACATTTTCGTTCGTTAATTCTTAATTTCCGTAAGTTTAACGTACCACAAAACCAAATAACCTTTCTCAACCAAACATACAAGATTTTAATCTCGATCTTTTCACGAAACTTTCCATTCACACCTCGTTGGGGTACGACCCGAGAAATCACTTCCCGGTCTCACAATTTTAATATCACTTTCACGAGTTTTTGCGAGGTAATCTCTTTCCTAAAAGGTTTACTCGTAATTCTCTACGTCTAGTTGTCTCACGATAACTTAGACCTCACGTTTGTTGATATATTGATAAATTGTTTTTGCACACCAAAACACAACGAATCAATCAGCAACATTGTTATCAGTATGAATTTTAACAATTTGAATTAGCTTCTTTTCATAGCAATCCCTTATAAAATGATGTCTTATCTCAATATGTTTTGTTTTAGAATGAAAAACAACATTTTTAATTATGCAAAGTGTGCTGTTGTTATCAATATGAATTTTGGTGTTCATGAAATTGTACCCATAATCCAGCAATTGATTTTGCATCCAAAGCACTTGTCCGCAACAACTAGAAGCAGCCACATACTCAGCTTCAGTTGTAGAATTAGCAACCACTGTCTGTTTCTTGCATTGCCATGACACCAATCTGTTTCCAAGAAATTGACAACCTCCAGTTGTAGACATTCTATCCAAGCAAGCACCAGCATAGTCACTGTCTGAATATGCCACTAAATCAAAAGGTGAATCCTTAGGATACCATAGGCCCAATTTGGGTTGATGCCTTAGATACCTAAAAATCCTCTTCACTGCATTGAGATGTGATTCTTTAGGACATACTTGGAATCTTTCACAGGCACATACAACAAACATAATATCAGGCCTTGATGCTGTAAGGTACATCAATGAACCAATCATTGATCTGTACAAGTGAACATCTACTTCTTTTCCATTTTCATCCTTCAACAAAGGTTTGTTGGAGTCCATGGTTGTCTTAGTAGGCTTAGCATCTTCAAATCCAAACTTCTTCAAAATATCATTGACATACTTATCCTGACTAATAAATATGCCATCTGTCTTTTGTACAACTTGTAGAGCCAAGAAGAAGGTGAGTTCTCCCATTGAACTCATAGCAAACTTATCCTTCATAAGCTTCTCAAGATCAACACACATAGCTCTGTTTGTAGAACCAAAGATGATGTCATCTACATAGATTTGAACCAGCAAAATATCATCTTTTTGTCTTTTGAGAAACAAAGTCTTGTCAATCTTTCCTCTACTAAACCCAGAATTTAACAAATATGTTGACAAGGTATCATACCAAGCTCTAGGAGCTTGATGTAAACCATACATTGCTCTATTCACCTTGTAAACTTTGTCAGGATAATCAGGGTCTTCAAAACCAGGTGGTTGAGACACATAAACTTCTTCTGTTATGGTCCCATATAGAAAAGCACTCTTTACATCCATCTGATACACCACAAAATCTTTGTATGAAGAATAAGCCAAGAATAGTCTAATAGCTTCTATTCTTGCCACTGGTGCAAATACTTCATCATAGTCAAGGCCCTCTTGTTGTGTGTATCCTTGTGCTACTAACCTTGCTTTATTTCTGATGACTATTCCCCTTTCATCTCTTTTACATCTGAAAACCCATTTAGTGCCAATCACTCTTTTTCCATTTGGCAAATCAACCAAAGTCCATACTTCTTGTAGTTTGAATTGCAGAAGCTCATCTTGCATTGCTTCCACCCAACTTGCTTCTTGTAAGGCTTTGTATGTGTTCTTGGGTTCAATTTGAGACAGAAAACATGCAAACAAGCAATTTTGTAGATCTTTGTGACTGTTTCTTTGATGCAAAGATCTTGCAAAGAAACTTTGATGTTGAAGATCTTTCAGCACTTTAGTCATTTTTCTTGTTTGAATAGATGATGTTGGATCACTGAGAATTTGTTCTGTTAGATGATCCTTGTTAACTCTTGTAGTAGTAGTGGGACTAACAGGAATGTCGACTTCCAAATTAGTAATGTCTGCATCAGCTCTAAATAGCTTACCATCAAGAGCTTCATCATCTGTGTCATCATAAATATTCTGTGGAGGAGGCATATTTGGATCATCAAGATAGTTTGGATCAGCAAAAGATCTACCCTGAGTGTCCAAAGAAGGAAACTTTGATGTAGAAGCAGAGTTAATAGGCTTGGCAGCAGAATTGGTTGAAACAGTAGTTGCTTGTTTTGGTCTAGCAGTAGAGTCTTCTGAGTCAACAGTAGAGTCTTCTGGCCTTGTAGGAGAGACATCAACAACCACTTTTGAAGCTTCATTGGTTACCTTTTCTGCATCAATAGGAATTTCAATATCTGCTTCAGTTTCCTTAGGTTTCTCTTGAGTAACAACATCTTCTTGTATATCTTGATCTTTCTGTAAGGGTAACAAAGTTGGACCAACCTTCAGTTTCTCAATCAAAACAATGTCTTCTTGTGGTTTGTTAGTGTCAACACTAGCAATAACTGGTACATAATTCATTGTTTTGGTAAGAATATCAACATTAAACAACCATTCAGGTCCTTTTCCTTCAACATTAGATGTGTTCTCACTAAACTTGATATGAAAATTCTCCTCTACATGTTTGGTTCTCTTATTATATACCCTGAAAGCTTTACTATGTACTGAATAACCAACCAAGTAACCTTCATCAGCTTTCTCTTCAAACTTGCCTAACTGATCCTTAGTGTTCAAAATAGTGACAGGACATCCAAATGGCTTGAGAAAATCAATCATTGGTTTCTTTCCATGAAATAGCTCATATGGAGTTTTGTTGTGAGGCTTCACTACCTTACTCCTGTTTTGCACAAAACATGCAATATTTACAGCTTCAGCCTAAAAAGGTATAGGTAGTTTAGAATCAGATAACATTGTTCTTGCAGCCTCAATTAGTGTCATGTTTCTTCTCTCTACAACACCAGTCTGTTGTGGAGTTCTTGCAACACTATACTATCTTAGAATTCCTTTTCCCACACAGAATTGATTCATCACACTATTCTTGAACTCAGTACCATTGTCACATCTGATAATTTTCACTTTGTGGTTGTGCAAGTTTTCAACTCTTATAATAAATGCCTTAAGTATCTCTGGGGTTTCATCATTAGTGGCTAAGAAGAACACCCAAGTAAACCTGCTAAAGTCATCTGTGACATCTAGGCAATATGACTTCTTGTTCAAGCTATTCACAAAAACAGGCCCAAATAAATCCATGTGTAGTAAATGCAAGGGCTCTGTATTTGTGTTCACTGTCTTGGACTTGAATGAAACTCTGTGTTGTTTACCCTTTTGATAAGCAACACAAGTCTCACAATTTTCAAACAGATTTGTGGGCATTCCTCTCACAAGATTTCCTTTCACCAACTTGTTCATAGTCTTGTAGTTCAGGTGCCTGATTCGTGTGAAAATCAAGTTATATATAGTATAGTATTACTCAAGAGATCCGCAAAGAAATACGGATAACCCAAGGTCGTAGTCCGTGTGAAGGGTGAATGGAATTTCCAATTCCTGATTTCTGAAACGTATCGTGAAAGTGGTAAAAAGTGATTTTGATGAAATTATACTAATGAAATAACAAATGAAGCACAAATAATCACTTAAGCACGTATTTCAAATAAGGAAACTAAAAACGTAACGTAAAATCGAAAACGTAAGCTTAAACGTAAAATAAACGTTAACGTACGAAATAAAATGCGAATTTTGAGCTACACTACTCCTACGGACTTGAAAATAATTTTGAAAAGTTAAAAATGATAAAAGAAAATTTTAAGAAAAAGAAAAATATTTTTTTTTTACATTTTATTTATTTTTTATGAATTAAAAGAAAATGCAAATAAGGTGAGAAAAATGAAAAATAAATTTTGAAAATTATAAAATAACTAAAAAGTAATTTTAAAACTAAAAACTAATTTTTTTGGCTTTTTGTGTAATTTTTTGGAATTAAAAACTATTAAATCTAATTAAAAATTCAAATTAAATTCAAAATAAATGGGAAAAATGCAAAATAAATTTCTAAAATTCTAAAATAAATGAAAATAAATTTCTAAAATATTTTTGGATTTTTCTTGGCTTTTTCTGATTTTTTTGGAATTTTTAGTAATTAAAAAGTATTAAAAAGTGAATAAAAATGAAAATAAAATAAGAAAAATAGAAAATCAACTTGGAAAAATATGAAAAATTCAAGGAAATTCTAATTTAATATTCTAAACTTGAGAAAAATATAAAAATTGAAAAATAAGCACTCCTACTACTACTTGCTTTGAAAACAGTTGAGAACCAAGTGCTTATTTATAAGCACAGTTGACCAAGGTTGACCAAACTTTGACTAAATGACTTTTGGACTAAAAGAAACTCAGATGAACAAATTTGAAACCAAGAAGTACTCAGAAACAAAGGTTTGTACACAATCAGATCTAAGAAGCACTTAAGTCAATGAGCAATAAGCAAAATAGATTAAGCTGAGATTCAAAATCAACTAAAACAGCAACTAGAAACAAAATGAAACTTATATGAACAAACAAGCTCAAGTTTAAATCACAGATACACAATAGCAGCCCTGTTATTGAATTCAGACCTTGTATCCAATCCACACAACAAGACAGGCAAATAAGTAGTGCTTAATAAGCTGAGACTTGAAAGCTTATGGGGGCAATTATCCTACTAACCAACTGAGAACTAAAATCCACCAACACAATTGATTTCCAATCCAAGTAAAAGGCTTAAAAGTATCCTACAAAACTTGTCAAAACTATGGTGCAGGGGACAAATCAGCTCAAACAGTCAACTTCCTATAACTTTTTCAGTAAGAAAATGTAATCTAAACCACAAATTTCTTTTTGAATTTGATTAACTAACTAGTAAGCTTCAAAAATCAGTAAACCACAAGCACTTCCAATTATTAATGAAAACTAGAAGTACAATCAAAGTTTGGACCAAAAACTGAACACAAGAATTTTTTGACTTTTCTATTTTGACAAAACTTTGACTAATATGAAATTTAATTATAAAAGCTTTACTGAAAATGGTAAATTAGGCTAATGTGTGATTAAAATAAGCTAAATCTTATACTTATGAAACTACTCAAGTGATTATTCTACCTATAATACTAACAGTTATGCAATTACTATGGAACAAAAGTGATTTTTGACTTTTTATTAAATGAACACTTGTATTTATGCAAGACTAATCCTAAATGCAACCAAAGAATACTACCTCAACCCAATAAAACATCTGAAATAGCAAGATTATTAGCAAACCTACTAGATCCAAACACCCTTTTAAGTGTCTGTCTTACTAAATAGCTTACTCAAATCTAATCCAACTTAATTCAAACCTCAACCTCAGTACTATAATTGATCCACTAACACCAAATTAATACAGAGATTCAGATCTAAGCTATCAAATCACCACAGAACAAAGACTACACAGATCCAAGGCAAAACAGTCAATGAAACAGTACCAGCCAAACACAAACAAATCCAAATGATAAAACAGACCACAACTCAACTACTTATGATGCAAATAATGGAAATGAGCAATATTATATGAATTAAACTTCTATTAAGCTATTGATGCTGTACTGAATTTAAATAAGTGAACACTTACAAAACCAATACCCCCTCAGCAAAACAGAGGGGGTTTCACTAAGCTAGCCTGTCTTTTGACAGGCCAAGTGGCTCCTTCTTGGCTGCCTTTAACTCCCACCAATAAGCACAGCTTATTATAATAAGCACAACAGTTGACTATCTTTGACTTATGTATTTTTGAGATTTAAATGACACAATAAGCTCACAAAAGCTATTAATTAGCTGATATGAACTTAAACAAAACAGTAAGAATACTAAATGAAACTTTGAATTGAAATTGAAACTATATTATTATTATTTTTTTATTATTTTTATATATTTTTTTTAGATAAAGCAGAAATATAAAACAGATATATAAAAACAAATTAAACTTTTGAATTAAACTAAATAGAAATTAAACTAAAGCAGAAATGAAGACAGAAATATAAAGAAAACTTGTTTATATTAAAACTAGAAACTCAGTACAATGCTTTGAAAGGAAAATACAATAAGCTTTGAAACAAAAATACTAAACAATTATAAAAACCTACATGCCTAAATGACTGAGGAGGGGGAGTATTTATAGCTGAGGCATGAGGTCTTTGGATCCTTCTAGTACATACAGCTCAGCAATCCACGGTGCATTTGTGTTTCTTTGCTTTAAGATCATCCATTAGATCGCCCTTGGTCCCCAATCCATGTATCTCGACCCTTAGATTAATTGATGGATGTGATTGATCCTCCGTATATCATCCCATTGGTCCACGTGTTGTCCTGCCAATCCTGACATTCTCTGTCATGCGCCTGACGCGTGACAGACTTTCTAGAACCAATTGATTAAGTGATTATTACCCACATGAGGTAATTGGGGTAAATTGGGATTTAGGGTTCATGGGGGAATAGTGTTTTTCTGGGTTTAAAGTAAAAAGGGGGCGGGTAAATGGTATTTGGGGATTTTATTAATTTGGAGCATTGACCGGGTCTTGGTTAAAGTTTGACCGGGTGGAGGTGTGGACTGGGTAGGGGTATTAGGGGATTGGGCCAGGTTGTCTTTGGGCTTGGGATTGTTGGGTTATTATTATTATGGGATCCGGTTGTAAATTTGGTTTAGTAGTAGTATTATTAAGGACCAATATTGTAATTATAAAAAGTGTGAGGGCTGAAACTGTTATTCTTCCAAAGTTTCTTCCAAGGGTTTGAATTGCCATTCTTTGATTTATGAAGGACCAATTTTGTCTTTTCTTCGAATATTCTTAAAGGGATCATTTTTGTAAATATCTGAAAGCCGAGGGACAAAAATTGCCAATTTCTCCAAATTTTGACCAGGGACTAAATATGTAACTTTGTCAATTCCTGAGGACTTCTAATGACTTTTTGAGCTTTCCTTGATCATTAAGCTTCCCCGGCTCCGGCTTTTGACCTTTTTCCAATCTCGTGCTCGTTTTTGTCGGTTTTGGCTTTGTTTTTATTCATTTTTCACATATCCGTACCTGCACATACACAAATACAAAAACACACATTCTCTTGGCATATTTGGTTAGTATTTGGTGTATTTGGTCTGATTTTGGTCTAAAAAGGATGTGTGAATAAACACACATCAAAATCCCCCAGACTAAGGTATTGTCGTGTCCTCACGCAATGTCATCACCTCACGCTTAAGAGATAAATAATTTCAAAACCTCTCTTTACTGACGTTGTAAAGTAGCAATGATGTTCAAAAGAGATATCAAAATCATTTATTCCTTAAAACGCTTCATTTTCCGATTTTCATGAATAACAACTACTACTACTCTTTTTGTACTTTTTCATTTATATATGTGACGGTTTGCCTTGACTTTCATTATCAATTCTTATCTGTTGATAACTTTCAGGGTCAACGAGTAGAAACACTTCTCACAGAGAAGAGACAATACGGATAAAAATCGTAATCCTTGATTTTTCACAAGCCCCCAAACTAAGCGTAAAATCGAGATCATTGTTTATCCACAAGTTAGGTGCTAACACTACCCACAAAAGTTAATTGTGTCATTACCTCTTGTTCCCAGGTCCTAAGTTTTGTATCTCAAGATTTTAATTTGTGAGAAATGAATTGCTTCATATTTTCTCGTTTTGATATTTGTTAGTCTGATAAGAGCACAAAATTTGAACGCTAAGTAGTTTTCAAACTCTCCCTCGAAAACCCCTGCATACAGAAATCGGGTCCACATGAAGGTCTCTGATTTAACACAATTTGTGGAGGCCCCCTTTATTATTTACGACCGAGACATCCCATGTCTGAGACCCGAAATGGAAGCTTTTTATTATCGAAACCCCCGGAGTCGAAGCTTGGCATTTTTGCATAATTATAAGCACTTTAATAATACTTGGTCCTTAGTTCTTTATTTCTTTTACAACAATGGTTTATGAGCCGCCAAGATGTAAGAGCTTTATTATGACCTTGGATTTATATCCGCTGCTTTTTATAGCTTTGGATTCCTCTGCCTTTTTATTTGGCTTTGGACTATTATTATTGATATTCATAATCATATGCCAAACCCCGAGTCCTACGGCCTTTACTAAGATCACAACATCGGCTGCGAAACGGCAAGATGCAATAGTCTATTTCACTGTAACACTGGCACTACCCCTATGTGTACCAAACCCCAATATGCAGAGATTTTGTTGGGATCGAGAAAAAACTAAGTATTGCCCAAACCCCATACACTTAATTAATCCTAGAGATCTATTTTTATTGGTGTGCAATCTTGTGGGAACAAGGAGGCCACAAGTACCTTTCGTGGGCTCTAAAGAGATCCAACTACTCCATGTTTAGCACGAAACTTCTAAATAAACTCTATCATTCCTCGATCTCCGCAAATTTAAAATCCCAACTAATGAGATCCGCGGATGCTTAGCCATAATCTTTTGATTGTATTGGTTAAGGGAGACGAGCTAGGGCTCAACACGCCCGGTCAAGTCGAAACATTTATTTCTACTCTCGCCGGTAAGAAAGTTAAAACAAGGTGTCAAATCTTATTATTATATCATATATCATATCATTCATTAATTTTTTTTTAAATAAAAAGGTGACAAAAATTTTAAATTTTGGTGGAAAACGGAGTTGCGCGAGTTAACAGCTCAGACGAAGGTGCTAGGTCAAATCGAATCGAAGATTCACCCCCCAGACTAAAGTTAAACATTGTCCTCAATGTTTTAAGGGTACGGGTAGTCTACGTAATATCTAAGGCCGTTTATTAACTATGCCAAGAGATAAACGTTAGTCGATAAGATTTTGGATATGTTGAATTTCCGAAAAAGTAGCGAAGAATGAGACTCGAGTGGAGAGAACGACAAACCACGAGCACGAGAGTCCTCAAACTTCGGGGAAATTCCTGAACATTCACAAACAACCACGAAAACACGAGTTTGGAAAGGGTCGCCCCCCTCACGTCACGTTACTTAGAAAATAGAAAATAAAGAAAATGAAAATGGATAAGCATGGGGTGCCTCCCACGAAGCGCTTGTTTTTGATTACCGAGTCACATAAGCTTGACTCGATCCCCGAATTTAGTTATCCTTAGGGAAAGATCCGGGACAACCATGGGTGGTATGTCCCCTCCGAAGTAATGTTTGAGACGATGACCATTCACCTTAAAGTTGGGACCATTAGATTGAGCGAGCTCAATGGTTCCATAAGGAAATACTTGGGTAATGGTGAATGGTCCAGACCAACGGGTTTTTAACTTGCCCAAGAAAATCTTCAATCGAGAATTGAAAAGAAGGACTCGGTCACCAACATTGGAGACGCGATCTTTAATTTTAGCATCATGAATCCTCTTTGTCTTCTCTTTGTAGATCAAAGAATTCTCATAGGCTTGATCACGAAGCTCGACTAATTCATTCAATTGAACTTTACGGTGATCACCCGCGGTTTGTAGGTAAAAATTAGTATGTTTCAAGGCCCAGTAGGCCTTGTGCTCAAGTTCAAAGGGCAAATGGCAGGCCTTCCCGTGAACCAGCTTGTAAGGAGTACACCCAATGGGTGTTTTGTAAGCCGTACGAAAAGCCCAAAGTGCATCATCTAACTTATCGGCCCATGAAGCACGATGTTCACCTACGGTCCTTTCTAAAATTCGTTTCAAGCCACGATTGGAGACCTCAACTTGACCACTTGTCTGTGGATGATATGCCATAGAAAGACGATGTGTGACACCATATTTGAGCATAACTTTAGCGAATTGGTCATTAAAAAATGGGTCCCACGATCACTTATAATAGCACGAGGTGCACCAAATCAGGTGAAGAGACTTTTGAGAAATTTTACTACAACTCGGGCGTCATTGGTGGGTAGCGCCTTCGCTTCAACCCATTTAGATAAGTAATCGACGGCCACGAGTATATATTTGTTACCACAAGAATACGGGAACGGACCCATGAAATCGATACCCAAGACGTCAAAAATTTCACAGACTTGGATAGCATTTTGAGGCATCTCGTCTCTTTGAGAAATTTTTCCCTGACGCTGGCAAGAATCACATGATTTAACTAACTCATGGGCATCCCGGTAAATCGTTGGCCAATAGAAGCCGGAGTCAAATACTTTCTTAGCGGTGAAATTGGCACCATGATGTCCCCCCGTGGGTCCATTGTGGCATGCCATAAGAATTTCAGCGGCTTCTTTGCCGTGAATGCACTGCCGGATCACTTGATCCGCACATATCTTAAACAAGTAGGGGTCGTCCCAGAAATATTGCTTAACATCTTTGAAGAATTTCTTCTTTTGCTGGAACGACATCCCTTTACGGATAAAATTCCCCGCATGGTAATTCACAAAGTCGGCGAACCATGGGGGGGGGGTACTAGAATCACAATGTGATAAACTCCCCAGTGTCTCGAGAGGAAATGCTTCGTTAATCTCCTTTTTCTCAAAAACACTTTGATGAGGATTCTCTAAACGCGATAGGTGATCAGCAGCAAGGTTCTCAGCTCCCTTTTTGTCTCGAATTTCAACATTGAATTCTTGAAGGAGTAGAACCCACTGCATCAAGCGTGGATTAGAATCTTGCTTTGCCATTAGGTATTTGAGAGCCGAATGATCCGTATACACTATGCATTTCTTCAAGAGCAAATAAGGTCGAAATTTTTCAAAAGCGTAAATGACGGCTAAAATTTCTTTCTCAGTAGTCGTATAATGGTATTGAGCATCAATCATAGTTTTACTAGCATAGTGTATTAGCTGAAAATGTTTTGACTTGCGTTGCCCCAATACTGCACCAATGGCATAATCGTTCGCATCGCACATTAGCTCGAAAGGCAAGTCCCAATCGGGGGCAACTAAGATCGGAGCCTCATTTAACTTGTTTTTAAGGATATTAAATGCTTCGATGCATTCATTTGAGAAGATAAACGGAACATCTTTTTCAAGCAAGTGGGTCAGGGGCCGGGCTATTTTAGAAAATCTTGAATGAACCGTCGGTAAAAGCCGGCATGACCGAGAAAGCTTCTAATTCCTTTAACGGTGGTGGGATAAGGTAATTTTGCAATCACATCGACTTTAGCTCTATCGACCTCAATCCCGGATTTTGATATCTTATGGCCGAGGACAATGCCCTGTTTGACCATGAAATGGCACTTCTCCTAATTTAGAACCAAGTTGGTGTCTTCACACCGTTTCAGCAAACTTTCTAAATGGGAGAGGCAAGAAATGAAAGAATCTCCATAAACCGAGAAATCATCCATGAAAACTTCCATGGTTTTCTCGATCATATCCGAGAATATAGACATCATACACCTTTGGAACGTGCCTGGAGCATTGCCTAAGCCGAAGGGCATACGACGATAGGCAAACGTTCCATAAGGGCAAGTGAAGGTAGTCTTTTCCTGGTCCGGAGGGTCAATCGGTGTTTGAAAGTAGCCAGAAAATCCATCAAGAAAACAATAGAACTCATTTCCCGCTAGGCGTTCTAGCATTTGATCCATAAATGGAAGTGGGAAATGGTCCTTACGAGTCGCATCATTCAATTTACGATAATCAATACAAACTCTCCATCCGGTAACAAGACGTGTCGGAATCAATTCATTATCTTCATTTGTTACTACGGTCATTCGACCTTTCTTCGGTACGCAATGGACCGGGCTAACCCAGGAGCTATCCGAGATTAGATAAATCATTCCGGCATTGAAGAGTTTGATAACTTCCTTTTTGATAACCTCATGAATTTTCGGGTTAACCCGTCGTTGTTGCTGAATGGACGGTTTGTAATTGTCTTCAAGTAAAATCTTGTATGTGCAAAAACGAGGGTCGATACCCTTGATATCAGAAATTTGCCAAGCGATGGCACTCTTATGGTTCTTCAGCACATCTAAGAGACGGTTCTTCTCCTCATCTTTAAGTTCTTTAGAAATTATGACGGGAAGTTTGTCGATTCCTTCCAAAAATGCGTATTCGAGATGTGGAGGCAAATCCTTGAGCTCGGGCTCCAGAGGATTCTCAGTAGACGGCTTAACTTCTTTAACATCGGCCATTTTAAGGTCCATCGGAAGGAGGGACGGGTTGGGATGTTTGTTTAATAATTTTTCAATTAAAAGAACATGTAGAATACTCATAATCATAAACATGTATGGTTACTTGTGGTTAGATTGAATCAAGAAAAAGAGATTTTAGAGAGAGAAAGTGGAGCCTTTTAGAGAGAGAAACAAGATGAGAATATTAGATTAATGAAAGGTCCAACCCTCTCCACATGTGGAGAGGGGTATTTATACTTAAAAAGAAAACGCCCACTCCCGGATTGTGGATCAGGCATACAGTGGGTAAAGACCCGTCCTTCATCCACGGTGTTACTTAAACTAATCTACGAACTAACTAAATATTAATAAGACTACGAGCTACTCAATGCTAATCTATACTCAGGGTAACCGAGTCTTTCATATGAATATTTATATTCCTAACAATCTCCCCCTAAGGGAGGTCACCCCGGAAAATACAAATTGAATTCTAGCATTCTATTCTTCGAATTGAATATTCACAGCTCGTAGTCAGTGATTCTCACATATATTAATCTTTGTGCTTCCAGCAGTAGACCTTTGATGACTTGATTTATGTGTTGGATGATCCTTGACGTTTCTTCGAGTTTATCATCCAAATGAATGTCTCCAAGTCATCTTTGTGCAGTATCATCTCCATGTGACGTAGACATTTTACTATCGGCATGCTCACACTTTTCAAGATCATGATCTTCAGCATCAGAGTTGTGGAAGCATAAATGAAGCCCATTCAATGATCATGATTTCTTGATTAAGATGTCGAAGTGTGAGCATGGGGTGATGGATCATCATCTTTTCAGCAATCTACCGCAACCGTCAGAAATTCCTGCAAGAAAACAATTAGCAACAAATCACCCGGTACTTACAGGTTTGGAATTAGAGATCGTCAACAGTATAGTGTGAAGACTCCTTCTAACCCTTACCAAGACCGTTCCCAATCGGCAACCCCCGAGAGGATTTACACGATCTACCTAAGTAAATCAACGACTGGGAGAGTCGCTGGAGTTCACTCCATGACTGTAGACCATTGGTAATCGTCGCGACCACTAAGCGTAATCCACAAGGAATTACCGAAGTGACATGCTTTCAGGGATGTTTGATGTTGACCCTGGTAGGGATTTCTACTCAATCACTGGGAATTACATATGTATATTCCCTCATAAGTGTTCTTGGCAGATTGCTAAGATCTGCGAAGGACTCAAAATATTACAGCTGGTGTCCTTAATGTTGAACAACAAGTGTAGAAGAATTAAGTGTTCCTAAGAGATCTTTTGGTGCATCTCGTGGCTCTAGACTCGATAAGTGCATAATTTGGTTTTCCTGTGTGGAGACTAGGGAGAGGTCTCCTGCTTCAATATCAACCATCTCTAAGAGATAAGTTGATAGATTACACTGGTTCCCCGTGAGAATGAAACAAGTCCTTTTAAGAGAACTTGAGTGGCTAGAAGGTTTAGTGCAGTGCGTCACTGGGTCCATGACGTCTTTTCTTCAATACCGGTGTTACCTTGGTAACCACCAGTAGCATATGAATTGAACCCGGTTTCTGCCCTAAGGTTGAATAATTGGAGGGCTATTTCTTTTCACCCTTTCTCATTTCATTTCTTCCTTCTTTCTCCATACATTTCTCCTTTTTTTCATAATCATGCCTATGGACTTTCTAATACTATCTATTGGGTATTGTCCATGGGTAGATCCCTCTGGCTCTGGCGGATCATAGGACGGTTTTCCTAACCTTAGCCACCTTATAACTTCATGAGTATCCTATGCTGCCAAACACCAAATCATTGAAAATTCTCTCAACGTATTTATGATTAAGAAACACATTTTGTTCACGCATTGAGAGTTTTATCATTTTCAAATGCTCCCCCTTAACATGTGCTCGTATGTTTTGATTCGAAAATTTGCACATGTCGGAAGAGTTTGCACTTTTGAATTGATCCACCTTTAGTGAACATGAACGGGCATTCGAGACACGCTTACATCACTAGTTAGACTAGCTTGAAGTTATTACCCGGCCCGATCAAATCCACAAAAGGTTTCTCGAAATGGTACACTCTACTCAGACAAGTCCTCTTCGAGACACACTTACATCACTGGTTAAACCAGCTTGAAATTATTACCCGTCCAGGACTAGTCCTTTCGATTCATGACATTATATGTTCCGTCAATTCATTGGTTAAGCCTGAGATGCACTCACATGAGATGCTAAGTCCTTTTAGTCACCACAAACCATTTGCTCCCCCTGAATATGTGCATTGATATACAAAAGAGTTTAGCACATATGGGAGAGCTTACATTTAAGTCCAAAACATCACATTTTAATCAGATTTCATATTTAAATCACATTTTCTCCCCCGATCAAAAATTTCAAACCATTTGAGATTTGTGATCCCAAGTGATTTAAATAGGTTCAAAGATTTTGGGAGAAAAATGTGGTCAGCTTTAAGAATGACTGATTATGAGACGATACATTTGCTCCCCCTCAATCCTTGAGGGAGGATGTTATGTGTTAGAAATGATGGGTTTATAAATGATTTAGAGTTCAATGAGAAACTCATGAAAAATTCATATACTAACACATAACAATTTTTCTTAATACACTTTTAATATGCACAAAGATCTTGTTTTGATGATATATAGTTTTTGAAATCATTCTCCCCCTCAATCGATGACGCATTTTCAATTTATCATTTTACACAAAAGATTAATCCTTTAGCATCGATTGAGTGGCAAATTTTAAACAAAGTTTCAAGTTTGTTTGATCTTCAAAAAAACCATGGTACCACCACGTTTGGAACAAATACTTTCCCGAAGAATCATTGAAGGAAAAGTATTCGTGATGTAAAGAAGACTCCTCTTCTTTTACAAGAAATGATGCACTGAAATGTACATCAGATCGAGGAAACATGGATATAAAGTAATCCATGCCCAGGTGAACTTCACCTGGTAAAAGGAACAACCGTCTTTTTGGCGACGAGTTTTCCTCATATTGAAAAACGGGTTGCTATCTGAAGCAATAGCAAGCCAAAATTTTGAAGTCCGGGTTACAGCCTGAAATGACTGCAAGCCATAATTAAAGAATGTTTTTGAGAAACGACATGTTTTAGAAAAAAAACGTTATTTGAAAACGAAAAACTCTTGCTCAAGCATATGTATGATTCTGTGTCATTATTGAATGACATTTCTAGAAACGTTCATAATATTGATTACACAAGAGACATGTCGTGAGAAGAATATTTTTGGATTTTTATGATTTTTCAGACTCTTATGGGTTTTATAGGTTTTATATTTTTCTATTTTGCTTTTTGTTTTAAACTATGTACAAAGGATATGTAAAGACATTAGAGTGATACTGGCAAAGGACTCTTCATTCCGAATCACGAGAGAATGAATTGAAACCGTTCACACAAAAGTGCATTTGTGAAGAAATCCGCCAGCTGAAATTCTATCCTCACAAAGTAAAAGTTCCACTACCCCATTCGCAACTTAATCCACCACACCTTTGAAGAATCCATTTACCAGGAGAAACTTTGATATTGTATCATACCATGCCCTAGGCGCCTGCTTTAGGCCATAGTGAGCTCTTGTCAGATGAAAGACATGGGTAGGACGATCAATATCCACAAATCCTTCAGGTTGACTGATATAGACGACTACATTCAGCTTGCCATTTAGAAATACAATTTTTCACATCCATTTGATAGACCGTCATCCTCTGACTTGCTGCATTAGCGAGAAATATTCTGGTAGCTTCAATGCAAGCAACTGGAGCAAAAGATTCTTCAAAATCAATGCCTTCTTTCAGACGATATCCCTTAGCAACAAGCCTTGCCTTGTTTTCAGAACGACATCATGCTCATCAAGTTTCACTATGAAGATCCACTTAGAGCAATAATCATTACACAGTCTGGAGATTGTACCAATTCCCATACTTCAAGTCGATCGAGCTTGCGAACTTCTTCATGCATCGCATTAACCCAACAGTCTTTAGAGATAGCAATCTTGACATCTTTGGTTCGACTTTGGATAGTACGGAATTATAAAAGCACCTCAAGGCAAAGGTGGTAAGTTGCCTTCGTGTGAACACCAGTCGAGAAGGATTCCTAATAATGTTATCTATCGGATGATCATCAGTTTGTTTATTGAGATTTTGATGTGCTTGAGGGTAGGAACCTGAAGAAGTTATATTTGTATCCCTTGAAGAATGTGTCTCAGAAGAAGATTCAGGAGCAAATAGGTTCTTGAACAGAGCATACTTAAGAGGAGCAAATGAATTCACTTCAAAAGAATTGTCGACTGCAGTGCCTTGATGTACAGAAGGAGATTGAGGATTTAACGATGATGGTGAATAACTAGCAGATGGAGCATCTTGATCAATTCAAGTAGACACTGATGGACCATTTGAGTTGTATAGAACCGGAGCAGCGGCAGCTGGTGGTGTCGGTGTATCATCAGTAGGTGTCTCAAATTATTCATCAAACATCGGTTCAAATAAGATCTTCAAATGCTCACTTCTAGGAGGTACATGAAGTACTGCAGACGTGGAATACTGTACAAGGCCTGAACTGATTGGTTCAGGGGACAAAAGTTTAGACGCGGGTCCTGAACTGATGTGTACAGGAGCCATATGCTCAGTCAGCTCAACGAATGTGACGTGAAAGGTTTCCAAGGTTTATCGGGTTTGTTTGTTGTAGATTCGGTATCCCTTACAATCTGGAGCATAACCAACGAAGAATCCAATATCAGCTTTTAGCTTTTAATTATCCAAGATCTTTAACTAACATCTGTGGGGTAGCATAAAGCACCAGACACACATAGAAAGGAGAGATCCGGTTTCATGCCATGCATCAGCTCATATGAAGATTTGTTGTGGAGAATAAGTATCAAGTATCGGTTTTGTTGAGTCATACTTTCAGTAGTTTAATGAGTTTGATGATAACCTCTGGAGTCACGTCCTTGGTTCTCAAAAACCTCACCCATGTAAACCGAGAATAGTCGACAACTATCACAAGAACATACTTCTTCCCATTATACTTTGCATTTTCATTGGTTTGCATAGATCCATGTGAAGGGTGTGACGAACTTCCATGATGGTGTTGACAGTTTTGGGTTTGAAGGTATACTTCTTGCTTTTCCCCAGTTGATAGGCCGAACAACAATGATCTTTGATGGTACCAGAGTTCAAGTGATTTAAACGTTGGTGCCATAGCCACAATTTGTTCTTTGAGGCCATAGACTGCAAGCAAGAAGGAGAAGGCCGCATCATGACTTCAAATGGAGATGGTGTACAGGTTAGTGCTATGACTATTTTTAAGAAGATCAACACCATCCAATTCTCTGAAGAAGCATGAATGTTTACTGAAAGCAACTTCTAGATCCGAATCACAGAATTGACCAATCAGAAACAAATTATGACCAGGTCCTTCAACGTAGAATACCTTGGAGATTACACTTTCACCAAAATACACAGTTTCCTTAACCCATAATTTCCCAAAAGATGGTCATTCCCGAATTTAAACTGTCCCGATAAACAAATTCACGAAAATCTTGAGCCCTGAGCGATCCCCAATCATATGTTTTGAGCAGCCCGAGTCCAAATACCAAAGGACGAAATGTATGACCTGCATTTGAAAACAGACGATAGCAGAAGATTTGGAGTGTCGGATCCCCAATTTGAGTTGGGTTCCAGTTGGTTAGTGCAAATAAGTTTTGGAAACACTAGGACCTTAGGTGCATTCGTTTCAATGTTGGAAATTTCACTAGTAGATGCAATGGGTCTAGGTAAAGGACATTGGGTCTCCAAAGGGAAAGTTCTACCAGTTGGCTTCCATTCCTTAATAGGCACTACTTTAGAATTAGTTATCCTAGTTAAAGGGCACTGTTCTCCTAAAGTGAATTTCCTTCCAGTGGGCTTCCATTGATAACCAACACTGGCAAACAGTTTTCATGTTGCTTTCCAAACTTGCTTAATTTGTTTAGCTCTCCACACTTTCTTAACTAGGGGTTTATTAAATGACTTCAGAAATTTCTCAACACATTTATCATGATTACTCGAGATTAAGCATTGATTACATGTTTTGCAAAGTGAATTAGGATGTGAATTATGGTTCCTTTTGTTCATCTCAGACTTATAGTTCCTCATGTGGTCTTCTACATTTGTCTTAGGAACACTTTTAGCTAGAGTAGTCCTATAATCCTTCATACGACTCCTAGGTTTTGACTTTCTAGCATTAGTGACACTATTAACTCCTGTAGAGGGAGTGATGGGAACCTTAGTATTTTTCACTTCTAGTTGCTGAACATGTTTTGATGTGTAGGGATCTGAAGTTTCCAAAGGTTCAGCAAAGGTAACATGCTTGTTTGTTGACTTCGAAGATGATGCAGATGACCTATCTTGCTTGCTATCAATCTTAGGGCATGTACCAATAGCATATTCTAAGAGTTCCTGAGATCTATTAGTGAGAAAGCAGGCACCTACAATAGCATCATCAAGTGGTTTTGCTATCCTATCCTCTTCAATGGTTTCATGAAGCAAGACAAGGCACTCCTTAAGATGTTTAAGATAGTCACTGTGAACTAACTTATTATTCCTAAGGGGAAGAGGAATATTCACAGCATCAATTGCGTACTTCTTACAAGCATAAACCTTTTGAACAACATTATGACAAGTGATGATTGGCATTTTCCCTTTCACCTGAGTCTTTAGATTCTCAATTTCTTTAAGCAAAGAAGTTATCTTTTCATTGTTTTTATCACGTGTGATCTTAATTGAATCATATAACTCTTTGTAATGTTGTTTAACTTTTGAATTTTCAGCTTGAAACCAATCATTTTCATGTTGCAATTTATTGATGGTATCTTGAAATTGAAAATTCTGAGAATCTATAGACAGAGGTTTTTGAGTGCCAATCACATCACTGTTGGTTGACTTCAATTGGGCAATTTGAACCCTCAGTTTTCGAATCGTGTTACTGTGAGCTTGAATCATTTCATCACGTTTGGCTAATTCAAAATATGCATCAAATTCAGGAGCATCCGAAGATGTCTTGGCATTTGAGATTTTATTCTTTCTTCTAAATGTTGACACTTTAATTGCAAATTAAGATTATCAACCTCTAGTTTTGACAAATGCCTGACCATGTTATCATGGTCATCGTTTTGAATTTTCTCACGCAATTTTAAATTCTCCCCCTCAAGCTCAACAACACGATTCTGGAAAATATTTAAAGCAACAGACATTTCATGAAATTGACAAGCAGTTAATGCTGAATCAGTGGCAGTATAGAATACATCTTGAGCAACACATTTAGCAATCAAGGTATCATTCATGATAAGAGCATTTTTCCTCACAATTTCACTATATTGAAGATCTATTGCAGTTTGTTTTCCCTCGTTTTCCACTTCTTTAAACACCTTTTTCATATTATCAACATCTTTATTTAAGGTTTTTTGAAGACCCTCAAAATGTTCCTTGAGAAGTTTAAAGAATGGCATGACCTCAGTTAAATAACAACTCTTTGTTTGTTCAAAACCCCTTTCCCCTTCAGTAATACCCGTTGGCGTAATTCTCTTTTTACATGTTTTATCAAAATCCGTGAATAATAGACCAAGAACATATAGAGCAATTAGAGTATTATTTTGAGTGGGGATAGTTAAAGGGACAAGATGCCTGGGTGTATTCAGTGCGTATAATGTTGGATTAGCTATCTTAAACATGGTACGAGTTTCACCCACAATTATTTCTGCTTGCATTCTTTCAAGGTCAAAACTCCAAGATATTTGCTCTGGGGTAAACCTTTTTTGAGGGACAAAAAGAGCTAATCGATTATCTTCAAAGTAATCATATTTGTACAGAATTTTGTTTGCAATGCACAAAGGATCCTTTAATTTTTCAGCCAATTTTTCTCTAGTTCTGTCTTCTATCTCATTGGTCTCATCATCAGATCACACATCAGGAGGGGTATGACCAGGCTTAAGCATAACATTTGCATCATATAATGCAGATTGGGCATCTCTAATGCTCCTAAGCTAATTAGATTTGGGTTCACCTACATTCTTTTCACTGTTTTCATCACACAACTTTCTATGCTTTTGTATCATTTGAGCAGTTTGAATGGTTTGGCCTTGTGTGTACAACTTGTTTTCAAGCTTGTTCTTTAACGTCTTAAGTCTGGAAAAATCATTTAAGAGTTTTGTTTCCTTATCCTGAAAATCACGTTTTTGTGTAATCATCCTCTGTTGTATCTCCTATTCACGTTTGACAGTTTGATCAAGTTGATTTTGAAAGGATTTTAACTCTTGTTTCAATGTTTCTTCCTTTAAGTTATGTTCTTTTATATATGCATGCATTTGCCAATCCATTTTCTGTTCACGTTCGATTAGCTCAAACTTTGCACGTTGTTCATAACACCTAACTTGATCCTTAAGAATATTAATCCTAGTGGTCAGAGTGTCATCAGGGATATAACCAGTGTACTCATCTAATTCACACACATTATCATCAACAGAGGATACATCACTTGATACAACAAATTCGGCGTTATTCTTTACATATTGTTCATATGGGACAACATTGCTATTTCCCATATTGGCAATATCTAATTCTGCAACGTTTGTTTGTTGTACTTCGTCAGGAATCCTTTGTTCATGCATCACATCATTATCAACAACAGAAGATGCACTACAAGGTACAGCAGACGCTTCATTGTGTATCACATATTGTTCTGATGAGGCGAAAAATGATCCGTTTTTAGGGGGTCATTTAAGCCCGAATCCGAATTTATTTGATCAAATATTGCCCTAAATCGTTCCTTTTGTGATTTTAGGTACTTTGGGAGAGAAATCTGGAAAAGGAAGCAATTCGGACGTTTTTGGAGCATAAAAGTGAAGAAAACGCCTAAGTCTTAATTTTCCATGCTGGGAACAGTAGGTGACGGTGTCAAGAGTGATTCTCTGACGACGTCAAGAGCAGAAGTCCATGACGACCCAGTACAGATTTGACGGCGTCACAAAGGTAGGGCATCAAGATTAAAAAGTCATGACGGCCTGGAAATGATTAAGTCTTGACGGCGTCAAATGTAGATCAAGGCAGTCCGAGAATAGTTTTGGCGGCGAGGTGACGGCGTCACAATGTTGGTCTTGACGCCGTCAGACCCCTTTTCCTATATATTGTTTTCTAATTTTCACATTAAAAAGGGAGAAGTTTTGGAGAAACCCTAAGTACGATTTTGGTGCAACTTTTACAGGTTTTTCAAGGGTTCCAAACCCTTGATGCCTTTCATTGTAATTGAGATAAGTGTTCTTCTAATTCAATCAATATGTCTATGTGTTGGTTGTCTATATTTTGTTCTTGTCTTAATTCCATCATGTTAGGCTAGATCTATCTTGTGTTTGCTTAGATCTAATGAAACCTAGATGTTAATTATGTGTTGATTACTTGTTTATACTTGTCTTGGATGAATGATTTATATGTTAGGCTTAAGAAAACTGGCAGATCTCCACTTGGTAACATGCTTGAACGTCTTAAGAAACATGAACTGACGCGCACTAGGTCTTTATTGGTTGTATTTAGTGCATGAGCCACTCTTTACAATCCCTATAGTTGTGCTGGGCATGGTGTAGGAGGAGATAAGAGCTCATAGAATTGGGGAGTTATGTGTGCCACCCCATGAACGGTATTAAGGAATATGATCCGTCATCCATGCAATTATAACAAGTAATTAACATGTAAAAGATGTTTAGGGAGTAGTGAAATTTAAGTAAACACATTTTCTCCACTTATTGCTCACAACTTTAGTATAATTTAGTTTAATTTCATTTTTAGTATTTTATTTTGATTGCATCTTAGTATTGGGTTAGTTGATTAGCAACTAATTCCGCCCAAATCCTTCAAACCCCGAGATTTTAATTGCTTTCTAAAAAAAATATAAAAATACAAAAATAATCATCCCTCACCTTTAGAACTAGTATTTAGGCTTTCTAATCCTAGCGACACTATTCCTAAGCTGAACGATCAATCCCCCGGTACTTGTCACTATACTATACTACAACGATCAGGTACACTGCCTGGTGGGGGTTGTAAGCTTCTCGAGATCCCTCGAGAGGTAAAGCCTGTTGCGATTCCCATGCATCAAGTTTTTGGCGCCGCAGCCCGGGGAATAGTTATTGTCTAGGTTAGAATTTCTTTTTATTAGGTCTACTTGCTAGATTCCTTTCTAGTAAGATTTTATTTTTATTTTTAGGTTTTCTTTAGTCTATCTTTTTCTTCGTGTCTTTGTTTGTAAAAAACATTTCCATTGAATCTTCCGTTCACCATTATGGAGAACGTGAATTCACCAAGTCCGACACTAGAGTTTTACCAGAAAAATATAATTACACCAGTTTGGATATACCTAGATGGACGAACGAAATGAGGAGGACAGGATCTTATATTGATTTTATTGAGTACCTTGAGAAAAGAGGCCAAGCGCATAAGACTTTTAAAGAATTCACCTTAGGAGCTCCATCAACCCCTCAAAATGCCTCACTTAGTGAAACCTTTGCACCATATGAGCCTTCACCTAGGATAGTTTTGTATGAGCCACCTAGCTGCATGTCATGGTTAGGCACTACCATAATACAGGATGAACACATAGGTGACCTTGATGTGATGGAGGATTTAGCCGAACATGATCACATTGATAAAAAAGACCTAGGTTTTATGATCGATGATGATGAATCTCAAGAAACACATGATGAATCTTTTGGGCAATTTATATATAGCAGTCAGAATATTGAGGATGATCCGTATGATTCGGACATAGAAGTTGAGATGCCTAAAGAAGTACGTGAGATACTTGGGAAAATGTTAGGGTTAGATTATAATGAAACACATGTTGAGGATATAGGTGATCGTGACACAAGGAAGGATGAGGTAAATAACACAAACCTACAAAGTACCCCACAACTCCCATCATCACTTGAGGAATACACACCACCCGTGACTTACCCGAAAGAAGTAGAAGAGACTATAGGAGCCCCAATAGAGGTAGAACCCTTGTACCAAACACAACTAGAGGATATAGGTTTGAATACTTATAAGGATAACCTTACTCTTAGTTTTAGGGAAGTTCCTAGTTTTGATGAATCGGAGCCTCAACCAAAACCGTTACCTAATCTTCCATCCTTGGATGAAAATTTAGGAATTGAAATAGGTTCCGATCCACCCATCAAACCATATAGTCCGGGTAGTCTTAAGACAAAGGTAGTGGACTCTAAGCCTTGTAGAGAGGAGGCCAATATAGGAGTGGAAAATGACCTTACATGCTTACATCACCCATTTATGATTGATCACAAGAAACATTATGGGTTTAAACCGGGTTTATTAGGTCAAGATGGATCCCCAACTAGTAATCTCTTGAAGTTGATTGACAATGATCCCTTTCTAGGAGAAAGTCTTAATCCACCCATTAACCCGATTGAATTAGGTAAGGTTATGATGATAGAAGCACACCCCTTTGAGCATATAATTCATCCACCACACTTTCCTCACGAGGCATATTTCCACCCTAAGGGTGTGTATCGCTACTTCCACCTGCACTTAATTCAAAGTGTAGGGAAAGCCTCCCCTATTTCCGTTAAATAAGGGTAGAGTCAGGCTCGTGACTCGAACAAAAACAAGTGCTTATTGGGAGGCAACCAAAGCTTTATTTATTTGTTTGTTTGTTTGTTTGTTTATTTGATTTTATTTGCTTTCGTATGCATGCTTAATTTTTATTGTTTGTAGATCATGTTTCTAAACTAAATAGTGGAAATACTTTACTTTGTTGTTTTGGCCTAGTCTTAACTCCACCTAAAGGTATTTATGCAAAAGATAAGTGTAAGGGGAAACCCCAAATATGTTTTCAAGAAACAAACCGATCATGATTCTCCACAATATTAAATGAACATGTATATTCGTATTTGTTAGAGTCAAATGCTTGTATTGAGTCATAATGAAGTTTTCCAGGATTTTCCTGGAAGTACGACCAAGTTTTTCCAGAAATTTTTCGGAAACTTAACATAAGAATTTCTGCAGGTCACTTCTGACGGCGTCAAGAGTTTACTCTTGACGGCGTCAAGTGTAAAAATCTAGAAATTTTACCAGTTTTGTTTTTCTAACGGAGTCTTATGGTTTTTGTGAATTATTAAGTTTTATAATCTCCAGGAGATCTGCAAACTTCATTCCACAAGCATTATATCTTATCTTGTTTTCTAGGATTTAGTAACTTATATAGGATGCCGCCGATTTACGCGAGGTTGTCTTGTCTATTTTATCAGGTTTTACACGTTATGTACGACAAGAAGATGATTTACATTCTGGAAGGGAAGCTTTGATTGTTCATTTTCTTGGAGGAAGATTTAACCTGGCCACCCTATTATCCATACTGAGCGAATCAGGGGAGTATTTGATTTCATTCTTTTTACTTATTTCACTTTTACATTCTTTACTTGAACATTGGGGACAATGTTCATCTTAAGTGTAAGGGGAGGGTAAAAAGATGATACCTTACATATGCACTTTCGCTTGAGTTTGTTTTGTTTAATGGTAGATGTGTAATAAAACTATGAGAAATACTTGTTAGTGCAATTTTAGCGCCAAATTTAAAATTTTTTACAACATTTAGGAGTGAAACTTTAGCCATAGCAAGCGTCTCATGGATAGGAAATTGTATGATTAGCACATAACCGTATCATTCAGAAAAAATTTTCCACCCAAATATGTGAGGTTCGCCTTTAGATTTGATAGGAAAAGCATTTACTATTAGTGCTTATGAGTGTACCGGTAGCATTTAGATTCTAGAACTTGCGTTAGTGATGCATCCCGAGACCGCTAGTGAGACTACATTCGTGTAGTAGGATTTACTACATGATAAGAGGCATTAGGATCACCCTTGTGTTAAACCCGTATTATAATTACTTGACCATTTAAGTCATATTACTTGGCTAGTTAAGTCAACTAATTTTTCCCACACCCTTAGCGTTGTACTCATTTTTAGTACACGAAACCCCTAGTACACCCCTCCGAGCCTATCTTTTAGTTTCTAACTTTAAGCATTTTACTTAAAGGAAGAATTTGTTACACCCCACTTAAATGTACAACCAAATCGCCTTAGCCTTCCGTGTATGCGCTCATTTTTAGTGCATTATTGTTATTTGTTAAACCCTAAGTTAACTTTCTAATTGATTACATGGTTGCTAAGTCAAGTCATATCCTTGTACATATTGTTTTGGGACGATTGGGACTCATGGGTAAGTACTTATTTTATGGAGTAATGGGGAAGAACACCATATATTACCCCCATATGGACGTTAATCTTAAAAGTGCTCCAAGTGTTTTGATTTTCTTAATTCGAGTCATTAGATTAGTTTAATGTAAAGTATGTAAAGATTCAAGTGTAAGGGAAATGTTCATTCCCTATGATGTATTATTTTGGATGGTAGGGTAAGAGTGTATGCAAAAAAAAAAAAAAAAAAAAAAAAAAAGAAAAAAAAAATCGAAAAAAAAATAGAAAAATCAAGAAAAAGAAAAAAAAAATAGAAAAAGGAAAAAGAGAAAAAACATACGGACTACCATCCCTTTTTATTCTATGTTCATTTTTGTTATTTTTCATTTATTAGCTTAAGTCGAGTCTAGTCTTGGCTTAGCAACGCCATATTGTACATGTAATTAACCAAGATTGTTAACTCGCCACCAGTAAAACTTCCTTTATCCAACAAAACCATGTATTTCATATCCCTATACCTAACGTTACAACCCTTTAAAAGACCTCTTTGATAGTTTATCCTAGGTGCTTACGCCATGTGGTGGAGGTTTGATCCTTTCCCAAGCCTATGGTAATCTATTTTGCTATGACAGGTAGTGAGAGATATCTTCCGTTTCCATATTGTAATTTACACTTTATTACACCCGAGAGATGTGAGTATCTAAACACTATTTGTGAGGTGCTAGTATATGACCTCCGTGCTTGTCTATTGGTCTTTAGCGGAACGATTATTTGTTGTAATTACTTTTATATTAGTGTTAAATGACCCCTAACTTGTATTTTGAGTAGAATAAAAGCGCATTTGCTTGAGGACAAGCAAATCTCAAGTGTAAGTGTATATGATGAGGCGAAAAATGAACCATTTTTAGGGGGTCATTTAAGCCCGGAATTGAATTTATTTGATCAAATATTGCCCTAAATTGTTCCTTTTGTGATTTTAGGTACTTTGGGAGAGAAATCTGGAAAAGGAAGCTATTCGGACGTTTTTGGAGCATAAAAGTGAAGAAAACGCCAAAGTCTTAATTTTCCATGCTGGGAACAGTAGGTGACGGCGTCAAGAGTGATTCTCTGACGGCGTCAAGAGCAGAAGTCCATGACGACCTAGTACAGATTTGACGGCGTCACGAAGGTAGGGCGTCAAGAGTAAAAGGTCATGACGGCCTGGAAATGATTAAGTCTTGACGGCGTCAAATGTAGATCAAGGCAGTCCGAGAATAGTTTTGGCGGCGAGGTGACGGCGTCACAATGTTGGTCTTGACGCCATCAGACCCCTTTTCCTATATATAGTTTTCTAATTTTCACATTAAAAAAAGAGAAGTTTTGGAGAAACCCTAATTACGATTTTGGTGCAACTTTTACAGGTTTTTCAAGGGTTCCAAACCCTTGATACCTTTCATTGTAATTGAGATAAGTGTTCTTCTAATTCAATCAATATGTCTATGTGTTGGTTGTCTATATTTTGTTCTTGTCTTAATTCCATCATGCTAGGCTAGATCTATCTTGTGTTTGCTTAGATCTAATGAAACCTAGATGTTAATTATGTGTTGATTACTTGTTTATACTTGTCTTGGATGAATGATTTATATGTTAGGCTTAAGAAAACTGGCAGATCTCCACTTGGTAACATGCTTGAACGTCTTAAGAAACATGAACCGACGTGCACTAGGTCTTTATTGGTTGTATTTAATGCATGATCCACTGTTTACAATCCCTATAGTTGTGCTGGGCATGGTGTAGGAGGAGATAAGAGCTCATAGAATTGGGGAGTTATGTGTGCCACCCCATGAACGGTATTAAGGAATACGATCCGTCATCCATGCAATTATAATAAGTAATTAACGTGTAAAAGATGTCTAGGGAGTAGTGAAATCTAAGTAAACACATTTTCTCCACTTATTGCTCACAACTTTAGTATAATTTAGTTTAATTTCATTTTTAGTATTTTATTTTCATTGCATCTTAGTATTGGGTTAGTTGATTAGCAACTAATTCCGCCCAAATCCTTCAAACCCCGAGATTTTAATTGCTTTCTAAAAAAAATATAAAAATACAAAAATAATCATCCCTCACCTTTAGAACTAGTATTTAGGCTTTCTAATCCTAGCGACACTATTCCTAAGCTGAACGATCAATCCCCCGGTACTTGTCACTATACTATACTACAACGATCCGGTACACTGCCTGGTGGGGGTTGTAAGCTTCTCGAGATCCCTCAAGAGGTAAAGCCTGTTGCGATTCCCACGCATCATGTTCACATGGGAAAACATTGCTATTTCCCATATTAGCATTGTTTGAGCCAACAACGTTTGTCAGTTTTACTTTGTTGGGAATCTCATGTTTATCTACCATGTCATTCAGTTTTAGTACCATAGCACATGAAGCATGTTCTTTCATCGGTCTGTTATATGCATCCACATCCTTTGTAGCAAGGGTGATTGAACTATTGGTAGAGTCAAGCTTATCAGTCTCTGATCCTCTGTCATCGGTGACTACTCTCCCAACACCCGATGCTTTACCCGAATCCATAATACCGTCACTTTATTGTACCCGACATGCCTTCACCTTGTCTTCATACTTGAGTTTGTGTTGTGCTCTTTCCATAATGTACTCTTTCACATTACCCATGAGTTGGAGTAGTGTGATTCTGAACACGTCAACCTCGATTCCCGTGTGAGTAGCAAAGCCTTTTTTCGTCATTTGACTCTCATGATCATACTCCTCCATGAATTGTGAATCAATGAACACTTGGAGTTGGTTGTTGATCACACAGAATGCAGCCATATATCTTCCTTCAGAAAATTCACCTTTTTCAAGTTGTTGTTGGAGTTGATCTAAGTATAGAGTCATTTCGCCTGTAAAGGTCTCAACCTTTTGACTGAAGAGTGTTGCGAATGCACAATTGTAACCAACCGAGTATCCAGGTTGTGCAAAGAGAACCTTGAGATGTGAATGAAGTAATCGAAAACATTCAATGCAACTATCCTTTGCATTATCGGGCAATTTAATTGGCTGATGGAGTTCATTCTATTGAGACTTCGAGCACGGAGATTCCATTTTAGCATTATCAGACTCAAACACGTTAATTTGTTGTGTAGGGTTGGAAGTCTTATGTACATCAATCATGTCGTACAATTTAAGTATCTCAGGTATGACTGAATCTGAACAATTTGACATGATGTGGACGTGCACGGGATTTTACACTTCTATGATTTAAACCGAGAAATAGATTCTTTCGCGGGATTTTACAAAATCAAGAAGAGGTAATCGGAATCTGAAGGTAAACTCAAACTGGAGGTAATCTCAATCTGAAGGTAAACTCAAACTCGAGGTAATCTCAATCTGAAGGTAAACTCAAACTTGAGGTAATCTCAATCTGAAGGTAAACTCAAACTGGAGGTAATCTCAATCTGAAGGTAAACTCAAACTGGAGGTAATCTCAATCTGAAGGTAAACTCAAACTGGAGCAAACCACAAACTTGAGCTAACGGCAAACTTTAACTACCCACAAACTTGAGCTAACCACAAACTTGAGCTAACCGCAAACTTGAACTAACCACAAACTTGAGCTAACCGAAAACTTGAGCTAACCACAAACTTTAGCTAACCACAAACTTGAGCTAACCACAAACTTGAGCTAACCACAAACTTTGAGCTAACCTCTAAACACAAAAATACAAGAGAGTCACTATCTTGCCAGTTTGTCTTTTTCCCGCTTTTGAGTTAATCTCAACCAAGAAACAAGCTAATCTCAACCAAGAGCATCCAAAATAAACCCACGAATTCAATCTAAAAGACCACGAATATGATGAAATGATTAATCCAAGGACAAAACTAAGCATATAACCATCTACTAATCATGAAAGTACATCCATAACATATCAAATAACACTAGAAAGATCAAACCATGATGTTTTCAAAGAAAAATCTTCTAACTCACAAAAAACCACACCAAATCCGAATATCCAAGGCCATTTTAACATCGGCCATTTTAAGGTCCATCGGAAGGAGGGACGGCTTAACTTCTTTAACATCGGCCATTGTCGGTTCCTTCCAAAAATGCGTATTCGAGATGTGGAGGCAAATCCTTGAGCTCGGGCTCCAGAGGATTCTCAGTAGACGGCTTAACTTCTTTAACATCGGCCATTTTAAGGTCCATCGGAAGGAGGGACGGGTTGGGATGTTTGTTTAATAATTTTTCAATTAAAAGAACATGTAGAATACTCATAATCATAAACATGTATGGTTACTTGTGGTTAGATTGAATCAAGAAAAAGAGATTTTAGAGAGAGAAAGTGGGAGCCTCTAGAGAGAGAGAAACAAGATGAGAATATTAGATTAATGAAAGGTCTAACCCTCTCCACATGTGGAGAGGGGTATTTATACATACAAAGAAAATGCCCACTCCCGGCTGTAGATCAGGCATATAGTGGGTAAAGACCCATCCTTCCTCCACGGTGTTACTTAAACTAATCTACGAACTAACTAAATATTAATAAGACTACGAGCTACTCAATGCTAATCTATACTCGGGGTGACCAAGTCTTTCATATGAATATTTATATTCCTAACAGAACATCTCCCTCCGGGTCGCAAACGGAATGATCAATTTCTGGTGAAATCGAATTATTAGAAAGAAAGGCCTCGATCTCTTCCAAGATGAAATCACTTCCCTCAAATGGAGTAAGGGAAGGGGAAGGATCAGAAATAATCGGTTCAGAAGTAGGAGTGGGATCGCCACTTGAAGCATGTTCGGTAAAACCAAGTAACTCTTGAGAATACTCCTCCGTAACTTCGTCGATAACGTCGATTCGGTTAACGGAATATTTATCATACTCGGAGGAGTACCTCACGGTTTGATCCAAATTAAAAGATACAGCTTCGGTACCAATGCGTAGGGTAATTTCTTCATCGAAAACATCAATTAAAGCACGGCCGGTCCTTAGGAAACCTCTCCCGAGAATGAGAGGTACCCTTGGGTCGGCATCAAAATCGACAATGACAAAATCGGCAGGGAAATGGAATTTTCCCACATTAACCAAGACGTCCTCGGCTATTCCCATTGAGCAGGAAGTAGTTCGGTCGGCTAGCTCGAGGGTCATGCAAGTAGGAGTTAAATCGGGTAAAGAGAACTTTTTCCAAATGGATAATGGCATTAGGTTAATGCTAGCACCAAGATCGGCCAAGGCGAAGCATTGAACCATCCCAGGGAAATTGCATGGAATGAGAAATCGATCGGGGTCTTCAAGCTTTTCGGGAAGCTTTTTGAGGATAACCGCTGAGCAATTCTCATTCATCTGGCACTAGTACAAAAATGACCTATGGTCACACATGCTCGATTTGGAACAACCACACATTCAAATATTTGTGTGGCTGAAGGTAGGAAAATTGACAGCATTTACGAATTAGTCACACATGAGCATTTCGACTGTGTGACCGTAAGACCTCTATTGCCACACAATCGACCCTTATGTGACTAAACGTAACTGGTGATTTTGTTCCAGATCATTTAGTCACATATGCTTTTGGAACGTGTGACAAATACAAGTAACCTTGATGCCATATATGGTCACACTAAACTTATAGTCACATTTGCTTCTAATAGTATGACCAAATGCCATATAGGGTCACACAAAACAGTTTGTCACACATTATTTAAGTGTAGCCAAAATCCAGTACATATAGTCACACTAAACAGTTTGTCAAACCTTATTTAAGTGTAGCCAAAACATGATTTGTGTGACTAAATGTTAACAAAGGCCACACAAAAACCCAATTCATGTGGCAAATGGATGATCAATAGTTACACAAAATACACATTCATTCACTTTAAAGAGCATATGGTCACACATATTAACACTTTTGGTCACTTGATGGTTAGTTGTATGTGACTAAATACACTCCCAAAATCATGCTTTGTGTGACTAAATGTTACCAAAGGCCACACAAAAACCAAATTCATGTGGCAAGTGGATGATCAATAGTCACACAAAATACACATTCCTTCACTTTAAACAGCATATGGTCACACTTATTAAAACTTTTGGTCACTTGATGGTTAGTTGTATGTGACTAAATACACTCCCAAAAACATGCTTTGTGTGACTAAATGTTAGTAAAGGCCACACAAAAACGAAATTTATGTGGCAATTGGATGATCTATAGTCACAAAAACCATACATTCCTTCACTTTCAACACCATATGGTCACACTTATTAACATTTTTGGTCACTTGATGGTTAGTTGTATGTGACTAAATACACTCCCAAAAACATGCTTTGTGTGACTAAATGTTAGTAAAGGCCACACAAAAACCAAATTTATGTGGCAATTGGATGATCTATAGTCACACAAACCATACATTCCTTCATTTTCAACACCATATGGTCACACTTATTAACACTTTTGGTCACTTGATGGTTAGTTGTATGTGACTAAATACACTCCCAAAATCATGCTTTGTGTGAGTGAATGCTACCAAAGGCAACACAAAAATGAAATTCATGTGGCCATTGGATGATCAATAGCCATACAAGATACACATTCCATTCACTTTAAACATCATATGGTCACACTTATTCACACCTTTGGTCACTTTATGTGTACTTGTATGTGACTAAATACACCCCCAAAAGCATGCTTTGTGTGACTAAATGCTACCAAAGGCCACACAAAAAAAAAATTTATGTGGCCATTGGATGATCAATAGTCACACAAAATACACATTACTACTTTGTAAACATCATATGGTCACACTTATTCACAGTTTTGGTCTCTTTATGGTTAGTTGTATGTGACTAAAGACACCCCAAAAGCATGTTTTGTGTGACTAAATGTTATCAAAGGCCACACAAAATACACATAAATAACAGGTAAAACAATTTTTGTTGTCTTTAAGGTAAATTTATTAAGAAAGTGAGCCATAAAGGCAATATTACATACATCCCTAACATAACACAACAATTCCCAAGCTCTTATTACATATAATGGTTCACTTGGATTTTCATATAACAACACCTCCACAGTCGGTTCGATAGTAGTCATTTCGTGATTCATTACCCAAGTCACGTCGATCCACACGTGGCAATATGTTATCATTGTCCTGGTGAATGACGGTACTAAATTCCTCATCGACTTCGTCATACTTATCTTTGTAATTCGTGGGAGGTGTCTTAAACACAATAGACAATTTTTTATCTACCTGGTCTTGAACATAAAACACTTGTCATGCTTGTGAGGCTAATATGAACGGATTAACCTTGTGGCCTAAATTATTCAGGTCAACCAACATATACCCAAGAATAGTATCGCATTTCACACCACCTCTGTGATTAACCCAATCACATTTGAAAAGAGGAATTTGCTTGTAACAGTAATCTAGTTCCCATATCTCTTGCAAAACCCCATAATAAAAGGCTTGCCTTGTGGTTGCAACGTCTTTAGATATGTGCATATCTAATGCCTCAACACTAACCCCACTGTTCTGGTAAACTTTGCCTTCATGAGATTTCGTACGAAATGTATACCCATTGATGTCATATGCATCGTATTTCACTAAGCTGGCGCGTGGTCCATATGATATCCACCTTACAGTTTTGGATACACTTTCTTTGTCGATTTGCAACTCTCTCTCAACCTGAATTTCATTACAAGTAATTTTGTTATGATGTATATTTTGGGAAGATTAATAAAATATTCATATTTGCACAAAAATATAAAAATAAAAAAAATAAAAAATAAAAACTCAATTATAAATAACATAAGATTAATTACCTCTTTGTGTAACCACTTAGCAAAAGATTTACTGTGCTCATTCTCAAGTAATGCTATTCGCATACCCGGGTTTTCTCTTTTCAAAACTTGCTTGTGTCGCCTGAAACAATGTGTTTGATTATCATATTTCGTAGATCATTTTAAGTAAAGAAATAGACATGTGTTAAGTAACACTTACTCGATATACGGTACAATTTCATCTGTATTCTGTAATACATACAAATGTGCTTTCTGAAAGAGTTCCGCAGAAAGTTCACTTGATTTGCCAACCGACAATGGGTTTCCTTCCTCATTTTCATCAGTTTCATGTTTATCATGTGGGATACCAATAGTTTTCATGGACTTATGATATTCGCTAAAAAACTCTATTGTTTCTTCCGCAATAGTCTCCTCAGCAATGCATCCCTCTAGTCTATTCCTGTTTCTCACATGTCCTTTAATAACCTTCATACATCTTTCGAATGGATACATCCACCGAAAGCATATTGGACCACATAATTTTACCTCCCTAGTTAGGTGCACAGTCAAGTGTATCATAATTTCAAAAAATGATGGGGGAAAGAACTTCTCGAGTAGGCAAAGTGTCACTACCAGTTCTGTTTGCATATTATCTAGTTCTTGCGATATTATTTC
This sequence comes from Artemisia argyi, assembly GCA_030686995.1. Lineage (NCBI taxonomy): Eukaryota > Viridiplantae > Streptophyta > Magnoliopsida > Asterales > Asteraceae > Artemisia > Artemisia argyi. The sequence continues at coordinate 167,217,719 of CM060700.1, read as the reverse complement.
TTTCTTACATATCGATTTAAAGAAAAAGCAAAACCTGATAATGGCATATCATGTGGGTGGGTGCATGATTGAACGTATTGCAATGGGCAGGAAATCTTGCATTAGCATGTGATAGTCATGCGCTTTTAGGCCAATGAGCTTCCTATCCTTTAGGCTGACCAAACTAGAGAAATTTGAACAATAGTCTTGTGGTACCCTGATGTTCTGTAATGTTTCACAAAAAATGTCTTTTTCAGTATTAGTTAATGTGTAACCTGCTGGAGGTAGTGTTGTACTGTCTTGTCCTTGCATAGCAAACAACTCTAGTTTTACCCCTAACACAGCTAGATCCAATCGAGCATTAAGTCCATCTTTCGTCTTTCCTAGAACATGTAGCAAAGTTCCCACGAGGCTCTCAGCAACATTCTTTTCTACATGCATAAAATCAATACAATGTGGAACAGAATGATGCCTCCAATACCGAAGTTTTCGGTACCAAATGTTGAATTTCTTCCAATACACATCGTTTTGTCCGTTTACTTTGCTTGAACTCCCTTCTTCTTCTGTTGTGTTTCTATTCTTTTTTTTAATCTTCCCACCTCCGCCTCTCGTATCTTCTTGGTTTCCTGATGCATTATTGTTTGGTCCTTTTCCTTTTCCCCACTTATTTTAAATATGTTGTACCTCGTTGTATATTTGTTCCCCGGTCATTGGATTTGGAGCCGGGAGAAATTCTGGTTGTCCATTAAATGCCTTCCTTTGCCTTCTGAAAGGATGGTCATATGGTAGATATTGTCTGTGACCAACATAGCTTTGTTTGGATGATGCAGGAAGTCGAACACAGTTTGTATCTTTCCCACATACCACACAACCTTTGAATCCACTGTACGGGCAGCCACATAGTGTACCAAGTGCAGGGTAATCATTTATTGTCCATAACACAGCGGCACATAGCATAAAGGTATCATTTGTGGATGCATCATATGTATCAACCCCTTTATCGAATAAGGTTTGCAGATCATCAACCAACGGTTCTAAAAAAACATCGATATCATTTCCCGGGTATCCCGATATTAATACTGAAAGATTGTTAAACTTTCTTTTCATACACAACCATGGAGGAAGGTTGTATATGACAGTTAAAACTGGCCATACACTGTGATGCCTATTTCCCATGTGGACGTCAACCCCATCAGCCGATATTCCTAGCCGTAAATTTCTTGGATCTTCAGCAATTTCGGGGAATTTTTCATCTATGGTACGCCATGCCTGTGAATCTGCGGGGTGATGTAACACACCATCGGTTATCCTTCGTGTCGCGTGCCATCTTAAATTTTCTGAAATACTTTCTATCTTAAATCATCGTTTCAGTCTAGGTATAATGGGAAAGTACCACATTACCTTTGCTGGAATGTTTTCGTACACTTTATGTGTCTTATTATCCACCTTCCATCTTGATGTCCCACAAGTTCGACACGCAGTCAAATCCTTGTCACTGTCCTTCCAGTAAATCATGCAGTTGTTGATACATACATGTATCTTTTTGTATCCTGAACCCATCAACTTCATAATTTTTTTGGCTTGATAAGTTTTTTCCACCATTTCGTTACCAGAAGGTAGCATCTTTTTTAACAATCCTAGTAATTCAGTAAAGAACTTATCAGAACATCCGTACTTACCCTTCAAGTTGAGTAGTTTAACTATTGCGGACATCTTTGTGAAGTCGGGACATCCTTCGTAAAGAGGCTTCTCTGCATCTAATAATAGTTCTTGAAATTTGACAAGGTCGTCCTCAGATTCAAAACTATCTTTTGTAGCATTAACCATTTCTACTGTTGCTGGGCCATCTGTTGGAATATCTGAAACAAAATCCGTGTCGTCAACAAGCTCTATTGTATCGTTAACAGGTTTTGGGTCACTTATTGATGGGTCAGCCTTCTCTCCATGTTTAGTCCAGATTATGTAGGTTAGATCAATCCCATTACTGAATAAATGGAACTGCACTTCATCCACCTTACGCTCTATGTGGTTTAAACAATTTGTACACGGACATGGCAGTAAAAGATGTCGTTTATTAACTCGTGGGTCGATGTTCCCCATCATTAGCAAGTTGTCTACTGCATAATCAAGAAAGGCTGCTACTGCATCAACATAAGCTTTGCCGGTCCTATTACTTCCCATCCAAGACTTGTCCATGTTTATAAATGTAGTCCCTGTAGCCAAGTTAAAAAGAAAGTCCAAGTTATTGATTAAAGAAGACAACATCAAACTGCAATTGATGAAGTCTAATGAAACAGTTACTAAAGGTGTGTTTGGGTCAATGAGGAATTACCAATTCACTAGCTAAATTCTTGTTCCATGAATAAGCAGTTGATGAGCTTAAAATTTAAAAAGACATTCCAAATAATGATGAGGACTTCTAAAAGATGGAATTTGGTGTTGAATTATGCTAATATGTCCATGAAGTCTAATGAAACAGTTGTTAAAGGGGTGTTTGGGTCCAGGAGGAATAACGAATTACCTAACACGCTTAACATGGTTACTTATATATTTTGTTATAACGATGTATACAAAAGGAACATAACAATACTTACCAGTGGTGACGGGAGTCGTGGGTGTATGACAGGAGAGTTGTGGTGGTTACCAGATTTGTGGTGATATGAGAGGGATTTGTGGATGTGATAGGAGGATTTCTTATTTTTTTTTTATTAGTTTGGAATGGGATTGATGCAAACTTTGGGGGGAATACATTCAATTTTTTTAAGAAATTTTACAAAATTTCACGAAAATATTGGAGGAAAAATATATTTAGCCACGATTAACAACTAGTAGCAAAGGTTAAAAACAAGTTTAAAAAAAAGGAAAAAAAAATTGCAAAAAGGGGTGAACTAGGACTCGAACCCCTGACCTCAACTACACCTCAAACTCAACCACAAACCACAACACCATCTCTGCCCTTGGGACTTTCTCGTTATACCCTTCTTCTTTAATTCTTTTAACCACCTTATTAGCCTTTTAGCTTGTTTCTCCTTACTTATATAAGCTTATTACAGCTTATTTAAATAAGCTGTTTTTCTCACTTTTATTTATCCTTCAAACTTCAATACTATAAGTATTTATTGCAAAAATTTTCTTGTGTATTCTTCAGAAGTCTAATATTTTTAATTATTTAATCACTTTAAATTAGTGTTTAATTCATAAAAAAAATAAAATAAAAGTCAAAAAAATGAAATTATTTGCATTTTGTGAACGTCCGATTTTGAATTCAAAATTTATAACAAGATATGAGCTGGGTAAATTCAAATTTGAAAACCTCATTTAAAACATGTCTATAAACGTTTAAATTTCAAATTTCTAACAAGAGAGAGGTAAATTCAGATTTCAAATCCAAACAATGCCCTTATAAATAGCCATCCCTAGGTTATCACAATGCAGCCACAATTCACATACAAAAACGTAATTCACAAATTATTAAGTTCAAAACAATGTCTCACAACGATTCACCAGATAATGAGTCAGTTTACAACACCCCACACGAAGATCTTTTCCCTGTATTCCCATACGACAATCTACCACAAAACAATCCACCACAAGATCTGTTTCCCGTATTCCAATATGAGAATTCACCATAGAACACTCCACCGGAATTTCTTTTTCCACCGGCAATCAATCCACCGGCAAACAATCCACCCCACTACAATCCACCGGCAAACTTTCCAGCACCAAACCAAACCAATGCACGTGCGTTGACTGATGAAGAACTGTATGACCAAGATATGCAAGAAGTGTTACGTGTTGAAGCAGAGGAAGAACGTGAGAGAAGAGCTCGTGAGGAGTACTTAAGAGCTAAAAAGGCTCGGAGAAACCGTCGTTGTGCATGGCGAATACAAAATGGATTGCCCCATGTGCCATCGAGTGAGGACGATTCGAGTGCTTCAAGTCACGAGGGCTATGTGTTGGATGATTCGTTTTCTTGATTCGTAGTTTAATTTAGATGTTTTATGTTTACGTATCGTAGTTTAATTATCATGTAGTAATGTTTAATTAACATGTTTTATGTTTAATCATTGTACTTTTTGTGAACGTCCGATTTTGAATAAAAAAAATATTTATTAATATTTTTTTTATATATTCTTTTTTAATATTTATTCTTATTATTATCTTTTAACAAAATACATCTACCAGTTAGACCAAAAAAATTTTGCGTGTATAGTATATGAAGGCATGATGCCATTATATCTCCTAACATATCTCACTTAAAAATAAAATCCGGCCATTTGGTTACCACACCAGTACTATTCACAAAAACACACAAGTCGGCAAACTAACAGTCATCCCCAACTCATCTCAACTACCACAGGTTAGGTTTTTTCGTTTTTTGATCAACATCAAAGTCAATTTTTTAATTTCCCTTGTTTTGCATCTTGCTTGAAGTAATTTATATATACATACTTGTTAATAATGTGTCTATGAGTTTACATTATACTTATTGGTCTAATTGACTACTTTATTAATGTTAATGAAGTTTAAACTCATTTTTGTGAAATGGTTTTAATCAATATTTGAATGATAAGAACCTGCATGTAGGGTTGCCTATAAAAAACAGTTTAAAGCCTAGAAAATTAGAATCTAAGAGTATGTTAGTTATATTTGTCATGTATAGTAACTGTGTTGATTAGTTATGAGATAACTTATGAGAGATTGTTGATTCTTTAGGGGCTAATTGTACATATTGAATGGGTTGAAATTGTGGTATAAAATTGGTTATTTGACTCACAAATAATTCAGTAGGAATGGTATAAAATTGGTATAAAATTGATAATCATTTGAGTTATATTTGTCAAGTATAAACAATGTATTACCTTTAGGAATGAGTTGGTTTCGGTCGGGTTCGGTTGTAATTGCCTGTAGGAATGAGTGGGCTTCGGTCGGGTTTGGTTTGTATATATAGAATTACTTTAAAGGTCGAATGTTAAACTATTTGCGTGTTAATCCATTTGAGTTTCATTAGCAAATGTTGATTAGCAAGTCAGGATGGAAATGTATAGGTTGCCTTAACATATGCTATGTTGATTAGCAAGTCAGGATGGAAATGTATAGGTTGCCTTAACATATGCTCTGTTTTTGTGTAGAAACATGGCTGAATTTGTTGTCAGGTTAAACCCAAACACGTATCCAGAGTCGCAGGTAATCGCACACATAGACCTTAATGAATTTATATACCATAAATGTTCATTTAGTAAATGTCAAATACATTATTGAAATATATTTAGGAACTACCAGCTGTGTACGCGACATCATGTTTCCATGGAAGGAGGACAATCTACATCACAAGTGCACAGAGGATTCGTTTCAGAGTTGCATTACAGACTGAAACTGACGGCCCCATGTACTTAAGAGGTTAAAGATGGAGGGTATTTGCTTTGGCAAACCTCAATTAGGATGTTAGAACATTGCATTTTGTTGAGGAAGGCGACGACTGCTTCTATGTCACAGGATACAATCAGGACGGAACAGAATATGGTGGGTACAACATTAATGCCGGTCGGTTATCAAGGTTTAAGTCTCGTGTTTTTGACTTCTATGATGAGATCCAGGTATTAGATATTGAAAATTAATTAATCTTACATCAAATGTATGATTTCATAACTCAATAAATGTATAATTTTCATGTACTAATAAGGTTAGTATTAAAAATTATTTGTAGACACTACTTGCTGCATTCCTTAATGGAGTAGGTAATGCACGCCAAATCAGAATCCACGGAGATGGGATCAACTTTGCAGTGGATGTCAATATTGTTCAAGCAGGAGGAGCCGTTGTGTATGAGTTGGACATGGATGGATGGAACCACATTGAAGAAGTGTTGGGTTTAGAAGCTGGAATGACAATCATCTTCACAAGGAAACGCGCTATAGACTTATTGCTTACCGGCTTCAAAAGTGACGGTAGTCTAAGTACAGACGCGCATTTCCTTGGTGCCACCAATTTGCTAATGGTTCAGCCTGGTTTGTTAGAGGACGAAAGAGGTAAAAAGTTATGATATACTTTCATACTCCAAATTATTATTGTCAGTCATTTATTTATTAATAAAAATTAAAAACAATTCTTTGTAGATGATAATCGAATGAAACATATTTGCCAATGGCCTTCACATCGACACCACTTTGGTGAAGGGCATTCATTCTACAAAAGATTTTCAGCAATTCTACAGCCAGGCAAACTTGTACGTATATATCCATTCATAAATATTGTTTACATTTGTTCAAGTCGTTCAAACAAAATATTTACTTACTATAAACAACTGCAGGAAATCCCAGAAGAATTCCTGCTCTACCATCCTATCCACCCATACCGTAAGGTGCTCATGAAACATCGTGATGTTCAGTTTTTCATGACAATGGAGTGCGAGAATGAGGAGCCGGAGATGCCTGGAACTGTTAGTGTGTTTGGAAGGTGGAGGATGTTTGCCAAGGAATGCTCTTTCGAGTTTAAAAAGTGATCAGATACAAGTTTATACATTTGAAGGTTGATGTCAATGGAAATGATTTTCAAGACAATGTCTATCCCGTTTTTCATCTTTGCTAACTCAATTTTGGATTTTATTGTTCATGTTCTGGGAGTACATTTGATATTTTTTTTGCATATCCCATCTTTAGTATATAACTTGTTTTGGATGTGTGTTGTGAATCACACGTTGATGGGAGTACTTTACCAGGAACATGTAATTAAGTAGAAACATGTAAGTATTACTAATGTTAGTTATGAAATCTATGTTACTTTTGTCACTTATGCAATGTAATCTAACAATACTAGTATTATGCAATGATTATAGATGTTTTATGCATTTGAATTTGTTGTAATTTATTATGTTTTATGCAATGTTGTTAAACAAATGCTCAATCTTAAACTGAGTATTTCTCATGTCATATTGGAGGGAATTTATCAAAATATTTGACAAGCATATTGGAGGGAAAGTTGATTATAAATATCTTATCAAAAAGTTTTGTTAAAACCATAAAAAGGGAAGCTGGGAAATAAAGGGGAACCATAGGCTCGAACCTGAGACCTCACCAGCCTCAACTTTTTGAACGCCTCAACACACCACACCCTTACCACTTGCTCTTGGGACTTTTTTGGTTATACTCCTACATAGTATTTATTTAACCAAACGTTTTACCCTTTTAGCTTATTTATCCTTTTAAGCTTATTACAACTTATTTATATAAGTTGTTTTCTCACTTTTATTGTTCCTTCAAACTTCAATACTTTAAGTAATTATTGCAAATTTTTCTTGTGTTTTATTCGTCAGTTTAATATTTTTAATAATTTAATTACTTTAAATATGTTTTTAATTCATAACAAATAAAATAAAAGTCAAAAAAATAAAATTATTTTTTCTAAAATTATTTTTAGTCATCTATGACTTAAGAAACATAAATTAGGCTTTAAATTTCAAATTTGGTCGGGTTTTTCATAATATAATATTATATTTACTATTGATTGAATCATGTCGTAATATGACAATTGGTAGATGTATAGATAAGTTGGGCACGGTAACCCAGTTATAACATAATATCCATTACCCACCATGTGAATTAAATATACTATTAATGTATGTGACCAGTTATAACCTAATATCCATGACCCACCATGTGAATTAGCCATTCTCACCGGTCATGCATGGGTTGCAACGGCTTGGTATGTGTAAAGATAAGTTTGGCACGGTAACCTGACCCTTGTGCGTTTTCGTCCATTTTCATACGTCTTTGTCCTTTTTACTCAGGTTTTATACGTTTTCTTCCGGGTTTACATGTTTTCGTCAGTGTTTACACATTTTCGCCCGTTATTTCATGATTTACTCTGTTTATACACATTTTCCCCCTTCTCATAGGGTTTTGTCCTTTTTCATATGTTTTGTTACATTTTCATCCGTTTTCTTACGTCGTTGTCCTTTTTACTCAGTTTTTATACGTTTTCTTACGGGTTTACATGTTTTCCTTAGTGTTTACACGTTTTCGCCCGTTATTTCATGATTTAGTCCGTTTATACACGTTTTCCCCCTTCTCATAGGGTTTTCTCTCTTTTCATATGTTTTGATACGTTTTCATCCGTTTTCTTACGTCTTTGTCCTTTTTACTCAGTTTTTATACGTTTTCTTATGGGTTTACATGTTTTCCTCAGTGTTTACACGTTTTCGCCCGTTATTTCATGATTTAGTCCGTTTATACACGTTTTCCCCCTTCTCATAGGGTTTTCTCTCTTTTCATATGTTTCGATATGTTTTCATCCGTTTTCTTACGTCTTTGTCCTTTTTAGTCAGTTTTTATACGTTTTCTTACGGGTTTACATGTTTTCCTCAGTGTTTACACGTTTTCACCTGTTATTTCATGCTTTAGTCCGTTTATACACGTTTTCCCCCTTCTCATAGGGTTTTCTCCCTTTTCATATGCTTTGATACGTTTTCATCTGTTTTCTTACGTCTTTGTCCTTTTTACTCAGTTTTTATACGTTTTCTTACGGGTTTACATGTCTTCGTCAGTGTTTACACGTTTTCGCCCATTATTTCACGATTTACTATGTTTATACACGTTTTTCCCCTTCTCATAGGGTTTTGTCCTTTTTCATACGTTTTTATCCGTTTTCTTACGTCTTTGTCCTTTTTAGTCAGTTTTTATATGTTTTCTTATGGGTTTACATGCCTTCGTCAGTGTTAACACGTTTTCACTCGTTATTTCATGATTTAGTCCGTTTATACACGTTTTCCCCCTTCTCATAGGGTTTTCTCCCTTTTTATATGTTTTTCCTTTTTTTACACGTTCTCAACCCGTTATTTCATGTTTGAGTCCGCTTCAACACGTTTTTGTCTGTTTTTGTTCGTTTATAGCCGTTTTCATCTATTTTAGACGTTTTCCTCCGTTTCATACTTTTTCTTACTTTCTTCTGGTTTGGTCATTTTTTGTGTGTTTTCGTTTATTTATAATGGTTTTAAACGTTTTTGTGATTAATGACCAGAATCAAAATATAGCCGATTTGACAAAACCAAACTAAACGAACAAACCCGAGAACCGAACTGATCAACAACCCTAATTTATAGTGATAGTTTAAAATAAGGAGGAATTAGTTTGACTTTTTTTAAACATTATGACTTGTCATACACAGGATTTATGAGTTCTCATCATCACAAGGAGTCTCTTCCCTTGTTTTTCTGAAATAACCCGCCGCCAGCAACTTAATCGTCAAATCATCATGATGGTTCCAACGCTTATTAACCACACCACTTTCACACCGCTAATCTCCACCACAAAAATCCCCTATATAAACCCTAATTCCCACATCACCATCCCTACTACTCTTCGTCATCAATTTTTAAAATCATTTAAATCAATCCTTATTTTACCCAAATTCATTATCGATGGCAGCACCATCAGGACCAAACCAAGTGGCTAGGCGTGTGATTGATGACCTTGTTGAGTTTAGCGGGGAGACCTCTGTTGATGGTTACATGAGTTTCTTCAAGGGTCAGCAAATCTCCAGTATTCGTGGCTTTAAAAACAGGATGCGTGAAGAGGTCACCACATTGAAAAATGAGATTGGGCAGCTTAATGCTTTAATAGCTGAGTTGGAAGCTCTTGGAGAGGAAGACCTCTTTGACACTCTGCATGATCTTAGGCATGACAGGGAGAATGCCAATGCTAAGCTGCAAAGCCTGAATGATCTCATTGCTGATGCTGAGGAGGATGTCCAGACCAAGGAAGAACAGATTGAGGCCATGACTGGTTGAAGGGTTGTCTCCATGGGATGTGAAGTTTCTTTTGTTTGGTTTTATATGTTTATGTTTTATGTCTTTTGTTAAATTTCCATGTTTTGTATGTATGAACACTTGAAATGGAAAATTAATGGAATCAATGGTTTAATTTACATGTTTTATGTCTTTTGATCAGTTGTTAATGTTATCAATATTATTAGATTAAAAAGAAATGCCTTTGATAGTTTGTTTCAGTTTATTTTATATGTTGTTTTGCATTTTGGAATATGTTGTGGTGTTTGAATATGTTAGCAATAGTTAGTATTCAGTTAGTGTGCGTTTGGGTCAATTTAACTTAGGGCTACAATCTAGTATTCAAGCTATACGAGCACAAACTCTATGGGAGATCGTTTGAGGCAAGCTTTAGTGATTTTGGTGTTTGAGGCAAGGTTGAAAATATAAGAATGCAACTGTATTTTGTTTGAGCATTTCGATTCCTGTGTAAGTTTTAAGCGCTAATATACATGTAACTAGGGCTGCAAACAAAGCGATATTTATTGGGTAATTCAAGCTAGATGAGTCTTAGAGTCAAGCTTAATCTCAATCGGCTAATTTGTAGCCCTGATTTAAACATAAGTCTAGCGTTGTATGATTCTTGAAGAAAAAAGAACATCCGATAGTTAACCATGGCTGAAAAAGCCGATGCAAAAGACTCACACACTGAATATACACCTATTGGCTGAAAAAGCTTTTAGAGTATTATGTGGTTGCAGGTAATTACTTGTTCTTATGTTTTTGTAATCGATCCCGAACACCTACGTTAAGTTGATAATTACTTGTTCTTATGGTTTTGTTATATGTGCTTGCAGGTATAGGGTTCTATTTTGAACATATAAGCTGCTTGATAATATAACAGGGTATGTTGTTGTTTACTGGTATGGTTCCCGAACAAGTTTATTGTTAGTGCTTATTTTTAGTTAAAATATACTTTTCAGTGATTAATATAGTTACTAGAACATTTAACTTTCAAAATCTCAGCTTGTAAAACCATTATTTAGTTTTAAAATCACAACGGCCCTTTTAAGGGGGTGTTTGGCTGGTTGTTGTATCAGCAGTCCTTGGTTGGATTTGCTTTTTTTTTTTTTTTTGCTTAATTATTTATCTGGGACTACTTATGGGTTATAGTTTCTTAATTAGTTGCTTTAAGTCAATTTTTTGCTTTTGTTTGTTCATTTTTATGCGACGTGTGGTGATTTTAGTGTGTCTGCAGTGTGTTTGGGACACCGGGTTTGAAATAAATATTTAGGTTTAAATATTAAAATTGCAGCCAAAATTTAATATTTAAACTCTTAATTATAACTTTGGAGCCAAAATTTTTAATTCTCAAATGTGGAGCCAAAATTTCAGCCAAAAATTTAAAAAAAATTAGGAAATTATGGTTTCCTTATTTCAAAAACTGCCCCATCATGAGGCCTATTTTCACTCCAAAAAATTAGGGTTCGACCATACCATCAAAACCTTTAATTTTTACACCATTCTTTACCAACTAAGTTTACTAATTGTCTTTTATACATTACTTCTGACGAATCATGGAAACTATAGATAACATGTTTCATTCTGATCATGAAAATGATCATAAAAATGATGATTTAAATGATAAACAGTTAGGATATGAATCAGAGGTTTATTCTGTAGATGGTGAGGATGATGAAAACAACCATTCAAATAGGAATATAGTTAAGAGGGGGATAACTAGGTTAGCTAAGTTTCGCCGGGAATATGGAAAACCCAATGGAGTAAAGGTCAATGTAACCTTTGATGCTCTGCATAGGTTAACAGGAAAAAACAGAGCATTGTTTTCGAGTTTTTTGGGTGACTTGGTTCGTGAGCATATAGGTGTCAGGATTCTATCGTGGAAGAAATTTGATTCAGAAGCAAGGGATAAAATGTGGGACGAAATCACGGTACACATATACTTTTTTTCAACCCATTAATATAGAATTAAATCTATACGTACCATGAAATCAAGAATCCATAATACATATATGTCCCTTATTTCAGTATTGGAAGCATTTGATATGTTGTGGTATACGGTTGTGAATCTGGTCATTTGAACATGTATGTGGTATCTAGAATACGAATAAGAACCTGGATAAACTATAGAATAAAAGAAGGATCGATACTTGTTTAGTATACAAGTTTTGTTTGTGTGAGTGTCTGTTATGTCAATATGTTTGTTCTTGTTTGAGTGTATGTCGTGTGTGTGATAGTAGTGGGTTGCTTGTTGTAGGTACAAGGTGTTAATTAGTTTATCTCTGCATTTAAATTATGTGCAACTAATTAACAACATTGTGTTACTCTTTGCAGCGATTTTTTGCTGTTGAATTGACAGTAAGAAAGCTGATAATGAATCGTCTTGGTCAACTTCTAAGGAATTTCAGAAGGAAATCAGCACAACTACATATTGCCAAACCAAAATACACCTTCAAAACTAAATGAAGTACCGACGAAGTACAGTGCAATTATAAAAGCCGAAGATTGGATCAATTTTTTAAAGTACACGGCTACGGAGGAATACAAGGTGTTAATTAGTCATTTTTATTCAAGTTTCACTATCTTTCACATATATATTAGTTCTATAATGTCAACATTAATACATATTCACGCCTTATGATTTTGTGTTAGAAGGTGAAATCAGCTGCAGCTAAACTGGCGCGTTCCAAGTGTGTTTATCAGCATACAATGGGACGAGGTGGATACGCCAATGTGATAGATAAAATGGTAACATTAAACATTTGCACATTTGCATTTAATAGCATCTTAGTATCGTTTATATTGGTTTATCTTACATATATATGTATTTGATGGTTATAAGATCGAGAGAAAATAAATTGAACCAGATGAAGAACCACCGCGCGGTACGCTGTGGTTGAAAGGAAGGGAGAAGAAAGATGGAGAATATCATGATGATGAGATTAGGACTGTGGGAGAAAAAATAGTAAGTTTTACTGCAAAGTTTGTATTATGTTCATTGTTGAAAGTGGGATCAACATATAATAACCTATTTCCCATATGGTGTGTACAGAAAGAAATGGAGGACAAGATCAAAAAAGGAACCTTGAAGATTGATCATGGCACTGATGCCATGATAGTTGTATTAGGTAAGGAAAAGGGAGGATATGCGAGAGGAGTTGGAGGTGGAGTAACCTACAAGAGGTATTTTGATCTGCCTCGAATCAGACAAGCATCTGATGAAAGAGTGGTGTTACTTCAAAGTGAACTTGAAAATGAGAGACGCCAACGTCAAGAAAAAGATAAGGTAATCCAGGATTTGATGAATCAATTGGCTGCCCAAAAGGGGCAGACATTGCAGTCAACGTCAACTCCATCGACACCAACAGAAGTAAGACATTTTTTATGTTGCTTTTTTTTTGTTACAAATGTGAAATTATATCACCAAATAACAGATTATAACTTCAAAACACTAGGAAGCTTACCACCTATTTACAAAAACAAATTATTGCTCAACATATTTGCTGATAAACCATGATCCAAACACTCCTCCATATAACAATAGAATCCATTCAGCCTTAAATATTGTTGTGGTCTTCTTAAAAAATTTATAATGTAGGTAACTCCGGTGAACATTAATGTTATAAATAGCAGTGCTGATGAGGATGCCGAAACACGTGTTGCTAGATGTGAGAAACTTGCGACCATTCAGAAGTCTAATGGACTTGCAAATTTGGAAAAGGAAATGGTAATAAATGTAAGTAATAAAACATCCCCTTGTTATTTTAGAATTCCACATACATGTCTTATTTACCGTGTTTATATATACAGGAACCTGTTAAATCTGTCTCATCTAAGAAACCGAATAGACTCAAACGAAAGGATTCTTCACGTCAAGATTCCCAATCACAAGAACATGATTCTCCAATACAAGTATGTATTTAAACATGTTCATATATTCTTTTGTTTAATTAATTTCTTATACATATGTACATGCAACAAATCATTTTTTTAGGAAATTAAGTGAAGGAAAACAAATGCTTTGGGTACTGTATACAAGACTGAAGGAAAACAAATGCTTCATAACAGTTCAGGTACTGTATACAAGACTGAAGGAAAACAAATGCTTCATAACAAACCACTCCCAAAGGATTGCTACAGAGTGTCTTTTGATAAATCTTTAGTAGATGCAGCATGCATCCCGGATGTAGGAAGTAACGGTTTCAAAACAGTTCAGGCTGCATGTGGTGGTTTTTGGGCATGGCCAAAGGATCAAGTGATTTTTTATGAACAGGTACATACATACATGTGTTTACTTTATCAACTTACATATATATAATTCTTCATATTTAATTCCTTGTTTGATACACCCGGCTTTTGTTTCCTACAGGCTACACCACCAAGTACCATACAAAAGATTACTGAGAACAAAACTGCACCTAAATTAACAACGACGCGCAAAAACATTTATGTCTCTATTAATGGCATGCAAAAGGAAGCTGCTAAGAAGATCAAGACTCAGAAGTCATTAAATTCTTGAAAATTTTATTATGTACGACATTAAAATTTTATATACATTCCAATTTTATTTTATTTGAATTCGTTTTGATATTTTATATATATTTGAATTTGTTTTCATATATATTGATTTCTTATATGTGACTAAACGATGCATATAGTCACAATTATTACACTTTTGGTCACTGTTTGCTTCATGCTTTGTGTGACTAAATAATACAAATGGCTACACAAACAAAAAATGCATGTGACCATTGGATGAACAATAGTCACACAAAACACACATTTTTTCACTTGAAACAGCATATGGTCACACATATTCACACTTTTGGCCACTTTATGCTTAATTGTATGTGACTAAATACCCAAAAGAAACATGTTTTGTGTGACTAAATGTTAAAAAAGGCCACACAAACATACAATTCATGTGGCCATTGGATGATCAATAGTCATACAAAACATACATTTGTTCACTTTAAACACCATATGGTCACACATATTCACACTTTTGGCCACTTTATGCTTAATTGTATGTAACTAAATACCCAAAAGAAACATGCTTTGTGTGACTAAATGTTACAAAAGGCCACACAAACATACAATTCATGTGGCCATTGGATGATCAGTAGTCACACAAAACACACATTTCTTCACTTTAAACACCATATGGTCACACATATTCACACTTTTGGCCACTTTATGCTTAATTGTATGTGACTAAATACCCAAAAGAAACATCCTTTGAGTGACTAAATGTTTCAAAAGGCCCCACAAACATACAATTCATGTGGCCATTGGATGATCAATAGTCACACAAAACACACATTTCTTCACTTTAAACACCATATGGTCACACATATTCACACTTTTGGCCACTTTATGCTTAATAGTATGTGACTAAATACCCAAAAGAAACATGCTTTGTGTGACTAAATGTTGCAAAAGGCCACACAAACATACAATTCATGTGGCCATTGGATGATCAATAGTCACACAAAACACACATTTCTTCACTTTAAACACCATATGGTCACACATATTCACACTTTTGGCCACTTTATGCTTAATTGTATGTGACTGAATACCCAAAAGAAACATGCTTTGTGTGACTAAATGTTGCAAAAGGCGACACAAGCATACAATTCATGTGGCCATTGGATGATCAATAGTCACACAAAACAGACATTTCTTCACTTTAAACACCATATGGTCACACATATTCACACTTTTGGCCACTTTATGCTTAATTGTATGTGACTAAATACCCAAAAGAAACATGCTTTGTGTGACTAAATGTTGCAAAAGGCCACACAAACATACAATTCATGTGGCCATTGGATGATCAATAGTCACACAAAACACACATTTCTTAACTTTAAACACCATATGGTCACACATATTCACACTTTTGGCCACTTTATGCTTAATTGTATTTGACTAAATACCCAAAAGAAACATGCTTTGTGTGACTAAATGTTGCAAAAGGCCACACAAACATACAATTCATGTGTCCATTGGATGATCAATAGTCACACAAAACACACGTTTCTTCACTTTAAACACCATATGGTCACACATATTCACACTTTTGGCCACTTTATGCTTAATTTTATGTGACTAAATACCCAAAAGTAACATGCTTTGTGTGACTAAATGTTGCAAAAGGCCACACAAACATACAATTCATGTGGCCATTGGATGATCAATAGTCACACAAAACACATATTTCTTCACTTTAAACACCATATGGTCACACATATTCACACTTTTTGCCAGTTTATGCTTAATTTTATGTGACTAAATAACCAAAAGTAACATGCTTTGTGTGACTAAATGTTGCAAAAGGCCACACAAACATACAATTCATGTGGCCATTGGATGATCAATAGTCACACAAAATGCACATTTCTTCACTTTAAACACCATAGGGTCACACATATTCACACTTTTGGCCATTTTATGCTTAATTTTATGTGACTAAATACCCAAAAGTAACATGCTTTGTGTGACTAAATGTTGCAAAAGGCCACACAAACATACAATTCATGTGGCCATTGGATGATCAACAGTCACACAAAACACACATTTCTTCACTTTAAACACCATATGGTCACACATATTCACACTTTTGGCGACTTTATGATTAATTGTATTTGACTAAATACCCAAAAGAAACATGCTTTGTGTGACTAAATGTTGCAAAAGGCCTCACAAACATACAATTCATGTGGCCATTGGATGATCAACAGTCACACAAAACACACATTTCTTCACTTTAAACACCATAGGGTCACACATATTCACACTTTTGGCCACTTTATGCTTAATTTTATGTGACTAAATACCCAAAAGTAACATGCTTTGTGTGACTAAATGTTGCAAAAGGCCACACAAACATACAATTCATGTGGCCATTGGATGATCAATAGTCACACAAAACACACATTTCTTCACTTTAAACACATATGGTCACACATATTCACACTTTTGGCCACTTTATACTTAATTTTATGTGACTAAATACCCAAAAGTTACATGCTTTGTGTGACTAAATGTTGCAAAAGGCCACACAAACATACAATTCATGTGGCCATTGGATGATCAATAGTCACACAAAACATACATTTCTTCACTTTAAACACCATAGGGTCACACATATTCACACTTTTGGCCACTTTATGCTTAATTTTATGTGACTAAATACCCAAAAGTAACATGCTTTGTGCAAAAGGCCACACAAACATACAATTCATGTGGCCATTGGATGATCAATAATCACACAAAACACACATTTCTTCACTTTAAACACCATATGGTCACACATATTCACACTTTTGGCCACTTTATGCTTAATTGTATGTGACTAAATACCCAAAAGTAACATGCTTTGTGTGACTAAATGCGGCAAAAGGCCACACAAACATACAATTCATGTGGCCATTGGATGATCAATAGTCACACAAAACACACATTTCTTCACTTTAAACACCATATGGTCACACATATTCACACTTTTGGCCACTTTATGCTTAATTTTATGTGACTAAATACCCAAAAGTGACATGCTTTGTGTGACTAAATGTTGCAAAAGGCCACACAAACATACAATTCATGTGGCCATTGGATGATCAATAGTCACACAAAACACACATTTCTTCACTTTAAACACCATAGGGTCACACATATTCACACTTTTGGCCACTTTATGCTTAATTTTATGTGACTAAATACCCGAAAGTAACATGCTTTGTGTGACTAAATGTTGCAAAAGGCCACACAAACATACAATTCATGTGGCCACTGGATGATCAATAATCACACAAAACACACATTTCTTCACTTTAAACACCATATGGTCACACATATTCACACTTTTGGCCACTTTATGCTTAATTGTATGTGACTAAATAACCAAAAGTAACATGCTTTGTGTGACTGAATGTTGCAAAAGGCCACACAAACATACAATTCATGTGGCCATTGGATGATCAATAGTCACACAAAACACACATTTCTTCACTTTAAACACCATATGGTCACACATATTCACACTTTTGGCCACTTTATACTTAATTTTATGTGACTAAATACCCAAAAGTGACATGCTTTGTGTGACTAAATGTTGCAAAAGGCCACACAAACATACAATTCATGTGGCCATTGGATGATCAATAGTCACACAAAACACACATTTCTTCACTTTAAACAGCATATGGTCACACATATTCACACTTTTGGCCAATTTATGCTTAATTGTGTGTGACTAAATATATAAAAATAAAATGTTTTGTGTGACTATACAGTGTTTATGGTCACTAATACTGCTTAATCCAACAAAATTTGTACTAAATTAGTCACACATATTTAGGTGTTTGTTACTGTTTTGTAATCGAGACTAAAAATAACTCGAACATGTGACCATAGGTACCCTATGGTCACACGACCTTTAGTCACACACACTCGAAAAATCGTGTGTGACTATATGTATTTCGTCACACATATTGGGTGTAGCCAAATCCAGTTTTTGTTCTAGTGTGGGTTCGTGATATTTCAAACAATTTTTCCTTATTATTCAAATGTCCTTTTAACATTGAAGCAGATTTTGGCATCAAAAGTATAGCATCCGCAAGACTTATGTCAAAGTGTAATTCTTGAAAAATCTGATAAAACTTTTCCATATGGTTTTTATCTTTCTCACGGTGCTTTTGTTCGTTTAAGCGTGACGGATAAGGCAAATTTGTTTTGACGAGAATTTCTTTCTCAGTTTCGTTAACAACGTTATATTTTCCTTTAGACGTTGGGACCACCGTAGGCTGGATGTTCTCGGTCCTTCCATTATTACTAGGAATTCCCGTATCCGTTGTCACCTCGGTTTCATGGGCGACTACCTTAGGAGACGAGGAAGAAGGGGTAGTCGGAACCGTTGGTCCATCGATTGTAATTCCACTCCTAGTCGTGATCGCCTTAGCATCGCCCCTCGGGTTAGCGATCGTATTGCTTGGAAGAGTTCCTGAGCCCGAGGGTCGATCATTTAAAGACTTCTTCAATTCGGACATTTGATTAATTAACATTTTATTCATTTCATCTTGACTTTTCATAAACTGCTTAAGTAATTCATCCGAGGATGACTGATTCACAACTGGGTTTTGAAAATTTTGACCACGATTGTTGTTATTGAAACCTTGATTCTGAAAATTTTGATTTCCATGATTGTAATTACCATGATTAGCATTTCCATAATTTCCTTGAAAATTCCCTTGATTCGGGCCTTGATTATAATTTCCCCGATTTTGATTTTGAAAACCATGACTTTGATTATGAAAACCATTGTTCATCCGATTTTGATTAGCATTTTGATTAAATTGATGGTTTCGGTTTTGCATGTTATGATTCACTTGATTGACTTGATTAACTTGAGTCGGTTGATTGAAACCGGGTGGTCCAACAAAATGGTTTGAACGGTAGCTAAGAAGATTTCGGTCACCTTGTGGTTGGTATCCGTTACCGCCCATCTTGTAGGTTCCCGAAGTAGTATACACATTCTCATGAGTGAAGCCACCGGTGGCTGGGCTCTAAAAATTGACTTGATGGTTTTTGACTTGATTTTGATTCTGAGATGTTTGGTGCATTCATAAAACAGGAGGCGACAAATCATCGAGTTTCTTAGTAATGGTGGCTATTTCAGAATTAGACGTAGAAGAATTTTGAGCAACGGTTGTTCTTGACTCATTCCTCTCGGCAGAGGAATCCCAGTAATTGTAATGAGCAGTCATATTCTCAATAAGTTCGTAACAATCTTCAGGACGTTGTTTCATAAAAGCTCCACACGCAGCTGCATTGATTGTGTCCCGATGTCGCAAAGTCAAACCATTGTAAAACGTATTCGATTATCGTAACAAGAAGCATGTTATGGTTTGGACACCGATCAATAGAAAGCTTATAGCGTTCCCAAGCTTCGAATAAAGATTCGTCGGGAAGCTGATGGAAATTGCTAATATCGTTTCGAAGTTTCGTCACCATCGATGGTGGAAAATATTTCGCCAAGAACTTCGATACCATTTCTTCGAAGGTATGAATTGAGTTCTTGGGAAGACGATCAAACCAAGTGGTGGCATGATGTGTTAGAGAATAGGGGAAGAGAGAAGGACGAAGGGCATCATCGGAGACCCCGTGTTGTTTCATACTTTGGCTGGCGGTTAAAAATTTGTCGAGATGCTTGTTGGCATCATCACCCGGTAATCCGTGAAATTGGCATGAATTCTGGACTTGTTGAATCATGTGGTGCTTAAGTCCAAAATCCGTAGCCTCGATATTGAGAGGGGCAATCGGACCGCCTCTACCGTGCATTGTCGGTTGACATAGCTCCTCCATCGTTCAGAGATCGGGAGCTGGTGCATTTTGAACAACACCCACCGGAGGGTGTTGATTGTTGTGGTTATTTTGTTCCATTTCCGTAACGTTTGGGAAATGAACTTTGTGTGTATGACGTATCAAACTTTCTAGGTTCGATAATGGAGAAATAAGACGTTTAGAAGATGAATGGGTGTTCATACACCACAAAAATCAAAGTTTGAAAAAAAAAGGAAAATCAAATTTGAAAAGGAAAATCTTTTTGTATTTTTATTTTTATAAAGCAAAATTCAAAAACTTAAACTTTTGTTGTTGTTTTTTTTTTCTTTTTCAAACGTTACATTAATTGTAAACCGTTTCCTTTAAATCTACTCGCGATGGAACGGGAGAGAAGAATGGATCTCTCTTCAGCTTGCAATTTAATGTCAAAGCTATCCGTATTTTCCGCTTATTCGATCGTAGAATCCAAAGTAATCCGATTAGCAACTAATTTCACGCGTTGTTATATTGGGAAGCTTATTTGGTTTACAACGCCCTCCCTTCCACGGGAGAGTCGAGGCTGTAACTTTATTATTTTTTTGGTATTTTTGAAAACACTTTAGGAAAAGTGTTTTTGATTTTTCATTTTTTTTGGTTTTTATAGAAAATATATACAAGGAAGGTTTTCAAAACACAATTTCGAAAAACGAAAACGAAAAATTCACTTCAACCTTCCCCGGCAGCGGCGCAAAAATTGATTCGTGTGAAAATCAAGTTATATATAGTATAGTATTACTCAAGAGATCCGCAAAGAAATACGGATAACCCGAGGTCGTAGTCCGTGTGAAGGGTGAATGGAATTTCGAATTCCCGATTTATGAACGTGTCGTGAAAGTGGTAAAAAGTGATTTTGATGAAATTATACTAATGAAATAACAAATGAAGCACAAATAATCACTTAAGCACGTATTTCAAATAAGGAAACTAAAAACGTAACGTAAAATCGAAAATGTAAGCTTAAACGTAAAATAAACGTTAACGTACGAAATAAAATGCGAATTTTGAGCTACACTACTCCTACGGACTTGAAAATAATTTTGAAAAGTTAAAAATGATAAAAGAAAATTTTAAGAAAAAGAAAAATACTTTTTTTTACTTTTTATTTATTTTTTATGAATTAAAAACTATTTAACTAATTAAAAATTAAAAGAAAATGCAAATAAGGTGAGAAAAATGAAAAATAAATTTTGAAAATTACAAAATAACTAAAAACTAATTTTAAAACTAAAAACTAATTTTTTCGGCTTTTTGTATAATTTTTGGGAATTAAAAACTATTAAATCTAATTAAAAATTCAAATTAAATTCAAAATAAATGGGAAAAACGCAAAATAAATTTCTAAAATTCTAAAATAAGTGAAAATAAATTTCTAAGTTATTTTTGGATTTTTCTTGGCTTTTTCTGATTTTTTTGGAATTTTTAGTAATTAAAAAGTATTAAAAGTGAATAAAAATGAAAATAAAATAAGAAAAATAGCAAATCAACTTGGAAAAATATGAAAAATTCAGGGAAATTCTAATTTAATATTATAAACTTGAGAAAAATATAAAAAAATGAAAAATAAGCAATCCTACTACTACTTGCTTTGAAAACAGTTGAGAACCAAGTGCTTATTTATAAGCACAGTTGACCAAGGTTGACCAAACTTTGACTAAATGACTTTTGGACTAAAAGAAACTCAGATGAACAAATTTGAAACCAAGAAGTACTCAAAAACAAAGGTTTGTACACAATCAGATCTAATAAGCACTTAAGTCAATGAACAATAAGCAAAATAGATTAAGATGAGATTCAAAATCAACTAAAACAGCAACTAGAAACAAAATGGAACTTAAATGAACAAACAAGCTCAAGTTTAAATCACAGATACACAATAGCAGCCCTGTTATTGAATTCAGACCTTGTATCCAATCCACACAACAAGACAGGCAAATAAGTAGTGCTTAATAAGCTGAGACTTGAAAGCTTATGGGGGCAATTATCCTACTAACCAATTGAGAACTTAAATCCACCAACATAATTGATTTCCAATCCAAGTAAAAGGCTTAAAAGTATCCTACAAAACTTGTCAAAACTGTGGTGCAGGGGACAAATCAGCTCAAACAGTCAACTTCCTATAACTTTTTCAATAAGCAAATGTAATCTAAACCACAAATTTCTTTTTGAATTTGATTAACTGACTAGTAGGCTTCAAAAATCAGTAAACCACAAGCACTTCCAATTATTAATGAAAACTAGAAGTACAATCAAAGTTTGGACCAAAAACTGAACATAAGAATTTTTTTGACTTTTCTATTTTAATAAAACTTTGACTAATATGAAATTTAATTATAAAAGCTTTACTGGAAATGGTAAATTAGGCTAATGTGTGATTAAAATAAGCTAAATCTTATACTTATGCAACTACTCAAGTGATTATTCTACCTATAATACTAACAGTTATGCAATTACTATGGAACAAAAGTGATTTTTGACTTTTTATTAAATGAACACTTGTATTTATGCAAGACTAATCCTAAATGCAACCTAAGAATACTACCTCAACCCAATAAAACCTCTGAAATAGCAAGATTATCAGCAAACCTACTAGATCCAAACACCCTTTTTAGTGACTGTCTTACTAAATAGCTTACTCAAATCTAATCCAACTTAATTCAAACCTCAACCTCAGTACTATAATTGATCCACTAACACCAAATTAACACAGAGATTCTGATCTAAGCTGTTAAATCAACCCAGAACAAAGACTACACAGATCCAAGGCAAAACAGTCAATGAAACAGTACCAACCAAACACAAACAAATCCAAATGATAAAACAGACCACAACTCAACTACTTATGATGCAAATAATGGAAATGAGCAATATTATATGAATTAAACTTCTATTAAGCTGTTGATGCAGTACTGAATTTAAATAAGTGAACACTTACAAAACCAATACCCCCTCAGCAAAACAGAGGGGGTTTCACTAAGCTAGCCTGTCTTTTGATAGGCCAAGTGGCTCCTTCTTGGCAGCCTTTAACTCCCACCAATAAGCACAGCTTATTATAATAAGCACAACAGTTGACTGTCTTTGACTTATGTATTTTTGAGATTTAAATGACACAATAAGCTCACAAAAGCTATTAATTAGCTGATATGAACTTAAACAAAACAGTAAGAATACTAAATGAAACTTTGAATTGAAATTGAAACTATATTATTATTATTTTTTTTATTATTTTTTTAGATAAAGCAGAAATATAAAACAGAGATATAAAAACAAATTAAACTTTCGAATTAAACTAAATAGAAATTAAACTAAAGCAGAAATGAAGACAGAAATATAAAGAAAACTTGATTATATTAAAACTAGAAACTCAATACAATGCTTTGGAAGGAAAATACAATAAGCTTTAAAACAAAAATACTAAACAATTATAAAAACCTACACGCCTAAATGACTGAGGAGGGGGAGTATCTATAGCTGAGGCATGAGGTCTTTGGATCCTTCTAGTACATACAGCTCAGCAATCCACGGTGCATTTGTGTTTCTTTGCTTTAATATCATCCATTAGATCGCCCTTGGTCCCCAATCCATGTATCTCAACCCTTGGATTAATTGATGGATGTGATTGATCCTCCATATATCATCCCATTGGTCCACGTGTTGTCTTGCCAATCCTGACATTCTCTGTCATGTGCCTGACGCGTGACAGACCTACTAGAAACCAATTGATTAAGTGATTATTACCCACACGGGGTAATTGGGGTAAATTGGGATTTAGGGTTCATGGGGGAATAGTGTTTTTCTGGGTTTAAAGTAAAAAGGGGGCGGGTAAATGGTATTTGGGGATTTTATTAATTTGGAGCATTGACCGGGTCTTGGTTAAATTTTGACCGGGTGTAGGTGTGGACTGGGTAAGGGTATTAGGGGATTGGGCCAGGTTGTCTTTGGGCTTGGGATTGTTGGGTTATTATTATTATGGGATCCGGTTGTAAATTTGGTTTAGTAGTAGTATTATTAAGGACCAATATTGTACTTATGAAAAGTGTGAGGGCTGAAACTGTTATTCTTCCAAAGTTTCTTTCAATGGTTTGAATTGCCATTCTTTGATTTATGAAGGACCAATTTTGTCTTTTCTTCGAATATTCTTCAAGGGATCATTTTTGTAAATATCTGAAAGCTGAGGGACTGAAATTGCCAATTTCTCCAAATTTTGACCAGGGACTAAATATGTAACTTTGTGAATTCCTGAGGACTTCTATTTACTTTTTGAGCTTTCCTTGATCATTAAGCTTCCCCGGCTCCGGCTTTTGACCTTTTTCCAATCTCGTGCTCGTTATTGTCGGTTTTGGCTTTGTTTTTATTCATTTTTCACATATCCGTACCTGCACATACACAAATACAAAAACACACATTCTCTTGGCATATTTGGTTAGTATTTGGTGTATTTGGTCTGATTTTGGTCTAAAAAGGATGTGTGAATAAGCACACATCAGTGCCCAAGTCTTCTATGCCATAATTTGGACTCATCAATAGTGGCTTTTGCAATTAGACAAGTTAAAGCTCTTTTGGGAACAATGTTCTTAATATGGTCACTGTATATATTTTCATTTCTAGGGACCTTCAATAGCACAAATTTATCATCTGGCAATTGAAAGTCAGGAGAAAGGATCATACATTCAGTGTCTGTAAAAAGAAAAAAATTCCTTTTGTCACACATTTGTGAGACACTAAAGAGGTTAAACTTAAGCCCTTTCACAAGAAACACCTTCTCAAAGTCCAAATTTCCTATTCTTAAAGTTCCTCTACCAATAATCTTTCCACCTTTTAGATCATTCCCAAAAGCAACATAACCACCTTCAAAAGCCTCAAAGTCTTCAAGTTGAGACTCATCTCCTGTCATATGTGTGGAAAACTAGAAGGGGGGTTGAATAGTTTTACGTCTTTTTAATTTGTTATAAAAGATAGTTTTAGTGTTTTCTTAGTTTTTAAAATTTAGATTCGATAATATGTGATCTCAAGTCTTGCACAATATAAACAACTATCAATAAGTAAGAGATATAACAATGATAAGTAATGAAATAAATAAGAGATGGAAAGATCGAACCGCGAGACAAGAGATTTATAGTGGTTCGGCTACAAGGACACCTTCCTTGCCCTACTCCACTCCCCGAGCACCTAACTCGAGAGTTTTCTTCACTATATCAATAAGCTCCCTTATGGCGGAGAAAACCTTACACACCAATTTACACACCACAATTTCTTCACAACTAAATCACAACTTCTACACAACTTCTTCACACCAATCTACTTCACAACTAACTACTTCACGCCTATCTTCTTCACACCAATTTACTTCACAACTAACAACTTCACACCTAGCTTCTTCACTACAATCTAATTCCTAACTTTTCTTCTTCGCACCAAACAACTAACTAATCACACAATCTATATACCTAGCACAACTATCTACAATCAAATATTCACAACAATCTTCACAAATAATTATGCAAATAATCTTGATGATGCACCAACAACTTGGATGTGGAGGTCACAACAAGTTGTAATACTTCTTGTCTTGGGGAATAGAAGTATTCTTCTCTTGCACTTGAGAGGATGATGTTTGAATCACTTTGAAACAAATAATTATGTACTTATGATCAAAGGATTAAGAGAATAGAAATGTGGATCTAGAACAGAAAGTTTAGGAGTGCAAAAGGTGAGAAAATTCTGTGGGATGAACCAGTATTTATAGGGAGAAAAAATATTGTTCTGGAGCGTGGCCGGTCCCTTTAATTAGGGGGCGGTCCCCTTAATAATTAAGGGGGCCGCCTAGTATAATTAAGGGGGCCGCCCTCCTGAACGTTGGATTTTCTTGTCCTTTTGTGAGGGAAATTTTTTTGGATAAAATTTGCCATTTTTGGTTGGAAATTTGAAATCATATATTTATAATGAATTAAACATATTCTTTTAATTCCAAAAGTAATTTTGTAAAAGATATAGAATGTTTTATACATTTTATAAAAATTCTAGTGATTAGAAAAAATTTCCTTTGATCATGAAATGCAATAAACACTTTGTTTATTCATACCTTAAGTGATATGGATGCAAAGACAAATATTAAGCACTAAAAAACTTGTTTACATCATAAGTTTTAGATTAATGAGTTTATGCTTTGTAATTATCAAAACTTAGAGATATTGTTAATATGTTAACAATGTTTTTAGACATTATTTATGTCAACAATCTCCTCCTTTTTGATGATTACAAAACCTTAAACTCATTAGGTCTAAAAAATAATTTTTAGACAAGTATTATTAGAGTTTAACATTCTCTTCTCCCTCTTTTTGTAAAATCAAAAAGGTTAGGTCGAGTAAGCTTCATGAAAGAAGATTAAACGGGTAGAATGCTCCCCCTTGATGTATGCTCCCCCTCATTTGAGAGCACCAAGGGAATGAGCTATGGAGATCTTTGCTACACAAAATATTTGAAGAGAACAAGACACATATATATGCAAAGCAATAATTATGCAAATAAAAATAGATTCATTCAAGCATCATAGAAATGATTAGCATTACAATATTCAATATACTTAAAGCATATTGAGTACAATGCAACAAAAGAAAAGACATAGTCCTATATTGCCTAAGAGAGCACTTGGACTTGCTTGCAACCCATGGTTGGTTGTTTTATTTGCTTGAATGAGAACATAAGCATAAAGCTTAGTTGTTAGATGGAGAGGGATATGGAGTGGGGTATGGAGCGGAAGAGGTGGATCTTACTATGTTGTATCGTGTTAAGGGTGGTATGGGATGAGGACGAGTGAGGAGATATTCAATCCAAGAAATATCTTCTCTCAAGTATAGGATTTATTTTTGAAGGAAGATGCAACAAGGGCAATAGTGAGTGTGGTTTGTAACTTGATCCAAGTTTAGAGAGTGAGGTAGGAAATTGTTGTAGGGTGATGATGGAGGTTGCCCTTTGTTGCGTTGTGCAAGATGCATGGCATTGAGATCACTAAGATCATGGATTTGAGATATTTCATCACGGAACTTTTGCTTTTCCGTGGCAATGTGGAGAGAGTCATTGTGTTGATATGGATAAATTGGGTTTGTGTAGTTGGAATTGTAGTTGGATGGTTGATCAAACTTGTATGGATCATTATAAATGGTTGGAGGATGAGATGAGTGGTTTGGCATGAAGGAAGATGTTTGGCCAATGTTGTATGGTTTGTAAAGAGGATCAAATGAATGTCCTTGTGAATTTGGTGTAAAGTTTGGGAAGTAAGTGGTTGGAGGTGTTGAGTGATTTCCACCTTCATTGGTTATGATGGATTTGTTTCGAGGGCTTTTTCTTCGCCAAACGGGTTTTTCCGTCATTCTTGCAAGCCTTGAGGCTTTTGGTTTTGGTTTGTTTGGAGAAGTCATGAAGGGATGAATGGAGAGTTTTGAGGATTAGGGATATTTATAGTGTAAGATTTGTGTGTTTAAGGATGGATAAGGTTTGTTTGGGAGGCTAGGACAAAATATGTTGGTGAAAAATGGGAAATGTAGGTTGAAATGGGCTAAAAAGCAGAAAAGATTATGTAAACCCGACCATCAGATGGCTGGTCCCCTTAATTAGGGGGCGGTCCCCTTAATGATTAAGGGGGCCGCCTTACAAAATTAAGGGGGCCGCCCATCTGGGAATTTCCAGATTGCCAGGATTGGATTTTTGGCAGAAAATTTGCAGAAAGGTTGTGTGTTTGGATTAGATTTCAAGAAAGTTCAACTCCTTGAGGCAATATAGCATCTAATCTAACTATAATATAGCATGCATGCAACAACATTTAAGTAAAAGAGCAATCAAGCAATTAGTAATAAGCAAGAGAAGGCAAACAAAGGCAAGGGCACTTAATCTTCCTAGAGCAACTATCTTAAATCAACGGCAAAGGTAACTAGTGAGTGGAAAACTAGTGATGGAGCAAGATGACAACATTATTAGTGAATTTGTCCTAGTGTGTGTCTATATGCAACAAATGTGGAGTTGTGATTGTTTCGACTCCTAAATGCAAAGAGAGATAACGTCCTAAGAAACAATCCAAAAGATCTCCTTGATTCAATTTTTGCTCGATCATGAATGTCAAAGATATATATTAGATTATATACCATGACAATTTATGTGAGAGTTTATGCATGATTTTGGAAGACAATGTTTTTAGCATTAGTCAACAATGCAAGAAAAATGATGTTCATGTGATTCCTAGATGTGAGAATAATTTTTAAAGAAAATTGATTGGGTTTTACAAAAGAGTTTATGCAAAGAAAATAAACTTTCCCAATCTTTAATTTTGTGCGAAATAGATTCCTAGACTCAGAAATAAAGAAGTGGACGAAAAGTAAATTTTATGCAAGTATAAATTTGTGTTAGTTCAATATAATTTAGTCAACTTGTTCCATCATTCCTAATCCTAAACGCAGGTGGTTGAATAATTCACGCTTAAGGGGTTTTGTGAATATATCCGCAATGTTATCTTCCGATGCAACTTTTTCTATAGATATGTTTCCTTTTTGTACATTATCCCTAAGAAAGTGGTGGCGTATTTCTATATGTTTAGTCCTAGAGTGTTGCACCGGATTTTTACTTAAATCTATCGCACCTTTGTTATCGCACATAATGGGAACATTTTCTAACCTAATGCCATAGTCTACGAGAGCTTGTTTCATCCATAGTTCTTGTTGACATGCCTTTCCAGTGCTTACATATTCGGCTTCGGTGGTAGAAATAGCAAGAGCGGTTTGCTTCTTCGAAAACCAAGATGTTAGACAACATCCCATAAACGTGCAAATACCGCTAGTGCTTTTTCTATCTACATAGTCTCCCGCATGATCCGAATCCGCATAGACGATGGTTTCTATGCTGGATCCCTTAGGATACCATAATCCTAAGTGTATAGTGCCTTTAATGTATCGGAAGATACGCTTAACCTCTTCTAGGTGAGAGGTTTTGGGATCCTCTTGAAAACGGGCACAAAGGCAGACACTAAACATGATATCGGGTCTACTTGCCATCAAGTATAGTAAACTACCTATCATTCCTCTATACTTGGTGTTATCTACGTACTCACCTTCATCATCCTTTGTGAGCTTTACTTCCGTAGACATGGGAGTTTTTATGGGTTTTGAGCCTTCTAGGCCAAATTTCTTAAGCATTTCCTTAATGTACTTAGATTGGTTAAAAAATATTCCATCTTCTAATTGTTTTATTTGTAATCCTAGGAAGAAGTTAAGTTCACCCATCATACTCATCATGCATGATTTTGGCAAATTCATCACACATGTCTTGACAAGTCGATCCAAATATAATGTCATCAACATATATTTGGACAATGATGAGATTTGGGTCTTTCCTTTAGTGAAAAGAGTGTTATCTACCATTCCCATGGAATAATCATGTTTAATAAGAAAAGCTTTTAATCGATCATACCAAGCTTTGGGAGCTTGTTTGAGTCCATACAAAGCTTTCTTTAACTTATAAACATAATCATGTTTTGCGAAGTCAATGAATCCTGGAGGTTGTGCCACATATACCTCCTCATTGATAAAACCGTTAAGGAATGCACTTTTCACGTCTATTTGGAATAACTTAAAATCTAGGGCGCAAGCATAGGCAAGTAATATCCTAATCGATTCTAGTCTAGCTACGGGGGCATAAGTTTCGTCATAATCAATTCCTT
This sequence comes from Artemisia argyi, assembly GCA_030686995.1. Lineage (NCBI taxonomy): Eukaryota > Viridiplantae > Streptophyta > Magnoliopsida > Asterales > Asteraceae > Artemisia > Artemisia argyi. Next base: position 167,187,870 of record CM060700.1, on the reverse strand, counting down.
CTTGTTGATTATAACCTTGGGCAACTAACCTAGCTTTATTCCTAGTAACTATTCCATTCTCATCTAACTTATTCCTATATACCCATTTAGTTCCTATGATGGTCATATTCTTTAGATTTGGGACTAATTCCCAAACATCATTTGCCTTAAATTGATTTAATTCTTCTTGCATAGCTATAACCCAACTTTCATCTTTTAAAGCCTCATTAATATTCTTAGGTTCTATTGCTGAGAGGAAACAAAAGAAATTATTTTTATCTTGGGCTTGTGACCTAAGGGTTCTTTGGTTAAGATGTCCTATTTTATTATCTAATGGATGTGATCTAGATTCTTTAATATTAACAATTTTGTTATTTCCTAAGTGAATGTCTTCATTATCATTTCCTACAGGTTTTGTTTTACTAACCTCAATAGCTTCATCTTCGACTAAGTCATCATCTTCTAAAGGTAATGTTTTAGGAGGTGGCGGTGTTTCATCAAATGTTACATTTAGTGATTCTTCTACTTTCATGGAGTGTTTGTTAAGTATTATATATGCTTTGCTATTTTGTGAGTATCCTAAAAATATTCCTTCATATGATTTTGGATCAAACTTAGTGAGGTAATCCCTAGTGTTTAGAATATAACATTTACTTCCAAATACCCTAAAGTAGCTTAAGTTTGGTTTTCTACCTCTTAGTAACTCATAAGGAGTTTTTCCTAGAATTCTCCTAATTGATACCCTATTTAAAATATATGTCGATGTATCTATGGCGTGACACCAAAATTTTTGTGGAATGGATTGCGCATTTAACATTGTTCTACTCATTTCTTGGAGTGACCTATTTTTTCTTTCTACTACGCCATTTGATTGAGGAGTACGAGGAGCGGAGAAATTGTGAGATATTCCATTTAAATCACAATATTTTCCGAATTGTACTTCGTTATCAAATTCCCTACCATGGTCCGTCCTAATGGCAACTATTGTGCATCCTAATTTATTTTGAATCATTTTACTAAATATTTTGAATTTTTCAAAGGCTTGGGTTTTGTCACTTAAAAACCTAGTCCACGTGTATCGTGAATAGTCATCTACTATTACTAAGGTATATTTGTTTCCTCCATAGCTCCGCACAGCGGATGGACCGAAAAGATCCATATGTAATAATTCTAGGCACCTAGTATTGGATACTATATTCTTAGCTTTGTGACTAGCATGAGCTTGTTTTCCAATTTTACATGTATCACAAAAATGCTTGTCATATTTTAGATTAGGCAAATTTCTAACTAATTCCTTAGAGGCCAAAGATTGTATTTGTTGCATGTTAGCATGTCCTAATCTCCTATGCCACAATGTAGAGTTTTCATCTAGGGTCGTTAGGCATATCCTATCCTCAGGCTTGTTTCCTAGTTTCATAACACATATGCCACCTTTCCTAATTCCTCTACCTATAATTTTTTCATTCTTAACTATTTCGCTATCCTCTTCGGTAAAGGTGACTCTACATTTATTATCACATATTTGTCCTATACTAAGCAAGTTATATGTTAAATTATCTACATGCTCTACATTTTCAATAGTAAGTGAGTCTTGAGAAATCGTACATTTGCCAATGATTTTTCCACGTAAGTCACTACCGAAAATAACGTTACCTCCATTGTATGCCTTGTATGTAGAGAATAGCTTGCGGTTCCCCGTCATGTGCCTCGAACATCCACTATCTTTGATCCATTCATCAGGCTCCAAGTCAATTCTTAAACATATTTCGTCGGTTTCTTTTGCCATAAAACACTTTTCGTCTTTTGGCTTTTCAACTTCTTCTTTGTCACTATTACTCCATGTTCCACTAACAAATGCGCCTTGATTTTCATAACCCGGCAGCATTAGACATTCGCCAATGAGATGATTTGGACTTCCACATCTAAAGCACTTTCTTTTCCCGTAGTTGTCACTTCTATTTCTTTGGAATGATTTTCTTTCATCTCGTGATGATCTAGTGAATCTTCCTCGTCTCTTGAAGAATTTCTTGAATTCTCTTACGGCCATTGCATATTCTTCGTCTTCACTTTCGTCACTTGAATCATCATCATCACTAGGTTCCTTTTTGGCTTTTAGAGCAATGGATTTGGTTTGTTCTTTCTTGACTTTGACCGTTTCCGAATCTCTTCTTATAATTCTTCATGAACCTTCAAGTTGCCAATTAGTTCATCTAGTGATAACGTCATCAAGTTCTTTGATTCTTCAATTGCCGTGACCTTAGCTCGCCATTTCGGATGCAATGCCCTAAGAAATTTCCTAACACAATTTTTACTAGAAAATGTCTCATCAAGTGCTTTTAAACTTGTGATAATAGTGTTAAATTTAGCAAAAGCATTATCAAGTGATTCCTCTTCCGGAATCGTAAATTGTTCATATTGTTGTACAAGAAGATCAATTTTATTATCTTTGACTTGACTATTACCTTGGTGAGTAATTAGTAAAGAATCCCAAATTTTTTTTGCGGTTTTACACAAAAAAATTCTTTCATATTCTTTGCGTTGTAACGCATTATAAATGACCATTTTAGCCTCATTATTTTTTGTTAGTGTCTTTTTCAAATCATCATTTTGTTTTTCAAAAGATACAATTTCATCCATTTTAGTTTCAACATTATATTAAATAGGGGGAAAATCACCAAAGGTAATAATATGCCAAATATCAAGATCTTTTGATTTCACATAAGTTTCGAATCTATTTTTCCAATATAAAAATCCATCACTTTCAAATAGTGGTGGTCTTTGCATAGATTGCCCTTCTAAATATTTTTCAGATTCCATAGATCGTTACAAGTTTTAAAATACAATATATTTTAAAGATCTTGCTCAACGTGGCTCCTGATACCAATTGTGGAAAACTAGAAGGGGGGTTGAATAGTTTTACGTCTTTTTAATTTGTCATAAAAGATAGTTGATGAGGCGAAAAATGATCTGTTTTTAGGGGGTCATTTAAGCCCGAATCCTACTTTATTTGATCAAATATTGCCCTAAATCGTTCCTTTTGTGATTTTAGGTGTTTGGAGAGTGAATTCTGGAAAAGAAGCTATTTTGGATGTTTTTGGAGCATAAAAGTGAAGAAAACGGCTAAGTACCTAATTTGCATGCTGAAAATACAAGGTGACGGCGTCAAGACCATCAGCTTGACGGCGTCAGACATGAAGAATTAAATATCGAAGGTGGTGACGGCGTCAGAAGGACTCGTGACGGCGTCAAAGTGGCTAAAATAATATACCGTGGGCGGTGACGGCGTCACATAGGCCGTCATAAGTGGATCAAGGCCGTCCGAGGAAGTATATGGCGGCGAGGTGACGGCGTCAGAAGTTACTCTTGACGCCGTCAGACTGTTTTTCCTATATATAGTTTTCTAGTTTTTTTCATTAAAAGGAGAGAAGTTTTGGTGAAACCCTAAAGACGATTTTGGTGCCTCTTTTACAGGTTTTTCAAGGGTTCCAAACCCTTGAGACCTTGCATTGTAATTGAGATAAGTGTACTTTCAATTCAATCAATATGTCTATGTGTTGGTTGTTTATCTCTTGTTCTTGTCTCAATTCTACTATGCTAGGCTAGATCTCTATTGTGTTTGCTTAGATCTAATGAAACCTAGATATTGATTATGTGTTGATTACTTGTCTATTCTTGTTTTGAATGAATGATTTATATGTTAGGCTTAAGAAAACTGGCAGATCTCCAAATGGTAACATGCTTGAACGTCTTAAGAAACATGAACCGAGGCGTACTAGGTCTTTATTGGTTGTATTTAATGCATGAGCCACTATTTACAATCCCTATAGTTGTGCTGGGTCACGGTGTAGGAGGAGATAAGAGCTCATAGAGTTGGGGAGTTATGTATGCCACCCCACGAATGGTATTAAGGAATACAATCCGTCATTCATACAAGTGTAACAAGTAATTAACATGTAAAAGATATCTAGGGAGTAATGAAGTCTAAGTAAACACAATTTCTTCAATTACTGCTCACAACCTTAGTATAATTTAGTTTAATTTCATTTTTATTATTTTATTTTGATTGCATCTTAGCTTTGGGTTAGTTGAATAGCAACTAATTCCGCCCACTCCTTCAAAACCCGAGATTTTACTTGCTTTCATAAAAATATAAAAATACAAAAATAATCATCTCTCACCTCTAGAACTATTAATTAGGTTTTCTAATCCTAGCGACACTATTCCTAAGCTGAACGATCAATCCCCCGGTACTTGTCACTATACTATACTACAACGATCAGGTACACTGCCTGGTGGGGGTTGTAAGCTTCTCGAGATCCCTTGAGAGGTAAAGCAAGGTGCGATTCCCACGCATCAATAGTTTTAGTGTTTTCTTAGTTTTTAAAATTTAGATTCAATAATATGTGATCTCAAGTCTTGCACAATATAAACAACTATCAATAAGTAAGATATAACAATGATAAGTAATGAAATAAATAAGAGATGGAAAGATCGAACCGCGAGACAAGAGATTTATAGTGGTTCGGCTACAAGGACACCTTCCTTGCCCTACTCCACTCCCTGAGCACCTAACTCGAGAGTTTTCTTCACTATATCAACAAGCTCCCTTATAGCGGAGAAAACCTTACACACCAATTTACACACCACAATTTCTTCACAACTTCTACACAACTTCTTCACACCAATCTACTTCACAACTAACTACTTCACGCCTATCTTCTTCACACCAATTTACTTCACAACTAACAACTTCACACCTAGCTTCTTCACTACAATCTAATTCCTAACTTTTCTTCTTCACACCAAACAACTAACTAATCGCACAATCTATATACCTAGCACAACTATCTACAATTAAATATTCACAAAGAATTATGCAAATAATCTTGATGATGCACCAACAACTTGGATGTGGAGGTCACAACAAGTTGTAATACTTCTTGTCTTGAGGAATAGAAGTATTCTTCTCTTGCACTTGAGAGGATGATGTTTGAATCACTTTGAAACAAAGAATTATGTACTTATGATCAAAGGATTAAGAGAATAGAAATGTGGATCTAGAACAGAAAGTTTAGGAGTGCAAAAGGTGAGAAAATTCTGTGGGATGAACCAGTATTTATAGGGAGAAAAAATACTGTTCTGGAGCGTGGCCGGTCCCCTTAATTAGGGGGCGGTCCCCTTAATAATTAAGGGGGCCGCCTAGTATAATTAAGGGGGCCGCCCTCCTGAACGTTGGATTTTCTTGTCCTTTTGTGAGGGAAATTTTTCTGGATAAAATTTGCCATTTTTGGTTGGAAATTTGAAATCATATATTTATAATGAATTAAACATATTCTTTTAATTCCAAAAGTAATTTTGTTAAAGATATAGAATGTTTAATACATTTTATAAAAATTCTAGTGATTAGAAAAATTTGCTTTGATCATGAAATGCAATAAACACTTTGTTTATTCATACCTTAAGTGATATGGATGCAAAGACAAATATTAAGCACTAAAAAACTTGTTTACGTCATAAGTTTTAGATTAATGAGTTTATGCTTTGTAATTATCAAAACATAGAGATATTGTTAATATGTTAACAATGTTTTTAGACATTATTTATGTCAACAATATGTCCAGAGCATCCACTATCAACTATAACCATATCTTTTAAATCATCCAGTAGATTACCCTGCACATGAAAATAGAGAAATTAGTTTCTCTTGGGGACCCAAGCCATTACTGACTTGGATCTGCCTTGTGCATCAACATAATTAAATGTCTTTAAATTACTTGATGCTCTGCTGTTTTTGGAAACATTGTTTGAAACAGATGATTTTGGTTTCAAAACCCAGCAAGCTGAGGCCTTAACAGCATAAAAATGATTTCCAACAACTGTATTTGATAAAACTTTTGTCCCAGTAGTAGAAAGTTTTGTACTAGCAGCAGATTGCTTACTAGCAGCAGAATGCTTACTAGCAATAGAGCCAGCAACAGAGCCAGTTGTGGTTTTAAAAGCACCATTTGATTTAGCAGCATAAATAGATCTAGTTGCACCAGATCTCAACAACACAGCCCTTGGAATCATGTTTTTGTTAGGATGAGGGTGAGTATTCTTAGAAACATATTTGTAATTCACCTTAGAGTATTGATTCCAAACAGGCTTTTTGTGGTCTGGACAACTATTAATCAAATGTTCAAAACTACCACACTTATAACAAGCCTTTTTCTTTAATTGAAACTCACTACCTAATTTGTTTGAAACTAGGTTATTAAATTTCCCCTAGGCTTATTATAGAAACCATTTAATTTACCTCTAGAAACCTCATTATATTCTACCATTTTCCTAGAGATGCTCTTACCTAGCACAGGTCTCACAAACTTCACCTGTTCAGTTTTAGGTTCAAATTTGGTAGGAATTTCTTCCTTTTCTACACTTTGTTCTAGTTCAACATGTTCCTCACCACTATCTGAATACCAGTCTTCAATAATAGGAGCATCAGGAAATTTTCTACCTTCTACCTTAGGTGTTTCTAAGACACTTGTACTAGATTCACCTATAGGTTTTTCAATATCTAGCTCACTAATGAAGGACAATTCTTTTCCTGGTGGAGCATAGGCACTCTTAACAGGAGGAGCAACCTCATTGTAACCTATTCCACTTCCTTTCCTCATTATGGTACTCTCAATAGATTTATTAACCAAATCAGAAGCATATTGCTGTTTATTCACTCTTACTATATGTTTTTCCTTATCAGCAAGAGCTGCATCTCTATCTCTTTCTGCTTCTTCTAATTTATTCTTAAGAAACTCAATTTCACTGTTTTTCTTAAAAATCTCAACATCTTGTTGGTTAATTCTGTCTACATATTCTAGCTCACACTATTTTAGATACTCTAGTCTTCTTTCAACATTTTGAATACCTACTTTGTAACCTAAGTTATCAAGTTTTAGGTCTTCAACTTATCTAATTAGACTCTCATTCCTAGACTTAAGTTCTTCTACAGTGTCAGCACATGACTTAAAAGAAAACACAGATAAATCAGAATCATTGGATACCTCAGAGTCAGATCCAAAAGATGATGATGCATAGGCCATAAGTGCAAAGTTATGCACTTTAGGCTTGATGTGAGCCACCAGAGAATAGTTTGGTTCTTCATAGCCATATCACTCCAATCATACTCTCCCAATCCATCACAAGATACCAATGCAGTAGTGGTATTCTTTGTTTCTTCAGTGGTCTTCTTTGGAGCTTCAGCATTCTTCTTTGGAGCTCTACATTCCCTAGCAAAATAACCCTTCCTGTTGCAGTTATAGCACTCTATCTTTGACTTGTCAAAGCCAACATTTTCTTTAGCCCTGTACTTGACTTCTCTTCCAGTTCTCTTCAAGAATTTTCTTGCCCTTAAGGTCAACATGGCCATTTGCCATTTAAGATCAATTTCTTCAAGATCATCAGGATCAATATGATCTAAATCTTGATTGATAACCTGTGACCTTATACTTGTAGTTAGATTAGCCAAGAATGCACACAAAGCAATATCACTGGTGGAATTCTTATCATTTGAACTAGCAGCAGATCCATCAACAGTAGATACCCCATAAGCAGTAGAGTGAGATTCTTTAGATCCTTTTGACTTTGAAGATACAAAGGCAAGATTTTGTGTACCAGAAGATGAAGTAGATGAAGAAATCAATTCTGGTTCATATACTCTCAAATTGTTGTAGAGGCTTTCCAACTTCATAGTTTCAAAGTCAGGCTTATTCCTCCAAACAACTGTGTGCATACTCCATTCAGGTGCAAGACTTCTAAGGAACTTAAGGTTTACATCTTCTTGTGGAACCACATAGCCAACAAGCTTTAAATGACTAACTAGCTGATTAAGCCTGTTTTATGTGCCATTAATCTTTTGTCCACTTTCAGCAGTAAAGTTCTCAAACTGATGCTTTAACATGTTTTTCCTTGACTTCTTAGTAGCATCATTCTCTCCAAACCTATATTCAACAGCATCCATCAAGTCTTTTGCAGTCTCACAGCCATCGAAGTCCAATTGAAATTCATTAGGTATTCCTATTAAGAGAATACTGTGTGCCTTGATCTCCATCTTCCTCATAGAGTTATCTTCAGCAGTCTTGATTGGTATCTCTTTGCCATCAGTACCCTTCTTTGGTAAAGTGTCACCATTGATGATCACATTCCACATGTTAAAGTCAATCATGCGAATGTACTGTCTTATTCTCATCTTCCATAGCTCATATTCTCCAGGGTTGAGCATGGGAACCTTTGAAGCAGTCACCATATGTGTGTCATCACCCATCTTCAGCAATTGATTTGGAACAGCAAACTTGCATGTAACAGATTCTTCTTGATTACAACTTCTAGATCACAAGCTCTGATACCACTTGTTGATCCCAGTTGAGCAAACGATCTTATATAGAAGTTGACTTGAGTTTAATACTTAAGCTAAAATGCAGAATATAAAAGCTTAACTTAAGAAGAACAATTCACTATCAACACTTCAATATATTATTAATACGAGCACTCGACAGTGCTAGGGTTTTACAACCTTGAAGTGTAAACTAAACTAAAACAATATGTACACAAAACTAACCCTAGGATCCTCCTTTTATAGGCCAAGGAGTCCTACTAGGTTTACAATACCTTTCTATACAAGATAAGAATATTCTAGATACATAAGATATACACACAATCTATTCCATACTTATCTATTACGTATACATGCATATCTCTTCAGCAGTAGATTCCACTAGCAGTATTCTTCAATAGCAGCACTTTGAATGTCAGCAGCAGAATCTTTATCTTTAGCAGCATTCTCACCAAGTAGCAGTTTCACCAAGCAGCAGTTTAACTTAGAAGCATAATTCAAAACCCAACATCTAGTTTTGATTGAAGTGGTGTGTTTATCGTAAGTATGGGGGAAACCAAATATTTCCCAAGAAAACAAAAGAAAAGAAAGAAAAAATATATATGTACGAGGAAGAATAAAGTGTTGGCGAAATATGTGCCAAATGGAGATTGTTATTACAAGAAAATGGACTTTCAACTTATTATTATTTTTCTTTTAGAAACAATTTCACTAAATAAATCCCATGTGTAAATCCATACCCATATTATTACCCTTAGCTTAACATTATAACCCGAATAAAAGTCCTCTTTGATGAAATTTACTTGGTGCTTACGCCATGTCGGTGAAGTTTAGTTTTTTGTACAAGTCTATGGTAATTTATTTAACATGTCTGAGCATCTGAGTGTGATTCTTTTATACCCGATATATGAGTGTGAGTGAATTATACTTTCCACCTTCGTGAGATGCTTAGTCGCGTTATTTTGGCTTATGATTTCTTGATAAGATAAAAATAAAAATATTTTTAAGGAATGCTTGAGGGCAAGCAATAGTTAAGTATGGGGGATTTGATAACGCTCTAATTATACATGTTTATTCCATCGATTATATATCATTTATCTTTTATATTATATAGAATATCATGTTATTTGTGTAGAATTGGTACTAATCTGGTTGCAGGATAGAACGAGAGAAGAAAATCAGAAATACCACTAAAAAGATGATTAAATGACAAATATAAGAAAGGAGGGACTTGGAATAAAAATATACAAGTATGAAAGACCCAAGTACGCCGGTCTTAGGACTGTGTGCAGCGTACTTGCTTGGCGGGTAAATGAAGTTGAATGTACGCGAAGTACGGTGCACTTTCTACGAAGTGCGGCGCACTTACCTTGACAGTTACAAAATAGAGTTATTGTTTGCATTCATTGTGAGGCCGATAACTTGTCCTCATTTACTGAATATTGGAGTTGAATTAGGTCAAGATGAGCCGATAAAAGTAAAGGTACGAAGCAGAGAAAAAAGGGGCAACACCAACGAGAAGTAGGGAAAGTATACGAAGTGAGATTGGTGAACTCATACCAAGTTCACTATATCGGGGTTCGAGGTTGTGATTCTATTGTTGGGACAGAGTGTAGGAGAACGAGCCTAGAGAATTATCTTTGTGAAATCATTTGTTCTTTCGTTGTAATCACTTTGGTACACTTTTCTACTTTGTCGAATTGAATTATGAAGTTTATGAAATTCATGTTGAATGATATGTGTTTTGTTATTACAATAATGGAGTAGTCATTATATGTTTATTTGGGTGATATAGTTATATGGTTGTATGCAATGTAATGTATGCTTGCTATTGATACTATACTTAAGTTTAATTGATGAGATTATGCTTGGATCATTGTTGAATGTTTGATGTATCTCTGTGGAAGAAGTAGGTCGAAAGGGTCTGCCATTTTGGTATTATTTCAAGGTATTTGTCTATGGCAACTTGGTGTTAACCTTGTAGAAATTGGTCGACAAAACATTTACCAACCCATCCATAATCTTGTTTAATGCTTATCTCATCTCTAACGAACTTGGTGAGGAAATTGGCTTATGTATACTTCTGTTATGAACCATTCTTAATGCATTTGATATATTGAGAATCATAGGTCGAAAGGGTTTCTTAAAATCTGGGATAGTTATAGGTACGAGTGTTAACCATGCATCTCTTGCTTATATATCTTGTTCATAATTGCTTACTCATCATTTACATGCGACTTCCATGTTTCTTAGCCTAAATAAATATAGCTTTTAATCATATAAAACAATCAATCTAAATTGCTATTCTTTGGATAAGTGACAATCTAGGGACCTTACTTTAACACAATTGCTAACTTGGCATTTCTACAATCTCTTGGGACGACCTGGTCTTACCTAAACCTTTACTATAAATGGCGTTATACTTTACCCATGTGTTTTATAAATTAAGGAAAATGGTGAAATTAGTATTATAAATTTAAAGCTTTCGAAACACATCACATGGTTAAATCCTCCTCCAAGAAAATGAACATGCTAAGCTTCACTTCTAAAATATAGTCATCTTCTTGTCCAATATAACCTGTTAAACAACAAAGAAGACAAACATGAAACATCACGTAAAATCGGCGGTAAAGTCTATATAAAAGTAAAACCTAGAAAGCAAGTAAAGATATAATGCTTTCAAAATAAATGTTTGCAGATTCCTGGAGTCTTAAAAATTTTAGATTTTATGAAACTTTACAATTCCAGGAGAAAAACAAAACCTGGAAAATTTTTCAGAAAATAACTCCTGGCGTCGTCAGGTTTTAACTCCTGACGACGTCAGAAATGATCTGACATAATTTTTTATATTTTGTTTTCGGAAAATTTATGGAAAAATCTATGTTTTTATACCTGGAATCCTGCAAAACATTCATTGTGACTCGATACAAGCATTTGACTCAAACAAATACTAATATGTTTACTAATTTCTAATTGTTATTGTTCATGTTCAATCCGTTTCTTAGAAACAAATATGATCTTCCCTTACACTTATCTTTTTTCAAAATACCTTTATATTTAATTAAGACGAGGTTAAAAACAAAATAAAGCATTTTCACAATTTTTTATTTGAGACATGAACAATAAACAATAAGGAAAAGTATACATATGGAAACAAATAAAATCAAATAAACAAACAAGTAGTGAAAAAGAAGCTTGGGTTGCCTCCCAAGAAGCGCTTTTCTTTATTTACGCGTCTTGTAGCTAGACTCAAAGTAATACCCTACGTTTTCCTATTCTTTCCCTCAATCGCCTCTCTAATCCTCTTAACAAATTCTCTATCGACTTTGTACTTAGTCGAAGGCTTAGACAGTTCTTATAAAAAAGACTTCTTTTTTCCCATACATAATCCATGCCCTTTTTCCTATCCCTCTCGTTAATATCCTCAAATGCACTAATGTTATCCTTATTTAATTGTGTGACTAAACTCATTAGAAAATGAATTGTGCCTTCTAACCGATCGTACCTTAATTTGGACTACTCGACAAACAGCTTACCTAGTACAACATGAGATAAGCCGCAATCTATAACACTTGCTAAATCCTATAAAATCATGAAGTCAGTGACATAGGTAAAACTCCCAACAAAGATATGCACATCTTTAATTCTCCCAACAAAGTTACAAACTCTGTCAGGGTATTTGGGATCTCTCCTAGGTTCAAGTTGTGCATTCATTATGTCGTTATAAACACTAGAGGGCATCACATTGATTGGGGACTCACAGTCAATGTAGACTTGATCAATGTACTTGTATCCAATCATACATGGTATCTTTACACTCAAAGGATCACCCTTCTTGATTTTTGGATCAATTTTAAGAAAAGGCGGTCGAGGGTTATCAGTTATATTGCTATAGTAGGCGATTTATTCCTTAGTGGGTTGTAAATTGAAATATTCGTGATCTAATTCCCCATCTCCTTGTTCCTCTATAACTTCAACAACTGCAAAGTCATCAGGTCCTAAGTCCTCATTTGAGTACATGGCGATTGCTAAGTCATTTAGTGCAATACCGAGCTCAATATGAATCAACCTATTAAGCTCCCTAAGCTCTCTAATTTCGCTCTCAATTTGATCACACTGCACAATTACTTCATCAGGTGAAAGGGGTAGATTCGCGTTTTCCATAGTGGCAAACAGAATAGTCAATGAAAACTTTTTACTAACAAAGGCACAAAGAAAGATATAGACTAAAGAAATTCTATGAAAAAGAAAATAAAAAACTCATATAGTGACATAAAATATATATGTGACACTAGTTATAGAGATTTACAGTGACATTCCAAATTTTCCGCCAGTAATAATTATTTGATCTAATGGCACAAGATGAAAAATGTCACTAAATCATACACTTTCTTTAGTGGCACATAAAAGTGTCATTAAAAATGTATTTTAGTGACACATAAGAATGTGCCGCTAAAAGTGTGTGCCACTAAATGGCTTATTTTTTGTAGTGGTCCGGGGGATTGATCATTCTATGGGGAAATAGTGTCGTTAGAATTGCGTGTAGGTCAAGTAGGTTTAAAGGGGAGGGATGATTCATTTTATATTTTTATATTTTATGGAAAGCAGTAAAATCTCTGGTATTGGAGTAGTAGGCGGAATTAGTTGCTAGCCAACTAACACAAAATTACTAACTAAACTAAAAAACAATAAAATAAATAACAAGAAAAGTAAATGTGGTGAGCTTCTATGTGAGACAAGTGTCTTTACTTAGATTTCACTACTCCCTAGTTATCTCTTATTGAATTATTGATATGTTACAATTGTTTAGTTGAAGGATTGTATTCCTTAATACCGATCGTAGGGGCGTGTACGTCCTTCCCCAACTCTATGAGTTTCTATTTCTTCTTATGACGACACGTTTAGTATCCTATCATAGAATCATCAACATCTCCCATGCATTAAATACAATCAATCAAACTGTAGTACACATCCGATTACGTTTCTTAAGACATTCAAGCTTGTTACTGTATAGGAAGTTAGCCAGTTTTCTTAAGCCTAACGCGATTCAATCAACCAAACAATCAATAACAATTTAACAGTCAATAATTAATAACTGGGTTTCATTAGATCTAAGCAAACACTAAGAAATCTAAGCCAACATGTTAATGTAAAGAAAAGACAACCAATTAATCAAACAACACATAGACATATTGAATGATTAAAGGGAGAACTTATCTTTAATTCAACATGGAAGAAAAGAGGGTTTGAAACCCTAAAAATACAATAAAATTCGAGCTAGGGTTTTCTCTCTAAGTTCTACTCCATAGTTCCATTCTTCTAATGAAAAAAATCCAAAAGTATATATAGAGATACAAAGGTGATGGCGTCACGTATAAGGTTGTGATGCCATCATCTCGCTGCAATTAGGGTTTCGTGATGCCCACTCAAGCCTTCTGACGTCATCACTTTTATTTTCCTCTGCGCCGTCTCTTGTTAACTTCGTACGTGATGTCCTACTCCAAATAACATGTGACGCCATCACGTGTTAATCCTCCAAAAGTATTCTGGAGCGTCATTTGCAATAATTTCCACCTCTTGAATCTTCAAGTGACGGCGTTACCTTGTAAAGCGTGATATCGTCAGGTGAAATTTCCATCTTATTTTCTTGATATTGTCTTTTTCTTCACTTTTGACTCTAAAAACGCCCAAAATACTCATTTTTCCAGAATTCTTGCCCCAAGTACCTAAAATGACAAAAGAAGCGATTTAAGGTAATATTTGACCATATATTTACGATTTAGGGCTTAAATGACCCCCTAAAGTTGTTGATGCTATTCCTTTAGGTATCGAACATCCTATCATTAATGTTTCTTCTAGAATTCGAGGAGGAGGTGAAGCTTATTGGGATATAAAAAGAACCAATGGTAAGAACTTTAGATTTCTTAGCTTTCTACAAATGCTTCAATATTTTGATAGGGATGATGTTGAGACTCTCTGGAAAGTGATTAAAGATAAGTTTGGTAATACTTATCCAGAGAAAGTTAATGGTAGATTAATATGGAATTATCTGAAAGTAATGTTTGAACCAACTCATGAAGATTAAGAGTGGAGAAAACTTAAACACGACACAATTCAACAATGGAAGTTGTTTCAGTCTTGTGGTGTTCATGTTTTGAATGCTCATGGTTTGACCATCTATATGCTTGTGGAAAAGGATTACCCTCTGTCATGGAACAAAGCAATAGTTCATCAGATAGTTAATGGAACAATAAGATTGCAAGTGCAAAATCATTACTTTTTTGATGATCAAGCATATCAACTATTGAAGAAATATGAAAAAATTCTCCACCCTAAGCCACAAAAACAGAAGTAATGTGTTTGGAAGCATCCTCCTGGTGAATGTTCAAGCTAAATGAGAAACTTGATGATTTTTGGAAGAAATATCAAGTTTAGGGGAGGATTGTTTGGTTTTGAGGTTTCTACTGCTCAGGAATGATCCTGCTGCTCAGGTGTTCAACATGGAAAATACTCTAAGTGTGTTACTACTGCTAGTGTAGTGGTTACTACTACTAGAGTTATATTACTGATGCTGAAAGATTACTACTTCTAGAGTTAGGATACTACTGCTAGCTTATAGTTTCTACTGCTTATGTGATAATGATGTATAGTCGGTTAGATAAGTTTAGAAAAGATTCTAATAGATTTGTTTTGCATAGAAAGTTATTGTAAACCGACTAGGACTCCTTGTCTATAAAATGAGGTCCTAGGGTTATAGATAGAGTACGTATCATTATAGAGTCGATCACT
Organism: Artemisia argyi; assembly: GCA_030686995.1. NCBI lineage: Eukaryota > Viridiplantae > Streptophyta > Magnoliopsida > Asterales > Asteraceae > Artemisia > Artemisia argyi. The sequence goes on along the minus strand of CM060700.1, from coordinate 167,172,734 downwards.
TCAAGGTTGTAAACCCTAATACTTAAGAGTATTCATATCACTGGTACAAAAAGTTGCATTGGTCACGCCAAAAATGTGTGACGATATGCATATAGTCACACACATATTTTTTCATTGTGTGTCACTAAAGGTCCCACCACCGTAGGTTGCATATGGTCACATTCTTGAGTTCGTGACCATTGTCATTGAAAAAGAGTTACCAAAACCCGAATATGTGTGACAAATTATGCCCAAGTTTTGTTGGATTAATCATGATGTGTGACTGTAAACACTTTATAGTCACACGAATGTTTTTTGAGAGTAACTATTGTTCATCCTTTGGCCACATAAATATATAATATATGTGACATTTGAGATTATTTATTAAAGTAAATGTGTATTTTGTGTGACTATTTCTGTCTTATGGCCACATGAATATATAATAAATGTGACGTTTGTGATGATTTAGTCACACAACGGGTGTTGTTTTTTTGGAGTTAGTCACATATAATTAAGCAAAAAGTGGCTAAAAGTGTTAATAAGTGTGACCATATGCTGTTTAAAATAAAGAAACGTGTATTTTTTTGTGACTATTGTTCATCCAATGGTCACATGAATTTTTAGTTTGTGTAACCTTTTGTAATATTTAGTCACACAAAGCATGTTTGGTTTTGGTATTTAGTCACACACAATTAAGCAAAAAGTGACCAAAAATGTTAACAAGTGTGACCATATGATGTTTAAGGTGAAGAAATGTATATTTTGTGTGACTATTGATCATCCAGTTGCCACATGAATTTTTTTTGTGTGGCCTTTTGTAATATTTAGTCACACAACGAATTAAGCAAACAGTGACCAAAATAAGTGTGACTATATGCATCTTTTAGTCACATTTAAGAAATCAATATATATCAAAAGAAATTCGAATATATATCAAAACGAATTCAAATACAATAAAATTGGAATGTATATAACTGAACCACTAATACATATCGCAGTACTAACTATATGAACCAACAGTACTAACTTATAACTAATAGTTGTAACTAATACACTAGCAGTACTAAATGAGATAAATCCTTTCCATTTGGTTTAGTAGTTCTTGATCCACCAGAATTATTTCCACTCTTTTCTTTTGTCTCAGCCAACTCAATCTCAAGCTGTTGTAGTGTGTGATGAAGCCTCTCCATCTCGACAAACTGACCATTAATCAACACTCATTAAAACTGAATATATTTAGTTAAAATCATCTCAAACTGTACACACTGCAGTGATTCCTAAATAGTGTCACCGATGTTACACGATAAGCTGTTCTTGATAAATCATGCAAATATATTTCAAGAAAGGTATCAAAAACATAGATTTATATGAATTATTAAAAAAAACAATAGATGTTAGAATACAAGTTCAGGGAGGTATTAATGTTGTTAGCAAATTTATAGAAATATAAGCAAAAGTTTAAAACATACTTGGTTCATATCTATCATTTGCAAGGTTCTTGGTTTTTTCAGCATCATAGAAATTTGATTCTCTTGTTACATGCTCGACCTCCTTAATCTGTCCTGTTTTGGCAGCTGCCTCAATGTACCTGAAGTGGATTTCAGGATCCTCTCTACAACAACATGCACAACTCAGTGTCAGAAAAAAAATATGACACGAGGCAGTAACACATTATAAGTAACTCAAAGTACCTGGAGCTCAAATACGATCCCAAGAAGAAGTAAATGCCTTCATAGGATTTGAATTGCTCAAATAGTTGAATGCAAGCATCAACTCCCAGCTGCTCGCAATATTCTTTGGCAAACTACACTCACAAATTCAGCAAAGTGAATAATAAAGAATTAGATGTGACCATTTTGGCCCATTTTCTTATGAATGGGTAGATTTGGGGAATGTTTTATCCCAGACGGGTCAAGCAGGCCAAATCAGAAAACTTTGCTAAAAATGAAACGGCTTAAGAGTATCGCAAAGAGTTATTAATGCATACATGATACAACCTCCAAAATCGCTAAGATGAAACTGAAAGATAAATGTTCAGATTGAATGAACTTTACCTGCACTATAATCTGAAGGTTTCCTCTCACATTCACCATCAAAAGATCTCTCATGCACTCTAGTGCCCATTTCTGAGATAGTGTTCCAAAGAATTCTACCGGAGACTGGAAACAGAAGATAATCAGCTACAAGTAAATTAAATATATTAAGGTGTAGTACACAAAGAACAATAAGACAGAATGAAAGACCTGTGGCTCCATTGCATGAGTGTTCACAATGACACGTTTGATATCTGGCAATTCACTGTAGTGCTGCAAGGTAAAATAGAAGTGTTGGTCATGAAAGTGACAGAACTCCACAGAGAAAACAAGTTCTTGAATATTAACCAACCTAAAGGGCTCGAACATAGAAACCTGTTGTAGCAAAACCAATGGGGGGACTTGTATGTTGGACCTCCCCTTTTGTCTTAGCTTTTACACCAATCTGAAAACAAAGCAAGTTAAAAATAAAAACCAGTTATATATTATTCAACACGTTTTTACAAAAGCTAAAAAAATCTATTGATTACAGTTCTTGTGCTATAAGCCCATGAGTTCTGCCACACCATAGCCTTTTCTCCCTTCTCATCTTCGAAGTTAATCTGGAACCATCAGATCTGGAAGTAGCAAATGTGCCATGAACCTGAACAAAATATACGTATACATGAAAATAACTGGGAATGCATAAAGATAAAGCTTACAATTTTTCTTTTTCAAGAGTGCATAGCCGCGAGAAGAGGTATTTCTGAATGTTGTTGTATGGAGGGTACCTGGAATAAAATATCAAAAATTAATACTCCAGGTCCGTGATATTTTCTCATAAGTTACAAGATAGTGAGATACTTATGCATTCAAAAGATGTATTGGTACATGATAAGGGAGGGATTGGAGTGGGACCCAACCTAGACATGTAGCCACCCGAGCAACGTTTGTGTCAACCTATCACAAAAAAAGCAATAAAATTTCCTTAATTCTTCCGAGTAAATTTCGGTTTCTTGCTTTTTCTTTATTTTCTTTCTCTTTTCTCCTTTTCTCTTGTTTAGTCATGACCCACAAAACTTGTCTTGCACCGGTTCAATGGTTTGAGAGGCATCAGGACATGAAGTACTTGCAACTGATTCTTGGCTTCTTGTGAACTCATCATGAAAACTAAGTTCTTTGTTCCTGATTTTGGGCGGGAATCTTGCAGCTACTGACATGAAAGCAGAGCTGAAGAAAAAATAAACTTTGTTAAGCAAAACTTTATGACAGAGATTGCACCAGATAACATGATAAGTAAAAGGCAGTACAAATTGTTCTTAAAATATGGAAGTTGAGAAACTTTCAAGTGATAACTATCAAGTAAAAAAAGGCTAAACTTGAAGGCTAATACTTCATGCATATGGCTACATTGGTTAATAATGAGCTGCTATCTACGACCATGCTTATAATTTACTATAGTTTTTCAATCACCAATAGGTCAAACATGTCAAACGAGTCATGTGTGTAAAATAATTAAAACCTCATACATCACTTTATTTCGACCAGAAAAAAATAGCTTAAAATTTACAATAGTTTTTCAATCACTATAGTACATAAATTTTATCAAATTTCCTAAGATGTTAGCAAGCCAACCTGGTCCATCCAGTATTCTGATGGTTATCACTTCTATTAGAAAGCTAACAGGCCAAACCAGCTCATTTTCCACTTCTATTTCTTTCACAAAATTCAGTTTTGTTTTACTCTATTCTGATGCTTGTTAATCAATTATTATCCTATTTGTGAAATATTTTCTACTACTACCTATACAAAACTGTCATTTGTTTGGTTTTCAAATGCATGTGTTCACCTCGTTAAGGATTATTGACTGGGATATATCCAAGACAGAGAGTGTATTCATGATGAAGGATTAAGGAAACAATGAATAGAATAAAGGAATACACTTAACTTAACTCTACCTTATGATAATCAGTTTGTCGCAGCTAGTATTAAAGACCCCAATATATTCACATCATAAGCTTATGTAAAGTAGTAACTACCCAAATACTTGATAAAACTTATTACTACTAGTTGAAATTGCAATGGGAATATAATTGGTTTAAAAAGGCACATCCAAACAACCCCTTAATTGAAATTGATACACAAATGTTCTACCTTGTAAGGATCTTGAAAAGTTGAGGCGTTTAGCATATTAAGCTTTCTCTATTTCATTTTTTCCTTTTACTAATTCAATCGAAGGCTTTAAATTATCTTCCGTGAACTCATATTCATACTTTTCAACTTGCTCTATCGGGGAAACTTTTGGCAGATTTTCATCATTGCTTTCTAGACTTTCTTCTAATTCTTTTAAGCTATCATTTTTGTTTGAAAAAAATAATTTACCAGCATCAAGCCTAATTGCTGAAAGCCTTCGACAGCGTGAGGTGGCTGTGGAGATGGTGGTCAGTGGGGAGGCGGCGTGTGAGGCGGTGAAGGGTGGCGATGGAGAGGGGGTGTGAGAGATTAAGAAAATTAGTTGGGGAGAAGATGATGAGAAATCTGAGAAAAAAAGATAAAAGATGGGTGGAGGACTTGAGGGGCATTTTGATTTTGGGGAAAATTTTAAGCGGGGCTTGTGAAAAGTTTATGTTGGGTCCTAACTTTTATATCATTTCACACATGTTTAAGATCTAGATAGAGAAAGATGATATGTTTAGAGAGAGAAAGAACTAGAGAGGAAATAAGAGAGGATTTCTTATTCCATGTAAAACCCACACCTCTCAAATGAGAGGTTACAAGCTTATATAGTCTTACATGACATGGACTAAGGGAAGTGTGTCGTGTTTACATATCTCACTCATTCGACACTAACGTAGATACTAAGACAAAACTAGACAGCACACTTCTACTATCACGTAGACTATATTTTTACCAATCTAACGAGCTATTACATGATTATATTACAAGACACATTGACTCGACAATGATCGTCACTTCAAGCATTCCCAACAATCTCCCCCTAAGGGACGATCATTGACATCTCTCTTTGATTGCATTTATGATCATCACTTTTGCGTTTCCAACAATCACCCCCTAAAGTGGTGATCATTGAGATCTCTTTTGTGACCTGTGGGTTATGGGTCCACCAATAGAAATGAATGATCTTTCGACTTCTTTGGTGCTTGTTGTCTTGAACTTTGTGTCTTTGTGTAATAGCTTTTCTAGATTCTTTGTTCCAATCATGCTTTGTGATCTTCGTTCTTCGTTCTTGTTGTTGTGATCAAATGATGGTGTTATCCGCCTTTCATCAACATCTTTGTCTCTGGTGTCTTAACGCCTTTCCAACATGCCCATACTTCTTTGACTTTGATTCTTCATCAACATCTTCTTTTTGAGTCTTTGATCTTTGTCTTTAACTTTGTAGATTCTTTGACTTTTGGTGTAGAATCATTCTGAACTTTTCTTTACTTTGATCATTGAAGAGAACTTTTCTTTGACTTTTGTATGTATGACCATGTGGAATCTATCGTCATGGAGGTGATATGTTGATGCAAGTAAACAGTTAGCAAAAAAACAATCGGTACTTACAGGTTCGGAATTAGATATCATCAACAGCATAGTGTGAAGACTCCTTCTAACCCTTACCAAGGCCGTTCCCGAATCAGATATCCCCGAGAGGGCTTACAAGATCTACCTATGTAAATGAACAATTGGGTGAGTCGCTGGGGATTACTCCATGACTGTAGACCATTTAGGAACCACCGCGAACACGAAGCGTAACCCACAAGGAGTTACCGAAGTGACCTGCTGTCAGGGCTGCTTGATGTTGACCCTGGAAGGAGTTTCCGTTCAATCATTGAGAAATACATAAGTATATCCTCTCATAAACGTTCTCGGCAGATTGCTAGGATCTACGAAGGACTCGGTAATTTACAGCTGATGCCCATTGATGCAGAACACCAGTTGTAGAAATATTAAGTGTTCCTAAAAGATCTTTGATGTCGAAGATAGGGGAGGCATCTCCTATTTCAATATCAACATGGCTCGTAATGAGCGGTCGATAGATTACTCGGGGTCCCCCGTGAGAATGAAACAAGCTCTATTAAGAGAACTTGAGTGGTTAAGAAGGTTTAGTGCATTGCGTTACTGGGTCCATGACGTCTTTGTCTTCAATACCGGTGTTGCCTTAGCAACAACCAGTAGCATACAAATTGAACCCGGTGTCTGCCCTAAGGTTGAACATATGGAGGGCTATTTCTTTTCACCCTTTTCTTTACTTTTCTTTTTAGTTCTTCAACCCCTTCTTTATCCTTTCATTCTTTTCTCCTTTTTTCATATCATACCTAAGGACTTCTAATTCTAACTATTGGTGATGTCCTTGGGTAGATCCCTCCAGTTTTGGCGGATCATAGGACGGTTTTTCCTAACCTTAGTCACCTTATAACACCATGACTATCCTATGATTTCCATGAAACCATTTATTGAAAATCTCTCAAAGTGTTTGATATAAGTCAAGTTTTGTTAACACTTTGAGAGTTTTGGTTTACTTTTGAAGGACTTCCCCTTCACATGTGCTCATGATTACTTAATAAATTTGCACATGCGGGAGGAGTAAGAACTTTTTGAATTGATCCACTTTCAGTGAACAAGATCGATTCGAGACACGCTTACATCACTAGTTAGACTAGCTTGAAGTTATTACCCGGCCTGGTCGAGTCCAAAGAAAGTTTCTCGAAACATTACATATCTACTTTGACAAATCCTTTTCGAGACACTCTTACGTGGCTAGTTAGAGAGTTACATTATCAGCTTTTAGGTGACAACTAGCTCTAATAACTAACTTGATGTCATTACCCGTCGAGGATAAGTCTTTTCGATTACTAACTTTTTGTTTCGTCAATCCCTAGGTCAATTCTGAGTCGAGCTCGCACGAGATTCAACTTTAAAGCATTCTTAGTCATCCATATTTTAATCACTTTTACTTTTCTCCCCCTCAAAAATAGCATATAAGATGTTGTTTTTGATAAACTTTTTGATTAAAATATGATTTTTGAGGTTTGTGGGAAGAATATGCCAAGAACTTTTTGTTTTGAACAAAGATCATTTCAAATACTCCCCCTCAATAAGTGAAATAACTTTTTCTAGGTTTTGATTACGAGAGGGGATACTTGTCCTTTTGAGCAGAATTCTGAAAACCTTTGAAAATTTGATTAATTCTACTCAAAAGTAAGAAGCTTTCGCTCCTTATGTTAGAATTGAGGCACTGACACGTACCTCAGGGTCTTTTAATTTCAGAGAACGGGTTGTACACTGCTATAAGTGCACAAGCAATTAAGCATGATTTTGACGGAACATTTTGTTTTGGAAATACTCCCCCTCAAAACTCGCATATGTTTTGAGAATTTTAAACTTTTTTAAAGTTTGAGGGAAGGAGTCTTCTTGAAACAAAATTCTGAAAGATTTATAAATTTCAGTTTGAAAAATTCTTGAATAAATTTTGCTTCAAGGTAACTAAAACTTTATACACAGAAATACTCCCCCTCAAAACTAGCGTATGTTTTGACATTTTTTAAACTTTGGAGTTAATTGGGGAGTAAAGATTTGAAAAATCTTTAGAAAATTTTTGAAAAGTTTTGAAAAACCTTTTGAATAAATTTTGCTCAAGATTAAGAAGTTTTAGATAAGCTTTGCATGAGAACTTCTTCTTGTTTACAAGGATAAGTGCATGTTTGGTTTTAAAGAATGGTTTAGCAAGGCACTTTCCTTTCTTTGAAACCCGAGTTGTACACTGAAATGTGTGCACAAGTCGTTATGTTTAAGCCCGGGTTGTAAGCTGAAATACTTACAAGCCATAAGATTATATTAGACAACAACCTTGGGAACCCATTTAAGCACGGTGCCAACGGGTTTACCAAATTTTGAAATCCATTTGTACGTTGTGTCAATCTTATTTAAAGATGTTGAATTTCAACGAGGACTGAAAACTGGTGTTTCAATTTGAAATAACACTCGTGGAATCAATGGAGATTTAAAACTCTTTTTCTGTTGAAAATTGTTCAAGAAACCCGGCGTTTCACTTGGAGTTTTAAAATCTGAAGAAGAAGATTTCCATCTAGAGTTGAACCTCATGGGTTCTTTTTGAAGATTTGTTTTTGTGATAAATGGAAACCTTCCGGTATTTGGAATGTTCAAAGCAGAGTCATTCTTATGTTGTAGCGAAAGCAATTCTGATATTGAAAATTTGAAAGGTTTTGAACAACTTTGCTTTGGTCTCCACACTTGCTTTACCGGTGTAAAACGAGAGTGTGGAGTTTGAAAAACATGATTATGTTCTTTTGAAGCATTTGGGGGTTTTGAAAAACTTTGTTTTGGTCTCCACACTTTCTTTACCGGTGTAAAACGAGAGTGTGGAGTTTGAAGAACTTGTTTCATTTTACTTGAAGCATTTGGATTTGAAAGCCTTTTAGAAGTAAATGTTTCGGAAAAACTTGGTCTCTTTGAAAACTTCCTTCCTTTTTGCAAAGAATAGGTTGTAAACTGAGAAACCTTTTTCGAAAATGGTTTTGAAGATTCACCCGTGTAAACCTTCTTCGAAACACTGACTTTTGGTTTTGAAACATTTGAAATTGGAGCTTTTCCCTTTGATCGGTTAAGAGTATCAAACTTCACTGTTAAAGCATTGTATGAAGTTCTCAAATCATTGTATTCTTTTTGAAGAGAAAGATGGTTTTGGGATGCCAATTTTGATTCTAAAGAAGCAATTTGTTTCAAAAGTTGATCCTTTTCGGCTTTAGAATCATCCGTTTTACGAGCCAATTTCTGTTCGAACTCAACATTTTCTTTTTCAAGTCTTTCAAAATAATTTTCAAATTTGGTTACTTTGTTGAAAAAGTCGGTTTTGGCATCCTCAAAATCATTTGTTTGTTGAGCTAAAACCGTTTCAAGCTCAACCACTTTCGTTTGAAGCACGTGATTTTCATTTTCAAAAAGATACATTTTCTCCCCCGTTTCCTTTTCAAAATATGGAGTATTAGAATTGAACAGGGGTTTTGGGAAGGAAACTTTTGTGATTTGAAAATCAGCATTTTTCTTTTTCATTGATTCAATCTTTTGCAAAGCATTTTCAAACTTTTTATCAGCGAATTCATACAATTGAGACTTCAAATCTTCAGTCTCTTTTTGTTTCAAGTTTGAGTTATGTGTCTGAACTCGTGAATGTTTGATTGAATCAAACAGGTTTTGGTAAATCTGTTTCAAACGCTCAATCTCTTTTTCGTATTTTGAAATTTGACATTTCATTGACACGTTTTCATCTTCAACTTGTTCAAGCTTTGACATCCAGGGGTTTTCAAAAGACTGCTTTTCAAGATTGTGTTGTAAAGCTAGCTCAAAGTTAATGCTTTGTGCTTGACTTCTTTGAAAATTTTGTTCAAGAGAAAATATTTGTCGTTTAAGTTTCTCTTGGATGTCGCTTGACTCTTTTAAAATTTTCTCATTTTTGTTTCTCAACATCCCATTTTCCACTCTTAAGTTTTCAGATTCAATAATCAACGATTTATCACAAGCAGTTTTTTCAAAAACTTTCAATTTAGCTTCTAAATCAACAATGTCGTTAAGATACGAGTCTTCCCTTTTCCTTTTGCTCACTTTATGTTCATAAAAGTCCGTTTTACAAGTTGACAACTCAGTTTTTGTTTTTGAAAGTTCATTTTTAAGTTGTTCAACTTGTTGTTTGAGCTCGCATTTTTCTTTTTCCATTTGAGAAACCAATTTGCCATTTGACTCAATTAATTCTCGCATTTGATACTGAAGATTTTTTTTCTTTGTCGTAATATTCATGAAACGCAGCTTCAAAACATTTTTCCCGTTTTACTTTGTTTTCAAGATTAGACAGTTGTATTTTACAGCACTCAATGTCCCTAGTTAATGACGCATTTTGTGTTTTTAGTTCACAATTGAGCTTGTTACATCGAGCTACTTTGTTTTGCATATTCTTAATTATCAAAGCAATTGAAGCACTTTCTTGATCATGATTCACATTGTTATGTTCAATCTTACCTCCATTAGGATCCATATGTGGAGTCTCAGGAGTAATATTTCTATCCTCCTGATTCACCACATATGTGTCATTAATGTACCCAGGTTGTCCATGACTTTGTGTCTCATAAGCAAACACATTATCAAATATATAGACTTCATCAGTTGATTGATGTACCTTAACCAATGTGTCTAAACAATGTGAAGGTCCAACATCTGCAACTGTAGTCTTTAAACCATCCTTACAATTGAGTTTCCTATCAGCATCTGGATCATTCCCTGTAGTGCTGCTTTCTGTCTGCAGTTCTGATAATGCATCATTACCCGTAAATACCAAACTATCATCCAATGTCCTTTCATTGTTGACTGTTCCTTCATGTGTCTGCCTTTTTCTCCCATTCTCCGGTACATTCAATTCTCTTTCTCGTTTCTGCATCTCTAGTTCTTTGATAACACTTAGACGAAGAGATCTTTCATTAAGCACAAATTCTAAGTAGCTCATTCTTGAAACAAGCTGATCTCTAAAAGCTTCAACCTCCATACTAGTGATGTTCTCTCTCCATAATTTGATTTGAGATTCATAGTCTCGAGAAGTTTTGAACACTTTAACATCCATGGTCATGAACCCTTTGAACTGTGTCTTGAGCGCTCTAAATCCTACCATGCAATCACTTCCCTGTTCAATTTGCTTTTCTAGTTGAACTATGTTGTCTCGGAGTTTCCTTTGGAAGGTTAGAAGGTCCATTTCAGTTCCGAAGAATACAATAAAGGTACTCCACGAAGGAAACCTTGCATCTGAGAGAATCTTGCATTGAATCTTAACTGATTCAAAATATGCTAGACAATTTTCTTTTGAAGCCATTTTGATGACATGTTCAGATATCACTTTCTCTTTTAAACTTGATTCCATTTAATTTCGGTGTGAAATGATAATGGATCTTCTAGACGATAAAGAAGTAGTTTTGTGTTTTCAAATGATTCTTTTATCCGTTGTTCACAATTTCTCAATAACTAGCACAGTAGTTAAATTCACACAATCCCGAATAATCTCAGCCCAAAATAATTAATCCCGGATTATTGAAGCTCAATTAAAATCGTTATCCAAAATATTATCCACAAAAATTCAACACCACAGATAACCTAAAAATTGTATAGCCTTATCAACTAATTTATAACTAAAAATTTTGGCTAACAGAATTGCAATATCGAATTTTCCTCACGGCTGAAAATAACTCTTTTGTCGTAGCAGATGAATATAACTCGGCCCAATATTGATTTAAAATTGCCAACAACATAAAAGGAGCCTAAGTCTAATCTTATACAATTCACAGCCTAAGTCCACTTATTTGATAACCCTAAAAATCTGACAATAAAAGACCACTAATAAACTCACTATCCTAGTATTTGGTAACCCTAATCCTCTCTATCACCAAATAAACACAGCCACTATAACATCTTCTCTCACCCAACTTTTTCTCAAACCAAACGCGCTGAAAAAAATCGCTCCTTGTATTCTTTTAGATCCGAATCACAAACAACACTTAGATAATAACAAATCTCACTTTCAATCACAAGATTCGTCCCTTGTGTTCACTAATCTGATGCACAGAAACACAAGTCCCCTCTTTCGAACCTTTCTTTGTGTCTATCACAGCCTATACGCGAACCACAAACAACACAATTGATTTCGACTTCAAGATCGTATAAGAGATCTGAGGTAGGTGTTGTGAAGTTGTTTTTCGTTTTGTTCTTGAACCGAAAGAAAGTATGAGAGAAACACAAGTTATTTTTGTTATTACTTTAAGTACTTCGGATATTAAGAGAGAAGCTTTGCTTCGACAGAGATCGATGAGGAGTTGGTTTTTCTCGTGTGAGAAGATCATTAAGATTCTACTCATAAGAAATACACGAATGAAACTAATTTGAGATCTTTCTTCTTTTTACGATTTTCATTTAGAATTAGAGTTAGAGTTAGGATTGTGATTGTTGACTGTTTGTTGGTGGTGAAGGGTAGGATTAATGAGATGTGGTGAAGGGTTAGGATAGACTGTTGTTGAATATGTATAATGGTTATTATGTTTATGGTCTTGTGCTTGTTTTTTATTTTCTTCCTCTTATCTTTTTTTGATTTACTTTCTTTGACCAGTGAAGAGTTTAGATCTGAGGTCAAATTTATGTGGTCAATTCCTTACTCGCTAATATTTAGAAACCATACTCGCTATCAAGAGATTTCATAACTCGCTAGACACATTCCTAACTCGCAAGATTTAAAAAAATTGACATAGTTTCTTTTCCTCAAAGATCATACATAAGAAAACCCATACATGATGGTTTTCATGATTTACTCCTAACTCGGAGAAGAAAGATTGATACTCACCAAATTAATGAATGTAACTCGCCAGAAAATGTACTAACTCGCCAGAAAAACCACTGTTACTCGCCAAAAAGTTCCTTACTCACCAAACACTTTTCTTACTAGCCAAAAATTTCCTTTACTCGCCAAATACTTATCTTACTCGCCAAAACTACTGCTTACTCAAAAAATTTAAAAGCTTACTCGAAAAAAATGAAAAATAATAGCGGATAAGACAAATAACCAGAAAAACGTGAACAGTAAAACTCAAATTATAAAACACTTCTAAATCATCTTCTAGCTCTGATACCAATTGTTAGGTCCTAACTTTTATATCATTTCACACATGTTTAAGATCTAGATAGAGAAAGATGATATGTTTAGAGAGAGAAAGAGCTAGAGAGGAAATAAGAGAGGATTTCTTATTCCATGTAAAACCCACACCTCTCAAATGAGAGGTTACAAGCTAATATAGTCTTACATGACATGGACTAAGGGAAGTGTGCCGTGTTTACATATGTCACTCATTCAACATTAACGTAAATACTAAGACAAAACTAGACGGCACACTTCTACTATCACGTAGACTATATTTTTACCAATCTAACGAGCTATTACATGATTATATTACAAGACACATTAACTCGATAATGATCGTCACTTCAAGCGGTCCCAAAAGTTTGTGAAAAATTTATGAAAAGTTGAGAGGGCAATTGGATTTTGGGGAAAATTTAGGCGGGGCTTGTGAAGAAGATCATGGATATGTATGGTTTAGTTTGACAATATATGTTATTTGGTTACACTGTTCAAGTGTGTGACATATATTTTGTCACTTTTAAATAATGTGTGACAAACTTGACTATATTATTTAACCACATACACAATTACTTTATCTGACCATATATTGATTTTGGTCACACTGTTCAATTGTGTGACATATATTTGTCACATATGTATATATATAGTGTGACTAATGTTTCAAACTTATTTGTATCTGTCACACGTCTCAAATTATAAATGACTAAATAATCAAAAAAAAAAAAAATTAACAGTTACCTCTAGTCACATAAATATTCAAATGTGTGACAATGAAATTCCGAAATGGTCACACAAGTCGGATCAAGTGTGGTTGTTTATTTTATTCTGTTACATTTAGTCACATAAATATCTGACTGTGTCGCCGTTTAAAAAAACAACATGTGTGACGAAATCCCATATTTGTACTAGTGTATATTAATATATTGAAGTGTTTTGTGTGAATCAATTGTGTCATTCATTGTTTTTCTTAAGATTAAATACAATATTCCGCATTGTGTTTAATAAGTGTTTCAAGTCAGTTCCTAAATCTGCTCTGTCTGCCTGAATCTAATCTCGTTCATCTCCGTAACTATGTTGCTCTGCTCTGATTTTGAATTTGCAATGACTTTAGTCTATCTGTTTTAGACTTGAATGTTGTCGCCTTGTTACAGTTTGAATTGCATCGGATTGAGACTCCTTCTAGCACCGAGTTTGCACTCTGGGACACTCCGTTTTTCGTTTGTTGTTCAATTTTATTTTATTTTATGTTTAGCAAACTCTAACATTCCGCTGCATTGTGAGTTTGAGAGGGGATGTTAGATAATAAGGCCTACACCCGACTGGTTCAGCCCACTTAGTTGTTAGGGCTAGGTTAGTTTATTTTTTATATAATGTTTTGTAATATTCATTCTTTAGTGAATCTGATAATATGATTTTCGGCATTCTTTCTAATTTCTACGGTTTGAATCATATGGTCGATTCATGTACATTTGAAGGTTAAGTTGTTCAGCAACTGGTTCAAAGCTAAAGGAACATATAATATTTTCATAACACTTTATAGTTTATATGATAATATTTAGAGTAAATGTCATAAATCGTCCCTGTGGTTTACCGGGTATAACGAAAATGGTCTCTAAACTTTTTTTACCTGGATCCACTCCCTGTGGTTGCGAACCGTAACGGGTTTGGTCCCTGAGACTAATTGTCGTTAGTTTTTTAGTTGGCTAACGAACGTTTGCAACAAATATTTTCACCGTTAGTCCTTTATACTAACAGCCGTTTATACTCAAAAAAATAAATAAATTAATAAATAAATAAAATCCTTTTATAAAGAGTAAAAAATAAATAAATAAATAAATACATAAATAAATAAATAAAGGTTTTTCTAATAATTTTTTTTTCCTAAATATCTTTAAATTTTATACATATTTTTATACACGTTTTCGTACACACATTTATTTCACCTTTTTAAATACACGTTTTTATACACACATTTTTATATACACGTTTATACACACGCTTTTATACACGTTCTAATACACATGTTTTTATACACACACTTTTATACACACATTTACACACACGTTTTTATACACACGTTTAGACACAAATTTTCATACACACGTTTATACATACATTTTTATACATACGTTTTTATACACACGTTTGTATAATAACGTATGTATAAAAACGTATGTATAAAAACATGTGTATAAAAACATGTATATAAAAACGTGTGTATAAAAACGTGTGTATAATAACGTATGTATAAAAACGTGTATATAAAAAATGTATAATTACGTATGTATAAAAATGTGTATATAAAAACGTGTATAAAAATGTGTATATAAAATGGTGAAATAAATGTGTATATGAAAACATGTATAAAAATGTGTATAAAAACGTGTATAAATTTTAAAGATATTTAAGAAAAAAATTTATTAGAAAACAAAATTTTTATTTTTTATTTTTTAATTTTTAAATTTTTTATTATTTTTTATAAAAGGAAAAAATTTGAGTTAAATATAAATGGTCGTTAGTATAAATGACTAACGGAGCAAATATTTGTTGCAAACGGTTGTTAGCTAACGGAAAAAACTAACGACAGTTAGTTTCATGGACCAAACCGTTACGGGTCACAACCACAGGGAGTGGATCCTGGTAAAAAAAATGTTTAGGGACCATTTTCGTTATACCCGGTAAACCACAGGGACGATTTATGACATTTACTCTAATATTTAAGGTACTAGTAGCACTTGCAGTTTGCAAACAAGATCTTCAAAGGCTTAGAGTGAAAAGTTTAGAAATCTTACTTCATCTTTCTTGACCTTTATTCCATCAAGGTTCTCTTCATCTTCTTCCCCACTATCAATTTATCACCCAAAGCATCACTATTATGATTATTCAAATTTATATCAGACAAACAATTTAATATCACATACGAAGAAATGAATACTTTTCGACTGCTTCCATAAAATTTACAAATTTACTAACTGGCAATTTGTTCTCGCAGTTTAACAAGCAAAGGTGATAGGAAAAAACAAAATAATATAAACGTTAATGACGGATACCTAAATAACATGTTATCATGTAAAATTATGTGTTTGTACGTATACAAAGTTAACTAAACTTCATATATAACTAGTATTTTAGAAAGATGGCAATGTAGTGTTATTAGACAAATACATCAGAATCTATATTGGTAATGTACGATTTCTATATCTTTCGCGAGGTATTCGCCCTTGTTTATGGTTAAGTGTTCGGTGAGCTTGGTGCTCGAAGCCTGCATTTTTGGGATAAATTAGCTTCTGGTGTTGCGACTTCATTTTCTCCCGCTCAATGTCTCTGCCATCAAGTCAAGTTCAGGCAAGCAACAGTACTTTGGTTTGAAGATGGGATTGTAGTGTCGTAGGTTGTTTATTGGTTTAGTTGTTTTGTGTCGTTTTCGTTTATATCAAATTCAAGTGTTCAGGTAGTATATATGTTCAATTGTAAGGTCATAGGTTAAGGTTATGTTTTTTAGTTTTTTCAATTGTGTCGATGTATCTCAATGGTTGTCACTTGCAGCCTTTCATGTATTCTCTCAATTAGGATATCTTTTGCCAAAAAAAAAAAAAAAAAAAAAAAAAAAAAAAAAGTTATTATTTCTGCTGAATTGCTTGTTAGCCATTTTTGGCCAAAGATACACTCATCACCCAATCTTCTTTACTTCTATTTTTGTAACTTCTTCCAACATTAAGTTTATTGATGTCTACACAAACATAAAGATACCAAAAGCATATCATAAAGAATTAAAGAGGATAATAAAGGGAGATATACTTGAACTAGGATACTTTAAAGATTCTTGGCATAAAATAAAATTTAAAATTTCCAAGAGGAGTTTCTGTTAATACAAATATCGCCTAAAAACGTTATTTATATTTTACGATCTTTGCTAAGTTTTGTTAATGACAAAGTATGAAGTTTAGCTATAAGTAAATCATCACTTTAAGTGTTTAAGTCTTGTTTAACTAAGGTTAACATTTTCTTTTAAACAAAACATTGTTTTTACTTCTTAAACTAAAACGAGCCTTGTCACATCATATTTATTTGTTAATATAGTAAGGTCACATCACATTTAGGGCAAGCTTTGTCATTATGCATTTATGGAAAGAAATGTGTTTGACTTGCTTTGATGTTGCTTACAAGTTTTGTGTTTGACTTGATTTAAGTGATGTGACATTGTTTGGTTGCTAGGAGTTATGAGACAAGACCTTGTTTGGTTTGAAGAGTTATTGCAAAAACCTACTGCAGACCCGGCGGTACCCTGGGGGTACACGGGCGGAACCCATCTGAGGTTCCGCCTGATCCGCCAGACATCCAGAATAGTTTGCTATAAATACCAAACCATTTGTTTGTTTTGTGTAAAACTTTTAGGACATATATTCATATACTCTCTCAACTAACTCAGTAACCTTTTGATTTGTGATTCTCTTATGTAGCAAGGGACTTCACAAGATCTTTCAAGAAGTTACAAGCTTCAACTCTAAAGTTGCAAGTCTTGGTAGCTTGGTCATGTATAAGCTTTGGTAGTTTATACTTCATGTGTGTCATGTATATAGAAGTAAGTGGTTAGTATTTTAGGCCTCAAAATACGTAGTGTGTCGGGAGTTGTTGTACCCTTGTAAAAGAACTAACGGGAGTGGTTGTACCCTTGGTAAAGAACTCGACATCTAGCTTAGTGTCGGTAAAAGTGTAAGCGACGAACGGGAGTGGTTGTACCCTTGTAAAAGAACTCGACATCTAGCTTAGTGTCGGTAAAAGTGTAAGCGACGTTGTAAAGGTTTTCTCCGCCGGTGAAAGGAGCTTGTTGATTAGTGCTTATAACTCTCGAGTTGGAAACTCGGGGCGTGGATGTAGGGCAAGGAAAAAGAGTCCTTGTTGCCGAACCACGATAAACAATCGTGTTGTGGTTTGATCGTTTCTTTCTTTATCTTTGCTTATTACATGTTGTGCTTTAGTTATAATTGCTAGTTACATATAAAGCTTTTCAATGAACTTAACAAGTAAAGATGTGTTTGTATCTTCAAACAAAAGTAAAGCTTTCCAAATAACTAAACAAGCAAAGTTAAGATTATTACAAGCAAAGCTTTTCAATGTATGAAACTTGTAAAGCTAGAATTGATATTCACATAAAAAGCTTTTCAAAGAATCAAACATATAACTTTGTGTTTATATCTTTAACCAAACGTAAAAGATATTCAAGTTAAAAAGAGTCTAAAAAGCGGTAAACTATTCAACCCCCCATCTAGTTTTCCACAATTGGCATCAGGAGCTACGTTACTCAAGATCTTTAAAATAGAATGTATTTTAAAACTTGGAACGATCCATGGATTTTGAAAATCTCAAAGAAGGGCAACCTATTAAAAACCAACCGCTATGTGAAAAAGAAAACTTACTTGAATGGAAAAGTAATTTTGAAAACTATGTGAAATCAATTGATCAAGATCTTTGGCATATTATTTCTTTTGGTAATTTCAAACCAAAGAAAACAAGTTTTTGAAAACCAAGATAACTATCTTAAACTTGATAAAAATACTAAAGCTAAAACAATGCTTTACAAAGCTTTAGTACCAAATATGAAAGAATGTATTTTTGTCAAAAGGCTAATGATGTTTGGAAAAATATGGTAAACTTTCATCAAGGAATATGTCAAGTCAAAGATGATCAATTTGATCTTACATACGAATTAGAAGTTTTAGAAAAACTAATTGATAGACACTTAGTAGAAGTTAATACATGTGCTACTAGTTTAAATGTTTTAAATGAAGGTACAAGTGAAGATAAGTACGTGTGTTTTGATGAACCTGCTTGCGTATCTTGGAATGTAATGGATGTTGACGAAGACAATGATCCGGTAGTTTATTGTCAACTTATTGATACAACGAGCAAGGTATAAGTAAAGGTGATTACTCGTGTCAAGCTCGTAGTAGTCTTGCTTGCGATTCATGGAATAACTCGGATGAAGATGAAGTCAATCATCCGGTTTGTGATTCTAAACTAGATAAAACATCAAGCAAGGTACACTTTGAAACCAAACTCTTTTGCTTTGATTAATTTATCCTAGAGTTTTCTAAACTAGAAAATGAGTCTAAACATTTGTGCAACATGGACCTAAAAGCTATCTTCAAGAATGAGTCTTCAAAATCTCTTAAGAATATCTTTGAAAAGGAAATCTTATTAGAAGATAAAATGTCTAGAATTAAGAGTAATGTTGAAATTAATCTAGAATGTAAATTATGTCTAGATTACAAACATGAGTTTAAAATGCAAAATGAGAAAGGAAAAATTATTAGTTAAATTTGATGAAAGCTCAAAATCTCTTGAAAGATTGTTGAGGAGTCAAAGGTTGTTTAAAGATAAAACCGGATTAGGATTTAACTCAAAAGCACCATTAACTAATAAAACAAAGCAAGTAAAATTTGTCTAACCTAGAAGAGAGATTTAGAGATAATTCTATCTCTAATAGAAACTCATGATAAAAGAATTAAGATTATCATACTCTATGCTTTTATGTGATTGTCTAACCTTCTTGGATACATGAGTTATTGAGTTTCAAAGCATGTCGTCAAACCAAGTTTTTACGCATAATGCTTATCCGCTTGATAGCATCTCTATGCAATTTAAAAGGTACGCATTACTTAAACTTGACTTTGGTTATATCTTGTCTCTAGCATTATGTGTTCAAATATGTGTTATTTGTAATACTCTAGAGTGTTTACCTGCTATTTTTAAATAACTAAGATTAGATTCTATGCAACAAGAAATTTAGTCTTTAGTACTAGTAGGAGATATAAGGTGTTTTGGTTATTTAACCATCAAGAGATAAACACGAAAAACTCTTGAGTATGTCTCACTCAACTCTTGCTTACAAGTGAGCTAACTAAGAATTTCCTAAGTGTTAAAATGTCTAACACTTTTGTGATGCTTGCAAAACAAACCCTTGTTAAACAATTTTCTCAAACACCATACTTTGAGTTTTTAATTGTGTTTTTCTTTAGTCACTTCTTTATGATAATCTCACATAAAACACACAAGGTGAAATAAATCACATTAGCATATATTAGGATGTGTGAAAGAAAATGAGTTTTCAAACATCTAGGATTTACACATCAAATGTGACACATAGTCTAAAGATGTTGTACCTCTTGGACCTTTTAAAAATAAATAGAGTTCATAGTGTCTTAAGTAAGAAAACCCAAAGAGTCGAGGAGTCGTTGAATATGAAATTTAACGAGTGATCTCCTCCTTCTATGATATCATCTTTGGTAGATGATAACTTAGTCGAAAGTCCAATGATGGCAAGACAAGCATGGAGTAAAAGTACAAAACAACATCTTCTCACCTTGAGTTAAACATTGAATCAAGTAAAATTGACATAAGTTATAAAACTTAATTTATAGGTCATTAGTTGTGTCTAAACAAATTCAACAAAAACAATTTTTGGAATCTAGAATAAAACAACTAGTGAAACGAAATTGATATTTCAAAGTAATCAAGTGAGTATAGTATCAATATTTAAAAGACCTTTCGATAATAAAAGCAAGCCACAAAAGCAAAGGATTTTAACTTAAAGACATTCCTAGTTGATCTCTTGTTCTCAATGGTTAAGTTATTGATGACTTATCAAGAATGAGATTAGCAAATCCGCAGGTAAAACTAATCATAGAGAAATGTTTGGAAGACTACTTGTTCTCATAACAATTAGATTCAACATTATGTTTAGCTTTTGTCTATGTGCTCGTGTTAAAGAAGATCCTAAAACAACTCTTTAGTTGAGCCTATTTGGATACATCATAAGGTAATACACAACTAGGATTATGGTCTCCCAAAAGAACGGGAATAGAAACCATAGTGTATGCCAAATGGAATTATGTCGGTAATAAGTTGATAAGAAAAGCACAAGTGGTACTTGCACTATTATACTTACTTACCCAATGATTCTCCAAAACGCGTAAGATTCTCAAATTAGTATCGGATGGAGAAGCACATCAACAAGCTCCGCTTGAACAAGCAAACTCGCATCAACAACGGAATTCATCTTATCAACATTGTTATACCTTCAACAAAGGAAGCATCGACTTCAGCGACAATTCAATCCATTATGTTCTTAATTGAAATATTGTGATCCATCATCATCGTCTTGGTAAAAATGTTCATTGAGGAACATCTTAACTAAGACAGTCTTATACGTTAACCATTCTATCAACGTTTTCACAAAACCTCTTGAATGAGAAGCATTCATCATCCCTAGGCTTAGTCAAGGACTCATAAGACCTAAAACCTTAGTTTTGAACATTAGGATAAAACCACAAAAATCAAGACAATTCCTTTTGAGTTTTCCCTGCAGATCCCACGGCACCCTCAGACTATACGGGCGGAACCCACTTTTTGGTTCCACCTGGTCCGCCAAAGCCACAGAATGTTTTATTTAAGTTCAAAACCAAACACCTCTTTACTCACAACTCCAACTTACCATTAGCCCATAAGATTCACAAGAAGATTCCACAATGTAACCAAACAAGTGTGTCATCCCCACTATAACCTAACCTATTAAGATTAAACCACCTTTCATGATACATAAACCTATGTTCACCTTTGTGTCGCTCTTTGAAACAAAGGGCAATTGTCATATCCATACTCTCATTAACATATTTGTCTATGTCGTCAAAAGTCAAGTGAATTTCATTATGAAATGCGTCTCTTCCACTTTCTAGCAAGTGAAGAACACAAAGAAGATATCCAAGCTTTAAGTGTTGTCAAACAATCACCACCTCATTTCACATATCCACCCTCGGTCGTCACCCATACTTTACCATCGTTCACCACATTGTTAAAACAAATGAAAAACGTCATTGAAACATCACTTGCATTACAAAAAAATTTTAAGCATCAAAATGAGTCAAGTCAACCGCACCTCCACATTGTTTTCATATAGGCACATACTAGAACATACACATTACAATAGTCATTTACTTAAATGTGAAATTTTGATTTTCTAGGAATCATCATGCCTCCTCTAACTCACTACGACCACAAGGACACCATCAAGTACCTACCCAAACACCACAAAACCAAAGGTCTTACTCAAACTCAAATCGTTGTCTTCAAAGCCTTAGAAAAACAATATGTCCATAAGGGTAGAACCATTGATCCATCCTTCTTAGAAGGTACAAACCTCTACACGAAATTTTCCACAATCAACTTTGAGTGTCTCTTAGAAATCGACGAGCCTATTTGTTCTAGGTTTATTTTAGAATTCTATGCATCCATCACCCTCTCCAAGGATGAGTATGGTCGCACGTCTATTAACTTTAGGGCTAGTAGTCATCAATACTCCTTCACCCTCGAGGAGTTTGCTCAAATCCTAGGTGTCCCAAACCATGGTACTTGCATCTACTCCGACTTGCACTCCCTCTCAACTCTTGACACACTCTTTGACCGCATCTATCCCTATGATACCCCTCTTGTGTCCAAAGATGAACTTCGTGACCACCTCTTCATTAGGACCACCAACACTAGAAGAACTAGAACAGGAAATGAGGTCATTAAGGACCCATATGGTATGGAATTCAATGAACTCAAGCCCAAATTAAAGGAATGGGAAGAACTCCTTAGAACCAATGAAATTAGCACCATAGGAAACCCGGATCACATCAATGTTTGTCTTAGCTACATGCTCTATAGCATTTCCACCGGTCAACCTTTTTACTTAGCCTATTACCTTGCCAAAAGAATGGCCGACATACCTTTGGTAGGAACAACCGCTCTTCCTTATGGAATGCTTCTCACCCACCTCTTTAGAACAATCTCACCCATTCCTCCTAACGATAATGGAATGTGCCTTGACTATTCTCTCATTCCTCACATCTTTGTTCCTCTAAGTGATAAACAAGTTTTCAAAGGTAAGGACATACGTACTCGCTCA
Source organism: Artemisia argyi (assembly GCA_030686995.1). Taxonomy (NCBI): domain Eukaryota; kingdom Viridiplantae; phylum Streptophyta; class Magnoliopsida; order Asterales; family Asteraceae; genus Artemisia; species Artemisia argyi. Next base: position 167,150,110 of record CM060700.1, on the reverse strand, counting down.
CCTACACCATCATCATCATCATCTGACATGAGAAAGGATGATTAACTTCCTAACTCTAAGTTACCTCCTTTAGACTACCTTCTAGAACTCCCCGTCATTGAAAATGTATCTGAAGAGTTCAAGCAAACCAAAGGAATTTTCAAGTGCTTTGGAAGGTACATAAGCAAGCTCAATAAGAGGATAGACCGGTTATGAGACGATTAAGGAGTGTTTGGCTTAAGAATGCTTTAGAATCGTCTTTGTGTTAAAACTACATGAATTATGTGTTTTTCACTTTCATGGTCTATTATGTCTGTTGGATTATGTTTGTATGAACTTTTATGCATCATGACAATGTTTAAGGTGTTTGTCATTTTTTTTTCTATGCTTATGGCAATTCTTACTAAGTATAGTAAAATCCTCGACCTCAAGGTCAAAGTCCCATGATATGTGTCACAACTCACCATTTCAGGTCATTTCCCGAACTTTGGAAAAACAATATTCATCAAACACTATTCATCAAAACACTATTCATCAGTTTACTATTCATCATTTTTGGTGTCAGTTTGACATTCCGAGAAGCATTCAGAAATTTTACTATTCACTGAACACTATTCATTGCGGGAAAAGATTTCATCATTCACGTGCAATACACATTTCATCGTAAATTTAGTTTACGGGTATTCAAATTCCCGTAACCGTATGGGTTTAGGTGCGAATTCATTTCATTATCAGTAATGACATTTCATACGGACTGGAGATAGTCTGCATATCATCAGTAGGTCATTTACATGTTATACCACTCTTAGGATTTTCAAATATATATATTTGATACATTTAACGTTTTCCTTATAATTATTTATAAATAAACGTTAACACACGGTTTATACGCGACGAATATATCTAAATATTCCCACAATGGTCCCGACATATTTTTATATCCATTTTATCATCATAAAAGTTATAACATTCAGTTACCCAGTATTTTGGAAATTTATTTTATTTATAACGTGAGCTTATGAATATTACAACGGTTTTCGTGAAAACTAAACAATAATCACCCGAACACTTAGTAATTGTACCCAACATAATTTTAACATTTTTATGACTTTATTAAGTCCCGGTTAACTTCGTTAATATTTATTTCTAGCAAACCCGGTACCCGGTTATAACTGATACTTACAGTAAACTACAACTAATAATACACTACATTTTCTAAGTGATCAAAACCGACTTTGCATCTTCTTTTCACATTGAAAACCGGCCATAAGACCATCTCAAGACCACATGACTTATTTTCTTAATCTCTAGCTTCATGTGCCATTATGTATACATATTATACTATATACTTATACTAGATAATTACATAAACCACCTAAACATAACACTTATACTTTTTGAGAATCAAAAGCTCATTTCTCATCTTCCCCATCATAAAACCCACGACTTTTCCCCAAGATCCATGATCCATCCATTATTTTTCAAAGTACAAAGCATCAAAGTTGTTCATTTTGTTGTCCTAATCAAGAATCATAACACAAAAACACAAGTAATCCAAGGTTTCTCATCATCTCATCACCTATTATTTCAAAGTGAGTATTCAAAATTATTTTCATGTTTTCATCTAATTAACATATGTATCTTATGGTATTCATGCTTAATTTCATGCACAAACTAGTTATACCACTTTATTTTTGTATACTTTTTGAACATACAAACCCTAGATTGTGATTTAGGTGTTCCCTTGTTAAATTAACTTGATTACTAGTCATTAGGAACCCATGGCACCCTAAGAAGGTGTATGGTAAGACTAGTATAGTTTTGTGAAGTTTGCAAGAGATTTGGTTGAAGTAGAAACTAGTTTTGAACCTTGGAAATGGATTTCTAACAAGTTTATAAACATGCTGTCCCATTTTGGTAAATTCTGGAAAATCAGTAAATACAAAGTAAACTTTGGCAAAATTTTTAGAAAATACTTTTAAAAACGAATCCGTAGGCGAAAGAACGGATTAAAAAGAGTTTATAACGAAGAAGTTATGATTTTTGCAAATTTATTGACGAAAAGTATTTTCCGGAAAAATACATGCTGATCGACGTTTTTCGTCGGACAAAAAGAGACTTTAGACGTAACCTGGAGGGGTCAAGCTTTCTAAAATATATTACTACATGTTAAGACGTAACCGTGGATATAAAGAACAAGTAAAACGGGCTTATAACGACAAAGATATTCACGTTTCCATATCGGCAAAAATCCTCTATAATTGGCAGCTTTTAGAAATAATAATAACACTACGTACTAAATTCTAGATTTTCTAGAAATATTAACCAAGTACCTAAATTCATAACTAATGACGTATTAGTGAACACAAGTATATTTTCATCACCACAAGGCGTTATTTCAAGGATTTCAAACCGAGGATTTCAACACAAACATTGGTACATACGATATATATATATAAGTATATATATTGCAACTAGTTTATTTTTCTAATAGCCATATTTTTCCTAAGTCTTGGAATATATACTTTTGATAACAACAAGTGTTTTTCAAAGAGTAGAGTGGTATAGGAAACATGTGCATGGACATTCATAACATCATTTCATGATCTAAAGTAGATCGTTCATCATTCATATTAGGTTGCGGCTAGTGTGCGCGCCTTGTTTTTCAGCTCATTACATGTTCATGGTACCATCATATTGGGTTGCGGCAGCTAATTGTTCATTGGTGTTCATTTCATTTCATCACAGTTTCATCAGTTAAGGTGAGTTTTCATAGCCCCGTTTTCAATTCAACATTTTTGATTGTTTTCAAATCCCACGGGGGGAATACATTGCATCAATCATTTTAGTACGAGCCCAAGTATTCAAACATATGTACATTGCTTAAGTTACCTTGCCATGTGATAAGTCCCCTGTATCATCATGAACCGTTAATTTACCGGTAAGCGAGAGTGAGTGGATAGATCTATCGAGGGTGACGCCTCCATCCGTGGTAGTGATTACCAACAGTAAGCGGATGCATGTCATGTCTTTTACATTTGAGTGTTTCGGCAGAACATTCAGGAGGGGCATTGTTTCATCAGTCATAGCTTCGGTGTCATGAGCTTAAGGTCTATTGTACAATTTTCATGAGATTTTTATCTTGCACTTTTACTTGTGGTGGCCGTACATCATTACATTTTACAAACCTATGGAATTCACCAACATTCGTGTTGATGTTTTAGCAATGTATTTCAGGTTATTAAGGTAGCTCATGTGACTTGCATTTGGACCTTCATGGAGTCGCGGAGTCGACGCGTCTCATCATTATTTCATGCACTTATGTAAACATTTGATCTATTATGACTTGTTTTTCATAAACATGCAACACATTTTGGGGACCTCATTTTGTAAACTCTGGATTATTTCAATGATCAAATGCAGTATTTTTCAAACGACACTTTAGGTCGTTCAATGTAACTGTAATTGTGGTGCTATGACAGACACCCCCAGGTATTCCATTCCGCTGCAAGTCAGGTAAATTGGGGGTGTGACAGATTGGTATCAGAGCTAAGGTTATAGCGAACTAGGATGTATCTTGGACCCTAGACTATAACCACATCATCATAGCATCTCATCATTTCATCATAAGTGCATAATCATGATACATGTTATTTCATACATACCCTGTGCGAGTTATTTATACTCATATCCATATATGTATATCATTTTATTGACCTAGTTCACAAGTGACATGTCTTCAGATACTCACCCTGACATCCTTTTATCGGATTTCGACATTGAAGATGCCTTGTCATCTTCCACTACCATTATACCACCAGTTGCATTTACACCACCATTAGTACTATTGATTTGCCATAGGAACAGGGTTTTCCTATCATTCAGCCCGTACATAGAATGCCTTTTGGTAGTGTACTCAGAATTAATCTTAATGGACTTATTAGGATGCTTATTGCAAGGAAGATAGTGTGTTTTCTTTCCATCACTAGTAGGGCACTTACTACTCAGGTACTATCACCACCATCAGTTACTTATTACACTATTGGCCTTCCCACAGTGTGTACTTTAGTTTTACCTTTTGGATGTCGCGAGGTAGCGCGAAAGAGGGTAGTATTCCATACACTAGTACCATCATTGTCATTTTCATTTTCCATTCCCACTTGCCATGAACTAGATAACATCTAGTAGATAATATCAATATCACGGACTCAACAGGAACATCCGCAGATTCTTCAGGAATGGTTCAGAACCTACATTATCTAAGATTTGATAGATGCACAACTTCAGACAGCACTTCAGGACTATCTCGACCTTATGATGCCACAAACCTGATTTCACACAGAGGGACACCAGGAAGTCCCTAGACCAGATTTATATCCTCACTAGCTTTTACTATTATCCTAGCCACAGAAAGTGTGGGACATAGTCTAAAGAACTTGTTGTCTTTTGATTGTTGTACAAATAAATATATCAAGTGTGACTCTACTATGTAAGAAATGGTTGTGCTATTTGTGATACCGGTTCACGTAGACCGAAATTTTCATGTATTATATTCATGTGTTGTGAATATGATGGCTTTGATTAACCCTCATGGTCACTTATGATTTGATGAAGAGAGATCTAAGCAAACCACTCCAAGCATGACGCAAGCTGCTGTTGGACAAGTCATTGCCAAGAACATAGTCACCGCCCTCACTAAGGAACTTACTCACGTGGAATTTATGGGGTGCAATCCTCCCTCCTTTAGCGGAACTAGAAACATAAAGGAATTTCTCAAATGGTTCGAAGACATAGAAACAATATTTCAATGTGGCGACTGTCGTAAGGAATACAAGGTTAAGTTCGCCACATGCACTTTTCAGGATCATGCTCAGGAATGGTGGACCAAACATATTAAGATGGTGGGAGTTGATGATGCTTACTCACACTCTTGGGAGAAACTAAGAAGGATGATGGGTATAACATTTTGTGTAGGAAATGAATTACGAACAAAGGAACGGGAAACACTAAACTTTACCATGGTAGGAAATGATGTTGACAAGTACACTACTCATTTTTATGAATTAACACGACTAGGTTCTGCAATGGATGAACCGGAAAGCAAGAAACTTGAAAGGTACATTGGGGGACTCTCAAATGAAATTCGTATGTTGGTCATCGCATGGGAACCCGATACCATGTCTGAAGCCATCAAAATGGCGATCGAGGCAAAGGAACTCATAGTTCACGCCGAGACATCAGGAAACAATAGTGACAATAAAAGGAAGTGGAACAACAATCTAGGTTGCAATGCTGCTCAACAATCACCCAAAGGACAAGAAATGAATAGAGCCTTTGCTGCAGAACCGCACACAAAGAGAAGGTATATTGGAAAGTTATCTTACTGCAACCTGTGTAATCAATATCACCGAGGTCATTGCAGTGAACCGTGTGGAGTGTGCAAGAAGCGGGGTCATTAGACTGAAGACTGTAGGAAACTCACAAATCAGAAAATCCCATGGAGTTGCTTCAAATGAGGAAACTTTGGGCATTTCAAGAATGACTGCCCGGAGCTAAGGGACAAGGAAAATCAGGAACTTGGAATCAAGCCTAAATCGCTCGAGGAATAGCGTGAGCTGTTGAAAGAGAACAGTCAGGATATTAGCAACATCAAGGATAACAACAATACTTCAGCAGCAAGAGCTTTGTTTCAATATATAAATCGTAGTTTGAGCCCTTTAGGGTTGTATCTTTCCTTTTGTACTTACCGTTGGTACGATGACATGACCTAGTGGTATTAAGCACTTTCCTATCCAATGTAGTATATATCCTTTGTTACCTAGGTGATAATCATAACCTTCGTTTACTCCATTTTCTATCCCATTTGCTCAGACTTAAATCGTTTTGCAACATTTTAGCATTGTCTCATCAGGGATTAGGTTGATTTCGTATTTGATGAATTAGTAGACTATTACCATTCGACAAGATTCACTCACGTATCCAATACACCATTCAAGCTATTTTACTATCATATGGGGAAATTGTTTTACAGAAAAATTTTTGAAGTAAGCTATTTTATTTCCATCCTATAAATTGATTTTTCTGTCATTACACCAAGTATTTACTATTATTACGCGAGGCAATTTTCATGTTACTTGAAAGAAAACATCAGGACACCATTTTTATAACAATGCGTTGAACACCATCTAAAACTTTTGATAAAAGTTATGATATTTTGACAAAATCCAACATCGCATCATTAGTCGTCAATTATACATAGCCTGATCACCTATGTAAAATTCAGGAAGGATTATGCCATGAAGGAAATAATTACCTTTACAAAGGATTATTAATAACAATCTTCATGTAAAAGTTTTGTAAACAAAGGAACCTTTCCATAAACATCCCTTTTGCCGAACTATCCCTAGATACTTACCCCACCTGTCACTCACTTAGCCATTAAGTTGGATTTTTCCCATTGACTTCCCTAGAAGAGACTTTCCATATCAATTACAAGCAGGATTCCTCTATATAATAGAAGCAACGAAAGGATTACAGAACTACTAACCAGGACTAGAAGTATATAGTGAGAGAATTCATAACTCAACAACAATCCTAAGATACTGCGAGACCATCCGAATCACCATCTCTGACCTAGTTGTCCAATGTTATTATTCAAGGGTACTAGCTAGACTGAGCTACAGGATTGAACTCAATATAAATGTCCGCAGGACAACACAATAAGAAATAAACCAAGCTTCTAATTAAGACTGTAGAGCATTTCATTTAAACATGGCCTCATCCATACATAAACATTCCTGCAGTAAATTTTCACCAAGGACAATTGTTTGAATCAAGAATATCGATGTGGATTCCTCTAGGGCCTTATGTCACTAGAAATTTCAGATAACCTCACCTTCATACCAAGCAAGGGATCAAACCAGAACATATCTCCTCATCTACATGGGAAAATTGAATAGACATTCATCGACACAACATCAAGTGATACCTTCGTCTTGCCAATTACAACGATAAACTATTTCATGACTTAAGTTAGTCTAAATACCTATGCTTGTAGTTATGCCAGATAACCATCAATAGACATTATCCAACCTCAGGAACTAAGTGTTAGACATCGATGCATTTAAGCGAACATTTCCTATTCTACCATTTTATCCATGTTAGTGTTTTCACTTTTAAATAAAGTTGATGCGTTTACATAAATCACATACCTTGTGGAAAAATGATTTCTGAAATTCCTATTTTGAACAAGTACGATCCTTTTTGGTCAATCTTTAGCAACACTATTGTACAATGAGAAATATACATAGACATCAAACTTAGGTAAGCAGTCTTAATCACAACATGTTTGAAAACAGTTCCTATTTCATAACTACTGGATTTTGAATCATCAAGAAAAATATTACCCAGTAAATCATTTGCTCCATTTTCTAAATTCGTTTATTTAGAAAAAGATTTCAACCAAAACTCATAATCACGAGACAAATTTCCAGAACAAATTTCCCTACAACATCGCTTATGCATTTAGGATTTGATACTGGGCAATAGAGAATATTTGGATTATGTGATGAAGGAATTAGGAGGAACTAAACAAATTGATCACGAACTTCAGTAGTGGAGACCAAACTCAATAGACAAAGAAAAACATATGTCTTATCATCCGTTGGAACAAAACACAAGGAATCAAATTGTTACCTATATTCTATCCCTTTCAGATAACGCCAAGTTCGAAGGACCGAACGTTGTGGAATTAGTCACAAAGGTTTATTGTACCCATTTCAGTTTTTCCTGTTAAGGAAACCGATTCAACTTGGACTTCAGGTAATCATTTCAGGATTTCCTTCAGAAACCCATTTAGATGTGAACATCACCTATCACCCTCAGACCGATGGTCAAAGCGAGAACAATTCAAACATAGGAAAGTATACTCAGAGCATGAGTGATTGACCCTGTAAATGGTTGGACTAATCACTCAACATAAATCAAATTCATCTACAACAATAGGTATCACACCAACAATGGGAAACTGGCAGAAGTTAGGTTGGTACATAACACACATCATTTGGATTGGATATCCTGAACAACAAACCATCCAGATTCAAGTGGGAGAACAAACTAAGTTAAAAGCATTGCCTTGGATTGGCATGATACAAATTGGATAACAAGAAAGGTTGAACCTTTATCATATTGGACTATTTAAGATTCATTTTAGAATCGACCAACTAGCATACAAACTTGAGTTCTGGCAGAATTCAGCAGTATATATTACCAGTATCACATTTAAAACATTAAGAAGCGCAGACCATCGATTGATGGGCCAAACTCAGAAAAAGCTCAACTCACTAGTTCAGTAGGCATTCATGACATAACCAGAAATTTTCTACAAGTCAAGAATCAGTTACAAGTTCAATAAGTCGTAAACCATTAAAACTTCAAGTTCTGCAGAAAGTTCTGCCTAGGAAAGGCATGTTATCGTTCAGAAAACTTGGAAAGTTACACCAATATACACTGGACCATTTATATTTCAGACAGGGTAGGCCTAGTGGCCGTTAGATTTGAACATTGCCAGAGAACAACAGGATTACACGAACATATTTCACATTTTCAGATCCCCAGAAATGACTTTCAGATGAGTCACTCATGATTCCATTGGAAGGGATCCAACCCAAATGACAATCTCAGACCTTGTAAGAGAACCAACAGAAACCATGGACCGTGTGGTCAAACAGTTGAATCAGAGTCGAATTCCGATCGTTAGAGCTTGCTGGAATTCTCGAATATCATCACCTTTTCACCAATACGTTTTCAGAGACCAACATAAACTGAACTTCGGGACGAAGTTCCTTTTAGAGGGGAAGAATGTCACAACTCACCATTTCAGGTCATTTCCCGAACTTTGGAAAAACACTATTCATCAAAACACTATTCATCAGTTTACTATTCATCATTTTTGGTGTTAGTTTGACATTCCGAGAAGCATTCAGAAATTTTACTATTCACTAAACACTATTCATTGCGGGAAAAGATTTCATCATTCACGTGCAATACACATTTCATCGTAAATTTAGTTTACGGGTATTCAAATTCGCGTAACCGTATGGGTTTAGGTGCGAATTCATTTCATTATCAGTAATGACATTTCATACGGACTGGAGATAGTCTGCATATCATCAGTAGGTCATTTACATGTTATACCACTCTTAGGATTTTCAAATTTATATATTTGATACATTTAACGTTTTCCTTATAATTATTTATAAATAAACGTTAACACACGGTTTATACGCGACGAATATATCTAAATATTCCCACAATGGTCCCGACATATTTTTATATCCATTTTATCATCATAAAAGTTATAACATTCAGTTACCCAGTATTTTGGAAATTTATTTTATTTATAACGTGAGCTTATGAATATTACAACGGTTTTCGTGAAAACTAAACAATAATCACCCGAACACTTAGTAATTGTACCCAACATAATTTTAACATTTTTATGATTTTATTAAGTCCCGGTTAACTTCGTTAATATTTATTTCTAGCAAACCCGGTACCCGGTTATAACTGATACTTACAGTAAACTACAACTAATAATACACTACATTTTCTAAGTGATCAAAACCGACTTTGCATCTTCTTTTCACATTGAAAACCGGCCATAAGACCATCTCAAGACCACATGACTTATTTTCTTAATCTCTAGCTTCATGTGCCATTATGTATACATATTATACTATATACTTATACTAGATAATTACATAAACCACCTAAACATAACACTTATACTTTTTGAGAATCAAAAGCTCATTTCTCATCTTCCCCATCATAAAACCCACGACTTTTCCCCAAGATCCATGATCCATCCATTATTTTTCAAAGTACAAAGCATCAAAGTTGTTCATTTTGTTGTCCTAATCAAGAATCATAACACAAAAACACAAGTAATCCAAGGTTTCTCATCATCTCATCACCTATTATTTCAAAGTGAGTATTCAAAATTATTTTCATGTTTTCATCTAATTAACATATGTATCTTATGGTATTCATGCTTAATTTCATGCACAAACTAGTTATACCACTTTATTTTTGTATACTTTTTGAACATACAAACCCTAGATTGTGATTTAGGTGTTCCCTTGTTAAATTAACTTGATTACTAGTCATTAGGAACCCATGGCACCCTAAGAAGGTGTATGGTAAGATTAGTATAGTTTTGTGAAGTTTGCAAGAGATTTGGTTGAAGTAGAAACTAGTTTTGAACCTTGGAAATGGATTTCTAACAAGTTTATAAACATGCTGTCCCATTTTGGTAAATTCTGGAAAATCAGTAAATACAAAGTAAACTTTGGCAAAATTTTTAGAAAATACTTTTAAAAATGAATCCGTAGGCGAAAGAACGGATTAAAAAGAGTTTATAACGAAGAAGTTATGATTTTTGCAAATTTATTGACGAAAAGTATTTTCCGGAAAAATACATGCTGATGGACGTTTTTCGTCGGACAAAAAGAGACTTTAGACGTAACCCGGAGGGGTCAAGCTTTCTAAAATATATTACCACATGTTAAGACGTAACCGTGGGTATAAAGAACAAGTAAAACGGGCTTATAACGACAAAGATATTCACGTTTCCATATCGGCAAAAATCCTCTATAATTGGCAGCTTTTAGAAATAATAATAACACTACGTACTAAATTCTAGATTTTCTAGAAATATTAACCAAGTACCTAAATTCATAACTAATGACGTATTAGTGAACACAAGTATATTTTCATCACCACAAGGCGTTATTTCAAGGATTTCAAACCGAGGATTTCAACACAAACATTGGTACATACGATATATATATATAAGTATATATATTGCAACTAGTTTATTTTTCTAATAGCCATATTTTTCCTAAGTCTTGGAATATATACTTTTGATAACAACAAGTGTTTTTCAAAGAGTAGAGTGGTATAGGAAACATGTGCATGGACATTCATAACATCATTTCATGATCTAAAGTAGATCGTTCATCATTCATATTAGGTTGCGGCTAGTGTGCGCGCCTTGTTTTTCAGCTCATTACATGTTCATGGTACCATCATATTGGGTTGCGGCAACTAATTGTTCATTGGTGTTCATTTCATTTCATCACAGTTTCATCAGTTAAGGTGAGTTTTCATAGCCCCGTTTTCAATTCAACATTTTTGATTGTTTTCAAATCCCACGGGGGGAATACATTGCATCAATCATTTTAGTAAGAGCCCAAGTATTCAAACATACGTACATTGCTTAAGTTACCTTGCCATGTGATAAGTCCCCTGTATCATCATGAACCGTTAATTTACCGGTAAGCGAGAGTGAGTGGATAGATCTATCGAGGGTGACGCCTCCATCCGTGGTAGTGATTACCAACAGTAAGCGGATGCATGTCATGTCTTTTACATTTGAGTGTTTCGGCAGAACATTCAGGAGGGGCATTGTTTCATCAGTCATAGCTTCGGTGTCATGAGCTTAAGGTCTATTGTACAATTTTCATGAGATTTTTATCTTGCACTTTTACTTGTGGTGGCCGTACATCATTACATTTTACAAACCTATGGAATTCACCAACATTCGTGTTGACGTTTTAGCAATGTATTTCAGGTTATTAAGGTAGCTCATGTGACTTGCATTTGGACCTTCATGGAGTCGCGGAGTCGACGTGTCTCATCATTATTTCATGCACTTATGTAAACATTTGATCTAGTATGACTTGTTTTTCATAAACTTGCAACACATTTTGGGGACCTCATTTTGTAAACTCTGGATTATTTCAATGATCAAATGCAGTATTTTCCAAACGACACTTTAGGTTGTTCAATGTAACTGTAACTGTGGTGCTATGACAGACACCCCCAGGTATTCCATTCCGCTGCAAGTCAGGTAAATTGGGGGTGTGACAATATGTATGTTTACATGTCTAATTTTTGCATTGCCTAACCAGAAATACCTTATCTCTTTGATTTTAGGAGTTTTCGGAAATTTTGAAAATCGTCTCGCGGGTCAAAAATGCGGACTGCCTAATTTTTTACCCTTGGCGGATCTGGCGGTACCCAAAATTGGGGTCCGCCAGTGTATTTTCTTGGAATTCCAGAAATGGCCCAACGGACCAGGCGGTACCCTCAAATGGGTTCCGCTAGTGTCTTCTGAGGGTTCCGCCAGATACCTGCAGAAAATTCTTCCATTTTTCTTAAGTCCAAAACTTGTAATGTGTCAAAACCATTATCCTAAGTGAGAAACATCTTCCATTAACTCCAATAACCATATTAGAACAACTCTCACTCACTAAAACAATTAGGAACCCACTTCCCTCCAAAAATTCAAATTCAAACATAACTAACCCAAGGAACCCTTTTAAAGGATCCTTCAAACCATTGAAACATTTTCAACCAAATCACATCCCATGATCACAAAGCATTGAGTGCATACGTTGATCTTTCACTCCATCCTATTCCATTGAATTAACATCAAATGATGTGACATGGTCATGAAAATCATTTGAAACCTCATTCTTTGAATGGTAGAACATCAAATCCAAACACCCATTTCAACACCTTTTCAACCTTATAAATTTGAAAGTTTTGCAACAATTCAAATCACACCATAACCATCAAAATCCTTCTAAAAAACCACTAGGATTAGTGTCAAACCTTGTTGCTTCAACAAAACCGTCAAGTCAAGCTCATCATCTTCAAGTGATGCTTCGCTTAACATTTCTTCATCTATCCATGATTTCCTTAACCTCACTACCTCAACACCATCCTCAACACATTTCAATACCAATGTGATCACTATTCAAGATTTGCTTAATCTTGCTACTTCAACACTTACACCAATGGAACTTTTCCATACACCACCAACATCACCACATCCACTATTGAAAACTTTTGAAAACCTATCACCTAAACCATCAAACCCTCCATCATTGTCACCTTTTAACACCATTGCCGAAACGGAAACCCATCAACAACCAATATTTCAACCATACGAGTCATTGGATGATGCACCTCATCCACTGTCATTGCTTGAGAGTTTGGCCTACCTTTATGCTAAATCCTCAATTTTTCCAAATGGTCAAGGTCATACACACCTACAATCATTTGTGTTTCACCCCATTCACAAAAACCTTCATGGTAACCATTTACAAATAACCAAGCCTACACCATTTTGTTCAAACAACAACCACCACAACAACAATAACTACCACTACCACAAGAACCTTTCCAACACTTTGAATCTCTATTTTCTTCGTATAAGAAAATAAAAGCATCTCAATGATCTTCCACAAAGACCAACAACAACCACCACCTTTCACAAATGAATAACCAAGGTCATTGCTTAACCAAAATGAGTCTTTCGACCACAACAAACCACCACAACAAGAGTATCATCACCCAAAACCATTGTTGTTTCACCCTATCCAATAAAATGAGGTTTATCCTAAACCACATTGTGGAACGTCTCAAGTTTAGAGTCTCCAAAATGAAACAAAACAGTTTCTTTTGGAAAATGTTGCTCATTAAAACCAACAAACCAAGTTTAGAGTACCAACACCACCTCAAGTTTAGAGTCTCCAAAATGAAACAAAACCGTTTCTTTTGGAAAATGTTTCCCATTTAAACCAACAAACCAAAACCCGTGTCACCCTCTCAACCTTCAAAATAAAGCCCGCTACAACCACAACCCACATTTTCTTCCTTAAACAACCTTAGCCTTGTTTTTGGAAAATGTTTCTCACAAAGGAAAATGATGATTTCCTTGTAGCTTTTTATGGTCGTAGCTTATTTGTAGCTTTTTCTTTATTTCTAGAGGTAGGATAGTGTAACCAAAATTTCTTGTCTTTGACTTTTTAAGAAGTCTAAATTTTACATGAAATGAATTTCATTACACTACAAGGTTTTCTTTGTTTGTTGACCATTTAGGTATGATGTGTGAACTATACCTTGTTATGGTACCATACATAAATCTTGTGCTTAAGAAACTAACCTCTCTTTTTGTAGGTTCATTATCCATGTTTTCCTTCCTTGATACTCCATTTAGGGGAGTAATATTCAAGGGGGAGCATGAGTGTTGTACTATTTCACTTCACAACTCTTAGTTGTGTTTAAACATGAAATACTTTCATGACTTATCTTGTGCAACAACTAACCTTTTCTTGTAGGTTCAAAATCCATGTCTCCTCTCTTGGCACTCCATTTAGGGGGAGTATCGTCCAAGGGGGAGCAAGTGGTTACTTCCGCTTCGCTACTCTTCTTTTTGTTTTGACAAAAAGGGGGAGAATTTAGATATAAACTTGTTTCAAAAAAAAAATTTTGTATACCACATCATCTTAGCAAAAACAAGTTTTTATACCTAACTTTATAAGACTTAATACTAAAACTAGTGACTTACTTATAAATAAAGTTTATGTTTTGTCATCAACAAAAAGAGGGAGATTGTTAATACAAATATCGCCTAAAAACGTTATTTATATTTTACGATCTTTGCTAAGTTTTGTTAATGACAAAGTATGAAGTTTAGCTATAAGTAAATCATCACTTTAAGTGTTTAAGTCTTGTTTAACTAAGGTTAACATTTCCTTTTAAACAAAACATTGGTTTTACTTCTTAAACTAAAATGAGTCTTGTCACATCATATTTATTTGTTAATATAGTAAGGTCACATCACATTTAGGGCAAGCTTTGCCATTATGCATTTATGGAAAGAAATGTGTTTGACTTGCTTTGATGTTGCTTACAAGTTTTGTGTTTGACTTGATTTAAGTGATGTGACATTGTTTGGTTGCTAGGAGTTATGAGACAAGACCTTGTTTGGTTTGAAGAGTTATTGCAAAAACCTACTGCAGACCCGGCGGTACCCTGGGGTACACGGGCGGAACCCATCTGAGGGTTCCGCCTGATCCGCCAGACATGCAAAATAGTTTGCTATAAATACCAAACCGTTTGTTTGTTTTCTGTAACACTTTTAGGACATATATTCACATACTCTCTCAACTAACTTAGTAACCTTTTGATTTGTGATTCTCTTATGTAGCAAGGGACTTCACAAGATCATTCAAGAAGTTACAAGCTTCAACTCTAAAGTTGCAAGTCTTGGTAGCTTGGTCATGTATAAGCTTTGGTAGTTTATACTTCATGTGTGTCATGTATATAGAAGTAAGTGGTTAGTATTTTAGGCCTCAAAATACGTAGTGTGTCGGGAGTTGTTGTACCCTTGTAAAAGAACTAACGGGAGTGGTTGTACCCTTGGTAAAGAACTCGACATCTAGCTTAGTGTCGGTAAAAGTGTAAGCGACGAACGGGAGTGGTTGTACCCTTGTAAAAGAACTCGACATCTAGCTTAGTGTCGGTAAAAGTGTAAGCGACGTTGTAAAGGTTTTCTCCGCCGGTGAAAGGAGCTTGTTGATTAGTGCTTATAACTCTCGAGTTGGAAACTCGGGGCGTGGATGTAGGGCAAGGAAAAAGAGTCCTTGTAGCCGAACCACGATAAACAATCGTGTTGTGGTTTGATCGTTTCTTTCTTTATCTTTTCTTATTACATGTTGTTCTTTAGTTATAATTGCTAGTTACATATAAAGCTTTTCAATGAACTTAACAAGTAAAGATGTGTTTGTATCTTCAAACAAAAGTAAAGCTTTCCAAATAACTAAACAAGCAAAGTTAAGATTATTACAAGCAAAGCTTTTCAATGTATGAAACTTGTAAAGTTAGAATTGATATTCACATAAAAAGCTTTTCAAAGAATCAAACATATAACTTTGTGTTTATATCTTTAACCAAACATAAAAGATATTCAAGTTAAAAAGAGTCTAAAAAGCGGTAAACTATTCAACCCCCCTTCTCGTTTTCCACAGTTTCATTGTACATAGTTCAAAACATTGCTTATAATGGAAATATTCTTTCTCCTTTGAATTAATGGTTTGCATTTAGTGGCCAAAATAAAAAGTAGTCTTCAATTCATAGCAAGTTAACATCTCAAAGTTCCTACTTCCCAAAAAAAAAAAATGTTAGCCTCGCTTTTTTATAAAGATAACGTCACACATGTGAACTGGACTATATTAGAAACTACAAGGACTACTATTGTCAAGTAGGCAAACATGTAGTGTTAGGAGCCTATAAATACCCCTCATGACTCTCCATGAGGGGTATGGGAAAGTGTGTATGTAAATTTCATATTGTCATTTTTAATATAAACCATTTTCTCCACCTTTCTCTCTCTACTTTCTCTCTCTAGAAACATGATGTATTTTGATCAACCTCGACCTCTGGAACGTGTTTCTTTGTCATAACAAGTGGTATCAGAGCTAACCGGGGGCGAATCGTGGTGTTTTTGGGTGAAAAATAGTGTTTTTGGGTGACTTGTCTCAGAAATGTTATGATCTTATCGAGTTAGACTTGAGTTTATCGAGTTAGGATCAATTTTTTATCGAGTTAGGGTCCTGAGAATCTAGGGTTATCGAGTTTGGTGTGGTTTTATTGAGTTTGGTGTACTTTTATCGAGTTTGCCATTTTCTTTATCGAGTTAGGTGCCAAATCTCTAGTTTTATCGAGTTTCCAGCAGGCTTTATCGAGTAAGGGTCGCAGCTCGCAGGTGTTTCCGAGTTAGGATTTTACAGCAGACTTTATCGAGTTACTTGCTATCGCAGCTATCAGGATTATCGAGTATTGAACCTTTTTATTGAGTTAGGGTAACAGTTTCGAGTTTGTGAGCAGTTTATCGAGTTAATCCACCATTTTATCGAGTTAGCTTGATACTCTATCGAGTTAGCTCATATCTGGCGAGTTAGCCATAATACCTTATCGTATATCGAGTAAGGACTTCACTTGGGACTTACCTAAACGAAACTCTACCAACATTGCTCTAGGTTACCGAGTTAGGATGATGTTTTTGGCGGGAAAATTTGATTAAAATTTATTTTTGAGAGGAAACTAAACGTTCAATTTTTACGCGAAATTCAAAGTTTTGGATAATGTTGAAAATTTTGGCCCGAAATTCAAATTTTTAGGCCAAAATTCAAATTTTTTCGGTGAATTTTGGCGTAAAAATTTTCAAAACTCAAAATTTTCTAGTAACCTTAGATTGGCATTTCATAGTGATTTCCAAATTATGGGCGTGAAAAATTTCCAATTCTATTTTTGGAGGGAAAATCCGAAATCACTACGAATCACGAGATAGAATTTCATGCTACACCAAAAACACACCACGAATTGCTTAAAAGATCCTGATCAAGAATCACAATCAAATGACAACGGCTAGTATCGGATTTTTGTGACTACGGAGTTTTTGTACGATATTGCTTATTTGGGTTTAAAGTTCATTTCACAGGCATGTGTACTTATTTATCTCAAAGTCTAAGGGTGGATGGATGCATGACTTTCGGAGATACTTGTTTGGGCATACACTAGTAGAGATAGTGATTAAGACTTGGATTATCTAGTTATACACTTATACCTGATGTAAGGAGTTACATTGTAGTACTCACGGGTTATAGCTATCACTTTAAGGAGTTACGTTGTAATACTCAGTGTCACATGAAGTTGTGGAGATTCCAAGAGGTGGATATTTCAAATACTGTTTGTTGGTTTGGGTATATGGCACTACCTATGCTTAAAGGAGTTACATTGTAGTGCTCAGTATAGGTTCTTAATCACACCTTCGTACAAGATTAAGTCACATATCTATGAGATGTTTACTTCATTCTCAGATTGGTTATATTGGGTTCTCTCCATACAGTGGTCATTTACTAGCTGGTTGGAATTTGAAGAGGTCGCTCATAGGTTAAAGAGAAGAGATGAGATTGTAGAAAAGAGAGTCATATCTTAGCGACATATACTCACAGAATGTGCTTCAAATAGCTGTTATGGCTTCTAAATTGCATTAGAAGTGTAAAGTACAGGTAATTGTATGGCATGTACACAAGATTATGATGATTCCGATAACTCGCAACCATCAGGAGGGAGAAGAACATGCCAAAAGAAGTAGTGTTTCGTCTTCAGTACGTTGGTTGATCGAGGGAACTATGCTTAATACCAGAGAAGTACCATGAGGTACCAAGTATGTGTTCATCATAGCTTATTACCAACCTTCTATGCAATGTTATGTGAGTTATTTTGTTATACTGCTACCCGAACGACAACCATGTTCCTACACTTTTGAATCTACTTTATCCGCTGCGAGATGAAAGAAGAGTTGTCGGTTCAGGAGGGAGCAGGAAAAAGAATAAAGGCTCATTAGTTAGGAGGGAGTAATAACCTAACTAGACCATTACAGTTGAAGTTCAGAACTACAAAGACCTTTGCCGTCAGTGTCAAAGATCATACGCCGAGATCGTCGGAAGAGAGAACTTCAAGTCTGCCTCAGTATCTAGACTACAGAGACTCTGCGCTTCAACAACGTCAACATAGTTTACTATTGTTGTAATTTACATTGTTTATGTATTTATAGGTCTCATTGTAACCATTCACGTGTGACGATATCTTGGAGGGAGATTGTTAGCCTCGCTTTTTTATAAAGATAACGTCACACATGTGAATTGGACTAGATTAGAAACTATAAGGATTACTATTGTCAAGTAGGCAAACATGTAGTGTTAGGAGCCTATAAATACCCCTCATGACTCTCCATGAGGGGTGTGGGAAAGTGTGTGTGTAAACTTCATATTGTCATTTTTAATATAAACCCTTTTCTCCAACTTTCTCTCTCTAGAAACATGATGTATTTCGATCAACCTCGACATCCGGAACGTGTTTCTTGGTCATAACAAAAAATTACGAAAGTTATACTGCTAGTACTCAGTACATGTATACCTATTCAACAATAAACTTATAATCATTTCATTAAATATTTTTTTTTATCGGAATCAGTAGGATAAAAATGAGTTTCCTAAAACTATATGTATCGTGTAAAGCTATCTCTTAAATGAACATAAAACAAATAGACTCAAGGCCATTGTAATAGTGATGAACTTGTTTACACCAAGTCGTAATAGTGATGAACTTGTTTACACCAAGTCGTAACAATACATATTATTTGGAACCACAACTTTTCAAGTGTCAAAATCACAATTTAAGAGACACTATCTGAATTTAATATTAAACGGCAGAAGTTTGAGACAAAAAAAAAAAATAAAGATCATTCTAAAAGATAAATAAATAGAAAAAGTAGTTGTGCTGGGGTATGGGACATGCCAAATGCTCGTCACATATCTTTTTTATATATTTGTGGATGGACCATTTATCTTATTTAATATATGACTCGTTTAAAGGAAAAAGCTTTTTAATTAACTTTATATTTTTAGCACATTGTTTTGAATAATAATAATAATAATAATAATAATAATAATAATAATAATAATAATAATAATAATAATAATAATAATAATAATAATAATAATAACTTGTTTGAACAAGCAAGACGTGTGGTTATGTATCATGGAGTGTTTGTTAGGAGCTTTTTATTTATGCTAGCGTTTTGTTTATTACATCATCATGTCGACCACTTTATGTGGTATTGTATTTTGTATTCTTTAAGTTGGACATATAAAAGTTTTTTAATCCAATTAACAACAGCAGCTATCTAACATCATTTAGAAAGAACCTCTAAACATATTTGAGGGACAACTCAAATAAGAAAATAATTTTGTTTTATCAGGTATTAACCTTCTTTCACTAAAATTAAATTTGCTGAATGCATCCAATATTTATATAATTGTATTGTACTAGCATCTGTCAAGTGTGCAACCCACGTTTATTAATTTGAAAATGACTTGACTGCAGGTTCTCGCCCCTCACAAATGCCATCATATGGGCTAAAATTTCCCATAAGTGGTCTCCAGGGGCCTATAATTTAATATTGGGTCCAAGAATATCCAAAGTGCAGCCCACTCCAAATCTCTATATAATAAAGGGTTTTTTTTTTTTTTTTTTTTAATTTATTTATTTATTTATTTTTAATTTTTTTTCCTCTTTTTTTTTTTTTCTGGATTATGTATCAAATGGGTCCATGTGGATCCTACATCTGTTGTTACCTCTTATTGGGCAGAATATCATTTTTTTTTCTTGTGGATATAGACCAAATCACCAAATAAGGTATTTAAATAGACCCCACCTAAAAAAGTAATAATATTTAATAATAAGTTGGTCCAATTCCATAGCTTACGATAAAAAAGAAATAAGCTCTCACTCCTTGTCCCATTTTAATGGCAAGAGATACATTTGGTGCCATGGGAAAGTACTATCACATTAGCGCATTTTTTCATGAGAATTTTATTTAAATAAGCACTTTACCTTCACATTTACCAAAATGAACCATCTAAACTCGTTTTTACCAAAATTGACATTTTGGGCGAGCAAACATGTCAAATGGGTCCATGTGGATCCTACATCTGTTGTTGCCTCTTATTGGGGAGAATATCATTTTTTTTCCTTGTGGATATAGACCAAATAAGGTATTTAAATAAATCTCACCTAAAAAAGTAATAATATTAAATAATAAGTTGGCCCAATTCCTTAGCTTACGGTAAAAAGGAAATAAGCCCTCACTCCCTATCCCACTTTAATGGCATGAGATACAGTTGGTGCCATGGGAAAGTACTATCACATTAGCGCATTTTTTCATGTGATTTTTTTTTAACAAACACTTTACCTTCACCTTTACCAAAATGCACCATCTAAACCCGTTTTACCAAAATTGACATTTTGGGCGACAAACATGGGGCGAGCAATCATTTGTCTCCATGTTCTTTGTTTTATAGCGAGGCGCAGAGCAATTGGAAGGGAGAGCAAAGCATTTGCTCTCCATGTTCTTTGTCATGTAGCGAGTATATGTGGGTGAAATGAATTGGAAAGCAAATGATTTCCTCGCCCAAATGGTTTGCTCGCCCAAAGTGTCGATTTTAGTAAACTCATTTGAAAGTGTTTATTTTTCTAGATTGTGTGTCAAATGGGTTCATGTGAGTCCTACATATGTTGTTGCCTCTTATTGGAGAGGATATCAATTTTTTTTCCTTGTGGATATAGATAAAATAAGCCATTTAAATAGACTGCACCTAAAAAAGTAATAATATTTGTTAACAAAAATATCGCCTAAAAACGTTATTTATATTTTACTATATTTGCTAAATTTTGTTAATAACAAAGTGTAAACTTTATTTTTAGCAAAACATAAATATAGCATATATAAACTTTATTTCAAAGTTAACAATAAATTTGCTACATGTTTCATAAGTTAAACGTTAGTAACACTTTAAGTGTCGAAAACATTTTTAGTAAGTTTTACTAAACAATGTATCTTATTAAGTCATAAGCTTTCAAATATTTTAAAATATCTCATACATACATTCTAAGTAGCTACATGAACATTTTACAAGTTTACTTTTATTTACATAATATTCTAAAAATAGAAATATACATATACATCATGCATTGCATCATCAAATATCCTCTTTAAGTGATTTGTCACATCATATATTTTGTGTAGATTTACACACTACAATCTTGTAGTTGACTTTGAAAGATCTTTGAGAATATTTTGGTTAGATTTGAGTTAGATTTGCAAAGATTTCTTGGAAGATTTTCTGTCATATGTGACGGAACCCTGGGGATACACGGATAGAACCCTCAAAAGGGTTCCGCTGGATCCGTGGCTTGGCTGAGGTTTTTCCCTATAAATGGCAAGCCACATCCAAGAAATCATTCACAACTTACAATCATATTTTGCCTATACACTCTCATTTCATTCATCTAACTCAGTAGCATTTCATTTGTGTGAGATTCTTTTGTAGCATGAAGATCGCATGTTCATACGAAAGTCTACAAGTGTCAACACAATGTTGCAAGACTTGTTAGCATTAGCATTGTGTAAACTTGTATAGTTTATACATCTCTTGATTGTATTCATTCAGTAGGTTGTGGTTAAAATACTCAGAGTGGAGGGAGTGGTTGTACCCGTGTGAAAGAACTCGACATCTAACTTAGTGTCAAAAATATTGTATAGGCGACATTACGTTGGTTCTACCTCGAACTAGAACCCGTTATTTAGCTTTATACCGGAAAAAGTGTAAGCGACGTGTGTAACGTTTTCCCTGCCGGTGAAAGGAGCTTATTGACTAGTAAAGAAAAACTATCGAGTTGGATACTCGAGGAGTGGAGTAGGGCAAGGAAAAAGAATCCTTGTAGTCGAACCACTATAAACATCCGTGTTGTGATTTGATCGTTTCTTTCTTTATCTTGCGTATTATTTATTGTCTATTAGTTTCAATTGTTGATTACACATAAAATTTTCAAAGATAATTAAACGAAAAAGTCAAGTCTATTGCCTTGAAAGATAGAGTTGAATCAAATGATGATGAAGAATCTAGTTCGGATAGCGAGGATGAAGAATATGCCATGGCCATTAGAGACTTCAAGAAGTTCTTTCAAAGACGAGGAAAATTTGTTAGGCAACCTATAGATGAAAAGAAAGCCTTCCAAAAAGATCGTGATGACAAGAAAGGAAAGGGTGAAAGAAAGTGTTTTAGGTGCGGAGACACAAGTCATCTCATAGGAGAATGTCCAAAACCACCCAAAGGCAAATCTCAAAGAGCCTTTGTAAGTGGTGCGTGGAGTGATAGTGAATATGATGACGAGGAGCCAAAGAATAACGAGATTGCTCTCATGGCTCATGACTCAAATGAGGTACATTCCAACTCATCTTGCTCTTCTATTGATGATGACACGTTGCAAAGAGAATATAACAAACTTTGTGAACTAAGCTTAAAAATCATAAACAAAAACAAATTTTTAAAAACTAAAAAGGAATTTTTAGAAAACGAAGTTTATGAATTAAAAGAAAAAGTGAAACATTTAGACAAGAGTAAAACTATTGATACGATGTGTAAATCATATCAAGAGCTTAAACTTGAAATTGAGAAACTTAAAATCACTCAAAATGGTCTCATCAAACAAACCACAAAGTTTAAAAGATTCGATAAAAGTATTTCTTGTGCAGATGAAATAATGAAACTCCAAAAGTCTCCATTTGATAAAACGGGATTAGGATTTACTGAATCAGGAACATTAAGTAGTATAACTAAACAAGCGGAAAACGTACAAGAAAATAGTAAAACTGCTACAGTAGCCCACGGATCCGGCGGAACCAAAAACAGGGTTCCGCCCGTTGATCATAAAAGGTTTCGCGGACTCTGCAGCAGAAAAGAAAATTCCATTATATACTCGTACCGAATTTGTTAAAGTCACAAGAAAACCTGGTACTAGTGCAACAGAAACAAAACTAAAACCTACTATTAAAATAGGAGTAGGACTTGCTAAAAATTAATTTAGTACTAGAACCATTCAACCTAGGCCTAAAACTCCTATTCCCAAATGCCCTTTCCAAAGAGCAACTACAATGCACAACCAAACTATCAACATGGTTGGAACCAAAACCTACCTAGACATTACCAAGTTCCAAATTACATGTCTTGGAATCCATATCCACCATTTCCATACATGGATCAAGTTAATGGTATGTTTAACCAAAATGGACCCATGAGATATTGGGGACCAAATGTTTGAGTGTTTTTTTATGAAATAGCTATGCTTGAAAGTAAGTTTGGAACCGGATGAATGGATCAAGGATAGCGGTTGCTCTAGACATATGACGGGAAATAAACGCCTCTTTTCAACATATCATTAATATGACGGAGGTAACGTTACTTTTGGTAGCAAGCTTAAAAGCAAAATCATCAGAAAAGGTATAATTTCTCATGACTCCCTCCCTATTGATGATGTCGTAAAAAGTATAACATCTTTTTTAGTGAAAATGGAAGTAAAATACTAAAAGACGGAATAACTATAGCAAAAGGTTTTCTAAAGAACAACGTATACGTCATGAAAATTGATCCGACATCTAAAGATAAACTTTGCCTCACCTCATGAGATGATTCCTCAACCCTTTGGTATCGACGCTTAGGTTATGCTAATATGAGACTCATTCAATCTCTATCATCTAAAGAATTAGTTAGAAACCTACCCATGTTGAAATACGACCAACACTTTTGTGATGCTTGCAAAATTGGTAAACAACTACATAGTAGCCATAAGGCTAAAAACATGGTGTCTACATCTAAGTGTCTAGAACTTTTGCATATGGATTTGTTCAGTCATCCGCTATACAAAGTTATAGAGGTAACTTCTACACTTTGGTTATAGTAGATGGTTATTCAAGATATACTTGGACAAAATTTTTGAAAAGTAAAAACAAAGCTTTTGACCAATTTGAAATTTTTAGTAAGAAAATTCAAAACCAATTAGGAACTTGCATTATGTCAATTAGAATGGACCACGGTCGTGAATTTGACAATAAAATACATTTGGGAATTTTTGTGATAAAAATGGTATAACACATAACTTTTTAGCACCATTCCTAAATCTAAAGGTGTAGTAGAGCGTAAAAACCGGACGCTTCAAGAGATGAGTAGAACAATGCTTAACGAACAAAATGTCCCACAAAAGTTTTGGTGTAATGTCGTCGACACATCAAATTACATTCTAAATCGAGTCTTAATTAGACTATTAACTCCATATGAATTATATAGAGGTAAAAAGCCTACGTTAGGATATTTTAGAGTATTTAGGATTAAATGCTTTATATTAAACACCAAGGATTATCTCACTAAATTTGACTCAAAGTCTTATGAAGGTGTGTTTCTTGGATATTCACAAAATAGTAAAGCTTATATTGTTTTTAAACAAAGAAACCTTAAGAGTCAATGTCACACCGCCATTTTTCACTGATCGCAGCGGATTAAGTGTTTGGGGTATTACTTCATAGAATCACAGTTACAGTAATAGAAAACGACTTGAAAAGAGACGTTTTAGAAATTTAGTTATCATTCATTTAATTATCAGAGTTTTATTTGTAAAAGATATACTTTTACTTTTGATGAGGTCCCAAAAATCTAGGTATTAGGTTATGTTCGAATGATAACCAGGTCGAAAGTCCTCCGAGCTCAGTGCCTCCTTCTGCCATATCTCCGTAGAAGTAGTATACCTAGAATACATGCTTAAAAAGTCAACACAAGGTGTTGAGTGAGAGTCATAGGTTTAAGTGTTAGTGAATACAAGTTCCCCGGGTTAAGTTGTTACACCCATCTGAGAAAATGTAGTGTGTTTGTTATAATTGTGATGCATGCACAATTATCATGAGTGGGGTATGTCGCACTAAGCTCATGAACCACACGTTAACAATCCGGGTCATGGGGGCTGCAGACCCAACCATGAGGGGATGGGAAGGATAACTTGCCAAAGTTAAACCTTCAGTGGGTTCAAATATAGTACTTATTGGTACCACCCAGAGAGGTGTTAATACCAACGGGAGTTGTCAAACTCCAATAGATCTATCAACTATATTCACGTTCGCGTGGATAAAATATCCCAAATGATTAGATTCATGAATTTTGGTTATGTAGTGGTGGCAGTTAGTTTACTCGTGCAACAACCAAAGAAAAAGACTTGTATTTGGTTTTAAGTAAAGCAAGTAGCATGTATCCCCCTCACAGGGTTTGTAAAGAATTTAGGGTGAAAGTTTTAAAAGGAGTATGAGGCTATGAACTCACCTGGGCTTAGAGAAATCTAAGTGATGCAATAAGTGACTCGGGAACTAGACTGCCTTACTCACGTAACCTAGTGTGTTGTAGCTTAGGATGTATGTCAAGCTTTAGTCATCTTGTTTAAGTTTCTTAAGTTATTGTTCTTAGGTTCGTTAATGTTTTAGATATAATATAACACTGTTCAGGCCATCATAATCCAGAAGTATATGACTCCTCACATGAAGCTCTCTACTATTGTATTATGTTATCAACATAATACTATTCGGGCCATCATAATTCATAAGTTAATACTCCTCACATGAAGCTCCCTACTATTGAGCTATATTTTTATTAGATTAAGTTATAATCATAACACCGTTCGGGCCATCATATCTCAGAAGTATATGCAATAATCGTTCGAGGAGTCAGGGCACTTTAATTCGTAAACCCAACAAACTCGTCAAAACAAAATATCCACATAGTACCCCTCGCATGAAGCTCTCTACTATTGTATTATGCTTCTAACTTTATTTAGGTTTTATATTTTTATGATATTTTCACTTTATACCCTTATAGTTTATATATTTACATTTTCTACTCTAAACTTATAATACTTATATTATTCATATTTATAACTATCTATACTTGAAACAACTAGTCCCTAGACTTCTATATTTTTAGAAAATGACATAATTAACCCTTAGACTCATAAGTTTGCTATATTTACCATTTGGACTTTTAACTTTATAATATTTGCATAACTAGTACTTTTTAGTTTATAACTTATTTTAGTTTCTATCCTAAGGTTTTAATACTTTACAAAACTAGTCCTTATACTTATAACTTCTAGGAAATGTCAAAAACAGTCCCTAGACTTTATAGTTTTAGGAATTTATGATATATACCCTTATGCATGTAAAGTTTTGCAAAACTCGTCCTAAATGCATGTCACTTATATTTTTATGTAACAACTAAGTTTTCTAGCTTATGTTTAACTAATATTAGCTTATTTAAGTTACCTAAACTAGCTTAGAGCTTATGTAAAGGGCTTATAGTATGTAATTAGGGTTTTATCTATAATTAGGGTTTTAATATGTAAACTAGGAAATAATTATGACCAAGGCTCATGCAAGGGTTCCTAGGGGATCTAAGGTATCATAATACTATCCTAATACTAAACTAAAGCTAATAGAACTAAATGTAAAGCTTACTTTGTTAGTTTTGGGTTTAACGAGGGTTTTAGTGTTTCTAGGGGATCTCTCGGCCAAAACCACAACTCGACACTATCCAAGCTCATATGCTCGACTTCTAGGGACTTACTACTACTGAGTGTGTGTAAGGTAAAGAAGAGAAGAGGTGTGAGGAATAATGGAGGGAGGAGGGGGTATTTATAGAGTGTGTAGAGGCGGTAAGGGTGAAAACAGGAGTATAGGTGTCGAGGAGGGGAGGATTTGAGTAAGCAAGGCTAGAGGGGGTTGTGGCAGGTCTAGTTGTGACAAAAAGGAGCTAGGGGTTAGCAAGGGGGCTCAGGTAGGCTGGTTGTGGTGGTGAGAGGCCGAGGGAGGCGGTTTGGGCAAAGTGGTGACAAGGAGGTGATGTACCTCCTAGCTTGGTAGCTTAGAGGTGCTTGTAAGCTTCTTGGGAGGTTTAGTGATGGTTTAGGGTGATTAGTGGTGGATTAGTGGTGGTTTAGGGTGATTAGTGGTGGTTTATTGATGGCTTAGTTAAGTAGGTGACAAGTAGGTGATGCACCTACTTGTGTGGGTGCTTGTAAGTTGTTAGGGTTCTAGCTTAATTAGGTAGAGGTGTTAGGGTGCTTGGTTGAGGTGTTTGAGGTGCCTATGTTTAGGTTTTACTAGTTTAGGTTAAGTTTTGACCTAGTTTTACTTAGTGAGTGTTTAAGGTTTTACCTAGGGTTTAGTACCTAGGTTAGGTTCCTAAGAGTGTTTAGTGACTAATCCTAAGTCCTAAAGGGTTTATACTAAGTGATGGTAACTTATGGGAAAGATTTGGGAAGGTTTGACCTAGTTTTGTGACCTAAATGACCTATTTGTGTTTAGTGGGTGATTAGGGTTTATCCTAGTGTTTTGTACCTATATTAGTGTCTTATGAATGTCTAATAACTAATCCTAGGTTCTAAGAGGCTTATACTAAGTGGTGGTAATCTATGGTGAAGTTTTGGGATAGTCTAGACCTAATTCTAGGAAGTTATGACTTAGTTATAGTTTTGTGCTTAAGGGACTTGTACCTAAGTTCTAAAGGGTTGTACTAATGCCTAATGGTCCTAAGGTATCCTAATGTTCCTAAGGTAACTCATACTTAAGCCTTGGACACTTTTAAACAAGTTAAGTTAAGCACATAGGTTCAAATAAGCACATAGTCCTAATTAGGGTTTAATTAAGGTTTATTAGGGTTTTGTGATATGTTTAGTATGTTAGATTAGTAGATTACTTATTATGGTGCTGTGGTTATCTTATTCTTGACATACTAGGGGTTTATAGGATGTGAGTGTTGAGTTATTTGGCTTGTGTAGATACGTGAGCAGGTCTAGTGAGTCATGCAAGTTAAAAATGCACATAAAAAGCAAAAATTTACCTGTGAAATACCTACTATAGGTATTTGTAAAGGGAATGATAGTAATGGGGTTTTATGGGTTGTTACAATCAAGGAATCGTTGAACGTAACATTCGACGAAAGTCCACCTCCCTCTAAGACATCACCTTTGGTAGATGATGACTTAGTTGAAAGTCAAGTCATTGAAAATAAAGACAACATAGATAATGACAAGGAAGATGAACTATTAAACAAGGAACTTGTTAATGTTAAAGAATCTAAAATTCATCCATTAGATAGTGTCATAGGAAAAATTAATGAAAGAACATTAAGATCTAAAGTCCAAAATCAAAGTAATTTCTTTTGTTTTGTGTCTACCATTGAACCAAAGAATATAAATGAAGCTATAAAAGATGAATCATGGGTCATAGCAATGCAAGAGGAATTAAACCAATTTGTTAGAAATGATGTTTGGACATTAGTTCCTCATCCTAAGAATCAAACAATAATTGGAACAAAATGCGTCTTTCGAAATAAAATGGATGAAAAGGGTATAGTGTCTAGAAACAAAGCTAGGCTAGTAGCACAAGGTTATAATCAATAAGAAGGCATTGACTACGATGAAACTTTTGCTCCGGTTGCTAGGCTCGAGTCTGTTAGGATTTTACTTGCATATGCATGTGCACATGATTTTAAACTCTTTCAAATGGACGTCAAAAGTGCATTTTTAAATAGATTTATTAAAAAAGAAGATTATGTTGCTCAACCTCCGGGTTTCACCGATTTTAAAAATCCTAATCATGTTTATAAACTTAAAAAGGCTTTATATGGACTTAAACAAGCTCCAAAAGCATGGTATGATCGACTTAAGACCTTCCTAGTTGACCACAAGTATACCATGGCCTTAGTTGATAATACTCTCTTTACTAAGAAGAAAGATTCGCATATTATCATAGTACAAATATATGTTGATAACATCATATTCGGATCAACTTGTCAAGAATTATGTGACGATTTCTCTAAAATCATGCATGACGAGTTTGAAATGAGTATGATGGGATAACTCAACTTTTTCTTAGGACTTTAAATTAAACAATTAGAAGATGGGATATTCTTTAACCAATCTAAATACATAAAAGACATGCTTAAGAAATTTGGTCTTGAAGATTCAAAACCTATCAAAATGCCCATGACCTCGGAAACTAAACTCACCAAGGATGAGGAAAGTGAATCCGTAGATAACACTAAATATAGAGGAATGATTGGTAGTCTACTCTATCTCACGGCTAGTAGACCCAACATTATGTTTAGTGTTTGTTTATGTGCTCGTTTTCAAGAAGATCCTAAAACAACCCATCTTGAAGCCGTAAAATGGATTTTTAGATACATCAAATGTACTACACACTTAGGATTATGGTATCCCAAAGGAACGGGAGTAGAAACTATAGTGTATGCTGACTCAGACCATGTCAGTGACTATGTTGATATAAAAAGCACAAGTGGTATTTGTACTTTTGTTGGACACTATCTCACCTCATGGTTCTCTAAGAAACAAATGGCTCACGTTATCTCAACAACTGAAGCCGAATACGTATCGGCCAGAAAAGCATGTCAACAAGCTCTTTAGATGAAGGAAGCTCTTGTCGATTACGGAATTCAACTAAATGGCATCTCCATTCTTTGCGACAACAAAGGTGCCATCGACCTCAGCAAGAATCCAATTCAAGATGCTCGTACTAAAGATATTGAGATTCGTCACTACTTTCTTCGTGACAATGTTCAAAAAGGAAACATCTCTATCGAGAAAGTATCCTCGAAAGACAACATTGCCGACATTCTCACGAAACCTCTCAAACGCGAACCATTTAATCTTCTTAGACTCGGACTAGGACTTATGGAACCTACATTGTAGTTTTGAACGTTAGAATAAAATCGTAAAAATCAAAACAAATTCATTTTGGTTTTTCATCTACTGAACTGGCGGAACCATTCGACAAGGCGGGCAGAACCCTCCTTGTGGTTCCGTCCAGTCAGTCGAACCCACAAGAAGTTTTATTTTTTATTATTAAACCAAACACCCTTATCCTTTTACCATAACATAAAATCAGTTACTATTCACTCCACAACTTCACCACACACGAAAATTAGTTATCTCCTTCATCATTCTTGCTCTCTAATCATCATTGTAAGTATCTAACCATTATTACACTCCTGATCTGTGTCTAGGATTTCTATTTATGCGCATAAACTAAAAATTTGGGGTTATGCATCAACTTTAGAAATCATATAGAGCATGTGTTGTAAATAAAACTTATCATGTTTTCCTTAGTTAGGAATTGCATCTTATAGGACATTATCATGTTTACCAAACACCCCATGTCAATTTTTTGCAAAAATACTTCTCACAACTAGGAATTTTTTTTTCATCGTTGATACAAACTAAAAACGTTATGTTTTGAGCATCACTTGCATACTGTCTCTTGAATGCTAAAGGAAATACATAACTAATATGTATTTTCGGGTACATTCAAATGAAGCTACATTGAATTAGGAGCGTTTGGGTTATCTTTAGTTTTATAACAAAATTTGCATAACAAAACATTTTGAGCATTAAAATGAGTCAAGATAACCGCACCTCCACATTGTTTGCATATAGGCACACACTAGAACATCTACATTACAATAGTCGTTAGACTAAAATGTGATATTTATGTTTCTAGGAATCATCATGCCTTCCGCAACTCAGTATGATCACAAAGAAACTCTCAATTATCTTCTCAAACACCACAAAACCAAAGGCTTAACTCCCAACCAAGTCAAAGTGTTTAAAGCTCTAGAAAAACGATATGTCCATGAGGGTAGTACAATTGACCCCTCTCTCTTAGAAGGTACCAATAGTCGTAGGGAACTAGCCGACATCAACTTTGATTACCTCCTAGATATTGATGAACCTATTTGTCCTAGATTCGTTCTAGAGTTCTATGCTTCCATCACTCTCCACACCAATGATGATGGTCTCATGTCTTTGTCTTTCATGGCTAGTGGTCACACCTATAACATCTCTCTTAATGACTTTGCTCAAGTTCTAGGTGTTTCGAATCATGGTACTTGTCTTTATTCGGACAAACACTGACTCACAACTCTTGACTCAGTCATTAACCGCATCCATCCTTATGATACTCCTCTTGTATCCAAGGATGTCATTCGTGATCATCTCTTTGTTAGGACTTCCGATACTAGGAGAACTCATTCGGGGAATGAGGTTGATAAGGACCCTTATTGTCACAACTCGTAAATTCTGGTCTTTTCCCGAACTTTCACATTTACTATTCATCGGTTACTATTCATCGATCACTATTCATTATTTTACTATTCATCATTTCTGAGGTCAGTTTGATATTCTGAGAAGCGTTTTAAAATTTTACTATTCATAAAACACTATTCACCTCCGGAGAAAATTTGTCATTTATACATGGGTTGCGTCATTTTTGTAAACGTACGATTATCGACCTAATAAACGTTATCTTATGAGCTATTACTTTGAATAATTGATCCGGCAATCCCAACTATGGTCCTAACATATTTTCATACTCATAATAATAATATAAAAATTATATTATTAATTTACCCGGTATTTTGGAAATTTATTTAATTTATATCGTACGCCTAATTTATTTACGACGGTTTTCGTAAAAACTAAACAATGATCACCCGAACATCCAATATTTATACCCAACATATTTTCATAATTTCTACAACTTTATTATGACCCGGTTAACTCCGTTAAAATTTATTTTTAGTTAACCCGGTACCCGGTGCATTTTAAAACTATAAATAAACACATAATATCTTACAAATTCAACAAAGTCTTACACACCCATCACCCCCCCATGTTTTGCCGCCCCCCCCCCCCCCCCCCCCCTTACTTTTTCTTACAACCCTTGAAATATTGCTACTCCCATTTAATGCAAAGAAAATCTTGTCTAAACCAATAATTCATATATCTATTACTTAGCAACTTTCATCTCATTCTTCCTAAAACAACTAGCAAACTCATTCTTCTTTTTCTCTCTTTGTGGTGTTCGGCAAAACAACAAGGACCAAGAAGAAACCATAACTTTTCCAATATCAAGTCTTATTCAAGCTTAGTTAGTGTTCCTTGTTGGGGTTTTGTGGTAAAACCCTAGGTTATTAATCAATTTCTCATCAAAAACTCATCCAATCATCAAGTAAGCTTCAAGATCACTTGTTGATCTTTCCATACTTTCATTTTTCTAGTTTCATGTTGTTTATTCAAGATCCATATGCATATGTTAGTTTATACCACTCTATTTATACTTTTTATAACTTTGAAACTCTAGAAATGGATTATAGTTAGATCCTTGTTAGATCCACTTGATTTATGATATTTAGGAACCCATGACACCCTAAGAAGGTGTATGGTAAGATTAGACTAGATTTGTGGTGATTGAAAGTGGTTTGGTTGGATTAGAAACTAGTTTGGAACATTAGAAATGGATTTTAAACATATATACAAACCTACTGTCCTTAAAATGAAAACGTGGCAAACTCAGTGGGTTTGGGGTAACTTTTGACCAAATATTTAGAAAATACATTCCGAGACGGAACTATGGCCGAAAACGGGGATGAAAACGAGTTAATAACGAAGGAGATACGCTAAAAACGAGTTTAACGACGAAAACTATATTTTCTGAAAACTGCATGCTGTTTGACACTTTTCGTTGGACAAATAGAGGCGTTAAACGTAACCTAGTGGAGCCGAGCTATCGAAAATATATTAGTATATACTAAAACGAATCCGTGGATATAAAGAACGAGTAAAATGAGCTTAAAACGACCAAGTTATACATGTTTTAAAATCGTCAAAACTATATATATATTTAGTCACTACTAGAAATAATATAACTACGTACTAAATAATATATTTTCTAGATTTCTTATTCAAGGGGTTTATTTTTAATAAACGAGATACGTACGACTCAAAGTTTATTTATGCGACTACTAGACGATATCTTAAGGTTTTCAAAACAAGGAATATAACACTAACGTTTTTATATACGATATATTACGACAAGTTTTTATTATTCTAGTTGGACTTATTTTTCCTAAGTATGGAAAATACTTTACTTTGACAATAACTATTATTTCCAAGTTACGAGTGGTATAGGTATCATGTGCATGTGCATTCATTACATCCTTTCATGATCTAAGTAGATCACTATCATTCGTATTAGGTTGCGGTTAGCGATCGAACCTCATTTTCTGTGTATCCACTTTGTCATCGTAGCTATCGCCCCAGGTGAGTCATAGCCCCACTTTTACTCTTTATACTTGTTTTAACTCTTTGGGGGAGATACATGCTCAACTTAAAACATACTTTCTTAATACTCAAAACATACCTTCTTGATACACAAAACATTTATACTTGATTGTCTTATACTTGATTATACTTATACTTGATTTTATACATACGTGATTGTGTTATACTTAACTGTGTTATACTTACTTGATACTTGAAACGTTTAAACTTTTATGCTTTGGGAAACGACACCCAGTAAACTTTTATGCTTTGGGAAACGACACCCAGTAAACTTTTATGCTTTGGGAAACGGCACCCAGTAATCTGTCAAAGGAGAGGTATTGATAGTACTATTATGGGGAAACACCCCCCACCCAAGTCCAAAACAGATGTGACGTTGGGTGACAGGTACTATTTGGGATGGTGGTTCCCCGCCTTTGTGTCTATACTTGACCTTGGGTGAATATAATCCTGAGAAACTATATATTGTAGCAGTGGGTTGTAAACACACAGGTTACAAGGCTCTTATGGCGGGACTTGTAACTGAGTGGATTTACGATGCCTTTGCTGGGAAACCTTCATACTTATGCATAAACTTTATTTGTTTAACAACTCTATGAACTCACCAACCTCGTGTTGACACTTTAGCATGTATTTTCAGGTTTTAACCTATGGCACACTACTGGAGGTTTTGGCAGGGTACGGCATGGTCATAGAAGACTCTGATTATTTATTTGGGGACCGTTTTAAACTACTTTTAAGGGCCTACTTTCGCACTACTTTTAACAATGTAAATACAATATTTTTGACTTAACTATTTTATTCTAAATGATTGAAGTGAAAACCATTTTTGAACTTGTGTTTTAATACCAATTGAGTTACACCCTAGCTACATGTATGCTTCCGCTGGACCCGATTTTGGGGGTTGTGACAGATTGGTATCAGAGCTCTGGCTATAGCGAACTAAGTGTTTTTAAAAACCTAGACTATAGCTACTTTTACGAAAAACTTAACCCTATGACCGTCACGTGCCTGCTTGCCAAGCTGATGCCTCACTTGTGGTTTGTTGCTGACTTAGGTGATGAGATTTGTGTCTCATTATCTGGTATATTATATTCACTTATTCTAGTTGATTACTATAATTATCCTTCATATAAGCATATTCACGTATCATATATGTCACCCTGGTATGTATCTCCTGGCATAGTTTCATCATTTGACGTCAAGTTTGGTCACCTGCCTTAGTCTTTCTGAACGTCTTGGTATTTGTGAAGGACATAGTATTAGTATAACTAAGCTGAGTATTTCAAAATTCATGGAACCTCGGTGGAAGATAGACTGGTCATCTATATTCAACCCGGGATAGTGAGATATAGGCTGACCACCTATGTCTGACTCAGAAGTGAATTTTGCAACACTGAGGATGGTTATAATAAGATTATGTCTGGATTGAACCCCCTACTCAATTTCCAATTGTTTCTTTCATGTGTGTGTATACTCTCGTTGTTGGAACCTTCATACTTTTCATCACCTCGTGAACCGCCGCCTGAAAGCACGTCAACTTGTCATTTCATCTCATAAATCTTCACCTTTATAACACCTCGGAGACCAACATTAACTGAACTTCGGGACGAAGTTCCCTTATGGGGTAGAGACTGTCACAACTCGTAAATTCTGGTCTTTTCCCGAACTTTCACATTTACTATTCATCGATCACTATTCATCATTTTACTATTCATCATTTCTGAGGTCAGTTTGATATTCTGAGAAGCGTTTTAAAATTTTACTATTCATAAAACACTATTCACCTCCGGAGAAAATTTGTCATTTATACGTGGGTTGCGTCATTTTTGTAAACGTACGATTATCGACCTAATTAACGTTATCTTATGAGCTATTACTTTGAATAATTGATCCGACAATCCCAACTATGGTCCTAACATATTTTTATACTCATAATAATAATATAAAAATTATATTATTAATTTACCCGGTATTTTGGAAATTTATTTAATTTATATCGTACGCCTAATTTATTTACGACGGTTTTCGTAAAAACTAAACAATGATCACCCGAACACCCAATATTTATACCCAACATATTTTCATAATTTCTACAACTTTATTATGACCCGGTTAACTCCGTTAAAATTTATTTTTAGTTAACCCGGTACCCGGTGCATTTTAAAACTATAAATAAACACATAATATCTTACAAATTCAACAAAGTCTTACACACCCATCACCCCCCCTTGTTTTGCCGCCCCCCCCCCCCCCCCTTTACTTTTTCTTACAACCCTTGAAATATTGCTACTCCCATTTAATGCAAAGAAAATCTTGTCTAAACCAATAATTCATATATCTATTACTTAGCAACTTTCATCTCATTCTTCCTAAAACAACTAGCAAACTCATTCTTCTTTTTCTCTCTTTGTGGTGTTCGGCAAAACAACAAGGACCAAGAAGAAACCATAACTTTTCCAATATCAAGTCTTATTCAAGCTTAGTTAGTGTTCCTTGTTGGGGTTTTGTGGTAAAACCCTAGGTTATTAATCAATTTCTCATCAAAAACTCATCCAATCATCAAGTAAGCTTCAAGATCACTTGTTGATCTTTCCATACTTTCATTTTTCTAGTTTCATGTTGTTTATTCAAGATCCATATGCATATGTTAGTTTATACCACTCTATTTATACTTTTTATAACTTTGAAACTCTAGAAATGGATTATAGTTAGATCCTTGTTAGATCCACTTGATTTATGATGTTTAGGAACCCATGACACCCTAAGAAGGTGTATGGTAAGATTAGACTAGATTTGTGGTGATTGAAAGTGGTTTGGTTGGATTAGAAACTAGTTTGGAACATTAGAAATGGATTTTAAACATATATACAAACCTACTGTCCTTAAAATGAAAACGTGGCAAACTCAGTGGGTTTGGGGTAACTTTTGACCAAATATTTAGAAAATACATTCCGAGACGGAACTATGGCCGAAAACGGGGATGAAAACGAGTTAATAACGAAGGAGATACGCTAAAAACGAGTTTAACGACGAAAACTATATTTTCTGAAAACTGCATGCTGTTTGACATTTTTCGTTGGACAAATAGAGGCGTTAAACGTAACCTAGTGGAGCCGAGCTATCGAAAATATATTAGTATATACTAAAACGAATCCGTGGATATAAAGAACGAGTAAAATGAGCTTAAAACGACCAAGTTATACATGTTTTAAAATCGTCAAAACTATATATATATTTAGTCACTACTAGAAATAATATAACTACGTACTAAATAATATATTTTCTAGATTTCTTATTCAAGGGGTTTATTTTTAATAAACGAGATACGTACGACTCAAAGTTTATTTATGCGACTACTAGACGATATCTTAAGGTTTTCAAAACAAGGAATATAACACTAACGTTTTTATATACGATATATTACGACAAGTTTTTATTATTTTAGTTGGACTTATTTTTCCTAAGTATGGAAAATACTTTACTTTGACTATAACTATTATTTCCAAGTTACGAGTGGTATAGGTATCATGTGCATGTGCATTCATTACATCCTTTCATGATCTAAGTAGATCATTATCATTCATATTAGGTTGCGGTTAGAGATCGAACCTCATTTTCTGTGTATCCACTTTGTCATCATAGCTATCGCCCCAGGTGAGTCATAGCCCCACTTTTACTCTTTATACTTGTTTTAACTCTTTGGGGGAGATACATGCTCAACTAAAAACATACTTTCTTAATACTCAAAACATACCTTCTTGATACACAAAACATTTATACTTGATTGTCTTATACTTGATTATACTTATACTTGATTTTATACATACGTGATTGTGTTATACTTAACTGTGTTATACTTACTTGATACTTGAAACGTTTAAACTTTTATGCTTTGGGAAACGACACCCAGTAAACTTTTATGCTTTGGGAAACGACACCCAGTAAACTTTTATGCTTTGGGAAACGGCACCCAGTAATCTGTCAAAGGAGAGGTATTGATAGTACTATTATGGGGAAACACCCCCCACCCAAGTCCAAAACAGATGTGACGTTGGGTGACAGGTACTATTTGGGATGGTGGTTCCCCGCCTTTGTGTCTATACTTGACCTTGGGTGAATATAATCCTGAGAAACTATATATTGTAGCAGTGGGTTGTAAACACACAGGTTACAAGGCTCTTATGGCGGGACTTGTAACTGAGTGGATTTACGATGCCTTTGCTGGGAAACCTTCATGCTTATGCATAAACTTTATTTGTTTAACAACTCTATGAACTCACCAACCTCGTGTTGACACTTTAGCATGTATTTTCAGGTTTTAACCTATGGCACACTACTGGAGGTTTTGGCAGGGTACGGCATGGTCATAGAAGACTCTGATTATTTATTTGGGGACCGTTTTAAACTACTTTTAAGGGCCTACTTCCGCACTACTTTTAACAATGTAAATACAATATTTTTGACTTAACTATTTTATTCTAAATGATTGAAGTGAAAACCATTTTTGAACTTGTGTTTTAATACCAATTGAGTTACACCCCAGCTACACGTATGCTTCCGCTGGACCCGATTTTGGGGGTGTGACACTTATGGTATGGAACTCAACGAGCTTAAGCCTCAATTCAAGAAATGGGAAGAAGTCCTTAGAGCCAATGTCATTAGCACCATAGGGAATAGGGATCACATCAATGTTTATGTTTGTTACATGCTCTAATCTGTGTCTATGCGTCAACCTTTCAACTTGGGTTACTACATAGCCAAAAGGATGGCCGACATACCCGCACAAGGCACCACTGCTCTTCCATATGGAATGCTTTTAACTCGTCTCTTTAGACAATTTGCTCCTATTCCACCTACCGCTCGAGGTCTTCACCTAGACTACTCTCTCGTGCCACATATCTTTGTTCCATTAAGTGATAAGAGAGTTGCTAGAGCTCAAGGGAAACGCCCTCATCCTCCTACTTCCTCATCATCATCATCCATGAGTGAAGATGACGGTCTTCCGAATT
The DNA here is from genome assembly GCA_030686995.1 of Artemisia argyi. Classification (NCBI taxonomy): domain Eukaryota; kingdom Viridiplantae; phylum Streptophyta; class Magnoliopsida; order Asterales; family Asteraceae; genus Artemisia; species Artemisia argyi. Next base: position 167,111,630 of record CM060700.1, on the reverse strand, counting down.
CTCGGCTACCACCTCGTGAATACCTCCAATAACTCCCAAGGATACCAAATGATTCGGAGGAGTTCAAGCAATCAAAGGGGATGTGGAAATGCTTTGGAAGGTACCTCGACAAGCTCAACAAGAAGATTGATCGCCAATGAGAGCGATATTTGGAGTGTTTGGCATAACATAACATTTGAACTATTTGGTCGTTAAACCAATGTGTGTTTATGGATTTATGTATTTGTAGGATGATATGGTAAGTTTTAAACTATGCTTGTACTAATCGGATATGCAGGTGAGCAACTTTGTGAAGTTGCCAAATTTTCATTATTTTCACTAAGTATAGTGAAATTCGTTAGCCCCCGTTCAAACTCTATCGGTACGTATGTTTCTACTTGCATTTTTGTCATTTCCTAACTAGTTTTTAATGTTTACATATGTTTTAGGAAAAATTACGAATTTTGAAAATCGTTCGGTCCGTCAAAAATACATTCTGTCTCGAATTTTTGCCTGGCAGATCTAGTGGAACCAAATTTTGGGTTCCGCCAGTGCAATTTTTTGGTTCCGTCAAAATTGGCCCAACAGAAACCACGGAACAAAAATCAGGGTTCTGTGTGTGTAATCGTTTGGTTCCGCTAGCATCTCAAGAAATTTTCTGCATTTCACAAAATTTCAACTCCCCTCCAATACCAAATCATCATTTTGAGTTAGAAACATATTTTTAATACTTCATTAAGCACATTAGGATCATTTTTAGTCATTAGAACCAATAGGAAGCCACTTCCCGCCAAAAATTCAATTTACTCATAACTAACTCAAGGAACCCTTCTACATAAAGCAAGGAACCCTCATTTTGGTTCCTTGGAATCCGTGGTACCTCTGACCACAAAGAATTTGTATGACCACATAGCATTTAGTGCATATCTTGGTCTTTTTACTCAACCAAGTTCCATTGGATTGACTTCCAATGATTTGACAACCTCTTTAAACCTTCCAAATGATTAGGAACCTCAATCTTTGTATGGAAGAACATCAAATCCAAACACTCCTTCCAAAATTTCTTCAACTCTATAAATTTGACCATTTTAGACACTTCCAAATCACACAATCTGTTGGAATTATGATATCATGACAATCATATAAAATAAACCAAACACATCAAGTGAGCATAGCGGAATCAATTATAACAAGATCATATAACATGTAATTAATTAATCAATAATAAATAGTAAACGTACCTTTGTGATTCTAGCCCGAACAAGAATCAATTACAATCTTCAAATCAAGAACCCTAATTAGGGTTTATGTGGATTATAAGAATTACCCCTTACCTCTTTTGTAATTCAATCCAAGAATCAAACAATAGTGTGTTTGAATCGCGTTCTTGTACACACGTACTAATTCAAGTAAAAGTTTATGCAAGTAAATCAAACACAAAACTCTTAGTTTAATGAAAATCGAAAACCCTTAAGGGTTTAGGTTTTGGAGCGACTAGGACAAGAGAAGGAGAGAAAACACCAAGATGTGTGTGTACAAGATATGAGAAAACAATGCATCTTGGGTTTGTTTATATACTAGAGTTTCCTTGTAGCACAAGGCACAAAGAGGAGGTGGGAACCTCCTTTGGCCGATCGGTTGAGGACTCCTCCTAGGGATTCCAGAACCTTCTCTTGTTTCCAATTAAACACAAGTAATACTTTCCCAATCTTCGTCTAACGGTCGTTAGCCATTCTCCGTTAAATACTAACGGTCGTTACTAGTTTTGTGTTTATTAATAATTATATATAACATTTATAAATAATTATTCTTTTACTCTTCATACGTATTGTGTGCAATCCCGTGATCTCGAGTTCGATCCTAAAACACAACTATTATTATAATGTCTATAAAACAAACAGCTCCCACTTAGACATATCATAATAGTGTGATCACATCGGTTAGCGTCTTGCAACACGCCGATGCCTCTAGTACAACTCGAGTAAGGCTCCTGGAAAACCTTTTAATGATTTCTCATTATTATTATTATCCCTTTGTTACTAATACCTTGTTAATAAGAATATGGATCTAGGTCATTCCTTATTTAACCATTCTGTTTCTCGTTGTTAGAAATTGACAAGATTACCAAGTCTTCTGAACCTTTCAGGAAAGACCTTGGGCGTGGCCACGCAAACACCTTGACAACCCTACGAGGGGCCCATCAGTATTAAACTCCAAAAATTAATTTGAAGGAACAAATTCTATATTGATTACAAGCAAAACACACAAACTTTGTAACACTTCCGAAAACAACCCTTACGACTACCAGTTACGTATAGCGTTAAGTTGTTCCACAAAAATGTACTACATTCATGACCATTATCTTGTATCCCAAGTCCAAGGATAACTTCATATGATTTACTTAATGACAAGATCCATAAAGTAACAACATATAGTCGGGATAAGTCCTATATTCAGTATCATCGAATATCATCTGAAATGACATGACTACGCATCAATATACTTTGAGTATATTATACCAACCTTTAGATTTGTCTTAATTTAATAATATTCCCATATTATTAACCAACAACGGACAATTTAAGAATAACATTTATTCATGGATTTAATCATGCAAAAATAGGACAACAATAATTAACAATAGAAATAAACATACCAACATACTTTATTTCATTAAAACAATAATTGTTTACAATATCCTTTATCCAAATACTAATAACAGTTATGCATGAAACTACTAGCTAATTTAAGCCCAATTCCATTGGCTAATTCATTAAGCTTTTCTTTCGCCAAAGCCTTAGTGAATGGATCAGCTAAGTTATCATCTGTGTGAACTTTCAGCAGATTTATTTCACCTTTGTTAACCTTTTCACGAACAAAGTGATACTTCCGTAGAAAATGTCTGGTGCCTCTCATGACTCCAGGTTCATTGGCAAATATGATTGCAGCAGCATTGTCACAATACATATTAATAGGTAATTCAATTGAAGGCATAACACCAAGCCCTGATATGAATTTCCTAATCCAAACAGCCTCCATAGCAGCTTCTGAAGCAGCAATGTATTCAGCTTCTGTTGCAGACATCACAATTGTACTCTGCTTCTTGCTCTTCCAGTCTACTGCTCCTCTATTGATAACAAAGACATAACCCGTCTGAGACTGCGAATCATCTTTATTTCTTTGAAAGGACGCATCGCAGAAACCTGTAACACAAAGTTCTGCAGCTGGTTCTCCACCATATACCAAAAACATATCTTTTGTATTTCTTAAATACTTAAGAATATGCTTAACAACAATCCAATGTTTTTCACCTGGATTCTGTTGAAATTGACTGGTGATATTTTGAGCAAACGCCACATCTGGCCTTGTGCATTTTACCGTATACATAATAGATCCTACAGCCGAAGCATAAGGAACTTTACTCATGCGAGCCACCTCAGCAGGTGTTAAAGCACAAAACTCATCACATAAGCCATGTTTTACTTCCATCGGCAAATATCCTTTCTTGGAATTTTGCATATTGAACCTTTTCAATATTTTGTCAATGTAAGCACTTTGACTTAATCCAATTAACCGCCTTGATCTATCTCTATAGATTTTGATTCCCAGAATGTATGAAGCTTCTCCTAAATCTTTCATAGAAAAGCACTTTCCAAGATATGCCTTAACTTTTTGCAAACTTGGAATGCCTTTTCCATGATCAATATGTCATCAACATATAAAATTAGGAAAATTACATTATCACTCCCACTAGCTTTGTGATACACACATGGCTCATCAAGATTCTGAGTAAATCCAAACTTTTTGATTTCAGCATCAAATCTCTTGTTCCATTGTCGTGATGCTTGCTTCAATCCATAAATGGATCTTTGAAGTTTGCATACACGATTTGGAAACTTTGGATTTTCAAACCCTTCTAGTTGTGCCATATCTTCATCTAGATGACCATTTAAGAAAGCGGTTTTCACATCCATTTGCCATATCTCATAGGCATAGTACGCTGCTATAGCTATGAGAATCCTTATAGCTCTTATGTCTGCTACAGGAGAAAAAGTCTCCTCGTAATCAATTCCAAAAGTTTGAGTAAAACCTTTAGCAACCAGACGAGCCTTATAAGTGTGTGCATTTCCATCCATGTCAGTCTTAATCTTGTAGAGCCATTTACTCCCAACTACCTTGGCACAAGGAGGAAGGTCTACTTCTGTCCAGACTTCATTATCATGCATGGATTGTATTTCCCCATTCATAGCAGCTTTCCATTTTTCCTTTTCAGGACTATTATTGGCAGCTCTATAACTAGTAGGTTCATTAAGATCCCTGAGTAAATTCTCATCAACCTCTACATTAAGACATAGACGGTCAGGAGCTTTCACAGATCTAGAAGATCTACGAATGGGAACTACTTCAACTTCCGGTGGAGGACCCAGACTTTTAGGTTCTACAGGAAGTGTGCTAGTGTTTTCTGAAGGTAATGCATTATCTTGATCATATTCTAGATCATATACTCTCCCACTGACTTCTTGAGATACAAGATCACTTTCAAGAAAGTCACCATCCTAGCAACAAACACTTTGTTCTCAGGTGGGTAGTAAAAGTAGTAACCCATTGTTTCCTTTTGGGTATCCTACAAAAATGCACTTTACAGATCTTTGTTGGAGTTTATCTTGTGAGTCACGTTTAACATACGCCTCACAACCCCAGACCTTTAAATAAGACAAGTTCGGAGCTTTTCCAGTCCACATCTCATATGGTGTCTTATCAACCTTCTTTGTGGGAACCATATTCAAAATACGAACTGCTGATTCAAGAGCATAATCCCAAAAAGACAAAGGAAGATTAGTAAGATTATACATTGATCGAACCATGTCCAACAATGTACGATTCCTTCTCTCAGATACACCATTTTGTTGTGGAGTATATGGAGACGTGAGATTCTGGACAATTCCATTCTCAATTAAGAAATCTTTAAAATCTTAACTAAGGTATTCACTACCTCGATCAGAACGAAGAGCTTTAATCTTCTTTCCTAATTGCAACTCAACTTCTGCTTTGAAAACTTTAAATGTTTCAAACACCTCATGTTTATGCTTAAGTAAATAAACATAACCATAACGGCTAAAATCATCTGTAAAAGTTAAGAAGTAAATAGCACCTTTCCTTGACACATGTCTAAGTGGTCCACACACATCAGTATGTATCAAACCAAGTAGATCTGAAGCTCTTTCCATATTACTATGAAAAGGTTTCTTAGTCATCTTCCTAGAAATACAAGACTCACACTTATCAAATGACTCATCATTGATATTTTTCAAAAGCCCATCTTGTTGCAGCTTTTGCATGTGAGTCTTGCCTATATGGGCAAGTCTACAGTGCCAAATGTAAGAAGAATTCAAGTCATACTTCATTCTCTTACTAATGTTGTACATTGAATTATTATTATTGTTGGACATACAATCATTCATATCAATTTCAAACACACCATTCACAGCAACAACATTAAAATAAAATACACCATTTAAATAAACAGAAATTTTATTGCCATCAATAGTATGAGTAAAACCAAGATCCAACAAACATGAAAAGGAAACAACACCTCTAATTATAGAAGGTGCATAATGACAATTGTTTAAAATCAGTACTAAACCAGAAGGTAAAACTAAATTAAACACTCCTATGGCTTCAACTGCTGCTTGTGCTCCATTACCCACATGCAGAAATTGCTCCCCATAAGCTAGTCTCCTTTCCTCTCTAAACCCCTGTAGTGTATTACAAATATTAATACCACATCCAGTATCATATACCCATGAATTTAATTTATGAGATAAAGTAAATAATTCAATGACAAATAAGTTACCTGAAGTACTGGCGCCCATGTGCCCAGTCTTCTTAACCTTATTGTTTCGCAAGTCATCGAGATAAAGAGGACAATTCCTCTTCCAGTGACCCATCACCTTGCAGTAATGGCATCCTTGATCCTTCTTTGGATTATTCTTTATAGGAGGGTTCTGATTTGGTTGAGGTGGTTGATAAGCCATAACTTGCTTATTCTTATCAGCCTTCTTCTTTCCCTTACCCTTCTTCTTGTTCGCATTTGGCTTGTTAATTCTACCTCCTTGAATAGCAAGTACCTGGGGTGTAGGAGCCTTTTGTGGTAACCCTTTCTCATAATCAATGAGCAGTGCGTGCAATTCACTTACTGTCTTCCCCATGCAATGCATATTGAAGTTCCTCACAAAACCACTAAATTCCTTGTTAAGGGATCTATTGATTAAGTTCACAGCCATATCATTGTCATAGGGTTTTTTAAGTGTTTGTAGTTGATCCATGAAACTCTTCATTTTCAACACATGAGCACTCACAGGTTCACCATCACCCTGCTTACAACCATGTAGAGCCTCCATCAAATCGTAAATCTCTACATTTGATGGTTTCTCATATAGTTTCTTGAGTTCATCAATCATGTTCATGGGGAAATATTCTTCAAACTGCCTTTGAAGAGCTGGTGACATTGCCCCTAACATCATTGCGGCCACATCAATATGTTCCTTGCAAGTTATTTTCCATTCAGCCTTGGTATCCTCAGTAGCTACAGGACCTTCAGGTTCAGCAGGACAAGGCATTTTCAAGATTTCAAGTTGACCAGTCACTCGCAGGACAATCCTGAGTGAACGATACCAATCATTGAAATTTTCTGAGCCAGTCAATTTTTCTCGTTCAAAGTAAGTTTTGAACACAGAACGAAAGTTGGTGTCATCAGTTTGAGCCATTTCTATAGATAAAGAAAGTTCAAAACATTAGTATTTTTGATAATACAATTTTTCAAGAAAATTAAAATACTCAAGGAAATCATATCCATAGAACAATCTTGAAAACTAGGATCCTCCATAAACATAGTTTCATCACATCAGTTGATCTGCTAGTAATGAAAGTATAATATGAGGTAACATGTCGTACAATAATTGGCATAACATTTGTCCAATTCCTAGATTTATGGGATTTACAATCACAACATTTGTATTGTAAGCATGTTTAATCCCCATCTTAATACCTTGAGTCCAAGATCTCACTTTGTAACACCCCCGAAATTGGGGTCCAGCGGAAGCATACATGTCGCTGGGGTGCTACTCGAATGGTATCACAACACAAGGTACAAAGAATGGTTTCATTTCATTTATTTAGAATGAAAGTTGTTATCAAAGCATTTATTTTACATATTATAAAAGAAGAGTGGATATAGTCCCATAATTTTGTTAAAACGGTCCCAATTAGTTATCAGAGTCTTCTATGACCATGTCATGCCAAAAGCCTCCAAAGGTAAGATAACGCCTTAAGAACCTGAAAATACATGCTAAAACGTCAGCATAAAGCTGGTGAGTTCATAGATTTTAGTAAACAAGTATTTTCCGTAAACAAGTATTTCCAGTAAACGAGCATTTTCGGTAAACAAGTATTTTGCGGAAGGCAAGACAATATAACAAATACAATGTCACAGCCAAAAAAAATAAGGTATACAGTGCCTAAGCTCATGACCCCGAAGCTCGACGTAATCGTATGAAATCAATCATAATAATGCCCCTTGCAAGTGTTTGCCAGACACTCGGAAGTAATCTGAATGATATGCGTCCGTTTGACAGGTTGGCGCGACCAACTCGGACGGGGTGTCAACCCAAATAGATCTATCCACAGCATTCGCGCTCACACGCATGTAATTAACGGTTCATGATAAAGGGGACTTCAGTGGCAGTAATAGGTAACTCAGGCAAAGTAACAGTTTTGTATTTATGTCCGCAAAAGCAAGAACTTGTATCCATAAGAAAGTAATCAAGGATGGAATAAGAAATTCATAAGGTATTCAAGAAATCAATCAAGTATTTCAACCATCCAGTAATGTTTGAGAAAGTGAATCGCGTTCAAGTAAAACAAGCATTGAATTTAAATAGTAATGAGCATGTATCTTCCCCCAAAACAGTTGTAAAACAAGTAAAAGTAGGGGTTATGAACTCACCTTAGCAAAAGCAATATCCGATAGACAAAGTAGTAGTTGGAAATAAAGTCCGGGTACTCTAATCGCGGCCTAAATAATGCATATGTCTTAGGTTCGAAAACAAGGTCAAGCATGCAAGTCATACACTATATTATCACTTGTACATGTTGTTGAAATTTTTATCGTCAAAAATGTAGGTAATCAAAGTGATTTCGTATTTAAGCCATCCACCATTTTAGAAAACGTAGCTTGTACATCTCACGACCAAATATTAGTCGTCTTGAAAATATATATTTTGAGAATCTATAACGTACCTAATAAGTATACGTAATGCTCTACCATTTTTATTTACGTCATTTTAGCCAAACAACACTCTAAAATGTCCAAAAGTCCATTTTAATACTTCCATCAGCTTTTGAGAGTAGAATAAAAAGCTGTCAAAATGTATTGTTTCGTCGCAACTTTCCTAGGCCATAACTTTTGCGTCGTAGTTCCGTTTTTCAAGTTCTATATATTCCCGCGAAGGTAATCAAGTATACTTTAGGTTTTTCAAGGTCTCGGCTAGCCTAAATATCATTTAATCTCAGTTTTCCTAGCTTGAAAAATCGGGACAGAATCATAATTTCAGAAAATATAGTTTTAGTCGTAAATCTTGAAAATAGCATATCTTTTTCGTTATAAGTCCGTTTTAACCCGTTCAAGCGGCTATGTTTTCATTATTAAGTCTACTTTCTATATTTCTAGCCTAATATGGCCACCAAGGTGCTGATCTATCTGTAGGAGGTCGAATGGGACAGATTTGACATCTAAAGTGTCAAACTATATTTACAAACCTTTTAGTCATCCTACCTATTTAACAACAACTCCAAAACTAGTACTAGTTCATCCATCATCATCTCAACTAGAAAATAATGATCTAAACACAAACTTAGCAATATTCAAGAGTCCAAGTAAAAGATCATCAAGGATGTTTAAAACTACTAGTTTACTAACATATATATATATATATATATATATATATATATATATATATATATATATATATATATATATATATATATATAATGTTTTCATCTTCAACTTCTTGGAGAGATTTTTACTAACAAATTTTCTTATAATTAAAACTTGTTCAAAACATCATTTCTTGCTAAAAGATCAAGGTGGATGTAAAGATTTTTCAACATGTACCAAGTGATAACCAAGTATATATACTAGACAAGCATAAAAATCATGAAGTATTAGTAGTGTAAAAATTACTTACAAAGAGGTTAGTGAGATGAGACTTGTAAAGTACTTGTGTAACCCCAAGATTAGTATTCAACCCTTGTTAAACTACCCTAAGTACTCTTGTAATTACCCAACAAGCTCTCCTTTCTGTAACACCCCCAAAATACCGCAGCGGAAGACTGTGTCATTGGGGTGCTACTTCATAATACAAAGTACAAGTTATAGAAAACGAACTCTAAATGAGACGTTTTGAAAAGTTACCATTCGATTAATGAATTCAAAGTTACAAACATGAGATTCCAAAGTATGATACATAAATGTATACAAAGTTTTGAATGGTAAATGATAAAAGCGTAAGTCTTCAGAATATGCAGCTTGACTCTAAGTTCCACGCACTAGCTATCGCCTTACTAACCTGAGATAAACATGCTAAAGTGTCAACACAATGGTTGGTGAGTTCATAGAGTTTGTCTTAAAACAGTTGAAAAGCCTTAAAAGAATGTTCACACAGCAAAGGCATCGTGAATCCACTCAGTTGCAAGTCCCGCCATAAGAGACTTGCAACCTGTGTGTTCACAACCCACTGCTAACATATATAGTAGGAATAAGACATGTATAAGTTCATCAAGACAATTTAAGCAATTAGAAATGAGTCTATACTTCATCTCCGAAGACCTCACTTTTATGATGTATCTAACATTCGCAAATGTTAGGATGTATCAAAGACAACTGGGAGTCAATTCCCAAAGACAACTGGGAGCCACTTCCCAAAGACAACTGGGAGTCAATTCCCAAAGACAACTACTAGTCAATAAATAGAATAACGCAATTAAGTATAACGCAGTCATGTATGTAAGCAATCAAGTATAACATAGTCAAGTATAGACGTTTTGAGTATTTGTACAAGTAAGCAAGTAGTTGAGCATGTATCCCCCCCCAGGAGTTAAAACAAGTACGAAAAGAGTAGGGGCTATGACTCACCTTAAGTCTATGTGATGAGAAATGAAAGTCGTAGTCGAATCGCGAAAGTCTCTAAGAGCAGCCTATAATAGAACGTTGCGACTTAGGTTTGGAGTAACGTCTAAGAATACGAAGAATTGCCTATATATGTCTTGCATAATGTTCATGATGTAGTACTTAGTATATAGTGTAAGTCGTTGAATATAAGTGGTCTATGAAACATGTATAAGTTGTATATCTCTTACTACCGTTCGGGCCGACATAATTCAGAAGTCATGGAGTAAACGTTCGAGGAGCCAGGACAGTTTAACTCGTAAATCCACAACTCGTCTCGACGGCTTACTCAATGAACTCCTCACATGAGGCTCCCTACTATTGTAGTATTTGATAACATATATATATAAGCTTTTTGATCTTTAAAAGTTATATGGTCTTTAGCCGTGGCTTTGCCGTGACTTTGGTCATGTTACCATGGTCTTGAGACTCAACCTTGGCTTTAGCCATGGTTGTGGTCTTGGCTTTAGGTCATTAGACCTCTTGGTCTCATCTAATTATAATGATTATATAGTAACTTTGGTCTAAAAAATGGGCTGTTAAGAATTTGAAGAAATTTATCACTCAGAAAGCGTTTTCAGGGCTCGAGCTTCTTAATTCCTAAACGAAAACGTCGTTCCGGACAACTTTCGTGTTTTAACTTTTTGATGAATCGGACCAGAAGTGGGACTTTCAAAATCATAATTTGATCAGAATGCTATTTAGGCAGATTTGCCGTTTTGGTTTCGCTAACTTCAAATGGTCATAACTTTTGACTCGTATACTCGTTTTGGGTGATTCAAATTGCTATGTTTTCCTTGTTAAGTCCTCTTTAACAGTAAGTAAGTGTCAAATATCAAAGTTATACTATTGTGGTCGTGGTTTTCCATAAAAATCACTAGTTTGCTTGTTTACTTGTCATAAGTTAACATATGTATACCAATACTTGTTTTATCCATTTTTAAACATCATGAACACAATACAAAGACCATATATAGCATGAAAGAAGCATAATAAGCATGAAATGATATTGAGCAAGAAAGTGTATAAGGGTTTGCTTACAACTTTTGGCTTTCTAAAGAAAGGAAGTCAAGTATGAACTAGGACACTAAACCTATGCTTGTAAACCCTTCACCATAACTCTTGTAACCCTTGCTAGCCTTGATATAACCCTTGTGAAAATCATTTAACTTCAGCCCTAGTAACCTTGTGTAGCTCCTAATTCAACCATGGAATCACCAAACAAACTTAAGAACTAGGTAGAGAATACTAAGACCTTGAACTTTGGTATGTAATTTGTAACTTGAAGATCAAAGATGATGAAGCTATGGAATTATGTTGGGAAGTTTTAAATGGTGATGAAAAGAATGAAGAGATGAGTTTCCTTTTATAGTGCAAGTGAGGAGGTTAGCTAGTACTTACTTGTGGTTAAAATTGGAACACATGAAGTATAATGAACTAATGGTTAAAAACTAAACACATTTATGCATACTTGGTTGTTCTTAGACCACATACTTTCCTAGGCTTATTATCAAGCCACCAAGGCCACCATATACACGTTCATGGACAAGGGGAAGGGACTAGGTGGATGAATCTTGGCCTTATATAAGTTACGTAGTGAGTTTTGGTCCCGTTAATCGCTAACCGTAAGTTGTTAAGTCACGAAACGTAAAACCGGGTATCCTAAAAATATGAAACTTATAAATATGGTTAAACATGTCAATATAGTCCATAATAAAATATAAAATGAGTGGTAGGTTCTATCGGGTGCGAAAACCCTGCTAAAAACTGGAAACACGGGTCTAAAACGCGCAATTCGCGTAAAACGCTGAACTGAAAAACGTAAAATTCCGAAACTTTTGGAATTGTCCTAAAATGAGAGAAAATCATATTTCTATTGTTTATAATGTTTTATGGACATATCGGGATGCTAGAAGGACGTTTAAACCTAAAAGTAAATCTCGGACACGGCTTTGTGATTTTTGCAGAAATGATCCGACGAGCGTCAAACTCTCGGATTATCGTTAAAATAGTTTAACTTACGAGAATATGAAATAAAAATTTTTGAGATGAATAGTGAAAAGTGAATAGTAAAATTTTCAGGAATAAAAGTTAACCTGAAATTGCGAATTGTTACAGTCTCTACCCCTTAAGGAGAACTTCGCCCCGAAGTTCAGTTGATGTTAACTACTTACGATGTGTCTAAGAGAATTCGGGATCTCTAATATAGTGGTGTTCACTCTGATTCGTCTAAGATTCTGGTTAAGGAGTTGTATCGGCTACAATTAAGCCCACTTATTTATAACACATTACTTACATAAAGAAGCGTCCAAATTTATGTAAGTAAGGCCTCATAAACTTATGGTTCGGTGATTTACAATTTCTTTATTTAACTGAAGAGGCGTCCCAATCCATTTAAATAAGGAGATTCTAAAACATCCTACTTAAGAATTTCCGACACAAAATCCGCCTTCTGAGGCAGATGGTAAGATAATCCAGTCATCAAATCCCTAAAGCTTAGCAATAATATTATTTAACTCAAATCTTGTGTCTCATCAAACACAAGATTAAGTTAACTAATTAGTTATTACTGAGCTCCATGTTTTTAATGACTCGACGAATCTCTGGGGCTCCTTATAATACTAAAGTCACATCATCTAACAGCGTGGAACTAAGCAAACCTCTAACCAAAAAGCATAAGTGTATGTATTGTGTGAAAGGCAAATAAAGAGGAAGGTCCCAACGTATATAGCAGTTATAGTCTAGGCACTAAATGCAACCTAGTTCTCTATAACCAAGGCTCTGGTACCAATCTGTAACACCCCCAAAATACCGCAGCGGAAGACTGTGTCATTGGGGTGCTACTTCATAATACAAAGTACAAGTTATAGAAAACGAACTCTAAATGAGACGTTTTGAAAAGTTACCATTCGATTAATGAATTCAAAGTTACAAACATGAGATTCCAAAGTATGATACATAAATGTATACAAAGTTTTGAATGGTAAATGATAAAAGCGTAAGTCTTCAGAATATGCAGCTTGACTCTAAGTTCCACGCACTAGCTATCGCCTTACTAACCTGAGATAAACATGCTAAAGTGTCAACACAATGGTTGGTGAGTTCATAGAGTTTGTCTTAAAACAGTTGAAAAGCCTTAAAAGAATGTTCACACAGCAAAGGCATCGTGAATCCACTCAGTTGCAAGTCCCGCCATAAGAGACTTGCAACCTGTGTGTTCACAACCCACTGCTAACATATATAGTAGGAATAAGACATGTATAAGTTCATCAAGACAATTTAAGCAATTAGAAATGAGTCTATACTTCATCTCCGAAGACCTCACTTTTATGATGTATCTAACATTCGCAAATGTTAGGATGTATCAAAGACAACTGGGAGTCAATTCCCAAAGACAACTGGGAGCCACTTCCCAAAGACAACTGGGAGTCAATTCCCAAAGACAACTACTAGTCAATAAATAGAATAACGCAATTAAGTATAACGCAGTCATGTATGTAAGCAATCAAGTATAACATAGTCAAGTATAGACGTTTTGAGTATTTGTACAAGTAAGCAAGTAGTTGAGCATGTATCCCCCCCCAGGAGTTAAAACAAGTACGAAAAGAGTAGGGGCTATGACTCACCTTAAGTCTATGTGATGAGAAATGAAAGTCGTAGTCGAATCGCGAAAGTCTCTAAGAGCAGCCTATAATAGAACGTTGCGACTTAGGTTTGGAGTAACGTCTAAGAATACGAAGAATTGCCTATATATGTCTTGCATAATGTTCATGATGTAGTACTTAGTATATAGTGTAAGTCGTTGAATATAAGTGGTCTATGAAACATGTATAAGTTGTATATCTCTTACTACCGTTCGGGCCGACATAATTCAGAAGTCATGGAGTAAACGTTCGAGGAGCCAGGACAGTTTAACTCGTAAATCCACAACTCGTCTCGACGGCTTACTCAATGAACTCCTCACATGAGGCTCCCTACTACTGTAGTATTTGATAACATATATATATAAGCTTTTTGATCTTTAAAAGTTATATGGTCTTTAGCCGTGGCTTTGCCGTGACTTTGGTCATGTTACCATGGTCTTGAGACTCAACCTTGGCTTTAGCCATGGTTGTGGTCTTGGCTTTAGGTCATTAGACCTCTTGGTCTCATCTAATTATAATGATTATATAGTAACTTTGGTCTAAAAAATGGGCTGTTAAGAATTTGAAGAAATTTATCACTCAGAAAGCGTTTTCAGGGCTCGAGCATCTTAATTCTTGAACGAAAACGTCGTTCCGGACAACTTTCGTGTTTTAACTTTTTGATGAATCGGACCAGAAGTGGGACTTTCAAAATCATAATTTGATCAGAATGCTATTTAGGCAGATTTGCCGTTTTGGTTTCGCTAACTTCAAATGGTCATAACTTTTGACTCGTATACTCGTTTTGGGTGATTCAAATTGCTATGTTTTCCTTGTTAAGTCCTCTTTAACAGTAAGTAAGTGTCAAATATCAAAGTTATACTATTGTGGTCGTGGTTTTCCATAAAAATCACTAGTTTGCTTGTTTACTTGTCATAAGTTAACATATGTATACCAATACTTGTTTTATCCATTTTTAAACATCATGAACACAATACAAAGACCATATATAGCATGAAAGAAGCATAATAAGCATGAAATGATATTGAGCAAGAAAGTGTATAAGGGTTTGCTTACAACTTTTGGCTTTCTAAAGAAAGGAAGTCAAGTATGAACTAGGACACTAAACCTATGCTTGTAAACCCTTCACCATAACTCTTGTAACCCTTGCTAGCCTTGATATAACCCTTGTGAAAATCATTTAACTTCAGCCCTAGTAACCTTGTGTAGCTCCTAATTCAACCATGGAATCACCAAACAAACTTAAGAACTAGGTAGAGAATACTAAGACCTTGAACTTTGGTATGTAATTTGTAACTTGAAGATCAAAGATGATGAAGCTATGGAATTATGTTGGGAAGTTTTAAATGGTGATGAAAAGAATGAAGAGATGAGTTTCCTTTTATAGTGCAAGTGAGGAGGTTAGCTAGTACTTACTTGTGGTTAAAATTGGAACACATGAAGTATAATGAACTAATGGTTAAAAACTAAACACATTTATGCATACTTGGTTGTTCTTAGACCACATACTTTCCTAGGCTTATTATCAAGCCACCAAGGCCACCATATACACGTTCATGGACAAGGGGAAGGGACTAGGTGGATGAATCTTGGCCTTATATAAGTTACGTAGTGAGTTTTGGTCCCGTTAATCGCTAACCGTAAGTTGTTAAGTCACGAAACGTAAAACCGGGTATCCTAAAAATATGAAACTTATAAATATGGTTAAACATGTCAATATAGTCCATAATAAAATATAAAATGAGTGGTAGGTTCTATCGGGTGCGAAAACCCTGCTAAAAACTGGAAACACGGGTCTAAAACGCGCAATTCGCGTAAAACGCTGAACTGAAAAACGTAAAATTCCGAAACTTTTGGAATTGTCCTAAAATGAGAGAAAATCATATTTCTATTGTTTATAATGTTTTATGGACATATCGGGATGCTAGAAGGACGTTTAAACCTAAAAGTAAATCTCGGACACGGCTTTGTGATTTTTGCAGAAATGATCCGACGAGCGTCAAACTCTCGGATTATCGTTAAAATAGTTTAACTTACGAGAATATGAAATAAAAATTTTTGAGATGAATAGTGAAAAGTGAATAGTAAAATTTTCAGGAATAAAAGTTAACCTGAAATTGCGAATTGTTACAGTCTCTACCCCTTAAGGAGAACTTCGCCCCGAAGTTCAGTTGATGTTAACTACTTACGATGTGTCTAAGAGAATTCGGGATCTCTAATATAGTGGTGTTCACTCTGATTCGTCTAAGATTCTGGTTAAGGAGTTGTATCGGCTACAATTAAGCCCACTTATTTATAACACATTACTTACATAAAGAAGCGTCCAAATTTATGTAAGTAAGGCCTCATAAACTTATGGTTCGGTGATTTACAATTTCTTTATTTAACTGAAGAGGCGTCCCAATCCATTTAAATAAGGAGATTCTAAAACATCCTACTTAAGAATTTCCGACACAAAATCCGCCTTCTGAGGCAGATGGTAAGATAATCCAGTCATCAAATCCCTAAAGCTTAGCAATAATATTATTTAACTCAAATCTTGTGTCTCATCAAACACAAGATTAAGTTAACTAATTAGTTATTACTGAGCTCCATGTTTTTAATGACTCGACGAATCTCTGGGGCTCCTTATAATACTAAAGTCACATCATCTAACAGCGTGGAACTAAGCAAACCTCTAACCAAAAAGCATAAGTGTATGTATTGTGTGAAAGGCAAATAAAGAGGAAGGTCCCAACGTATATAGCAGTTATAGTCTAGGCACTAAATGCAACCTAGTTCTCTATAACCAAGGCTCTGGTACCAATCTGTAACACCCCCAAAATACCGCAGCGGAAGACTGTGTCATTGGGGTGCTACTTCATAATACAAAGTACAAGTTATAGAAAACGAACTCTAAATGAGACGTTTTGAAAAGTTACCATTCGATTAATGAATTCAAAGTTACAAACATGAGATTCCAAAGTATGATACATAAATGTATACAAAGTTTTGAATGGTAAATGATAAAAGCGTAAGTCTTCAGAATATGCAGCTTGACTCTAAGTTCCACGCACTAGCTATCGCCTTACTAACCTGAGATAAACATGCTAAAGTGTCAACACAATGGTTGGTGAGTTCATAGAGTTTGTCTTAAAACAGTTGAAAAGCCTTAAAAGAATGTTCACACAGCAAAGGCATCGTGAATCCACTCAGTTGCAAGTCCCGCCATAAGAGACTTGCAACCTGTGTGTTCACAACCCACTGCTAACATATATAGTAGGAATAAGACATGTATAAGTTCATCAAGACAATTTAAGCAATTAGAAATGAGTCTATACTTCATCTCCGAAGACCTCACTTTTATGATGTATCTAACATTCGCAAATGTTAGGATGTATCAAAGACAACTGGGAGTCAATTCCCAAAGACAACTGGGAGCCACTTCCCAAAGACAACTGGGAGTCAATTCCCAAAGACAACTACTAGTCAATAAATAGAATAACGCAATTAAGTATAACGCAGTCATGTATGTAAGCAATCAAGTATAACATAGTCAAGTATAGACGTTTTGAGTATTTGTACAAGTAAGCAAGTAGTTGAGCATGTATCCCCCCCCAGGAGTTAAAACAAGTACGAAAAGAGTAGGGGCTATGACTCACCTTAAGTCTATGTGATGAGAAATGAAAGTCGTAGTCGAATCGCGAAAGTCTCTAAGAGCAGCCTATAATAGAACGTTGCGACTTAGGTTTGGAGTAACGTCTAAGAATACGAAGAATTGCCTATATATGTCTTGCATAATGTTCATGATGTAGTACTTAGTATATAGTGTAAGTCGTTGAATATAAGTGGTCTATGAAACATGTATAAGTTGTATATCTCTTACTACCGTTCGGGCCGACATAATTCAGAAGTCATGGAGTAAACGTTCGAGGAGCCAGGACAGTTTAACTCGTAAATCCACAACTCGTCTCGACGGCTTACTCAATGAACTCCTCACATGAGGCTCCCTACTATTGTAGTATTTGATAACATATATATATAAGCTTTTTGATCTTTAAAAGTTATATGGTCTTTAGCCGTGGCTTTGCCGTGACTTTGGTCATGTTACCATGGTCTTGAGACTCAACCTTGGCTTTAGCCATGGTTGTGGTCTTGGCTTTAGGTCATTAGACCTCTTGGTCTCATCTAATTATAATGATTATATAGTAACTTTGGTCTAAAAAATGGGCTGTTAAGAATTTGAAGAAATTTATCACTCAGAAAGCGTTTTCAGGGCTCGAGCTTCTTTATTCCTGAACGAAAACGTCGTTCCGGACAACTTTCGTGTTTTAACTTTTTGATGAATCGGACCAGAAGTGGGACTTTCAAAATCATAATTTGATCAGAATGCTATTTAGGCAGATTTGCCGTTTTGGTTTCGCTAACTTCAAATGGTCATAACTTTTGACTCGTATACTCGTTTTGGGTGATTCAAATTGCTATGTTTTCCTTGTTAAGTCCTCTTTAACAGTAAGTAAGTGTCAAATATCAAAGTTATACTATTGTGGTCGTGGTTTTCCATAAAAATCACTAGTTTGCTTGTTTACTTGTCATAAGTTAACATATGTATACCAATACTTGTTTTATCCATTTTTAAACATCATGAACACAATACAAAGACCATATATAGCATGAAAGAAGCATAATAAGCATGAAATGATATTGAGCAAGAAAGTGTATAAGGGTTTGCTTACAACTTTTGGCTTTCTAAAGAAAGGAAGTCAAGTATGAACTAGGACACTAAACCTATGCTTGTAAACCCTTCACCATAACTCTTGTAACCCTTGCTAGCCTTGATATAACCCTTGTGAAAATCATTTAACTTCAGCCCTAGTAACCTTGTGTAGCTCCTAATTCAACCATGGAATCACCAAACAAACTTAAGAACTAGGTAGAGAATACTAAGACCTTGAACTTTGGTATGTAATTTGTAACTTGAAGATCAAAGATGATGAAGCTATGGAATTATGTTGGGAAGTTTTAAATGGTGATGAAAAGAATGAAGAGATGAGTTTCCTTTTATAGTGCAAGTGAGGAGGTTAGCTAGTACTTACTTGTGGTTAAAATTGGAACACATGAAGTATAATGAACTAATGGTTAAAAACTAAACACATTTATGCATACTTGGTTGTTCTTAGACCACATACTTTCCTAGGCTTATTATCAAGCCACCAAGGCCACCATATACATGTTCATGGACAAGGGGAAGGGACTAGGTGGATGAATCTTGGCCTTATATAAGTTACGTAGTGAGTTTTGGTCCCGTTAATCGCTAACCGTAAGTTGTTAAGTCACGAAACGTAAAACCGGGTATCCTAAAAATATGAAACTTATAAATATGGTTAAACATGTCAATATAGTCCATAATAAAATATAAAATGAGTGGTAGGTTCTATCGGGTGCGAAAACCCTGCTAAAAACTGGAAACACGGGTCTAAAACGCGCAATTCGCGTAAAACGCTGAACTGAAAAACGTAAAATTCCGAAACTTTTGGAATTGTCCTAAAATGAGAGAAAATCATATTTCTATTGTTTATAATGTTTTATGGACATATCGGGATGCTAGAAGGACGTTTAAACCTAAAAGTAAATCTCGGACACGGCTTTGTGATTTTTGCAGAAATGATCCGACGAGCGTCAAACTCTCGGATTATCGTTAAAATAGTTTAACTTACGAGAATATGAAATAAAAATTTTTGAGATGAATAGTGAAAAGTGAATAGTAAAAAGTGAATAGTAAAAAGTGAATAGTAAAATTTTCAGGAATAAAAGTTAACCTGAAATTGCGAATTGTTACACTTTCCTTCCCTTGCTCCTTTGGTGTGTCGAAATATGTATATAGTGGGAGATGATTATATTTTCTTTGTAGTTGTAAATGATTAGCTAGTTTAGAGGTATATATATAACTAGGAGTGGTCAAGATGGTAAAAAAACAAAATCTATGGTCTTGGTCCTTGGTTTGCCGAAATTTATGGAAAAGGAGGGAACAAAGTATGGTTCAAGCCATCCTTATTAATTACTTGTCTCATCATATTTTGAGATGTTGAAGTTTGATAAATTTTGTAGTGTACTCCTAATATAAAATAGAGGGGGAAACGGCCATAGTTCTAAATTAGGAAGAAATATGTTTAATTTGTATAAAATGTATATATATTGAATGTATTGGGTAGTAAAAATATGTATCGGGTATTAGTTTAGTAGTTAACGAAAGTTATACGTAATTAAACGTAATATGTAAAGAATTTTAACTTGGACGTCGGAAAATATTTTTGAGATTTTTGTAATAATTTTAGAAGTATAAAAATACCCTAAAAAATAATTGTTGAGAAAGTCGGGTATGTCGAGTGTTACATTTTTGAATAAAAATTATTTTATTGAATTTAAAACCGTATGTATTTAAAGAATAGAAATTTGTTTTATAGTATAAAATTGTGAATTGGAGAAGGAGCAAGGTACCGGAGCGTTGTGGACTAAAATTAGCCTAAGTCCTAGAGTACTTAGAATTTATTCAAAAATTCGTGTCGGTTCAAGTAATAGCTCATGTAAATCGTATTAAATTAATGTCAAGAAATTAAATTCGAGTTTAGAAAATAGTATTGACCTGGGAAATAGCGGGTTGTGACATTCTACCCCCTAAAAAGGGAATCTCGTCCGCGAGATTCAGTCAGCGTTGGTCATTGGAGTGGTATTGGTGAAGAGATGGGGGTACTTCTTACGAATCTGGTCTTCTCGTTCCCAAGTGAACTCAGGACCTCGTTGAGAATTCCAGCGAACCTTAACGATAGGAATTCGACTATGTCTCAACTACTGGACATCCCGGTCCATGGTTCTAAAAAGATATGAGTTGGTTATCAGGTTGAGTTGTGTCCAGTGGAATGATGAGCGATTCAAGCATTTCTTGAGATTGGAAATATGGAATGTATTGTATTCACTACTGAGTTCTGGCGGAAGCTCTAGTCTGTAAGCTACAGGGCTGACTCTAGCCAATATCTTAAATGGACCAACGTATCTCGACTTTAACTTCCTGCATTTTTCGAACCATATCACGTCTTTCCAAGGCGAGACTTTTAACATAACTTGGTCGCCAATCTTGAAATTCTAATGGTTTGCGTCGCACATCGTATAGCTTTTTATGTTGATCATGTGCAACCTGTTGACTTGGAACGTTGTTCCAAGCCCTGATGTGTTCTAACGATCAATGAAAATGAAATGACCAAGGAAGCGTACTAATAGCCAAAAGAAGTAGATGTCAATGCTAATGAAAGGAGTGAGAAGTACATTACAATACACATGAAAGAACTAATGAATCATAAGAATAAAAAGGGAATCATGTCAAGTACCATGTTTTAAGAACAGAGAATGTCAAAATGAAAGGTTGCAAACGAAAAGATCAACAATTGAAAGAACATTCGTACTAGTATGAGCCAATAATGCTTGAAAGAAAGATTAAATATCCGTACGAATAAAGAAGCAAACTGTTATCGATTAACGAAAAAGAATTAATGAATCACAACAAGAGTAAATAGAATTAGATGTCAAAACAAAGAATGATTGAAAGGAGATTAGATGTACGAATGGAGAAGGAAAACGCGATTGATTTATGCAAACGAAAGAGTCAATAAATCATAACAATAGTAAATAGGTTTAGATGTCAAGAACAAAGAATGCTTAAAAGGCATGTTTGAAATCAGGATGAACAAAGAAACAAACGAAATGATGGGTAAAAGAAAGACCAATAATGATGCAAATAAACGCAAATAGAGGAATCATAAATCATTATGATAGCAAAGAGGATGGATAGAGAATATCAACACAATAATAAATTAACCGAGAGAACCAAAGTGTTCAAATAATAATCAAGAGGGGTAAATACTGAAAGACATAGTGTCAAATGAGGACAATCAAGAAATGAGACCGACAATAAGCATCCCATATGAGAATAAATGAGGACAAGCAATAAATGAGAAAAGCATTACGCAAATCGAATGCGAAGTAAGAACAACAATAAATACAAAAGACTTTAAATTTTTGGAATGTTGATTGAAGGTAATTGGGAGCGAACAATAAATGAGAAAGACGATAAATGTCATAACTATGAACAAGTAATCAGCGAGAAGTCAATTAGTATTACGAATTTTGATTAAGATTGAATGTTAACAACAAATAACCGGTTAGACAATAAGTGTCACGAATGAGAGTAAACAGTAAATGAAAAGTCGAATATTGATTGAGTAAGGATGAAGACAGTAATAAATGGGAAAGACAATAAGTATCACGAACGAGAATGAGTCAATAAATGCAAAGTCAAACAAGTATCAAGGATGTTGATTGATTATGAATGAGAACAACAATAAATGTGATAATCAATAAGTATGGCGAATCCTGATTGAGAAGGACAGAATATTCGTACTCAACCTCTCAGGTTTTATTCTGGTCTAACGAGACCGTAGGTTGGTCGTCAAGCAGTTTCTACTGGTGCGTGATGTTCCTTACGAGGCGCCATGCGTGTCACTGGTAATAGGGTAGAGTGGTGAATGGATTTTCTGGTGTTAAACTCTAGTCGGGTGGGAAGAGTAGGCTTATTAGTGGCTCTCCTATTCGTCTTTCGAGAGGTCTCATTATTGACTTCGAATGGCTCCGTCTCATTGTCGGGCATTAGTAAGTAGGTCAGTGATATGGGTGTTGGGAGGGTGGCCGACAAGTTTTCCAACTCGTCCTCGGAATCGAAAAATACGTTAAGTAGGGTAAACATTGCTGTCGAGCTCCGTCGTTACATTCCCGGTGACGTGATTCTTCAAAACCACAAGAAGTGAGGAAGAATGAGGTGTTATAAAGTCGTGTCCCGAAAGTAGGTGTTCCAAAGGTATAGTGTTACAAAAGCATGGGACGAGTGTTCAAACTAGTCTTCAGAAACGGCTAGTAAGGTAGTCAGGGAAATTGGCAGACTATAATGGGTTTTAATGTCACATATGATTTTGAAAATTTTTAGAGACCATTTGTATTAATCATGATATGTCGGAAGGTTTAGAGGACCTTCAAAAGTACGAGTGTGTATGTAAGTTCAGTTACGCTAGTAATATGTCTCTAGCTTTTAAAAGTTGTTTTGAAAGACCAAAATGAGTGTCCCAACTTGAAGTCAAATGGTAAGATTACGTAGGGGAAAAGGCGTAACGGTGTGACAGGTATGGTATGTATGTATAAGTGTATAGAAAATACTTATAGTGAATAGCGTAAATCATGTAAAGTATAAGTTATCAAGTAGCAAGGTATAACACATAGTTATGTCACGTAGATCATTAAGTAAAATATCAAGTAAGGCAGTGGCTTGGCAGGCAGGCATGTGGCGGTCATAGGGTTAAGTTTTTTGTAAAGGTATTTATAGTCTGGGTTTTGGAAATACCCAATTCTCTATAACCGAGGCTCTGATACCAATCTGTAACACCCCCGAAATTGGGGTCCAGCGGAAGCATACATGTCGCTGGGGTGCTACTCGAATGGTATCACAACACAAGGTACAAAGAATGGTTTCATTTCATTTATTTAGAATGAAAGTTGTTATCAAAGCATTTATTTTACATATTATAAAAGAAGAGTGGATATAGTCCCATAATTTAGTTAAAACGGTCCCAATTAGTTATCAGAGTCTTCTATGACCATGCCATGCCAAAACCCTCCAAAGGTAAGATAATGCCTTAAGAACCTGAAAATACATGCTAAAACGTCAGCATAAAGCTGGTGAGTTCATAGATTTTAGTAAACAAGTATTTTCCGTAAACAAGTATTTCCAGTAAACGAGCATTTTCGGTAAACAAGTATTTTGCGGAAGGCAAGACAATATAACAAATACAATGTCACAGCCAAAAAAAATAAGGTATACAGTGCCTAAGCTCATGACCCCGAAGCTCGACGTAATCGTATGAAATCAATCATAATAATGCCCCTTGCAAGTGTTTGCCAGACACTCGGAAGTAATCCGAATGATATGCGTCCGTTTGACAGGTTGGCGCGACCAACTCGGACAGGGTGTCAACCCAAATAGATCTATCCACAGCATTCGCGCTCACACGCATGTAATTAACGGTTCATGATAAAGGGGACTTCAGTGGCAGTAATAGGTAACTCAGGCAAAGTAACAGTTTTGTATTTATGTCCGCAAAAGCAAGAACTTGTATCCATAAGAAAGTAATCAAGGATGGAATAAGAAATTCATAAGGTATTCAAGAAATCAATCAAGTATTTCAACCATCCAGTAATGTTTGAGAAAGTGAATCGCGTTCAAGTAAAACAAGCATTGAATTTAAATAGTAATGAGCATGTATCTTCCCCCAAAACAGTTGTAAAACAAGTAAAAGTAGGGGTTATGAACTCACCTTAGCAAAAGCAATATCCGATAGACAAAGTAGTAGTTGGAAATAAAGTCCGGGTACTCTAATCGCGGCCTAAATAATGCATATGTCTTAGGTTCGAAAACAAGGTCAAGCATGCAAGTCATACACTATATTATCACTTGTACATGTTGTTGAAATTTTTATCGTCAAAAATGTAGGTAATCAAAGTGATTTCGTATTTAAGCCATCCACCATTTTAGAAAACGTAGCTTGTACATCTCACGACCAAATATTAGTCGTCTTGAAAATATATATTTTGAGAATCTATAACGTACCTAATAAGTATACGTAATGCTCTACCATTTTTATTTACGTCATTTTAGCCAAACAACACTCTAAAATGTCCAAAAGTCCATTTTAATACTTCCATCAGCTTTTGAGAGTAGAATAAAAAGCTGTCAAAATGTATTGTTTCGTCGCAACTTTCCTAGGCCATAACTTTTGCGTCGTAGTTCCGTTTTTCAAGTTCTATATATTCCCGCGAAGGTAATCAAGTATACTTTAGGTTTTTCAAGGTCTCGGCTAGCCTAAATATCATTTAATCTCAGTTTTCCTAGCTTGAAAAATCGGGACAGAATCATAATTTCAGAAAATATAGTTTTAGTCGTAAATCTTGAAAATAGCATATCTTTTTCGTTATAAGTCCGTTTTAACCCGTTCAAGCGGCTATGTTTTCATTATTAAGTCTACTTTCTATATTTCTAGCCTAATATGGCCACCAAGGTGCTGATCTATCTGTAGGAGGTCGAATGGGACAGATTTGACATCTAAAGTGTCAAACTATATTTACAAACCTTTTAGTCATCCTACCTATTTAACAACAACTCCAAAACTAGTACTAGTTCATCCATCATCATCTCAACTAGAAAATAATGATCTAAACACAAACTTAGCAATATTCAAGAGTCCAAGTAAAAGATCATCAAGGATGTTTAAAACTACTAGTTTACTAACATATATATATATATATATATATATATATATATATATATATATATATATATATATATATATATATATATATATATATATAATGTTTTCATCTTCAACTTCTTGTAGAGATTTTTACTAACAAATTTTCTTATAATTAAAACTTGTTCAAAACATCATTTCTTGCTAAAAGATCAAGGTGGATGTAAAGATTTTTCAACATGTACCAAGTGATAACCAAGTATATATACTAGACAAGCATAAAAATCATGAAGTATTAGTAGTGTAAAAATTACTTACAAAGAGGTTAGTGAGATGAGACTTGTAAAGTACTTGTGTAACCCCAAGATTAGTATTCAACCCTTGTTAAACTACCCTAAGTACTCTTGTAATTACCCAACAAGCTCTCCTTTCCTTCCCTTGCTCCTTTGGTGTGTCGAAATATGTATATAGTGGGAGATGATTATATTTTCTTTGTAGTTGTAAATGATTAGCTAGTTTAGAGGTATATATATAACCAGGAGTGGTCAAGATGGTAAAAAAACAAAATCTATGGTCTTGGTCCTTGGTTTGCCGAAATTTATGGAAAAGGAGGGAACAAAGTATGGTTCAAGCCATCCTTATTAATTACTTGTCTCATCATATTTTGAGATGTTGAAGTTTGATAAATTTTGTAGTGTACTCCTAATATAAAATAGAGGGGGAAACGGCCATAGTTCTAAATTAGGAAGAAATATGTTTAATTTGTATAAAATGTATATATATTGAATGTATTGGGTAGTAAAAATATGTATCGGGTATTAGTTTAGTAGTTAACGAAAGTTATACGTAATTAAACGTAATATGTAAAGAATTTTAACTTGGACGTCGGAAAATATTTTTGAGATTTTTGTAATAATTTTAGAAGTATAAAAATACCCTAAAAAATAATTGTTGAGAAAGTCGGGTATGTCGAGTGTTACATTTTTGAATAAAAATTAACATTTTATTGAATTTAAAACCGTATGTATTTAAAGAATAGAAATTTGTTTTATAGTATAAAATTGTGAATTGGAGAAGGAGCAAGGTACCGGAGCGTTGTGGACTAAAATTAGCCTAAGTCCTAGAGTACTTAGAATTTATTCAAAAATTCGTGTCGGTTCAAGTAATAGCTCATGTAAATCGTATTAAATTAATGTCAAGAAATTAAATTCGAGTTTAGAAAATAGTATTGACCTGGGAAATAGTGGGTTGTGACACACTTCCTACTCAATTTAAGTCGTCTAACTTAAAACCTGTAAACTCACAAATCCATCACATCAGTTGATCTGCTAGTAATGAATTTATGAAATTTACCTCTTCATTGCAATCTCGCCAAGTTCTCCCATGACGTAAATTACAACTTCAAGTGTTCTTAATTAGATGGCATTTGACTTAGTTTTATAAGGGTATTAATTTGATGTGATCAAAATAATGTATGAAGAAGGATGCATACAACTTCATAACATTGGTTTTACAAAACATTTTTATTACCAATTTGCTAAGAGTAAAATAGCAAAGTTTTGATTGAGGTATCGGGTTCACCAATTAAAGAATTACGAACAATTATCGTCCACTATATCGTACTTTTGCATAAGCCCTAAGGCTTAGTGTTTCGGATAATCATTGTGGAATTGTGGTGAATTCACCCATAAGATGACAGTGTACATGTAATGGTTGTTCGGTAAGTCTAATTTACACACAAACGAGCGTTAAGACAGAATGTTGTCTATCTAAGGCCACCATTTAATGCGAAGCCAACCTTATACCCATCTTGTAGTGTGTAAACTTCGGTCGGGCCTAGTTAACCATTACGTACAAAAACATCAATCAACCAATCATTTGAAATTTAAACTCTTAAAACCAAAACAATTTCGCTATTTATTTAGTCCGTATTATTTTTCTATTTAAAAAATTACCCTTTTCGTTTATAAACATGTCTAACATAATAATAAACAAAACAAGTAATATATAAAATAAAAAATAAAACAACCAAATAAACATATACATAACATAACAATTAAATATGTATAAAACATGTAGCCACATGCAAATCTTAGTCAATAGTCCTATTAATAATCAAGTCTAGGTGTATAATGTATTTATTCAATTAAGGCTTTCTTCTTCTAGGAAAAAGAGCCACATACATCGATAAGTCGATTGCGTAAGCCAAAACTAAACAAATACCACATAGCACATAATTGATTACTTAATATTGGAGTCTTCCCCAATTCGACATCTATTAATAAATTTACATGTTTCGATATAACTTAACAATTAATTCATATATCCAATTTAAACCATTTAAATTATCACACAATAAAATCCATGCAAATATGCACTTTTCCATGGATTATGCTTAACAATTAACATATTGCACCAAGATCGTTTACTAAAACGCATAACCAATTACATGACATCCTAGGGTTTCTAATCATATTAAAAAATCAAAACCAAAACCCTAAAACCCTAAAAGGTCTAAATCAACCCATAAAAAAAATTAGGGTTAGGAATCGAAAATCCCTAAAAACATGTAACTAAACGAATCAAGATTCAATTTTTATGCGTTTCGATAATTAATTACACATTATAACGGCTCTGATACCACTGTTGGAATTATGATATCATGACAATCATATAAAATAAACCAAACACATCAAGTGAGCATAGCGAAAGCAATTATAACAAGATCATATAACATGTAATTAATTAATCAACAATAAATAGTAAACGTACCTTTGTGATTCTAGCCCGAACAAGAATCAATTGCAATCTTCAAATCAAGAACCCTAATTAGGGTTTATGTGGATTATAAGAATTTCCCCTTACCTCTTTTGTAATTCAATCCAAGAATCAAACAATAGTGTGTTTGAATCGCGTTCTTGTACACACGTACTAATTCAAGTAAAAGTTTATGCAAGTAAATCAAACACAAAACTCTTAGTTTAATGAAAATCGAAAACCCTTAAGGGTTTAGGTTTTGGATCGATTAGGGACAAGAGAAGGAGAGAAAACACCAAGATGTGTGTGTACAAGTTATGAGAAAACAATGCATCTTGGGTTTGTTTATATACTAGAGTTTCTTTGGAGCACAAGGCACAAAGAGGAGGTGGGAACCTCCTTTGGCCGATCGGTTGAGGACTCCCCCTAGGGATTCTGGAACCTTCTCTTATTTCCAATTAAACACAAGTAATACTTTCCTAATCTTCGTCTAATGGTCGTTAGCCATTCTCCGTTAAATACTAACGGTCGTTACTAGTTTTGTGTTTATTAATAATTATATATAACATTTATAAATAATTATTCTTTTACTCTTCATACGTATTGTGTGCGATCCTGTGATCTCGAGTTCGATCCTAACACACAACTATTATTATAATGTCTATAAAACTAACACAATCAACACCTCTGATCTTTATCTTCTAAACAACCACCTTTGACAATGACAAAGTAAAACAACTTTTCCCCACCATCACAACCCACTAAGCGAACCGCCCGAATAAGTGTCAAACCTTGTTGCTTCAACACAACAGTCAACCTAACCTCATCATCTTCGGATGAATCACCACTCATCATCTCATCACTAATCAAGGATGAAAATTTCCTTAATCTTGCCACTCCTGCACCATCACCAAGACACAAAATGACATATCCACTCCACCACCAACAAAAACACCCATTGATCCAACACCACCATCGGCTCCAACTCAACCATCAAAATTTCTATCACCTCCAAAATCACCAAAACATGAACCCATGGAACTTTTTGGCACTCCACCAACATCACCTCATCCTTTTCTACAAGACTTAGATGATCTTCCACCTAGATCAACCAATCCACCACCATTGCCTTCGTTTTGCTCCATTGAACGAATGGCAAATAAATAACCAAGGGCTTTCTTTGAGCCTAATGAGCTTTTTGAACAAGAACCACCACCTCAACAAGAATCACCACAACCAAAACCATTGTTGTTTCACCCAATTTACAAAGAAATCCATGGTCCTTTGTATGGAGAACCCAACTTCCAACACCATGATCAACCTCCACATCAAGAAACTCAACCACCATCTCAATCCCAATCCCAACACTTTGAGTATTTCTTTCCTTCGTATGAGGAAATCGAGGCTTTGTTGTGGAACAACCCTCCTAACACCCATGAGGAGATCAATGATCACCTCGACAACTTGTATGCAGTAAAAAACATGGTAGACACACACCTCCATCAAGCGATGGAATTCCATTCGACTTGCTCTCATCCATTGTAGCACCAAACACCAACCAACCAACAACAAACGTTCCACCACACCACCATCAACCAATGATCTCATCCTCCCTAATCCTCGCCACAATTGCTCTCATTGTGAGAGAACGGCAAAGATTAGTGAAAGCATCAAAATCATGCTCTACCAAGTCCAACATGAAACACGTTTCATGCTCCAACACATCCTAGAGTATATCAATGCTCTTAGTCATCCTTCCCACCATTAGAGCTCTCTTAAGAAAAACCAATCTCACTTAGGACCTAGTTTGTTTTTCCTTTTTATAGATGTAGGATTTTTATTTTTTAGTTATTTTTTTCCTTTTTGCATTTTTCCCTTTTTAGAAGTAGGACTTCTTATTAACATTTCATGTCCTTTGACTTTTGTCAAAGTCAAACTTTTACTTGGAATGGAATGTGTTCTACTTTATGTTATGCATTGTTGGTTGTTTTTTTTTACTTGTTGTGATTGTGATATGTTTGTATATCTTCTCATAACTTGTTTTAGCTGACATTATATACTTGTCATTTTCGACAACTAACTTTTTTTTGTAGGATCAAAATCCATGTATCCTTACTTGGCACTCCATTTAGGAGGAGTATTGTCCAAGGGGGAGCAATTTGGTTTGCACCACATTTCCGCTACGCATCTCTTCTTTTCGTTTCGACAAAAAGGGGGAGAATACATATTAAACTCAACTATTATATATATCGTTTTAGCATATTAGCCTCACACATAAATAAAAGTCGCATTAAACAAAGTTTAATATAGATTTTTAAAAAGACTTTATACTATAATTATCTAGTTTCTTAAAAATAAAATTTAAGTTTTATCCTCAACAAAAAGGGGGAGATTGTTAATACAAATATCGCATAAAAATGTTACTTATATTTTACGATCTTTGCTAAATTTTGTTAATGACAAAGTGTAAACTTTATTTTTAGCAAAACATAAATATAGCATAAGTCTTTCATATATAAACATTATTTTAAAGTTAACAATACATTTGCTACATGTTTCATAAGTTAAACGTTAGTAACACTTTAAGTGTCGAAAACATTTTTAGTAAGTTTTACTAAACAATGTGTCTTGATAAGTCATAAGCTTTCAAACATTTAAAAACATCTTATACATACATTCTAAGTAGCTACATAAACATTTTACAAGTTTACTTTAATTTATATAATATTCTAAAAATAGAAATATACATATACATCAAGTATTGTGATGAGGCGAAAAGTGTTATGCTTTTAGGGGGTCATTTAAGCCCTATGTCGTAATTATTTGATCAAATATTGTCTCAAATCATTCCTTTTGTAATTTTAGGTATTTTGGAGAAGAAATCTGGAAAAGGAAGCATTTTGGACATTTTTGGAGCGAAAAGTGAAGAAAACGACAAAGTCTCCAAATCAAGCTGGAAACAGTACCTGACGGCGTCAGGTTCTATAGGTGATGACATCACGTGTTGGCAAAGAGGTGGATATGAAGTTTGCATGAGACGCGCCAGAATGTTTTTGGATTTAAAGAGTGACAGCGTCACCCTTTGTGACGCCTAGGCCGTCACATACATTCTATAAGGTGACAGCCAGTGAAGATTTAAAGGGGACAACATCAGATCTGGATCTAGGCAATCCGAGGGAAGCATTGGCAGTGAGTTGACGGCATCACATGTATAATGTGACGCCGTCAGATTGTATTCTCTATATATAGTTTTCTAATTTTTATTCATTAGGGAGAGAACTTTCGGAGGAACTTCACCATAAACCCTAGGACGAATTTTAGCCTTTTTGTAAGGGTTTCAAACCCTTCTTTCATCCATGATTAATTAAAGATAAGTCTTCCAATAATCATTCAATATGTCTATGTGTTGTTTGATTCTATCTTATGCTTGTGTTTACATTAACATGCTAGGCTAGGTTTATTTGTGTTTGATTAGATGTAATGAAACCTACCTATTGATTATTGATTGATTATTTGTTATTAATTGTTGTTGGATGAATGATTTCGAGTTAGGCTTAAGAAAACTGGCTAATCTCCAATTGGTAACATGCTTGAATGTCTTAAGAAATATGAATCGGATGTGTACTACGATTTTAATGGTTATATTTAATTCATAAGTGACTACTAAGGAGGCCATGTTAGGAGCTAGTTGTCGGCTCAACATAGGAAGAGGTAGAAGCTTATAGTGTTGGGGAAGATCGTACACAGCCCCACAAATGGTATTAAGGAATATAACCCATCATCCTCGCAATTGTAACAAACTAATCAATTAATGAAAGATAGCTAGGGAGTAGTGAAATCTAAGTAAACACGTTTCTATCCATATAAGGTTTTTCTCGCATTTATTTTCTTGTTATTTTATTTTTATTGCGTTTGTAGTTATTTGGGTTAGTTGACTAGCAACTAATTTCGTCCACTCTTCCAATACCCGAGATTTCTACTTGCTTTCCATAAAATATAAAAATACAAAAAGAATCACCCCTCACCTTTAGACCTAGTTTGATTAAGTTTCAGTCCTAACGAACACTATTCCCCAAGTAGAACGATCAATCCCCCGGTACTTGCCACTACTCTATACTACATCGGTCAGGTACACTTCCTGGTGGGGATTGCAAGCTTCTTGAGATCCCTCGAGAGGAAAAACCTTTTGCAAGGTTGCAAAACCACGCATCAAATTTTTAGCGCCGCTGCCGGGGAATAGTCATTGCTTAGGTTGAAATTTCTTTTTATTAGGTCTACTTGCTAGATTCCTTTCTAGTAAGATTTTTATTTTATTTTTATAGGACTTCTTTAGTCTATCTTATTTCTTCGTTCCTTTGTTCGTAACCATTATCATCCGCCATCATGGAAGGTGATAATATCCTTGAACCCATCGACCCACAGCAACCAAACCAACCTCTTAGACCCCGCACTTTAGGAGAATACTCCCGTCCTAGCCACCAAGGCTATCGAAACACCATTGAGCTCACCCAAGGAGCCAATGTGTCTCCCTTGCGATCCGACACCATCCGGTTGGTGAAAAGCGGATGTGCATTCCATGGACTTCGTTCCGAAGATCTAAATCTACATCTCAAGAATTTCCTCAAAATCGTAGATTCCATAGACCTTGATGTTGAAACTCGAGAGATGACCCGATTGCGTCTTTTCCAA
Organism: Artemisia argyi; assembly: GCA_030686995.1. Lineage (NCBI taxonomy): Eukaryota > Viridiplantae > Streptophyta > Magnoliopsida > Asterales > Asteraceae > Artemisia > Artemisia argyi. The sequence goes on along the minus strand of CM060700.1, from coordinate 167,079,015 downwards.
TTCTCTCTACGTGACCAAGGTAGTCAATGCCTTGAGCGTTTACCCACGGGATCCATCACCTCTTAGGATGATCTCACTACTCGTTTTCTTGCTCAATTTTTCCCACCGGGGAGAACCACCAAGTTAAGGAATGACATCTAGATGTTCCAACAACGTCAAGGTGAAACTCTTTATGAAGCATGGACTCGTTTCAAGGACTTACTCCAAAAAGTCCCTCATCTTGGCATAGATCTTTGGCTCCAAGTCCAAATCTTCTATGACTATATCAATCTCTCCACAAGGCAAACCATTGAGCAAGCGGTCGGTGGCAAGCTACGTGATCGAAGTGCAGAAGAATCATGGGAACTCATAGAAGATCTTGCTCTCTATGACAACGAAAGTTGGAATGACCCCCGTGATTTGAACAAAATGGTCAAGGCAATATCTTTGCCTTCGAACAATTCAAGCACTCCCGAACGTAGGATCATGGAACTTGAAGACTAAGTCAAGTTCCTCATGAAATCCTATGAAGCTCCTAAACCTTCAAGCCAAGTGAACAAAATCACTTCTTCATGTGAATTATGTTGTGGTCCCATGACACTCGTGATTGCGTGGAACTCCTCGAATAAGCTTTTGCAGATTATGCATCCTCTCGTACTGATGGAGCGGGAGACAAGTGGTACACTTTCAAACCCGAGCCAAACCCTTATGGTGATTCATACAATCCCTCTTGGAAAAATCACCCAAACTTTAGGTGGAAACAAAACCAAAACGCACCCCAAAATAATTCTTCCAATCCACCTAATCATTACCAATCAAACGGTCCACCCACTAACCGTACTTTCAACACAATCCTTCCAACAACTATGGTAGTACCAATAATTTTGAAGGGTTGATGTCTAAATTTATGGCATCTCAAGAAGCTTATTTGGCTAAGTTTGTGTCTGAATTCAATCAACAACAAACGGAGATGACCAATAAAATTGACAACTTGTTGAAAGCCCTCAATAACCAAGTGTTGACATCACCAAACAAGGACAATCGGAACACAAGTAGTGGGACCCAAATCAAGGATCCCTCATCATCTATGCATGTCCACTTTGTTAATGTTGTCACTATTAAGCCAATTGATAGGGATAGGGGAGATGATGATAGAGATAGAGTTGGAATTGATAGTGCATCTAAGAATGAGGATAAGAAAACCAAGGGAGATAAGGAAAAGGGAGTAGATGATATAGTAGACTACTTCAATAGGTTACCAACTAAAGAAGAACGCGCGTACCATAGGGATTTATTCGACGACCCCGAGACACCATACTTCCTAGGGTCACCGATCATCAAAATGGGTGATCCATTTAACATTAACATACCATGTAACATTTGGCATGTTCATGTATGGAAAGCTTACATCGATCTTGAATCACCCATTAATATCATTACTAGGATCCATTACAATTGGATTATGAAAAAGCAACTTGGACGTAGGTTATTGCCTAGCTCACGTATGATGAGTAATTTTGTGGGAAGAGTTAAGGGATTGCACGTTTTCATAGGGAATCTCACATATGTTACCGATTTTGTGATTGTAGACGATATTCGTCCGGTAATAGATAGTTGCCTAACTCAAGTAGTCTTTGGAAAGCCATTCATTGAAGCCTCTAAAATGAATTATGACCCATCTTTAGGGATAGTTAGGTTCAAAGACGAGACCGATGAAGTAGCCTACCAAATGCCATATAAGATAGAAGAATACCGGCTTCTATCGAATCTTGAGAAGGAGCATGACGTAGAGGAGTAGACTATGTTATGGGTAGAATATTTGGTTTCTACAAAGAATGCTTGCAACTAGGTCCGGATTACAAAACTAAGATCGAGGATGACCTAGAGAGCGTGACTAATGACGAGGTCACATAATATCCCATGACTTTGAGTCTAGCTACAAGATTCGTAAATAAAGAAAAGCGCTTCTTGGGAGGTAACCCAAGCTTTATTTGTTTGTTTGTTTGATTTTATTTGTTTCCGTATGCATGTTTTATTTTTATTGTTTGTGGCTCATGTTTCAAAGTAAATTGTGAAAATGCTTTATTTTGTTTTTAACTTCGTCTTAACTACATATCAAGGTATTTTGCAAAAAATAAGTGTACGGGAAATCTAAATTTGTTTCTAAGAACGAGATTGAACATGAATCACAACAATATTAAATGAATATGCATATTAGTATTTGTTTGAGTCAAATGCTTGTATCGAGTCATAATAAGTATTTGGCAGGGTTTCCAGGAATTAAGGCATAAGTTTTTCCAGAAATTTTCCGGAAACTAAACATGAAATTTCTGCAGGTCACTTCCGAAGGCGTCAGGATTATAACCTAACGGTGTCATGTGTAAAGTTCTGGAAAATTTTGCAAGTTTTGTTTTTCTGCCAGAATCGTAAAGTTTTTAAACCTTTAGTTTTAAAAACTTCAGGAAATCTGCAAATATTCATTCCACAACCATTATATCTTTACTTGCTTTCTAGGATTTTATTATATATAGAGTTTTCCGCCGATTTTACGCGAGGTTTTCCATGATTGTTTTCTCAGGTTTGACAGGTTATATTGCACAAGAAGACGATTTATATTTCTGGAGGGAAGCTTTCAACGTTCATTTTCTTGGAGGAGGATCTAATCATGTTAACGCATTATCCACACCGAACGAATCAGGGGAGTATTTTTTTCATACTTTTTACCTTCTTTACTTTTACATCCTTTTAATTAAACATTGGGGACAATGTTCGGCTTAAGTGTAAGGGGAGGGTAAATGATGATACCTTAGAGAATACAATTACACTTGATTTTTGTTTGTTTAATAGTAGGTGTGTAATAAAACTAAGAGAAACACTTGTTAGGGTAATTTTAGCGCCAAATTTAAATTTTTTTACAACATATAGGAGTGAAACTTTAATCTTAATAAGCGTCTTATGGATAGGAGTTGTATGACTAGCACAAAAGTTCAAGTGTAAGGGGAATTCAAATTCCCTACGATATATTATTTTGAATGGTAGGGAAAGAGTGTATGAAAAAAAAATAGTAAAAGAAGTAGAAAAAAACATACGGACTACCATCCCGTTTCCTTTTATGTTTCTTTTTATGTTTTTGTAGTTTTCATTAGCTTAAGTCGAGTCGAGTCTTGGCTTAGCAACGCCACATTGTACATGTAATTGACAAAGATGGTTAACTCGCCACCAGTAAAGATTTCTTTTATCCAACAAAACCGTGTTTATCATATCCCTACACCTCACGTTACAACCCTTTAAAAGACCTCTTTGATAGTTTATCCTAGGTGCTTACGCCAAAGTGGTAGAGGTTTGATCCTTTCCCAAGCCTATGGTAATCTATGTGCTATGACAGATAGTGAGAGATATTTTTCATTTTCATTTGTGATATATAGTTTTATAACACCCGAGAGATGTGAGGATCCAAACATCATTTGTGAGGTGCTAGTGTATAATTTCGGTGCTTGTTTTGGTTAAAGTGGAACGATCATTTGTTGTAATTACTTTTATAATAGTGTTAAATGACCCCTAGCTTGTATTTTGATTAGAATAAAAGCGCATTTGCTTGAGGACAAGAAAATCTTAAGTGTAAGGGTATTTGATGAGGCGAAAAGTGTTACGCTTTTAGGGGTCATTTAAGCCCTAAGTCATGATTATTTGATCAAATATTGCCTCACATCGTTCCTTTTGTCATTTTAGGTACTTTAGAGAAGAAATCTGGAAAAAGAAGCATTTTGGACGTTTTTGGAGCGAAAAGTGAAGAAAACGACAAAGTCTCCAAATCAAGCTGGAAACAGTACCTGAAGGCATCACGTTCTATAGGTGACGGCGTCACGTGTTGGCAAAGAGGTGGATATGAATTTTACATGAGATGCGCCAGAATGTTTTTTGGATATATAGAGTGACGGCGTCACCCTTTGTGACGCCTAGGCTGTCACGTACATTCTATAAGGTGACGTCCAGTGAAGATTGAAAGGGTACAGCGTCAGATCTGGATCTAGGCAATCCGAGGGAAGCATTGGTGGCGAGTGGATGGCGTCACATGTATAACGTGACGCCGTCAGATTGTATTCTCTATATATAGTTTTCTAATTTTCGTTAATTGGGGAGAGAACTTTTCGAGGAACTTCACCATAAACCTTAGGACGAATTTTAGCCTTTTTGTAAGGGTTTCAAACCCTTCTTTCATCCATGATTAATTAAAGATAAGTCTTCCAATAATCATTCAATATGTCTATGTGTTGTTTGATTATATCTTATGTTTGTCTTTACATTAACATGCTAGGCCAGGTTTATTTGTGTTTTCTTAGATGTAATGAAACCTAGCTATTGATTATTGATTGATTGTTTGTTATTAATTGTTGTTGGATGAATGACTTCGATGTTAGGCTTAAGAAAACTGGCTAATCTCCAATTGGTAACATGCTTGAACATCTTAAGAAACATGAATTGGATGTGTATTACGATTTTAACAGTTATATTTAATGCATAAGTGACTACTAAGGAGGCCATGTTAGGAGCTAGTTGTCGGCTCGACATAGGGAGAGGTAGAATCTTATAGAGTTGGGGAAGATCGTACATGGCCCCACGAATGGTATTAAGGAATATAACCCATCATCCACGCAATTGTAACAAACTAATCAATTAATGAAAGATAGCTAGGGAGTAGTGAAATCTAAGTAAACACATTTCTCTCCATATAAGGTTTTTCTCACATTTATTTTCTTGTTATTTTATTTTTATTGCATTTTTAGTTATTTGGATTAGTTGACTAGCAACTAATTCCGCCCACTCTTCCAATACCCGAGATTTTTACTTGCTTTCCATAAAATATAAAAATACAAAAAGAATCATCCCTCACCTCTAGACCTAGTTTGGTTAAGTTTCAGTCCTAACGAACACTATTCCCCAAGTAGAACGATCAATCCCCCGGTACTTGCCACTACACTATACTACATCGGTCAGGTACACTGCCTGGTGGGGATTGCAAGCTTCTCGAGATCCCTTGAGAGGTAAAACCTTTTGTAAGGTTGCAAAACTACGCATCACATTGCATCATCAAATTTTCTCTTAAGTTATTTGTCACATCGTATATTTTGTGTAGATTTACACACTAAAATCTTGTAGTTGACTCTGGAAGATCTTGAGAATATTTTGGTTAGATTTGAGTTAGATTTGGAAAGATATCTTGGAAGATTTTCTGTCAGATGTGACAGAACCCTGGGGATACACAGACGGAACCCCCAAAATGGTTCCGCCGGATCCGTGGCTTGGCTAAGGTTTTTACCTATAAATAGCAAGCCACATCCAAGAAATCATTCATAACTTACAATCATATTTTGCATATACACTCTCATTTCATTTATCTAGTTCAGTAACATTTCATTTGTGTGATATTCTTTTGTAGCAAGAAGATCACAAGTTCATACTAAAGTCTACAAGTTTCAACATAATGTTGCAAGACTTGTTAGCATTAGCATTGTGTAAATTTGTATAGTTTATACATCTCTTGATTGTATTCATTCAGTAGGTTGTGGTTAGTATTTTAGTCCTTAAAATACTTAGAGTGAAGGGAGTGGTTGTACCCATGTGAAAGAACTTGACATCTAGCTTAGTGTCAGAAATATTCTATAGGCGAAGATAGGTTGGTTCTACCTTGAACTAGAACCTGGAATTTAGCTTTTTACCGTAAAAAGTGTAAGCGATGTGTGTAAGGTTTTCTATGCCGGTGAAAGGAGCTTATTGACTGGTGAAGAAAAACTCTCGAGTTGGATACTCGGGGAGTGGAGTAGGGCAAGGAAAAAGAGTCGTTGTAGCCGAACCACTATAAACATCCGTGTTGTTGTTTGATCATTTCTTTCTTTATCTTGCATATTATGTATTGTCTATTAGTTTCAATTGTTGATTATACGTAAAAGTTTCAAAGATAATTAAATGAAAAACCGGTAAACTTTTCAACCCCCCTTCTAGTTTTCCACAATTGGCATCAAAAGCTACATTACTCAAGTTTTTAAAATATATTGTGTTTTAAAACTTGGAACGATCCATGGATTTTGAAAATTTCAAAGAAGGGCAATCTATGCAAAGACCACCACTTTTTGAACCAAATGGTTTTACATATTGGAAAAACCGCTTAGAAACTTACGTGAAATCAAAGACATAGACCTTTGGTATATTATTATTGAAGGTGATCACAAAGCCACTTTTAAGGATATTGGAAGTGGTCGGGATGAGGATAGTGTACTTACTAAACATAGTGAGGATCAAAAGAAATTGATTGCTAAAAATAATGAAGCTAAAATGATGCTTTATAATGCTTTACCAAAGAAAGAATATAAGAGAGTCTTTATGTGTAAAACCACTAAAGAAATTTGGCAATCTTTAATAATCACTCATCAAGGAAACTCACAATTGGAAGGGAGGGCAAAGTATTTGCTCTCCATGGTCTTTGTCTTGTAGCGAGGCGCAGAGCAATTGGAAGGGAGAGCAAAGTATTTCCTCTCCATGTTCTTTGTCTTGTAGCGAGGCATAAACCAATTAGGAAGGAGAGCAAAGCATTTGCTCTCCATATTCTTTGTCTTTTAGAGAGGATATGTGTGTGAAATGAATTGGAAAGCAAATGGTTTCCTCGCCCAAATGGTTTGCTCGCCCAAAATGTTGATTTTGGTAAACTCCTTTGAAAGTGTTTATTTTTGTAATTGAGTATAAGAAGTGTTTGTTGTGGTAATTGATTTTTTTCATAACACCATAATCCACCGCTACACCAAAAACACCTCTCCCTTATAAAACACGAGAATCTGGTGTCAGGGTGCACACTTGGACCTCATCAGGGGGGGGGGGGGGTTCATTTATATAAATAAAACAACACATCAAACCAAATTTAAAATTTCGTTAATAAAAAAAAGTACAAGACACATTAAAAATAATGATACATTAGCAATTTAGTGATTAAGGTTACATAAATGTTCCACGATATCGTGTCGAATGTAGTCGTGCACTCTCCTATCCCGAAGTTTAGTGTTTTTCCTTTGTTGTAGCTCACATTGTTCGACCAAAGTATGTGTAAATTCGGTTGTAGAGAAACACACAATTCGTTAAATTCTCTAACTGCGAAATCTTGATCTTTCAATATCATGTTATGTATGCAACAATACATGATTCTTCATAGCGTGTTGACTTGTTAAGCACGTGTGGGTTATTGTATAATTCCACAATGACCTTGTAGGACTCGGAAAGCTCGTTCGATATCTTTTCTTAAACTCTTTTAAACTTCACTATTTTTTTCATCCCTTGCAATATAAAATGATTTGACAAATGTAGACCATTGAGTATAAATTCCATCCGCTAAATAGTAACCTCTAGCGCATGTTTTTACATTTACCACAAATGGAGCTTCTAGAGCTATATCGGCACGAAGGTCATCAAATAACCATGAAGCATATAGAACATTGATGTCATTATTTGCCCTCAGAACACCAAAATGCATGTCAAATCTACAAATCATTGACACAACGGCTTTAAGCATTAGAGTCAGATATTTATGATCACGCCTTTTGAATTGCCCATGTAAGGCCTTCGGATATTTTGTCCATTCCCAACGCATACAATCAATGCTCCCAAGCATTCCCGAGAGTCCACGTTTTTCTTCGTGCAATGCATATATATGTTGGACATCATTTAGATCGGGATTTCTTAGAAACTCTTCTATGTTTAAAGTATAAATGCATTTAGTGAACTATTGTAAACAGTCGTGTGAACCACGTTCACCAATTTGCAAGTACTCGTCAAACGCAACGAGTGTCGTGTTGTACGCCAATTGACGTATGGCTGATGTGCATTTCATGATAAGACTAATACTTAAACGACCTGTACAATTGGGTCTTTGTTAAGAAAATATGAAGTATTCGGAAAGAGAGTCAACATTGTAATTGGTAATCGTTAACTATTTGTTTAAAAGTTTTGAACTCGTACGATTCATTCGCCTAAAATTCCTCTTTGGGTATTTAGGTTGTTTTTGTCTTCATAATAATCTTCCAATAGTCGTTGTTCTGCATCCTCTCGTTCACGTGGTATGTATGTCCTAGGTAATGGAACCGAACTCTCAGTTTCTTAATTACCCAAAGCTTCAAATTGTTAATTGTTAATACAAATAATGTCAAAAACGTCATTTGCATTCTCCGGTCTCCACACGTTTTGATAATCAAAAAATATAAATACATGTTTTGTAAAATTACGTTTAACAAGTTTCAAATCGAGAAAACTCGTTTCAACTACAACGTCACTTAAGGTATGAACAAACAATCTACCAACTTAGTTAAGTGATCAAAGAATTTAACTTTCTCTAAACTTCACATTTCTATGTGACAAAACATTTTTAAAAAAAGTATTTTTGTAATTTTAAAGAAATGTTTTATTTAGAAAATAAATTTAAATTTCAAATTCTCCAACAACTATATTTCCCGCCTATACCAGAAAAACTTTTACCACCTCAGAACAAAAGTAGGAGCATATTTCAGTACGGTCCCATAAACATGGCGACGGTCCCTTATATATACGGGATCGTCCAATTTTTAAGGGACCGTCCCCCGCTCCTCCTGGTGCCTATAAATACTGCACTGTTTCATGAAGAAAAATTACCTCTTGAGCACTAAAACTTTCTGTCTTACCAAATCATTCTATATACTCTTCGCTGATCACATTAACGGGTTGTAAGTTATTTAAAAGTGATCACATACATCCATCCTCCAAGTGCAAGAGAAGAACGCTCGTATTCGTCAAGAAACAAAGTGTTAAAGAATACTCCTTCACCTCATAACCGTTGTTACGATCTCTCCTCAACCTCCATTCTTTGTATCTCAATTCTTGTGTTTAATCTGACTTATGTATAAGCTCGGAATTGTGTATTGTGTTGATTTAGACTTGGTGTTGGTTTGAATCATGTAGCCACGTGGGCTTCATGTGTAGATTTGTTCTAGCTAGGATTAGGACTCGACATTCGCTTAGTGTCGTTAATTGGTGTAAGCATTGGTGTACCGGTTGTTCCGCCATAAGGGAGCGTATTGATATAGTGTTTGTGAAACTCTCGAGTGTGAGACTCGTGGAGTGGAGTAGGGCGAAGAGTGAGCTTCTTAGCCGAACCACTATAAATCTCCGTGTCTCGGTTTGATCGTTTCTTTCCTTTACCTTTACGTATTCTTTTATAGTTGTGTTCATAGATTTTTGTATTGATATCACATAAGATTCGAATCCAAAAGTTTTTCAAACTAAACTTGAAAAAAGATTTTTGAAGATGTTGGCATGAATATTACGATATTTAATCTAAACATGCTCTTCATGTTTTGATGATGACAAAGATGTAAGTTACAACATATAACGTAAAGTGCTTAAGTTACTTGTGATCACAATTCATCTTTGCTTTCATACGTCAACAAGCCTCGACATCTCAACGTCTCAAGTATGCTTCAACAATCACTTAAGGTATGTACAAACAAATGTCTAATACATTTTATGATCAAAGGGATTTTTATTTAGACACTACAAATTTTATAAAATGTTATAAACATCTTGTATATTTTGAAAAACACTTTGGGTAAATAAAGGAAAATGTTTAATTCATAATAAATATATGAATTCAAATTTTTAGCCAAAAACAGTTAAAATTTCACTAGATAAACCTTCCCCATAAAAGACAAGAAAAACTGCCGTCTTCGTCTGGGCGGCCCCCTTAATTTTAAGGGGGGGGGGGGGGGGCACACAATTAAAGGGGCCGGCCACGCTCCCATGTCAGATTCTATCAGAAATTTTTCCCTATAAATACCACCTCAAACCTGGTATTTTTAACACCTTTTTGCACGAAAAATTTCAGTCCCAATCCTTTCCAAACACACTTCTAAATCCTTTTATCATAAGTTTATTAGTCTTTGTTTCAAGTGATTCAATCCCTCATCACTCAAAGTGCAAGAGAAGAATCTTCCTTATCATAAAGCCAAAGATGTGTTAGAGTCTAGTTAGTGTTTATGTGAAGTTGTTAGTTATGTATATATAATAAGTAGATCAAGATGATCTTACTTAGTAGTGAGTCAATGAGTGAGTAAGAAGTTGTGGGAAGAAGTAGTAATGTGGAGAAGTCATGTAGTTGTGAATAAGTAGTGGAGTATAGAAGAAGTTGTGATGTAGTCGTGAAGTCGTGAAGTCGTGTAGAAGTTGTGTAGTGATCGAAGTCGTGTTGTGAGATTGGTTCTAGCTACTATTTGAACTCGACATCTAGCTTAGTGTCGTTAAATGGTGTAAGCAAAAGTTGTGTAAGGTATTCTCAGCCAAAAGGGAGCTTGTTGAGTAGTGAAGAAAACTCTCGAGTAGGTGACTTGGGGAGTGGAGTAGGGCAAGGAAGGTGTCCTTGTAGCCGAACCACTATAAATCATCGTGTCCGGTTTACATCCACTTTCTCTTATCTTTTTACATCTATTCTTGCATTTATCGCTTTATATCTATGCTTGCAAATATGTGTTGATTGTTGCTTATATTGTCATGATGATTGATTGTGGTGTAGTTACAAGTTAATATTGTGATAGATATATAATTGTATGATATGGTCTAATGGACTTATATATATTATTAACACTTCTCATGTTGAGTTTAACATAATCGATAATTTGATACAAAACTTTTTAAGATTTTAAAAGGAAAACGTATTCACATGAAGATCGACCAAAGCTTCATTCATAAAACTAAGTTTTGAAAACTAATCCAAAAGTTCACATATATAATTGATCATATTGATTATATGTTGTTTTCATACTAAACTCTAATGGAAGGTTTTTTCAAACAAACAATTGAATAAATTTGAATCAACATTTTGAAACAAACTTTTTATAAACGAAAAAGAGGGGAAAACTATTCAACCCCCCCCCCCCCCCTTCTAGTTTTTCACAATTGGTACCAGAGCCACGTCGCTCTAATTTTCAAAACAAATGGTTTTAAAAATTGAGAACGATCCATGTATCAAATTGTCCATTAAGGAGGATTAAATATGAAAGTGTTTTGTTGATTAACTTATATTGTACACTAATTATAGTAGCTCGAGATTATATTATGCTTTAAATAAGTATTATATGTTCGGTATAAAATTCAGAAAGTTTCACAACTTTTAGCAAAGTCAGAAAATAATTTTTTACAAAAAATGAAATTTTGAGTACCAGATGGGCGGCCCCTTTAATTGTCTGGGCGGCCCCCTTAAATACTGGGCGGTCCTCTTAATTATTTAAGGGGTCCGCCTGTCTGTTCGCAGTTTTTTCGGAAACTTTGTAAAATCATATAAAAATAACCGTAACTCCGTAGAAGTCGTGCCACCCGGCATTTTAAAGGTAATTGAGTCTACTTTCATTTAAAAATGCTTACAAGTAACCATTACAAACTTAACTAAGTCAGAAAGTCAAAATACTACACGAAGGTCAAAAATTTGAGTCTCATTTTAACGTAAAACTTGTATTTTACCTTTTCCTTCGAGTCGGGCATTCCTAGTCGATATATATTTGAAAAATTAAGCATTTATGCTTTAAAAATATTGTTCTTAATTAAATTTTAAACTGGGTAGGAAACTGTTTTATTTTCAAATAAAATCAAGCTAAGTAAACATTGGTATATATAATACACAAAACGACAACAAGTATTTTATGTGCTATGTGAACTTATTTGTGATTCTATTTTGTTAATTGAATATATTAGATGATTGTTGCTATCTAAATTTTAGTTAATTGTATATCTAAGCATATGTGCCTTATTAGTTTATAGCTAGTTTTCCGGTTTATACTTAACTAGATCTTATGCTAGATTTCTTGCGTTAGGATTGCAATATTATGCTTGCCTTGCATATAGGTATAGATGGCATAATGTTACTCAAACATCTTGTAAATGAGTTAAATCTAGTCACCTAAATATTTCAAACAATTTAATCTATTCTTAACAACACACTTAAACATATTCAACAAATTACCTTGTTTTACCTTAAGTTGTTTAATAAGAGAAATTGAATCATTGTAAAACATTAGTAGTTATATAAAAGAAAAAGTATTTTCAAAATCTAAGTGTGTTCATTATAAGTAACTGATTGGCTCCAAACGGTCAACCTAAACTGACCAGGTGATGGTCAACAAGGTCAAACAGCTCAGAGTCAATGCTCCGCGGAGTATAGTGGTTTCCCTGGGTCGTTATGTCCCGACGAGGTGTGATGGTAATCAAAACGGGTTTGTGATCGGGTGAATTTGGACAGAAAAGGGTTTATAAGGGTTTTGAATGATTATGCTAAGGAAAAACGAATGAGAACGATTTAAACGTACTATATTAACAATAACGTGAAACCTGGTTAACCTAGAACGCAATCTAAAAACTTAAAATTAGAATTTGCTTATACATAAGCAGAAAAATAAGCCAAACGGCTTAAATAGAAGCTATCACTTTATTTATGTTTTTGGTTTTTCTTATTTTACAAACTACTTTTACAAACGTAACCTAAATTTAGAAACGCAAAAGTTATTTAAATAAAACGCGAGTTAAAATTAAAATAAACGCGAGTGCGCGAAATAAAAAGTGAAATTTATGCTACGCAAACCCTACGGACATGAAAATAATATTTTTATGAACCTAATGATAAAGGAAAATTTTAGAAAAAAGAAAATTATTTTTTTGACTTTTTAATTATTTATTATTAATTAAAAACTATTTTTAACTATTTAATAATACATTAAAAATTAAGAAAATACAAAATAAACCTAGAAAAATGAAATCATAATTTTGAAAAATCTAAAATATTATAAAATTAATTTTAAAACAGAAAATATATTTATTACACTATTTATCTATTTATTATTAATTATTGACTATTTATTAATTACTAAAACTACTTTTGATTTATTAAAAATACTAAAAAGGCAAAGAAAAATCTGAAATTTTTAGGAAAATTCTAAAATACAATTAAGAACTTAAGAAAAATAAAATATACTGAAAAAGAAATCAAATTAAGCAAAATGGGCAATAAGCACTTAAAAATAAGCAAACAATGCAAATAATTATCAAAAGCTAGAGTACACTACAAATAACTTATATGAGCTTGAAACAACTAATCTCAACCAAAGAAATACTCAGAATAAGCTGAAACTAACAAATAAGCAAAAGCACAAATCCCAAAACCAACCAGTCCGCAGGGCTGAATAGCAGGCCAATTAAAGCTTAGGGCAAGAGCTACAAGACAAAAGATAAGCCTTGAATCAAGAAGCCAGCTATGTGGGCTTCTTAAAGAACCCACAAGCTCACAATGGGACCCAAAAATGAGCTCTGGGTAAGCTCATGAACTAGGCTGTTTAGGACAGAAGAAATGCAGGGCTGCAATTGGTGGGGGCAAGCCTGCAGGCCTAATTTGGCTTATCCATTAAACCTTAAACTAAACAAGGACTTGAAATAAACTACACCTAAATTGAATACATAGTAAGTGAGATAGAACATGCAAGGAAACAAACTAATAAGCAAATCAACAAAAACTCAGATGTGAAAAACTAAACAGGCCATCAGGCTAAGATTGCAAGCCACAAGAGATTTTCAAATGAGCTCACAGATGAAACTATTCACACCAACCAAACATAAACTAACATAACTTCAAACTAACAACTAACAGCAATAATTTAACAAGCTGGGCCAAAAAGAAACAAAGATCAAACAAGCTTGGTTGGGACCTGGTTGTTCTAGCAGCATAAGGGTCAAAATGGGCTGCAAAGTGGAGAGGAAAACAGTGGGTAAAAATGGACTGATGGGTCACTTAGGAATTAAATCCAAGGGCTACTAGGGAAACCTTAGTAAGCACTAATTGGGAAAGGAAACTGTGGAGCAGGGCAGAAGTGGGGCTGAATTTAAGTAGTAAAATAAGCTATGATAAATAAGCTAATGCACATAAAAAGCAAAAACTCATATAAACATCCACCCACAGATCATTCAAAAGCAAGTGTGAGCTAATTTTAAGCTTGTATGAGCTTGTTATGAAGGCTGATGTGGAGATGTTTAGACAGGTCTGCTGGTGTGCAGGGTTGTTGGGTGAATGGGTAAAAAGGGAAGAGCAGGCCTGGTGGAGGGTTGTTGCAGGCCGTAAACAAGCTACTAATAAGCTATTTCAATCCTAGATAACCTGAGTCTTATTAAGTCTATATCACCTACTAAAAATTAAAACCTAAATCCAACTCTAAATCTAACTTAAGTGCAGTTAACTAACAAAAAAATTGAGTTAAGATTGTTGTAACAGATTTCGACCAAGGAATTTTGCCAAGACCAAACCAAAATGACAAATACTCTATATTGACTTTTGAAGACAAACCACAATTACTCTAAATAACTACAAAACTCAATCCCAAAGCTTCAAATCTACTAAATCTAGTGCAAATTGTTTCAACAGAAGTCAAATTCTGGAACTTTGAAAATGCTTAGAAAGCCTTAAAAGTTTTATAAGCAAACTAACAAATGCTCAACTGCAACTTGGTTGACAAAAATGAAGCTGAAACAACTTGATCTTAAGGCTAAAATTGTCTAAAACTTAGAGTGGCATATTTGTGCCAAACACCCCTGTGAGAGGTGTCTTCTTGACTGCTGTAACTGAACCAACAACTCTACCACTACAACTTAAAAAATAAAGATGGATACATACTAAGCTGAGCTAAATAAGCGTATGAGAATGAATAAGCATTTAAATAAGCAGTTATAATAGCTAACTAGGATGAGCAATTGTACAAAGCAGAAAATAAATAAGCAGTTAAACATAAACAAGGTTTAAAATTTTTATTGAATTAAACTAAGGAAAGGAGAGTACAAGGGATGTTTAAAATCAAACACAATACTAAAAATTAAACTAACTAAAAACTATTTTACTACTAATCTAATGCCTTTCAAATGGCATACAGTACAACTTATTTATACTCAAACTTAAAACTATGGTTTCTTTCCTTCTTTGTCCACTTCTGAGCTTCTTTCCATCCAATCCCATCCATTGGTTTCATCCTATTTGATCTCAGCCCTTGATTCCATTTTCTTGGCGGGAAAAGTGGGATTATAGCATTTGGCAGTTAGTATTTTGGCATGGGGGGGGGGCCAAGGTTTGGAGTCTTATGGTGGAAAGTGTGATAGGGGGCAGAGGGTGATGATGGTGTTTGGAGTAGCAGGGTGTTGCAGGTTTAGGGTTCACGTGTGGGTGGTATTGGGGTAGCAGGAATGGTTTTGGAGGGATAAGGGTGGTTTGGTTGACTTTGGGTTTGACCAAAGGGAGTTACACGGGGTGTTAGTTTTATTATTTGGGATTGGGCTAGATTTGATGGTGTGTGGGCTTGGGGGTTGTGTGGGCTTTGGGGTTTATTTAATGGATCAGGGGTGGGTGGAGTTCTAAGGGTGGAGTGTTTTGTGTTTTGGGCTAAAAAATAACAAAGGATCCGGATGGTTTATTAGAAATTAAGCACAATGACCATTGTTGTAATTTGGTGAAAGTTCAGGGGTAGTTTTGCCAACTGTTCCAAGTTTTCACAAGGACCTACTTTGCCAAGCTTTGAATTCCCATGGGCCATAAATGCAATTTTTCCACTTTTGAAATTCCCGGGGATCAATTATGCAAATTTCCAAATTACAGGGACCAAACATGTAAACTTTTCAAAACTTTCACCCAGGGACCCATTTTGATAACTTTTGATTTCCCAAGGTCCAAGAATGATTTTTCTTTCAAAAATATCCCACCAGGGACTAAATCTGCCAAAATCCGAAACTCCAGGGACTGAACTTGTAATTTTCAAAACTTTTCCAATTTTTCACCAAAGGACTAAATATGACAATTTATGATTTCAAAATGACCTTTGGTGACTTTTCTTTCCAAATAAGTACTCAAGGACTAATTTTGTCAATTTTTGAAACTTGGGGGACTGAAACTGCCAATTTTGCAAACTTTGTACGTTTTTTCATTTGTTTTTACTCTTTTTGCATCTAAAACATATAAAACATAATTTTGAAATATTTTGAGTATTTTGATGCATTTCTGAGTGTTTTTATATGTTTTGCAGTTCAGATTTGACCAAAAATGATGAGTGTTTGAGCACTCATCAATCCCCCACACTAAACTATTGCTAGTCCCTAGCAATAAAATGTTTTAAAAACTTGATGGATTTTAAACTCTTTACCAAAATCCATCACTTCTGGAGTAGCCAGATGTAAGAACTGTGGCACACCTGATAACCGTGTGATTTTGAGCAAACCACCAGCTGTCAACGGATTTGATTAGTCTTTACCAATAGCCGTTTGCTTCTGGACTAGCCAACTCTTGATGGACAAGTCAACATCTTGGTGAGCTGATTACCAATTTTGGATTTTCCACTGCCTTTACCACAAGCCATAATCTTGCGGGCTAGCTAACTCATTCGCTTTATGGGATATGGCGAGTTGAGGTACCATACAATTTTGGGCAAATTGCAAGCCGTAAACAGATTTGATATATCTTTACCAAGAGCCGTTTGCTCCTGGATTAGCCAATCCCTTTGTCGGTTAGACATGGCGGACTGATTAACACAAAAATTTTGAAGCACCAGTGAAAATTTTTTGAAATTTTGGCTAAAACGGGGGTACTAGATAGTAAAATGTGATAAAATTCGCAAGAATACCCCCCCCACACTTACCATGAATATTGTCCTCAATATTCAAAGTCCCGGCTATTATGCCGACTCTTTGAACGTAAAAGGGCAACATTACAAGCTAAACGTGGAAACACCAGTTTTGTATTTTCACTTCATTTGTAACCACAGCATGGGTGAAAACCCTATAAGTATGCTACTGTTTTTGTTTACCGAGTCGCTAGCTTGACTCGACCCCAAATTTATTTGTCCTTGGGGAAGCATGATGTGGAAGAAACAATCTCAATCGGACTTTCATTCAAGATGTTTGGACAAACATTTGAAGCACGTGAAAGTTCCACACCGATGAGATAAGTATCCGGCTCAAGATAGTGATACATGAAAATGCCGGGATCAAAGATGGTATCTTCATTCCCGAAGGAGTGAAGAAGAGAATAAGTTACCTTATAGGTGAAGAAAAGGAAGAAAACCATGATGAAAATCATGATAAGATTTTCTTCCTCGAGATCAGGCTCCATAGCCTGAATTTGGATTTCAAGGGTTAAGCTCAAAAACATCCTGGGAGGGTGGGTGGGAATTTGCAAATTCTCATGATTGAGTGCATCTCCCCCCGGGCTATCAAACTCTAGAGGAGTCATGATATGATTAGTGAGTTCACCGGAGAACTCCTCATGAAGAGAATTATTCACAAGATGTGAATCTGTGAACTCATGTTCCGGAATAGACTCATCACAATCCTCATTCTGAATATCAAAGAGTGGATTATCAGAAATCAAAGTGAATTCAGATTCGAATTTAAATAGAGGATTGGTGAGAGTAGTATTGAAAGTTTCGGGAACAAAGAGATTAACATTCTCTATTGGACTGTTTGGATAAGAAGTGAGTGGTGGATCATGATATAGGAGACTTTCAATTTCTCCAAGATCGGCTTCAAAGTCAAGGAGACCATCACCACTTTCTGTTGAAAGTGGATTGATGTGAGTAAGTTCATCGGCGAACTCCTCAAGAAGAGGATCAGCATCAGACTGTGGGAGTGATGCCTCAACATACTCGATGTCTCCATAAGATGTACAATCATCGCTACAATCGGAGAAAATCTCAAATTGATCTTTAGGACACTCAATGGGGGAAGGTAAATCACACACATGATCCAAAGTTCCCTGTGACTCTCCTGGGATTAGGACAAGGATCTCAACACTAGACTTTATGAATTCGTCCGATTCCTTATCAGGAACAGTGCTAAGATGCTCATCCCCCATGTTCAGAGAGTGAGTGTGAACTTCGGGTGTGATAACAGACTGAGGGAGTGGAGAGGAGCTAGCATTCGTGGATTGTACAAGTTCCATTTGTTCTTCTGCTAATAATTTCTCCATCTCAATATTTTCTCCCTGATTTTCAATGGGAGGAATCACAAATGATGAATTTGATGAACAAAATTGAGAAATATCAATGGTAACATCATCATCATCATCATCATCATCATCATCGTCGAGAAGAGTAGCATTGCGAAATATGGCACGTGTTTTAGCTGCTTGTTCTAAAACTAGTAATTCTTCCTTGCTCAATTCGTTTCTAGCATCTCGTTCGTCAGCAAGCAATTCTGCCATGGATTTCTCACGAGAATCTTGAAACGATGTAGTAGCTAACTCCTCCTTAAGTTCTTTCAATATCTCAAGAGCCTCTAGTAAAAGGTCTTGCTCAGTATCATGAGGAGTTGCTTGGATCATTTGGTACTATGGAGGTTGGTCATAGTAAGGTGTGTCAAAATTGTCACAAGGATATGGATTCCCCGTTTGACAATCTGAACTGAAGTGTGGACCTCCACAGTAATCACAACAGTAAAACTGATGTGGCTGTGAGTCATCATAAGCAGATTTCAAAACCAAATGGGAGCTCAGATAAGCATACTAAAAACTACTAAAAGCTACTCTAGGGAGGAATTAAAGCCAAGGGCTACAAGGGAAACCTTAGTAAGCACTAATTGGGACAGGGAACTGTGGAGCAGGGCAGAAGTGGGGCTGAATTTAAGCAGTAAAATAAGCTATGATAAATAAGCTAATGCACATAAAAAGCAAAAACTCATATAAACATCCACCCACAGATCATTCAAAAGCAAGTGTGAGCTAATTTTAAGCTTGTATGAGCTTGTTATGAAGGCTGATGTGGAGATGTTTGGACAGGTCTGCTGGTGTGCAGGGTTGTTGGGTGAATGGGTAAAAAGGGAAGAGCAGGCCTGGTGGAGGGTTGTTGCAGGCCGTAAACAAGCTACTAATAAGCTATTTCAATCCTAGATAACCTGAGTCCTATTAAGTCTATATCACCTACTAAAAATGAAAATCTAAATCCAACTCTAAATCTAACTTAACTGCAGTTAACTAACAAAAAAATTGAGTTAAGATTGTTGTAACAGATTTCGACCAAGGAATTATGCCAAGACCAAACCAAAATGTCAAATACTCTATATTGACTTTTGAATACAAACCACAATTACTCTAAATAACTATAAAACTCAATCCCAAAGCTTCAAATCTACTAAATCTAGTGCAAATTGTTTCAACAGAAGTCAAATTCTGGAACTTTGAAAATGCTTAGAAAGCCTTAAAAAATTTATAAGCAAACTAACAAATGCTCAACTGCAACTTGGTTGACTAAAATGAAGCGGAAACAACTTGATCTTAAGGCTAAAATTGTCTAAAACTTAGAGTGGCATATTTGTGCCAAACACCCCTGTGAGAGGTGTCTTCTTGACTGCTGTAACTGAACCAACAACTCTACCACTACAACTTAAAAAATAAATATGGATACATACTAAGCTGAGCTAAATAAGCATATGAGAATGAATAAGCATTTAAATACGCAGTTATAATAGCTAACTAGGATGAGCAATTGTACAAAGCAGAAAATAAATAAGCAGTTAAACATAAACAAGGTTTAAAATTTTTATTGAATTAAACTAAGGAAAGGAGAGTACAAGGGATGTTTAAAATCAAACACAATACTAAAAATTAAACTAACTAAAAACTATTTTACTACTAATCTACTGCCTTTCAAATGGCATACATTACAACTTATTTATACTCAAACTTAAAACTAGGGTTTCTTTCCTTCTTTGTCCACTTCTGAGCTTCTTTCCATCCAATCCCATCCATTGGTTTCATCCTATTTGATCTCAGCCCTTGATTCCATTTTCTTGGCGGGAAAAGTGGGATTATAGCATTTGGCAGTTAGTATTTTGGCATGGGGGGGGGGGCAAGGTTTGGAGTATTATGGTGGAAAGTGTGATAGGGGGCAGAGGGTGATGATGGTGTTTGGAGTATCATGGTGTTGCAGGTTTAGGGTTCACGTGTGGGTGGTATTGGGGTAGCAGGAATGGTTTTGGAGGGATAAGGGTGGTTTGGTTGACTTTGGGTTTGACCAAAGGGAGTTACACGGGGTGTTAGTTTTATTATTTGGGATTGGGCTGGATGTGATGGTGTGTGGGCTTGGGGGTTGTGTTGGCTTTGGGGTTTATTTAATGGATCAGGGGTGGGTGGAGTTATAAGGGTGGAGTGTTTTGTGTTTTGGGCTAAAAAATAACAAAGGATCCGGATGGTTTATTAGAAATTAAGCACAAGGACCATTGGTGTAATTTGGTCAAAGTTCAGGGGTAGTTTTGCCAACTGTTCCAAGTTTTCACAAGGACCTACTTTGCCAAGCTTTGAATTCCCATGGGCCATAAATGCAATTTTTCCACTTTTGAAATTCCCGGGGATCAATTATGCAAATTTCCAAATTACGGGGACCAAACATGTAAACTTTTCAAAACTTTCACCCAGGGACCCATTTTGATAACTTTTGATTTCCCAAGGTCCAAGAATGATTTTTCTTTCAAAAATATCCCACCAGGGACTAAATCTACCAAAATCCGAAACTCCAGGGACTGAACTTGTAATTTTCAAAACTTTTCCAATTTTTCACCAAAGGACTAAATATGACAATTTATGATTTCAAAATGACCTTTGGTGACTTTTCTTTCCAAATAAGTACTCAGGCACTATTTTTGTCAATTTTTGAAACTTGTGGGACAAAAACTGCCAATTTTGCAAACTTTCTACGTTTTTTCATTTGTTTTTACTCTTTTTGCATCTAAAACATATAAAACACAATTTTGAAATATTTTTGGTATTTTGATGCATTTCTGAGTGTTTTTGTATGTTTTGCAGTTAAGATTTGACCAAAAATGATGAGTGTTTGAGCACTCATCAGTAACAATGAAGAGTCTTTCACATGAACAAAATATATAACAATCATGAAGTAATAAGTCAAATTTCAATTATTCACCAACCTCACTCATAAATAATCTTAGGATTAATGGAACACACTATCAAAATGCCTATTTATTTTAAATGAGTGTTTGTGAGGGTCAAGAAAGATCTTGATATTATATCAATTCATTATTCAAATTAAGGTTGATATATTCATCAAATCTAATTGACATGTTTTTTAGTGTGGACAAGAAATTGGATTGTTATTTGTTTAGTTTCAAGATTACATCAAATTTTAACAAAAGATATAGTCTTGAATCTACATACTCAATCACACTAGATTGATATGAAAATATTTACATCCTTTGTAGATGAAAAGAATATACATTGGATCATAACTCACATTTGTTTTGATAATGCGATATTGAATCTACTTGTCCAATAGTTGTGTTCCAAATATTAGAATAACATGTTTAACACATGCATAAAATATACAATGAAGTAGGATTGACGACTTGGATGTTTCGTCCGAAATATTCAAGCAATTTACATTGCAATGCAATGGATAAATGTGTCATATCCGAAAAACCAAACATGAGCAAACTAACAACATATGTAAACTTTGCTCACACTACTTAAAATCATCACTTCAAGATAAAATACATATTTAAGAATAATACACTCTATATATTCTATGCATTTCATTTTCTTTGTAGCATGAATGGTTGTGTTACAAGATAATGCACTACACTTTCCTTTTTGAAATAATATAAGTTATTAGAACTGAAAAATAACTTGTCACAATCCATAAACAAGTAAAATTTATTTTTTCAAATATTAGTTAAAGTATGATATATGTAACATTGGCAAAAATCATAGAAAATAATATTTGTTTAAAAATATATTAATGTCTAGTTTTGATATCATTTGGAATCACAAACTCATTTAAGATAAATAATCTTAATGAGATTCATTTCACAAGAGATGCTAAGGTGCACTCTTAAGTCTATCACATTTATTAAATCAAGTAATATGCCATCAAAACCAAACAACCGGTAAATCATGAACAAAAAATTAAAACTTTTTGTTTACTCTTACCTAAACATTCAACACGTCTCTATTGGGATTGTGAATAAAATATATCATCTAAATTTACCTTCATAAAAACATGACGTTTGAGTCACATTAAGCCAAACATTAGTGAACCAAGCAAACTTCATATTTGGTACTCTTCGATAGGTAAATTTAGGAATTTAATTTCTTCTAATAAGAGAATGACTACTGGAGAACCAATTGTCTAGAAACTCAATTTAACCTAACGGTTGAATTGCTTCTATGTGAGAAGTTGGGTGTGTGTAACCCGTAAAAATGGTCGTGTTTAGCCTTGATTGAGCACCACTAGTAATAGTCTCATGCTCATTCTCCAACTTGATTAAATTGCTATTCCTAAATGTACCTAACGCTAAGCTTACTTTTATGAACTTTGCTTCTCATTAGATGCTTTCATTCCTAGATTTATAGCATATCGCATATATATTGTTTCTAGATGTTTATTTGCTCCTATGTGATTTGATTGCATGCCTTTACATGTTTAACTCTATATGTCTCATTCATCTAGGTTTATATTTCTTGCATTTATTGTCACAATCCGATAGGTCATATTAGTCTCAAAACTGTCTTAAGTGTCCTAGAGTCTCCATGCATACTTACTTCCTTATTCATCATCTTGTTTCCTTCCAAACAATCCACTCCTTTGTCAAGAGATAATTAGATTGTAATCTAATACCTCTCTAACTTGCAAAATGCAAATTGAAATGTCACTCATTGTTCATGTCTATTTCTTGAGTCATGACTCTATTATTATATAGATGTCAAACACCTTCTCCTTCATCCTTCGTGCCATTGTCAAAATTATCGTTTTCATGTTGGTTTGTCTTTATTTGTGTCACACTTTATGTCCGGATGAGCATGAATTTAATGGGAAGGGAAATCACACTCACTCACATATATCCTTCTACCTCACACCCAAAACCGAGTTATCCTTTGTACTACCAATCTCGAGTCATCCACCATTTCCATACCATCATCATCATCAACCAATGACTATATCATCACCCACTTGTCACCTCCACCAAGAACCACCATCTCCAATAAAAACTTGTCATCATACCACCAAAACAACTCTTCATTGACCTTACTAATGAAGATGACACCACTCCATCCATCAATGGATATATCAACTCAGAATTATCTCCACCACCAAAAGTATCACTACCACCTCCTACCTAAGAAATTCCTTCCTTGAACATCACTCTTTCGCTTCCACCTAGTCATCTCCACTTGATCCTCACTTCCCATCTTCACAAGAAGATTCAACCATGTCACCATTCCCTACATTCTACTAAATGCGTCATTTCCACTTTCTAGCAAGTGAAGAACACAATGAAGAAATCCAAGCTTCAAGTGTTGTCAAGTTATCACCACCTCATCCAAGTGAATTTCATTAAGAAATGCGTCATTTCCACTTTCTAGCAAGTGAAGAACACAATGAAAAAATCCAAGCTTCAAGTGTTGTCGAGTCATCACCACCTCATTTCACATATCCATATTCGGTCGTCAACCAACAAAACACCTAAAAATCCCATGATTCCCTATCATCTACCCTTGTCAAACGATATATTAATCTAAACCATAATTGTCAACCCTCTGTCATCACCTTCCCTTTACATTCACGCTCATCCCTCCTCATTTTCCTATGTTTTTTTTTAAAAAAAAAAAAAAAAAAAAAAAAAAAAAAAAAAAAAAGAAAAGAACGTATCCTTCTCATCTTCATTTTTCTTTAACTCTTTTAGAGTATATATATATATATTTTTTAGCATGTTTTGCCAAAATATATCGGTCGAATCTTTGCATTAGGTTCTAATCATTGTCGTGTCTTAAGCATTGGTCATGGTATTTTTTTTTTGGGATTTAGGTTGTTGTTTTTACAACAATAATTGCATGTGTCATACTTTTAGTGCATATACCTAATACGTCCATATATTGCTCCCCTATTAGAGTCATGCGTATACTATCATCATCATTATATATATGTGCACTTGTCTACTAACTTTGTTTTGAAGGATTACTTCATCGCTCGATTCTTTGGTAGCCAAAACAAGTTTTGAGCATACACCAAGGGGGAGCATTGACGTTGATAGGATCAAAGCTTCACTTACGATGATGCAAGCTCGCCTTATACATTCTATCTCAAGAGTTCAAGCGTAGTAGAAGTCTCGTCTATGAGTCCACCTTTTTGCTTCGACAAAAGGGGGAGAAGAAGTGTAAACAAGTAACTTATACATTTTACAATGAGTTATAGTTTACATAGTTTGTCATCATCAAAAAGGGGGAGATTGCTCGCATGAATATTACGATATTTAATCTAAACATCCTCTTCATGTTTTTATGATGACAAAGATGTAAGTTACAACATATAACGTAAAGTGCTTAAGTTACTTGTGATCACAATTCATCTTTGCTTTCATACGTCAACAAGCCTCGACATCTCAACGTCTCAAGTATGCTTCAACAATCACTTAAGGTATGTACAAACAAATGTCTAATACATTTTATGATCAAAGGGATTTTTATTTAGACACTACAAATTTTATAAAATGTTATAAACATCTTATATATTTTGAAAAACACTTTTGGTAAATAAAGGAAAATGTTTAATTCATAATAAATATATGAATTCAAATTTTTAGCCAAAAACAGTTAAAATTTCACTAGATAAACCTTCCCCAGAAAAGACAAGAAAAACTGCCGTTTTCTTCTGGGCGGCCCCCTTAATTTTAAGAGGGCCGACACATAATTAAAGGGGCCGGCTACGCTCTCATGTCAAATTCTGTCAGAAATTTTTCGCTATAAATACCACCTCAAACCTGGTATTTTTAACACCTTTTTGCACGAAAATTTTCAGTCCCAATCCATTCCAAACACACTTCTATATCCTTTAATCATAAGTTTATTAGTCTTTGTTTCAAGTGATTCAATCCCTCATCACTCAAAGTGCAAGAGAAGAATCTTCCCTATCATAAAGCCAAAGATGTGTTAGAGTCTAGTTAGTGTTTATGTGAAGTTGTTAGTTATGTATATGTAATAAGTAGATCAAGATGATCTTACTTAGTGGTGAGTCAATGAGTGAGTAAGAAGTTGTGGGAAGAAGTAGTAGTTTGGAGAAGTTATGTAGTTTTGAAGAAGTAGGTGTGTGAATAAGTAGTGGAGTATAGAAGAAGTTGTGATGTAGTCGTGAAGTCGTAAAGAAGTCGTGAAGTCGTGTAGAAGTTGTGTAGTGATCGAAGTCGTGTTGTGAGATTGGTTCTAGCTACTATTAGAACTCGACATCTAGCTTAGTGTCGTTAAATGGTGTAAGCAAAAGTTGTGTAAGGTATTCTTCACCAAAAGGGAGCTTGTTGAGTAGTGAAGAAACTCTCGAGTAAGTGACTCGGGGAGTGGAGTAGGGCAAGGAAGGTGTCCTTGTAGCCGAACCACTATAAATCACCGTGTCCGGTTTGCATCCTCTTTCTATTATCTTTTACATCTATTCTTGCATTTATCGCTTTATATCTATGCTTGCAAATATGTGTTGATTGTTGCTTATATTATCATGATGATTGATTGTAGTGTAGTTACAAGTTAATATTGTGATAGATATATAATTGTATGATATGGTCTAATGGACTTATATATATTATTAACACTTCTCATGTTGAGTTTAACTTAATCGATAATTTGATACAAAACTTTTTAAGATTTTAAAAGGAAAACGTATTCACATAAAGATCGACCAAAGCTTCATTCATTAAACTAAGTTTTGAAAACTAATCCAAAAGTTCACATATATAATTGATCATATTGATTATATGTTGTTTTCATACTAAACTCTAACGGAAGGTTTTTTCAAACAAACAATTGAATAAATTTGAATCAACATTTTGAAACAAACTTTTTATAAACGAAAAAGAGGGGAAAACTATTCAACCCCCCCTTCTAGTTTTCCACAAAAGATTTTTGAAAATTTAATTAAAACGGTAAAACTATTCAACCCCTCCTTCTAGTTTCTACAATTCGTATCAAAGCGGGTCTCTCAAGATTTTTAAAGTATATTGTATTTTAAAACTTGAGTCGATCAATAGATTTTGAAAAATATCAAGAAGGGCAGTCTATGCAAAGACCAGCACTTTTTGAAGTTGATAGCTTCATTTACTAGAAAAACTAGATTCGAAACTTATGTGAAATCAAAAGATCTTGATCTTTGGCATGTTATTATTATGGGTGACTTTCAACCTATTAAACAAAACCCTGAAACTAAAAAGGATGAAATAGTTCCTTATGGTAAACAAAGTGAAAACCTTAAGAATAAATTGGCTAAAAACGATGAAGCAAAAATGGTTATTTATAATGCTTTACCAAAAAAGGAATTTCAAATAATTTTTATGTGTAATATGGCTAAAGATATTTGGAAAACTTTGTTAATCACTTATCAAGGTAATAATCAAGTCAAGGATTACAAGATCAATCTTCTTGTCTGACAATATGAACAATCCGTCAATTCTAAAGACGAATCTATAGATATTGCTTTTGCTAGATTTAATACTATTATTACTAGTCTAAAGTCACTTGAGGAAGGTGTTTCTGTCAAGAGTTGTGTTAGAAAATTTCTCAGGGCTTTACATCCAAAGTAGAGAGCAAATGTCACGACAATAGAAGGATCCAAAGATTTAGCCTCACTCTCACTAGATGAGCTCGTCGGTAATGTAAAGGTTCATGAGTTAATCATCAAAAATGATTATGAGATAGTCAAAAGCAAAGTAGAAAGGAGATCACTTGCTTTGAAGGCTAAAAAGGAATTGAGTGATGATGAAGTCTCAAGTTCGGAAAGTGAAGATGAAGGGTATGCCATGGCGGTTAGTGAATTCAAAAAGTTCTTTAAGCGAAGAGGTAGATATGTAAGACAACCGCAAGATGAAAAGAAAGCACCCCAAAAGAGTCGTGATGACAAATATAGCAAGGGTGAAAGAAGATGCTTTGGATGTGGTGATCCAAGACACTTGGTAGGAGAATGTCCTCATCAAACGAAAGACAAGAACCAAAAGGCATACGTAAGTGGCGCTTTGAGTGATAGCGACGAGGAGACAAAAAACAAAGCTTGTCTAATGGCCGGAACTTCAAAAGAGGTGCCTTTCGAAACCGATCTCTATAATGATGATAGTCTCTCTTTAGATTTACTTGAATTAGATAATGAGTATGATCGAGTTTGAAAAATGAGTCAAAAGATAATTATCAAAAACAAATCTCTAAAATCTATTAAGTCTAAACTAGAGAAAGAAATTTCAGAACTAAAAGATAAACTATCTAGACTTGAAAACGTCAAAGAAATTGACTTAGAATGCAAATCGTGTCAAAATCTTAAAATTGAAAATGAGGGACTCAAGGAGGAAGCCTCAAAACTAAACAAATTTAAAAAGAGTACTCATTCTCTTAAACAAATGATAGATTCTAAAAAGTTTCCAGATAATAAAACCGGTATAGGCTATAATTTTTCTGAAGCATCAACAAGCGGAACAAATTGTAAAATCTCAGGCAGTTGAATTTAATGGTGACGGTCCCCAAAATGCACCAGACTATCCCGAAAATATAAAGGACCGTCCATCACTTAAATGACTGTCCACAATAGATTATCAGTGACTTTTCCGAAATCTGTGTTAGGTCCTACACCAAAATAGTTAACTATAATGAACACTGAAGTACCTATTGCTAGTATTAGAGAAGTTAAACGCATTTATAAAAATTACTAAAACTTGGAGTAGGATTTAACAAAACAACGACTAGATCAAAAACCTAGAGTAGGATGACCATTGAAGTACCTATTGTATGAACCATGTTACATTAAAAAACTTGTATCTTTTCATATAACTACAAAATTCTTTTTTGCAATTTCACATTTTAGGGTTTCAAATATCTTCAAGTTTCAAAAATCAAATTTTGAAAGATTTAAACTTTCAAAGATTTTAAGATTTGAAACTTTTCAAAAGATTTTAAAAATCAAAAAATTAAAACAAAAAATTTTAAGTTGTCGAATTTCTAAAGATTTTGAGAATCAGAAAATTAAATAAAAAATTTATAAGGTTTTTCATTTCAAAAAATTTAAAATTCAAAAAACTTTCAAATTTCATTCAAAAAAACTTCACAATTCAAAAACTATCAAATTCATATTACTTTCCAACTTTTAAAAGTTTATAAAATATAGTAATTTTATTTTACAAATAATATAATTTTAACAGCCAACGATTAACAAAAATAACTTTACAACACAAAATTTATCAATAAAAAAAAATACTAACAATTTAAAGTGTCAAAGATTTACAACAAATGCATAATTTACACATTTTAATACTCTATTAAATTTTACCAACAATTTATACAACATATTTACCTAGATAATTAATAATAACATAATTTAGGAACAATTTACAACAGATTTACCTATAATTAAAACATAAGTACAACAAAACTAACCAACATATTCAAAGAGAATTACAAAACATTATAAACAAAATTACAAAACAAATTTCACAACAAATATCAAAAGCAACTCATACATTTGAGGATACAACATTACTGCAGCGACGGATTCCGACAAAAGCGGCAGCGAGCAGTAGATCTACAAAAAAGAAAACCGTTATAAGAACTCTCATCTATAGAAACAAACAACCGTATATTCAACTGTGGTGGGGCCTGGCGAGACAGAGGCAGGAATAGATTTTTGGCGAGACAACGGCAGAGACGGTGGTGGTAAGCGGCAGCGGTGGCGGTTGTGACAAAAAATCTAAAAAATGTTGTAAAACTCATATTTACAAACAAAAACTATAAATCTATTAAAAAAAGAAAAAAAACTTAATTAATTTGTATAAATTGGTTAAAAAAACTCAAAAAATACCTCGGTAATTGAAAAAACCCTTTTGGTGGTCTCGTTAGTCTCGGTGGATGGGTGGGTTTTGATGGTGGCTCGATTTCGATGGTGTTGGATTCGATGGCGGTTCGGTACTGTAGTGGTGACGCTCGGCGGTGGATGTTTTTGATTGTGGCGTTTATGTGGTGGTAGGAGTTGTAATGGTAGGGAGAGTGGTTTTGTGTTGTGTTTTTTAGATAGGTTTTATGTTTTAGAGAGAGAAAATAGTGTGTGTTTTTAGAGAAAGGGAGAGAGTTGGATGAGACTGAAAAGAATTATGAGATACGGCCTGGGTGTCCGAATCAACTATGTTTCCTTAAGTAGTTAGGATTAAGGAATTAAGCAAAACTACATACACTTATTATATGTAGTTAAGATAACCAATCAAATGTGATGTAATATGATAAGTGATGATAATTAATTTACAACAATAATAATAGTTGGAAAGAAAACACATCACCGCAAAAGCAAATATAAACATAATGCAAATATAAAAGAAAACGATAAGTAAAGATAGATCAAACCGGATGATGAGGCGAAAAGTGTACCGCTTTTAAGCGGTCATTTAAGCCCGCTTTTAAGGGATCAAATATTGCCCTAAATCGTTCCTTTTGTCATTTTAGGTACTTTTGGAGAAAAATCTGAAAAAGGAAGCATTTTGGACATTTTTGGAGCATAAAAGTGAAGAAAACGGCAAAGTCTCAAATTCCTTGCTGGGAACAGTACCTGACGAAGTCAAGGGATTACTAGAGACGGCGTCAAGAGTGGCAAAAGAGGTGGAAGTGGAAAATACACGTGACGATCCAGAAAGTTTTTAGGCTTACTGACCTGACGGCGTCACCAAGGCCGTCAGGGTCCAAATACACGTGACGGCCCAGAACTCATTCCTACATGACGGCGTCAGAAGTGGATCTAGGCAATACAAATTTCATCTTGGCGGCGAGTTGACGGCGTCAGAGGCTAACACATGACGCCGTCAGGATGCATAGTCTATATATATTTTTCCAAATTTTCATTGTAAGGTGTGGAACTTTTGCGGAACAAGTTTTATAAAAACCCTAGGTCGAATTTCCTGCAAATTGAAGGGGTTTCAAACCCTTCTTTCTTCCATGTTTCAATAAAGATAAGTACTCAATAATCATTCAATATGTCTACGTATTGTTTGATTCTATCTTATGTGTATCTTTCCTTTAACATGTTAGGCTAGGCTTTTATTGTGTTTGCTTAGATGTAGTGAAACCTAGATGTTGATTATGGGTTGATTGTTTGTTTTTAGTTATTACGGATGATTGTATTCGATGTTAGGCTTAAGAAAACTGGCAGACTTCCATTGGTAACTTGCTTGAACGTATTAAGAAGCATGATCGGAGGTGTACTATGATTTTTGGTTGTATTTAATGCGTAAGAGAATTCTAATGATCCCATGTTAGGAGCATCTAATCGGCTCGACATAGGAGTGAAGTAGGATTTTATAGAGTTAGGGAATATTGTACACGGCCCTATGACTGGTATTAAGGAATATAACCCGTCATCCATGCAATTGTAACAAGCTCATCAACCGGTAAAAGATATCTAGGGAGTAATGAAATCTAAGTAAACAAAACTTCTCTCATTATTGTTTCCACCACATTAGTACATTAGGTTAATTTTCATTTCTTTTATTTTATTTTGATTGCATTGGTAGTTAATTGGGTTAGTTGGCTAGCAACTAATTCCGCCCACTCCTTCAAAACTCGAGATTTTACTTGCTTTCCATAAAATATAAAAATACAAAAAGAATCATCCCTCACCTCTAGACCTAGTTTAGTAGGCTTTCTAATCCTAGCGACACTATTCCTGAGTTGAACGATCAATCCCCCGGTACTTGTCAATATACTATACTACAACGATCAAGTACATTGCCTGGTGGGGGTTGTAAGCTTCTCAAGATCCCTTGAGAGGTAAAACCTGTTGCGAGGGCGCAATTCCCACGTATCAAGTTTTTGGCGCCGCAGCCCGGGGAATAGTTATTGTCTAGGTTAGAATTTCTTTTTATTAGGTCTACTTGCTAGATTCCTTTCTGGTAAGATTTTTATTTTTTATTTTTAGGTTTTCTTTAGTCTATCTTATTTCTTTGTTTCCTTTGTTCGTAAACTATCTCGATGGATAACAATAGCATTGATCGTTTGATTCCTGTTATTCGTGTTTTTTGTCGTAGGATTTTCCAAATACTCGCCCCAATCCCTTTAGTGGAAAATGAGAACCCACCTAACCTCTCGCCTAACCATCACTTTGACAATAATTCTGAGATGGAAGAGTCTGACCATGATAATGACCATAGGGCTAGTCCTTTTTACTATTCGAACTCCGATGAGGACCTAGATGATGGTGATGTAATTAATGAGGATAGGATGGAAGATGAGATGGACCCTCTTAGGTATGTCAACCCTAGAACAAGGATTGAGAATGATAGCTCATTTAATATGCAGTTTCCTTGTAAAATTGGATTTAGGAGCTTTGATGCCTACCTTAAGTCATCTCTACCAATGAACATAATATCGCGTAGTGAATACAATAAAATTATGGTAGATGAGTTAGAATACAAAGGAGATAATATTGTTGCTAGGGCAATGACATTGCATGTGTTTGTAGGAAGCTTTATTTATCTAGTTGAGTTCATGGTTATGGAGAATCTAGAAGAATTTATCGATAGTAAGTTAATCCAAGTTGTGTTTGGGAAACCCTTCAAAAGGTTAACCAACCTTGATGAAAAACTTATGGAAGGGTTAATTACATTCTCGGATGGGGATGAAGATTTCGTTTACCAAATGGCCCGTGCACACCCTAGGTTCAAGGATTTTTCTATGGAGAAATGTAATAGGTATCCACCCCTTGAAATGCTAAGTGAGAATGATAAAAGGAAAGGGCTTAAAAATACTCATGAAAAGAATAAAAGGTATTATCACGGATGTTTAGAGCTAAATGATAACTATAAGAAAGATGAGGCGACTATTAGATGGCTCACACTTGGGTATGTGAGCATAAGCGACACATGATAGCCCATGACCTTGAGTCTAGCTACAAGACTCGTTAATAAAGAAAAGCGCTTCTTGGGAGGTAACCCATGCTTTGTGTGTTTCTATTTGTTTGATTTTTATTTGTTTGATGTTATTTGTTTCTGTATGCGTGTTTTATTTTTATTGTTGGTAGATCATGTTTCAAACTAAATTGTGAAAATGCTTTATTTTGTTGTTTAACTTCGTCTTAACTTCATATAAAGGTATTTTGCAAAAGCTAAGTGTAAGGGGAAACCCCAAATTTGTTTATAAGAACGAAAATGATCATGATTCGCCACAATATTAAATGAACATGTATATTAGTAATTGTTAGAGTCAAATGCTTGTATCGAGTCATAATGATGTTTTGCTGAATTTTCCAGGAAATAAGGCATGAGTTTTTCAAGAAATTTTCTGGAAACTTAACATAAGATTTTTCCAGGAACATTCTGACGGCGTCAGGAGTTACAACTTGATGGCGTCAGGTACCAAAATTCTGAAAAATTTTGCGGGTTTTGTTTAAACCGGAGTCTTAAAGTTTTTGTTAATTCTTTAGTTTTGTAAACTCCAGGAAATCTGCAAACATTCATTCTGTAGGACCGAAAAGTGATGATCTTTATGTGATTCGGGAGGTCTAGGTTGATGATTAAAGATGATATCCATGTTAGGTTTTAGAAAGAGAAAGTAGAGAGAGGGTGAAGAAATGGAAGTTTTATTAATATGAAAGAAACAATACACACTTTCTCACACCCCTCATGGAGAGGCATGAGGGGTATTTATAGGCTCATAACAACAATACTATGCCTAGTGTACAATAATAGTCCCTAAAGGTACTACTTGTTACTAATCTAGTCCATTTCACGTATGTGACGTTATCTTTATAAAAGAGCGAGGCTAACAATCTCCCTCCAAGATATCGTCACACGTGAATGGTTACAATGAGACCTATAAATACATAAAAATGTAAATAACAACAATAGTAAACTATGTTGACGTTGTTGAAGCGCAGAGTCTCTGTAGTCTAGATACTGAGGCAGACTTGAAGTTCTCTCTTCCGACGAACTCGGCGTATTTGATCTTTGGCACTGACGGCACAGATCTTTGTAGCTCTGAACTTCAACTGTAATGGTCTAGTTAGGTTATTACTCCCTCCTAACTAGTGAGCCTTTATTCTTTTTCCTGCTCCCTCCTGAACCGACAACTCTCTTTTCATCACGCAGCGGATAAAGTAGATTCATAAGTGTAGGCACATGGTTGTCGTTCAGGGAGCATCATGACAATATAACTCACATAACATTGCACAGAAGGTTGGTAATACGCTCCGATGTACACATCATTAGTACTTCTTCGGTTTTAGTGTAAGCACAATTCCCTCGAACAATCCAACGTACTAGAGATGAAACACTACTTCTTCTGGCATGTTCTTCTCCCTCCTGATGGTTGCGATTTATCGATATCATCATACTATTTTGTGTACATGCCATAATTACCCGTACTTTACACTTCTGATGCAATATAGATAGACCGTGTAAGCATAATTTGTGAGTATATGTCGCAAAAAAATATACTCTCAATACTATACTCTCCAATCAACCTTTAATCAAACCTCCTTTGAATTCACAGGCTAATAGTAATGACCACATTTGGAGACAGCCCGATATGACCAACTTGAAAATGAAGTTAACATCCCATCTTGTGACTTAATCTTGTACGATGGTGTGACTAAGAACCTATACTGAGCACTACAACGTAACTCCTTTAAGCATAGGTTGATCCATATACTCAAACGAGTAAACAGTATATGAAATCTCCGCCTCTTGAACTATCCACAACTGCGTGTGACACTGAGTACTACAATGTAACTCCTTAAAGTGATAGCTATAACCCGTGAGCACTACAATGTAACTCCTTACAGCGGGTATAACTAGATAATCCAAGTCTTAATCACTATCATTTCCCGTGAATGCACAAACAAGTATCTTCGAAAGTCATGCATCCAACCACCCCTAGACTTTGAGATAAATAAGTACACTTGTTGAAATGCCACTTCAACGTCAAATCAATAATACCGTACACATTTTCCATCAAATATTAATTCTAGCCGTGAATGATGTATCCCCGTGAAAATTGTAATCCAAAATACCAAAAATATCTATCACAAATATTGGCAGTACGCAACATTAAACCAAAAATCTGAATACCATGTTTGTTTATAGATAGCCCAATACTACTTCATACACCATTCGACATAATACTTGGCCCAGTCCAAAATAAACAAGTATTACTATCTTTCAGCCCACCATCCATAAGCTTGATAAAAATGTGACCTATCCAACTGGTCTTTGCTATAAACCATACGCACTAGTACATTTTATCAAAACCTATTAACACACATCGTAATGTATCCGCCTACCACACTTACAAACTCTCTCCCATCTCATCAAAAACTCAGTCATCATCACAAAACTGACATAATCTCATCTACATCTCAGCTGAGCAAATTTCACTCATCAATCAATCATCAGAACCGAACACAACTCGTTCTAATTAAAACCCACAAGCTCGAACACAGCCGTACCTTTACCTTTATCTTCAATTTCTTCTCAAGGCCGAATCAAGAACGCATCATGGCGTCAAGATCCGAGGGGGTCTCGGGTAGGTTTGCTTCTTGTTTTGTAGTTGTCTTCTGATTTCTATAAACGAACGAGAGAAGAATGAAGCTGGATTGTTTTGTTCTTCTCATGATGTTCGGATATTAACCAAGAAGTGTAAGCTTCACATCGATCTGTGATGACAACGGTTCAAGCAAAAAATCCTTTTAAAGGATTGGAAAAAAACTGAACCGACTCTGAGATATATCTCTTTAATTCTTGATTTTTTCTTGTTCGAGTGAACTGAGATTGGGAGTTATTGGCTGAGATGTTGTTGACGTTGTAAAATGAGTATGGCTCTTTTATTATTTACTTTGTTGCTACTATTAATTTTCTATAAAACATGTGGACTGAAGATGGTATTGATAAATTTGAGGTCACGTTGAGATTGGTTTAAGGTTGGATCGTGGTTCTTCTGTCTTCATCTAAACTTCTTTTTTTCTTTTTCGATATGGCAAGTTTACGCATAATAATTTTCTTACGACCC
This sequence comes from Artemisia argyi, assembly GCA_030686995.1. Taxonomy (NCBI): domain Eukaryota; kingdom Viridiplantae; phylum Streptophyta; class Magnoliopsida; order Asterales; family Asteraceae; genus Artemisia; species Artemisia argyi. The sequence goes on along the minus strand of CM060700.1, from coordinate 167,043,953 downwards.
TTTTACGCATAAAGTTATGCGTAGAGCTGTTGGAAAACTTACGCGTAGGAAATCTTACGCGTAGAAAACTTATGCGTAGCCCATGTCTGTTGCGTAAAACTTACGCGTAAGACAAGGGTTTTGACCCTTTGTTGACCATTACGCATAACTTGTCCAAGTTATGCGTAGAAAAACTGAAGATACGCGTAGGAACAGGGTTTTCGGCATAACTTTACGCGTAGACTGTTTCCGGCGTCCTTTTCCGTTCAGATTCAGGCCAAAAAATTATTCCGAGCACGTTTCTGATGAGGTTTCAGACCGTTTTCGACCATGTATTTGAGCAGGAATAATAATCTTGACCACGTTGACCAGATATTAGACCATGTAGATATATGCTTTTGACAACTGTTCACGGATGGTACAAAAAGTAACTGCTAAAAGAAACATCAAGTTGCAATATTGGTACCTTAAAAGGACACAATAAACAGATAAAGCAGGACTGTTTTGACCATATAGATACATAAATATTGTTTAAAAAACTGTTTATAAACAAAGATAAGGAAAAAAATTTCCCGATCTCAAAAAATATTTTAAAAACAGCTTAAAAACATGATCGAACCACAAAAGAATCATCAAAATAACACAACGAGGCTCTGATGCCAATTGTAGGACCGAAAAGTGATGATCTTTATGTGATTTGGGAGGTCTAGGTTGATGATTAAAGATGATATCCATGTTAGGTTTTAGAGAGAGAAAGTAGAGAGAGGGTGAAGAAATGGAAGTTTTATTAATATGAAAGAAACAATACACACTTTCTCACACCCCTCATGGAGAGTCATGAGGGGTATTTATAGGCTCATAACAACAATACTATGCCTAGTGTACAATAATAGTCCCTAAAGGTACTACTTGTTACTAATCTAGTCCATTTCACGTATGTGACGTTATCTTTATAAAAGAGCGAGGCTAACACATTCCACAAGCAGTATATCTTAAATTGCTTTCTAGGACTTGTTAGTATATATATAGATTGCCGCCGATTTTACGCGAGGTTGCCTTGATTGTTTTCTCAGGTTTAACAGGTCATATATGACAAGAAGATGAATTATATTTCTGGAGGGAAGCTTTCAACGTTCAATTTTTTGGAGGAAGATCTAACCTTGTTGACACATTATCCACACCGAATGAATCAGGGGCGTATTTGTTTTCATTCTTTTACCTATTTTACTTTTACATTCTTTAATTGAACATTAGGGACAATGTTCATCCTAAGTGTAAGGGGAGGGTAAATGATGATACCTTATAGGATACCATTGCACTTGAGTTTGTTTATTTGATGGTAGGTGTGTTATAAAACTAAGAGAAATACTTGTTAGTGTAATTTTAGCGTCAAATTTAAAATTTTTTACAACATTTAGGAGTGAAACTTTAGCCTTAACAAGCGTCTCATGGATAAGAGTTGTATGACTAGCACAAAACCGTACCATTCAAAAAAATTTTCCACCCAAATATGTGAGGTTCGCCTTTAGATTTGATAGGAAAAGCATTCATTATAAGTGCTTATGAGTGTACCGGTAGCATTTAAATTCTAGAACTTGCGTTAGTGATGCATCCTAAGACCGCTAGTGAGACTACATTCGTGTAGTAGGATTTACTACATGATAAGAGGCATAAGGATCACCCTTGTGTTAAACCTGTATCATAATTACTTGACCATTTAAGTCATATTACTTGACTAGTAAAGTCAATTAATTTTTCCCACACCTTAGCGTTGTACTCATTTTTAGTACACGATACCCCTAGTACACCCCTCCGAGCCTATCTTTTCGTTTCTAACTTTAAGCATTCTACTTAAAGGAAGAATTTGTTACAACCAACCCAAATGTGCAACCAAATCGCCTTAGCCTTCTGTGTATGCACTCATCTTTAGTACATTATTGTTACATGTTTAAACCCTTAGTTAATTATCTAATTGATTACATGGTTGCTAAGTCGAGTCATATCTGTGGAAAACTAGAAGGGGGGTTGAATAGTTTTCCCCTCTTTTTCGTTTTATAAAAACTTGGTTTCCAAAATGTCGATTCTAATTTATTCAATTGCTTGTTTGAAAAACCTTCAATTAGAGTTTAGTATGAAAATAACATATAATCAATATGATCAATTATATATGTAAGCTTTTTGAAAAACTTATTTTCATGAATGGAGCTTTGGTGGATCTTTATGTGAATACGTTTTCCTTTTAAAATCTTAAAACGTTTTGTATCAAATTATATATCAAGTTAAACTTAATATGAGAAGTGTGAATAATAATCTATTTGACCATATCATATAATAATACACACAATCACAATATTAACTTCTATGTACAACACAATCAATCATCACAACTATATAAGCAACAATTAAGACATATAGGCATGCATAGATGTAAAGCGATAAATGCAAGAATAAATTAAAAGAGATAAGAGAAAGGAAATGCAAACCGGACACGATGATTTATAGTGGTTCGGCTACAAGGACACCTTCCTTGCTCCTACTCCACTCCTCGAGTCACCTACTCGAGAGTTTTCTTCATAACTCAACAAGCTCCCTTTTTGGCGGAGAAAACCGTACACAACTTTTGCTTACACCATTTAACGACACTAAGCTAAATGTCGAGTTCTAATAGTAGCTAGAACCAATCTCACAACACAACTTAGATCACTACACAACTTCACGACTTCTACATGACTTCACGACTTCATCACAACTTCTTCTAAACTTCTTCACGGCTTCACGACTTCATTACAACTTCTTCTAAACTCCACTACTTATTCACACACCTACATCTACAAAACTACATGTCTTCTCCACACAACTACTTCCTCCCACTACTTCTTACTCACTCATTAAATCACTAATAAGTAAGATCATCTTGATCTACTTATTACATATACATAACTCACAACTTCACATAAGCTCTAACTACATCTTTAGCTTTGATGATGGGGAGAATTCTTCTCTTGCACTTTGAGTTATGAAAGATTGGATCACTTGAAACAAAGATTAATAATCTTATGATCAAAGGGTTTTAGAAGGATATTTAGAGAGAATTGGATTTGAAAATATTTGTGTAAAAGGTCCAGAAAAATACCAGGTTTGAGGTGGTATTTATAGGAGAAGATTTCTAACAGAGGAGCGTGCCGGTCCCCTTAATTGTATGCCGGTCCCCTTAATTATTAAGGGGGCCGCCCATAATTAAGGGGGCCGCCCTACTGAAACGGCCAGAAATCTTTGTCTTTTCTGGTGAAGGTTTATTTGGTGAAAAACTAACTGATTTTGGTTAAAAATTTGAATTCATATATTTGTTATGAATTAAACATTTTCCTTTAATTACCAAATTGTTTTTCAAAAAATATATAACATGTTTATATCATTTTATAAACTTTGTAATGTTTAAATAAAATCCCTTTGATCATAAAATGTATTAGACATTTGTTTGTACATACCTTAAGTGATTGTTGAGGCAAACTCGAGACATTGAGATGTCGAGGCTTGTAGACGTAAGAATGCAAAGATGAATTGTGATCACAAGTAACTTAAGCACTTTACGTTATATGTTGTAACTTACATCTTTGTCATCATCAAAACATGAAGAGAATGTTTAGATTAAATATCGTAATATTCATGCCAACAATATCTCCCTTTTTGATGATGACAAACTATGTAAACTATAACTCATAGTAAAATGTATAAGTTAGTTGTTTACACTTCTTCTCCCCCTTTTATACTTCCATCACATGAGATGGATGGGCTTACAATGGGCCCTTAATGGGTTGAGCCTTTAAGGCTTTACATTAAATACTTGGACTAGCACTATGACTAACTATTAAACGTTAACCTATTACAATACTTATCGACTCAATAATGATCGTCACTTTTAATGCTAACAATCTCCCCCTAAGAGACTAAGCTCATGAGCCTCTTTTAGCTCCTCAACGAACTTCAAGTGTTCGGAGGAAGGTGATGATGGTGGAACATTATGGTTGTCTTGGGTAAAGGTTTGAACATGCAACATAGGAATGGCATGTGAGGTTGTAGGATGTGGTGGTGGTATTCTTGGTGGTGGAGACATGGTTGAGCTTGGGTAGTCATGAAAACATGAAAAGGATGAAAGAGTTTCTTCATGAGTGAGTGGTGTTTTTGTTGAATGAGCATCAAGTGAGAAGCATTGGTGATTAGGTTTGGATTGTTGTTTTGGGATTGTGCATGCTCATTATGAGAAGAAGCATTGGTGGAACCAAGCATGGGTGTTAGGCTTTGAGTGTAAGGTAGAAGAATATATTTGAGTGAGTGTGTTTTCCCTTCCCATTAAATTCGTGCTCATCCGGACATAGAGTTAAGCATGTAAAGGCATACAATCAAATCACATAGGAGCAAATAAACATCTAGAAATAACATATATGCGATATGCCATAAATCTAGGAATGAAAGCATCTAATGAGAAACAAAGTTCATAAAGTAAACTAGCGTTAGGTATATTTAGGAAGAGCAATTTAATCAAGTTGGAGAATGAGTATGAGACTATTACTAGTGGTGCTCAATTCAGGCTAAACACGACCATTTTTACGGGTTACTCACACCCAACTTCTCACATAGAAGCAATTCAACCGTTAGGTTAAATTGAATTTCTAGTCAATAGATTCTCCAGTAGTCATTCTCTTTTTAGAAGAAATTGAGTTCCTAAATTTACCTATCGAAGATTACCAAACATGAAGTTTGCTTGATTCACTAATACTTGGCTTAATGTGACTCAAACATCATGTTTTAATGAAGGTAAATCTAGATGATATATTTTATTCACGATCCTAATAGAGACGTGTTGAATGTTTAGATAAGAGTAAACAAAAAGTTTTAATCTTTTCTTCATGATTTACCGGTTGTTTGGTTTTGATGACATATTACTTGATTTAATAATTGTGCTAAACTTAAGAGTGCACCTTAGCATCTCTTGTGAAATGAATCTCATTAAGATTATTTATCTTAAATGAGTTTGTGATTCTCAAATGATATCAAAACTAGACATTAATATATTTTTAAACTAATATTATTTTCTATGAGTTTTGCCAATGATATATATCATACTTTAACAAGTATTATTAAAAAAAAAATTATTTGTTTATGGATTGTGACAAGATATTTTTCAATACTAATAACTTATATTATTTCAAAAAGGAAAGTGTAGTGCATTATCTTGTAATACAACCATTCATGCTACAACGAAAATGAAATACATAGAATATATAGTGTGTATTATTCTTAAATATGTATTTTATCTTGAAGTGATGATTTTAATTAGTGTGAGCAAGGTTTACATATGTTGTTAGTTTGCTCATGTTTGGTTTTTCGGATATGACACATTTATCCATTGCATTGCAATGTAAATTGCTTGAATATTTCGGACGAAACATCCAAGTCGTCAATCCTACTTCATTGTATATTTTATAAATGTGTTTAAAATGTTATTCTAATATTTGGAACACAATTATTGGACAATTAGATTCAATATGACATTATCAACACAAGAGTGAGTTATGATCCAATGCATACTCTTTTCATCTACAAAGGATGTAACTATTTTCATATCAATCTAGTGTGATTGAGTATGTAAATTCAAAGCCAATATCTTTTGTTGTAATTTGATATAATCTTGAAGCTAAACAAATAGCAATCCAATTTCTTGTCCACACTCAAAAATGTGTCAATTAGATTTGATAAATATATCAACCATAATTTGAATAACGAATTGATATAATATCAAGATCTTTCTGGACCCTTACGGACACTCATTTGAAATAAATAAACATTTTGATAGTGTGTTCCATTAATCCTAAGATTATTTATTAGTGAATGATTGAAAGTTGACTTATTATTTCATGATTGTTATATGTTTTGTTTTTGTGAAAGACTCTTCATTTTTACTTATTATGAACACACTTAGATTTTGAAAATACTTTTTCTTTTATATAACTATTAATGTTTTACAATGATTCAATATCTCTTATTAAACATCTTAAGGTAAAACAAGCTAATTTGTAGAAAATATTTAAGTGTGTTGTGAAGAATAGATTAAATAGTTTGAAATGTTTAGGTGACTAGATTGAACTCATTTACAAGATGTTTGAGTAACATTAAGCCATCTATACCTATATGCAATGCAAGCATATTATAACAATCCTAACGCAAGAAATCTAGCATAAGATCTAGTTAGGTATAAATCGGAAAACTAGTTATAAACTAACAGGGCATATATGCATAGATATATACATAGCTAAACTTCAAATAGCAACAATCATTTAATATATTCAATTAAGAAAATAAAATCACAAAGAAGTTCACATAACACATAAAACACTTGTCGTCGTTTTGTGTATTATATACACCAACGTTTACTTAACTCGAATTTATTTGAAAATAAAATAGTTTCCTCCCATTCTATAATTTAATTAAGATCAATATTTTGAAAACATAAATACTTAATTTTTCAAAAGTATATTAACTAGGAATACCCGACTTGAAGGAAAAGGTAAAACAAAAGTTTTACGTTAAAACGAAACACAAATTTTTGACCATCGTATAGTATTTTGACTTTCTTACTTATTTAAGTTTGTAATGGTTACTTGTAAGTATTTTTAAATGAAAGTAGACTCAATTACTTTTAAAACGTCGGGTGGCACGACTTCTACGGAGTTACGGTTAATTTTATATGATTTTTCAAAGTTTTTGAAAAACTGTCGAACAGACAGGCGGACCCCTTAAATAATTAAGGGGACCGCCCAGTATTTAAGGGGGCCGCCCAGACAATTAAAGGGGCCGCCCATCTGGTACTCAAAATTTCATTTTTTGTAAAAAATTGTTTTATGACTTTTCGGAAAGGTGTGTAACTTTCTGATTTTGATACCGAACATATAACACTTATTTTTAAGCATAATATAATTCCGAGCTAGTATAATTAGTGTATATATCATCAAAACTAATACAAGTCAATCAACAAAACACTTTTCATATTTAATCCTCCTTAATGGGTAATTTGATACATGGATCATACTCAATTTTTAAAACCATTTGTTTTGAAAATTTGAGCGACGTGGCTCTGATACCAATTGTGGAAAACTAGAAGGGGGGTTGAATAGTTTTCCCCTCTTTTACGTTTTATAAAAACTTGGTTTCCAAAATGTCGATTCTAATTTATTCAATTGCTTGTTTGAAAAACCTTCAATTAGTGTTTAGTATGAAAATAACATATAATCAATATGATCAATTATATATGTAAGCTTTTTGAAAAACTTATTTTCATGAATGGAGCTTTAGTCGATCTTTATGTGAATACGTTTTCCTTTTAAAATCTTAAAACGTTTTGTATCAAATTATCTATCAAGTTAAACTTAATATGAGAAGTGTGAAAAATAATCTATTTGACCATATCATATAATAATACACACAATCACAATATTAACTTCTATGTACAACACAATCAATCATCACAACTATATAAGAAACAATTAAGACATATAGGCATGCATAGATATAAAGCGATAAATGCAAGAATAAATGAAAAGAGATAAGAGAAAGGAAATGCAAACCGGACGCGATGATTTATAGTGGTTCGGCTACAAGGACACCTTCCTTGTTCCTACTCCACTCCCCGAGTCACCTACTCGAGAGTTTTCTTCACAACTCAACAAGCTCCCTTTTGGCGGAGAAAACCGTACACAACTTTTGCTTACACCATTTAACGACACTAAGCTAAATGTCGAGTTCTAATAGTAGCTAGAACCAATCTCACAACACAACTTAGATCACTACACAACTTCACGACTTCTACATGACTTCACGACTTCATCACAACTTCTTCTAAACTTCTTCACGGCTTCACGACTTCATCACAACTTCTTCTAAACTCCACTACTTATTCACACACCTACATCTTCAAAACTACATGTCTTCTCCACACAACTACTTCCTCCCACTACTTCTTACTCACTCATTAAATCACTACTAAGTAAGATCATCTTGATCTACTTATTACATATACATAACTCACAACTTCACATAAGCTCTAACTACATCTTTGGCTTTGATGATGGGGAGAATTCTTCTCTTGCACTTTGAGTTATGAAAGATTGGATCACTTGAAACAAAGATTACTAATCTTATGATCAAAGGGTTTTAGAAGGATATTTAGAGAGAATTGGATCTGAAAATATTTGTGTAAAAGGTCCAGAAAAATACCAGGTTTGAGGTGGTATTTATAGGAGAAGATTTCTGACAGAGGAGCGTGCCGGTCCCCTTAATTGTATGCCGGTCCCCTTAATTATTAAGGGGGCCGCCCTACTGAAACGGCCAGAAATCTTTGTCTTTTCTGGTGAAGGTTTATTTGGTGAAAAACTAACTGATTTTGGTTAAAAATTTGAATTCATATATTTGTTATGAATTAAACATTTTCCTTTAATTACCAAAATTGTTTTTCAAAAAATATATAACATGTTTATATCATTTTATAAACTTTGTAATGTTTAAATAAAATCCCTTTGATCATAAAATGTATTAGACATTTGTTTGTACATACCTTAAGTGATTGTTGAGGCAAACTCGAGACGTTGAGATGTCGAGGCTTGTAGACGTAAGAATGCAAAGATGAATTGTGATCACAAGTAACTTAAGCACTTTACGTTATATGTTGTAACTTACATCTTTGTCATCATCAAAACATGAAGAGAATGGTTAGATTAAATATCATAATATTCATGCCAACAATATCTCCCTTTTTGATGATGACAAACTATGTAAACTATAACTCATAGTAAAATGTATAAGTTAGTTGTTTACACTTCTTCTCCCCCTTTTATACTTCCATCACATGAGATGGATGGGCTTACAATGGGCCCTTAATGGGTTGAGCCTTTAAGGCTTTACATTAAATACTTGGACTAGCACTATGACTAACTATTAAACGTTAACCTATTACAATACTTATCGACTCAATAATGATCGTCACTTTTAATGCTAACAATCTCCCCCTAAGGGACGATCATTGAGATCTCCCTTTGATTACATAAATGATCAACACTTCTAATGCTAACAATCTCCCCCTAAGGGTGATCATTGAGATCTCTCTTTTGTGACCTTGATCTTTGTACTTTGAAGCTTGTTCACTTTGAACTTTGAGTCTTGTTGAGTAATATTTTTGCTAGATTCTTTGTTCCAATCATGCTTTGTGATCTTTGATAAATGTCGTTTGGTTGTTCTTGCCTTTGATCAACATCTTTACACTGTAGTCTTTACGTCTTTTCCAACATGCACATACTTTTTGACATTGAATCTTTGTGAAGTTCTCTTTTCTTTGACTTTAATCTCTGTTTCTTTAGTTTGTAGATTCTTTGACTTTGACTTAGAAACGTTCTGAACTTTGCTTTGCTTTGATCTTGGAAGAGAGCTTTGCAGAGTATGATCATGTGGATCTTTGAGTGATGGTAACGGTCTTTCTCCAAGGAACATTCATCAGTACCTGCATAAAACAGTTAGCAATAAAGCATCTGGTACTTACAGGTTCGGAATTAGAGATCGTTAACAGCATAGTGTGAAAACTCTCTCTAACCCTTGCCAAGGCCGTTCCTGAACTAGATACCCCCGAGAGGGCTTACTAGATCCACCGAAGTACATCAATGATTCAGGTGAGTTGCTGGAGATCACCCCACAACTGTAGACCGTTTTGAGACATAGTAACCATAATGATAGATAAGGCAAGATCCGTAGATCTTATAAAGACTCTTACAACTTGTGTCCTTTTTGGCGAACACAAGTGTAATCAAAGGAAAGTGTATCCTAAGAGATCTTTTGATGAATCTCGGGGCTCTAGACTCGATAAGTGCACATTTGGTTTCCTATGCGGAGATTAGGGAGAGGTTTCCTGCTTCAATATCAATCATCTCTAAGAGATAGGTCGATAGATTACACCGGTTCCCCTTGAGAATGAAACAAATATCTTTTAAGAGATACCTGAGTGGCTAGAAGGTTTAGTGCAATGCGTCACTGGGTCCATGACGTCTTGTCTTCAATACCGGTGTCACCTTAGTAACAACCAGTAGCATATGAGTTGAACCCGGCGTCTGCCCTAAGGTTGAACATATGGAGGGCTATTTCTTTTCACCCTTTCATTTGCTTTTCTTTTTAATTCTTCAACCCCTTCTTTCTCCTTTCTCATTTTCTCCTTTTTTCAATCATACCTAAGGACTTCTAATTCTAATCTATTGGATTTGTCCTTGGGTAGATCCCTCCGGCTCTGGCGGATCATAGGAAGGTTTTTCCTAACCTTAGTCACCTTATAACTTCATGACTATCCTATTGTTGCCATTAAACCATTTGTGAAAATCTCTCAAAGTGTTTATGATAATAAAACATACTTTGTTAATACTTCGAGAGTTTTACATTTCATTTAAAGGACTCCCCCTTCACATGTGCTCATGGATTTATTAAGAAATTGGCACATGCGTGAGGAGTTTGCACTTTTTGAATTGATCCGCTTTCAGTGAACATGACCGATTCGAGACACGCTTACATCACTAGTTAGACTAGCTTGAAGTTATTACCCGGTCTGGTCAAGTCCACAGAAAGTTTCTCGAAACGGTACATTTCTACTACGACAAATCCTTTTCGAGACACGCTTACGTTGCTAGTTAAAGAGTTCCATTGTCAGCTTTTAGGTGACAGCTAGCTCTAGTAACTAACTTGATGTTATTACCCGTCGAGGATAAGTCTTTTCGATTACTAACTTTTGTTGTTTCGTCAATTCTTGGGTCATTTCTGAGCCGACCTCGCACGAGATTCAACCACAATCTTAAACACATTGATCACATTTTAATCACGTCTTCTCCCCCTAAAAAATAGCATATCCATGGTATTTTTGATACCAATTGATTAAAACCTTTTCTTTTTGGATAGCATATGGGAGAAACGGATGTTTGTAATTCCCGAATTAGTTTCTTTTAAGCATGATCTTTTTGGAACTTCTTGTTATTACTCCCCCTCAAAAATAGAACATTTTGAGTAAATTAAGCGATTTAAGGATGTGAGGGAGTAATATCTTGAGCAACATCGTGAAAAGTTTTAAAAACCTTTTGAAACATTTTTTGAATTTTGCTCAAAAATTAAGAAGACTTTGATAAGCATTGGAGAGAGGTCTTCTTATCTTTTAAGATTGTCGCACAGGCATGTACAACATGGTCCTTTCTTTGAAAATCACGGGTTATACACTGTTATGTGTGCATAAGCCATTATGTTTTTAGGATAAGTGCTCAAAAAATATTTAAAACCTTTGAATTGATTTAAGCACTTTCCTTTCTTTGAAGAATGAGTCCTTAGCTGAAGTACTAAGAAGTCATTTTGTTTTTGGATTAGACAACAACTTTTGGAACCCATTTGAGCACGGCGCCAACGGGTTTACCATATTTTGAAATCCATTTGAAAGTTGAGTCAATTCGAGACAAAGAAGTTGAATTCCAACGAGGACTGAAAACCGGTGTTTCATTTTGAAATAAAGCTCGTGGAATCAACGGTGATTTAAAACTCTTTTGCTTTTGAAAGTTGTTTGAGAAACTCGGTGTCTCTTTTGGAGTTTTAAAACTTGAAGAAGAAGTTTTCCATCCATTGTTGAAAATCGGCGTTTCATTTCGAAAATTCGTTTTTGAGATGAATGGAAACCTTCCAGAATTAGGATTTTTCCAAGCATAGCCATTCCTTTGTTGTAGCGGAAGCATTTCAGAGTATGAATATTTCAAATGTTTTGAACGGCTTTGCTTTGGTTTTCACACTGGCTTTACCGGAGTAAAACGAGAGTATGGAGTTTAAAAACCTTGATTCTTTTCTTTATGAGCACTTGCATTTGAAACCTTTTAAGGAGTAAATGTTTCAGAAAAATTAGGTCTCTTTGAAAACTTCCTTTCTTTTTGCAAAGAATAGGTGGTAAATTGAGAAACCCTTTTAGAAAATGGTTTTGAAGATTCACCCGTGTAAACCTTTTCTAAAACACTTACTTGTGGTTTAGACTCGTTTGAAACTTGAGATTTTCCTTTTGACCGGTTAAGAACATCAAACTTTGCTTTTAAGGCATTGTATGACATTCTCAAATCATTGTATTCTTTTTGAAGAGAAAGATGATCTGACGATGCCAGTTTTTCTTGCAAAGAAGCATTTTGATTTTCAAGATGTGCAAAATATTTTTCATATTTGTCTGTTTCGATTGAAAAATTATTTTTGGCATCACCAAAATCCTTGATTTGTTGTGCAATCGTTTTTTCCAATTCAACAATTTTCTTTTGAAGTACAGACTTTTCTTTTTCAAAAAGATGATTTGGTGTGATCTGAGAGTCAGATTTGTTTGAAGTTTTATTCTGAACTCTTGACCGCTTGATTGAATCAAACAAGTTTTTGTAAGTCTGTTTCAAATGCTCATTTTCTTTTTGTAATGATGCCACAGCATGTTCCAATTCAAGTTTGTATCAAGTTGGTCAAAATCAAACTTGATATTGGTATCATCACATTTTTCTTCAAAAATCTTTTCCTTTTCTTTAAGCACTGATGTCAAAGAGTTTTCAGAAGACTTTTTCTCATTCTTCTCTTGCAGTTTAAGTTGGAAAGAGATACTTTGTGCTTCGAGTATTTCAAGATGTTTCTCAAACTGAGCAGTTCTTTTTGACAGTTCTTCTTTGACATCAGCTGCTTCTTTTGAAAGCTCGGTGATTTTCTTTTTGAGACAAAGATTTTCAGATTTCAAGAAAGATGTTTGTTCAAGATGCACATTCTCATACTCATGGCTAACATATACTGACTAGAACGACTCTATTTGATTTGTGAAAAATTCTTTTTGAATGTCCAGAATTAAGCATTTTTCATCAAATTCGTCTTCAAGAGAGTGAACGTACTTTAGATCTTCTCTCATTTCAGTTACAAGATGTTTTTCAAAGTACTCAAAACATAAGTTAATATCTTTCACACGAGGTTCAATTTCCTCTTTCAAAATCTTTTTGACTTCTAACTTAAGGCGTACATCTGATGAAAGAGGATTAGAGAAAACGTTGTTTGTGATGTTTTCTTGCTTAAACCAAATGACCTTTAACGTTTGCTCAATGTGATGTTTAAGATTACAAAATTGTTTCCTTGCTCTATTTTGCCATAACTTAGCATCATAGGTAGCAAGTTGAGCTTCTTTGAAAAATCTTTTCACATTTGTGTCTTTTCTTTTGAAAGGTTCTTTTGGTATATCTGTCAATTGTAGACAACCATACACAAAGCCGTGGTACGAGAGTGGGTGTTTTGCTTGTTTTACTTTCAAATGTTTTTCCTCTTCAGATTTTAAAATATCTTGAGACTCAAACAGAAGATCATCTGACAATTCTTTTCCCATATCATTAGCGTTATACAAAATAGGTGTCAACTTTTGCACTTTGTTTAAAAAACAAGGTTTTTCATTTTCCACATTAGCATTATTCACAAAACCAATCCCAGATGTTTGTTTCTCAACCTCCTCATCTTTAGTAGGCAGCATGTTGATAGTCTAAGAAGTCTGTCCCAATTTTCGAAGTTTGTTTTCAAGATCGTTTGTTCGTTTCAAAAACTCTTGGTTTTCATTCTCAAGTTTTTTGTTTACAATCTCAAAATTTGAGTGGTTTTCTGAAGCTTTGAATTTTCACTTTTTAAATCATTGTTCTCTTTTAAAAGCGCTTGAACCTTTCTGTTGTTAACAACCATTTGAGAATCCAGATTTTGAATGGAGCGTTTTTCACGAAGAACAGCTTCTCTATGACCAACTTCAAGTTCTTTATTTCTTTTTAAAAGTGGTTTGACAGACTCTCCATACATTTCAAACTTTTGAGCTTGAGATTTAAGGTTTGAGTTTTCACATTCAAGTTCAGCTTTTCTTTTTGTTACATTTTGAAAAGCTTTTTCCATTTCTTTAAATCTCTCAAGCTCTTTTGTCAATGAGACATTCGTTTGCTTAGCTTTACGATTGTCCTCTTTGCACTTTTCAAGTTCATGTTTGAAATTATTGATTAATGAAGCAAATAAGGCACGATCTTGTTCATAAGAAGATCCATCCTGGGCAGGCTCACCTCTATTAGGATCCATATCTGGTGTATCAAAAGTGATATTACTATCATTTTGTTCCACCACATAAGTGTCACTAATAGACTCAGGATGCTCAGGATGTGCCTGATCATGAACAAACATATTCTCAAATATATCAACATTATCATAAGCATGTGAATGTTGTACCGTAGCCAATATCTCTGTGTCTGATGAAGGTTTGATATGATCATCTTCGGTGTCCCAAACAACTTCATTCCTTTGTGTACCATCAGTATCTGAATCATAGCTAGGAATGTTGCTTTCAACCTATTGTTCTGAAGATGAATCACTTCCCGTGAAAACCAAATTATCATCTGATGCATCACCCTCATTGACCATTTCCTCTTCTGTTTGAAAAGCTTTGTCTGTCTCTCTTTCAATCACCACTGTTTCCTTTAACTGCATTTCTCTTTCAATTAGCTCTCTTTCTTTTAACTGCATATCTATTTCAATCTGCTCTCTTTCCCGTTTTTGCTTCTCAATTTCATTTAACTCAGCTTCCTTAGCATCAAGTATGTTTTCTAGTTCACCCATGTCATTTATGCATTGAGTTCTGAAGGTTGAATAGCTTACCCTAAATTTTTGGTAAAATGCATCGATAAACTCAGACTGGTTCATTATCCAAGGGTTAAAGATACTCTTAAATTGAGTTTGGATCACTATAAGAGCTTCTCTGCAGTCACGTGTATGAAGTTCTTCTTCATTAAGTAGCTTTTCAAGTTGATTCAGGTTTTGATTGAGTTTTTCTTTGAAATAATGAAATCGGTTTCTGACGTAGTGTTCAAATGCTTGTTCGAACCTTGACTCATATCCAAATATGTTTATAACCTTCTCAACCTGTGACTTGAACACTGTAAACTTTTTCTTAAAATCTCTCTCCTTCATTTGCATTTCTGTTTCCATTAGGTTCTGATGTGTGATAAAGTTGATCTTGGATCGTTCCAACGAAGTAGGAGTTGTGTTTAGTGTAAGTTGATGCAAGTTTTTATGGTGAACAATTTGATCTAAAACCTTAAAACCTCAATAACTTCTTCTCGGGGCGATTTTAGGCCTCGAAACTTCGCCTAAATCGATAAATCCATTTAGCGTGTCGTTCTCCTCTGTCTCATGGTCGTTTTGACAGCTGATTCGTCGAAAACGGAGTTACGGTTCAAAAGTTATGACCGTTTGAAGTTTGGTTGTCAAAAGTCAAAACTTATGCATAAACCCCGAACTTATGCGTAAACAGTGATTCTTACGCTTAACTTAGAATCTTACGCGTAAGAAAAGTTATGCGTAAACTTTTTGGTTATGCGTAAAAATTAAGGTTATGCGTAAACAGAATGTTTATGCATAAGCTTTGATTTTTACGCATAAACTTTAAGTTTATGCGTAAGAATGTTACGCGTAAGGTTTGTTAAACCAAACTGATCTCTCAAACTTGTCCAAGCTTGAAAGATATACCGTGCCGAAGTATTCCAAAAACTTATCCAAGTCAGGGACGTACTTAGTCACCGATGCACGAAGAGAAGACCTTTGAAGAAACTTTTGCGTAGATTTCTGAAACTTACGCGTAAGATTTAATCTTATGCGTAAGAACAAACTTCTGCATAGAAACTGAACATAGGCGTAGGATCTTATGCGTAGACTTCAACTTATGCGTAGGAAAGTGAGCTTAAGCGTAAGAAGAGGGTTTTGACCAAGCTTATGCGTAGAGAAGGGTTTTGACTTAATCTTATGCGTAGGAAGTACTGTAGACAGCTGTTTCTTGTACTATACTCAAAACTTACGCGTAGGATGACCAGAAAACTTCAAAAATTCGATTTTTTCACCCAAAAACTTCTTTTTCACTTGTTTCTAATGATCAAATCTTTTCCAAAACACTTAGAATCACTAAAACTTCAATAAAAACAACAACTTTAACACTAGAAACACGTAAAAATCAAAACTTTTTGAAGAAAAAGTACACAAATGAATGAAAAGTGTAACTTTTTTAACAAAAACCTGATAAAAACACTCCTAAATAATTGTTAGGAGATTGATACCACTTGTAGGACCTTAGATATATCAACTTTAATCACAATATAAGCACTAGATGAAGTAAAGATGGTGACTTGATGAGATATGTGTGGCGTTAGATTAGTATAAAGAGAGAATAAGATGAAGAGAACATTTTATTAAAAAACACACACAATACACACACAAGCACTTCTTACAAATGAGCCTTGGTGTGCCTTTTATACTTCCATCACATGAGATGGATGGACTTACAATGGGTCCTTAATGGGTTGAGCCTTTAAGGCTTTACATTAAATACTTGGACTAGCACTATAACTAACTATTAAACGTTAACCTATTACAATCCTTATCGACTCAATAATGATCGGCACTTTTAATGCTAACAATCTCCCCCTAAGGGACGATCATTGAGATCTCCCTCTGATTACATAAATGATCAACACTTCTAATACAAACACGGGTCCCCTTAATTATTAAGGGGGCCGCCCATAATTAAGGGGGCCGCCCTACTGAAACGGCAAGAAATCTTTGTCTTTTCTGGTGAAGGTTTATTTGGTGAAAAACTAACTGATTTTGGTTAAAAATTTGAATTCATATATTTGTTATGAATTAAACATTTTCCTTTAATTACCAAAATTGTTTTTCAAAAAATATATAACATGTTTATATCATTTTATAAACTTTGTAATGTTTAAATAAAATCCCTTTGATCATAAAATGTATTAGACATTTGTTTGTACATACCTTAAGTGATTGTTGAGGCAAACTCGAGACGTTGAGATGTCGAGGCTTGTAGACGTAAGAATGCAAAGATGAATTGTGATCACAAGTAACTTAAGCACTTTACGTTATATGTTGTAACTTACATCTTTGTCATCATCAAAACATGAAGAGAATGTTTAGATTAAATATCGTAATATTCATGCCAACAATATCTTGTACATATTGTTTTGGGACGATTGGGACTCATGGGTAAAGTACTAGTGTTTTGGAGTAATGGGGAAGAACATCAAATTATTACCCCCATATGTGCGTTAATATTAAAAAGTACTCCAAGTGTTTTGATTATCTTGATTCGAGTCATTAGAGTAGTTTATTGTAAAGTATGTAAAAATTCATGTGTAAGGGAAATGTACATTCCCTATGATGTATTATTTTGGATGGTAGGGCAAGAGTGTATGCAAAAAAAAAAAAAAAAAAAAAAAAAAAAAAAAAAAAATCGAAAAAATTAAGAGAAAGAAAAAAAAGAGAAAAACATACGGACTACCATCCCGTTTCATTCTATGTTTGTTTTAAGTTTTTGTTATTTTTTATTTATTAGCTTAAGTTGACTCGAGTCTTGGCTTAGCAATGCCATATTATACATGTAATTAGCCAAGATGATTAACTCGCCACCAGTAAACATTGCCTTTATCCAACAAAACCGTGTTTTCCATATCCCTACACCTAACGTTATAACCCTTTAAAAGACCTCTTTGATAGTTTATCCTAGGTGCTTACGCCAAGTGGTGGAGGTTTGATCCTTTCCTAAGCCTATGGTAATCTATTTGCTATGACAGATAGTGAGAGATGTTTTCGATTTCCATATTGTGATATATACTTTATTACACCCGAGAGATGTGAGTATCTAAACACTACTTGTGAGGTGCTAGTGTATGACCTCCGTGCTTGTTTTTGGTTTTTAGTGGAACGATTATTTGTTGTAATTACTTTTATATTAGTGTTAAATGACCCCTAACTTGTACTTTGATTAGAATAAAAGCGCATTTGCTTGAGGACAAGCAAATCTCAAGTGTAAGGGTATTTGATGAGGCGAAAAGTGTACCGCTTTTAAGGGGTCATTTAAGCCCTAATTCAAGATTATTTGATCAAATATTGCCCTAAATCGTTCCTTTTGTCATTTTAGGTACTTTTGGAGAGAAATCTGGAAAAGGAAGCATTTTGGACGTTTTTGAAGCATAAAAGTGAAGAAAACGGCAAAGTCTCAAATTTCTTGCTGGGAACAGTACCTGACGACTTCAAGGGATTACTAGTGACGGCGTCAAGAGTGGAAAAAAGATGTAAGTGGAAAATACACGTGATGATCCAGAAAGTTTTTAGGCTTATTAGCCTGACGGCGTCACCAAGGCCGTCAGGGTCCAAATACACAAGACGGACCAGAACTCCTACATGACGGCGTCAGAAGTGGATCTAGGCAATACGAATTTCATCTTGGCGGCGAGTTGACGGCGTCAGAGGCTAACACATGACGCCGTCAGGATGCATAGTCTATATATATTTTTCCAAAATTTCATTGTAAGGTGTGGAACTTTTGGGGAACAAGTTTTGTAAAAACCCTAGGTCGAATTTCCTGCATATTGAAGGGGTTTCAAACCCTTCTTTCTTCCATGTTTCAATAAAGTTAAGTACTCCAATAATCATTCAATATGTCTATGTATTGTTTGATTCTATCTTATGTGTATCTTTCTGTCACAACTCACCATTTCACGTCATTTACCATTTCAGGTCATTTTCCCAAACTTCGACTTTTTACTATTCATAAATCACTATTCATCAAAACACTATTCATCGTTTTCGAGGTCAGTTTGATGTTCTGAGAAACTTTTTGGAAATTTACTATTCACCGAACACTATTCATTTCCGGAAAAGTTTTCATCATTCACTTGCATTACTCATTTCATCGTAAATTTAGTTTACGGGTATTCAAATTCGCGTAACCGGATTGGTTTAGGTGCGAATTCATTTCATTAGTGTTAAGTACACTGCATACGGACTGGGGATAGTCTGCATATCATCATAACAGCATTTTCATGTTATACCACTCTCAGGATTTTCAAATTTCTATATTCAGTACATTTAACGTTTTTACGTATACGTAATTATAATAAACGTTAACACCCGGTTTATACACGACGAATATATCTAAATATTCCCACAATGGTCCCGACATATTTTTATATCCATTTTAACATCATAAAAGTTATAACATTCAGTTACCCAGTATTTTGGAAATTTATTTTATTTTTAACGTACGCGTATGAATATAACGACGGTTTTCGTTAAAACTAAACATTAATCACCCGATCACTCAGTAAATGTACCCAACATATTTTTAATATGTTTTTAACATTTTTATAACTTTATTTCATCCCGGTAAACTTCGTGGACATTTATTTCTAATAAAACCGGTACCCGATCGTAACTAAAAACGCAAACTAGTGCAAATTCTTACATGGTTTTCTAATTAATTCACAAGTACCCTAACCCCCCCTCCTACCCTTTGAAAACCAGCCCCAAGACCACACCCTTTAACCATGTGCATTAATGTATTCATTTTAAACTAATAAACCTCTAAATTCTACACTTAACCAAAAATCAAGAATCATTATCTACACTTTTTAGAAAGAACAAAAACTTGCTCATCTTCCCCATTTCCTTCTCCATACCCACGACCCATAATCATCACCATGATCAAGTGATCATTTTCCATAAAGTAAAACACAAAACTTGTTCATTTTACAAGCCTAATCAAGAATCAAGCAACAAAAACACAAGAACATCAAGCATAATCATCCAATAATCATCTCATTTTATCAAGTAAGTTTTCATCTTTATTTTTTCATGGATCATCCTATTTTAACATGTATTACATAAGTATCATGCTAAAAACCATGTACAAGTAGCTATACCACACTTTATTTTGGCTAAAAAGAAATATACAAACCCTAACTTTTTAGTTATGAATCCCCTTGCTCTAATAACTTGGTTAGGAGTCCATGGCACCCTAAGAAGGTGTATGGTAAGATTAGATTAGCCATGTGGTGATTACAAGAGGTTTGGTGGTGGTAGAAATTGGTTTTTAACCTTGGAAACTTGATTTGGAACCTATTTTAGACATGCTGTCCCGTTTTGTAAAAATCTGGAAAATCAGTAAACACCAAGGAAACTTTGGCAAAATTTTTAGAAAATACTTTCAAAAACGAATCCGTAGGCGAAAGAACGGATTAAAAAGAGTCTATAACGAAGGAGTTATGATTTTTGCAAGATTGTAGACGAAAAGTATTTTTCAGAAAATGTTTGCTGTTGGACGTTTTTCATTGGACAAAAAGAGACTTTAGACGTAACCCGGAGGAGCCGAGCTTTCCAAAATATATTACTACATACTAAGACGAAACCGTGGATATAAAGAACAAGTAAAACGGACAAGTAACGACAAAGATATACTCGTTTGAATATCGGCTAAAACCATTTTATAATTGACAGCTTTTATTAAATTTGGCGCATAAACTACGAAGTACATTTTTAAGCTAGACATAATATCAAATACCGAGCTTTATAACTAACGTAGTATTAGTTATTATGAGTATGTTTTCATCATTTCAAGGATTACAACCCGAGTATTTCAACACTAACATGGAAACTTACGTTGTATATATATATAAGTATATATATATTATAACTAGCTATTTATATTTTCTAATAGCAATATTTTTCCAAATTCTTGGAATATATATTTTTGATAATACAAGTGTTTTTCCAAAGAGTAGAGTGGTATAGAAACATGAGCATGGACATTCATAACATCATTTCATGATCTAAAGTAGATCGTTCATCATTCATATTAGGTTGCGGCTAGTGTGCGCGCCTTGTTTTTCAGCTCATTACATGTTCATGGTACCATCATATCAGGTGAGTCATAGCCCCACTTTTACTTGTTTAATTACTTTACAAACTCTTTGGGGGAGATACATGCTTAAATACTCGTGTTATACTTTTATACGATTTCAAATCCCATGGGGGAGAATACATTGCAGCAACTATTTTTGTACAATGCCAAAGTATAAAGTTTCTTACATTGCTTAAGTAGTCTTATTACCACGTCACGACAAGTCCCCTTTATTTCATGGACCGTTAATTACAGTACGAGCGAGAGTGAGTGAATAGATCTATTGAGGGTGACTCCTCCATTCGTGTTTGGGTTGCTCCAACGGAATTACGAATGCATTTCATTTCTAAATTACGAGTGTCTGGTAAACACTCACTTGGGGCAAGTTTTAGTACGTCTAGCTTCGGGGTCATGAGCTTAAGAGCCAATGTGGGTTTCATTATTGAAATCTTAGTACTTTACTTTATACTTGGGCTATTGTACATACAAAATTACTGATAAATTCCTGATACTTTTGCATCAAGTCTTATTACTGAAATACGATGCCTTTGCATCAGCCTTATTACTGAATTACAATGCTTTTGCACCAAACTTATTACATTTGGCAGTGGGTTGTAAACACACAGGTTACAAGTCTCTTATGGCGGGACTTGGAACTGAGTGGATTTACGCTGCCTTTGCTGGGAAATCTTCATTTCAATGCATTACATTCTTTTTCACAAGACTCTATGAACTCACCAACCTTTGTGTTGACACTTTAGCATGTATTTTCAGGTATTAACCAATGGCACGCTACAGGAGGTTTTGGCAGGGCATGGCATGGTCATAGAAGACTCTGATTATTCATTTGGGGACCGTTTTTAACTATTTTAATGGCCTACTTCCGCACCACTTTTAACAATGTAAATTCAACATTTTGATTTAACTATTTTATTCAAAATGATTCAAGTGCAAACCATTTTTGAACTAGTGTTGTGATATCAATTGAGTTACACCCCAGCTACATGTATGCTTCCGCTGGACCCGATTTTGGGGGTGTGACAGATTGGTACCAGAGCTTTGGCTATAGCGAACTAAGTGTTTTTAAAACCTAGACTATAGCTACTTTCAAGAAAACTTAACCCTATGACCGTCACGTGCCTACCTGCCAAGCTGAAGCCTCATTTGTGGTTAGTTGCTGACATAGGTAATGAGATTTGTGTCTCATTATCTGATATAATATATTCATTTATTATAGTTGATTACTATAATTGTCTTTCATATAAGCATGCTCATGTATCATATATGTCACCGCATTATGTTTTTCCTTGCATAGTTTCATCATTTGACCTCGAGTTTGGTCACCTGCCTTAGTCTTTCTGAACTTCTTGGTATTTGTGAAGGACATAGTATTAGTATAACTGAGCTGAGTATTTCAAAATTCATGGAACCTCGGTGGAATATAGACTAGTCACCTATATTCAACCCGGGATAGTGGGACATAGGCTGACTACCTATGTCTGACTCAGAGATGAATTTTGCAACACTGAGAATAGTTATAATAAAATTCTGTCTGGATTGAATCCTTTACTCATTTTCCAAATGTTTCATGCATGTGTGTATACCCTCATTGTCAGAACATTCATACTTTTCATCACCTCATGAACCGCCACTTGGAAGCATGTAAATTGATCATTTCATTTCATGAACATTCACATTTATGCATAATACACTTACATCACAGTATTTTCTTGTATCACAATATCATTTTGTCGCAGTTGTCACAGTCTCTTCCCTTCTCACCATCACTATCATTACCTTTCCCTATCCCCATATGTACATATAAGGAATTAGCTGACACTTTATGGATTCCTATGCCACTCATCGCACACTACTCCCTATATTGATAAGTGGATATTATCAATGACCTCCCTAGGAAAGACTTTCCATACCATCTATAAGGAGAATCTCTCGGTACATTAAGACCATTTCAAAACTCAACAGAATTCCCAGGATATCACCAAACTATTCGAACCACTATCACTGGACCATGTAATATTTCAAACAGAGTAGGCCTAGTGGTCGTCAGACTTGAGCCTTGTTAGAGAACAACAGCAATAGGATTACACAACCACGTATTATCATCTTTTCAGAATTGTCACTCATAATTCCATTTGGAAAGGAATCCAACCCAAAGTCAAACATAAACCTTGCAGGAGAACAAGTACAAATCATGGACAGTTAGGTCAAACAGTTGAAGCAGGGTCGAATTCCTATCGTTAGAATTCGCTGGAATTCTCGAATATCATCACCTTTTCACCAATATGTTTTCAGAGACCAACATAAACTGAACTTCGGGACGAAGTTTCTTTTAGAGGGGAAGACTGTCACAACTCACCATTTCACGTCATTTACCATTTCAGGTCATTTTCCCAAACTTCGACTTTTTACTATTCATAAATCACTATTCATCAAAACACTATTCATCATTTTACTATTCATCGTTTTCGAGGTCAGTTTGATGTTCTGAGAAACTTTTTGGAAATTTACTATTCACCGAACACTATTCATTTCTGGAAAAGTTTTCATCATTCACTTGCATTACTCATTTCATCGTAAATTTAGTTTACGGGTATTCAAATTCGCGTAACCGGATTGGTTTAGGTGCGAATTCATTTCATTAGTGTTAAGTACACTGCATACGGACTGGGGATAGTCTGCATATCATCATAACAGCATTTTCATGTTATACCACTCTCAGGATTTTCAAATTTCTATATTCAGTACATTTAACGTTTTTACGTATACGTAATTATAATAAACGTTAACACCCGGTTTATACACGACGAATATATCTAAATATTCCCACAATGGTCCCGACATATTTTTATATCCATTTTAACATCATAAAAGTTATAACATTCAGTTACCCAGTATTTTGGAAATTTATTTTATTTTTAACGTACGCGTATGAATATAACGACGGTTTTCGTTAAAACTAAACATTAATCACCCGATCACTCAGTAAATGTACCCAACATATTTTTAATATGTTTTTAACATTTTTATAACTTTATTTCATCCCGGTAAACTTCGTGGACATTTATTTCTAATAAAACCGGTACCCGATCGTAACTAAAAACGCAAACTAGTGCAAATTCTTACATGGTTTTCTAATTAATTCACAAGTACCCTAACCCCCCCTCCTACCCTTTGAAAACCAGCCCCAAGACCACACCCTTTAACCATGTGCATTAATGTATTCATTTTAAACTAATAAACCTCTAAATTCTACACTTAACCAAAAATCAAGAATCATTATCTACACTTTTTAGAAAGAACAAAAACTTGCTCATCTTCCCCATTTCCTTCTCCATACCCACGACCCATAATCATCACCATGATCAAGTGATCATTTTCCATAAAGTAAAACACAAAACTTGTTCATTTTACAAGCCTAATCAAGAATCAAGCAACAAAAACACAAGAATATCAAGCATAATCATCCAATAATCATCTCATTTTATCAAGTAAGTTTTCATCTTTATTTTTTCATGGATCATCCTATTTTTACATGTATTACATAAGTATCATGCTAAAAACCATGTACAAGTAGCTATACCACACTTTATTTTGGCTAAAAAGAAACATACAAACCCTAACTTTTTAGTTATGAATCCCCTTGCTCTAATAACTTGGTTAGGAGTCCATGGCACCCTAAGAAGGTGTATGGTAAGATTAGATTAGCCATGTGGTGATTACAAGAGGTTTGGTGGTGGTAGAAATTGGTTTTTAACCTTGGAAACTTGATTTGGAACCTATTTTAGACATGCTGTCCCGTTTTGTAAAAATCTGGAAAATCAGTAAACACCAAGGAAACTTTGGCAAAATTTTTAGAAAATACTTTCAAAAACGAATCCGTAGGCGAAAGAACGGATTAAAAAGAGTCTATAACGAAGGAGTTATGATTTTTGCAAGATTGTAGACGAAAAGTATTTTTCAGAAAATGTTTGCTGTTGGACGTTTTTCATTGGACAAAAAGAGACTTTAGACGTAACCCGGAGGAGCCGAGCTTTCCAAAATATATTACTACATACTAAGACGAAACCGTGGATATAAAGAACAAGTAAAACGGACAAGTAACGACAAAGATATACTCGTTTGAATATCGGCTAAAACCATTTTATAATTGACAGCTTTTATTAAATTTGGCGCATAAACTACGAAGCACATTTTTAAGCTAGACATAATATCAAATACCGAGCTTTATAACTAACGTAGTATTAGTTATTATGAGTATGTTTTCATCATTTCAAGGATTACAACCCGAGTATTTCAACACTAACATGGAAACTTACGTTATATATATATATATAAGTATATATATATTATAACTAGCTATTTATATTTTCTAATAGCAATATTTTTCCAAATTCTTGGAATATATATTTTTGATAATACAAGTGTTTTTCCAAAGAGTAGAGTGGTATAGAAACATGAGCATGGACATTCATAACATCATTTCATGATCTAAAGTAGATCGTTCATCATTCATATTAGGTTGCGGCTAGTGTGCGCGCCTTGTTTTTCAGCTCATTACATGTTCATGGTACCATCATATCAGGTGAGTCATAGCCCCACTTTTACTTGTTTAATTACTTTACAAACTCTTTGGGGGAGATACATGCTTAAATACTCGTGTTATACTTTTATACGATTTCAAATCCCATGGGGGAGAATACATTGCAGCAACTATTTTTGTACAATGCCAAAGTATAAAGTTTCTTACATTGCTTAAGTAGTCTTATTACCACGTCACGACAAGTCCCCTTTATTTCATGGACCGTTAATTACAGTACGAGCGAGAGTGAGTGAATAGATCTATTGAGGGTGACTCCTCCATTCGTGTTTGGGTTGCTCCAACGGAATTACAAATGCATTTCATTTCTAAATTACGAGTGTCTGGTAAACACTCACTTGGGGCAAGTTTTAGTACGTCTAGCTTCGGGGTCATGAGCTTAAGAGCCAATGTGGGTTTCATTATTGAAATCTTAGTACTTTACTTTATACTTGGGCTATTGTACATACAAAATTACTGATAAATTCCTGATACTTTTGCATCAAGTCTTATTACTGAAATACGATGCCTTTGCATCAGCCTTATTACTGAATTACAATGCTTTTGCACCAAACTTATTACATTTGGCAGTGGGTTGTAAACACACAGGTTACAAGTCTCTTATGGCGGGACTTGGAACTGAGTGGATTTACGATGCCTTTGCTGGGAAATCTTCATTTCAATGCATTACATTCTTTTTCACAAGACTCTATGAACTCACCAACCTTTGTGTTGACACTTTAGCATGTATTTTCAGGTATTAACCAATGGCACGCTACAGGAGGTTTTGGCAGGGCATGGCATGGTCATAGAAGACTCTGATTATTCATTTGGGGACCGTTTTTAACTATTTTAATGGCCTACTTCCGCACCACTTTTAACAATGTAAATTCAACATTTTGATTTAACTATTTTATTCAAAATGATTCAAGTGCAAACCATTTTTGAACTAGTGTTGTGATATCAATTGAGTTACACCCCAGCTACATGTATGCTTCCGCTGGACCCGATTTTGGGGGTGTGACACTTTCTTTTAACATGTTAGGCTAGGCTTTTATTGTGTTTCCTTAGATGTAGTGAAACCTAAATGTTGATTATGGGTTGATTGTTTGTTTATAATTGTTACGTATGATTGTATTCGATGTTAGGCTTAAGAAAACTGGCAGACTTCCATTGGTAACTTGCTTGAATGTCTTAAGAAACATGATCGGAGGTGTACTACGATTTTTGGTTGTATTTAATGCGTAAGAAAATTCTAATGATCCCATGTGAGGAGCTTCTAACGGCTCGACATAGGAGTGAAGTAGGATCTTATAGAGTTAGGGAATATTGTACACGGCCCTACGACTGGTATTAAGGAATATAACCCATCATCAATGCAATTGTAACAAGCTAATCAACCGGTAAAAGATATTTAGGGA
Organism: Artemisia argyi; assembly: GCA_030686995.1. Taxonomy (NCBI): domain Eukaryota; kingdom Viridiplantae; phylum Streptophyta; class Magnoliopsida; order Asterales; family Asteraceae; genus Artemisia; species Artemisia argyi. The sequence continues at coordinate 167,017,129 of CM060700.1, read as the reverse complement.
GTAATGAAATCTAAGTAAACACAACTTTTCTCATTATTGTTTCCACCACATTAGTATATTAGTTTAATTTTCATTTCTTTTATTTTATTTTGATTGCATTGGTAGTTAATTGGGTTAGTTGGCTAGCAACTAATTCCGCCCACTCCTTCAAAACCCGAGATTTTACTTGCTTTCCATAAAATATAAAAATACAAAAAGAATCATCCCTCACCTCTAGACCTAGTTTAGTAGGCTTTCTAATCCTAGCGACACTATTCTTGAGTTGAACGATCAATCCCCCGGTACTTGTCACTATACTATACTACAACGATCAGGTACACTGCTTGGTGGGGGTTGTAAGCTTCTCAAGATCTCTTGAGAGGTAAAACCTGTTGTGAGAGTGCAATTCCCACGTATCACCGGACATAATGATTTATAGTGGTTCGGTCACGAAGCAATTTTTTGCCCTACTCCACTCCCTGAGTTTTTGACTCGAGAGTTACTTCACTAAGTTAACAAGCTCCCTTCTCGGTGGAGAAAACCTTACAACGTCGCTTACGATCATTACTGATACTAAACCAAACATCTAGTTCTTCTTCGAGTGTAACCAAACCCGTTATCTTTTACGGCCCAAAATAACTAACCTATTACCCTTGTGTTTTAAATCCTAAACGCACTCAAGTTATAACCCTCGTGTTTTAAGGCCTAGACCCACTCAAGCTTTAACCCTTGTGTTTTAAGGCCTAACTCACATACCAACAAACCTCTAGTTTGAATATAGTGGGTGATATAAGTGTTGTATGATAGTGATCCATGATGGTATTGATGTGTTATTATCCAGTCTTAAATTTATAATCTCGAACTAACCTATAGACTAACGCTAATGGGTAGTGTACCCAATCAGTTACAACTAGGATGGTAAGCACGGGTCGTTCACAAGGAGTGAATTGACTTAAGTTAATTCTAGTGGAAATTACTAAACTAATCTAAACACTTAAAGGGGGTTCAATCTGAGAGATTGGAACAATTTTATTACTTAAACTAATAAATAAAACAATAATTAAAATGCTAGGTTGTGGTCGATGGGATAAGAATGTGCTAGCCAAGTTTATCCTATTATGTCTTTCTGATTTATCTACAAGTGCAATGATCTAATGTTACTTCTGTTGGTGAATCTAATGCATGATAGGCCAGATGGTCACGATGAAAAGAATATATGCAAACAACACAACGACATTCACATTTGACTTCACAAAAATGTCGAAGGGTCATACTAGTGCACACTAAATAGAACAAGGAAGCGGAAATAAGAAACGAGTTACGAAATAGAAGGAGTGTAACATGGAAATAAAAATATTATAATACTTTCATTTAGGGGCTAAAACGGTTAACTAACAAAAGTATAATATTTATCCGGGATAAATATTGGGTAGAAATGACAAAGCCACAAACCTCACAGGGAGCATGGGAAGGTTGGTCGACCCCTCTGGGGATTTGCTTTGATATCTACTTAAACTCCTATTCCTTGGAAAGCAAGTAGAGTTATATATATATATATATATATATATATATATATATATATATATATATATATATATATATATATATATATATATAACAGGAGGCGTTTAAAGAATATACCACCTCATTGCCCAGTCATTTCCCAGTAATTCATTATCATCCATGTCATCACATTTTGGCCATGTAAGCAACTTTTATAATTAATTTTTTTTAATTAATTTCATTTGTTTTTTTATCAACCTAAGCAATGTTTTGGAGGTCTAAAATTCGTTATTAATTAAATCCACCTAAGCATACTTTGAATGAATTAAGAATCCGGACTAAAAATACAACTCGCAAGGATCGAACACATGACCCTTTCGAAGGAAATATAGAAACAACTCAACCATTGGACCATTCTAATATTTGTGATTGTATTTGCAAATCAAAACTAATAAGGGATAGACCAAATTCAAACAAACCATAGCATATCCCCTATTCAAATCTCTCCCATATTTTATCCTGAAAATTCTATACAAAACTCACGATTGATTTTATACACAAAATATTATCTCAAACAAACCAGAGCATTCACCAAAAAGAAAAACCCTGTGGCGATCGAAAAACAACCCTACTACGACATAAGAACATGATCATAAAGGTATGTTTTTCTTTGTAATTTTTGAGTCGTTTAAAACATGGTTTATGTTTTTTTTCTCTTATTTGATTTCCCAGGTATACATCATCACTATCCATTATGAAGAAATCTTCCATCATGAATATTGGTTTCTTAATTTCATAATTTGTTTAATTATAATTTATCAAGTTTTCATAATTATTTTTGTGGAAAACTAGAAGGGGGGTTGAATAGTTTACCGCTTTTTAACTTGATTACCTTTTTAAAACTTTACGTTTGTTCAACGATACAAGTACACCTTTGCATGTTTAATTCTTTGAAAAGCTTTACATGTGAATAACAATTCTAACTTTACTTGTTTCATTCTTTGAAAAGCTTTACTTGTGATTAACAATCCTAACTTTGCTTGTTTAGTTCTTTGAAAAAGCTTTACATTTGTATAAAGATATAAACACAACTTTACTTGTTTTAATTCTTTGAAAAGCTTTACGTGTGATTAGCAATTCTAACTAAAGACTATATGTAATGAGCAAAGATAAAGAAAGAAACGATCAAACCACAACACGATTGTTTATCGTGGTTCGGCTACAAGGACTCTTTTTCCTTGCCCTACATCCACGCCCCGAGTATCCAACTCGAGAGTTATAAGCACTAATCAACAAGCTCCTTTCCCGGTGGAGAAACCTTTACAACGTCGCATACACTTTTACCGACACTAAGCTAGATGTCGAGTTCTTTTACACGGGTACAACCACTCCCATCGTCGCTTACACTTTTACCGACACTAAGCTAGATGTCGAGTTCTTTACCAAGGGTACAACCACTCCCGTTAGTTCTTTTTACAAGGGTACAACAACTCCTGACACACTATGTATTTTGAGGCCAAAAATACTAACCGATCACTTCTATACAAGATACACATGAAGTATAAACTACCAAAGTCTATACATAACAAAGCTAACAAGTCTTGCAACTTAGAGTTGAAACTAGTAACTTCTTAGATGAATATATGAGCTCCTTTGCTACATAAGAAAATCACACAAGTTAGTAGCTACTGAGTATAATGAGAGAATATGTGTAAAATATGACTCTAAGTGATGAGGGATTTCTTGCAAGTGCTTTGGTATTTATACCAAAGGAAGTCAGCAGTCTGGCAGACACGGCGGCACCCTCAGAAGGGTTCCGCCAGTGTTCCTCCAGGGTTCCGTCAGAACTGTTCAACATAACTTACAATAAATCACTCCAAAACAAACAATGTCACATCTACTAAATACTAGTCAACATGCATTGCACCAAACATGGAATACTTCCAAAGTGTGTAAGAACTTCATGGATAGTCAAACACATAAACTTACCATAAATGCACATTGATGAGATGTGACACTTTCTTATTAAAGAAATAAAAACAATGTTAATTCTAAAAAGAAATGTAAAAACTAGTTATACAAGACTTTAAACTAAAATGATGTTTTACTACAATCTAAAGTTTGTACTTTGTCATTAACAAAACTCAGCAAAGATCATTAAAATATAAATAATGTTTTTAGGCGATATTTGTATTAACAATCTCCCCCTTATTGTTGATGACAAAACATAAACTTTATTTATAAGTAAGTCACTAGTTTTAGTGTTAAGTCTTATAAAGTTAGTATAAAAACTTGTTTTTTGCTAAGAAGATGTGATATGCAAAAAAAAAAATTTTTGAAACAAGTTTATATATAAATTCTCCCCCTTTTTGGCAAAACAAAAAGAAGAGTAGCGAAGCGGAAGTATGCACTTGCTCCCCCTTGGACGATACTCCCCCTAAATGGAGTGCCAAGAGAGGAGACATGGATTTTGAACCTACAAAAAAAAATTAGTTGCCGCACAAGACAAGTCATGAAAGCATTTCATGTCTAAAACACAACTAAGAGTTGTGAAGCGGAATAATGCAATACTCATGCTCCCCCTTGAATATTACTCCCCTAAATGGAGTATCAAGGAAGGAAAGCATGGATAAAGATCCTACAAAAAGAAAGGTTAGTTTCTAAAACACAAGATACATGTATGCTACCATAGCAAGGTATAGTTCACTTATTATACCTAAATGGTCAACAAACAATGCAAACCTTGTAGTAGAATGAAATTCATTTCGTGTAAAATTTTGACTCTTATAAAATTTTGATTTTTAGAAAGTCAAAGACAAGAAATTAGGACGACATCGTCCTACTTCTTAAAAATAAAGAAAAACTAAGAATAAACTAAGAACATAAAATGCTACAAGGAAATCATCATTTTCCTTAATGAGAAACATTTTCCAAAAACAAGGCTAAGGTTGTTTAAGGATGAAAATGTGTGTTGGAGGGTGTAGCGGGTTTTGTTTTGAATGTTGTGGAGGTGACACGGTTTTGGTTTGTTGGTTTAAATGGTGAAACATTTTCCAAAAGAAACGGTTTTGTTTCATTTTGGAGACTCTAAACTTGAGGTGGTGTTGGTGCTCTAAACTTGGTTTGTTGGTTTTAATGAGCAACATTTTCCAAAAGAAATGGTTTTGTTTCATTTTGGAGACTCTAAACTTGAGACGTTCCACAATGTGGTTTAGGATAAACCTCATTTCATTGTTTAAAGGATCATGGATGTCTTTGTAGATAAGGTGAGACAACAATGGTTTTGGGTGGTGATATTCTTGTTGTGGTGTTTAGTTGTGGTCAAAAGACTCATTTTGGTCAAACAGTGACCTTGGTTTTTTATAGGGTGAAAGAGATGTTGAAATGGGTGTTTGGATTTGATGTTCTACCATTCAAAGATTGAGGTTTCAAATGATTTTCATGAACTTGTCACATCATTTGATGTCAATCCAATGAAATATGGTGGAGTGAAAGACCAACATATGCACTCAATGCTTTGTGATCATGGGATGTGATTTGGTTGAAAATGTTCCAATGGTTTGAAGGATCCTTTAAAAGGGTTCCTTGGGTTAGTTATGTTTGAATTTGAATTTTTGGAGTGAAGTGACTTCCTAATTGTTTTAGTGAGTGAGAGTTTTCCTAATATGGTTATTGGAGTTAATGGAAGATGTTTCTCACTTAGGATAATGGTTTGACACTTTACAAGTTTTGAACTTAAGAAAAATGATAAAAATTTTCTGCAGGTGACTGGCGGAACCCTCGCGATACACAGGCGGAACCCTGTTTTGGGTTCCGTCTGGTCCGTTGGGCCATTTCTGGGTTGCGCAGAAAATACACTGGCGGAACCCATTTATGGGTGCCGCCAGATCCGCCAGACATGTAAACACACATACCATAGGACTTTGACTTTGAGGTCGAGAACTTCACTATACTTAGTGAAAATTTCATAAACATGAAAATTTGACAACTTGCCAAAAGTTGTCTACCTGCATCATTGTTAGATAAAACATGTTCCAAATAGTATCAAACATTGTACTAACACACAAATACATCGCAAACTTTGTATAAAGGACCAAATTGTTCAAATGGCACCTAGTGCCAAACACTCCTACACACCCGCACTCATTGACGGTCAATCTTGTTCTTGAGCCTTCCAAGGAATCTTCCAAGATTCTTAAACATCCCCTTTGTTTGCTTGAACTCCGCCGACTCATTTGGAATATCCGGAAGTTGGGATAGGTATTCGAGAGGTGGGAGCCTAGAGTTTGGCAAAGAGTCATCTTCACTCATTGAGGAAGATGATGAGGAGGTAGGAAGATGTAGACGTTTTCCTTGGGCTTTGTACACTCTCTTATCACTTAGTGGGACAAAGGTGTGTGGAATGAGAGAGTAGTCAAGGCAAAGATCGTTTGGAGTTGGTGGAATGGGAGAGATGAACCTAAAGAGACGGGTCAAGAGCATTCCATACGGCATAGCCGTTGTGCCATGCACGGGAATGTCGGCCATTCTCATTGTCATGTAGTAGGCAAGGTTGAAGGGTTGCCTAACGGACAAGGAGTAGAGCATGTAGCAAAGGCAAACATTGATGTGATCCCGGTTTCCTATGGTGCTAATTACATTGGCTCTAAGGAATTCTTCCCATTCCTTGGGGCTTGAGTTCATTGAATTCCATTCCATATGGGTCCTTGATGACCTCATTTCCGGTTCTAGTTCTCCTAGTGTTGGTGGTCCTATTGAAGAGGTGGTCACGAAGTTCATCTTTGGACACAAGAGGGGTATCATAGGGATAGATGCGGTCAAAGAGCGTGTCAAGAGTTGAGAGGGAGTGCAAGTCGAAGTAGATGCAAGTACCATGGTTTGGGACACCTAGGATTTGAGCAAACTCCTCGAGAGTGAAGGATTATTGATGACTACTAGCTCTAAAGTTAATAGACAAGCGACCATACTTATTCTTAGAGAGGGTGACGGATGCATAGAATTCTAAAATGAACCTAGAACAAATAGGCTCGTCGATTTCTAAGAGACACTCAAAGTTGATTGTGGCAAGTTCCGTGTAGAGGTTTGTACCTTCTAAGAAGGATGGATCAATGGTTCTACCCTTATGGACATATCGTTTTTCTAAGGTTTTGAAAACAACGATTTGAGTTTGAGTAAGACCTTTGGTTTTGTGGTGTTTGGGTAGGTACTTGATGGTGTCCTTGTGGTCGTAGTGAGTTAGAGGAGGCATGATGATTCCTAGAAAATCAAAATTTCACATTTTAGTCTAAGTAAACGACTATTGTAATGTGTATGTTCTAGTGTGTGCCTATATGAAAGCAATGTGGAGGTGCGGTTAACTTGACTTATTTTGATGCTTAAAAATGTTTTATAATGCAAGTGATGTTTCAATGACGTTTTTCATTTGTTTTAACAATGTCGTGAACGGTGGTAAAGTATGGTTGACGACCGAGAGTGGATATGTGAAATGAGGTGGTGATTACTTGACAACACTTGAAGCTTGGATATCTTCTTTGTGTTCTTCACTTGCTAGAAAGTGGAAGAGACGCATTTCATAATGAAGTTCACTTGACTTTTGACGACATAAACAAATATGTTAATGAGAGTATGGATATGACAATTGCCCTTTGTTTCAAAGAGCGACACACGGGTGAACATAGGTTTATGTATCATGAAAGGTGGTTTAATCTCAATAGGTTAGGTTATAGTGGGGATGACACACTTGTTTGGTTACATTGTGGAATCTTCTTGTGAAGATGACTAGGTGAAGTTATTGGTGAAGATGATATTGACTCTTGGTTTCTTTGAGGGCATGGAAATGGTGGATGACTCGATATTGATAGGACAAAGGATAACTCGGTTTCTCATTTCACATTGGGTGTTTGAGGTTTGAGTGATGAAAGGTTATGAGGAAAATGCTTGAAGTTTTGCTCATTTTGTGAATCTTATGGGCTGATGGTAAGTTGGAGTTGTAAGTAAAGAGGTGTTTGGTTTTGAAATTAAAAATAAAACATCCTGCAGATTTGGCGGACCAGGCGGAACCAAAGGGAGGGTTCCGCCCGTATGGTCTGAGGGTTCCGTGGGAAATGCAGGGAAAAATTCAAATGGGATTGTCTTGATTTTTGTTGTTTTATCCTAATGTTCAAAACTAAGGTTTTATGTCTTATGAGTCTTTGACTAAGCATAGAGATGATGAATGCTTCTCATTCAAGAGGTTTTGTGAAAACGTTGATAGAATGGTTAACGTATAAGGCTTTCTTAGTTAATGTCACACCCCCAATTTACTTGACTTGCAGCGGAATGGAATGCCTGGGGGTGTAACTGTCATAGCACCATAACAAGGATATATTGAACGACCTAAAGTGCTGTTTGTAAAATACATCGTTTGATTTATTTAAAAACATCCAGAGTTACAAAACAAAGGTCCCAAAGGTTGAAATGTTTACAGAAAACAAGTCCAGGAAATGTCAAACGATAATTTACAAGTGCATGAAAAATTCAAAATGTAGTGCGTCATCCCTGGCACACCCTAATGTGACTCCATGCATGTAATATGATAATGCCTTGGTTACCTGAAAATACATTGCGAAAACGGTCAACATAAAGTTGGTGAATAATCATAGGTTTATGAAATGTAATGTTTGTACGGCCACCACAAGTATAAGTGCATGACAAAAGTCACGTAAAATAGTACAATAGACCTTAAGCTCATGACACCGAAGCTAGACAGATGAAATTTATGCCCCTCCTGAATGTTCTGCCAAAACACTCAACTGTGACAGAAATGCAATGCATCCGCTTACTGTTGGTAAATACTACCACGGATGGAGGCGTCACCCTCAATAGATCTATCCACACACTCTCGCTTAAAAGGCAAATTAACGGTTCATGATGATAACAGGGGACTTATCACAAGGCAGACAAGCTACTTAAGCAATGTACATATGTTTGAATACTTGGGCTCGTACTAAAATGGTGCAAATGTATTCTCCCCCGTGGGATTTGAAAACAATCATAAAATGTATACGGGGCTATGAAAACTCACCTTAACTGATGATACTGTGATGATGTGAAATGAACAACAATGAACGGTTAGCTGCCTCAACCTAATATGAATGATGAACCATCTAATTTAGATCACCAAATGACGTTATGAATGTCTATGCACATGTTTCCTATACCACTCTACTCTTTCGAAAATACTTGTTGTTATCAAAAATATATATTTTCCAAGACTTAGGAAAATATGGCTATTAGAAAAATAAAACTAGTTGAAGTATATATATATATATATATATATATATATATATATATATATATATATATATATATATATATATATATATATATATATATCATATGTATCAATGTTAGTGTTGAAATCCTCGGGTTGAAATCCTTGAAATAACGCCTTGTAGTGATAAAAATATACTTGTAATCACTAATACTTCGTTAGTTATGAAATTGGGTACTTGGTATTATTTCTAGAAATCTAGAGTTACAACGTAGTTTTAGCGTTATTATTTCTAAAAGCTGTCAAACTAATATTAATTTTGCCGATATTGAAACGTGAATATCTTTGTCGTTATAAGTCCGTTTTACTTGTTCTTTATATCCACGGTTACGTCTTAGTATGTAGTAATATATTTTGGAAAGCTCGACTCCTCCGGGTTACGTCTAAAGTCTCGTTTTGTCCGACGAAAAACGTCCAACAGCAACAATTTTCAGAAAATATAGTTTTCGTCAATAAACTTGCAAAAATCATAACTTCTTCGTTATAAACTCTTTTTAACCCGTTCTTTCGCCTACGGATTCGTTTTTGAAATTATTTCCTAAAATTTTTCCCAAAGATTCCTTTATGTTTACTGATTTTCCTGGATTTACAAAATTGGGACAGAATGTTTATATACTTGTTACAAACCTATTTTTCATGTTCAAAACTAGTTTCAACCTCAACCAAAACTCTTGCAAACCCCACAAAGCTATACTAATCCTACCATAAACCTTCTTAGGGTGACATGGGTTCCTAATGATCACTAATCAAGTTAATTTAACAAGGGAGTACCTAAAACAAATTCTAGGGTTTGTATGTTCAAAAAGTCTACAAAAATAAAGTGGTATAGCTAGTTTGTGCATGAAATTAAGCATGAAAACCGTAAGATACAAGTGTTAATTAGATGGAAACATGAAAATAAATTTGATAACTCACTTTGAAATAATAGGTGATTAGATGATGAGAAACCTTGTGTTACTTGTGTTTTTGTTGTAAGATTCTTGATTAGGAAGGTAAAATGAACAACTTCTATGCTTTAACTCTTGAAAAATTATCACTTGATCAAGGATTTTGGGTTTGGTCGTGGGTTTGAGATGGAAAAGATGAAGATGAGAGCTTTATGATTTTTGATTTAGTTAAGTGTTATGTTTTAGGTGTTTATCTAGATATACATGATAAGTTATATAGTATAATACTTGTACATAAATGCCCAAGGTTAAGAAAAATGTAAAAATTGCCTAGGTGAGGACTTTAGGGGCCGGCTCATGTGGATGAGGAAGGGGGGGTTTGGGGTAGTTTTGATTTAATTAGGATTCTAGTGTAGGATTTAGTGTATATTTGTGTTATTAGTTAACATCGGGTACCGGGTTTGATATAAATAAATGTTAACAAAGTTAACCGGGACAAAATAAAGTCATAAAAATGATAAAAATATGTTGGGTACAAGTACTGAGTGTTCGGGTGATTATTGTTTAGTTTTCACGAAAACCGTCGTAATATTTATAAACTCACGTTATAAATAAAATAAATTTCCAAAATACTGGGTAAATGAAATTTATAACTTTTATGATGATAAAATGGATATAAAAATATGTCGGGACCATTGTGGGAATATTTAGATATATTCGTCGTGTTTATAAACCGGGTGTTAACGTTTATTATAAATACTTATACGTAAAACGTTAAATGTATCAAATATATAAATTTGAAAATCCTAAGAGTGGTATAACATGAAAATGTTGTTATGATGATATGCAGACTGTCTCTAGTCCGTATGCAGTGTCCTTACTGATAATGAAATGAATTCGCACCTAAACCAATCCGGTTACGCGAATTTGAATACCCGTAAACTAAATTTACGATGAAATGAGTAATGCAAGTGAATAGTGAAAACTTTTCCAGCAATGAATAGTGTTCAGTGAATAGTAAATTTCCCAAATGTTTCTCAGAATATCAAATTGACCTCGAAAATGATGAATAGTAAAATGATGAATAGTGTTTTGATGAATAGTGATTTATGAATTGTAAAATGTCGAAGTTTGGGAAATGACCTGAAATGGTGAGTTGTGACAGTCGCCCACCCAAAAAGGAATTCAGTCCCTGAATTCAGCTAGTGTTGGTCTCGGTAATAGGTTTGGTGAAAAGGTGTGGATATTTGTGTTGCATTTGATCCTCTCGTTCCCGAGTAAACTCGGGTCCTCTTCGAGAATTCCAGCGAACCTTAACGATCGGAATTCGACTCTGCTTCAACTGTTTGACCTCTCGGTCCATGATTTCAACTGGTTCCTCCACAAAGTTAAGCTTGTCATCTAGCTGAATCTCTTCTAATGGTATAACTGAAGACTCATCTGAAAGGCATTTCTTGAGGTTTGAGACATGAAATGTGTTATGTACGTTGCTGAGTTCTGATGGAAGTTCAAGCTTGTAAGCTACTGGACCAATCCTTTCCAGTATCTTAAATGGACCAATGTATCTCGGGTTCAACTTTCCGCGTTTTCCAAATCGTATCACGCCCTTCCAAGGCGAGACTTTCAACATGACCTTGTCTCCGATCTGGAATTCCAATGGTTTGCATCTAACATCTGCGTAGCTTTTCTGTCGGCTTCTAGCTGTTTCAAGCCTATCTCGAATCTGTATTATCTTTTCTGTTGTTTCCCTAACCATCTCTGGACCTGTGCATTGTACCTCTCCAACTTCTGCCCAACAAACTGGGGAACGACACTTACGACCATAAAGTGCCTCAAATGGTGTTGCTTTAATACTTGAATGGTAACTGTTATTATAAGAGAAGTCGATTAATGGCAAATGGTTAGCCCAACCATTCCCAAAATCAATCACACATGCTCGCAGCATGTCCTCCAGTGTCTGAATAGTTCTCTCACTCTGACCATCGGTCTGTGGATGGTAAGCAGTGCTCATGTCTAACTTGGATCCAAAAGAATCTTGTAATGACTTCCAAAAGTTTGAAGTAAAGCGGCTATCTCTGTCAGAAATAATGGAGATTGGTGCTCCATGTCTTGAGACTATTTCCTTGACATAAAGTCTGGCAAGCTGTTCCATGGAATAAGTCTCTCTGATGGGTATGAAATGTGTTGATTTGGTAAGACGGTCAACAATTACCCAAATAGCATCGTAACCTCCTGAAGTCTTGGGTAGTTTAGTAACAAAGTCCATTGTAATACGCTCCCACTTCCATTGTGGAATTTCTGGTTGTTGAAGTAGTCCTGACGGTTTCTGGTACTCGGCTTTCACTTTAGCACAAGTAAGGCATTTACTGACGTACATAGCTATTTCTGCTTTCATGTTCGGCTACCAATACAGCTTTTTGAGATCCTGATACATCTTGTCAGAACCTGGGTGAATAGAGTACTTCGACTTATGTGATTCATGCAAAATCAATTCTCGTACTCCACCATAGAGTGGTACCCAGCTTCGGTCCTTGAAGCATAACACTCCATCTGCTCTCTTAACGAAACCATTCTTGTTTTTTGGCATACCATAAAGTTTCTCCTATGGTCGATTTTCCTCCTTGAGAGCCTCAATCTGAGCTTCTAGAATTTTTGATGGTAATGGTGAAATAATAGTCATTCCCAACGATCTAACCCTCAAAGGTTTGAGTCGTTCTTTTCGGCTAAGTGCATCTACAACAACATTTGCTTTTCCTGGGTGATATCGGATTTCACAATCGTAATCACTCAACAATTCTAGCCAACGACGTTGTCTCATGTTAAGTTCCTTCTGATCAAGTATATGCTGTAAGCTCTTGTGGTCGGTAAAAACTACACATTTAGTACCATAAAGGTAGTGTCTCCAAATCTTGAGTGCAAAAACAACAGCACCCAACTCCAAGTCGTGTGTAGTGTAATTCTTCTCGTGTGTCTTAAGCTGTCTAGATGCATAAGCTATCACCTTCTCGTTTTGCATTAGCACAGCTCCAAGTCCTTTATGCGAAGCATCGCAATAAACCACAAAGTTCTCAATACCTTCTGGTAGTGACAAAATCGGTGCACTACAAAGCTTCTGCTTCAATAACTGAAATGCAGATTCTTGTTTCTCTCCCCACTCGTACTTCTGATTCTTTTGTGTCAGCTTAGTCAGCGACTTCGCTATCTTAGAAAACCCTTCAATAAACCTTCTGTAATATCCTGCAAGTCCTAAGAATTGACGAATTTCTGTAGGAGACTTGGGCGTAGCCCAATCCTTTACTGCCTCAATCTTTGCTGGGTCGACTTGTAATCCTTGGCTATCAATGACATGGCCAAGAAATTGAACTCTTTGTATCCAAAAGTCACACTTTGAAAATTTGGCATACAATTGCTCCTTCTTGAGTAGTTCCAATATTGTTCTGAGGTGTGCTTCATGCTCTTTCTTAATCTTGGAATAAATCAGGATATCGTCAATGAATACAATCACATACTTATCAAGATATGGTTTGCACACTCTGTTCATGAGATCCATGAATACCGCAGGTGCGTTGGTTAATCCAAAAGGCATCACTTGAAACTCATAATGACCATAACGTGTTCTTTCGGGATATCTTCTTCCCGAACTCTAAATTGATGGTAACCTGATCTTAAATCAATCTTGGAATAAAAACAGGAACCTTGTAACTGATCGAACAAGTCATCAATCCTAGGTAGTGGATAACGATTCTTCACCGTTAACTTGTTCAGCTCATGATAGTCTATGCACATTCTGAAAGATCCATCCTTCTTCTTCACAAACAAAACCGGTGCTCCCCAAGGCGAAGAACTCGGTCTAATGAATCCTTTGTTTAGAAGTTCTTGTAATTGGTTAGACAATTCTTGCATCTCAGAAGGTGCAAGTCTATACGGTGCTCGTGCAATTGGTGCAGCTCTTGGCACCAACTCAATCTGAAACTCAACCTGACGTGTAGGTGGAAGTCCTGGTAATTCTTTCGGAAAGACTTCTGGAAATTCCTTAACAATAGGCACATCTTCAAGTCGTTTCTCATCCGACTTCTTCTCCGTGATGTGAGCCAAGAATGCGTAACAACCCTTCTTTATGTACTTCTCGGTTTTAATGCATGATATGATACTGAGTCTAGTTCCACTTCGCTCTCCGCGAACAACTAAAGTTTCACCTCCATAAGAAATATGAACAACTTTTTCATCACAAATGATCCTTGCACGATGTCGAGACAACCAATCCATACCGATAACAACGTCAAAACTTCCAAGTTCTACGGGCATAAGGTCTATATTGAATGGGTGATTTAGGAAATTGATGGTGCAACCACGGATAACGGTGTTGGTGTTAACTAAAGACCCATCGCCTAATTCAACAATATAGGGAATGTCTAAGGTAGTTGGTTCTATGTTAAGTAAAGGTGCAAATGCAATAGAAACAAAACTTCTATCCGCTCCTGAATCAAATAAAATGGACGCATAACGATTATTTACGAGGAACGTACCCGAAACAACATTCGGGTCCTCTCGGGCATCTTCTCCTCCCATAACATAAGCCCTTCCTCGAGCTACTCCTCCCTGATTTCCAGCTCCTTGATTCTTCCTCTTTGGGCAATTGCTCTTGTAACGACCCAACTCTCCACAACCATAACATGCTCCTGGTTGGTTCTGATTAATTACCCCTCGTGGAGCTTTGCATTCCCTAGTCGAATGACCTCCTTTTCCACAGTTCTCACAAGCTCTAGGACAATTCCCAGGGTTGTGATGAGTTTGACACTTATTACACTTGGGTAGGTTTCCAGCATATCGTTTTCCTTCTGTTGGTCCTGCAGCATAGGCCTTTGCCACTTCCTGTCTCTTAGGTGCTGGTTGGATAGCATTTCCACCTTGGTTATTATCAAACCTCCTCTTGTTGTTATTGTTGTTATTGTTTTGGTTATTGGGGTAGTTGCGGTTTCGGTTATTGTTATAGTTGTTGTTGTTTCGAGTGTTGTTGTAGTTGGTGTTGTTTGATCGGTTATTGTTGTTGTTTGCAGCAGACTTTCCTTTTAACACTTGGACCATAAGTTTTTGAGTTATACGAATGGCCTCTTCCATTGATTGTGGGTCGAAAGACATCACATCCCCTCGGATGCTTTCGGGTAATCCTCCAGTAAAGTTCTCCATCTTTTTCTCATCGTCCGGAACCATAGTTGGACATATTGCAGCCAACTCCTGAAACTTCCTGATATAAGTCTCAATGTCATCACCTTTTGTTACCAGCTCATAGAATTCGGTTTCCAACTTTTGCACTTCAGTACGAGGGCAAAACTTCTTAGTCATCAGCTTCTTGAATTGATCCCATGTGAGCTTGTAGCCATTCTCCATACCAATAGGCTGAGCATACGAATTCCACCAAGACATAGCTTCATCAAGCAGCATTCCAGTAGAAAATTTTACCTTGTTAACCTCCTGGCAACCGCACATGAGAAATACATTCTCAGTCTTCTCAAACCAGCGGATCAAAGCAACCGCTCCCTCAGTGCCCTTATACTTGACATGATCACTAATCTTGAAATCCTTCCAAGTACATTCACGCCTAGTAGTGGGTTGAACCACTTCAGTATTAGGCGCAATCTCGGCAGCCCTAGCAGCGACCTCAGCTCTCTCAGTCTCCAGAGCTTCTGCTATACTATCCCTGACCAACTTGCGGATAGCGTTTTGTGTCATAACGGGTGTTTCTGATGTAGCCTTTGCTTTCTTTGGCGCCATACTTCTGATAAATAATAATCGACAACAACCATGAGAAAACTATAATAGAAATAGTCATCGTACAAAATGTATACACTCACAACATGTATATATACAACCACAACATGTACGAGTACGACCACAACCTGTAATAATGCAACCACGACACGTATAGATACAACCACAACAAGTATAAATACGTTAACCCTAAAGAGCAACCACGAAACATCATAAATATAATCACAACACATGAATATACTACATGAAAATTTCGGTCTACGTAGGCCGATATATATATATATATATATATATATATATATATATATATATATATATATATATATATATATATATATATATATATATATATATATAGCACAACATTTCCAACATAGTAGAGTCGCACTTGATATATTTGTTTGTACAACAACCAAAAGACTACAAGTTCTTGAACTATGTCCCACACCTCGGGACTAGGAAATAGTAAAAGCTAATACAATATAAGTCTATGTCTATGCTCCTCCAGGTGCTCTAGATGGTCCAGGAGCTCCAGATGCTCCAGGTGTACTCCTCAGATGACGAATCTCCCTGTCCATCATAACTGCAATCTCCTCTAAATGTTGAACTCGAAGCTGAAGAGCAGCATCTCTGCCCTCCATCATAGCCAACCTCTCCTGTGCTACTGCCAACTGGTGTGTCTGCTCTCCCTGAGCCTCCTGTGTAGTCTGAGCTCTATCCCGTATCTCCGGTAGCTCATCCCTAACCCGATCAATCAGCTCCTGATGTCTCTCCTACCGTGCCTCAAGCCCATGATACGACACGTCGATGCTAACTCTGCCTAAAATCAATCCCTCGACCTGCTCCTCAACCGCCTCAAGTCGAGTAGTGATAACCTCATCAACCCTATAACCCAAACTATCAACCTGCGCCTGCTGAGCCCTTAACTAATCCTCTAATGTAACATCTGTAGGCTCCCTAGCATCTGTAGACTCCCTAGCAGCTGCTGCTCTCGAACTCTCACCTACATGGTATACTGGTGGTGGTTCTGACTCTGTAGTAGGTGAAGCTGGTGTAGTAAACCTCGCACGCTTCCTAAGCGGCAATAGTGAAGTAGATATGGATGTAGTAGCAGGTATGGCTGGTGATGCAGGTAATATGGGAATAGCAGGGATCCTAAAGGTAGATGTAGCAGGGCAAACTCTCTTACTAGGACCTATAGCCGTCTTCCTACGGGGAAACATGAGTCTAGGTTCTGATGGAATAGTGGTAGCAGATGATGATGTGCCAGTGGGTGCACGGGTAACCTCAGGTGATGCAATAGGGGAAACATGAGGAGTAGGAGCAGTCTCATCCTCCTCAAAAGGCTCGGTTTCCTCACCTGATGCCGAGAGTGGCAACACAGGTACAAGAGGAATGGGTGGTGGTGAAAAGGCAGTGGAAGACATAGAGCCTTCAACATCGGAGTCTGTGATAGAGAAAAGTATGACAACGTTTGGGTCTGAAGACATGGTTCTGTGATAATCAAGGTGAAATAAAATAAATAACTCGTATAATGGAATCACCTAAATCAATGAACATGCACTTATGATGAAATGATGAGATGCTATGATAATGTGGTTATAGTCTAGGGATCGTATACATCATAAACCCTATCATGATGCATCCTAGTTCGCTATAACCTTGGCTCTGGTACCAATCTGTCACACCCCCAATTTACCTGACTTGCAGCAGAATGGAATGCCTGGGGGTGTAACTGTCATAGCACCATAACAAGGATATATTGAACGACCTAAAGTGTCGTTTGGAAAATACATCGTTTGGTTTATTTAAAAACATCCAGAGTTACAAAACATAGGTCCCAAAACTTGAAATATTTACAGAAAACAAGTCCAGGAAATGTCAAATGATAATTTACAAGTGCATGAAAAATCCAAAATGTAGTGCGTCATCCCTGGCACACCCTAATGTGACTCCATGCATGTAATATGATAATGCCTTAGTTACCTGAAAATACATTGCGAAAACGATCAACATAAAGTTGGTGAATAATCATAGGTTTATGAAATGTAATGTTTGTACGGCCACCACAAGTATAAGTGCATGACAAAAGTTACGTAAAATAGTACAATAGACCTTAAGCTCATGACACCGAAGCTAGACTGATGAAATTTATGCCCCTCCTGAATGTTCTGCCAAAACACTCAACTGTGACAGAAATGCAATGCATCCGCTTACTGTTGGTAAATACTACCACGGATGGAGGCATCACCCTCAATAGATCTATCCACACACTCTCGCTTAAAAGGCAAATTAACGGTTCATGATGATAACAGGGGACTTATCACAAGGCAGACAAGCTACTTAAGCAATGTACATATGTTTGAATACTTGGGCTCGTACTAAAATGGTGCAAATGTATTCTCCCCCGTGGGATTTGAAAACAATCATAAAATGTATACGGGGCTATGAAAACTCACCTTAACTGATGATACTGTGATGATGTGAAATGAACAACAATGAACGGTTAGCTGCCTCAACCTAATATGAATGATGAACCATCTAATTTAGATCACCAAATGACATTATGAATGTCTATGCACATGTTTCCTATACCACTCTACTCTTTGGAAAATACTTGTTGTTATCAAAAATATATATTTTCCAAGACTTAGGAAAATATGGCTATTAGAAAAATAAAACTAGTTGAAGTATATATATATATATATATATATATATATATATATATATATATATATATATATATATATATATATATATATATATAATATGTATCAATGTTAGTGTTGAAATCATCGGGTTGAAATCCTTGAAATAACGCCTTGTAGTGATAAAAATATACTTGTAATCACTAATACTTCGTTAGTTATGAAATTGGGTACTTGGTATTATTTCTAGAAATCTAGAGTTACAACGTAGTTTTAGCGTTATTATTTCTAAAAGCTGTCAAACTAATATTAATTTTGCCGATATTGAAACGTGAATATCTTTGTCGTTATAAGTCCGTTTTACTTGTTCTTTCTATCCACGGTTACGTCTTAGTATGTAGTAATATATTTTGGAAAGCTCGACTCCTCCGGGTTACGTCTAAAGTCTCGTTTTGTCCGACGAAAAACGTCCAATAGCAACAATTTTCAGAAAATATAGTTTTCGTCAATAAACTTGCAAAAATCATAACTTCTTCGTTATAAACTTTTTTTAATCCGTTCTTTCGCCTACGGATTCGTTTTTGAAAGTATTTTCTAAAAATTTTGCCAAAGTTTCCTTTATGTTTACTGATTTTCCTGGATTTACAAAAATGGGACAGAATGTTTATATACTTGTTACAAACCCATTTTTCATGTTCAAAACTAGTTTCAACCTCAACCAAAACTCTTGCAAACTCCACAAAGCTATACTAATCTTACCATACACCTTCTTAGGGTG
Organism: Artemisia argyi; assembly: GCA_030686995.1. Taxonomy (NCBI): domain Eukaryota; kingdom Viridiplantae; phylum Streptophyta; class Magnoliopsida; order Asterales; family Asteraceae; genus Artemisia; species Artemisia argyi. Next base: position 166,998,253 of record CM060700.1, on the reverse strand, counting down.
CCATGAGTTCCTAATGATCACTAATCAAGTTAATTTAACAAGGGAGTACCTAAAACAAATTCTACGGTTTGTATGTTCAAAAAGTCTACAAAAATAAAGTGGTATAGCTAGTTTGTGCATGAAATTAAGCATGAAAACCATAAGATACAAGTGTTAATTAGATAAAAACATGAAAATAAATTTGATAACTCACTTTGAAATAATAGGTGATTAGATGATGAGAAACCTTGTGTTACTTGTGTTTTTGTTGTAAGATTCTTGATTAGGAAGGTAAAATGAACAACTTCTATGCTTTAACTCTTGGAAAATTATCACTTGATCAAGGATTTTGGGTTTGGTCGTGGGTTTGAGATGGAAAAGATGAAGATGAGAGCTTTATGATTCTTGATTTAGTTAAGTGTTATGTTTTAGGTGTTTAACTAGATATACATGATAAGTTATATAGTATAATACTTGTACATAAATGCCCAAGGTTAAGAAAAATGTAAAAATTGCCTAGGTGAGGACTTTAGGGGCCGGCTCATGTGGATGAGGGGGGGGGGGGGGGGGGGGGGTTGGGGTAGTTTTGATTTAATTAGGATTCTAGTGTAGGATTTAGTGTATATTTGTGTTATTAGTTAAAATCGGGTACCGGGTTTGATATAAATAAATGTTAACAAAGTTAACCGAGACAAAATAAAGTCATAAAAATGATAAAAATATGTTGGGTACAAGTACTGAGTGTTCGGGTGATTATTGTTTAGTTTTCACGAAAACCGTTGTAATATTTATAAACTCACGTTATAAATAAAATAAATTTCTAAAATACTGGGTAAATGAATGTTATAACTTTTATGATGATAAAATGGATATAAAAATATGTCGGGACCATTGTGGGAATATTTAGATATATTCGTCGTGTTTATAAACCGGGTGTTAACGTTTATTATAAATACTTATACGTAAAACGTTAAATGTATCAAATATATAAATTTGAAAATCCTAAGAGTGGTATAACATGAAAATGCTGTTATGATGATATGCAGACTGTCTCTAGTCCGTATGCAGTGTCCTTACTGATAATGAAATGAATTCGCACCTAAACCAATCCGGTTACGCGAATTTGAATACCCGTAAACTAAATTTACGATGAAATGAGTAATGCAAGTGAATAGTGAAAACTTTTCCGGCAATGAATAGTATTCAGTGAATAGTAATTTTTCCAAATATTTCTTAAAATATCAAATTGACCTCGAAAATGATGAATAGTAAAATGATGAATAGTGTTTTGATGAATAGTGATTTATGAATAGTAAAATGTCAAAGTTTGGGAAATGACCTGAATTAGTGAGTTGTGACAGTTAAGACGTTCCTCAATGAATATTCTTACCAAGGCGATGATGATGGATCACAATATGTCAATTAAGAACATAATGGATTGAATTGTCGCTGAAATCGATGCTTCCTTTGTTGAAGGTATAACAATGTTGATAAAATGAATTCCGTTGTTGACACGAATTTCCTTGTTCAAGCGGAGCTTGTTGATGTGCTTCTCCATCCGATACTAATTTGAGAACCTTATGTGTTTTGGAGAATCATTGGGTAAATAAGTATAAAAGTGCAAGTACCACTTGTGCTTTTCTTATCAACTTATTACCGACATAATTCCATTTGGCGTACACTATGGTTTCTATTCCCATTCTTTTGGGAGACCATAATCCTAGTTGTGTAGTACCTTTTGATATATCCACACAAGCTCTTCCTAAAGAGTTGTATTAGGATCTTCTCTAAAACGAGCACATAGACAAACGCTAAATATAATGTTGGATCTAATTGTTATGAGAACAAGTATTCTTCCGAACATTTCTCTATGTTAAGTTTTACCTACGGATTTGCTAATCTCATTCTTGATAAGTCATCAATAACTTAACCATTGAGAACAAGAGAGTAATTAGGAATGTCTTTAAGTTAAAATCCCTTGCTTTTGGGGCTTGCTTTTATTATCAAAAAGTCTTTCAAATATTGACACTATAATCACTTGATTACTTTGAAAAATCTATTTTGTTTCACTAGTTGTTTTACTCTAAATTTCAAAAACTGTTTTTGTTGAATTTGTTTAGACACAACTATGATCTATAAATCAAGTTTTATAACTTATGTCAATTTTACTTGATTCAATGTTTGACTCAAGGTGAGAAGATGTTATTTTGTACCTTTATCCTTATACTTGTCTTGCCATCATTGGACTTTCGACTAAGTTATCATCTACCAAAGATGATATCTTAGAAGGAGGAGATCTCTCGTTAAATGTTATATTCAACGACTCCTCGACTCTTTGGGTTTCCTTACTTAAGACACTATGAACTTAATTCGTTTTGAAAAGGTCCAAGAGGTACAACATCATAAGACTAAGTGTCACATTTGATGTGTAAATCTTAGATGTTGAAAACTCATTTTCTTCCACTCATCCTAATGTATGCTAATGTGATTTAATTCACCTTGTGTGTTTTATGTGAAATTATCATAAAAGAGTGATTGAAGTAAATCACAATTTAAGACCCAAAGTATGGTGTTTAAGAGTGTTGTTTTACAAAGGTTTGTTTTGCAAGCATCATAAAAGTGTTAGACATTTTAACACTTAGGAAATTCTTAGTTAGCTCACTTGTAAGCAAGAGTTGAGTGAGACTCACTCAAGAGTTTCTCGTGTTTATCTCTTGACGGTTAAAGAACCGAAACACCTTATATCTCCTACTAGTACCAATGACGAAATTCCTTGTTGCAGAGAATCTAATCTTTGTTATTACTAATAGCAGGTAAACACTTTAGAGTATTACTAATAACACATACTCCAACACATAATGCTAGAAACAAGAGACAATCAAAGTCAAGTTGAAGTAATGCGTACCTTTTAAATTGCATGGAGATGCTATCAAGAGGATAAACACAACGCGTAAAATCTTGGTTTGACGACACGCTTGGAAACTCAATTACTCATGTATCCAAGAAGGTTAGACAAACATATAAAACTATTTGAACATGATATCTTTATCCTTTTATCATGAGTTTCTATTAGAGATTGAATTATCTCTAACACTCTCTTCTAGGTTTAACAAATTTTACTTGCTTTGTTTTACTAGTTGATGATGCTTTTGAGTTAAATCCTAATCCGGTTTTATCTTCAAACAACCTTTGACTCCTCAACAATCTTTCAAGAGATTTTGAGCTTTCATCAAATTTAGCTAACATTTTTCCTTTCTCATTTTGCTTTTTAATGTCATGTTTGTAATCTAGACATAATTTACATTCTAGATCAATTTCAACATTACTCTCATGTTTAGACATTTTATCTTCTAACAAGATTTCCTTTTCAAAGTTATTCAAAAAAGATTTTGAAGACTTATTGTTAAAGATAGTTTTTAGGTTCATGTTACCTAAAAGTTTGACTCATTTTCTAATTTAGAAAATTTTAAGATAAATGTGTCAAAGCAAAAATGTTTGGTTTCAACATGTACCATGGTTGTTGTTTCAATAAATTGACAATCACCCACCAGATCATTGTCTTCATCTACATCCGTTTCATTCCATGATTCGCAAGCAAGTTCAACAAGACACACGTACTCATCTTCACTTGTACCTTCATTTAAAACATTTAAACTAGTAGCACATGTATTTATCTCAACTAAATGTCTATCTATTAATATTTCTAAGACTTTTAATTCATATGTGAGATCAAATTGATCATCTTTGACTTGACATATTTCTTGATGAAAGTTTAACATACTTTTCCAAATATCATTAGCCGTTTGACAAAAATACATTCTTTCATATTCGGTACTAAAGCTTTATAAATCATTGTTTTAGCTTTAGTATTTTTATCAAGTTTAAGATAGTTATCTTGGTTTTCAAAACTTGTTTTCTTTGGTTTGAAATCACCAAAAAAAATAATATGCCAAAGATCTTGATCAATTGATTTCACGTAGTTTTCAAAATTATTATTATTTTTTTTTTTAAATAGCGGTGGGTTTTGAATAGGTTGCCCTTCTTTAAGATTTTCAAAATCCATGGATCGATCCAAGTTTTAAAATACATTCTATTTTAAAGATCTTGAGTAACGTAGCTCCTGATGCCAATTGTGGAAAACTAGAAGGGGGGTTGAATAGTTTACCGCTTTTTAACTTGATTACCTTTTTAAAACTTTATGTTTATTCAACGATACAAGTACACCTTTGCATGTTTAATTCTTTGAAAAGCTTTACATGTGAATAACAATTCTAACTTTACTTGTTTTAATTCTTTGAAAAGCTTTACGTGTGATTAGCAATTCTAACTAAAGACAATATGTAATGAGCAAAGATAAAGAAAGAAACGATCAAACCACAACACGATTGTTTATCGTGGTTCGGCTACAAGGACTCTTTTTCCTTGCCCTACATCCACGCCCCGAGTTTCCAACTCGAGAGTTATAAGCACTAATCAACAAGCTCCTTTCCCGGTGGAGAAACCTTTACAACGTCGCTTACACTTTTACCGACACTAAGCTAGATGTCGAGTTCTTTTACACGGGTACAACCACTCCCATCGTCGCTTACACTTTTACCGACACTAAGCTAGATGTCGAGTTCTTTACCAAGGGTACAACCACTCCCGTTAGTTCTTTTTACAAGGGTACAACAACTCCCGACACACTATGTATTTTGAGGCCTAAAATACTAACCGATCACTTCTATACAAGATACACATGAAGTATAAACTACCAAAGTCTATACATGACAAAGCTAACAAGTCTTGCAACTTAGAGTTGAAACTTGTAACTTCTTAGATGAATATGTGAGCTCCTTTGCTACATAAGAGAATCACACAAGTTAGTAGCTACTGAGTATAATGAGTGAATATGTGTAAAATATGACTCTCAGTGATGAGGGATTTCTTGCAAGTGCTTTGGTATTTATACCAAAGGAAGTTAGCAGTCTGGCGGACACGGCGGCACCCTCAGAAGGGTTCCGCCCGTGTTCCTCCAGGGTTCCGTTAGAACTGTTCAACATAACTTACAATAAATCACTCCAAAACAAACAATGTCACATCTACTAAATACTAGTCAACATGCATTGCACCAAACATGGAATACTTCCAAAGTTTGTAAGAACTTCATGGATAGTCAAACACATAAACTTACCATAAATGCACATTGACGAGATGTGACACTTTCTTATTAAAGAAATACTTTCTTATTAAAGAAATAAAAACAATGTTAAGTTTAAAAAGAAATGTAAAGACTAGTTATACAAGACTTATAGCTAAAATGATGTTTTACTACAATCTAAAGTTTGTACTTTGTCATTAACAAAACTCAGCAAAGATCATTAAAATATAAATAACATTTTTAGGCGATATTTGTATTAACAATTTTGTTTGGCTATAGTTTATCACATTCTATTTGCACCTATATAATGTAAACCTAATCATTATTTTTTATTCTTCCATAGGTGGTCTTCGTATGAAGTTTTCAATTGTGTCAATGGTCTGTTAGTACAATATTAACTTGATGATACCAAATTATGTTTCCCATGAAATAGTATTTTAATTTGGTCTTCTTTTTCTTTGTCATGCACAGTCGTAGGTGAAGATTACGGGAAAAGAAAAGATTATTCATGTTTTTTTTTGGAGTTTAAGGTAAGATCGTTACTAATATTTTGTTTTCATTTATTTTGTGTCCATCTTATAGTCTCTATAATGAGTACGTTTTATTGTTTGCAATGGATGAAAAATGGTCGTTTGGAATAACTTTCATATGCCATTAAAAAAAGAAGGTAAGAAGTCGTTCTTTTGATTATACATTTATGCTATATGCTGCACATATTTTTTTAACATGTGAATTCGTAGTAATGGCATTGTTTGTATTATAATTTGGAAACTACTAATTATCTTTGTGTTTGTATATAGACTAGGTGAACTTGAAGTGAAGGTAGACACACTCTAAGGTAAGCCATCTAAGATGCGTTGTGAGAAAGAAGAATTGCTAAATGCATCTAAGATGCGTTGTGAGAAAGAAGAATTGCTAAATGCTGTTGTTTATCGGATTTATGCCTTGGAAGCTGAACTCATTGCTACCAAAAAGGTAAATTAATACACATGGCAATTTCCTTTTTCACTGTAGTACTGCAGAACGTTCTTTGATGTAGTCTACCTTATATTGCAAAAGAAACAACATCACTCATGTTTCTTCTAAATGCTTCTGGTTCTTTGCAACATGTTATGTTATGATCTCCATAGTATGATTTATATTTACTTGATATGATGCCCTTTAGGCTATTTTGTACACATACTGTCTCTATAATATGGCGGTTAGACCTACAATATTTAGTGCATGTTAAGAACATAAGATTACTGGTATCCCGTTAATTAGATATGGTTCTAATCTAACTCTGCAAGACCCAAGGATAGCTCCACTATGTCAATGGTTATAAGATGAAAACATTAAAAAAATGCTCCACTATGTCATTGGTTATTGATTAAATTCCCTTTTCCAAGGTGAAACGTGAATTACTATAAGTTATCGTTTAGTTTTTATGGAGGCCATATAGCAAGATGACATATTGACATTCATGCTCACTGTTTAGGTTTTATGGAGGTCATATAGCAAGATGACATATTGACATTCATGCTCACTTTTGATCGTGTGGCGTTTCATGTACATAATCACTCTCTTTTATCCAAATTTAAATCTTAGTATGAAATACTTTACTATATGAATGCCATTTTCGTGCTTATCCATCATGTTGCCTTAGAATGAGGCCCGCAGTCAACTTTGTCTTTTTATTATATTTTTGTATTGTAAACCTTGAGTCTTACATGGCAACAGTGGCGGAGATAAAGGGGGGTTCGGGGGTCACGTGACCCCCTAGCGAAAAAAATTGTAGTATAAATTTCGAAAATTTTCGGCTATTTTTGTAATTTGCCCCCCTCCCAACGGACCAATTTTTAGTGTAGTTTCTAAAAATTATCATATTTTGCTCCCTCGACAAAAAAGTTCTGGCTCCGCCCCTGCTTGGCAAATTTGTTGCATTGAACATGCTGATCAAAGCAATATCAATAGATGGTCAAGCTGTGCAGTGACATTGTGCTACAGTCTTAAAATGTGTGAAGGTAACCATATCATGCATTAATAATTAGTACGTTTATTTGATTAATGAGCCCTGAATGTTCCTGAACTAGAGGTAAATTTTTCTTTTTCGATACTAAAAAACTGTTTCGATACTAAAACTATTTATTAGTTTCCTCAGTTGAGCTACATAACTGAGCATTTTCCAGAATATACAAAACCTTATTACTCGGTGCATCTTTTTTTATTCAGGATTCAGAGGCTTCAATTTGTAAAAAGAGCCCTTGAACTTGTGTGTCTTCTAATAAACGAGACCAATATGACCAAGGAATTAACTGATTATCTGGAAGTAAGTGACTATGACTATAAAGGAAATCTTACTGCCAAAATTTGCTCCATTGTCGAAAAGTGAATGAAGGGCTTTCTAGCTTATTCAGTGTGGTTTATTTATTTATTTATTTTTGATAATTAGAAAATTCTTATCTACCTGGTTTATAATAGGGATAATTGGCTATAAATGTATATTTTTTTGTCGCCCTATCCTTTTATATGTATCGAATTAATTTTTTTTTTGCTATTCTATGAACCCAACTTGCATTTTGCGTCACTTGTATGTATTTTGTAACTTTTTTTTCCCCTGATGCTCAGCTTGAAAAATACCTCTCTCAAAAGACTAGAAGCATGGATGGTTTCAAGATAGTTTATCACCAGTTACAAATACTAATGGTAGTAGTGTAATCAATGAAGAATCCTGTGAACAAAGAGATCAGCTTAGTAGGATAAGGTTGCATTGGACAAAGCGCTTTGGCGAAGAAGTATGCAGCTGCACATGGAACAACAAGCCTGGCAGGTTAAATTACCCTGAATTTTTTAGATAGTTTCACAATAAGCTACTCGTCATTTACATGTACTTATTACGCGCAATGAGATAATCTTTTTATTAAAGCAAAACCAACCTACTGAAACTTGGACGGTGCTTAGATATCTTAACTGGTGACACTTGATTATTGTGAATAGGCTAGGAGAAATATGAAAAAAAAAAAAAAAAAAAAAAAAAAAAAAAAAAAAAAAAGTAAAAAGAAAAAAGAAAGATTCGATCCATCATCACTCTTGCTTAGCATTTTGTTTTTAAATTTAACTATTTAAGTTAAAATGGTCTTATTGCAGAATTGTGGCCCCTATAAAACTTACACGACATTCTGATTAGCAGTATACTTGGTGGATTTGAGTGATCACGTATTCACGTTAGTACTAAGTTACTGATCGATCTCTGTAATATAGAACCAAGTGCCTTTTAGGACAGCCTAAGCATGTAGGTTAGCTGCTAGCCACCTACCATTAATGCGATCTTTTGCTATTGATGATCAGCTAAGGAAGTCATATGCTTACCAAGGTGGCTATTAGAAAAATAGAGATGCTATAGTATTACATTACTGTGTTTTACACTCGTGTTTTGTCTACAGTTAGGTAGTCATGCATTTGTGGTTTCTGTATTGATGTTTGTTTAGACTCAAAGCTTATTTGAGCTTGTTTAGCTCTGTCAAAGTAGAATGGAAATGTCAGAAGATCATGGATAGTTTTAAAAGTTGTAACTCCACTTGCACATGTTGGCCAGCATTCTTTTATTTGTGCCACATCACCCCCATAAAGTCCACATCACCCCCTTATTTCAGATGTGCCCACACAAACAGGAAGTGGTCCTAACACGTTGCATGAAAAGAGTAGGCGTGTACATTCAGCCACTCCAGGTGATTTGATTACTTATTTAGAATCACATTTATCAGGTTTCCAAATCGGCCTATACTGTTACTTGGATTAACATTGTCGTGTTTGGTGTTTCTACACAAACATCTGTTTTACCTAGCACTTTACATGAAAATAATAGGTATGCACATTCAGTCATTTGAGGTTATTAGTAATTTACTATGTCAGACATTCTGAGCAAAACTTAACTGCAATATTTGAAAATCAAGGACCTTGATTACTACTATTGTTAACTATTGCACTTTGGTGCTTATTTTGTGTTTTCAAATTGGTTGATATAATGTTGTTCACACTCAGGACTGCTTTAAAACATATGAAGGTGGATCATGTCAAGAAGTTTGAATACCACTTACCATGTGAGTATTTTCAATTTCCGTCCTTTGATTTATATTTTGACTGGATTGATTTAATCTAAAAGGCAGAAAGACTCTAAAATATGTCATATCCGCGTGCTTCTTGAAATTAGTCTGTTGCCAAACTAATCCACTTTGGCATATTCTAACGTGTCATCAATATGTAGCTAAACTAAAAACCTGTTCACACACACACACACACACACATTTATTTAACGAATAAGCTAAACGCAAATAGTGAAGTTTTTGAGTAAGAAGAAAACTATTATGCAAAATGCTTTCTTCCTAACTCTTTCAAAGCCAAGGAGACGTGGTGCGCGAGGTTTTGTTATTAAAGGGATGGTTGGCATTTTCTGTTATTATTCATTACTTTCTTCACCACTGAAATGTTTGATTCAACACATAAGGCCTACTTGGTCAAACCTAGACTTCCCCTTGATTCTTGATTCACTGAACAACATATGTTACCGGCAACTTCTACAGAGTAGCCATAAGGGTGTGTTAGTTTTTGTGGCCTGGGGTAGATTAAGTTGGAATGATTGTTTATATCCTTACAGATTTCTATCACTCCTTTAGGGAAGATGAGACGGAACAGATTCCTATTGTGGACATGATGTTTCCAGCGGAACCACCTGTAAGTAACTTTGTTGCACTTTTCATATGTTTTGCTCCTTCAAATTTGTGTACACAACTTTTAATAATTTTTCAATATAGAGTAAAGCCTAATGATCAAAACTTTGATCATAACTGACTCCTCCCAAACCAACCAGTCAACCGGGTGCGGTCAATAGGCTCACCTGGGAAGGAAAGTCAAGATATAAAGTCCGTGGAAGTATAGGGAAATCCCCATGTCGTTATGTCCCAGCGAGGTGTGATGGTATAAAAACGGGTTTGTGATCGGGTGAATTTGGACGGAAATAGGTTGTGATTGATTACAATAAGGAAATATGAAATGAAATAGCTTAAATAAGCTATGAGAATAATTACGTGAAAGCAAAATACTTAAAAACGTTTAAAAACCTAAAACGCATACGTTTGATTTAAATTTACGTAAACGTACGAAATAAAACGCGAGTTTTAAGAAATAAAATACCTACGGATATGAAAATTATATTTTTACAATCCTAATGATATAAGAAAATTTTTAGAAAAATAAAAATAATTTTTTCACTATTTAATTATTTATTATTAATCAATTACTATTTTCCTAATTACTTTTAATTATTTAAATTAAACTAAATTACAACTAATTATAATTTTAAGCTAGAAAATTAAAATTTAAATTTGGAAAAATCTAAAATAACTTAAAACTAATTTTGAAACTGAAAATATATTTTTCCTACTTTTTGAATAATTATTATTAATTAAAAACTAATTGTTAATTAATTAAAACTAAATTAAATTAAGAAAAATAGCAAATGAACAGTGAAAAATCTAAAACTTTTTCTAAAAATACTACAATATGACAGGAACCTAGGAAAATTATAAAAATGAAAAGTGCTTTTTGAAAAAGCTGAAAATAAGCTAAAAAACTTAAATAGAAGCTTTCACTTTATTTATTTTGGGATTTTTCTTGTTTTTCTTTTACAAAACTAATAAACAACTATAGATAAGTAACTTTTGTAAAGACAATTCTCCTAAGACTTAAAAATAAGCATTATGTGAGCTTAAAAGCTTGGCAGTTAAGCAAATAAGCTACAAAGGGAGTTTTAAGCTTGAAAAAGCTGTCCAAGAAGCTACACAGTGGAACAAAAGGCAAAATAAGCTAGCATCAAGTGAGTTGAATAAAAAGCTAACCAAAGAAAAGAGAAAAGAGCATGAAATAAGCTGAAAATTTGAAATAAGAAAATCCAAGTACCACTGAATACCAAACAGGCTATTCAGGTGCTTTGCAGGCCTAAATAATCTTAGGGGCAAGGGATCTTAGGATCAAGATAAGCTTGGAACCATCAAGCCTACCTTGTGAGCTTTCCAAAAAACTCACAAGCTCAAACCTCAAGAAATAAGCCCACAAGGAGCTTATGAACCCATCCTGAATAAACTGATGAATCAGTGTTAGGGACTTGGATCAGGCAAGCAGAAAGCCCAAATTAAGCACACCAATAAGCAGTCAAGTACTAAATGAATTAAAGCACTTAAAGCCACTACTGTGGGCTTTCAAGAAAAGCAAAGTTCATGCCATGAGCTCAGGTAATAAGGTCACAGAGGGCTTGTAAGAATTGTTGTATGGCCAAGTGTATTTCGGAAGAAGCTAAAGGCTAATGAAACTAGCACATAAGCCATAATAAGGAACCATCCTACAAATTTAGTCTCAAACATATGCAATTAACATAATTGAAACAGTCAAACACCAAAAATCACATAGGAACAAGAAAAATCAACAAACTCAGTGAACACACTCCCCTGGTGCAGGGGAGGTTTCTTGAAAACAAGCCCAAAGAAGCATTAAAATAAGTAGTTAGAAAAACTTACAAAAATAAACTAAAATATGCATGAAAAATTTGAGCTTCCATATTTTAAGAATCCACAAAGCTCAAAAACTAACTCCTAAAATTGAGATCAAGAAAATTCTGACTAGAAATGGAAAAACTGTCATTCCATGAGTTTTGACTTTTTAGGATTACATGAAAAGTTGACCAAATTGAGTTTAGATTACTTCTATTGGACTGAAAATGTGATAATAAGCTACAATGAGATTTATCTAAAGCTATTTTAAACACTATGGAACTAATGTGAATGATTATGGAACATGAGAACAAGACAGTGAATCCACAAATGATCTTAGTGAGTGATTTTGACTGTTCAAGCTGTGACTTATGGTTTTTATGGCTTGTAAGTTCTAATTAGACCTAATGTGACTAGTAACAATAGAGAGCATGCACTGAAACACAATGGGGCTCTTTGCACACCCCTGACCCAAACACTCCTTAAACTATCAATAAAACTATCAGCAGATTTAATCTATAAAATAGTAAACCAGAGATTAAACTAGATGCATAATCAACATAAGAAGCAATATCAATAACAAAATGCAACAATTAACATCTAACATTCAGAATCTCTAATTTGATCATAATGAAGCAGTATGAAACACAACTGAAACAGATTCAATTAAAAGCTCTCAACAAGCATACAACAAGCAGTAATAGCCTAAAATTATCAACAAATAGCAGATTTAAACTAAATGAACAAAGACTAAGCTACTAAAACTGAAATGCAAATTAAAGGAAAAAAAATTCTAAATGAGAACTTACAAATTAAACCTCATCTCAATAGAGGTGTTACTTCAACATAGCCTATCTTTGGATAGGCCTAAAATACCCTAGGAACCATTACTCTAACACTTCTAATCCCAGAATCACCATGAATAGCTACCATTGACTTTCGTTGACCAGAATTACTAGAACCAATTAAGCAGAAATAATGAAGCAAAACTCATCACAAGCTATCAAGGAGCTTGAATGAGCTTATGCAAGCAATAAATGAAAGATAGAAACAAATTTGTAATAGTGAATTTCTGGAAAATTAAATTGCTAGGTATTTAAATGAAAACTAAAACTTTTATTAAAACTTCAAATGAGTACAACTTCAAAGCTGGTAAGCTAATAAAAACAGTAAAATTAAGCTTAAGGATTACAATAAACCTACTAAATTAATCTACTCCTACTCCTCACTAGCTCTCCTTCCTCCTGGCTTCTTTTCTTCATTTATAATCTTCAAAAAGGGTCTTTGGCTTTTTCCCACTTCTTTCCTGAGCCCTTGGATGAATAAAATGGATCCTAGCCGTTTGTGGTGTTTTGGCGGGAAAAAGTATTTTGGCAGGTTGAGGTCTGATAACTTGTTTAGGGATTGTACTTTTGGACTGAGGGTGAGGGGAAGTGTGAATTAGTTGAGTGCGGCAGTGGAGGAGTGTGATAGGGGTGATGATGATGTTGGCTATGGCAGGAGTAGCAGGTCACGTGTGGCTTGGGAGGGATAACTAAGGGTGGTTTGTTTGACTGTGGTTTGACCACAGGGGTTGGGGTGTTGGTTTATTTAAGTTGGGCCAGGGAATTAAGATGGGCTTGGGAAGTGGAGTAATAAGGGTGGGTTTTTATTTTTGGATTGTAAAATTACATATAAGGTCCATTTGGTTTAAGTAAATAAATCACAAGGACCATAAGTGTAAACACTGAAAAGTTGGGGGTAGGTTTACGAATTGTTCTAAAGTTATCCAAGGGTAATATTTGCCAAGTTCCACTAATCCAAGGATCATAAAAGTTAATTTACCATTTTTTTGAACATCCAGGGACCTAATCTGTCAAGATTGAAACTTGAGGGACCAAACATGTAAATTCTCCAAACTTTTCATCCAAGGACCATTTCTGCCAAAGTTCATTAACACAAGGACCATGATTGATATTTTCCAAAATTTTAGACTTCTAAGGACCATTTATGCCATTTTTCAAAATAGAGGGACCTGTTTTGCTAATTCATGAAAACTTTTATCCAAGGACCTTTTGTGATAACTTGTGATTTCCCAAGGACCAATATTGACTTTTCTTCAAAAATATTTTACCAGGGGCCAAGTCTGTCAATTGAGGGACTGAAACTGCCAATTATGCAAACTTTGTTCGTTTTTCATTGGTTTTCAATCATTTTGCATCTGAAACATATAAAACACAATCCTGGGATATTTTCTGTATTTTGATGCATTTCTGAGTGTTTTTAAATGTTTTTGCAGTTCAGATTGACCAAAAATGATGAGTATTCACACACTCATCAATAACAATTTTTCAATATAGAATTACGACGTTGGGATCAATGTGTTCCCTACAATGCCCCTCTTATTAAGTTCTCTTCATGGATGGGTGGTGACAGTGATGGCATGATCTCCAAATGCAAGTGATTTTACCTTATTTTATCATACTATCATGAGTTTTAAATATCACTTGCTGCGATGGCATACCTAAATGAAAATTAAAAAAGTTATAGTTTTCTAACATTCTAACTTTAAAAACTAAAAAATGGAAATTTTGTTTATTTTTTAAAACTCAATAAACAGATTATTGAGACTCCACGAAGTAATTAGTTTAGTAATACATCTGAACATCCCTTTAATCGTTTCGTACACAATAAACATTAGATACATAGAAACTAAGTGTCCTTATGGGATGCCAAGGTTGACTACTTATGTCACCGTTCTAAAATAGTTGATAAAACATATACATGGTATGTTATGTCTTATTTTAGCCATACTTATTTTGCGTATCTCTGCAAGTGATAGATTAGCTATTTGCTTTTTGTATTCTGAAACAAGTTATTTCAATTGAGTTCTTAACTATCATTGTAGCATGCAAGTAGTTATGCATTACTTTAGTACAATCTTTTAGAGGTTTAGGTTTGCTCGACATTATGGATGCTGAAATAGAGGATTCTGCAAATGATACAGAGACAAGAAGTCATGACGATGATACGTTGGACTATAGCAGTACCTACAATGGCACAGTCTCTTCTCCAACCCGGTTCTCAATTTCTCATATAACAAGAACTCGAGCAAAACTCTTACTCATGAACCAAAAATTCAAAAAGAAGACATGGAGAAATATGATTACGATGCGTACTTAATTTAGCAAACGATATTGATATACACAGTCAAGAAGATGATATGTCTGCCTACAACGGTGCTTACAATAGCACATACTCTTCTCCAACCCGACTCTCGGTTATGGAGAACACAAGGAAAAATCTCGTCTCTGAACCAAATATTTAGAAGGGTAATTATGACGCGACACTCAATGTTGCAATTGATATCTATATATCAGCTCATGTAGAGGACGTGTCTAGAATTTTTAGCAGCCATCCAAACACCCCCCGAAAAAAACAAAACACCCCTTAAAGCGACCATCCTAACACCCCATGACAACATCATTTGGTGTTTCTGAAGAAGAAGGCGAAGCCTAGAGATGTACGTTATTGATATTTTGCAAGATGGTACCAAGTTTTAAGTTCTCATGTATATACGCATATGTTTCGTGGGCAAAACTTGATATGTACATTATTACCATTATTGATCTTACAGTTATATACCTATTTCGACCCAGACCCATGTAATCTCACTTCTCTAAAATTTAGTTTGTATACATATTTGCTATTTCTTTTCAAGGGAATTGTACGTTATTCCATTTATTGATACATGATAATTGAGACCGTATTGATATGTTCGAAACCTCTTTTTGTTTCTTATTATCTGATTTAGAGTTTTATTCGATACAGGGATGTTCGATGTTTGTGAGGATGGTGTAGTTACTGTTAAAACAGGAGATGGGTATCTATCATATACAAAGCAAGCAAAATGAAATGATGCATATCATCTAGAACAGAGAAAAGGCTTGCAACGACTCATTAAAAACCTTTAGAGGTAACTATAATTCTTATCTCATTGTCCGAACGTTTGACTTAGAATTATTAAAGTACTCCTTCCATGGCATTGGAAATTGCAATGGCTGACCTATCCCCTGTTTAAAAGATAATTACATTAATTGTGCACCGTGTTAAATGCCTTTCAAGTTTCAAGAATCAGCTAATTTAGAAATTTTTATAACAAAATACACATTGTATCTGATCTTTTTGTGGGATATAGACATTTTGATTGAATGGGACATGGAATCTTTCAAATATTATAGACATATATGGTTTTATTCTCCCATCTATCAGTTCTTGCAAATGAGATATATATGTCAATTAGTGAGTTCTGTACAAATATTCAGTAAATGGGACATGGGCCTTATGTTTAAATTGATTTAATTATTGGAGGTTTTTGGTCACTAGCATGGGATCTTGGTATTTTATGTTTTATTTTATGTTTCTTGCTAATGCACTTGGCTTTCCTATAGTTACGAACATACTTATCATAGTTATTTTCAAGTGCCATGTGAGTTGATCGTCAACTTGAGCGGAATAACTTATAGTGCTTTCACTCCATATCTTCGATTATCTATTCTAAAATATTAGCATCCCTTATGTTTATATAAGCCTACTTTTAACCCAAGCGGATATACATACTTTTTTACACTTGGGTGAAAAGTAAACGTAATACTCTTTTATAATTTGTCCATTATTGTAGTCATATGCGTAGTACTTTTTTTCTTTCTTTTACAACAGAGATCATCACCATATACTAACAGAATAGTTGTTATGTTTCAATAATACTATTGCTACTATTATTAGGAGTTAGAAATAGTTATGTTTATTACTATAATGTATTAGTTTATTCAAACGACACTATTATTAGTACATGTGAGGAGCCTGATATGTGGTTCACTCCTGATCTCACTGTATCACCAGTTCACCATGTTGCTTTAGGTTTGATGCATACATCACATGGCATTTATGTCTGATTCCCAGGAAGCCTAATGACTGTAGTACAACTACTGATATATGGAGACATCTTTCATTTTCAAACCTAAGGATGGATATTAGGAAGTGGTGACTAAATAGAGGTTGGATGTTTCATTTGGCGCTTCTTTTCAAGACAAATTCTTCTACCCGCAGCATTAGCAAAATACCGAGCCCAGAATTAATCCACACATGATTATCAAAAGTGTAAGTTTTTTATAGTAACTAATCTTATACTATTGGCATCAAAAATCCTCTTTAATTCATTCTACAACTTTTCTACTTCCATTCTAAATAGTTAACAAGTTCTACTGAACATCATTGACAGTTAACAACTATAGCAATTTTATATTTCTATTTCTAAAGGGGTCAACTCTATCAATATGTGTTCTGAAGCCTATTACCGAATTGACTGATTGATAACGCTCTAATTATACATGTTTATTCCATCGATTATTTATCATTTATCTTTTATATTATATAGAATATCATGTTATTTGTGTAGAATTGGTACTAATCTGGTTCCAGGATAGAACGAGAGAAGAAAGTCAGAAATACCACTAAAAAGACGATTAAATGACAAATATAAGAAAGGAAGGACTTGGAAGGAAAATATACATGTATGAAAGACCCAAGTACGCCAGTCTTAGGACTCTGTGCGGCGTACTTGCTTGGCAGGTAAATGAAGTTGAATGTACGCGAAGTACGGCGCACTTCCTACGAAGTGTGGCGCACTTACCTTGACAGTTCCAAAACAGAGTTATTGTTTGCATTCATTGTGAGGCCGATCACTTGTCCTCATTTACTGAATATTGGAGTTGAATTAGGTCAAGATGAGCCTATAAAAGTAAAGGTACGAAGTAGAGGAAAAGGGGGCAACACCAACGAGAAGTAGGGAAAGTATACGAAGTGAGATTGGTGAACTCATACCAAGTTCACTATATCAGGGTTCGAGGTTGTGATTCTATTGCTGTGACAGAGTGTAGGAGAAAGAACCTAGAGAATTATCTATGTGAAATCATTTGTTCTTTCGTTGTAATCACTTTGGTACACTTTTCTACTTTGTCGAATTGAATTATGAAGTTTATGAAATTCATGTTGAATGATATGTGTTTTGTTATTACAATAATGGAGTAGTCGTTATATGTTTATTTGGGTGATATAGTTAGATGGTTGTTTGCAATGTAATGTACGTTTTCTATTGATACTATGCTTAAGTTTAATGGATGGTATTATGCTTGGATCATTGTTGAATATTTGATATATCTCTGTGGTAGAAGTAGGTCGAAAGGGTCTGCCATTTTGGTATTATTTCAAGGTGTTTGTCTATGGCAACTTGGTGTTAACCTTGTAGAAATTGGTTGACAAAACATTTACCAACCCATTCATAATCTTGTTTAATGTCTTATCTCATGTCTAACGAACTTGATGAGGAAATTGGCTTATGTATACTTCTGTTATGAACCATTCTTAATGCATTTGATACATTGAGAATCATAGGTCAAAAGGGTTTCTTAATATGTTGGATAGTTATAGGTACGAGTGTTAACCATGCATCTCTTGCTTATATATCTTGTTCATGATTGCTTGCTCATCATTTACATGCGACTTCCATGTTTCTTAGCCTAAATAAACATAGCTTTTAATCATATAAAACAATCAATCTAAATTGCTAGTCTTTGGATAAGTGACAATCTAGGGACTTTACTTAAACACAATTGCTAACTTAGCTTTTCTACAATCTCTTGGGACGACCTGGTCTTACCTAAACCTTTACTATAAACGGGGGTTATACTTTACACATGTGTTTTATAAATTAAGGAAAATGGTGAAATTAGTATTATAAATTTAAAGCTTTCGAAACACATCAAAGTTTTTGGCGCCGCTGACGGGGATTGGCATTGATAAAATCAAGTTAGTTAAGTGTTTTGAAACTTTTTACAAACATAGCCGTACAGTTTTCTGGCAAACTGAATCAATTTTTACTTTCTGAGACTGAGTGTACGCCGCACTTCCAAATTTGTGCGTCGTATATTCTGGAAAATTTCAACTATGCCGG
Source organism: Artemisia argyi (assembly GCA_030686995.1). Taxonomy (NCBI): domain Eukaryota; kingdom Viridiplantae; phylum Streptophyta; class Magnoliopsida; order Asterales; family Asteraceae; genus Artemisia; species Artemisia argyi. The sequence continues at coordinate 166,979,622 of CM060700.1, read as the reverse complement.
TTTTACTTTCTAAAACGCCGTACTTTCTGGAAAAATTCGCGATGTTCACTGAGACAAAACCAAACCAAAACAGGAACTTTTTAATACTTAAATTCAAGGCTGAGAACATGAGAATTTCTTTTTATGTACCTTTGGTATTTGGATTGATGCATTTGTTAATATGTTATGATTCATCAAAAATACAAAAATATTTGCTTATTTGGTTAATTAGACATTTTCTTGTTTTTGATTGTTTATGCATGATAATAATCTGGACTATAAGGTTAAACGTAATTCTGAGATATTTTAAAAACTACGAAGAAGTTAAAACTAAAAATAGAGGAAGTACGCCGCACTTGTTTTCAAGTACGTCGGTCTTTCCTGTGAAATTTCAAAAGATTAAAATAGAAGTACGCCGCACTTGTTCTCAAGTACGTCGCACTTTTTGGACCAATTCATCTTTTGATTTTTGAATGTTTACTGATGTTATTGGAGTGCAAAATATCATTTATTTTTTTATTGTACTAACATACTAATGGTTCATTTGATGTTATGTTGTCAAATGTTAGAAATGGACCCAAACTCGAGTATTGGACGTATGTGATTAGATAAGGGAAATTCTCTTGCTGAGAATGATCAAGTTGAAAGTGAAGGTTATTGGGAAGGAGAAGGCACTTGGGACACAGCAGACAGTGGAAAACGAAATGAGGTGAAGGTTTATACTTTCTTTAGAATGGAGAATGAAGACGGAACTTGGGATAGGTACATGACACCTTGTTATGTGGAAGGTGTGAATGCTTTTGATGGGGTTACTGATTTGGATTGTGATAAAAACTATGTTTCTCAAGACGTGGTGATTGGAAAGAAATGGAAGTACACTAAGCTAGCTAAGGACAAAAAGCTTGATAAGAAATTGTTAGTGAATTTAGAAGGAGAAATTTATGTGGTTGAATTTTATGTGAATCCGGAAGAGGATGAAGTTGAACCTACTGTGATACTTGGTAGGGATTTTCTTAGGAAAGCTATTGAGAACCTACAACTTGGCCTAATTACCCTTTGGCCTGAACCACCTGTGTATGATTCGGAGGATGAAGAGCTAGATGCTTTGCTAGCCAATTTCTCAGTTGAAGAACTTCCACCACTTTCACCAAACCCCAATGATTTCCCAAACTATGTGTGCAACATGGGAAAACGTTCTAGAAACAAAAAGAAACAACAAAAAACCTACAAAATGACCTATGATGACGAACGTCCATCACTATCCGTAAACCGTGCAAAAACACAAGAAGAATTGACTAGGGAAGAGTTTGAAAAAGATGTGCTAGAAAGGGTAATATTACTAAATGAAAAAAGACCCGTTATTGAAACTTTGAAGAACTTGGACAAACACAAAATGATGCTTGATAGTGTGTTGATTGATAGGCTTAAACTTGATGGTGAGGTTACTAATGAGGAGGAATATGAGTTGGCTAAAGAAGTGGTTAAAGAGCATAAGGTTGTGAAAGAAGGAGGATATCCGGGATGTTTTATTTTGCCTATTCGTTTGGAAGGAAAACTCACTTATAATGCATTAGTAGACACCTGATTAAACATTAACATGATGCCATACCGTATCTATGCACTTTTGGAGAGAGGCAAGGAAAGTCCTAAGATTGATAAAGTGAAGTTACAAGACCACTCTAGTGCAGAAACCATGGGACGTTTGCTCAACGTTCTTTGCCAAATTCGCACAAACACCATTCTTGCCAATTTCCTACTTTTTGATGTACCCATTGATAGAGATGTACCAATGGTTGTCGGGAGAAGTTTCATGTATACTCTTAGAACTATAATGGACATGAGGAATGATAGGATAAGTGTGTATGGGGGCATTACAAAATTGTGCCCATGAAAAAGGAGGAAGAAAGTGATAGTGACAAAGAGGATGATGAATATTCCCCAAGAAGGGATGAGAATGGATATCCATTTTACGGACCTGTTTATCCGAGCTATATGGAGTGTGAAGATGCTATGGATCGTGTTCTTGGTGAGCAAGATTACTTGAACCCATTTTGTGATGTTTGTGTTTGGAAAAAGTTGGTAGGATTTCTTGGAGCACTACACGTTTCAATAACCAATAATGACTGGACACCTAACTATTCGGGGGGAAATTTGAAAGTTAATGGAGATAGGAAGTGGCACGTTAACGTTAAAATTGTGGATCCATTTGGAAATTCTTTTTAAAGAGGATATGAGACTAAGAAAACTGGAAGGAAGGTTTCAGGAGAATACAAGCTGAGTGATGTTATGTCACCCGGTTATTTCAGAGCTTAGAAAAATTATGGATGACGGATAGGAGTAGCAACATACGCTCCTAAGTTTATTTTTCTTGTTTTTATTTTTCATTTCTATGTTATTTTCATCATTTGAATAAAACGTACCAAAACATTGTATCCGGGAAAGTTAAGGAATGTTTTGATGAATGGATGAATATAATGAAGTTTGATTATATGTGGATTGAACGTTTTTACGTATGCATGTTAGTTAAAATATTTAACTGTGTAGAATATCAATAATCATAGCATGCATGGTTTATGTTTAGATAGATTCAAATTGTAGAAGAAGAAGAGTAGTAGAAGAGTTTAGAGAGAGAAAGAGAGAGAGTGGGAACTTTAGAGAGAGAAGTGAAGGAAAAACTAGTTGAATGATTAGAAGTTCCAACCCTTTCCCTTGGGTGGGAAAGGGTATTTATAGTTTTACATAAGACGCTCTCCTACGAGCTGTGGATCGGGTGTACAGTGGGTAAAGACCCGTCCGTCCTCCACGGTTTTACTTAACTAATCTAATATCTAACTAAATATTAATATAACTACGAGTTATCATAATGCTATTACATCATTCGGGTGACCGAGTCTTCCATAGGAATATTTGTATTCCTAACAATCTCCCCTTAAGCGAGGTCACCTTTGAAGATTAAGATCTTTGTCTTCAAGCACTCTTTAGATCTTGTAGCTCGTAGTTTCTGATTCTTCACTTTTGATCTCACTTTGTACATCAAGCAATGATCTTGTGATTTGTGGTTCCTTTGGCATAAGTGTGATCTTTGAGCTTTCTTAGAGATCATCAGCCACCGTAAATCTCCAAGCTCATCTTGTGTGGTCTTTCCTTCATGTGGTGTAGTGACTATTGGACCGTCATGCTCACACTCTTCTGGATTATGAGACTTTTTATCAGAGTTGCGGAAACATTGTTGTTAGTCTCTTCAACATTTATGATCTTCATTCAGAATGAGTTGTCAGTGTGAGCATGAGGTATGGAATGACACGATTCAGCTGGAATTGGGTATCACCATCGCCATCTTTATATGTTCCTAAAATAAAACAGTTAGCAATAAAGATAGAGAACGAATATGGCTTTGTCATTCGTTCTGCGAGGACAAACTACCCTCCAGTTCGGTGAGAACCGACCTGTGATCAGGTAGAGTCTCTTTTTAAAGAAGACTCTCCTTGACAGGAATTTCTAGCTTGTAGTAATGAATCTTCCAAAGAATCCACTTCGGAATCTTCATACTAAGCATGTTCTCTACCGGAACGTCTAAAAGTAGACAGCATGATAGAGTGAATCGGTGAATTGATATTCACTAATTGATGAGAAATAGATTTATAGAAATTACTCACGTGTCACTTAATAAACATTTTTGAGACACGACGAGAGTTTTATACTTTGAATCACATTTTCATCAAAACTACTTTTGTTTGAAAGATTATACACAATCAATGTGCTCGAAAATTAGTTTGTGAGCACATTGAAAGGTTTTTGCAAAAGTATCCGTCAATCCATTTCCTGGAACAAGATTGATTCAATGTAGAATCGCCCCATCGTTGCTTTCTAGTTGTCACTTGATCATTGATCCAAGATAGATCTCACATGTCACCTACCAAGAGCTTGAAAGATGTTCGCTCTAGAATGATTTCCATCTTCATCGTGAATATTTTCATATCACTCGGATGTTTTGGCAATACCACAAGGATAATGCGTAGGACTCTAAATATTTTATCTTACTTTCCAGATTGTGTGAAACAGTAAGCATATTGGAAGTGTGTCCTAATGAGATTTATGGATGATCTCTTGGCTCAAGACTCAATAGTGCGTTTTGATCCGCTCCTGGAGACTGGGGAGACGTCTCCTGTTTAGGTACCAACATGGTTCGTAAAGAGCGGTCGATACATTGCACAGGGTTCCCCGTGAGAGTGAAACAAGTTCTTTTAAGAGAACTTGAGTGGCTAGGAAGTTTAGTGCAGTGCGTCACTAGGTCCATGACGTCTTGTCTTCAATACCAGTGTTACCTTAGTAACCGGTTTCTGCCCTAAGGTTGAATAAATGGAGGGATATTTCTTTTCACCCTTTCTCATTTCGTTTCTTTTTAATTCTTCAACCCCTTCAGTGCTTACCGAGACTTCATCACTAGAACCTTGTTGGGTATGTTCCAATTCTAGCTCTATCTCAGTCGGCACTCTTCCCTTTCTCACTTTTCTCCTTTTTTTCAATCATTCCTAAGGACTTCTAATCTATCTAGAGGATTGTCCATGGGAAGATCCTTCCGGTTCTAGTGGATCATGGGAAGTTATACCTAACCTTAACCATCCTTATAACTCCGTGCATTAAAGTAAATGGTCGGTCTTTGGTATTTTTCCAAAAACGCCTTTTGCTCCCCCTTGATATGTGCATCGGTATTCGAAAGAGTTTAGCACATATGTGGAAGCCTATTATTGAGTCCAGAAGATCACATTTGATTATCAGATTTCATATTTAAATCACATTCTCTCCCCTGATCAAAAATTTCAAACCTTTTGAGATTTTGGATCTCAATTGATTTAAATAGGTTAGAAAACATTTGAGAGAGAAATGCGGTCAGTTTTAAAATTTTCTGATAAAAGGAACCTTTTTCTGCCCCCCCCCCCCCCCCCTCAATCTGTGAGGGAGGTTGTTATGTGTCAGAATTGATGAGTTTACAAAAGATTTGAAGTTTTTTTAATGAAAAACTCTTTGAAAAGTTCTCATACTGACACATAACAATCACAAACTGTATTATTGCTTATTATGTACAAAGTGGAGAGTTTTGATGATACATAAAATTTTGAGAAATCACTTTCCCCCTCAATCAATGATGGATGTTAAAACTGAAATAATTGATGTCATTGATTGAGTGAAAAAATTTACCAAAATTTGAGTTCAAATTGATTTCCAAAAAATTTCATGGTACCACCAAGTTTTGCACAAATACTTTCCTGAAAATCATAGAAGGAGTATTGGCGATAAAAAGAAGATTTCTCTTCTTATACAAGAAATGATGCACTGAATCGTTCATTAGATCGAGGGTGCATGAATGTAAAGTAATTCACGCTCGGATGAACGGCACCCTTTGCTAGGAACAACCGTCTTTTTGGCGACGTATTTTCCTCATTTTGAAAAACGGGTTACAGCTTGATAGGACTGTAAGCCATTTAGGCATGTTTTGAAAACTTTTTTGAACTTCTGTTCGAACTTCATTTAAAGACCCGTGTCATTATTGAATGACATTTCTAGGTCCGTAAATGTTATGGATGGTAGAAGACATGCCTTAAGAAAAACTAATTTTTGTTATATATATCTATATATATTTTGGTATAATATATGTACAAAGGATACTATTTAGTTTAAGAAGATGTTGATATGCATACCGAAATGAGGATTTCGGTCAGCTTATTGTAAGAATGTGTAGTCAACATCTCTTAAACTTTCACCACCAAAGCTTTCGAGGCTCCTGAATAATCGTCTGAAGCGGTAGTTGCCATGATATAATCTTAAACGGGATTTTACCACTCTTGTGACTTAAACCGAGAGATCGATTCTTTCCTGGGATTTTACTAAAGTCAACAAAAGAAACCGAAAGATGTAATATGCGAGTTAGACTTAGAGTGAGATCTTGGATAAGTCACAATTAGCTCTAAGTGTCAAGTCGCGACAAGTCAAGTTACAATAGATCCGATCGTAATAAGTCAAGTTGTAAAGATTAACTCACAACGTCAAATTACAATCAGACAAATCGAAACGACTCAAGTCACAACAATTCACCAAACACAAGTAGTTAACAAATCACTAGAATCTCACAACTGAGTTAATCGCTAGACACCACCAAATTGCTCAATTTTAGCCTCCTCAATGTAAAGCTTTGGTAGCTTCCCCCCAAACCGACAATCATCTTCATGAGACCACTTACCCCAAGTAGTTGAAGTGATGCAAAAAGTCTCATTGTATGAAGCTCGAAAACCCCGAAGAAAACGACAACATCGAAGTAACAAGGTGAACCACGGATCATCTCTGCGGTAATCAATCCCGGAATGTATGATGAAGCCCGATCACATGACCCTGTTGTACGTCCCCGATGTTCACATTACTCTGCGGCTTTGAGCAGTTTGTCAATTTAGGAGAACAAGATATCAAAATCTTCATTTCATCACACGCATTCTAGTTATCATACATAGTCCAGAATACACAAATGTTCCCAACGTGAGTCAAAGCGATAACACCAAAGTAACAGGTTGAAGCACTAACCCTCTCTGCGGATATCAACTCCGAAGTAAATGATTAAGCCCGGTCACGTGAACCTGTTGTGCGCCTCTGATGTACACAAATCTCTCCCCTGATGGTTGCGATCTCATCAGAATCATCATAACAATGTGTACATGAATCATTAACCAGAAGCACTTTACCATACATCATATCAGCTCATATGATGATGTCGATAAGCAGTATTATCTCACGCTCCCAATATTCTTCTCATATCTCCTCCCACTGAAAGCTGAAGAAATACCTACCGCAAGTATCGGAAGACCACTTCCCCCACGTAGTTGGAATGATACACCAAACGCAACGAGTTAATACACTGATATTCTCTGCGGTTATGACATTTGTCTTCCCGAGATAACTTCAATTAAGAAGAAGAATTAGTTTCATCACATGTACTCATTATGCATTTAGATGTATGTCTCCTTCCCCCTTGCTGGTTTTGATACCTCAGAATCAGCAACACATTATAGGCACATTTTCTTGAAATCTTGTGAGAAGAACAAAAATTTGCTTAAATGGATCTGGTGAGAATCAACTGCTACAAAGAGACTCTCTCTGACTATCTTTACCACCCCTTATGTAGGCTATTTGAAGTGACCATTGATGAAGTAAACCCAATATACAAAACTTGAAACTGAAGTAGAATTCCCCGTTCTTGTGACTTAAGCTTACACTAATGTGTGACTAAGGACGGTGTAGAGAGTTCGTACAACATCGAACCCTAAGTACTCTATACTCTTCAACCAACAAACCATCGAGTATAAGACGTACATTACCTCTTGACTACCGACAACTACGAATGAGTTGTGACACTCCTTAAAGTGATAGTTATTTTGTGGTAATAAAAATGAAGAAACACCAAAATAACTAGATATCCAAGTCTTCGTCATTGCAAAGGTAAAAGCTCGAGCAAGGATCTCGAAGAATCTTCATCCAACCAACCCCGACTTCAAGATAAATTACGATCATGCCTTTGTGAAAGTCAACTTCAATCTCAAATAAGGGATACCAAATAAACTCCGTGATTACTTGACATTCCATGTCCAAATTCTTAGCCGTTTTGACGTTATAGCCAACATTTTCATTCATGTTCTTGTGGTTGATTTACAAAGTGCACATTTGGAGGAACAACAATCCGTGATGAAATAGAACAAGTGGACGGATTATTGTTCATGTGTGCAACTTCACATTCATGATAGTCATCATCAACACCTTTAAGAGTAACTAGAGATTGGGTTACTAGAGTAATCTGAGTAATGCTTCTAAATGGTGCATCTTGATCAATGGAGATTGAGGAAGGTGAACCAGTTGAGTCAACAGGAACTGGAGCAAGAGCTTCAGGAACTAGATGATCAACATTCTTTGAAGCTTGGAAGTATTCATCAACCATAAATCCCAGTCATCCTTAGTTAATGGAACATTAGGTGTTGGAGGAGAGTCGTAAGACCATTCTTCGAGCATCAATCAACATGTGGTATATTCACACTTCTCCCGCTCAAAAATTGCAAGTGAGGTTTGCCATTTTTGATTGAGCAAGTGAATAAGAATACAATCAATCATGTATTTTATTCACACTTCTCCCCCTCAAAATTTGCATACGAGGTTGCCATTTTTGATTGAGCATGTGAATAAGAATACACTCAATCATGTAGTTTATTCACTCTTCTCCCCCTCAAAAATTGCATACGAAGTTTGCCATTTTTGACTAAACAAGTGAATATGAATTCAAGGAAAAATGAGTAGATCCACTTGATGACTGAACAAACATGGAGGAATCATGAACCGTATTGTTGAGAATGGTCAAAACTAATAAGATTTCTCTTCTTCCGAAGATAAGGCGCACTGAATCGTACACCATTCCTTTCTTTGATGAACGGGGCCTGAAGTGTTGTCAGCACACGCCATAATGTTGACTTTGAAGACCGAGGTTTGAACTGATGTGTTCAAACGTCATAGTCGTTGAAGAACGAGGCCTAAACTGAAGTGAACAGACGTCATAGCCTTGTGCATCAAAGTTGAGCTTCTTTAACCCCTGATTGATGAGATATCACACTTTTCGGCAGCCAAACTCTGAGTCTTTCCTTAATAGGATAGAACGATATACCTGCACTTAAGTAAAGACTACCTGCACTGACATTGAGAGTTTGTTTGCATTTATATGGGTTAGTGAAATCAGCATCTATACCATTTGGGGTTCCACTTTCAACCTTGGTTTTGCAATCAGTGAACATCTTTCTTATAGGTATCCATCTAAGACCTACAATATTAAAAATTCTACCCATCTGTATCCACCTAAGGCAAGTTCTAGGTGTGTTTGGTTTCTCATTTAAAGTGGAATTATTGTTGAGAGAAGACCTTTGTCCTAAATCAATCTGCCTACCAGGTTTCTGATTATAACTCATTGGTTCTACGGGCTTGCTGTAGCTTTTAGTCTTAGATGGTTGAACCTTATCACAAGTATTCACTTCCTTCAGGAATTTTGTAGCACAACTATGATGATTTGCCTTAAAAACACATTTCAGACAAGTTGAGCAAACAAGGTGTTTGAATTCAGAAAAAGATCTTGGATTCTTAGAGTGATTTGCTACTGGAATCACTTTAATTGATGTGCAACTACTCTTGGACACTAGAAAATTCCTATTTGTTTGTTAAGTGCTCACAGGTTTTGGTTTGCTGCAACTGGCTGAGTTCTGCAATAATCTAGAAGGCATCCTATGAGGTCGTGAACCTAAGATTCCATCCTTTTGAAGTAGAGCCCTTTTCCTAGCCTTTTCAAGATCATAGTTCTTGTACAAGTCATTTATATCATAAGAGATTTGAGTTTTAACGCTCGGTATTGACACTGTTTTCGAGCTTATCCTAGAAGAGTCAGGTGTAGGTGTAGCTACTTATTGATCTTTAACAGACCCAGAGGCATTTTTCTTAGGCAAATTATGTGAAGTGACTGGTTTTGTCAAAACTTGTTTCGCATCAACTTGGGAGGCAAACCGAGTTTTTGAAAATTTTGGACGTTCAGATCTAACCGCATTCGGTTGTCTAACAACTGAATGGTTTCTACTTGATTGTAAAACCGGTTTCCCCAAGATTGATGCTTTTGCAAACTTAGTGTTTACAATATTTCCTGCTAGTTTTCCTACCTCATTTTTGTGTGCAGCAGTTGTAAAACCCTTTTCCAGAATTTGAGCTTTGAATTCATCATTTTTGGCAATCAAAGAGGTTGTTTGTTCAATCGTCTTAGTTCTCGTTTCTTTGATTGACTCATTAATATTTTTACAATGCTTTTTCAAAGACTCATTTTCCAAAAGTAATTCAGCCACTTTTTGATTCAATTCCATGTTTCTAGTTGCAATGACTTCACAGTCATGATTAGACTTAACTTCATTACACATATTGCACATCACAGAGATACGATTTTTTAGGTTGATGATTGTTAAGTTTTTTGCGTCTAGCTGAGCTTTCAAATCATTAATTCAAAAGAATTCATGGAAATCAGGAAGTTCCGGATTTTTACATGGTTGGTTAGTTTGAAAACTTTCTTCCTTTTGTTGCATTGCAATTTCAAGAGAAATACAATGTTTTTCAAGTTGCAGAAATCTGTTTGAAAGTTCATTAAACACTTCTTTATCAACCATATCATTTGATTTGAAAGACTCAACCGTAAACAAATAACCTGACTCATCAGCATGTTCAGCATACTGATCACTTTCTCCCCCTTTATGATTCATATTTGTTGAATCAGAAATGATATTGCTATCAGTCTTTTCCAACAAATATGTGTCATAAGTGGGTTTAATTTGATCAGTATGTTGTCGATCATTAAGGAGCACATTACTTTGATCAGATAGAGGTACCTCGGCACATGATACTTGTTCTTTTACCGGTATGAAATCTGCATCCATGTCATGTGTAACAAGAGTCAACGAACTGCTGGTAGTGTTAAGCGTATCAGTCTCTGATCCTTTGCATATCGTGACAACTGATCCAACATCCGATGTTTTACCCGAATTACCAATACCATCACATGATTTCACCCGATATGCCTTCACCTTGTCATCATGCATAAGTTTGTGTTGTGCTCTTTCCTCAATGAACTCCTTGACATTACCCATGAGTTGGAGGAGTATATCTCTGAACGTGTCAACCTCGATTCCAGTGTGATCAGCAAAACACTTTTGCGTCATCTGACTGTCGTAGTCATAATCCACAGTGAATTTCGAATCGATGAACACTTGGAGTTGTTTGTTGATCACATAAAGGGCAGCCATGGATCCAATTTTAGATGATTCTCCTTGGTCAAGTTGTTGTTGTATTTGATCTAAGTTAAGAATCATTGTGCATGTGAAAGGTTGTACATCTTGACCAAATAGTGTTGCAAATGCACGTTCGAATCCCATCTTGAATCCAGTTCCCTCTAAAAGTGCTGAGAGGTGTGAATGAAGTTGTCGAAAACATTCTATGCAACTGTCCTTTGCATTATCGGGCAATCTAAGTGGCTGAAGAAGCTTGTTGTCTTGTGAAATTGATCACAAAGATTCCATTTTAGCAATATCAGACTCAAGACCGTTAGTCTGTTGTACATTGTTGGACATCTTATGTTCATCAATCATGTCGTACAATTTGAGTATCTCATATATGACTGAATCAGAATTAGTAGACATGATTGTGAACGTGCACGGGATTTTACAATTCTATGACTTAAACCGAGAAATAGATTCTTTCGCGGGATTTTACAAAATCAACAATAAACCGTGAAACACCGAAGAATTGATTAGATTTTGTTGAAGTGAGTTTGAGTGGTGAATAAGACAAGTCACAGTGAATTTCAAACAATGTTCGTGTTGTGAACTTCGAATAAGTCCCGTAGTGATATCGAATAAGCCCGACAATATCTTAACCCAAAATGATTCACAATCTCGGATTCTTAAAGCTAAGTCAAAATCGCGGTCCAAAGTTATAGTCGAAAATACCTTACCAATCAGAAACTTCAAATAATCAATCACTAATACAAAAGAAGGTTTTGTCCTTGTGAAAACAGCTTGACAGTCCAATACACTAGCAAAATGTTTCGGCCCAACTTGTATTTAATATGACGCAGCCCAACAAGTCACTTGGTGATTAAGCAGCCCAAACGATCAATATGTAAATCCCTAATAATCGGTTATATAACATCCACTAATCCCACTTGTAACCCTAATCCAAAAACAAACGCAGCTACAAAACAAACACTCCCACCTAAACTATTATCCAAAAAAAATCACAATGATCGTCCCTTGTTTCTAGATCAAACCGAACACCAGGCAAGTCTATTTGCTTCTATCTGCTATGACAAATCAAACGAAGAACCAGGCTTGTTCTTCCAAGGTAGGTAATTTTGTTAAGTCTTTATGTTTTCTTCTAAATGAATCAAAGGAAGTATGAAACCGACAGTTTTGTACTTTCTTGAGATGATTCGGATATTAATTAAAGCATAGGCTTCCAAGAAAGATCGATGATGTATATAAGTTCTCACACGAAAATCTTTCAAAGATTGAAACAAGTGATGAGCAAAACTGAGTCACTAGTTGTTCTTTTTCATTTCGTTTTGAGTATTTGTTTGTTGTATCGAATGGAAGTGGGTATGAAACTTTGTGGTTTTGTGCCTTCTTTAAGATTCGAAGATAAAAGATGAGGTGAAAGCATCCAATGATCGATCTATGATGTTTAAACATGTGTATGATCTTTTAAGGTCTATTGTCATTGTTGTTCCACACGAAAATATAGACTGAGATCTTGAGTCCTTTTTTGATTCTTGTTTGTCAAATGGGTTAGGATTAGATAGAGTTTATACAGGGTTGTTTGTTTGTTAGAAGTTAACCGCTACCAAGAGATGAATTTTTTGGCAGTGTATGGTTTCAAAATGTATGATAACTAGGTGGATATCCCGCGCGTTGCTGCGGGTTGTTTACACACGACAATACCGTAAGTATTGGAGATATTAGTTTTTTTCTGGCTTACTGAAAAGCGGTTTTATTCGGTTCACATGCTTAGCCAAACCGAGTAGACCACTTTTTTATAGTCGAAGCTCATCACCCCCGAGTCCCAACTGATGGGATAAGGGAATCTATTGATTTGGTAAAAGTGCAGCAACAGGCATCAAAAAAAATATTGTGAAAATCCTACACATGATCCAAATCTGTAGTTCTGACTTTCTTATCATTGAAACTTTGACTTTTACTCAATTCTTGCATATTCTTCAATACACCAACATACATTGTATGGTATAAATGCAATTTGAGCCTTCCAATGAGAGGCTTCAACAGGTCCTCTTTGTAAACTCCATGCAGCCTGCAAAATTATGACGAAAACTTAATCTGACTTAGGCTTCAATGTTTCTGCGGGATGTTTTTACTTAGCTGAAAATTTTAATACATAAGTGCATAACAGCAGTTAGGGAGGAAACTTTCTTACATTATGCATACATTGTTACACTTTGAATGGATTTTATATGATCCAAAATTTGGATATTAGTATTTACACAGGCTCAATTCTAAAGATGCAAGAGTTGTAGACAATGAAAATACATCTTGAAAATAAATTTAATCATAAGCATGGTTATGCCCAAGCATCATTGTCCTTATACTAATAAATGTTCTGCAAACCTCTTGACCATAATCAAAATATCCATCTCTTAACAACAATTTTACTCTAGTCTCTAACAACGGCGTCTTTAACATAGTTACATATTTCCATTCATACTCATCGATCTCCTGGCCCATGTTCAAGTTTGCATTAGTCTGTTTCTTCTAGTATCAAATATGATCACATAAATGCTATAAAAATGTATTTTAACAAAATAATGTATGAGGCTCTAAATATTTAGCTATGCTATTTGTCCGTTCTTATTTCAGTGAGTAGTGTTACAAAAATATCATCATATAGCACTATTATGGGATTGCCATATAAGAAAAAATAATAGAACATGTACCTTTAAAGTAGACGAATTGGGTCCAATAAACTATTGCCTTCATTTGACAAATTTTTCCTGTAAATATAAAAAGAGTCAGCTTCCTTATATGAAATCGTATAAAATAATAGAAGATTCAGACAACAATAACATAAGCCACTGTCTCACAACATGAAGCAGACACTTATAGTCATAGCATACCTTGTCTATGCGTCAGTATATCGTCGCCACTGGTGGTCACCTTAGAATCAATAAAACCATGTTTGGAGAATGGAGATGATGGTTGTATGAATGATAATATTATACATAACAATAAATGTAAACCAACTTCCAGTACTCATGTGTCATTCAATATGGCAAAATTCAAACTAAAATGAATCAGCTATTAAAACCATTTTTTAGCTGATTCTTAAAATTGACTATTTCTAATAGTAAAATAAATATACATTATGTGACAACTGCAAACCTGAAATAACCTAAAGCATAATGCTTGAATCTATTATCAGGGAAAAAAAAACAAACGTAATCGTTGAATTATCTATTATGGAAGATTTAAAGTTGTACACGTGTATCTTTTTTTTTTCTAGTGTCATTATTCAACCATTTTGGCCAATGTGATGGGAGTATTCTTAAGGGGTTACCTGTAATTTGGATCAGGATGTGGCCCATGATCCTCACATTCTGGTTCGCCATTGTCACAGTGAATCTCTTTTCTACAGGTTGTGCACGAAACACAGAACCAGTCCCTTATTGTATAGTCCCTTATTGTAAGGATGTGGGATATGGTTCGCTCACATGTGAAACGGACAACCTATATTTGTTAGTAACATTTTTTTATGTCAGTCATGTGTCAAGATCAAGTGTAAACATGTTTTGTAATTATAAAAGGGTATACAAAGTGTTTAGACGATGTGGGGGCGGGGGGGGGGGGGGTTGCAAAGAATAAAAAATAAAACGGGTATGACTAAATTACCAGTCAGCACGTGGTGCTTCTTTTGGATGTTGGATCTAGTGGAGCTATCGAATCCGATTGAGGGTATACTTTCAAAGTTTGTGATTTTGTCGAATCTCATACTTGTTTCATTGTCAATTATTTGCTGCCAGTTAATTAATGGTGTATAAATGAAGTTTTAAATCCGGTATGTTGATCCGGTTTGTAGAAGCTGTCGAATGTAGCCGATGTCATTCACATCCATGTTCGCTTGAATTGTGTTACCCTGCGTGTGTCAACATTTTATAAGATGCCGTTTAACATATTGTATCAGGTTAGGTGTTGGTTGCCCTACAACGTACCTCTTGGTCTATCAGTAGCCGGTTGCTACGGGTTTGGGTAGGTTTCAGCTAATCCATTTTCTATATACTCTTGCTTCCATAATCTTTTTCTTGTCTCTGGGTTCCAATTCGAAGATACAGTTATGCGTCATGTTAGTTGTTGCATAAAAAAGAGTATTAGCACAACATTTTGGAGCTTAAGTTTATAATAATGCTAATTAAGGACAAATATTATATCAGCAAAACATTAATCATACACATGATTTGAATACAACATACAACCTAAGCTTACCACTACAGCAATATCTGTAATGTTTTAGGGCAATAAAGTTAGTGTATTTCGATTTAGACAGGGCCAATAAAAAAATAATACATGTTTTTGGTCTCAAACCCCCTGTCATTTTTAATCCACAATGCAACCGGAAAAATAAAAGTTGGCCAAACGACTCTCTGGCGCTAATGAATGGATGGCACCGGATTTGTTTTTCAACTATTCAATAATTCAAACACTTAATATGAAACCCCAACACGTTATTTATAAGAAGCTCCATTCAAGACTTTCATCAAACACTTACGATCACGAAAAGAAAATCCAATAAATACCCATTTCAATAAAACAGAAATTAAGCATAATTCAATTAAAAAGGCCAAATTCTTGCTAATTTGTTCCACCAAATTTAATACTGGCAAGTTTCACTAGCAATAGAAGTGATTATTATCGATCATCATTCACAATATTCAAACTTTGATTCAATGAGCCAATGTAAGTCTTTCAGACTTATATAGAAAATGCTAAAAGGCTACATTTGTCACCATTGAAGCGTATTTAAGACATTTGTGCATACATGGGCTCATGGAGAATGACAGAACTCGCTTATGTAGAGGTAAGACCTCATTTGCTGCTTTATCCCAGCTTCAACTCCTGCCGGCCAATGGTAAAG
Organism: Artemisia argyi; assembly: GCA_030686995.1. Taxonomy (NCBI): domain Eukaryota; kingdom Viridiplantae; phylum Streptophyta; class Magnoliopsida; order Asterales; family Asteraceae; genus Artemisia; species Artemisia argyi. Next base: position 166,963,899 of record CM060700.1, on the reverse strand, counting down.
GTGTTAGGACATCTATACAATCGTAATTTTTTTCATCTATATTAACTGCACATTATGCAAAACAAAAACAAACAAAAAAAATGTGTCTTTGGAACTATATTTATACATTATATCAGCAGGCAACTTGAAAACCTTTTCAAACATTAAACCTGATGGTATATGTTTCAACCATATATAAACATCAAATATCATAAAGTGCCTAAAAAATTGGCTTAAACAGAAGAGTTATGTTGCATTTGGGGAGCTTTTAATTGCATATCATGGCAAAAAAAAGCGAGACAACTGCTGTAAACCCAACGCTTTAGGTGGGTAAGAAGTAGCCTATTCATTACCAAAAGCACAAAAATTTAAAGTCCAAGTCAAAATGTTTATCCAAAGCAAATTTAAAAGTGACAAAACCCGGTGCAAGGTCAAGTGCGTACCGCTCAAAACTGCTTAGATCGTTGCTAGCTCATTTATACGGCTGGCGCCACACCTTCAAATTCTACTGATTGTCTTTCCTGGGCAGCCTAAAAAAATTAAACTCAAAGTCAAAAGGTTTATTCAAGGCAAATCTAAAAGTGACGAAACCCAATGCAGGAAGGTGCATACCGCGACTTCCGCATCTTCGGCTGCTCTAACTGCCTAAACCACTGCTGATTCATTTTTTGCTTTGGCGCCACACCGTCTAGAATGCATTTTGAGATAAATTAATAATAGCAAGGTATGAAATCCAAAAACATCAACCCTAGCTTATTCTAACATACAAAGATCCAATAGAACAGATAAATCCAATTATCTATCGTATCAACCCTAAGTATTATTTCGGCTTATTTTTGTGCTTTTTTTTTTGCTTTTTTGGCTTATATGTTTCTGGTTATTTTGGGCTTATGCTTTGTCTTAATTCCGGGCTTATTGGTTCCGCTTCTTTGTGTTTATGTCTTTTAAGTGGAATATTTTTTTCATTTCTAATCAACCAAAAACATATGAAACAAAATAAATAAATAAATAAATAAACTGTTAACAATTTCAACAACTGATTTGTATTTGGTCACAACTTCAAAAGAAGAAAGATCAAGCGCCTTGCCTTCACCTCTTTCATAATCAGAAGCCATAATTTTTTTCTTCCAAAAATCTGAAACAACAAAATTAACATATGAAAAAGCAAAACTAAACCAAGAAATTAAAGGGTTTTTTTTTGGTTATGTAAAAAAAAAGTCACCTCTTTCATCATCAGAAACCATCTCTGATTTATTTGATATGGGGTTTAGTTTTTTTTATAAAAAAGCTCTAATTTTACCCTCGTTATGTTTCTGGGATTTGAAGATCCTTCATCGCAGATCAAGTCAAATGAAATCTTGTGTCCCGATCATTAACTTTCTTTGAAGAGATAGATCAATCAATAATTTTTTTTGGTCAGGATTTAGTAGACATAGATGAACCGTTAGTTTTTTTTTTGGGTGGATAATGTAAAAGAAAGAGAACGTGAATTTTATACCAAGGGAAGCATTATTGTGTTTGTGTGTGTTTCTATGAGTTTTTGCATGTGTGAGTGTTTTGTGAGGAAGAAGAAGATTCAGGAAAGAGCGAGAGAGATAAAGAAGGGGTGATAATATTTTATTCAACTCACTATACATTTCTCTGTTTACCTCCTCACAAAGTCACTGTAGATGTACAGTGCAACCACATGATAACGCTCAAATTGTACATGTTTTTAAGAGCGTTATTTTGGATTTTATGGTCACTTTTATGAACTTATGGTACTTAATGAAGCATAATTTGTATTTTAGGTTCATGGAAACTCAAGTACAAGAAAATGATGAAAAAGACGAAGAAATGATCAATAAACGAAGATTTATGCATGTACGAAGAATTCCCGACTCATTCAAGTCTCTTGGAGTATATTCGAGAAGATAAAAGTTATGAAGTTGTCACTCCAAAGACTCAAGAATAAAACACAAGAAGGAAAATGAGAAGTTAAATGAAGAGAAGAAGCTCAAATGAAGAATTATTGGAAGACTCGCTGTTCCTGACACACCTTCACCATTTTGACCATAACTTGAGCATACGAACTCGGATTTAGTTGATTCAAGCGGCCACGGAACCGGGAGATAAAGATCTACAACTTTGGTTTTTATGGTTTTCTGCTAAAATGCATCCATCCGGACGGATGGATGGATTACCGAACAGATGGATTAAAATGTCTCATCCATCCGTTCAGCATGGTCCCGTTACCGATCGGATGGACGAATCTGACCTCCCCAAGTCATTTTTAATGCTCAATTAAGGTGCCATTAAGCCCCAAGTCCGATCATATGTCCCTAATAACTCTATTTACTGCCATTTTATGACACTTTGTGCCCAAGTTACTTACTTGTTGGCTAAGCGTGGCTTTTACATATAAATAAGACCCTTTTGGCTTGGTTTTAATTGTGCAATTCGAGCCTCCACCCTAAAGGACGAATTTCCACCAACTTATCTCACCCAAAAGGCCACAAACCTCTACCATTTCCAGAAGTAGTGCTCAAGAAAGTGTTCGGGTATGATTTTCAAGCTTGGTTAGAAGTTGTAGTTGATTGGAGGCTTGAAGGTTGCTATAAATCTTTCACCTTTGCCTATTGTAATCCATACTTTGGGTAAACCTTGTTACTTTTATATTTCATGATGTTTATGATTACCATGATTGTTGAAGACATCATATTTGGTTAAATTGGAACTTGTCTTGTTCATTATTTTGATTAATCATTGTTGAGTCTTTGTCGAGATTCTCAATAGTGGTTGATTTCAATTCATTAGTCGACAAATGTTTTGGTCTTGTACTTTGTGACGATTGTATAAGAAACTTAATAAACATAACAAGTAAAGGTTTAATTTGGATTATCGGTCGAAAGGCATCTTTTGAATATGTGTTCTAATCATTTTTCAAGTAAATGGAACTTCATGAATTAATAACATCAAAATCTATAGTTCGAAAGGATTCTTTGTTGTTCTTGGCATAAGGCTCATGACATGACCATTTGATTGAGGCTTATGCACATTTGATTTATAAAACACTAAATTATTATTGGTTTTATAGGCCGTAAGGATTACCTTTGATAATATGTTTTCCAAACTAAGCATCCTAATATCCATGTAATCATTTGTCCAAACATGTATGTTCTTTGTGTGCATGTTCTCATATTACTTTTCTTGTGGTTTGATCTGTGACAATCATAACCACCAACTTGTTACTTGCTTAAACAAACAAATGACACTTGAGTACAACCAAGTCTCTTGGGACGATCTTGACTTACCACCTCTATACTACAATTAACTAGGGTATACTTGCCCGAATGTGTTCCTAGTTAACCGGTAATTCTTGTTTATAAATTTAAAGCTTCGATGGAGCGCATCACCATATTACTGCTCATAAGGATCCTAATAAATGTAGGTTTTTATAATTAGTAAACCGCTATGATAAAATCACTTGATCTAACCGCTAACTTGATCTAACAGCCAACATGAGCAACTCTGAGTTAACCGCTATTTGAGCTAGTCGCTACCTTGAATAGGACCAAGCTAACCACTAAAAGTGAAAGTCCAAAACAGTCACTTCCTAATTTTTTTGTCTTTACTCCCTCTATTGGACAAAACGCCAAAAAAACTAATCGCTATACCAACTTTGAAACCAACCGCTAACAAGAACAACAACAATCTTCAAGTCGAATTTGCCCAAGAAGTGCACAAAACAAGTGAAATACACCAACAAATTATTAAGTTTAGCACATACAACAAGCATAAACACAAAAATACCAACAAGGCAACAACTAACAAGATTAACCACAAGTAAAACTCGAATAAGGACGAATCAAGCTATAGCATTCGAACCATATAAACACAAAACCATATACAAATCCGAGTATGCCAAGTCCTAAGATGAAACCATGGCTCTGATACCAATTGTAGAATATCAATAATCATAGCATGCATTGTATGTGTTTAGATAGATTCAAATTGTAGAAGAAGAAGAAGAGTAGTAGAAGAGTTTAGAGAGAGAAAGAGAGAGAGAGTGGGAACTTTAGAGAGAGAAGTAAAGGAAAAACTAGTTGAATGATTAGAAGTTCCAACCCTTTCCCTTGGGTGGGAAAGGGTATTTATAGTTTTACATAAAACGCTCTCCTATGAGCTGTGGATCGGGTGTACAGTGGGTAAAGACTCGTCCGTCCTCCACGGTGTTGCTTAACTAATCTAATATCTAACTAAGTATTAATATAACTACGAGCTATCATAATGCTATTACATCATTCGGGTGACCGAGTCTTCCATAGGAATATTTGTATTCCTAACAAACTGTGGAAATATTTGCAGCAAGTACGCCGTACTTGGGGTCAAGTACGCCGCACTTCTAAGCGGGACTATAAATATGACTTGAAATCTTTCATAACTCACAACATTTTCACACACAACACCAAAAGAAATCGCTACCTTTTTATCAAAAATTTCCACGAAAGATCTTTTCAAAGAAAATCAATCCACATTATAATGTCTTCGGTATGTTTATCGATTTTTGTTTAATTTCTTTACAATTTTATTTTGAAATCTTTAGGGTTATAATTTTTTTTATGATATGTTTTAGATTCTTTATTTTGATCAATGTGTTACTTAGAATAAGTAGAACTTATAGGACTACCCAATTTCATGAACGAAAGTTTTGCGAATGATTGAATCGAATTAGGGTTAGGGTTTTTAGCCTTGATCACTATTTTTACGAAGATAGAAAATTAAATATGCTTATTTGATCTAGGAGAGATTAAAATGGAATGTTAAAGAAGATTCTGGATTTGACGAGTTGAAAATTATGAGAATTATGCCAAAATGCTTAAACCTAAGATAAGAACTGCTTATTTTTAGTGACTTTTTAGAAAACAATGAAGAAAAACTGTATCATGAGTTTGAAAACGTAGTTTTGTTGAAATAAGGCAATAGAATCAAATATTTCGCGCCATTAATGCTATGTGCGCCGGTTTTTCATATCTGAACCGCCGTACTACATTTTAAGCTAGCTAGTACGCCGTACTTGTTCTCAAGTACGTCGCACTTTTTGCCTGAGTTTAAGACAGAATGTTTGAGATAAGAATTTTGAGAGAGATTTAGACATATGTGTGCACTAACAGCTAATAATCTTGTGTCAACGGATTATTTTTACTTGCAGGTAAGAACCAGAGGAGCTATTGAGAGAGAAAAGAATAAAAGAGAGACTAAATATCATCCCAATTTAAGATGGAATGGAGTTACAAGAGAGGAGAAGAGGGAGTTTAATGACAAACTGAAGAAGATAGTGGACAAGGACATTGACATTCCCAAGATAGTAGACTGGAGAGTCATGAGAAACTTAGGATGTGAGAAAGACCTTGAGAATATGTTGTTGGTTAGAGTAGTATTCCCTGATGAAGTTGTAGATTCATTTATGTGGAAGAAAGCTGTGGAGATCAAAGAATCTGTATACAAGCAGTGGTGCTTAGAGTTTTTCAGTTCCTTGAGAGTTAAAAGAGAAATGAGTGATAATGAGATTTTGACTGAAGAAATAATGAAATTTAGGCTTGGTGGAAAAGGATATTCTGTTACATTGTGGGAGTTTGGGAGAATGCTTGGAGTATACTCTGATGAGGAGTTGAGTGATACTAAGTTTAGGAGTCTGGTAATGAGAGGAGAAAGAGTGAGGAAGGAAATTGTTGGAGATAAGTACTCGAACGAAATTACTTGAGAAGATGTGAGGGTCTATGGAAAGAAGATATTGTGGAAAATAAAGAACCCCATGTTACTAATCATTCACAAAATCTTGGTCATATCTATTTTTCACAGGAGTCACTATGAGCAATATGTTCTTGATGATGATCTATGGATTCTTCATGCATTTGACAAGAAACACCCTTTGTCCCATCTGAATGTAGTCTAGTTGATAGCTCAGCACCTGAGGAATGTGGCTGTGATACCTGGGGGAACAAGGATATGCTGTGGGAATTTGGTCACCAGGATCGCAAGGAGCTTGGGTTTTGTGAATAAGGAAGATATGGGAATGTTGGAAAGGAAGGTGAATGCAGGAGCTGTAGGAATAAAGAGCTTGTATTACTTGAGGAGCAAGGAGACAGGGAAGCTGATGGTTTTGCCAGAGGTCATGGAAGAGGAGCCTTTGGATGATTGGTAACACCACCACCACCACAGATCAACAACAACAGCAGCAGCAACAACAGTGAAACCGCCGCACGATGTATGGTGTGCGGCGTACTTGTGATGGAAACCAGTGATCTGGTTGCTTTAAAGACAATTTCAAACATTTTTATACGTATGGTCTGTAACAAATGCCTCTGTTGGCATTCAAAATAATTTATGATGGCATGTGGAAAAACAAAACAATGATAATCAGGGGGAACAAGGTGGAGAAGGAACACAAAAACAATAACTATCTATATATCTATATAAATAACTAGTACTAATAATAAAATATCTAATCTTTTTGATTATATTTGTTTGCTTGTTTTTGTTTGTTTTGTTTATGAATATGTGCAGGTTCGAATTTAGTACGAAGGCTTCAACTATGCTTCGTACAATTTTGCAGAATTCGTCCTATAGTAAAGTAACTCATTCCCATTTCTCTATTTTATTTATATTCTGTCACATTGAGGACAATGTTCATAATAAGTATGGGGGTGAGATAAATTGGAATGATTTAAAAATAAAAACAGATTTTTAAAGGAAATGTGCGACGATTTTGCAACTTGGTGCGCCGCACTTATTATATATAATTTTGAAAAATAATAATCGAGTTAAATCATTTAAGCTAATTCGACTCGGAATTGATAACGTGCTAGCATATTCATAACCATTACCACATAAATGTGAGGAATTTTCAGCCTAATGCCCTTATTAAAGGCTTGTTTCTTTATTTATGAGTGTGCCGATGTTTTATTTATTCTAGAACTTGTGCTTAAAATCTTTACGAGACCGTTGTAAGATCACATTCGTGTGATATAAGTAATTTTAAATGATAAGAGGCAAACTTGGGATTTACACCAAATAGCCATTCAATAAAAATATATTAGTAAACATATCGATTATCTAAATTCCAATATTAAAAAAACCTTTTGTAGTGCTCATTTTTAGTGCTATTGCCACCTAGAACAACATTCTGAGCCAATCTATTCGTTTCCTACATCCACTATAAAATAAAAAGAAAAAAATATATATACACTTTAGCCTTTATAAACCTATGAACCTTGTTGGAAGTCCAAAGAAAAAGAAAAATAAATAATTGCGGATTATGCTATTTTGAATGAAATGCGAAGGTTGCAAACTTCTAGTTTTGATTGAAGTGGTGTGTTTATCGTAAGTATGGGGGAAACCAAATATTTCCCAAGAAAACAAAAGAAAAGAAAGAAAAAATATATGTGTACTAGGAAGAATAAAGTGTTGGCGAAATATGTGCCAAATGGAGATCGTTATTACAAGAAAATGGACTTTCAACTTATTATTATTTTTCTTTTAGAAACAATTTCACTAAATAAATCCCATGTCTAAATCCATACCCATATTATTACCCTTAGCCTAACGTTATAACCAGAATAAAAGTCCTCTTTGATGAAATTTACTTGGTGCTTACGCCATGTCGGTGAAGTTTAGTTTTTTGTACAAGCCTATATATGGTAATTTATTTAACATGTCTGAGCAGCTGAGTGTGATTCTTTTATACCCGATATATGAGTGTGAGTTAATTATACTTTCCACCTTCGTGAGATGCTTAGTCGCGTTATTTTGGCTTATGATTTCTTGATAAGATAAAAATAAAAATATTTTTAAAGATTGCTTGAGGGCAAGCAATAGTTAAGTATGGAGAATTTGATAACACTCTAATTATACATGTTTATTCCATCGATTATATATCATTTATCTATTATATTATATAGAATATCATGTTATTTGTGTAGAATTGGTACTAATCTGGTTGCAGGATAGAACGAGAGAAGAAAATCAGAAATACCACTAAAAAGACGATTAAATGACAAATATAAGAAAGGAGGGACTAGGAATGAAAATATACAAGTATGAAAGACCCAAGTACGACGGTATTAGGACTGTGTGCGGCGTACTTGCTTGGCGGGTAAATGAAGTTGAATGTACGCGAAGTACGGCGCACTTTCTACGAAGTGCGGTGCACTTACCTTGACAGTTACAAAACATAGTTATTGTTTGCATTCATTGTGAGGCTGATCACTTGTCCTCATTTACTGAATATTGGAGTTGAATTAGGTCACGATGAGCCTATAAAAGTAAAGGTACGAAGCATAGAAAAAGGGGGCAACACCAACGAGAAGTAGGGAAAGTATACGAAGTGAGATTGGTGAACTCATACCAAGTTCACTATATCAGGGTTCGAGGTTGTGATTCTATTGCTGTGACAAAGTGTAGGAGAAAGAGCCTAGAGAATTATCTATGTGAAATCATTTGTTCTTTCGTTGTAATCACTTTGGTACACTTTTCTACTTTGTCGAATTGAATTATGAAGTTTAAGAAATTCATGTTGAATGATATGTGTTTTGTTATTACAATAATGGAGTACTCGTTATATGTTTATTTGGGTGATATAGTTATATGGTTGTTTGCATGTAATGTACGCTTGCTGTTGATACTATGCTTAAGTTTAATTGATGAGATTATGCTTGGATCATTATTGAATGTTTAATGTATCTCTGTGGTAGAAGTATGTCGAAAGGGTCTGCCATTTTGGTATTATTTCAAGGTGTTTGTCTATGGCAACTTGGTGTTAACCTTGTAGAAATTGGTCGACAAAACATTTACCAACCCATCCATAATCTTGTTTAATGCCTTATCTCATGTCTAACGAACTTGATGAGGAAATTGGCTTATGTATACTTCTGTTATGAACCATTCTTAATGCATTTGATATATTGAGAATCATAGGTCAAAAGGGTTTCTTAATATGTTGGAAAGTTATAGGTACGAGTGTTAACCATGCATCTCTTGCATATATATCTTGTTCATGATTGCTTGCTCATCATTTACATGCGACTTCCATGTTTCTTAGCCTAAATAAACATAGCTTTTAATCATATAAAACAATCAATCTAAATTGCTAGTGTTTGGATAAGTGACAATCTAGGGACTTTACTTTAACACAATTGCTAACTTGGCTTTTCTACTGTTGATACAAAAGTTGGGTGTTCCTTGTTTGGACTCCTGTTCCCGTATCAATTGGATCGTAATGCTGAGACATGCACACTAAGAGAGCAAACAACACCATTAGGCTTACCGTGGGATTGTCTCCCACGATTATCCTCCGGCGTGAGAGTAAGAAATCGGTTTTAGGGTTTTAGTGAAGAGTTAGGGTTATTAGATGATACCTTAATGAGGGCCGAGATGCCCTTTATATGCACATGAAATCCATGTTGGTTTCGTGTTCCTTACCCTTCGGCGTATCCCTACTTATGCGGTCCATTGATCCTTATCCCATAAATAAGAGATCATATATCAAGACCATAAATACCAGATTCGAATTTGGGCCCTTGTGAGCCCAAATCTTTATCATGATATCCCACGCGTGATGGGCTTGGGTATTAGTAGTGTCCATTGGTCGGGTTCGTGACCCGAGTGCGGACTATACGTCATCATGTCCCCCCAGTCAAGTATGCGCAAGGTGCAATCGCGGATGCTAGACTAACAACTGTAGCGAAAATATTCCAGAATGCGTGGCGGGGAAGCTTCAAGTGTTTCCCGCCAAAAAATATACAATGTATCTAGTCCAAATTAGTCCTGAATATCCCTCGTAAATCGTGAGAAGGTTGGTGAAAAGTATCTCACCTCTTGATCTCCCAGCCACACGATTAGAACAAGTGGGATACACATGTCAAGCATCCATGAATGTGTGTAACCCTATATAAAGAGTAGCCCCCTTTTCACTGTGACTATCACAGTAAAAAGCATCATTTCCGCCATTGTTAAGCTCCCCAAACATCAATCAAAGAAATCAATGTTTACTAAGGTAATAGCACGTACGCGTCTGCATCTATCAAATTTTAATAATGGTTCTCAAATTATCCGATTTTACCTCCGATATAACCGAGGATGAACTTCGTGAGTTCACCTCGAATTATTATATCCCTCTCACATTGCACCCGGTAGTACCGGTGGTGACTGCATCCATAGAGGAGTTCCCTGAAGGGAAAGTAGGGGTATACACACGCTTTTTTGAATTTGCTAATCAGTGTGTGCCCATTTCTTTATTCTTGTGCGATGTTCTTAACTATTATAACCTCCATATATCCCAACTGCACTGCATAGGCGCAGCCAAAATAACCAATTTTGAAGTAAACTGTCGCTTGTTGGCGATTAACCCTACCATCAATCTCTTCCGTGCGTTTTATCACACGACGTGATCAAACGGGTGGATGTCCTTTTCCAAGCGCGCAGGGCGACTACAATGTTATACAGAAAAGCTAGATGCACTTAGGAATTGGAGGGAGAAATTTTTCTGGGTTGATGAGACAGTGTTCCCTTGGGACTTTGAGTTCTATACCCAATGGTCGTTACCAAAGGATGAGCGCCCAAACCCCGAGACTTATAGTGCAGATGATGTTGAAATGATAAATGCCAACCGCATCCCCATCAACTCCTAACCAGAAGAGTTTTTGGTGCATATGAGCATTAGTCGTAACTACTTCCAAGGTCTTGAAGAGGTGCCAACTTTTTTGGAGGAGGATAACCGGGGTGGGTGCTTGTCCTTCCCTCTTCTTCGCTCATTAGTGTAAGCGCTCTCTTTTATTGTAGCGTATGTAACCCCATTTTGTTTGCTTATTGTTTGTTGTGCAGAGATGGATCTATTCATTGTGGTGAAGCTGGGGAGGCCGACATAGGTGACCGTAGGGGTGTGCCCCTTAAGGGATGGTGAAGCGCCCTTACTGGAGGCTACTGCTGGGTGCACGATGAAGTTTACGCAGGAAGAGCCAGAGAATGCCTCCCCAGTAATTTTAGAGGCGACCCCCGTGCGCAGTGTTCCGACTCTGAGGGTGCAATCCCCAGAGCTATCGCGCACAGATTCCTCAGAAAGTATGGGGATCCTCAAGGCTGAAAGTGAGCCAGAGGAGGCAAGCCAGGGGTGAAGCGCAAGAAAGCTTCTGGCGATGATGGCGCAGGCACATCCAAGAGAATACGCCATAATATCACTGTGGATGTGTCATCATAGGAGGATGCGTTGCCCACCATTGCTGCCCAGGATACAACTGAAACTCCTCCCCCCAAGTAAGTAATGAAACCTGTGCTTTTTAAAGAAAAACTTCATTTCATATTCTCCGTTGATAAAAAATAACCTTGAACCCTTGTCATTTGCGTGCAGTGTTGAAGCTGTTAAGGGTGATGCTGCGCATGCTGGGAAATCGCCACCCAAGGCGAGTCTCCCTCATATTGATGAGCCTTCGAAAGCATTTGAGGATGTGCCAACAAATCATCTGATAGAGGAGCGAGGTTTGGCCACTGCGTACATGGCCACATTAGTTGCTTAGCTCAAAGCAAGGTATGCTGGTGAAGGGAGCAGTAGTGCGCAAAAATATGAGGAAATTACGCTACTGAAGGCGCAGTTGGCAGATGCTCATGTTGAGGTAGAGTCAACAAATTTGTATGCCAAGAAGCTTGCTGAGGAGAAGATGTCATTGCTTGCCCATGTGAGCCAAGAGCGTGCTGCTTTCACAGAGTACAAGGCCACTTGCCTTTGGGTCTTGAAATACATGGAGCAGAACAAGAATGAACACTTCTCTAGGTTGGATGAGTTTCGCAAGGGTGTGGAGAATGCCTTGGAGAAGCAAGAGGGTAAGCTGCGCAAGCTCAGTATTGAGTATGATGAAGAGCTATACCCACACTTGGTGTCATCCATTGTTGAGCACAGGTGGCTTATTAGCCATGGCCTGCGCCTTGCTGCTTTGAGTACCCTGGAGTCTCAAGAGGTTAGAGAGTCATTTGGCGACGTTTTTCGATGTGCGCTGGCGCGTGGCAAGGCGGAGGCTATAGAGAAGTTGTGTGGGAACAAGGTATTTATAATGCCTATCGTCCAAGTGCCAGGTTACAACGGGGATGACTAAGCTGAGCTTGTCACTGCTATGGAGAAGATGAAGTTGTTAGAGATTCCTCATATTGCTCAACTGGAGCACGACCAAGATTACCCCATAGGTGTTATTATGGAGGGGTTAACCTTGGCTAGGCACACAGCAGAGGGCGCTGAGGCACAACCCGATTACTTTTTGAATCCAGATGTGTCGCAGCTGCAGGTACCTATCTTTGCTCGTCCGCATGACATCCTAAACCCTTTTTCCCTTGAGAAGGAGATCCCTCTGAAGGAATCCTTAGAGGCCCATGCTATGATACTTGCGAAGAAAGAGGGTGTAAAGGGGAAGGCCATCCTTTGTGGTCTTGGTGCAGCACATATTCCGAGATATGATGGGGTACCTGTTAGCGTGGCGACAGTGTCAACCAATGACAGTGATCTGTTGAAGAAGCTTGAAGAAGCTGGGAGTGCTGCGTACCGAGTCGGCAGCTCAGAGCATAAACGTTCCCATAGTATGTAGGCTGTTTTTTGTAATAGATTAACATTTTGTTGCACATGTGCACGTTGAATCTATTCTTTGTATGAACCCGTAGTCCATAATAAAATGTTATTTCGAAGGTGTGATTGTACGCATGGTGTATGATGATGTTTGTACTTAGTTATTTTGTCTTTGCATAAAAGACGTTCATGTTTTCTCCAACAATCAAACTGTTATGTAAACGTACTTAAAAGAGGTTACAGGAATCGATAATCACTCATAACATAATTGTGGATGAAGTCCATAACTTAATGTATATGCGAATATAAAATTCACAAGTGTATGGGTTGACATGCAGCGTACTGCAAATACCATATCAAGGAGTCAAGAGTCTTGACTCCTAATTTGTTAAACGCGCACAGTATGCATTGTTGCGTATCCATCGTGGGGTGCACATTGAACTTACTCCAACGCCTTGTAAGTAAGGTGTTTAACAAGGATACGTGATCCAATGTTGATGGGTTTGCAACCCTCTTACTCAACGAGTTATTTAGTATGTTTACTCATCCTTTACCATCGTGGGTTTTAATAAGTGCATGCACGCCATGTAGGCGAAAGATAATATAATAACAATATTGAGATATAAATAATATGTAAATAACAAAGTGAAGTGTGTCACGGAGTTAGCTAGAAACCGCGACATTTAATTAATTCTTGCAAGTTTTTGGGAAGAGAAAAAACATTTGCCTAGATAAAACAAAATGTAAATACACGGACATTTATTGAGCACTTACTAAAGTGCGGAGGTGTCTGTGCACGGGGCCGTAGCCTATCCTAAAGATAGCATCTCTTGAGATTGCAAATATTCCATGTGCATTATAGCTCACAGCCATCCATGTCACACAGCTTGTATGCGCCTTTTCCTAGTGCTTCTGTGACCTCATAGGGTCCTTCCCACTTTGGTCCAAGTTTTCCTGTATCTTCTGCGTGGCTTGCATCATTAGCGCGGTATACAAAGTCGCCTGGTCTGAATGAGGTGCTTCAAACTTTAGCATCGTAGTATCCCTTCATTTTTGACTTAGATCTTGCCTCACATATGGCTACGCGTTCGCGCCTTTCTTCCAATAGATCCAAGTCTATACTTCGTTCGTCATCATTGGTTGCGACATTAACTTCCGCCGTACAAATAGTTGGCATCCCAATTTCAGCTGGTATAACAGCTTCTGTCCCATAGACAAGAGAAAAGGGAGTGTCTCTAGTGCTAACTTTGATTGTCGTGCGATGCACCCACAAGACATGCGACAATTCATCCACCCATCTTCCTTTGTGTTTGTCGAGGTGCGCTTTAATTCCTTCGCCCAAACTACGATTTGCGCGCTCAATCAAACCATTGGTTTGTGTATGTTTAACCGACGCGAAGTGTTGTGTAATATTTAGTTGCGCGCACCAGTCTTTAAACGGGTTATCGCAGAATTGTTTTCCATTGTCCAAAATGATTTCCCCAGGTAATCCAAAACAGCATACAATGTTTCCCAAACAAATCGTTTTACTTGATTGCCTGTGATTGTTGCCACTGCTTTTGCCTCAATCCACTTAGTGAAGTAGTCTATAGCTACAATAAGAAATTTCAATCCCCCTGCTGCAACAGGGAAGGGGCCCGCGATATCGATACCCCACTTATAGAATGGCTATAGCGAAGTAATAGGCGTTAGCTCTTGTTGTGGTTGGCGTGGGATGGGTCTATGAACTTGGCAGTCGCTACATTTCTTTATCATATCCCGCGCATCGCGATGTATAGTGGGCCAATAGTATCCTGACCGCAAGGCTCGTGCTACAACGGACCGTGGTCCTGAGTGCATACTGCATGAACCGGCGTGGATCTCTCAGAGTACGTAATCTGCCTGAAGAGGTCCAACGCACAGAAGCCATGGTTGTAGAAATGAGCGCCGATATAGGATACCATCTCGAAGTTCGAACCTCTACATTGTGCGCCGTATCCGTCGAGCGTCATTCTGCTCATGGGGCAATATACTCTTGCTTATGAATTCGATGATAGGGGTCATCCACGTAGGATCCTGCTCCTCTATCACCGTAGATATCTCCATCTCCGAGATGGATCTGTTTTTCAGGGTCTCCACCAATACTTGTTTTGACAGGTGCGCAAAGTTTGTAGATGCGATCTTGCTTAGTGCATCCGCCTTTCTATTTTCCCCTCTAGGAACTTGTTTAATGGTGAACCTGTCAAAACCCTCGATTAGGGACTTGGTCTTATCGAGGTATTGGACCATGTTATCCTCTTTAGCCACATATTCACCCAACACACGATTGGCTACTAATCAGGAATCGACATTTGCTTCTAGGTTGCGTACACCCATTTGAATTGCAATGCGTAATCCAGCAATTAGGGCTTCATACTCTGCCTCGTTGTTCGTGGCTGTGAATTCAAAGCGCAGTACGTAAGTGAATTCCATCTTTCTGGACTGGTGAGGATAAGGCCTGCACCCAACCCGTCTACGCATGAAGATCCGTCCGTGAATAGGACCCATGGTTCTTGTAGTTCTACCTCGCTTCTTGAAGGTGGAGCATCAGTGTCTGGTTTCTCAATGATGAAGTCTGCTAGTATCTGCCCCTTAACCGCAGTGTGTGGTCTATAAGAGATGTTATGCTAGCCTAGAAACACACTTCATTTTTGTAATCGTCCTGATGCGTCGGGTTTGGAGATAACTTGCTTGATAGGTTGGTCCGTGATCACCACTATTAGGTGTGCTTGAAAGTACCTGCGCAGTCTTTTGGCGGCGAATACTAACGCCAGGACCAACTTTTCCATTGCGCTATAGTTAATCTCTGTCTTCTTGAGTGCTTTGCTTACAAAATATACCGGTGTTTGTATGGAGTTCCTATCTGTCAGTAGCACCGCGCTGACTGCTTTATGAGTCGCAGACAAGTACACAATTAACTCTTCCCCTGGTCGGGGTGCGACTAGTGTGGCAAGCGCTGCTATATGTTGCTTAAGCTGTGTAAAAGCTTCTTCCGCTTCCGTAGTCCAACGAAAGTATCCCTTTTTGGTACACTTCTTGAGTGTTTTAAAGAGGGGAAGTGACTTATCTGCTGATTTGGACAGGAATCCGTTCAACCCGGCTAGTTTTCCATTCATGGACTGGACTTCTTTCAACGTGCGTGGTGAAGGGAGTTGGATGACAGCCTTTGTTTTTTCTGGGCATGGCTTAATGCCATCAGGCTCTATCAAGTATCCAAGGAAAATTCCTTCTGTGGCGCCAAAAGTGCATTTCTTAGGATTTAACTTCATGTTGATCTTTCCTAGGATTCTAAATGTTTCTTCAATGTCGCGCACCAATTCGTCTTCTGTATCGATTTTTATGACAAGGTCATCAACATAGACCTCTAGGTTGCGGCCCACTTGCTTTTCAAATGCATTATCTACCAATCGCTGGTAGGTGGCGCCCGCATTTTTTAAGCCGAAAGGCATCTTTGTATAACAATAGACACCCTGGCTTGTGTGGAAGGCTGTTTTTTCCTTGTCTTCTTTAGCCATTTGGATTTGGTGGTACCCTTTGTATGCATCTAAGAAACATTTGAAGGGGTATCCGCACAAAGATTCTACCTTCCAGTCTATCTTTGGTATTGGGTAGCAATCTTGTGGACATGCTTTGTTGAGATCAGTGAAATCCACGCACATCCGCCAACTACCATCACTCTTTTTGACCATCACTGGATTGGAGAGCCAGCCATGGTAATAGACTTCTCGCATGATACCTGCGTCCACAAGCTTGTGTACCTCCTCCAGAATGGCTTTTGCACGCTTTGGAGCCAGGCCGCGCTTTTTCTGCCGTATTGGGGAGTATCCTTGTCGAATTTTTAACTTGTGTTCTGTAATCGAGCGTGGCACACCAGTCATGTGCTTTGGTTCCCATGCGAATATATCCAGATTCCTTTGCAAGAGTGCGCACACGGCCGCTCTGCCTTTATCAGACAGAGATCCCCCGATCGATACTTCTTGCTCCGGGTAATCAGGATGAATTGCGACCTTTAGGTTTGATACTTGTTAGAAACTAAATAACGCCATAATAAAGAATAGTTTCTAGGACCGTTTTGGCTCAAGACCGATTAAGTCTTAATCCAGGAATAATAATGTTCACATGATAAAACATAGCGGAATAAGAACAATATTATAAACAAGGTTTCTCGTCATCCTCTCTACTCTAACATACATCAAAGCCCCAATGCTACGTGATCAAGTGTAGCACGGTTACACTCTAACAGCGATCTAAGATCGTTGAGGCTTAACACTAATCAACTAACCTAGGCATTTACATAAGCATATCCACGCCCTAGGTTTACACACACACACACCTTTACTAGGTTTTACATCTTGTACGTACTTAAAACCTATTCCCTGTATTCTCTTTATATAATAGAGAACTAGGGTTACAAAATACTACAAAGAACTAATAAGTAAAATCTTCTTTAGCAAGCAAGTCCCTTGTCTTTTGCATTCTTCACTTTGTCATCATCAGTCCTTCATCTTTCATATTTTGTCAATATCAACTCAAGTATAATTCCTAACAATCTTCCCCTAGTTGATATGACAAAACTAATAAGCACGAACTTCCCCTGAAGCTAGTATATATGAAAGATAAACGAACTTCCCCTTAAACCATGCTATATCATCAAGGATCTTCAAGCTGCAATCTTCAAAATATTCTTCTTCCCCTTTTTGTCATAATCAAATAGGGGACAAATGTAAGCAACCTTGATCTTCACAACCACAAATCAATATTACACGTCCAATCCATCTTTCCAATGTTTCTAAGTCGCCCACCATTAAGTTTTCCGCATCTATAGATGTACTTGAAACAATAGAAATCAAAACCATCAGTAGTAATAACAACTAGCAGTAGCAAAAACCTTCACCTCGATGTAGCATATAAATGGTTAAACATTTAAACACTTAAGCTTCCCATGAAACCCATATGTTAACCACTCATTGAATGTAGGCTCCATGTAATGATTACTGATGAAGAAAACTAAGTATAACCAACTTGATGCTGAAGTAGAACAACCCAAACTTGTACCTTATATCTTGTACTAAAATTGACTTCGAACGTATACTTAACGTATAGGGAGATCGCAATCTCTTGACAATAAACACTAAGCACAATAACGTAACTCCTTCAAGTGTTTGTCAATTCGTAGTCACCTGAACGAACAAACAAGTTACCCCACACTGAAAAGGTATGATAAAACACAAACCTGTGAAACTTCACTTCATCATCAAATAGGTGATAAAAACCTTTCTTCGTAACCAATTAAATCAAATAAAAACGAGCCATTTAAATCTGTGTAAGCACCAAAAATCAAAAATCCAAAAATCATCTGTGTGTGTAGTAAAACATCTTCTTTCGAACCAAGAATCAATCAATCTTGTGTGTGTCTTCAAATTCCATATATTCCCCTCACTTCTTGTAATACATGCCCGTAAAACTAAATACTTGTTGTGTGTCGTTCAATATATCTATGTCAAAACCATGATGAAGCACAAAGCATATGGAACGTGTGCCTTATATGTGCTCATCAGTAGCCATATATAAAACACCACTCGGCATTGTAAATTACTCCACCCTTGTATTAGTTAATGTTGTCCCACAAAATAATATCAGATAGCGACTCATCAAGAACCAAACCCCATGTGATGCACTGTCCCATAAATTGCTATACCCCTAATACTCCACCAATCGACTAATAAAATAATCTGCTAGACTTATCCGCCAAAACTCTAAACATGAAATACCAATCCACAATATTTTCCAATGTCCACCAAACTGCCTTCATACCACAAAACACCTTTATAATCAACTGCCCTTTATGTAATTTTAACAAGCAACGTGCAAACAATTTTATCATTTAATAAGCAGTACCTCGTTACTGGACTGCATAAAATATACCTTGGAAATCCACGTTGACTCACCAACAAAACACAACAACTTTACCTATTGATACCATAGCGTAGCAGTACACACCATGTCGTTGTAGCAGTACAAAGATTGGGAAAGCAGTGGAAATTAAGCGTAGCAGTGGTAACGTATCGAGCTCAGCAGTGGAAACGAAAAACTCGTAGCAGTGGTAACAAGAAGCTAGCAGTGGGAACACTATAAAGAGCAGTGGTAATTTTCTCTTGTAGTAGTTTCGACTAACAAATGACAGCACCTCGTTTTATACAATACAACTCACAAACTGATAATCATACTTCACTGAGATAGGACCACCAGCGATAAAGACACTTCACTGAATGAGTATAAGATAGATCACATGTGCAATAGACAAAAACAAAACAAATAATCACTTCTATCCATATCATGGTTATAATATCAAGTAGCGAATTTGTGTAGGTCCAACAGCAACAAATCTTGAATATTAAATCTTGCAAATTCTCGTGTATCATTGGACCACAAACCCATGTTGTGATATGTCGCTACTTCTTAAACATGCTACTATCCACTAGCTCAATCTCTCCACGTGACAATAATAGTGATACCAGTAACCTTAGTTCATCCACGCAGAGGTTTACCCCCAACATCAGTAACACCAGTTGTTATAGCCTACTTCTGTTCCAGTAACAAATTTACCTCAACAATTTGTGGCACGAACTGCTCTCCAGTAGTCTCATTCCAAATCGTCCTTGTACCAATAACCTTATTCTCACAGGACTTTCATCGTACCATGGAATCCATAATGATTAAGTTAAAGCACCAATAATCTTGCTTACAAACCCTAAACGTTACTGTTAGGGTTTATAAAGAACAAATCCAAAGACAACTATCTTCTAGCAATAATACACAATCAGTTATTTAGTAATCACCAAGCGTCCATAATAACTACATCAAGACGACTCAGATCAGATTCCTATTAGGGTTAGTTACAACCCTAAACACCACTTTGCTGAGATAGGCTAGGGTATAAATCTACTTAGGGTTTCTTTAAAGCAAAAGAACAGATTTTGAAAGTCAATAAACCCTAAATGATTAATTGCTTCTCCAAAGCTGCTTTCTTTGAATTACAGACATCGAACAACTTATAACCAACTTCCATATTGAATAAACTTAGTATAAAACGAAATCAAAGAAGTTTGATATCACAAAAGCCCGAAAAATTCGAAACATTAACCTTTTTCTGCAGCAGACTTCACGAATTTTTATCTTTTTACTGAGAGCTCGGATTGCAGATCCCTCCAGTGGAACTCTTCCTTGATATGTTGAGAAGCTCCAATAAACATTTCAGCCCGATCCAATGGTTAACAAAGGAGATACCGCGTCATGAAAACTGACCTGCAGTGAGTTACGAAAATTGTACCAAATTCGAATTTTTCTTCTTTTCTTCGTTCTTCGACAAACCAAACCTTGTAAATCCCAGATATCAAGAGCCCCCGCTCTGATACCACATGTTAGAAACTAAATAACGCCATAATAAAGAATAGTTTCTAGGACCACTCAAGACCGATTAAGTCTTAATCTAGGAATAATAATGTTCACATGATAAAACATAGCGGAATAAGAACAATATTATAAACAAGGTTTCTCGTCATCATCTCTACTCTAACGTACATCAAAGCCCCAATGCTACGTGATCAAGTGTAGCACGGTTACACTCTAACAGCGATCTAAGATCATTGAGGCTTAACACTAATCAACTAACCTAGGCGTTTACATAAGCATACTCACGCCCTAGGTTTACACACACACACCTTTACTAGGTTTTACATCTTGTACGTACTTAAAACCTATTCCCTGTATTCTCTTTATATAATAGAGAACTAGGGTTACAAAATACTACAAAGGACTAATAAGTAAAATCTTCTTTAGCAAGCAAGTCCCTTGCCTTTTGCATTCTTCACTTTGTCATCATAAATCCTTCATCTTTCATATTTTGTCAATATCAACTCAAGTATAATTCCTAACAATACTTTAGTTGCGCGCTATTCTAGAGTGTGTGCCGTCTCACATGTAACCGTGTTACACTCTCTAGGTGGTATAGTGGTATTGTAGAGGGTGACAATGCCTCCTTCTACTTGGAATTTGAGCATCCCATGTGTTGTGGATGGTACCGCGCGTATGGCTGATATTCCTGGTCTTCCAATAATGCTATTGTATGGCGAAGGAGATCTGATCACCATAAAATTCATCCAGGGCGCCGTGGAGTGTTCCTTATTACCAACGACAACGAGTAATCGTATTTGCCATATGGGCCATACCTTTTCTCCTATAAAGCCAATCAACGACGTCGTGGTCGGGCTTAGCTGACTTCGTATCTCAGGTCACAACCTTTTGAAACGGTGTTCATACATTATGTCTGCGGATGCCCCTCAATCAACATACATGCGGTGGACATCATGACCCCCCCCCCCCCGTATTTATCTCGATGGTGAGCAGTTCTGCTACTGCGTTGTCCGCAGCCAAGGTGGGGAAAGAGATTTCGCTTCCATAAGAAAACTTTTGGCTGACCTTTTGCCTAGTCTTTCGCTGCCATGATTGTATCATGTAGATGGTGTCAGCCTTGTCCTTAGGTGCTTTTTTCTTACTTCCGATCTTCTGTTTATCTTTCCTATCCTTAATGTTTTTAACTAGATGATCCAATCTGCCTTTTTTTACTAACTTATCAATTAATTGGCGCAATTGGACACGCTCATTGGTGGTATGGCCCTTCTGTCCATGATACTTGCAGTACCCGTTCCCTACGCGCCGATCTTTTGGTGTGCGCATTGGTGGGGGTTTCGGGAAGTTCGCGCCTTCTGTCACAAATATCTCCCTTGGAGTCTTCGTTAGTGGGGTATACTTGTCATTCTCTCATCCACCCCTGACTGTGGTAGCTTTTGTTACGGTTGCTACTCTGGTCGTTGGATTGTCTCCTGGTCTGTTCTTGTGACCTATAGTTTGAGTAGCCTTTCTTGCTATCCGCAGCGGCGGCTTCCCCTTGGATAAAGGACCTCGTGCATTTCATAAGTTCATCGAAGGTTTGGGGAATCTTATCGTTTAACCTTTTGACAAGTTCTGGGTTATTGATTCCGTTCATAAACCCTGAGATCTTTAGTATTTCGGGGCATGCCTTGATGTGTATGCATTCGTCCTTATAGCGCTCCACATAAGCGCTTGTGGATTCCCCTTGGCGCTTTTTACCCTAGCAAGCTCGACAAGATTCTTGGCGCACTTCTTCCTTTGAGTAAAGTTCAAACGAAACGCCTTTCGCAACTCTTCAAACCCATCGATGCTTCTACGTGGCAACTTACTAAACCAGTTTCACGCATTCCCCACCAATGTGGAGTTAAACATGTAGCACCACACGGGTTGTGGCCAATTTTCGACAGTAGCGGCTGATTCGAAAATTTTTAGGTGGTCGTCAGGATCACCTGTCCCATCATAAGTTTTAACATTAGCGAGCATACGCCTTCTCTTATCTTCTAAAAAATCGCTGATGCGCCGAGTGAATGCGTCAACCTTTTGGCGGCGCCAGGGACGGGACATATCTTCGTCCTCCCGGTCGCGATATCTTTTCCTGGACTTCCAGTGTCCTGTTTCTTTGTCCTCGTTGTCCGAGGAGTCGCTTGAGGATGAGCTGACTCTTTTGCGGCGCTTGCGCCGACTCTCCTTAGAGTCCGAGCTTGAAGGGCTTTTGCTTGGGGAGCGCTGTCGTCCAAGTTTATCATGAACCCTGTGACTACCAAGCCTTGAAGGGCTTTCGCTTGGGGAGCATCGTCGCCCGAGTTTATCATGAACCCTACGACTACCAAGCCTAGTGTGAACATTGGTGCGCCATCCATCGTCTTCGTGCTCCTCCAGGTATTGTAAGTCAGCTGATTCATCATCCACAACTTTCTTTCCGACCCTAGTGAACACTGGGAGTCGGCGGCTATCCTTCTCGCACCTCTCCTTTCGGTGACGCGGTGGAGATGCTTCATACTCAGGGCCGAAGTTGAGCCGGGCTTTCAAGCTCTGACTTGACCTCCTTTTCGCTTCCTCTTGAATAAGGGCAGCCAAGGTTTCGTAGTTTTGAGACACAAAATCACTTGGTGCTAGTTCATGCGCGACTCCTTCTAGCGCGAGGATGTCTGTTTCCAAGTCAGGACCCTTGTCTCGATTAGGCGCACGTGTCGGCTCAGTGGGGTCTATTTCTGGCACCGTTTGGTGGGGGTGGTGAAAGGAGTGCGCTGCAGATCTTCCGCGCTAGTGGTTGTCGTAGTGGCCTGGGTAGTCCCTGTAAGCCGTCCTATTGTTGGAAAGATCATATCTAAGCCTGATCCTTGGTGCTTGGGCGCACTGGTTGTTCCAGAGGCCTGCTTAGGGGTTGAATCACTTTGCTGCTTCTT
Organism: Artemisia argyi; assembly: GCA_030686995.1. NCBI lineage: Eukaryota > Viridiplantae > Streptophyta > Magnoliopsida > Asterales > Asteraceae > Artemisia > Artemisia argyi. The sequence goes on along the minus strand of CM060700.1, from coordinate 166,940,982 downwards.
CCCCTGTAGGTCACCATACGTTTTCTTCACCTACGGAGTCCGCTGGTTTACGTTTTTGTGCTTCGTCATTTTAGTTCTTAGTGGAGTTCTTAGTGTGTGGTCCCACGGATGGCGCCACTTATTGATACAAAAGTTGGGTGTTCCTTGTTTGGACACCTATTCCCGTATCAATTGGATCGTAATGCTGAGACCTGCGCACTAAGAGAGCAAACAACGCCGTTAGGCTTACCGTGGGATTGTCTCCCACGATTATCCTCCGGTGTGAAAGTAAGTAATCGGTTTTAGGGTTTTAGTGAATAGTTAGGGTTATTAAATGATACCTTAATGAGGGCCGAGATGCCCTTTATATGCACACGAAATCCTTGTTGGTTTCGTGTTCCTTACCCTTCGGCGTATCCCTACTTATGCGGTCCATTGATCCTTATCCCATAAATAAGAGATCCTATATCAAGACCATAAATACCAGATTCGAATTTGGGCCCTTGTGAGCCCAAATCTTTATCATGATAGCCCACGCGTGATGGGCTTGGGTATTAGTAGTGTCCATTGGTCGGGTTCGTGACCCGAGTGCGGACTATACGTCATCATCTACAATCTCTTGAGACGACCTGGTCTTACCTAAACCTTTACTACAAACGGGGGTTATACTTTACCCATGTGTTTTATAAATTAAGTAAAATCGTGAAATTACTATTATAAATTTAAAGCTTTCGAAACGCATCACTGGCACATCAACTAAGGCACTTCTATATCTTTACTCATTTAATGACATGACGATAAATACATTTGTGTTCACAAGTAAAAAGCTTTTTGATACGTGGGAATCGCACCAGGTTTTACCTCTCGAGGGATCTCAAGAAGCTTACTACCCCCACCAGGCAGTGTACCTGATCGTTGTAGTATAGTATAGTGACAAGTACCGGGGGATTGATCGTTCAACTCAGGAATAGTGTCGCTAGGATTAGAAAGTCTCCTAAACTAAGTCTAGAGGTGAGGATTGATTCTTTTTGTATTTTTATATTTTGTAAAAGCAAGTAAAATCTCGGATTTTGGAAGAGTGGGCGGAATTAGTTGCTAGCCAACTAACCCAATAAACTACTAATGCAATGAAAATAAAATGACAGAAATGATAATGAAATTAATTATACTATTGTGGTGTAAACAATGATGAGGAAAGTTGTGTTTACTTAGGTTTCATTACTCCCTAGATATCTTTTACACGTTGACAGCTTGTTATAATTCCTTAATATTCCCTAACTCTATAGGATCCTACTTCACTCCTATGTCGAGCCGTTAGAAGCTCCTAACATGGGATCATTATAATTCTCCTACGCATTAAATGCAACCAAAAATCGTAGTACACCTCCGATCATGTTTCTTAAGACGTTCAAGCTAGTTACCAATGGAAGTCTGCCAGTTTTCTTAAGCCTAACATCGAATACAATCATCCGTAACAACTATAGGCAAACAATCAACCCATAATTAACATCTAGGTTTCACTACATCTAAGCAAACACAAAAGAAATCTAGCCGAGCATGTAAAATTGAAGACAAGCGTAAGATATATTCAAACAACACAAGAAGGTGTATGGTAGATCAAGAGATGGTTGATTGTTGATCGAGATGGTCTTGGACAAGTTAGTAACTAGGAAAACCTATTTTTGACAAATATAAAATGTTGCTGTCCATTTTTGTTAAACGTGGGAAACTCAGTGGGTTTTGGGTAACTTTGGACAAAAGATTTAGAAAATACTTTCCGAGACGAAACTATGGCCGAAAACGGGGATAAAAACGAGTTAATAACAAAGGAGATATGGTTTTCCGAAGTTTAACGACGAAAACTTATTTTCAGAAAAATAGCTTGCTGTATGGAAACTTTTGTTGGGCAAAATGAGTCGTTTAACGTAACCTAGCTAAGCCAAACTACTAAAAATATATTAGGATGTTGTCCCACGATTCCGGGGATATAAATAACGTAGAAAACAAGCTTATAATGACCAAGATATACACGTTTCAAACCCGACGAAACTCTATTTATTTTGACAGCTTTTACTATAATAGAATTTTTCTAAGTGTTGAACATTATATTTTCAAGTAACGACATTGGAAGCGATATTTCTTAACTATCGAGGCGCGTACGATCAAAAGTTAAATGAGACAACACCTAGATAATGTTACAAGGTTTTCAAAAACGCCGAGCTTGACCATTAACACTTAACGTACAACATTTTGTGACTAGTTTTGCGAGGACATTTTGGTCATATTTTCAAGTAATGAAAAGTGTTATTTTAGGACGAAAATACTATATTTACCGATAAAACATCAAACAAGGATCGTGGAATACTGTTTCAACCTAATTACATGAAAAGTGGTTATTAACTTAATGAGACGTCTAAAATGTATTTTTTGACGATAAACGTTATTTTCAAGTTTCACGAGTGGTATCGATAACATACGTATTTGCATGTGTAGCATCATTTCATTTCTTACATTTGAGACTATTATTCATATTAGGTTGCGGTTAGAGATCGTGCCTCATTTCAGTATATCTACTCTTGTCATCGTAGCTATCGCACCAGGTGAGTCATAGCCCCTACTTTTTCAATTGTTTTGGTAAACTCTTTGGGGGAGAATACATGCTCGTTTTACTTAAACGCATTACTCGTTTTACATGGTTGATTACCTATATTTCTTTGGTATGTTTGATTACCTGTATTTCTTTGGTATGTTTGATTACCTGCATTTCATGGGATTTTTCATCCTTGTTTATATGACCTCATGGTCACCAATTGTTCATATATGTCAAATGTAGTATTGTGGTTTCCCCACTTGGCTGTGATGTCAAACGTATTGTGGTTTCCCCACTTGGCTGTGATGTCAAACGTAATACTGCTGTTTTCCTACTTGACTGATTTATCATATGACCTCATTGTCATAATTGTTTATCTGGCGACATTGTCAGGATTGTCAAAACTGTTTATCTGGCGACATTGTCAGGAGTGTCAAAGTTGTTTACCTGGCGACATTGTCAGACTTATTTTATATGACCTCATTGTCATTATTGTTTACCTGGCGACATTGTCAGCTTTGTCAAAAATTGCTTATATGGCCTCATTGTTAAAATTATTTATATAGCAGTTTTGCTATATTTATCTTTGAATCTAGATACAAGTATTACTTTTGTTCACGTAAACCAAATCATATTTGGCAGTGGGTCGTAAACACACAGGTTACAAGTCTTTTATGGCGGGACTTTGAACTGAGTGGATTTACGATGCCTTTGCTGGGAATTCTTCATTCATATGCATTACATTCTTTTTCACTAGACTCTATGAACTCACCAACCTCGTGTTGACACTTTAGCATGTATTTTCAGGTATTAAGTTTTGGCACGCTACTGGAGGTTTTGGCAGGGCATGGCATGGTCATAGAAGACTCTGATATTCATTTGGGGACCGTTTTAAACTATTTTAAGGGCCTACTTCCGCACCACTTTTAACAATGTAAATTTAACAATTTTGGTTAAATGATTTTATTCTAAATGATTGAAGTGAAAACCATTTTTGAACTTGTGTTGTAATACCAATTGAGTTACACCCCAGCTACATGTATGCTTCCACTGGACCCGATTTTGGGGGTGTGACAGATTGGCATCAGAGCTTTGGCTATAGCGAACTAAGTATTTTTAAAACCTAGACTATAGCTACTTTCACGAAAACTTAAACCTATGACCGCCACGTGCCTGCCTGCCAAGCTGATGCCTCATTGGTAGTTGTTGCTGACTTTTGTGATGAGATTTTTATCTCATTATTAGATATATCATACTAATTTACTCTATTTGATTACCATAATTGTCTTCCCTATTTGTATGCTTACATAACTTATGCGTCTCATTGTTACGCCTTCTCCTTGCATAGTTTCATCATTCGACCTCGAGTTTGGTCGCTTGCCTTAGTCTTTCACAACGTCTTCGTATTTGTGAAGGACATAGTTTTAGTATAATTGAACTGAGTATTTCAAACTTCATGAAACCTCAGTGGAATGTAGACTGGTCATCTACATTCTACCCGGGATAGTGAGATATAGGCTGACCACCTATGTCTGACTCAGATATGAATTTTGCAACACTGAGAATGGTTATAATAAAATTCTGTCTGGATTGAATCCTCTACTCAATTTCCAAATGTTTCATTTATGTGTGTGTAAACACTCGTTGTCAGAACATTCATACTTTTCATCATTTCGTGAACCACCGATTCGAAGCACGTCAACTGGTCATTTCATCTCATGGACATTTACGTCTATGCACGATACACTTACATCACAGTACTTACTTTCATCACAATCTCATTATGTCGCAGCTGTCACAGTCTTTTTCCTTCTCACCATTATTATCATTTCTCTTCCCCATATATATAAGGAATTAGCTTACACTCTATAGATTCTGATGTCACTCGTCACTCACTATTCCCAATATTGATAAGTGGATATTATCAATGACCCCCCTAGGAAAGATTTTCCATACCATTTATAAGGAAGATCCCTCGGTACATTATGACCATTTAAAACTCAACAGAAATCTCATGATATCACAGAAACACTCGAATCACGTCAACTGGTCATATCGCAACATCAAGCTTTCATTCTATGACAATCCACTCTCGAACACCTACTACTAGGAAACGTCTTATTTATGTTTCACCCTTCTTTTCTTGTTTTGAAGAGCTATGCCGCCAAGGAAAGCTAAAGCTACTCCAACTATGACACCTGCTGCTATTCGAAAACTTGTTAAGGATAGTATAGCCGAAGCTCTAGAGATCGAGAGAGCTGAGGTAGCTGCAAGGGCTGCTGAAACCGCTTCACAGACAGGGACGAATGAACAATCCAATAATAGGCGTGAATGCACTTGGAAGAATTTTAAGATTGGTGATCCCATCAAGTTTAAGGGCACTGAAGGAGCGGTTGCTTTGATTCGCTGGTTCGAAAAGACTGAGAATGTGTTCCTTATGTGAAACTGTCCTGATGTCAGCAAGGTAAAATTTGCCACTGGTATGCTTTTGGATGAAGCTATGTCATGGTGGAATTCTTATGCTCAACCGATTGGAATGGAAAATGCCTACAAGCTCACCTGGGATCAATTCAAGAAATTGATGACTAAGAAGTTTTGCCCTCGTACCGAAGTGAAGAAGTTGGAAACAGAGTTTTATAAGCTAGTGACAACAGGTAATGATATCGAGGCATATATCTGAAGGTTTCAGGAGTTGGTTGTGCTATGTCCAACTATGGTTCCAGATAATGAAAAGATGCTAGAAAATTTCATCGACGGACTACCGCACAACATCAGTGGGAACGTAATTGCTTCTGAACCACACATGCTGGATGAAGCTATCAGAATGTCTCAAAAGCTTATGGCTCAAGTGATGAAGCAAGAAACTACTGTCAACAACAACAACGAAAACAAGAGGAAAAGGGATGACAACCAAGGAAACGATCAAGTATGGCAGCCAAATAAACAACATGAAGTGGTTAGGGCCTACGTTGTGAAGCCAAGTGAAAAGAAAGGTTACCAGGGTACCCTACCCAAATGCAACAAGTGTCAGAATCATCATAACCATGGACCTTGTCTTAATCCATGTGGCAACTGTAAGAAGGTTGGTCATGCGACTTGGGAATGCCGGTTTCCAATCATTACCGGAGATCAGAAACCCTCAGTGACATGTTTTAGCTGTGGAGAAATAGGGCATTACAGGAGTGAATGCCCAAAACAAGGAAACCAAGAGAAAGGGAACCAAGGTGGAATAGCTCGTGGGAGAGCCTAGGTCATCAGAGGAAGAAATGGTCCACACATCAACAACGCTGAGGACGACAACAATGTTCAAGAACCAAGAACTTCTGCCTTAAAAATAAACCAAAGCCTAAACTCTCTAGTGTTGTATTTCTTTTGTGTTTTATTCTACGTTCTATCGTATAAGTTTCATGTACTATTAACGAATTCTGATCTAATACCCACATCTTTTATTTCCGCAATGCGACTCAAATACCCACATCTATTCACCGCGTACACTTCAGAGACCAACACAAACTGAACTTCGGGATGAAGTTCCTGTTAGAGGGGAAGACTGTCACAACTCGTAATTTCAGGTCCTTTTTCAAAAGTTGAAATTTCATTATTCATCACGGAAAGTTACTATTCATCTATTAGTATTCATCATTTACTATTCACCGATCACTATTCATCATTTTACTATTCATCGTTTTCGGAGTTAGTTTGAGATTCCGAGAAGCGTTCGAAAATTTTACTATTCATATGACACTATTCATTCCCGGAAGGAAATCACTATTCACGATTGTCGTTCATCATTTCGTAAACCTAGTTTACGAGTTTTTAAATTCGCGTAACCAGTTAGGTTTAGCTGCGAATTCATGCATCATCAGTAGGGACACGTCATATAGACTAGAGTAGTCTACATATCATCAGTATATTAGGCCCTACACGGATATGCATTATTTCAATTTACGTATGCTTAATTTGTAATTAACGTTACCACTCAGTTTTTACTACTAATATATGTACCCGATACTCCCGTCTACGATCCTAATATATTTTCGTACGCATTATATTAATATAAAATTTATATTATTAATTTACCCGGTGTTTTGAGGATTTTACCATATTTACCGGTATACGATTAAACTTCCGTTGGTTTTCGATATTTCAACACGACAACTATTCTAACACCCGATTCTCATCAGGAATGTAATTTCATGAAGTTTACAACTTTTATATATCTCGTCTTGTTCCGTAAAAATCGATTTCTAGCTAACTCGATACCCGGTATTCACTAAAACTACTAAAATCTACAATATAGCACATGGTATATATCAAAAGTCTTCCCAAATCTCATCCTTGCCCAAAAATCCGGCCACCCCCCATGTAAATCATCTTACACATTTGAAAATCTCACCAACTTAATCAATGTTTGATGCGTGGGAATCGCACCTTGCTTTACCTCTCGAGGGATCTCGAGAAGCTTACAACCCCCACCAGGCAGTGTACCTGATCGTTGTAGTATAGTATAGTGACAAGTACCGGGGGATTGATCGTTCAGCTTAGGAATAGTGTCGCTAGGATTAGAAAACCTAATTAATAGTTCTAGAGGTGAGGGATGATTATTTTTGTATTTTTATATTTTATGAAAGCAATTAAAATCTCTGGCTTTGAAGGAGTGGGCGGAATTAGTTGCTATTCAACTAACCCAAAGCTATTATATAATTAAAATAAAATAATAAAAATGAAATTAAACTAAATTATACTAAGGTTGTGAGCAGTGGTTGGAGAAATTGTGTTTACTTAGACTTCACTACTCCCTAGATATCTTTTACATGTTAATTACTTGTTACACTTGTATGAATGACGGATTGTATTCCTTAATACCATTTGTGGGGTGGCATACATAACTCCCCAACTCTATGAGCTCTTATCTCCTCCTACACCATGACCCAGCACAACTATAGGGATTGTAAACAGTGGCTCATGCATTAAATACAACCAATAAAGACCTAGTACGCCTCGGTTCATGTTTCTTAAGACGTTCAAGCATGTTACCATTTGGAGATCTGCCAGTTTTCTTAAGCCTAACATATAAATCATTCATTCAAAACAAGAATAGACAAGTAATCAACACGTAATCAACATCTAGGTTTCATTAGATCTAAGCAAACACAAGAGAGATCTAGCCTAGCATAGTAGAATTGAGACAAGAACAAGAGATAAACAACCAACACATAGACATATTGATTGAATTGAAAGTACACTTATCTCAATTACAATGCAAGGTCTCAAGGGTTTGGAACCCTTGAAAAACCTGTGAAAGAGGCACCAAAATCGTCTTTAGGGTTTCACCAAAACTTCTCTCTTTTTTTATGAAAAAACTAGAAAACTATATATAGGAAAATCGTTCTGACGGCGTCAAGAGTTAAATCTGACGCCGTCAACTCGCCGCCATATACTTCCTCGGACGCCCTAGATCCACTTGTGACGGCCTATGTGACGCCGTCACCACCTACGGTATTTTATTCTTGGCCACTTTGACGCCGTCACCAGTACGTCTGACGCCGTCACCAGCTACGGTAAATTATTCTTCATGTCTGACGCCGTCAAGAAGCAAGTCTTGACGCCGTCACCTTGTATCCTCAGCTTGGATTTTTTGGTACTTTGCCATTTTCTTCACTTTATGCTCCAAAAACGTCCAAAATAGCCTCTTTTCCAGAATTCACTCTCCAAACACCTAAAATCACAAAAGGAACGATTTAGGGCAATATTTGATCAAATAAAGTCGGATTCGGGCTTAAATGACCCCCTAAAAACGGATCATTTTTCGCCTCATCAATGTTGTGTACTATGACTAGATTTATGTATTATATATCATATACTAGTATTATTTTCTCATTTATCAAGTTACAAAAAGAAAAACATACCTTTCTTTCTCTCCTCTCTACCTCTGGCCACACCAAGGAACCCACCAAGACTCCATTGATTTTCCAAGGCCAAGTGATTTTCAAGCTTCATTAGTACTCCTTTTTAGAGTTTTGAAATAAAAACTCAAGGTTTTAAAGGTTTTTCATCATCACAAGCTCACTAATCTTTCAAGTAAGTTGTCAAAACTCATTTTTATAATTTATTCAAGTTCCTTCAATGATCATACACTTTTACACAAGATATACATGCATATGTTAATTTATACCACTTTATTGATACTTTTTGTAACTTACAAGCCCTAGATAATTAACATAGGCAAATCCTTGGTAGATTATTATGATGGATGATGTTTAGGAACCCATGACACCCTAAGAAGGTGTATGGTAGATTAAGAGATGGTTGATTGTTGATTGAGATGGTCTTGGACAAGTTAGTAACTAGGAAAACCTATTTTTGACAAATATAAAATGTTGCTGTCCATTTTTGTTAAACGTGGGAAACTCAGTGGGTTTTGGGTAACTTTGGACAAAAGATTTAGAAAATACTTTCCGAGACAAAACTATGGCCGAAAACGGGGATAAAAACGAGTTAATAACAAAGGAGATATGGTTTTCCGAAGTTTAACGACGAAAACTTATTTTCAGAAAAATAGCTTGCTGTATGGAAACTTTTGTTGGGCAAAATGAGTTGTTTAACGTAACCTAGCTAAGCCGAACTACTAAAAATATATTAGTATGTTGTCCCACGATTCCGGGGATATAAATAACGTAGAAAACAAGCTTATAACAACCAAGATATACACGTTTCAAACCCGACGAAACTCTATTTATTTTGACAGCTTTTACTATAATAGAATTTTTCTAAGTGTTGAACATTATATTTTCAAGTAACGACATTGGAAGCGATATTTCTTAACCGTCGAGGCGCGTACGATCAAAAGTTAAATGAGACAACACCTAGATAATGTTACAAGGTTTTCAAAAACGCCGAGCTTGACCATTAACACTTAACGTACAACATTTTGCGACTACTTTTGCGAGGCCATTTTGGTCATATTCTCAAGTAATGAAAAGTGTTATTTTACGACGAAAATACTATATTTACCGATAAAACATCAAACAAGGATCGTGGAGTAGCGTTTCAACCTAATTACATGAAAAGTGGTTATTAACTTAATGAGACGTCTAAAATGTATTTTTCGACGATAAATGTTATTTTCAAGTTTCACGAGTGGTATCGATAACATACGTATTTGCATGTGTAGCATCATTTCATTTCTTACATTAGAGACTATTTTTCATATTAGGTTGCAGTTAGAGATCGTACCTCATTTCAGTATATCTACTCTTGTCATCGTAGCTATCGCACCAGGTGAGTCATAGCCCCTACTTTTTCAATTGTTTTGGTAAACTCTTTGGGGGAGAATACATGCTCGTTTTACTTAAACGCATTACTCGTTTTACATGGTTGATTACCTGTATTTCTTTGGTATGTTTGATTACCTGTATTTCTTTGGTATGTTTGATTACCTGCATTTCATGGGATTTGTCATCCTTGTTTATATGACCTCATGGTCACCAATTGTTCATATATGTCAAATGTAGTATTATGGTTTCCCCACTTGGCTGTGATGTCAAACGTATTGTGGTTTCCCCACTTGGCTGTGATGTCAAACGTAATACTGCTGTTTTCCTACTTGACTGATTTATCATATGACCTCATTGTCATAATTGTTTATCTGGCGACATTGTCAGGATTGTCAAAACTGTTTATCTGGCGACATTGTCAGGAGTGTCAAAGTTGTTTACCTGGCGACATTGTCAGACTTATTTTATATGACATCATTGTCATTATTGTTTACCTGGCGACATTGTCAGCTTTGTCAAAAATTGCTTATATGGCCTCATTGTTAAAATTATTTATATAGCAGTTTTGCTATATTTATCTTTGAATCTAGATACAAGTATTACTTTTGTTCACGTAAACCAAATCATATTTGGCAGTGGGTCGTAAACACACAGGTTACAAGTCTTTTATGGCAGGACTTGGAACTGAGTGGATTTACGATGCCTTTGCTGAGAATTCTTCATTCATATGCGTTACCTTCTTTTTCACTAGACTCTATGAACTCACCAACCTCGTGTTGACACTTTAGAATGTATTTTTAGGTATTAAGTTTTGGCACGCTACTGGAGGTTTTGGCAGGGCATGGCATGGTCATAGAAGACTCGGATATTCATTTGGGGACCGTTTTAAACTATTTTAAGGGCCTACTTCCGCACCACTTTTAACAATGTAAATTTAACAATTTTGGTTAAATGATTTTATTCTAAATGATTGAAGTGAAAACCATTTTTGAACTTGTGTTGTAATACCAATTGAGTTACACCCCAGCTACATGTATGCTTCCGCTGGACCCGATTTTGGGGGTGTGACATTTTCCCTCAAAGTTGCACCCTCCAAGTTACACACTAATGAATGAAATTTGGAAAACTATATATAGATTACAATGGGTGACGGCGTCATGTATTGAGTTGTGACGCCGTCAACTCGCCGCCATAATAGAAATCGTATTGCCTAGATCTGATTTTGACACTGTCATGTGTAAAATTCCTCTGGGCCGTCACTAATACTTGGACCATGACGGCCTTGGGTGACGCTATCATGTCCTATGCACAAAACTCTCTGGATCGTCACGTGTATTTCCCACATCCACCTCTTTTGTTACTCTTGACGCCGTCATGTGGAGAGACTTGACGCCGTCAGGTACTGTTCCCAGCAAGGAAAATTGAGACTTTGCCATTTTCTTCACTTTTATGCTCCAAAATGCTTCCTTTTCCAGATTTCTCTCCAAAAGTACCTAAAATGACAAAAGGAACGATTTAGGGTAATATTTGATCAAATAATCACGAATCCGGGCTTAAATAACCCCTTAAAAGCGGTTCACTTTTCGCCTCATCAAATACCCTTAGACTTGAGATTTGCTTGTCCTCAAGCAAATGCGCTTTTATTCTAATCAAAATACAAGTTAGGGGTCATTTAACACTAATATAAAAGTAATTACAAAAATAATCGTACCACTAAAGACCAAAGACAAGCACGGAGGTCATACGCTAGCATCTCACAAATAGTGTTTAGATACTCTCATCTCTCGGGTGTAATAAAGTATATATCACAATAAGGAAATGGAAAACATCTCTCACTACATGTCATAGCAAAATAGATTACCATAGGCTTGGGAAATGATCAAACCTCCACCACTTGGCATAAGTACCTAGGATAAACTATCAAAGAGGTATTTTAAAGGGTTATAACGTTAGGTGTAGGGATATGGAATACACGGTTTTGTTGGATAAAGGCAATATTTACTGGTGGCGAGTTAATCATCTTAGTTAATTCCATGTACAATATGGCGTTGCTAAGCAAAGACTAGACTCAACTTAAGCTTAAAAAAAAAAAAAAAAAAAAAAAAAAAAAAAAAAAAAAAAAAAAACTTAAAACAAACATAGAATGAAACGGGATGGTAGTCCGTATGTTTTTCTCCTTTTCTTTTTTTATTATTATTTTTTTTTCTTTTTCTTGATTTTTTTTTTTTTTTTGGCATACACTCTTACCCTACCATCCAAAATAATACATCATAGGGAATGTACATTCCCCTTACACTTGAATTTTTACATACTTTACAATAAACTAATCTAATGACTCGAATTAAGATAATCAAAACACTTGGAGTACTTTTTAAGATTAACGCACATATAATGGTAATAATTTGATGTTCTTCCCCATTACTCCATAACACAAGTACTTTACACATGAGTCTCAATCGTCCCAAAACAATATGTACAAGATATGACTCGACTTAGCAACCATGTAATCAATTAGATAATTAACTAAGGGTTTAAACAAATAACAATAATGCACTAAAGATGAGTGCATACACAGAAGGCTAAGGCGATTTGGTTGCACATTTGGGTGGATTGTAAAAAATTCTTCCTTTAAGTAAGATGCTTAAAGTTAGAAACGAAAAAGATAGGCTCAGAGGGGTGTACTAGGGGTATCGTGTACTAAAAATGAGTACAACGCTAAGGTGTGGGGAAATTAGTTGACTTTACTAGTCAAGTAATATGACTTAAATGGTCAAGTAATTATGATACGGGTTTAACACATGGGTGATCCTAATGCCTCTTATCATTTAGTAAATCCTACTACACGAATGTAGTCTCACTAGCGGTCTCGGGATGCATCACTAACGCAAGTTCTAGAATCTAAATGCTACCGGTACACTCATAAGCACTAATAATGAATGCTTTTCCTATCAAATCTAAAGGCGAACCTCACATATTTGGGTGGAAATTTTTTCTGAATGGTACGGTTTTGTGCTAGTCATACAACTCCTATCCATGAGACGCTTGTTAAGGCTAAAGTTTCACTCCTAAATGTTGTAAAAAATTTTAAATTTGGCGCTAAAATTACACTAACAAGTATTTCTCTTAGTTTTATTACACACCTACCATCAAACAAACAAACAAACTCAAGTGCAATTGTATCCTATAAGGTATCATCATTTACCCTCCCCTTACACTTAGGATGAACATTGTCCCCAATATTCAATTAAATAATGTAAAAGAAAACAGGTAAAAGAATGAAAACAAATACTCCCCTGATTCGTTCGGTGTGGATAGTGTGTCAACAAGGTTAGATCTTCCTCCAAGAAAATGAACATTCAAAGCTTCCCTTCCAGAAAATAAATCATCTTCTTGTCATATATAACCTGTTAAACCTGAGAAAACAAACAAGGCAACCTCGCGTAAAATCGGCGGCAATCTATATATACTACAAGTCCTAGAAAACAATGTAAGATATAATGCTTGTGGAATGAATGTTTGCAGATTTCCTAGAGTTTTTAAAACTAAAGAATTAACAAAAACTTTAAGACTCCGTTAGAAAAACAAAACTCTCAAAATTTCCAGAATTTTACACATGACGCCGTCAGGAGTTAACTCCTGACGCCGTCAGAAGTGACCTGCAGAAATCTTTATGTTAAGTTTCCGGAAAATTTCTGGAAAAACTTATGTCCTACTTCCTGGAAAATCCTGTAAAACATCATTATGACTCGATACAAGCATTTGACTCTAACAAATACTAATACACATGTTCGTTTAATATTGTGGCGAATCATGATCAATTTCGTTCTTAGAAACAAATTTGGGGTTTCCCCTTACACTTAGCTTTTGCAAAATACCTTTATATGAAGTTAAGACGAAGTTAAACAACAAAATAAAGCATTTTCACAATTTTAGTTTGAAACATGATCTACCAACAATAAAAATGAAGCATGCATACGGAAGCAAATAACAATCAAACAAATAAAAATCACACAAAACATGGGTTGCCTCCCAAGAAGCGCTTGTTTTTGTTCGAGTCACGAGCCTGACTCTACCCTTATTTAACGGAAATAGGGGAGGTTTTCCCTACACTTAGGATTAAGTACGGGTGAAAGTAGCGATACACACCATTAGGGTGGAAATATGCCACGTAAGAAAAGAGTGGTGGATGAATTGTATGCTCAAAGAGGTGTGCTCCTATCATCATAACCTTACCTAGTTCACTTTGGTCAATGGGTGAGTTGAAGTTTTCTCCTAAAAAGGGATCATCTTCTATCAACTTTGAGAGAATCCTAGTTGGGAATCCATCTTGACCTAATAAACCCGGTTTAAACCCATAATGTTTCTTGTGATCAATCATGAATGGGTGATGTAAGTATGTAAGGTCATGGTTCACTCTAATATCAGCTTTCTCTCTACAAGGTTTAGAGTCCATTACCTTTGTCCTAAGACTACCCGGACTATACGGTTTGATGGGTGGATCAGGACCTATTTCAATTCCTAAAGTTTCATCCAAGGATGGGAGATTAGGTAACGGTTTTGGTTGAGGATCTGGTTCATCAAAACTAGGAACTTCCTTAGAACTAAGAGAGAGGTTGTGAATACAAGTATTCAAACCTATTTCATTTAGTTGTGTTTGGTCCAAGGGCTCTACCTCTATTGGGGTTCCTATAGTCTCTTCTACTTCTTCTGGGTAAGTCACGGGCGGTGTGTGTGCCTCAAGTGATGGTAGGACTTGTGGGGTACTTAGTGGGCTTGGATTGCCCACCTCATCCTCCATTGTATCTATATTACCTATGTGTTCATCTTGTATTATGGTGGAATCAAACCACTCCATGCACCTAGGTATCTCATTTATAGGCTTATTATCCCCAAACAAACTTCTTGCTTGTTCCCTCAAACTTGCGATCAATTGATCAGTAACAACGTTTGTTGGGTTGTCAATCTTTTTGGAGAGTATGGCACAATTCTCTATGGCTTCCCATGCTTCTTCAGCACTTAATCCCCAAAGGTCCCCATCTGCGGCATGGTCAATGTCCATTTTGGTATAGTGGTCGAAACGATGGTAAAATATTTCAATTTGGGACCACAGATTGAAATTATGATGAGATAATTTACATAGTAAATATTTAAAACGAGCCCATGCATCATAGATAGGTTCATCTTCATGTTGTTTAAACATCAAGATGTAATTTGGAGTGGGTGAATTACGTGGTTGGTAGTATGGTGGATTCGCGTTCTCCATAGTGGCTAACGGAATAGTCAATGGAAAGGTTTATTTTTTTTACAAACAAAGACACAAAGAAAAGATAGACTAAAGAAAACCTAAAAATAAAAATAAAAATCTTACTAGAAAGGAATCTAGCTAGTAGACCTAATAAAAAGAAATTCTAACCTAGACAATAACTATTCCCCGGGATGCGGCGCCAAAAACTTGATACGTGGGAATCGCACCAGGTTTTACCTCTCAAGGGATCTCAAGAAGCTTACAACCCTCACCAGGCAGTGTACCTGATCGTTGTAGTATAGTATAGTGACAAGTACCGGGGATTGATCGTTCAACTTAGGAATAGTGTCGCTAGGATTAGAAAGTCTCCTAAATTAAGTCTAGAGGTGATGGATGATTCTTTTTGTATTTTTATATTTTGTAAAAGCAAGTAAAATCTCGGATTTTGGAAGAGTGGGCGGAATTAGTTGCTAGCCAACTAACCCAATAAACTACTAATGCAATGAAAATAAAATGACAGAAATGAAAAAGAAACTAATTATATTATTGTGGTGTAAACAATGATGAGGAAAGTTGTGTTTACTTAGGTTTCATTACTCCCTAGATATCTTTTACAGGTTAATAGCTTGTTACAATTGCATGGATGATGGGTCATATTCCTTAATACTAGTCGTAGGGTCGTGTACAATATTCCCTAACTCTATAGGATCCTACTTCACTCCTATGTCGAGCCGTTAGAAGCTCCTAACATGGGATCATTAGAATTCTCCTATGCATTAAATAAAACCAAAAATCGTAGTACACCTCCGATCATGTTTCTTAAGACGTTCAAGCAAGTTACCAATGGAAGTCTGCCAGTTTTCTTAAGCCTAACATCGAATACAATCATCCGTAACAACTATAGACAAACAATCAACCCATAATTAACATCTAGGTTTCACTACATCTAAGAAAACACAAAAGAAATCTAGCCGGGCATGTTAAATTGAAGACAAGCGTAAGATATATTCAAATAACACATAGACATATTGAATGAATTGAAAGAGTACTTATCTTTAATAGAACATGAAAGATTCAAATGGTTGAAACCCTTGAAAAAGCTGGAAAATTCGACCTAGGGTTGTTCCCTCAAAGTTGCACCCTCCAAGTTACACACTAATGAATGAAATTTGGAAAACTATATATAGATTACAATGGGTGACGGCGTCATGTATTGAGTTGTGACGCCTTCCACTCGCCGCCATAATAGAAATCGTATTGCCTAGATCTGATTTTGACGCCGTCATGTGTAAAATTCCTCTGGGCCGTCACTAATACTTGGACCATGACGGCCTTGGGTGACGCCGTCATGTCCTATGCACAAAACTCTCTGGATCGTCACGTGTATTTCCCACATCCACCTCTTTTGTTACTCTTAACGCTGTCATGTGGAGAGACTTGACGCCGTCAGGTACTGTTCCCAGCAAGGAAAATTGAGACTTTGCCGTTTTCTTCACTTTTATGCTCCAAAAACGTCCAAAATGCTTCCTTTTCCAGATTTCTCTCCAAAAGTACCTAAAATGACAAAAGGAACGATTTAGGACAATATTTGATCAAATAATCACGAATCCGGGCTTAAATGACCCTTTAAAAGCGGTTCACTTTTCGCCTCATCACTTTTAGGTTACAGGCTTACTTTTTTAATGCATTAGTATGATGATAAACGTTATAACCCAAAAAATCATTTTAAATCAAATTAAAATGGTTTAGTAGTAGGTGTATGTTGTATATCTTTATTCACTTTGGAAGTTGTTTGCAGGGATGCTTTACTCGGCCTATGCCAATGCGAAAAAGATGATTGGAGCTTTCTCGGAAAAAAAATCATGGAGTTTCGCTATGTCCCCGTATGAAAAATGAGTTACTAATATGAAGTTTTATGTACCATTACTTTGTTCATTCCTCATCAACGTGCAACTCAAACAGTCGAAGGTGAACATATTAAGGTAATTAAAATGTCATAACACATAGGATATATATTTAGCTTGAGCCATTAGTGGTTCTATTTGAATTTAGTTACTATTTATTAAATTAGATTAGTATTTGTCTCATACTGTAGTTTTTTATGTGCATTCAAGAACTGTTTGGGCTTGGCCCGGTGTGTTGCCCCTTTGAGTGAAGGAAATTAAAAAAATGTGGCAACAGGAGGCGCATGAAAGTCATGGACCCAAACCTCATCTATTTGATTTGAGTTGGAAAGTAGCCAAGGGGAGTTGGAGAAATGCAAGATTTACTAAAATTGTTTAACTTCTATAATGTTTATGACTTACGACCACTAATTGTAAATCATATTACAATTGAAATATTTTACTCTCATTTAATGTGTTATATATTAAAGTTGCAAACTGTTGTTGTCACACATATAAACATGCTTACTATAATGATTAAATGTTATGCAAAGCCACAATGTCTAAAATATCATTATATCATGTTTTTTATTTTTGTTCAACATATTCTTCAATATTCATTATTTATTTTACATACATATATTTTTGTCAAACAATATTACGAAGATAGCCCGCTCATTGGTCGGGTCATGAAATCCATACACTAATCAGAATAATTCAAGAGAAAACTTCTTATATTCCCAAATATCACTCCAAATTCTCCATATATTTCCTTCACATGATGTAAGTTATGCCTTTTTTGATTATATATTGTTTATGCCAAATGGGATTAAAATTAAAGATAACTGATTATGGGAATTAAAAACTAATGATTCTCCCTAATCCTCACTTATGGGTTTTTCTACTTACATGCATGGACGGACCCATTTGGGTTCCAAGTCACAACGACATAAATATTGTAATAGCTCTTGCAATGTTCGGAGGTTAGGAGAAAAGTGTTCAACGAAATCATGGATTGCGTGGAGTCATTAATGTATTGTTAGGTAATCTCGGGACTGCAAAATCTCAGTTTTAAAGTAAGTTCATTCTGTTATTCAACTAAGCCGGATCATATACAAATCAAGAGTATTACTAATCTTTTATCTAAACTTTATTATGAATATATGCTGAAAAAAATTGGACATAGGACAATTTACACTAAAGGAAAATGAGGTTATTATATTAGACTTACAACACCCAGTTACGCAAGAATGGACACTTCAAGGAGGGGATTTTATAAAATGAATTAGCAAGATAGGTAATTAGATATGTCTCTATTATTTTCTTCAGTTTCATTTGCAGTTAATATATGTCTGTAAACAAAGATACATTGCGAGGGTGAGTATTTGCAACTAAAATACTATTTAAATGTATCAAATAAGAAAATTGAAGTACCATATTCATGTATAGGCTTGATGAATTATGTGTGGGTATTGGAATAACATTTATCATGAAGGTTGTTTACCTGGCATCCACTTTATACTATCAATTTTCCCCCTTTTTTTATCATTACCCGCCTTCTTTCGCTATAGTAAATTATGTCAATGATAATTATAAGACATGCCCGCCCATCGGGCGGGCTTATAAAACTAGTATGTATGTATATATATATATATATATATATATATATATATATATATATATATATATATATATATATATATATATATATAGGATCAAATAAGAATAATAATAAAAATAAGAATGATAGGAAGTAATTACAACCATACATTCTAGATGCACCTACAAAAATAGATTCATCTTCATTCAAATTTTCCCTCCTAAATTAAAATATGTGGCTAGAATTACTTCCTACCCTTCTTATTTTAATTATTCTTCTTATTGGATCTCTTCCCTATATATATATATATATATATATATATATATATATATATATATATATATATATTATCTAATAAAACAGAGTTTTGTACAACTCTTTTAAGCAAACTTTTGTACAATCCTCTTAATCAAACTAATTACTTTTTTCCTAAAATAACAACTCATGTTAGCTTGCCACGTGGACAGATTTGGACAAAATTTTTGTACAACTTTTGACAGCAAAACGCACTATCCAAACTTAGAAATTACTTTTGAAAATGTATTCTGCTCCTATGGTAAGTGATGAGTGCTCAAACACTCATCATTTTTGTCATATTTAAACTGCCAAAACATCCAAAAACGCTCAAATATGCATCAAAATACAGAAAATATCCCAGGGATTGTGTTTTACATGTTTCAGATGCAAAATGAGTAAAAACAATGAAAAACGAACAAAGTTTGCACAATTGGCAGTTTCAGTCCCCCAACTTTCAAAAATTGACAAAACTAGTCCCTGAGCATTTGTTATGAAAGAAAAGTCAACCCAAGGTTTTTAAAAGTCAAAATTTATCAAATTTAGTCCTTGGGTGAAAACTTTGGAAAAATAACAAGTTTGGTCCCTGCAGTTTGAAATTTGGCAAAAGTGGTCCCTAGGAGTTTTTAAAATGGAAAATTACAACTAAGGTCCTTGTGGAATTATAAGTTGACAAAAAAATGGTCCTTGTTGCAACTTTGGAATATTGGCACTTTTAGTCCTCAAGTTTCGGTAAATTTCAAAATTGGTCCTTGGGCTTAATATTGTTACAAACCAAACGGACTACCCTTTTGTAATCCAAACCAAATCAAAATTAAACATAAATACCCCAGCCCACCAATTTCCCAGACCCATTGCCAAAACCAAGCCCACCCCATAGTTTTAGTAATAAAACAGGGTCAACAAAGTCAACCCCTTCTTCCTTTTCTTTTTGTCGCCCTAACCAAACACCACACCCTGCCATCTCCAACATTTATGTCCCCCCTCTCCAACTCTCCTACCCAGCCACCCTACTCTACTACCACCCCAAATGTCAACCCAACACTAATTATTACCCCCCCCCCTCCACGTTGACAATCCACCAACCCAAATGATACCTAAGCTGATTCAAGGGTCAAGATGAAGAAGAAGCCAATCCAATGGCTAGGGATGACTGAAGGAAGCACAAAAAAGTACTTTTGCACTGGACTCTCTCAAAAAAAGACAGAAGGAGGGAAGAAGCTAGCATTTTTATTTTTAGTATAAGTAATTTCTCATTGTAAGCTGGGATGTATGCTATCTTTTGTAATATTCTTTCAGTAGTTGTAATTGTCAATTGTATTTCAAATTATTAAAGTTAATTTAAGTCCTATTTTAGTTTCAAGCAAGTTGTGTTTTAATTCAAAGTATTTAATTTTCTTGTTATTTCACTCAATCGTATACTAATTAATCTCAGAACCTTTTATAAGCATTGTAAAGAATTTATGAGAAGTTAAAAGAAAGAAAGCTCAGAAAAGAAAAAAAAAAGGAAAAATACAAAGAAAAGTTCAAAAATATAAAAATTAGAATAAGGAAGCAGAAAATAAGTTGCAGAGTTGATTATGTTTATGGTTTAGAATCTCTTGGGAGATGCATAGGCTGTTCTTGGTCATAGTTCTCAGATGGCTTCTTTGCAATGGATGACAAGTAGGTTACAACTCACCTTTTCTTGTCATAATTCATAATTATATGATCAGTGATGCAATTTGCTGCTTGAATCGGTGTATTTGAGCTCCATTTAGTTTATTATAGCTTAGATAATTAGTTGTGTTGTTGATTTTGTTAATTTCATTGTTAATCTTCAAAACTGTCTCAACAAAGGTGTGTTTGGGTTAACTTTGTACCCTGTGTTCCTGTGAGTATTAGGTTTTAAAATTGATTTAGACAGAACACATTAGGCCATACTAGGATAATGTTAGCATAAAATCAATAGGTCTTAAGTAAAAAGTCAACTTTCACTTCAATCCTCCATATTTTCATATCTATTAGGATTATAGTTGCATAATCATGATCATAGGTGCATAATTAGTTAATATAACTAGAATAAGTTTCATTTTAGCTTAATAGTGTATATACAATCAGTTAGGAGTAAGTAAAGTTCATTAGAGTCAACTGTGGAACAAAATCAAGAAAGTCAAAATTGCTTGTTAAGTCAGAATCCCACTTTTTGGGGGAATTTCCCTGATTTTTGTGGGTGGATTTAGGACCAGAAATTTTTTGAGCTTAATGTATGTCACCTAAAATACAAAGGCCCACCATCAGCTTATTTTTGGGATTTTTCCCTTGGCTTATTTGAGGGCTCAAACAAGCCTGCAGGGGGAGTAAGTGCCCTGCACCCACACCCTTTCAGTCCTGACCCATTTCTTTAATCCACCACATTTTGTTCCTCAATTGGTTATTTTGTTTGATTTCAGTTGTTTTGGATAGCCAGTAACCCTGTACTGTTGTATGCGTTTTTAGTTTACCCTTATTAGCTTATTTCCTATCTTATTTTGTGCTACATAATCACCTCCACAACCACTGTTCCTGCTGAGCTGAGCTTATTTGTTTTTTTTATTTTTTATTCCCCTTTGGTTCTAGTTTGTGTAGTTGTTGTTTAAACTTAAATAGGCTCACTTGTGATTGTGTTGGTGCATGAGTTTTGCTTTTGTGATCACATTACTAGCTGCTTATTTAACCAATCTCACTCAAAACACAAACTCTTCACTGTTGCCCCTTAAGCCTTGCACAAGCTTGTTATTTTGATCATTTAAGATGTTTTGACCCACCTTAAAGTCAATTATAACCTGTGTATTATTGGATTTGGCTTGTGAACTTTTGAGTTGATCTTTTGCCACTTATGATTTAACTGCCTAGTTTCACCACTCAGTGAATTAACCTCACTTCACTAGCTCCTCAAAAGCTATTTAGTGGGTCCTACTTTAAGTCCTGTTGCTTTTTGGATAGACCTGTAGTTGAGCTTGTTAGATCAAAGGTTAGTTTTGGCTTTTGAGCTTATTTGATAAGCTCAAGCAAGGCCTGCAGTTGAGCCATTGGCCTGTGTGGTCTGTGGGGATTTTGGATAAGCTTATTCAGCTTATTGGTTCATTTAGTGTACCACTCCTGTTTTTTCTGATTATTTCAAATACCCTCAACTTCATATCAGCTTATTTTGTCTTTGTTCTGTACTTTGTAGCTTTTTATAAGCTTATTCAAGTGTCTTAAAGTCCTAATAAGTCATATTGCCCAACCTGTTAAGCATTTTAGAGTCCATTGTGCTTATTTTTAAGATTCAGTAAAAGTGCCTTCATAAAAAGTTCATATTTTCAATTGTAAATTAGGTTTGTAAAAGAAAAATTAAGAAAAACCAAAAATAATTTAAGTGATAGCTTCTATTTAAGCCCTTTTGGCTTATTTTCTACTTATTTATAAGCAACATCTGCTTTTAAATTTTTCCTAGGCTTCTTATTACCTGTAGGATTTTTTGTAATTTTTTCATATTTTTCCCATCTCTTTTAGTATTTTTTATAATTTAATCTAGTTTAAATTAATTAAATAATTAGTTTTAATTAGTAATAATTAATTAAAAAGTAGGAAAAATAGAATTTCTGTTTTAAAATTAGTTTTATAATATTTTAGACTTTTCTAAATTTAATTTTCATTTTTCTAGTTAAATTTCATAATTATTTGTAATTTAGTATAATTTAGTTAATTAAAAAGTAATTAATAATTAGTAATTAATTAAATAGTAGTAAAAATAATTTTAATTTTCCAAAAATTTTCTTATATCATTAGGATTGTAAAAATATAATTTTCACATTCGTAGGACTTTATTTGCTCACGTTTCAAATTTTATTTTGCGCGTTCGCGTTTAATTTAAATTCAAACGCGCGTTTTTAGGTTTAACTTACGTTTCTAGGTCATCTGATCATCAGTAATTGTTAATATAGTGTTTTTAAGCTATTCTCAATCATAATCTCGTAGTGTAATCATAATAATCAAATTCCTGCCCTTCCTGGTTAATCACCCGATCATTTAAAACGTTCACAAATACAATTGCACGCCTCGTCGGGACATAACGACCCGGGGATTCACTATACTCCTTGGTTAGTTGGTCTGAGACGTTTGACTTGGTTGACCATTCACCTGGTCAATTTAGTTGACCTTTCAGGACCCATCAAAATTTGGCACCGCTGCCGGGGAGGTTGTGCGCGTATTCTAAACGGTTTTGCAGATTAGTGAATCTGTATATACGCTCTTTGTATATTATCCATCCTTGTTCATATTTTTCATAAAAAACCAAAAATATTTTTCCTTACCCTTCATCCGTTTGATTCTACCTTCTTATACCCATCTCATGTATAATTCTTATGGCGTCTCTCGGCTACGCGTGTTTTCACTGTAAAAGCCCGATTGAGAACGGCTTTCGTTGTCTCCGGTGTATTTCTGAGAAATGTGGCAATAATTGTAGTAACAGATTTTGTACTGTGTGCAATCTGTTCATAAGTCCAAATTCTCTCAATGATTCACTAAATTCTTCCAACTACCCTTCACAGCCCGAGATACGTGCTATTAATGACAAACCTTCAAGAATTGATCCTAACCTTTCACGGGTTACGGTTAAAAGTTTGTCAAGCAAACGTACAGAGCTTAGGGCAGTGACTGAAAAGAACGACTTGCCTAATCTTCACGTTTATCAAGAACAAAAACCAGAGACCATAACGGAAGTGGTGGAAATTCCTAGCTCTCAGAGCACACCACTTGTCCCACCTCCGGATTTTGTTCCTTGTGTCGGTTGTGATGAGCCGCTTTTCGGTTTTCCATGTCGTTGGTGTACATGTGAACAATGTGGTAATGATATTCGAGACAGGAGTTGTTTGTTTTGTGGTTCGAGGAATTCATTTGCTTATGATCCTAATCAGAACTCATTCAACGACTCCTCAAATTCTTCCAACTACCCATCACATTCATACGAGCAAGAATCATATTATCCAAATCTCAATGATGCTTCGTATCAAAATACACCAAGCCAGACTCAACAGTTTTACTGTTATGAGTACTGTGGTGGCCCACACTACAGTTCTGATTGTCAATCGGGAAACACGCTTGTCTATGAGCAGTTTCCTAATAACAATTATAACTCTAGCACATACGACTCACAACCACAACAGTTTTTCTGTTGTGAGTACTGTGGAGGTCCTCACTTTAGCTCGGATTGTCAAACAGGGAATCCCTTTCCTTGTAACAATTACGACTATTCGTTTCAAGACCCACCTCCACAGTACCAAATTACCCAAGCAACTCCTCAATACCCGCAAGACCTTTGTCATGAGGTTCTTGAAGCATTGAAAGAATTTAAAGAGGAGTTGTCTACTACATCGTTTCAAAACTCTCATGAGAAATCTTTGGCAGAATTACTTGCTGAAGAACGAGATGCAAGAAACGAAATGAGCATGGAAGAATTGCTAGTCTTAGAACAAGCAGCTAAAACACGAGCCATATTTCGCAATGCTGCTCTTCTCGACGATGATGATTGTGATGATAAAGTTACCCTTGATATTTCTCAATTTTGTAAGGGTTCATCAGATTCATCAGTTGTGATTCCTTCCATGGATAATCAGGGAGAAAATAATGTGATAGAGTCACTAGCCGTTGATCAAATGGAACTTGAAGATTCCATAACTGCTAGTACTTCTAAACTCCATCAGTCTGTTGTTATCACGCCCGAGGTTCCCACTCACTCTTTGAGCATGGGGGACGAGCATCTTGACACTGTTCTTGAAAAGGAATCGGACGAATTCATAAAGTCTAGTGTTGAGAACCTTGTCCCAATCCCAAGAGAGTCACAGGGAATTCTTGATCATATGTGTGATATCCCTCCTCCTTTTATCTTCCCAACTGATCATGTTGAGATGTTCTCCGATTCTACTGATGACGATTCGTTATCTTGTGGAGACATCATTTTTATGGAAGAATTACCTTCTGAGCTAGTTAGCTTAGAAGAAGAGAATGACGAGATTGACACTGAAATCAAGGATGAAGCACTTCGTGCAACATTATTGAATGTCAATCTCCTCATTTCTAAAATCGAGGCTTTCAAATAGAAACCTATTTCATCTCCTATCCTCATTAAGGATAGTTACATTTTCTCCGATGATCCTATTCCAGAGTTTGAAGCCTTTACTTTTGATCATATGGGAGAGAAGATTAGTGGTAGTACCACTTCTCATTCTCAAATTTCTCTCCCCGAGTATGATTCATTCACCTTTGAGGAGTTCTCCGGTGAACTCACTCATATCATATCTCCACCGGAGTATGATAACTTTTACTTTGATCTAGACAAAGATGATCTTTGTGTTCCGGAGGGAAATATTCTCAACCTTGAGAATTTGCTTGATATCAAAATCCCAACCCTCCCTCCCATAATATGTCTAGATCATATGAGCTTTAATGATGAGATTCATGATATACCAATTATGGATTCTCTTCTTGATGATGATGACTTTATCTTGATTGTCATCAAGATCTTTCTTCCCTTCTTCACCTACCGGGTGACTTCTCCTGTTCTTCATTCCATCGGGAATGAAGACATTATCTTTGACCCCGGCATCACCGCTTATAGTTTGTACTATTTTAAGCCAGGGTCTGTATATCTCATCGGTGTGGAACTTTCACGTGCTTCAAATGTTTATCCAAACATCTTGAATGAAAGTCCGATGGATATTGTCTCTTCCACATCATGCTTCCCCAAGAACAAATGAATTCGGGGTCGAGTCAAGCTAGCGACTCGGTAAACAAAAATAGTAGCATGCTTATAAGGTTTTCACCCTAAGTGTGGGAGAGTGCCCCTACTGTGGTTACAAATAAAGTGAAAAAACAAAAATGGTGTTTCCACATTTAGCTTGTAATGTTGCCCTTTTACGTTCAAAGAGTCGGCATAATAGCCGGGACTTTGAATAATGAGGACAATATTCAATTCTATGTATGGGGGGTATTCTAGCGAATTTATCAAATTATACCGTCTAGTACCCCCGTTTTTGGCCAAAATTTAAAAAAAAATTCACTTTATTTCAAAAAATTTTGTGGTTATCAGTCTGCCATGTCTAACCGACAAAAGGATTGGCTAATCCAGGAGCAAACGGCTCTTGATAAAGATAACTCAAATCCGTTGACGGCTTGCAATTTGCCCAAAATTGTATGGTATCTCAACTCGCCATATCCTAAAAGGTAAAAGAGTTGGCTAGCCCGCAAGATTATGGCTTGTGGAAAAGGCAGTGGAAAACCATAATTGGTAATTAGCTCACCAAGATGTTGACTGTGTCCATCAAGAGTTGGCTAGTCCAGAAGCAAACGGCTTCTGGTAAAGACAAATCAAAACCGTTGAAAGCTGGTGGTTTGCTCAAAATCACATGGTTATCGGTGTACCATGGTTCTTACTTGAACTGGAACATTTGGCTACTCCAGAAGTAATGGCTTTTGGTAAAGAGATTCAAATCCATTAAGTTTTCTCAAAAAGATTGCTAAGGACTAGTAATAGTTTAGTGTGGGGGATTAATGAGTGCTCAAACACTCATCATTTTTGTCGTATTTAAACTGCCAAAACATCCAAAAATGCTCAAATATGCATCTAAATACAGAAAATATCCCAGGGATTGTGTTTTACATGTTTCAGATGCAAAATGAGTAAAAACAATGAAAAACGAACAAAGTTTGCACAATTGGCAGTTTCAGTCCCCCAACTTTCAAAATTTGACAAAACTAGTCCCTGAGCATTTGTTATGAAAGAAAAGTCAACCCAATGTTTTTAAAAGTCAAAAATTATCAAATTTAGTCCTTGGGTGAAAACTTTGGAAAAATTACAAGTTTGGTCCCTGCAGTTTGAAATTTGGCAAAAGTGGTCCCTAGGAGTTTTTAAAATGGAAAATTACAACTAAGGTCCTTGTGGAATTATAAGTTGACAAAAAAATGGTCCTTGTTGCAACTTTGGAATATTGGCACTTTTAGTCCTCAAGTTTCGGTAAATTTCAAAATTGGTCCTTGGGCTTAATATTGTTACAAACCAAACGGACTACCCTTTTGTAATCCAAACCAAATCCAAATTAAACATAAATACCCCAGCCCACCATTTTCCCATGCCCATTGCCAAAACCAAGCCCACCCCATAGTTTTATTAATAAAACGGGGTCAACAAAGTCAACCCCTTCTTCCTTTTCTTTTTGCCGCCCTAACCAAACACCACACCCTGTCATCTCCAACATTTATGTCCCCCCCTCTCCAACTCTCCTACCCAACCACCCTACTCCACTACCACCCCAAATGTCAACCCAACACTAATTATTACCCCCCCCCCTCCACGTTGACAATCCACCAACCCAAATGATACCTAAGCTGATTCAAGGGTCAAGATGAAGAAGAAGCCAATCCAATGGCTAGGGATGACTGAAGGAAGCACAAAAAAGTGCTTTTGCACTGGACTCTCTCAAAAAAAGACAGAAGGATGGAAGAAGCTAGCATTTTTATTTTTAGTATAAGTAATTTCTCATTGTAAGCTGGGATGTATGCTATCTTTTGTAATACTCTTTCAGTAGTTGTAATTGTCAATTGTATTTCAAATTATTAAAGTTAATTTAAGTCCTATTTTAGTTTCAAGCAAGTTGTGTTTTAGTTCAAAGTATTTAATTTTCATGTTATTTCACTCAATTGCATACTAATTAATCTCAGAACCTTTTATAAGCATTGTCAAGAATTTATGAGAAGTTAAAAGAAAGAAAGCTCAGAAAAGAAAAAAAAGGGAAAAATACAAAGAAAAGTTCAAAAATATAAAAATTAGAAGAAGGAAGCAGAAAAGAAGTTGCAGAGTTGATTATGTTTATGGTTTAGAATCTCTTGGGAGATGCATAGGCTGTTCTTGGTCATAGTTCTCAGATGGCTTCTTTGCAATGGATGACAAGTAGGTTACAACTCACCTTTTCTTGTCATAATTCATAATTATATGATCAGTGATGCAATTTGCTGCTTGAATCTGTGTATTTGAGCTCCATTTAGTTTATTATAGCTTAGATATTTAGTTGTGTTGTTGATTTTGTTAATTTCATTGTTAATCTTCAAAACTGTCTCAACCAATGGGTGTTTGGGTTAACTTTGTACCATGTGTTCCTGTGAGTATTAGGTTTTAAAATTGGTTTAGACAGAACACATTAGGCCATACTAGGATAATGTTAGCATAAAATCAATAGGTCTTAAGTAAAAAGTCAACTTTCACTTCAATCCTCCATATTTTCATATCTATTAGGATTATAGTTGCATAATCATGATCATAGGTGCATAATTAGTTAATATAACTAGAATAAGTTTCATTTTAGCTTAATAGTGTATATACAATCAGTTAGGAGTAAGTAAAGTTCATTAGAGTCAACTGTGGAACAAAATCAAGAAAGTCAAAATTGCTTGTTAAGTCAGAATCCCACTTTTTGGGGGAATTTCCCTGATTTTTGTGGGTGGATTTAGGACCTGAAATTTGTTGAGCTTAATGTATGTCACCTAAAATACAAAGGCCCACCATCAGCTTATTTTTGGGATTTTTCCCTTGGCTTATTTGAGGGCTCAAACAAGCCTGCAGGGGGAGTAAGTGCCCTGCACCCACACCCTTTCAGTCCTGACCCATTTCTTTAATCCACCACATTTTGTTCCTCAATTGGTTATTTTGTTTGATTTTAGTTGTTTTGGATAGCCAGTAACCCTGTACTGTTGTATGCATTTTTAGTTTACCCTTATTAGCTTATTTCCTATCTTATTTTGTGCTACATAATCACCTCCACAACCACTGTTTCTGCTGAGCTGAGCTTATTTGTTTTTTTTTATTTTTTATTCCCCTTTGGTTCTAGTTTGTGTAGTTGTTGTTTAAACTTAAATAGGCTCACTTGTGATTGTGTTGGTGCATGAGTTTTGCTTTTGTTATCACATTATTAGCTGCTTATTTAACCAATCTCACTCAAAACACAAACTCTTCACTGTTGCCCCTTAAGCCTTGCACAAGCTTGTTATTTTGATCATTTAAGATGTTTTGACCCACCTTAAAGTCAATTATAACCTGTGTATTATTGGATTTGGCTTGTGAACTTTTGAGTTGATCTTTTGCCACTTATGATTTAACTGCCTAGTTTCACCACTCAGTGAATTAACCTCACTTCACTAGCTCCTCAAAAGCTATTTAGTGGGTCCTACTTTAAGTCCTGTTGCTTTTTGGATAGACCTGTAGTTGAGCTTGTTAGATCAAAGGTTAGTTTTGGCTTTTGAGCTTATTTGATAAGCTCAAGCAAGGCCTGCAGTTGAGCCATTGGCCTGTGTGGTCTGTGGGGATTTTGGATAAGCTTATTCAGCTTATTGGTTCATTTAGTGTACCACTCCTGTTGTTTCTGATTATTTCAAATACCCTCAACTTCATGTCAGCTTATTTTGTCTTTGTTCTGTATTTTGTAGCTTTTTATAAGCTTATTCAAGTGTCTTAAAGTCCTAATAAGTCATATTGCCCAACCTGTTAAGCATTTTAGAGTCCATTATGCTTAGTTTTAAGATTCAGTAAAAGTGCCTTCATAAAAAGTTCATATTTTCAGTTGTAAATTAGGTTTGTAAAAGAAAAATTAAGAAAAATCAAAAATAATTAAAGTGATAGCTTCTATTTAAGCCCTTTTGGCTTATTTTCTGCTTATTTATAAGCAACGTCTGCTTTTAAATTTTTCCTAGGCTTCTTATTACCTGTAGGATTTTTAGTAATTTTTTCAGATTTTTCCCATCTCTTTTAGTATTTTTTTTTAATTTAATCTAGTTTAAATTAATTAAATAATTAGTTTAATTAGTAATAATTAATTAAAAAGTAGGAAAAATAGAATTTCTGTTTCAAAATTAGTTTTATAATATTTTAGACTTTTCTAAATTTAATTTTCATTTTTCTAGTTGAATTTCATAATTATTTGTAATTTAGTATAATTTAGTTAATTAAAAAGTAATTAATAATTAGTAAGTAATTAATAGTAATTAATTAAATAGTAGTAAAAATAATTTTAATTTTCCAAAAATTTTCTTATAACATTAGGATTGTAAAAATATAATTTTCACATTCGTAGGACTTTATTTGCTCACGTTTCACTTTTTATTTTGCGCGTTCGCGTTTAATTTAAATTCAAACGCGCATTTTTAGGTTTAACTTACGTTTCTAGGTCATCTGATCATCAGTAATTGTTAATATAGTGTTTTTAAGCTATTCTCAATCATAATCTCATAGTGTAATCATAATAATCAAATTCCTGACCTTCCTGATTAATCACCCGATCATTTAAAACGTTCACAAATACAATTGCACGCCTCGTCGGGACATAACGACCCGAGGATTCACTATACTCCTTGGTTAGTTGGTCTGAGATGTTTGACTTGGTTGACCATTCACCTGGTCAATTTAGTTGACCTTTCAGGACCAATCAGTAAGTATTAATGGTTGACTTCAAAAACCCTGTGCACAAACACCTCACTTTTACCAATCAAAAGCCTTCTTCTATAAGATTGTTCATACGATTGTCATAATCATTGAATCGGCATTAATATTCTTCCTCTACAAGATTCATAATCACTCAACAAAACCTTTTGGTTACATCAGTGTGCCAGTGATTTCCATGCCGTCACATTATTGGTAAGTACCAAATCAATTCTAAGATATTTAGGGTTTCGATTTATTAGTTTCATATTACAATTACTTTGTTTCAATTCAATTATAATAGGTTTTCCTTTGATGATGTTCAATTCAATTGTGTTTTATCAGAACCCGAGGAAATAATTGTGGAAAATCACGTTGATGATTTACTTTTTATAATTGTGTTATGTGGATTTACGTTCGTGATTTCTTTGTTTAAATCTATTTTATACAGGATTACATTTAAAACTTTTTTTTTTTTTTTTTGTGAAATAAATTGAAGGAAATTATTTGGAGAAGATATTGGGTCAAGCATGTTTCTTGCTGTTTCGATTTAAATTTTTATGTTGTACACAATTTTGAAATTCTGAATAGTCATATGTGTTCAAACAAACCATGGGGTAAACCAGCGGTGATACGGGTGTTGCCACGAGGCCTAAGACAAATAAGAAGAATGGGTATGGGGATGGGGATGGTGACGATGCGGAGCATAATAAATCGATGGTTTCTGATATTCTTCTGTACCAGTTACAGTTTCTTCTCCATTAAGCTTTTAATTATCCGAGGTATTTTTTGTAATATTGGTAGCTATACGATGATTAACGTATTTTTAGAATGAAAAACTAAAGGTATTTTTTATGATGTTGGTATATCTTTTCTGAAGTTAAACATTCATGGTTTTCTCTATATGCTATATACTCTATTGCAGTTCATTTACATTTATTTGATTTTTGAACTCAGATTTAAGTGCTGCTATTGTTAGTATTTTACATCGAAATGACCAACTTAATTATAGTTAGTTGATGTTTTGGTTTTATATATATGTAGTGGTCGGAAGATAAGGGGTACGGATTCTGAAATTAAGCGCCATTTTGTCGGTGCTGAGAGAGCTCATGCATAAGTTGGGGGCATGCTCAATCTGGTGAAGTTGGATATGGACCCCACGGGCAGAAGTATGTTACTTACTTGCTTTGCTTTGTAGTTTTTACAGTATTTGGCATCTCTATCTTCTAATAGTTACAACTTTATTTTGTTCTTAATTTGCAGATCTTCTGCAATCCCCAAAAATGAGGCTCTTGAAGGCATGCATGTTTTAAGGTCAGTACTTGATTTATTGTTTATATAAATGTCGATTATTGTCAAGCATGTTGGCATGTTAAATGTTTAATACTGGTCATTTTGAATTTCTTAGAAACTTATATATGATTTTGTTTATTGCTTATTTTGTTTCATCTTTTAATTTGCAAGTTTTCTTTTTTTTTCCTAAAGCTAATGTAGTTTATCTCTCTAGTTGGTGATTTGAGCTTTGAATATTCGAATAGAGGATGCTGCCAGATTATTACTTTTTTTGTGGTCCTATGATGCCATGAGATTTCATAGGAGCTTTGTTTCTCAGGTTCTATCATTTGTTTTAATCTTAATTTTTTTTTTTTTTTTATATCATTATGGTCTTTTTCAAGCTTCTCCATTGTCATACAAACATATCAATATTTTTTGTTGAATGAGCTTCTTCTATTTTTCCATAATGAAGTCAGATGGATAGGCACGATTCTAACAATTCAAAGAAAGTTATCAAGTACCATGCATTGTAGCTGTTTTATGAAATGTGTAAATGAACAAAGAAGTCTTAATTGAACATCACTTAGTTTTGGACTTTTAAGATCTATTTACTTTAATTTAAACCTTCTTCTACATTCTTCACTCTGCGTCCAACTTTTGGAGGGCGTCAAATAGGTTTATTGAAACCTTGATCTAAGTAATCAACTTTCAAGAATTAGTTAGTTGAAACAGCTTAAAATAGGGCCCTTTTAATATGCAAATCACACATATGGGGTCAATACATTTTCAGGGTTACTAAGCCTTTTAATTTACAAAACCCCACAAATCTTGAGGAAATAAATTATCGAGGATGCTACCCACCCAATATTACATACAAAAACCTGTTATTGTGTTATCAACTTTTAATTTCCAGTACCGTAGGGATTTGAAAAAACTAGATTCATTTGTGCTTCATAGGTTGTGAGATGACAAAGGACGCGTTATTGAGCATACTCAAGTGATATTTCAAGAGATCTTTTATCAGCTGATACTGAGCATACTCATGTGATGATTCATTGGATGATAGTTGCTAAAAGAAGACGATTACTACATGTCCTATACATTTGCAATTAATTAAGGTAATGTATCATGTTCTATTTTGCGAGAAACTTTGTAGTTGGATTTCGGTGAAACAACATGTACGTGCTACAAAATTAAGAAGTTGGACCCATAATTTCTTGGTTGATGAGTCACTCTCATACCCCTGAACCAAGGGCCTTTTCATACTCGCAAAATGACGATCGTAAATGACATTTTGTTTCACAAGACCACTCGGTTACAATGTGTGACTTTTTTCTCGGAACAAAACATCAATGATGATAATTACTGGTAGTATGTGCGAGACAAGTACATGATACACTTAGTCGTGCATCTAACCCGTTCATATACTAACTTAGTGTGAGACCATACCATTGTAAGACCATACCAACGCGGGGTCACTATTTCTTGCAGCAACTTTCATTGAATTTGAGATTGACACAAAGTATTTATGCTGCATTTTCTATAAGATCATCGATAGAAAGGATTTTTGACCATATAATGAAACTCGTGTTACCTTTTTTTTAATTTATTTATTTTGAATACACACTATACGGGGGTCCAAATCAAATTTATGGCCCGAATAAAGCGACTTACCTTTTAAGCATGCTAATTTTCGAAATAAACTATTCTCAGCTTATTGTAAAAGGCATTATTTTGAGCATTTGTTCGATCTAAGACTATTAGTTGAGATAAATGACTTTATATTCTAATTATCCAAAGGGCTTATAGTGACCAAAACAGTTTATAATGAATTGAGCATGTTGGTTTTTTAGGCAAACAAACAAAATGTTAGTAGGAAGAGCGGTTGAGTTCGTGGGTATGTATCAATGAGTTTTTATTTATTTATTTTTTTGAAAGTGAAGTGTCATGTTGAAGTTCATACTGTTGTGTGTACAACTTGGAATAAAAAATACAATGAGTTTTCAGCAGATTATAAGCAACAATGTTGTAAAACTTGAGTCTCTTTTTTTCTAATAAACAAATGTTCTAAGTGAGAAGTGGTGAAATATGAAGACGAATATAATAACATATTACAGTGGGAAAAGGTCGACAAGTGAATCAAACAACAATGATTAGTTTTCCACCAACACATATAAGTTCAACAACATAAAATACTACAATATGTGATTATGCAAGTTTAAGTTTCCTTTTAGTTACAACAACAACGACATAGCCGATCCCTTCGGAGCGGGTTACGAGGAAGTGGAATGCCGACAGATCCTGCCGGAGCGGGGTATGTGCCCTTTTAGTTATTTTACTATTTTGATGATTAGATCTGCCGGAGCGGGGTATGTGCCCTTTTAGTTATTTTACTATTTTGATGATTACACATACGTTGTTTCATTTGTATTAAGTTTCTTTTTCCAATTGCGTATATGATGAGGCGAAAAATGAACCATTTTTAGGGGGTCATTTAAGCCAGGAATTCAATTTATTTGATCAAATATTGCCCTAAATCGTTCCTTTTGTGATTTTAGGTATTTTGGGAGTGAATTCTGAAAAAGGAAACATTTTGGACGTTTTTGTAGCATAAAAGTAAAGAAAACGGTAAAGTCTTAATTTTCCTTGCTGGGAACAGTACCTGACGGCGTCAAGAGGCTTTTTATGACGGCGTCAAGAGTAAAAATGGTGACGGCCCAGAAGAAACGTGAAGGCGTCACCCAAGGTCGTCACGTGTTAACTTGTCAAAACTTGCGCGCGGAGTAGCTGATATTGTTTTGGTCATAACTTTTGCATACGAACTCGGATTTAGGTGATTCAAAAGCCCACGCGAAGAGGACGAAGAGATCTACAATTTGGTGAAAAAATGGTCATGACGGCGTCAAGAGAAACGAGCTGACGCCGTCAAGATGGGCCGACAGAAAACATGCCTATAAATATAACATCATAACTTCACTTTTTGTAAGCCCTAAACCCTAAGGTCGATTCTTGGGTTTAGGTGGGTGTTTTTCCAGCAACTTAGAGGGTTTCAATCACTCCATAAACATCATGTATTGGTTTGATGATTCTATCTCAACTATGTCTTTCATTATTATTGTTGATTGTCCTTCTTTGATTATATTTTGCTAATTCACCTTGTGTCTACTTATGATTGTGTGAAACTTGTGTATAATTGATTAGATCTCATTGATTTCTTATTGATGTTTGTGTCTATCTCCATCAATGAGGGTTTGTTGATGTGTGTGTCTATCTCCATCAATTAAGGCGTGACAACTTCAATAGATCTAGTTGGTTTAGTTTATAATTCTTGTTTCCTATTGATTCTTGTTTTGATTGAATGTCTCATCAATGTTAGGCTTAAGAAAACTGGCAGATCTCCATTGCGTAACTTGCTTGAACGTCTTAAGAAACATGAACCGACGTGTACTAGGTTTTTATGGTTGTATTTAATGCATGAGCGAATTCTAGTGATCCCATGTTTGGAGCTTCTTAGCCGGCTCGACATAGGAGTGAAGTAGGAGCTTATAGGATTGGGGAAGTAAGTACGCCACCCCATGAATGGTATTAAGGAATACAACCCGTCAATTAAAGCAAGGTGTGACAATTCAATAGGTAGAATTGGATAGCTAGCAAGGAGTAACATATCATAGGTAGACATGCTTCACTTATCTTGTAGAACCTTAGTTTAGTTTTCTTGCGCATTAGTTTAATTAGTAGCTTTTGGGTTAGTTGATTAGCAACTAATTCCGCCCTTCCTTCCAATACCCGAGATTTTTACCTGCTTTTTATAAAAACTAAAAAAATACAAAAAGAATCATCCTTCACCTTTAGACCTAGTTAGATTAATTTCAATCCTAACGACACTATCCCTGAGTTGAACGATCAATCCCCCGGTACTTGTCACTATACTATACTACAACGATCAGGTACACTGCCTGGTGGGGGTTGTAAGTTTCTCGAGATCCCTCGAGAGGTAAAGCCTGGTGCAATCCCTACGCATCAAGTTTTTGGCGCCGCAGCCCGGGGAATAGTTATTGTTTAGGTTGAATTTGATTTTTATTAGGTCTACTCATTAGATTCCTATCAAGTGAGATTTTTTTTCTTTTTATTTTGTAGCTTTCTCGTAGTCTATCTTTTCTTTGTGATTTTGTTTGTAATTTGCTTCAAATGGACTTTACACTTAGACTTCTAAGATTACAAGATAAGGTTGAGCGGCTAACACACCAAAGAGTTCAAAATACCTCATTTAGAGACACCTATGAATCATATGAGCCTTCACCTAGGATAGATTCTTATGAACAACCTCCATGTTTAAGATCTAGTTTTAGTGAGGCCAATAGGAAATGCGACCTAGTTTGCCAAGGAATTATGGAGAGAGCCATTGCAACAAATCATAAGTCAGATGAAGCACTAGGTTTGCTATTATCACTACCTAAGAAAACAATTGAGGAGGATTTAGCCGAGCATGATCACATTGATCAAAAAGACCTAGGTTTTATGATCGATGATGATGAATCTCAAGAAACAGATGATGAATCTCTTGGGCAATTTGTATATAGCAGTCAGAACATTGAGGATGATCCTTATGATTCGGACATAGAAGTTGAGATGCCTAGAGAAGCACGTGAGATACTTAGGAGAATGCTTAGAATAGATTCTACCAAAACACATGATGAGGATATAGGTGATCTTGACACATGGAATGATGAGGTCAATAACATAAGCCCACAAAATACTCAACCATCATTTGAGGCACACACACCGCCCGTGACTTACCCGGAAGAAGTAGAAGAAACTGTAGGAATTCCGATGGAGGTAGAACCCTTGGACCAGGCACCACTAGAGGATATAGGTTTGAATACTTGTAGTTATAACCTTACTCCTAGTTCTAGGGAATTTCCTAATGTTGATGAACCGGAACCTCAACCTTTACACAACTTTCCATCCTTAGATATACATCTAGGAGACAAAAGAGGAACCGACCCACCCATCAACCAATATTATCCGGGTAGTTTTAGGATGAAGGAAGCCATTCACTCACCCCCTTCACCTCACGTGGCATGTTTCCACCCTAAGGGTGTGTATCGCTACTTCCATCTGCACTTAATTCAAAGTGTAGGGAAAACCTCCCCTATTTCCGTTAAATAAGGGTAGAGTCAGGCTCGTGACTCGAACAAAAACAAGCGCTTATTGGGAGGCAACCCAATCTTTATTTATTTGTTTGTTTGTTTGTTTGTTTATCTGATTTTATTTGTTTTTGTATGCATGCTTTATTTTTATTGTTTGTGGCTCATGTTTCAAAGTAAATTGTGAAAATGCTTTATTTTGTTTTTAACTTCGTCTTAATTGCATATAAAGGTATTTTGCAAAAGATAAGTGTAAGGGAGATCCAAATTTGTTTATAAAAACGAAATTGAGCATGAACAACAACAATATTAAATGAACATGTGTATTAATATTCGTTAGAGTCAAATGCTTGTATCGAGTCATAATGATGTTTTGCAGGATTTTCCAGGAAGTAGGACATAAGTTTTTCCAGAAATTTTCCGGAAACTTAACATAAAGATTTCTGCAGGTTACTTCTGACGGCGTCAGGAATTAATTCCTGACTGCGTCATGTGTAAAATTCTAGAAATTTTGCTAGTTTTGTTTATACTGGAGTCTTAAAGTTTTTGGTTGATTCTTTAGTTTTATAAACTCCAGGAAATCTGCAAACATTCATTCCACAAGCATTATATCTTTAATTGTTTTGTTTTTACTCCTAAGTCTGGAATTACATCTAATTGTGAGTTTTCTTTGTTCGGATTGATGCTTTGGGTTTTTGTGATTGTTTTCTCAAGTTTAACAAGTTATGTTTGACAAGAAGATGATTATTATTC
This sequence comes from Artemisia argyi, assembly GCA_030686995.1. Classification (NCBI taxonomy): domain Eukaryota; kingdom Viridiplantae; phylum Streptophyta; class Magnoliopsida; order Asterales; family Asteraceae; genus Artemisia; species Artemisia argyi. The sequence continues at coordinate 166,903,475 of CM060700.1, read as the reverse complement.
TGGAAGGGAAGCTTTGATTGTTCATTTTCTTGGAGGAAGATCTAACCTGGCCACCTTATTATCCATACCGAGCGAATCAGGGGAGTATTTGATTTCATTTGTTTTACTTATTTCACTTTTACATTCTTTACTTGAACATTGGGGACAATGTTCATCCTAAGTGTAAGGGGAGGGTAAAATGATGATACCTTACAGATACACTTTCGCTTGAGTTTGTTTGTTTGATAGTAGATGTGTAATAAAACTATGAGAAATACTTGTTAGTGTAATTTTAGCGCCAAATTTAAAAAATTTTACAACATTTAGGAGTGAAACTTTAGCCATAGCAAGCGTCTCATGGATAGGAGATTGTATGACTAGCACAAAACCTTATCATTCAGAAAAATTTTCCACCCAAATATGTGAGGTTCGCCTTTAGATTTGATAGGAAAAGTATTTACTATTAGTGCTTATGAGTGTACCGGTAGCATTTAGATTCTAGAACTTGCGTTAGTGATGCATCCCGAGACCGCTAGTGAGACTACATTCGTGTAGTAGGATTTACTACATGATAAGAGGCATTAGGATCACCCTTGTGTTAAACCCGTATCATAATTACTTGACCATTTAAGTCATATTACTTGGCTAGTTAAGTCAACTAATTTTTCCCACACCTTAGCGTTGTACTCATTTTTAGTACACGAAACCCCTAGTACACCCCTCCGAGCCTATCTTTTCATTTCTAACTTTAAGCATTTTACTTAAAGGAAGAATTTGTTACACCCCACTTAAATGTACACCCAAATCGCCTTAGCCTTCCGTGTATGCACTCATCTTTAGTGCATTATTGTTATTTGTTAAACCCTAAGTTAATTATCTAATTGATTACATGGTTGCTAAGTCGAGTCATATCCTTGTACATATTGTTTTGGGACGATTGGGACTCATGGGTAAAATACTAATTTTATGGAGTAATGGGGAAGAACATCATATTATTACCCCCATATGTGCGTTAATCTTAAAAGTACTCCAAGTGTTTTGATTTTCTTGATTCGAGTCATTAGATTAGTTTATTGTAAAGTATGTAAAAATTCAAGTGTAAAGGAAATGTTCATTCCCTATGATGTATTATTTTGGATGGTAGGGTAAGAGTGTATGCAAAAAAAAAAAAAAAAAAAAAAAAAAAAAGAAAAAAAAAAAAAAAAAGAAAAAAAAAATCGAAAAAATCAAGAAAAAAAATAGAAAAAGAAAAAGAAAAGAGAAAAACATACGGACTACCATCCCTTTTCGTTCTATGTTCATTTTATGTTTTTGTTATTTTTCATTTATTAGCTTAAGTCGAGTCTAGTCTTAGCTTAGCAACGCCATATTGTACATGTAATTAACCAAGATTGTTAACTCGTCACCAGTAAAGACTGCCTATATCCAACAAAACCGTGTATTCCATATCCCTACGCCTAACATTACAACCCTTTAAAAGACCTCTTTGATAGTTTATCCTAGGTGCTTACGCCATGTGGTGGAGGTTTGATCCTTTCCCAAGCCTATGGTAATCTATTTTGCTATGATAGGTAGTGAGAGATGTTTTCCATTTCCATATTGTGATATATACTTTATTACACCTGAGAGATGTGTGTATCTAAACACTATTTGTAAGGTGCTAGTATATGACTTCCGTGCTTGTCTTTGGTCTTTAGTGGAACGATTATTTGTTGTAATTACTTTTATATTAGTGTTAAATGACCCCTAACTTGTATTTTGATTAGAATAAAAGCGCATTTGCTTGAGGACAAGCAAATCTCAAGTGTAAGGGTATATGATGAGGTGAAAAATGAACCATTTTTAGGGGGTCATTTAAGCCCGGAATTGAATTTATTTGATCAAATATTGCCTTAAATCGTTCTTTTTGTGATTTTAAGTACTTTGGGAGTGAATTCTGAAAAAGGAAGCATTTTGGACGTTTTTGGAGCATAAAAGTGAAGAAAACGGCAAAGTCTTAATTTTCCTTGCTGGGAACAGTACCTGACGGCGTCAAGAGGCTTTTTATGATGGCGTCAAGAGTAAAAGTGGTGACGGCCCAGAAGAAACGTGAAGGCGTCACCCAAGGCCGTCACATGTTAACTTGTCAAAACTTGCGCGCAGAGTAGCTGATATTGTTTTGGTCATAACTTTTGCATACGAACTCGGATTTAGGTGATTCAAAAGCCCACGCGAATAGGACGAAGAGATCTACAATTTGGTGAAAAAATAGTCGTGACGGCGTCAAGAGAAACGAGCTAACGCCGTCAAGATGGGCTGACAGAAAACATGCCTATAAATATAACATTATAACTTCACTTTTTGTAAGCCCTAAACCCTAAGGTCGATTCCTGGGTTTAGGTGGGTGTTTTTCCAGCAACTTAGAGGGTTTCAATCACTCCATAAATATCATGTATTGGTTTGATGATTCTATCTCAACTATGACTTTTATTATTATTGTTGATTGTCCTTCTTTGATTATGTTTTGCTAATTCACCTTGTGTCTACTTATGATTATGTGAAACTTGTGTATAATTGATTAGATCTCATTGATTTCTTGTTGATGTTTGTGTCTATCTCCATCAATGAGGGTTTGTTGATGTGTGTGTCTATCTCCATCAATTAAGGCGTGACAACTTCAATAGATCTAGTTGGTTTAGTTTATAATTCTTGTTTCCTATTGATTCTTGTTTTGATTGAATGTCTCATCAATGTTAGGCTTAAGAAAACTGGCAGATCTCCATTGCGTAACTTGCTTGAACGTCTTAAGAAACATGAACCGATGTGTACTAGGTTTTTATGGTTGTATTTAATACATGAGCGAATTCTAGTGATCCCATGTTAGGAACTTCTTAGCCGGCTTGACATAGGAGTGAAGTAGGAGCTTATAGGATTGGGGAAGTAAGTACGCCACCCCATGAATGGTATTAAGGAATACAACCCGTCAATTAAAGCAAGGTGTGACAATTCAATAGGTAGAATTGGATAGCTAGCAAGGAGTAACATATCATAGGTAGACATGCTTCACTTATCTTGTAGAACCTTAGTTTAGTTTTCTTGTGCATTAGTTTAATTAGTAGCTTTTGGGTTAGTTGATTAGCAACTAATTCCGCCCTTCCTTCCAATACCTGAGATTTTTACCTGCTTTTTATAAAAACTAAAAAAATACAAAAAGAATCATCCTTCACCTTTAGACCTAGTTAGATTAATTTCAATCCTAACGACACTATTCCTGAGTTGAACGATCAATCCCCCCGTACTTGTCACTATACTATACTACAACGATCAGGTGCACTGCCTGGTGGGGGTTGTAAGCTTCTCGAGATCCCTCGAGAGGTAAAGCCTGGTGCAATCTCTACGCATCAGTATACTTATGTGTTTCTTACTAACGGCTTATTGCGTACGTAGTTGCATAATCACTTAGTCATATCTTTTTTTTTTTTTCCTCTTTTAAATACCCGTGAATTTCACGGGTCTTTTAGCTAGTATATATATATATATATATATATATATATATATATATATATATATATATATATATATATATATAACTCTACTTGCTTTCCAAGCAATATGAGTTTAACTCTCCGAGTAACCCCAAAAGCTCTTCTTTCTCCCTTCTCTTGTACGATCGGTCGACAAAACCCACAAGGGTTTCGAAACCCTTGTGAACCGATCTAAAGTCAACTCTAAGTCGACTTCTAGTCGATCCAAGGTTTACTCAGTTTTGTGCTCACCTAACTTGCATGGGTTTTGAGCTCTAGTTCTACCTGTGAAGTATTGGTGGATACCTGACGCTGTCTGAGTGGTGATGTTCCAAAAAACCTTAAGAATAGTTCGTGAAGCATCAAGATCAAGAAGAAGGTAAGAAAATTTTAAAGGAGATTACGCATAGCAGGAATAACAAGTAATCCTAAACACCCTTTTTATGTGTTAGATTAGGTTATATCCCTAATTAGAAGATCTGACTATTAGGGTTTTGGTCTACACGACTTTATGTGTTTATTTTCCGTTATGCAAGTTTTATAGTCGTGCAGATGACCATCAGAACCATACAGTTATATCAGAGCCACTATAATCATATATAACCTAGTTAGGGTTCTTAGTAATTGCTATTATTGTTATAAAAACCCAATCTTGATTTTGGTTATTCTAGGTTTTGGTCGATTTGTGCTTTAAGGTTTTTTAGGGTTTTTGTTTTTGTAACAATAGGGTTTAATCACTTTGGTGATCAAATTAGGGTTTTCATGTTCGAGGTTATATGAAATCGATCCATTAGGGTTTTCTAAACCCTAAAGGAGTTGACCTTATAAGGATACAAGGGTATCCATGATTAAACATAGAAACCCTAACCAATATTGTCATAATTACAAGAACTAAGGTTCTCTTGGATTTGTTTTTCTTTGCATGCAATTAATTTTGGTCTTCTGATTATGATCTGGGTTTTAGGTATTTTTGGTAAAGTGCAAACTTTCCAGAAATAGGCTAAAACTATTTATGGAAACCCTAGGTTTCCCGAGGTGATAATAAAAATACAAGATTAACCGATTAGCAACAAAACTGATCAAGATTAACCTAAACCCTAAAAGGGTCGATTTCATATATCCTAGCCAGATGAGATCATAACTAGGCCTCATTTAAGTGGTTATACATTCAACAATAAATGTGATCGAATGAATTATTTTCTTATAATCAATTATGATAAAACTATCCTTTTTCGGCACAACCCCACTGTTTTGATTAAACGAACCGGACGGTTCAACTGGTTGAACTAAGAACCTAGGTTCCAATCAGTTTTCAATCCCCAAATGAACTAGCTATAGTTGAACATACACAAACCAATTAAAAAAAATCTGAAAATTGTAAAGCGGTCAATGTTTTTTTCACTACTTTTATTGGAGTATGATAAGTTTATGTTTGTATTTGAGTTTGTAAGACTTAAAATATTGATTTTTGAATATTTAGACATGCTTAGGTTGTGCCTTGGGCTATTGTTGTTGTTTGGTTCTTGTTGGTGTCTACTGTCTACATATTCGTTGTGATGCTTTCAGAAATAGGCAATCAATTCGGCTGACCGGTTAAACGGGAAACCAATAGAGCCGTTGATTCATTTTTCAATTCTGGTTCCAAAACATTATATAATCTCATATAAATTTCATTAGTAAAATCTTAGCTACTTCTTTCCTTTCCATATTTAGACCTCAAATTCATCTATTCCTATAGAACATGTTTTTACAAATTATATTGAGAAAAAAATAATAATAATAAAAATAAAAATAAAAATCTGAAAAACCAAATAAAACAAGGATGAAATAGCCGACCATATCTTGGAAGATAAACACATACCTACACCACGTTAAACGGTATCTCACCCAACAAAACAGCGAAACAGCCAAAACCCAATCCACCATCTCCAAATCCACACGCACCAATCCATCGACCACACCCACACAACGTGCACTCCACGCACTCCCCTCGCGCGTCACCTCTTTCATAATTGGTCCACGTAATATTCCCACAGCAAAATTGAGCTGCCAAGCCAATCAATAATAATAATAATAATAATAATAATAATAATAATAATAATCCACCTATTTTAAAAAAGATTGTCTTATTTTTTTATTTAGGGCTTTCATTCATTTCATCAAAATTGAAATTGGATTCGGTTGCTATGGGTTTATGGGAGTCTTTTCTTAACTGGCTTCGAAGGTAATCAATCGTCTTTTTTTTTATCTAATTTTTTTTATTGAAGAAATTTTATGTTTTGGAAATGGATCTGTGTTGGGTTTTCATGTGGGAATTTAGGATTCATGTGTTTAATTGTGTTCTCATCTGGGTTGTTGGTTAATATGACAATTATGGTTTTTTTACCTTATAAGATATAAGGTTCAAAACTGTATAGGTTCAATCAGATTGAGGTGGGCACAATTGTTCAATGTGTATTTATGTTTTATCCAAGGATTAATACGATGCGACCCTGTTACCAATTAGAATGAAGTGGGGCACAAGTGTTTTTTTTAACGGGCATGTTAGTTGTTAGTCATTCAGGTCTAGCAGTGACATCCAATTGGGTAGTATGCTGCCTGAGACCCGCCTGCTACTCCTTTATCGCCTGAAGGGGTAAAATTCCCATGTGGGACTCGAACTTGAGACCTCCCCTAGCCAAACATCCCCTTCCCAAGGCACCTTAAGAAAACCTTGGTGGCCAACTAAGCCAGCCCAGTTGGTTGGGGCACAAGTGTTTAATGTGTATTTCTTTCAGTTATATACGTTTATGATAGGGTAAAGGTAGTAAGATGATTATTAAGGGGCATGGGGCCTAGCGGTATGAAGGTATATTTTAAGGCTTCGCTAAGGTTCAAGCCCCCAAAGGGTGTAGAGTATGTGGTTAGGAACAAGAAAACTGACACGAACCTGATTCGAAGGTTCCAACCAAGGTTCGTATAAAAAACATTAAAAACCCATTTTTACGTACATAGAGGTGTGTTAGGCATGGAATGACAATTTGAGTGACCACACAGAGCACTCGTTGTAATGGAAAGCATTCCTTTCCCCTTTATTCTGAACAGTCAAACACATCCCGTTAGCAGTGAGTCTAGAATCCATAGTCACCACTTTAAGGGAATCAAGCAACGGTTGATGTGGAAAGAATGTCGTAACATATGTTAACAACTTTGACGTAATTTAAGTGGGGGAGTTTACGACAATCCATCCTACATGGATAGAGAATGGTAGATTTGGGAACATTAGATAATCCTTATGTTTGGTCTTTTCTTTTGGAACAGGCGAATAGCAATCTCACATACACCCTAAACTACACCTATGTTCACAGTGGGACTTGGAACCTGAACCCTTGTGGGAGGTACCTTAATTTGCTAAGCCGAAGGACCTTTTGTATATCTTTATGTTGTGGTCTACTAATAACTTTTATCATTGTTTAAGTTGAGATTCAGGCACTATTGAGCTATTGAACTAGCCTGCCCCTTTAGGCTTATGTTGTTTACAGCATTTATATAAGATGTCTTAGTAGTTTGTGTTGACATGCATGGTAAGGAAAAATACCATGAAAGTATTATGCCAGTCACTAGTTGATGTCATCTAAGTATCTAACTTCTGGTATTCTACAAAATTAACAACTACAACAATACCCAATCCCGCCGGAGTGAGGTATGGGGGAGGTGAGATGTAGACAGTCACACCCCTACCTGAGGGTAAAGGGACTTCTTCTGCTATTCTGTTAATTGTTATTGGCACTGAGTTTCTTATTTACTGTCAAGGGTGCTGCAACTGATAATCCAGCTTTTTTATCTGCTTGATTTTTTAGCACTTAAATAGGTGAAAGCTTTGTCGCCTTTGTCAATAACATCTTTAAATTTAAAGTTTTCAAAACTATACATAAGAAAGTGTGTGTGTGTGTGTGTTGCTACTTAAAGATAGGTTTTGGAAACATATTAAAGGGATTTAGGTCCTAAAACAAAACAAATACAGGATCACTTGGAGCCTTGAACAATGCACCCAAAATAACTAGACATCTCTACTTCAAAGAAATATTTTTCAGTTTGATCTGAGTGTTTAAGTATAGGATAGTTGGAAGCAAACTTTGCAACATTGTTTTTGCAGTCATGTATTCCTGATTTGTGTATCTTAAAGTTCTTCCCTGGGTATAGCAGAGACTAGAAAAGACCACATCGTAAGATGTGGTCTGAGTAAACATCGTGCTACAAAAGAATCAGTATGCTTAAATGGGTTAATGTCCTTGGAAACAAATTGATAACATTAGTTTCTATTAGGGGTGTGCACGGTTCGGTTTGGGTCGGTTTTTGGCTAAAACCGAAACCGAACCGAAACATTCGGTTTTTATAAAATCCAAAACCGAAATCATTCGGTTTTTGGCGGTTCGGTTTTTTCAGTTTGTAACCGCTTATATTTGTGCGTAGCCAATTTATGCCAACAAAGTTGATTTTCGTAGAAAATTGGCTATTTTTGTTTAGTTTTTTGTCAAGATAAGCCTAATAATGCTTATCTCATAATTCTACAATTACACACGTATATATGAGATACACACATGCAAGTGAATTTACACATAGTATGATCATTGTCATATAAGTATTGATATATTATAAAGTAAACACACGCATACGAAAAACAAACATATAAACGTTAAGATAAATATATTATAAATCCACCTACAAAATTAATATAAATTTATAAATTAGATTTGTTTAGTTATTTATTTACATTATATTAGTTATATACTATTATATAATAGAAGCGGTTCGGTTCGGTTTTTATGGTTCGGTTTTTGGACAAAAACCGAAATCCAACCGATTTTTTTGGTTTTTGAAAACGTAAAAACCGAACCATCGGTTTTTAATTTCGGTCGGGCATTTCGGTTCGGTTTTATGGGTTTTCGGTTCGGTTTCGGTTTTTTCGGTTCTTTTTGCTCACCCCTAGTTTCTATCTTTACATCTCTTCTTTGACTTCTGCCAAAACTTCTTGGGCTTGAGTTGATTCTCTCTCGATTTTTTCATCACATGTAGACTTCAATCGTATGTGATTAACTGATTGCATCATCATATATGATTGGTTTTCTATCTTGTTTCAAATCGGATGAGGAGGACAGTCGGACACGTTGATGTATGAATGTGGCTCATGTATTATTTAGCCAGGAGACTGCATTAGGACATGAAACTGATTGTAGGCTAACCTTTGATATTTCCACTAGCAAATGGGGCACAAAATTAACAGTTCAACATCGCCCCATGTTCAGTGATAATGCTTGCAAGACCTAGATATACCTGATTACCTGAAGCATAATAATAAAAACAAAAAATATGGATACAGGATAAATACACATGCTTGATTCTTTATATATAATAAGGCTAATGGTACATGAACAACTATCATTCTAAGTAAGATAACACTTAATTGATGGATAACAGCTGTCCGAAATTCCTAATAACAATTAGTAGAGAAAAACAAGATTTATCATGAATTCATGATAGACTTTAGATAAAACGGTAATCTTTTTTTTTTTCAATACAACAATATTTCTTTGATAATTTTTTTATGGAGTATAAGCTTCTTCATTCTATTGAAACTAGAATGTAGAAGCTTTTTGCTGGTGGTTATATCTTTTATCCTCTGTGTAGCCTATCTCGCTGGCTGGGCTGTTGGAAGTTTATGTTAACTGGCTCTTTCAGATCATTTATGTGCTGTCAACGATTATTGTTATCTAAATTATCAGAATACAGACAGTCCTATTCTGCAAGAAAATGACCTTACCTTGTTATCATATGTTACAGCCTCTTTTTCAAGCAGGAAATGGAGCTTTCTTTGATAGGGCTCCAGAATGCTGGGAAGACTTCACTTGTTAATGTTGTCGCGGTAAGTAAATTAGACCATTTTTATATATTTGTCAAGTTATACTAATCTTTCCTTGGACGAAAAATAGTATTCTAGTGTTCTAAAACTTCCTTTGTTATCTTTATGCTTTTCTTTCAGACTGGTGGCTATAGTGAAGATATGATCCCTACGGTAAGCTTTCCAACTGTTCATGTTACTCATGCCTGTTTTTATTCCTGCAAATTACTCTAAATACATCTCAATTAATAAATGCAATATCCCAGTATCAACAGTTCATAATACCTTTTTCCCAATTTTCAGGTGGGATTCAATATGCGTAAGGTAACTAAAGGAAATGTAACAATAAAGCTATGGGATCTTGGAGGTCAACCCCGATTTCGCAGCATGTGGGAGAGATACTGCCGTGCGGTGTCTGCTATTGTGTATGCTCCTATTTCTCTCATCAATATCTACTGAACACCGCTTTTTCTTTTCAATAAACGTTCTATAAGCCATGGTTATGATAATTAACTGATATACGTCTCATCATCTTTTATTTTCTTTCAAGTACAGCTAAACATGTTTTAGTATAGTCATTGAATTAAGTGAGTGTGTTTAGACCACCGTTTTCAGGGGACATTCAAATTACTTAAGATCATGTTATTGGAACCCATAAACTAAACTCTCTTCTAAAACTGAAACCTGTGCGTGCAGTTATGTTGTCGATGCGGCGGATCAGGAGAACTTGAGCATATCGAAGAGTGAACTTCATGATCTGCTAAGTAAACCAGCATTGAATGGCATACCTTTGCTTGTGTTGGGCAACAAAATCGACAAGGATGGTGCCCTCTCTAAGCAAGCTTTAACGGATCAGATGTAAGAACACCAAAAACACTTTCTTCTTATGTCTACCTTTTTTCCCCTTTCAGTGAAAATGTATTGTTTGTTTTAATGAATTGATGCAGGGATCTGAAATCTATCACTGATAGAGAAGTATGCTGCTATATGATCTCGTGCAAGAACTCAACAAATATCGACTCAGTCATTGACTGGCTTATCAAGCATTCCAAATCCAAAAGTTAAAGAAATTTGTAAAACCATCTGAATGATGAGTAACTCCATGTTTCCTGTACTTGTTCTTGCGTTGGAGTTTGCTAGTCTTGATCAAAACAAATGGAATTTTCGAGTTTTTTCGCCTTATGGTGTCATTTATATTTCTTAATTGAGTGTGGCCACTGAGATAGTTGTCAAACACCTCTGCTTGCTTCTCTTCCCAGCTGCTGTCTGTGTATTATTTGTTTATGTGAAAAAAAATCCATTGATGAATATATAGAGTTTAGGAGCTTTGTCAAACATATTTGCTATCCGTTATGAATCACCAAACTTTAGGAGTTGTGATTTGCAAAGAATTATTTCAAGTTTACCATTTCAGCGTTTCACATTGAGAATGCCTTTTTACCACTTTTGATATGTTTCAATTTGTACACAGACGTAACATACCGTGTTGGAACAAAAGCACGTAAATAGAACAAGATATAGACATTCGGTTTTTGCAATACTCATTTCTAGTGAAGGCCTGAAGGGTATCCTGACACTGTCACAAATGCGATCTCAGACATGATCACAAAGCCTCACTCTGGTGAACACACATGTGTGTTCTGCCTATTAGGAAACATCGGGTTACCGTTCATGAATCACTATCCTTATGTCCGACAATCTTTAATAGATGAGATTTGCGTAGAATAGTCACAAACTATAGATTGTCGGACACAAAGGTAGCAGCAGGATTGGCCTATTGGCGACAAGGCCCATGTTCCCAGTCAATAAGGTATCACACTATCACATATCTACGTGGATAGAGTAAGGTTAACAAATACCATTGGAATAGTTACCATAGAGCTTAATTCAGGGATCAGGACTGCGAGCTGAGGCAATAATTTTTCTAATCCTGCCGATCTTAGGTTACATAATGTTCATGATTAACCAAAAGAGACTTGCGAGAGCAGCCAGTTGAGGTTCGTAGCTCAATTGGTTATGGAGGACATGACTTTGCAAGAAAATTGTCACCCTCTTTCAAAGTCGGAGAGTTGTTGAGTGGGGCTCTAAAATTGAACATTGCCTTTCACATATATTCTTTGAGCCGAGAGACACGGTCCGGTCAGCGTTTTCCATCAACGTATAGTGTTACGAAACTAATCTTATCTGTCTAGAAAGTTTATGTTACTATACAAATTTCTCAACTTACATATTGATTAGAGTTGGCAATTTAAGACCCATCGGTTAAACATGGATTTAGTTGGGTCTTCATAAATATTATAGATGAGTCTAATTGTTTATTTGATAGAAAAGGCAATTATATAATAATTACACAACGGGTCTAGACAGGTTTAGCGGGTCAATTTTTTTTTCTTTTTATTTTTTTAAATGACCAAAACTCATCTACACTCATGTTTTTAAAATACCCATCTAGACTCAAACTCGTTTAAACTCAAACGTGACCTGACCTGACTCACCTACTTTGCCACCTCTATTGTCGACTCATAACATAAATATATTTGATCAAGTTACATGTAAACATTAAATACATGTCTAAAGCATGAATCTTTTATATATTATATAATACAACAAAACCCTTATTGAAAATTTTTCATTTAAAAAAAATGCATTCATACCTTATTTAGTAATAATTTTATTTTTATTTTTTAAATATTTTCTTATTAGGTAACATTTTATATTTATCCATAACACAAGTAAAAGATAAATACAAAAAATATAGATAAGATGCAATTAATAATATGATTAAAATTTTTAAATAATTATCTTAATAATAAAAAGTTATAATTAAACATCATAAATCAAACAAAACAAAGATTAAATTATTTGTTTTTTAATAAATAAAAATATATTATTCAAAAAAAAATTTTTAAAAAAAACTCGCGCGTGCGCGGGCTTTATAACTAGTAACTAGTACATGATTATCAATTTATCATTACTGCCTTACTGGCATTAGATGTTATGATCCATATACACAATAATAAATCGATCATAGTTTAATAATTATTATCTTATCTAAGGATATGTGTTTTTGAGATAAACTAAGAGGTAAGTAGGTTGGAGTTTGGACGGTTCGAATAAGTAAGTTTGGGACACTTCTTCGTAAACCTGAGTGTTTCATTGTACACGTGCACATGGGATTAGCACGTGAGTACTTGGTGGAGTTGTGTGTCAGGTGAGGATCTCAATTGCCAGCTGCTTGCTTACACGTGCACTGCCAACTTTTAACCTTCACCGCTCCAACTCGTCCATTATAATACCACGACTCCATTAAGGTTTTATTGGACTAATGCTAATGGTCGTGACCGTAAGTACTGTGGTCACCTTTGTTATATCAGTGTCACATTTTTTCTTTTTTTCTTTTTTTTTTTTTTCAAAACTAAACACAATTAAAATTTGCTAATAAAGTGACTATAGCCACTAGTGCTGTCAATCGGGTTGACCCGGTCGAGTTCGGGTCAACTCGGGTCAAGCCTCCAAAAAACATACCCGAACCCGACCCTGTTTGGAACTCGGGTCGGGTCAATTCGGGTTCAGGTCAACTCGGGTCGGGTCAATCGGGTCCGGTCAACTCGGGTTTGGGGTCAACCCGAGTATTTTTACATTGAAAGTGTTAGTTTAGTCGGGTCAACTCGGGTTCGGGTCGGGTCAAGGCTAAAAAAAACATACCCGAACCCGACCTTGTTTAGAACTCGGGTCAATTCGGGTTGACCCGATTGACCCGAATATGATTTTTGACCCGAGTTGACCCGAACCCGTTCGGGTCGGATTTTATGACACCCCTAATAGCCACAACAAAAAACATGCCCCACAAAAACAAATAAAACAAAAAACTACACACGCAAATTAATTAAAACTTATGATTGGCTTACAAACCATAACTTTGAAAAGGTTAGAAGTGACCGGTCACTAATTAAATTGAGCTAATAGTGGGAACTCGTTCATCAATTCGGTTGGGGTCAACCAAGCCATTATCATTGGCATAAACTATTCTCGTATCAGAGTCACGTCGTCCTTTTTTTTCTTTTCTGATTGTTACTCAAACCCTCATAGTCATGAGTAGCCGTTAACATATACCTCAATTAATCAGGGAAGAACTTAAGATTTTTACGTGAGTGTTGCACAAATATTTTCGTAAAGGTCTAGCGCAGTTTTTCCATCATAAGCAGTGGCGGAACCAGAAAAATACGATGTGTGTGTGGGGGGTGGGGGTGGGGGGAGGGGGGGGGGGGGCTTTTTTTTCCCCCCCGATAGCAACAAAATACGGAAGAAAAAACTAGATTTGAAATGATAAATCAAGTATTGTTACTTATATATGAAAGATTTATAAGGTTTTAATGTGTTGAATGTTGGGTTTTAGCTTGTACGTGGGGGCGATTTGAGTTTTGAGTTGAGGGCACTTTCGAAAAAAAAGTTAAAAAAAGAATACACTAAAATCGCAATTTTTTCGGCTAGCTATGGGGGCACCACCACCCTATACTACATACATAAGTCCGCCTCTTATTCATAAGAACTAATATTTGTGCCGACCTTTTGGGCTAAGCTCAAGTTGCATCGTAAAAATTACAGTAGCAAAAAATATTTTTGAAGGTTATACGTATTATTAAAAAACGATTCTTTTTAAAGCAACTTACATTTTGTAACTAGTCACACCCGGCTCCCAAATAGGTCATCTATGCAATTAATACAAATACCACACTAAGATACATACACAAACACGCCTAGTTTCATCTTCATCCGGTGACCACTTTATATAGGTTTTACAATGTATTTGCTAGCTAATAAATCGAAAAGACACAATGACATGATTATTCCAAGACAAATGACTATGAAGCATGAGCTACATACATATAAATTTGGGCAAGAACAAGAAATTGGTCATAAATGTCTGTTTTATATCTAACGAGGATGTTTACCCGCGCGTTGCTGCGGGCCGATTTGCTAAAGAAGGTTTAGCAAGTGTTGCAATAATGGGTCGGTTAAAAAAAAAAAAAAAAAATTGAACTATTATTTGAAGCATCTGAAAAATTCAAGGTTTAGTAATAAAGTTTTAATTTACAAATGGTTATGTTTATGTACTATGCGAGTAATGAAAATTACAACTTCATTTATATCAAAGAAGAACGGGACTTGATGAAGCTTTGTCAGGCATATATGCTATTAGAGGATAAGCAAAGGAAACAGATTAGCCAAGCTTTTGTGTTTTCACTGAAGATTGCATGTTCTTGTAGTTGGTGGCTTCGCAGCAAGCCAAGGAGGGAAGCTTGAGCTTGTTTATACAGTTAGTATAGCTAAGATCCTGAAAAGGGAATGCAAAAATTATTAAAGTTGTAGCAAAGTATTAGCATAAGTGAATTATACAGCTTGTGTTATTAATGCCTTGATATATAATTTTTTGTCATATTTTTACTGGGGTGTGAAAGGGTGGAGAGTTAATGTATGTTCATGCATGCTCCAAGCAAATCAATGATGGTTTACTGTTCATGGGTGGTGTTCTAGGCTAGTAATTAAAGCTAGTGTCTTTATAAGGCATAGACAAACAAAAATTAAGAATCATCAGCAAAGAAAGGTATCAAGATAAACACACACAGTGAAAAAATATCCTGTGACAGCTATAAAAAAAAACCAAAAAAAAAGACCAAAAAATAAAAAAAATGACAACACCTCTGCCTTTTTGTAAAGAGTTAGCTGTTGTTGCTCGCTCGAACCTGGTTAGAGATATGATGGTGGTGAAATTTGAGAGGGAGGTTAGTGTTGCACTGGTGGATGAAGGTGAGTTAAGAAAAAAGGCCAAAGAGATAATGGCACGTGTGGTTGAGAGGGATTTCATCATTGGAGAGTTGGGCCTTGTCTTCGAGTTTGAGTCTACTGTGGCGAGCATTTCAGAACTCAACAACCTGCAAACCCAAGATCTGACTGAGGTCTCGACGATTTTGGTGAATGTGATGAAGAAACAGAAGCGAGCAGCAGAGTTGCTGTCGCTTATTGAGAAGTTAAAGTTGCTGCCCTACTGATGTGTTTGTTTTCTGTGTTTATGAATATGTATTTTGGGTTTGGGGCTTGGTGGGGATGTGGAGGGTTTTGGGAATATTTTCATGAAAATGTATTGAAGGTTTAAGGTGTTGGCTGGTTAGTATATGAAAATATCTTTCGCTATATGTTGGCTTTATCTTTTTGTGTTAACAGCAAACTAATCTAGGATTCATGCTAGCAAAGTCTTGTGATGTAACATACCTTTGTTCAGCTGGAAGCAAGTACTGAAGTTTCGTTGTAGTATCAATCATAAACTCCTTGCAATAGTGAGCAGCAAACTCTAAAGGATCTTCCTGATTCCCATTGGCTCTGCTGATTATCTGCATGTGAATAAGTTAATATTAGCACGTCTAAATTATAAATTAGTGGTATACTGCACATAAATATCCATAAACAAATAATTATTTCTAACTCATTTCACGATATAAGCTTCTTCAAATCAAATACATTGTGTTGAGTCTAAGAAGAAAAAAGAAGACAAAGCAACCTCATTTACCATTGTTGTATGATCTATTTAACATGACTTCTAAAATATTTTCCTAGTTGTCAAATGTTTATGGTCTAAACATTTATTAAATGCTTAGAAATAACTCTTTAATTAAAGCTGTCATGATAACAAAAATTATTTTCAAAACTGGAAAAAAGATGGGTAAAAAAGTTTTAGCAGGCTATGCAAGTGTATTTGACCCAGAAAAAATTACCTGTTAGGCTGTTCCAAACCAACCCATTATGAGTGACCCAACCCAATCCAACCACCGATACATTCTGCAATATCTATAAGCGCTATAATGTAAAAAAGAAGCTCTGTACCATGATGCAATACAAAGGTAAAAGAGATGTCACCAAGCAATTCAATGGCGACTTTATAGCGCATTCAAGAAAATAAATACCTCTCTTCGTATTAAATCAAGCGCACCATTCTGTTTTGCATCTTCGCTTTGCTCATTTTCTATGTTTTTACGACCTTTTCTATGAACTCCCCTAACCTAAATTCCATTATACAAACATTAAAATGTCTAAATAAACAAACTTCAGGTTTGTTTCAAGCTATCTTTATTCAACACACTGATTTGAAGAAGCTGGTTTCCATGAGCAAGTCAGATAATTTGGAAAAATAGTTAGACAAAGTGGGTTTTCGATTCGGTAAATGCATACCTGCATTGTACAATAGAGAAATCGAACATAGCAGCAATAGAAAAGGAGCTGGTTTCCATATTTGCAAATTACGAACTTTCTTTGTGTCCATATATAGACCTGCACAAAACAACAATTATAAAGTTTCAATAAAAGACTTGTATGATAATGAAAATGTGTGAAAAATAGGGCTGCAATCGAGTCAAGCCGAGCTCAAGCTCAACAAGGCTTGAGCTTGGCCTGAAAGAAAAACACTAGGCTTGAGCTTGGCTTGATAGCTTGTCAAGCTTTCATTATCCAGGCTTGAGCTTGGCTTGAGTAGGTTCGAGCAAAGCTTGAGCTTGGCTTAAAAAGCTTGAAGATACAAAAATATTGTATTCAATAGCTAAACTCAACAATAGATATATGTATAAAGTAAAATAAGCTAAAACCATATTTGAAAACCAAATTAGATTGATTTAAAACTAATAAAACCAAGAACAACATTCTCGTACCCAAGTCGAACATCAAAATGAAACATAAGCCAAAGTACTAATTAAGGTTCAAATGTCTAAAACATATCAACAAAATATATCTCGTGAGGCTTCATAAGGTTCACATATCTTGAATTCTTGAGCAAAATGATCTTCTAACTTGATGATTTCCTTAGCATTCTATTGTAAGAACCTGGGAGTTTATATTGTGTTAGTACTTGTCTACTTGAAAAAAAGATATTAACTCATGCATCGTACATAAAGATATCTTGGCTTCATGCATTTGCTACACTAACAATAAAAGTGCAATACTATTTCAAAACTAAAGATACATCAGATCCTTACAATAAAAGTGAAAATACCATTTCTGTATTTCACAACTAAGCACTCTTTTTACCTAGGTGAGTTGTCGACTCGTACAGTAGTTTTACATATAGGACAACTCGAATGTGTAACTAACCACTTATCGACACACTCACAATGATACCTATGACAACAACGTAGTAACACTTTAAATTTAACGTCATCATCAAAACTAGCTGCAAGAAACAATAAACATGTTCCTATTGCCACTTTGTTACAGATTACCCTTTATGATATAACCCATTTTGCAGCCTTAATGATCATTACTAAGTTGATAAATAAAATGAACAACTTTTCTAGAATACATTATCTAATATTTATGAACTAAGCCCTTATAATTAGCTTAATAACCAAATTTGCTCCTAATTACTTATATGAAAATATCTATATTAAAGCTTGATAAAAGCTTGATACGAGCTCGAGCCAAGCTATCCAAAGCTTGAGCTTGGCTTGTTAAATATTTCGAGCTTATTTTTGGGCTTGAGCTTGATAAAAGCTTGACTCGATCGAGCCAAGCTCGAGCTCGAGCTCAAGTTGCTTGATAATAGCTTGACTTGATTGCAGCCCTAGTGAAAAACAATAGCACCTGTTTTTTTCATTTTCAAATGGATAAAATGATAGCATGTCTTATATCAGAAGTTGAAGACAATTAAAAGGCTCAGAATTGAGTTCATCATAGCCTGCTTTATTTGGCATGCCAAAAAGGAACACTTCATCGACAAAAGGCTATCCCCAACCCACGACCCTAGCATATGTAATGTCATAAAAACCCAATCCAAGTGTAATGATGGTCCCAGTAGAGTTTATGTGTTTAGCTATATTCAGGCATTGTTGATTGAATGGATGTCAGACAGGTGATAATCGGCTGGATTATTCGAGGTCTGACATGCCATTCAATCAACAGAGCTGGATTATTGCTAAAATTCTACCAATGCAACCATGAACCATTTTTTCGGTGACAGATATCCTAACCCTGCAACAGTTTAACATATGAGCAAGTCAGATAATTTAAAATCGCATACTATAGTAAAGTATTAAAATGCATATACTTAAAAATATAGTTAGTCAAAGTAAAAAGAATTTGGAAAGTTCTTTTCAAGTCAAAAAAAGGTATAAATTTTCTTTGGTTTGCATGGGAAGTGTAAGAGAGACTGTTACTCTTCAAATTCCATTTTGGCCTGGCCTTTCTTGTGTCTATATAAGGGGTGCCTATTTTGGTTAAAACACATTGCTTATTTTGTAGGTCTATTCATATTTTGCTAAAATTCAGATAGGCTGCAAGACTGTTTCAAAATTTTGTTTGAGCATCAAAGGGCTGAGCTAGAGGTCTTTATTCAGCAAATAGGAGAAAAGTGTGATGAGTTACGTACCATGTCTCAGAATTTGCAGATGTTTATTCAGGAGAGGCAAACTTTTATTCCATCTGATGAGGCTGCTGTTGATCTGGTTGATGCTTTATATGAAACGACAGATAGGGTCCGTAGCATGCTAGATGGCCTAGTGGGTGTGTTGGACATACACCGTGAAGGAAGGGCTGATAAGGAGCATCATATTGTTGTGATGGAACTACATGATTAGTTACTCCATTCACATCTTGTTTTACTATTTTCTGTTATGCTGTATGGTTGATGACTTGATGGCAGACTTTATAGACACATTATATATGTCTGTGTTCCATCTATGAATAAAATAATAAATGGTTTATATATAAAAATGTGTTTTATTATTTACCTTGCCACCAATAAAATTTATATCGGCTTTTTTTTTTTTTTTTTTTTTTTTTTTTTATCTATTCAATTTTAAGTTATAGTGCATTTTATATTATCATTTATTATTATTAATTTTGTTGATGCAACACGTTTGTATATGTCTCTTAGCTTATTACCTCATATGAGCAAAAAACATGATATATATCAAAGTGCATGTGTCCTTTGAAAAATTGGCAAACACTATGTTAGTAAGCACTTGGTTTTAAGAAGCTTAGAGAAGCACTCATCTATCATCGAAATAAAATGGCATTAAACCAGTTTGACATATATATCAAAAAACAGGATATATATGCACTCTGATAGGTTGCATTAAAACAAAACCAGTGCTGATTTCGTATTGCCATTCAAAGCATAAACAGAGATGAATAAACACACGTTACATATATGATATTAAGAAACACATTTTGTACCTGTAGAACAATGTATTGCACTGCCTATTGGGGACCAAACTCTTCTGCAAGGTGCTTCAGGCCATTATCAGCAACTTACCTGATGGAGCAAACCTGCATATATACATCCCATTATCCAACATGTAACACTAAGGTAATCACAATCGAACCCCAGTTATTCTCTGACAATTTCAGAGTGACAATAAGTTTATAATAGCATGTATATCATGTACATTACCCTGCAATTTGACCATGAAGCTTCGATGTTTGCCATTAATGAAGCATAATCGCAACCACCTAAAATCAGGCTTCAATCACTCACTGGATCCGAAAGTGTATGTGTAGCAGCTATTCCGAGCCAGACACAGTTCTAAATCCATTAGCCTATCTTCAAAATCAGCCTTGCAACATACCTCTCGATCAGCATGAGCACATCCACACACCTATTCAAAGAACCCAAAATAGAAAAAAACAAAATTAAAAAATAGATAAATAGCAAAAATGAAAAAATAAAGTTTGAGAAACATAGGTTTCTTTTGCAAAAGAACAGTCTCAAAAAGAAGAGAATAGTACATCACGATAAATGTAATACTGTATAATTTCAGATCCTTCTGAGTTGTCATTGGTCTTTAACAGGTTCTGATTTTAACGGCCTTAAGGCAGTTTCATTTGCACAAAGCGAGTCGAAATCATCCTTTTTCATCGATAAAAGAATGCCACCGCTTTACAAATTTTTCAGCAAGAAATGCAGAAATCAGAACCTGGTATAACCAAGTGCTTTTGAATTTGAGGCCTTAATGAAAGTGGGTATTCTTGAAGGTGCTGGTCGTATTGGCCAGTCATTTTCTCTTTTGATAAAGATGTTCCTTTTGGAGGCTCAGATATGTAAGAAGTTATCGTAACAAATAACAAATTTACCATCATTGCCTCAGATAAGAATAATAAATAATAGAAAAAAAAATACAGACAACTGTAATTTTCAAATTCAGTATGTTTAGTATATTTAGAGGATAAACCCGTCAAGGGATGCAAGCATAGCAAGCTTGCCCCGGCACAAATAAATGTGCCTATGAGGCTCAGACAGGTTGACAATCGAAGAAAGCGGATACACCCGGCATGGCTGCAAATGTAATTATTTGCCCTGCCAAGACACGAATGATCACAACTTTAATCAACAATCACAGATTCAATCAATCTTTGTCATATTTATCATAGCCCCTTATAATAGCATTACAATCATAGTTTTCCCATTCAGGTGGATCAAGTTAGTCCAAATTGTTGTAAATGTTATATTCGATGTGTTGATTGTTGATATTATCATGTTTATATATCTAAAGTTTTAAGCGAAAATGACAGTATTCTAGATGAGATGTGTTAAATGGACTTCTATTTTTATTAATTGCAAATACAAAAAGAAAAAAGAAAAAAAGCAGATAGTAGTTCAATTTCCAATCTCTGAAATACTTTTTAGAGCTGGTTTCCATGGTCCTCCGCCATGACTTTGATGGTGTTGCCTGCCACCATTCCTTCTTCTGTTGCCACCACTGTAGTTCTGCAATATGTCAAACCACCATCAGAAAGAAGCCCCTTTTATTTCATTTTAATACAATATAAAAACAATGTAGAAATATTATTTACAAGCTTCAAAAGTGACCTTTTTCATATAGTATCATTATGTTAAAGATCAATCACAAAATATTCTTCACATGTTCTACAAAGATTTGAAGAATCATATATGAAAAAGTAAACTTTTAGCACATAATTAGCTTCACTTTTCTATCCAGCCTTTAGCAATTTGAAAAGTTAAGTAAGTAGATCATATAGATCTACATATTAAGCTTAAGGGGTGTCACTAGTCACTCACTATTTAGTAAGTTAATCCAGCACAATTATGCCTTGACAGCAAGAACAAGCACATGGTTTTACATCCATAAACAACATCTACACTGGCATAATTAGTAAAAAAAAACATGTAATATTTTAAATTGTGCTTGTTTCAGCTTTTCAGCTAAGCACTAGAATTTTTAATTAATCAAGAATGCACAAATGGTAGAAACGAGGATGACATGGTAACACCTTATTTTCATTATTTTATTCATTAAAATATATTTCAAAGATCTGATCAAAATCAAAGGTTAACTTGGGATGTGAGTAACAAATAACCATCAACAAGAACCAATATTGAATTGATAGTCTGAAAGTAGTACAGTTTAGCTAGCTGGTCTTATTATTATATTTTTTATAGTAACAAACAAATGGATTAAGCACACTCATTACACACGTCCAAAAAATAAGTTCTAACTAGTTTCACATTTCTTAAACACACACTTTTGACGAAAAATAATATATGTATGTCAACCTCAACTACAAAACGTACAACACTTTTTAAGTTATGCTAAAAAGTATACCAAACATCAGTTTGAATAAGCAAGCAATAGTTCGATATATATTATACTCGTACAAACATCACCATAATTAACTTTACGTGAAATTTAAATATTACCTTGGTTGAACTGTTATTAGGTACGTGGTGCAATTGTGCATCAGCAACATCTTTTTTCTTTAGCTCAATAACTCCTCTTTCCATCAACAACTTCCCAAGTTTCATGCACTTCTTTGCAGCAAATTCTTTCAACACATCTACAAAAAAGTTTTAAAATGTTACTTGCAAATTAATCAAAATCTAATGACATTTTTTACAACTTACATAAAGGCAAAAAGCACAGTATAGTTAGTTAGTTACCTTCATAACTAATGAGTCGATAAACTTGACCAATAAGCAAAGTATCATCAGGCTTAAGCAACTTCAGTTGCTTCACAGGCAACCCATTATCCGCCTTAACTACGAAAGGCGATTTAACGACTTGTGCCACATAATAACCAACATTCGTATTCATAACATCTCTAGCACTAACAGACCAATAAATTCTCTCTATTTTATATCCTGGATGCACGATCACCACAGTCGCTGCCTCAGCTGCTTGACAATTCCCCATATTTCAAATTTCTAACTAGCTAACAAGAAGATGATCACTTACTTGGTATATAAAACTCAAAGGTTCGTATACGATGTTTTTATAGGAAGTTTGTGTGTTATAAGGATATGATGAGGTGAGATGACGTAGTTGTGAAAATAAATGTTTGTCGTACAAATGTATTGAATGAAACTAGTGACGGTAGTGAACAAGTGACGAAATGTTCACGTAGTATGTGAAAAATGAAGATTCTATACCTAGCTAGCTATGTGCTACGAGCTATGGGCTATATGTAATAATGGAGGTCAAATAGCTTGTTGGATTTCGTGAAAGTAAAATTTGACTAGTAATAGTTGTACGAAGACTGTGTGATGTATATACGTGTCATGTGTGTAATGTCCAAGTGGATCTGGTAGTGAGTGTCAATGGCGTGTAGAGTGGTGTTTGATACTATGCAAATGCAGAATTGAAGATGGTTGATGTGTAGTATGGGGATTGAGATGTTATGGAAGCTTTTATTAATGGTACTGGCAAAACAGCAATTGAGCTGGGCCGGGCTGGGCCTATAGGAAACTGAAGTTTTACAAGATGTATTTTGAATAAAGATTTTCATTAACTCGATTTTTTTTTTGAACAAATTCATTAACTCGATAAAAAACGAGTTTAATAAGTACTCGGTGAAACAATTAGGCGGTGTCGTAGTATATTCAAATTGCAAAATAACAATGTATGCACCATGATATGCGGTTGATAAGCTTATTATTATTTTCTTAACAATGATTTTGAATTAATAACTAGTGTTGGCGTATGTGTCCGAACGGTATACAACCTTCGGATTTATTCCCGCCTCCGGTATACAAACCCTTCGGATAATCATCCATATGCCGGAGGGTTAAACGGAACCATCGTATTATCCGAAGCCTTCTCTTTTACACGAAGGGCAATAGCATTAATTGCAGTCACGTCGCCATCCCAGATTCTTAGGGATTGTGTCACCCACGTGATCTGACACATACCTACTATGTATAGCGTAACACTGTTTGCTCCTTCCCGAGGTAGAGCAGGTAGTGAGGTGAGGTAGTATAAATACCCCCACCTCATTTATGTCACACAACTAACACACACATATTGCATTTACTCCCAACTACTCTTTTACCATTCGTATCATACATACTTACTCTCACACCGGAGGTGGGTCCTGGGAACACTCCCGAGGCGAGCCTAACGTGTGCTTCTTGTGTGCAGGTCTCTACGCTTATCCGAAGATCCTATACAAGAAGTACATCCTCACAAGATTTTACTTTAACAAATTGGCGCCATCCGTGGGACCCGTTATTCATTCTACCTGAGAACGATGACTGGTCCTCCTCCCCCACCCTTCCATACCCCGCTTTCATCAGCCGGAGGGAGTGGAGTAAACACCAACCCGGACAACACAAACAATCCATTGAACGATTCCCCAAACCTTCAAGAGTTAATTCTCGGACAAATGGCATCCCTGACCGACCTGATTAGGAGGCATAACGCTCTGGGAGAAAATGTACTCAGGCCGATACGTTTGGATTTTGGGGATGGGGCAAATGAAGTCCGAAGGGAAAAGGTAGTTGAAGTGAATGAAGATTTGAGCAAACCGTTCAAGGAGGCATCACGGTCACCATTTACTAGCCGGATCGTGGAATTTGCTGGAGAGAAATATACAATGCCTTTAAACATGAAGTTTTACGATGGATTTACTGATCCGAACGATCATCTCACCCGGTTCACTGGAGCAGCAAATCAGGGGCAATGGCCGATGCCCACTTGGTGTCTAATGTTTCAACAGACCTTGGACGGAGCAGCTGGAGGGTGGTTTGAGCGGTTAGAGCCCGGTAGCATTAACAGCTGGAATGAGTTAAGAGAGCAGTTTTCCACCCGATTTGCTCTTCGGAGGAAATGTACAAAAGATCCAACGGAAATTACCAAGATTGTCAGAAGAGCCCACGAGTCGTTGGCGGACTTTAAAGAAAGATGGACCGACGAAGCCAGCTACATCAGCGGTGTGCCGGAAATCATGCGTATTTCGGCTTTCATGAATGCTCATAAGTGTCCAACTTTGGCTAAGAAATTTTCGGACAGGGTACCTCGCACAGTAACAGAAATGTTTGCAAGGGTGGATGATTTTATCCGGGCTGAAGACGCATACCGGAGCACAGAGTTACCCCGGGGAGAAGGGTTTGAGGCAAACAGAAGGAGAGGTTTCAAAGATGACAAATACCGGAATGAAAGGAAGAACGAACCTCGCCACAAAGATACGTATCACCCATATGTGGCCCCTAGAAAGGACTTGAACCGTAACGATTATTATCGTTCAGATCGTAGACCGGTGGGAGCCTTCAGGGAAGGACCACAGCGTCCCGGTCTGAACGCACTCACAAAACCCCCAAGGGAGATCCTAGCCACAGAACGTCATCTGAACTTACCGGCCCCTCGACCCACGGGCGGTAAACCCTCGCGTGAAAACATGGGTAAGTTCTGTGAGTATCATAAAGAAGCTGGCCATTTGACCAACCATTGTCGGGAGTTGAAGAAGCAACTAGAAGTGGCACTGGAGTCCGGTAGACTCGATCACTTATTAAAAGAATGGAAACAGAGAGATACCGGAAGAGATAGAGAACCGGCAAGAAACTACGACAGAGGAAAAGACAAAGTGATCAATATGATAAGATGTTCCGGAGGAGTGAAAAGAAGAAGTTATGACCATAAAGAAGTATGGATGAAAGCTCCAATTACTTTCCCTCCTATCATGACGGAGGATCTGTCCGATGAGCCCCTCATCATCGAGGGGGACATCAGTGGGTATCTTGTTCGACGGATATATGTAGACGAGGGGTCGGCAGTGAATGTTATGTACGAACACTGTTTCAACAACCTTAGCAATGACATCAAGAACAGGCTCAAAGAAACCACCACTTCCCTTGTGGGTTTCTCCGGAGAGACAAGCAAACCGTTGGGGAAGATCGAGTTAGAGGCATGCTTCGGTGACCATGGCATGTACCGAAGAACAATGATGAGTTTCTGTGTAGTCAACTCCCCCTCGCCGTACAATGTGATCTTGGGAAGAACATGACTGAAGGAAATAAGGGCCGTACCATCCACCATACACTCAATGATCAAGTTCCCCACTCCCAAGGGAATAGCAACTTTAAGGACCCGTCCGTCAATAATATCCGAGTGCCGAAGGTTAGAGGAAAAGCAAATAATCGAGGAATCTCGATCTGAAGAACTTCATGAAATAAAAGACGATGGGTACATAACAACAGCAACCGAAGAAGTCTTGGTTAACCCTGCTTATCCGGAACAGTTGGTAACTATCGGAAAGAACTTCTCCAGAGAGGGTCGCAGAAACCTTATTGAACTATTAAGGAAAAACAAAGATGTGTTCGTGTGGCAGCCGTCGGATATGACGGGAGTTCCTAGATGGTTGATAAAGCATCGGCTAAATGTTAATGTGGCGGACACACCGGTAGCACAAAAGAAACGAAGCCTCTCTGCGGAGAAAAATCAAGTTGTGATGAAGGAAGTGGAGGAATGGTTGAGGGCAGGAATCGTCAGACCCGTCAAATATCCGACGTGGATCTCCAATCCGGTTCTAGTGAAGAAATGTGACGGAAGTTGGAGGATGTGCATCGACTTCAAAAACCTCAATTCCTCATGTCCGAAAGATTATTATCCATTACCAGAGATTGATTGGAAGATAGAGTCGGTGGTAGGCTATAGATACAAATGTTTTCTAGATGCCTACAAAGGATACCACCAAGTTCAGATGGCCGAAGAAGATGAAGAGAAAACAGCGTTTTACACAGACCAAGGCACGTACTGCTATACCAAGATGCCCTTCGGTCTCAAGAATGCTGGAGCAACTTACCAACGGTTAGTAGACTCAGCTTTCCAAAGTCAAATAGGAAGAAATCTGGAGGCTTACGTAGATGACATGGTGGTCAAAAGCAAAACTGAGAAAGAAATGTTGGCAGACATCTCTGAAACCTTTTATAATCTCCGGCAAATAAACATGAAGCTAAATCCGAAAAAATGTTCCTTCGGTGTGGAAGAAGGGAAGTTCCTAGGCTACATCGTAACATCCGAAGGGATCAGAGCTAACCCAAGGAAAGCCACAGCGATTGCTGAGATGAAATCTCTGTCCACTTTGAAGGAAATGCAAAGCCTAAGTGGAAAGTTAGCAGCTTTGAACCGTTTTCTAGCTAGATCCGCAGAAAAGTCTCTCCCGTTCTTTGAGACTTTGAAAAACATCACAAAGGAAAATAAGGATGAATACAAATGGACGGAGGCGGCAGAAGAAGCATTCCAACTACTAAAGCAATTAATCCTGAAGCTCCCATTATTAACCACCCCTAAGCCAAAAGAAATCCTGTATATTTACTTAGCGGCTTCTCGTCAAGCGATAAGTGCCGTTCTCTTAACTGAAAGGGTTGGAAGACAGTTACCGATTCATTATGTCAGCCGGACTCTGCAGGAGGCCGAAAGGAATTATTTGCCTATCGAAAAGTTGGCTTTGTCACTCCTGCACGCATCTAGGCGACTGAGGAGATATTTCGAAGCACACCCAATCAGAGTCATAACTGATCAGCCCATAAAACAGATTTTAAATAAAGCCAAAACATCAGGGAGACTGACGAAGTATGCCGTGGAGTTGGGGGCATATGACATAACGTACATTCCGAAGAGCTCTATTAAGGGGCAAGTGCTCGCTGATTTCATCTCGGAAATATCAGTCGACCTTAAGGGAAAGAACGGTAGACCACTAACAAAAGAAATATGTGATGTATCAAGCTCGGACGAATGGATTTTGTATACGGACGGAGCATCAAGCACGAAGGGTTCAGGGGCAGGGCTAGTTTTAATTGGTCCCGACCAGGTAGAACATACCTATGCTCTCCGTCTAAACTTCATAAGCACCAATAATGAAGCAGAATACGAAGCGCTTCTCGCCGGCCTACGAATAGCGAGAAAAATGAATGTTGAATCTCTGGATGTCAGAGTAGATTCCAAGTTAGTGGCAAGTCAAATAAACGGAGAATTTGTGGCATCCAAGGAAAGTATGATACGGTATTTAGCAAAAACAAGAGAGCACATCGGACTGTTCAAAAAGTTCAGAATCCGTAATATCCCAAGATCGCAGAATCAAAAGGCTGATGTATTAAGCAAACTGGCTTCCGTAGCCTTCAACCATCTCACCAAAGAAGTTTTAGTCGAAGTACTGGAGAAGCCTTCCACGTCGGAAGAAGAAGTTAAAGCTATTGTGGAAGAAGAGAGCGACAATTGGATGACACCAATTGTCAGGTGTTTGCAAAACGGCATCTGGCCAGAGGACCCTAATGAAGCAAGAACGCTTCGGATGAAAATCCCCCACTATATCATGGAGGGGGACGTGCTGCTCAAGAAGACCTACCTAGGTCCGATGGCACGTTGTGTAGGAAGACGCTCGTGGCGAAGCTCATCCGTCAGGGATACTACTGGCCAACCATGCACAAAGACGCTCGTGAAGAAATAAACAAATGTGATTCTTGTCAAATTCACTCCCCGGTACCGAAGTTGCCTAAAACTACGTTGACTTCCATCATGGCTCCATGGCCTTTCTATGAATGGGGGATGGATATACTCGGTTCACTAACAGAAGCCCCGGGGAAGGTGAAGTTTGTAATTGTGGCAATAGATTACTTCACTAAGTGGATTGAAGCAAAACCCTTAGCAAAGACGACGGGTAAGGAGGTTAAGAAGTTCATCTGGGACAACATAGTTTGTCGATTCGGACTCCCGGCTATCATAGTCACTGACAACGGCACAAATTTCGTGAACGATCCTTTCAAAAGCTGGTGTGCAAAGCTAAAGATCAAACAAATAAACACGGCTGTGGCACATCCTCAAGCAAATGGGTTGGTTGAAAGAGCCAACGGAAGCCTCATGCACGGTATAAAGACAAGGCTAGGCAGGGCAAAGGCCGGATGGGTCGATGAGCTACCCAATGTCTTGTGGGCTTACAGAACTTCTTTGAAAACAAGCAACGGCGAAACGCCGTTCAGCCTCACGTACGGGAGTGAAGCCGTGATACCGGCCGAAATTGGGATGCCCACACACCGTACTATGATGTTCAACCCGGACGACAATGAAGAAGAGCAACGTCTGAACCTAGACTTGCTACAGGAAAGGAGGGAAATGGCCGCGATTCGGGAAGCCAAATACAAGGCGAAAGTTGAGCAATACTACAACCAGAGGGTCCGTCCGGTCTCATTCAAAGTGGGCGACTTTGTCTACAGAAGGAATGAAGCCAGCCGAGTAGAAAACCAGGGAAAACTAGGCCCGAATTGGGAAGGTCCTTACCGAATAGTAGAAGCATATCACAATGGGTCATACAAACTTGAAACAACGGAGGGCCGAAGTGTCCCCCGAACTTGGCATGCTATTAACCTCCGGAATTGTTTCCGATGAATGTACAATATAACAGCTTGGCTTTGGTAGTAATATATACTTCTCCAATATCCGGAGAAGAAATTTTCCCAATCCATCTAACATGTTTGTTTCCATAAAACGGGTCGTTACTTTAGACCGTCAGTCCAACGGTCCGTTATATTACACCGTTGTGATTAAATTATATTAAAACCAAACGGTTCGTTATCTTACACCGTTGTGGTTAAAATAAGTCAGTCAAACGGTTCGTTATCTTACACCGTTGTGATTAAATTACATTAACGTCATATGGTTCGTTATATTACACCGTTGTGATTAAATTATATTAAAACCAAATGGGTCGTTATCTTACACCGTTGTGGTTAAGTTACATTAACGTCAAACGGGTCATTACCTTACACCGTCAGTCCAACGGTCCGTTATATTACACCGTTGTGATTAAATTATATTAAAACCAAACGGTTCGTTATCTTACACCGTTGTGGTTAAAATAAGTCAGTCAAACGGTTCGTTATCTTACACCGTTGTGATTAAGTTACATTAACGTCATACGGTTCGTTATATTACACCGTTGTGATTAAATTATATTAAAACCAAACGGGTCATTATTTTACACCGTTGTGATTAAGTTACATTAACGTCATACGGTTCGTTATATTACACCGTTGTGATTAAATTATATTAAAACCAAACGGGTCGTTATCTTACACCGTTGTGGTTAAGTTACATTAACGTCAAACGGGTCGTTACCTTACACCGTCAGTCCAACGGTCCGTTATATTACACCGTTGTGATTAAATTATATTAAAACCAAACGGGTCGTTATCTTACACCGTTGTGGTTAAGTTACATTAACGTCAAACGGGTCGTTACCTTACACCGTCAGTCCAACGGTCCGTTATATTACACCGTTGTGATTAAATTATATTAAAACCAAACGGTTCGTTATCTTACACCGTTGTGGTTAAAATAAGTCAAAATCAAACGGTTCGTTATCTTACACCGTTGTGATTATGTTACATTAACGTCAAACGGTTCGTTACTTTACACCGTTGTGATTAAATTATATTAAAACCAAACGGTTCGTTATCTTACACCGTTGTGGTTAAAATAAGTCAGTCAAACGGTTCGTTACCTTACACCGTCAGTCCAACGGTCCGTTATATTACACCGTTGTGATTAAATTATATTAAAACCAAACGGTTCGTTATCTTACACCGTTGTGGTTAAAATAAGTCAAAATCAAACGGTTCGTTATCTTACACCATTGTGATTATGTTACATTAACGTCAAACGGTTCGTTACTTTACACCGTTGTGATTAAATTATATTAAAACCAAACGGTTCGTTATCTTACACCGTTGTGGTTAAAATAAGTCAAAATCAAACGGTTCGTTATCTTACACCGTTGTGATTATGTTACATTAACGTCAAACGGTTCGTTACTTTACACCGTCAGTCAAAACGGTTTGTTATATTACACCGTTGTGATGAAATTATATTAAAACCAAACGGTTCGTTATCTTACACCGTTGTGATTCAGTTACATTAACATCAAACGGTTCGTTACATTAAACCGTTGTGATTAAATTATATCAAAATTAAAAACGGTTCGTTACCTTACACTGTTGTGGTTAAAATAAGTCGAAATCATACGGTTCGTTATTTTACACAGTTGTAGTTAAGTCCTTAAAATCAAATGGTTCATTACTTTACACCGTCCATCCAACGATTCGTTATTCTACCTCGTTAAGTTGAAGTAAAACGGTTCATCTTGCTACACCATCAATCCAGTGGTTCATTATCTTACACCATCACCAAACAGTCGGTAGACTTACACTGTTCGGTAATGTCAGCATTATGTAAAACGTTTTATCTAACACAAAAATGGGTCGTTATAATACACCATTCGGCCAAGGTATCTTAACACACCATTCGTCAAAAGTGCAAAAGATAATACACGTAAAAAAAAAATACACATACATTCAAGGCAAAATGTGTTTCATCACGGACACAGACGTCCGGCATATCAAATTACAAAGGATAGAGAAATTGTTCGGCTAAACATGATTACAAGAAAGCACTCTCATTTACTTTCTTATCCCCTTCTTTCAGAGTGGAGGGTTCAGCAACAGTCACTATCGGAGTCTCCTTAACCTGAGTGCTTGGTTCGGGAGGAACATATCCCTCCGGCTGCAAGTTCATTAAGTCCCCCAACGGCAGACGGTAAGACCCAGCCACCTTCTGCACGTACGGATACTCAGCATCAAAAATCTTATTGAACTCAGCTTTCCACGCGGCCGGTGCATCCCGGTTAAGGTTTTTCACTTGGCTCAACACCCTTTCAACATCCTCCTCCTTGCGATTCACCTTAGCTCCACCATCAAACTCGGCTTTCACACCGTCAATAAAGCCGGCGGTATAAGAGAGGCTGTACACTCGGCCCATACTCTTCTTATATTCGCGACTCTGAAAAAGTCGACGGCAGACGGCCGGAATAAGTTCTTTCACAGTATTATGGCGAATCATTTCAGACTGGGCAAGCTTGGCCGTCAAATTTTTATCTTGCACCTTCAGCTCATTCACCTCTGCAGATTTGTCGGCCAATTGCTTCTCAAGTTCTTTGATTCTGGCAGCTTGGGACGAAGCCGTTGACCTCCATTCATTCTTATCCTTCTCCATCTCCTCTAGTTGCTCAACCAAACCTTCTTGACGAGTGGAAGCTGCACTGACTTCGTCCTCCAGAGCATGAAACTCTTTCAAAAGTTTGTCAAACTTGGCTACCCCAGCATCACGCTCCTCTTCAACTCCCTTCAGCTTCTCAGACAAATCACCACACCCCATATGGACCTCCGTCAACTCTCTATGATCTCGGTTCAGCTGACTGAAGCGCTTCAGAAGCTCAGCTTGGAGAACCACCCCAGAACCAGAATTAATGTAAACTTGACGAGCCAATTGATTGTTATTAAGCCCTGAAATGGCCTCTTGTTCGGCTGGGGTGGCAAGGTGATTCAACATCTCCCGGCAAGCCCGGAAGGAATTCATACGGACATCATCACGGAGGGTCCAACCAGGAACGAAATATCCTCCGGTTTGATTCGAATTACCTGAAGCAATTTAGAAACACGTTACAAAAAAAAAAAAAAAAAAAAAAAAAAAAAAAAAAAAAACAACAACAACAACAACAAAAAGGGAAGAGACTAGGGTGATCTTCAGATAAACGTACCGGGTTCTGCCGGAGGTGATCTGTTTGAAGGCTCCTGTGAGTGAGAAACATGATGTTCAGAGTGGGCAGTATGAACCGATACATCTGCGAACAAGAAAGGTAAGGGATGATCACCACAAGAAAGGAAAGGGATGATCAACATAAGAAAGGTAACCGATACATACCATGAGAATGAGGCTTCGGAGAAGGCTCAGGGTTCTCTCCCTCATGATGTCCGGTCCCCTCGGCTAAGTTGTTATCCGGCTGCGTCTCTTCTTGACCCTCCTTATCCGCTGGGGTTCTCTTTTTCTTAGAACCAGCATCGGGTTGCGGTTCAGCTTGGTTGATGGGAGTAACATCCAAAGTCTTGCCCTCCGAAGAGACAATCTCCTCCACTATTATATGCTTCCTACGTTTCGGAGCATTCTTGCTGACCGCAACCGGTTTCCTCTTTACAGCAGGATTCTTCTCCTTTGCTTTCCTTTCCTTCTCTTCCCGAGCCGCCACAACATCATCATCAGCAACTTCTACCACCTTCTGAAGGTTGCTTTTAGCAGGAGGTTTCTTTCCAGGAGAAAGGGGTCTAGCGGTTTTGTCCGGACGAACATACCCCTCGGGAAAGGGATCTCCCCTGCTCACTACTGTACCTTCCAGGTCCGGGAGCTCCAAATATTCAGACATTGAGATAACTACAAGGAAACCAAGCAAGAACAAGTAAGAGAAATAAGCAAGATAAGTGTAAAGGACAATTAAGTACAAAGTAAATCATTACCACGCCCCTCGGCATCCTTTATAACCAAACTATGTCCGGTAATCTGGAAGACATTGCAAAGTCCGTATGTATACAAAAGACTGGAGAGCATTTTCCGAAGGACAATCATCTTACTGGCAATCTTCTTTGCATCCTTCACTGAATAATTCTCCGGAAACCTGTCCGAGATCTTGGAATCTTTGTGTCTCCAAGCCATGGCATCCAGAATAGCCCTACGGTCAATTAAGAAGAAGAAGTCTTTCCAGAACTTCAACCCTGACAGCTTTTCTTCAAAACACTTCATGGCCCTTTTCCCAGTACGACTCTCAAATGAGAACCAGTGGCCTTGCTTACACAGCCGGTAGAAAACTCTGAAAAGGGGGACGGTAGGCACAACGTCCAAACTATAGCACCGGACCTCAAAGAGGGTAACCCTATTCAAACCTATAGGAACAAGCTGGGAAATATGTACTCAAAAGTATCCTATCACGGCTAGAAGAAAGAAAGAGAAAGGAACCCTAACACCCCCCAGTTTAACCTGGTGCACATAAATCCCTATCTTACTCTCCGGTAACTCATTCATAGTAAGCCCATCGGGGGGAACCATGGGATGTAAGTCGGCCGGAATGCCGTATTCTGTACAAAGACGATCTAGGGTATGTTGGGATAACTTAGACGTATGTACGTGCATATCAAACTTTCCTATCGGTTTGGATCTACTAGTTGTAGGCTCGTTGTCCGGAATATTCATCTCACCAGGTTCACTCGCGGCCATTTTTAAGAAAGGATACCGAGGGATACTTATATGAAAAGAAAACTACAAATAAAAAATAACGCACCTCGGTAAAAACTCGAAACGCACAATGTGAAACACTCCGGCGATAATATAGTATGCAAAGAGTAAACAGAACGGCAAGTGTAAAAAGAAAAAAAAACGTAAGGGCACTATTTATAGGGGAAAGCCTTGAGAAGCGTGAACGTCGTGTCAAACAGTACATCATGACGTGGCGTAACGTGGAACGTCCGATCTCTACAAACGAGGTTAGTGGCATCCAGCTGTAACCGGGTAATAATATTATTTTAATCGGCCCATGGGCCACTTGAGTCCTAAGGCCCGATATGAGCCTGCTACGCTAAAAATCACCCCGACTATCAAGTATTGAACCATCGGTCTACAACCAATACTCCAATACTGGGGGGGGACATGTTGGCGTATGTGTCCGAACGGTATACAACCTTCGGATTTATTCCCGCCTCCGGTATACAAACCCTTCGGATAATCATCCATATGCCGGAGGGTTAAACGGAACCATCGTATTATCCGAAGCCTTCTCTTTTACACGAAGGGCAATAGCATTAATTGCAGTCACGTCGCCATCCCAGATTCTCAGGGATTGTGTCACCCACGTGATCTGACACCTACCTACTATGTACAGCGTAACACTGTTTGCTCCTTCCCGAGGTAGAGCAGGTAGTGAGGTGAGGTAGTATAAATACCCCCACCTCATTTATGTCACACAACTAACACACACATATTGCATTTACTCCCAGCTACTCTTTTACCCTTCGTATCATACATACTTACTCTCACACCGGAGGTGGGTCCTGGGAACGCTCCCGGGGCGAGCCTAACGTGTGCTTCTTGTGTGCAGGTCTCTACGCTTATCCGAAGATCCTATACAAAAAGTACATCCTCACAAGATTTTACTTTAACAACTAGCATAGCAAAAAACTAGTCAAGATTATCTTTAAGACTGGTTTTTATGAGATGACCCCTCACCATTATCACCCCGACTCGCATGACCTTCATAAGAAACCCCCCATCACCATTAAATTTTGCGCATAGTGGTGATCACCATCACCATTGTATTTCTTTTGTTTGTGAGTATATGTGTTGTATTTTTTAGGGCATGTTTGTATAAAATATCTATTTTTAATATAAAAGATAAAAGGTAATTATCGTGGTGATATAAAATGATAATGTGACGCTAACATAAAAATAATGATAATATTCACTGTAAAAACCAATCTAAGATTTTGAAAGCCCTTTTGCAAAACTCGAAATAGAAGCTAATCAATATTCTTGTTAGATAACAATGAAACTTTGTAGTATAGCGTTGTTGTCACTAGAGTTATCAACAAACCTCAAATAATGTTTTTACATATACAAACTACGTATATATAAAATTTGAGACCCTAAAAGAGTAAAAGGTGGAGGTCACGTGCAATGGAACATATTGCACACTCTTGTATAGGGCTTTAGAGCTAGTTATGGGTACAAATAAGAGGGCAGATGTTACGTGGGTCATTGAACCACTCGATCCAATTAAGAGAAAATTTCTTAGATTTGCTCAACATACGATTAAAATAGTAAACTCTTATATCTTTAAGGATGAGATCCTTGTTAAACTACTTAATAGAGAATATCACGTTGTTTAAGTGAATGGTGGTTTGAACTTTGAACAACCACGTCAAAATATTTTAATAGTTTACTCGTGAGATGAAGTGTACAAATCATCTCCCATTGTATTGAGGCGGATGGAATATGACTTAACTTATATTCCATAAGATTATTTTCTTACTAATATATCAGTCTCTAAGATTCTACTTATATTAAAGTCATGGTAAGCTAACAAGTCAAAAATTAAATCGAGAAAACAATCTCACGAGATATAAGTCAAGCCAAATACGCCTATAAAGTATAAACCTAAAAACAAGATTAAACAAACAAAAGATTAGTATACTGAAACTTTCTATTCTAAAGTTAGTATAGTGGAACGTACATTCACATTTCTACTTTTTCATTCTCTAAATTTTCTACTTTTTCAATTTTTAATATTGCCTATTTGTTAAGAAATCCCTTTTCTAAGTGAGCCACATCCCCCACCTTAAGGATGACAAACTTGGGCAAACAGGTTTCCTTATCTTTGCCTTTGCACCACTTTTTTTTTTTTTTTTTTTTTTTTTTTTTTTTTTTTTTTTTTTGAAAAGCAACGATATTATTAGTCACACGGCAAATAGAAAACAAGGGAAACAAAGGGGCTCCAAGGAGGAGAACCCACACAAAACAAGAGAAACACAACTAAGAAAACACCAAGACAAAAGAAATCTAAGAATCTAGAAGCTCATTAGGACGAAGAATCCAGTTGGCCCACGAAAAATGATTCTTTGGAGCTCTATTCGAAGTCCATAAAAGCAACATCCTTTGAACCGTGGGAAAAATATCCTCATTCAACACACACGATTTCTCTTCATCCGAGGAAGCATGAAAAATACGGTTTCTCCAAACCCAAACACTACAAATAAAACCCAAACAAATTGCGTGAAATAACTTGGCTTTCCACTTGTTTGAAAAAAGGCTAGGAATCCCTTGTAAGATGTCATCTAAAGAAGGATTAAATAAAGGAGGAACTTTCCACCAACTCCAAATTTTCAACCAAATAAGCTTAATCTTGGGACAAGAAAGAAAACAATGGTCTTTTGATTCTACCTCTGATCCACAAAAAGGACAAGAAGACGAGTCTAAGTGTAGGAGACCACGACGTAACAAATTTTCTCTAGTTGGGAGGCGATCCAAGGCGACCCTCCAAGCACATACATTGACTTTTCGGGGAACCCATGAGTTCCAAACAAACTTGGGAGAGTCAACACACGTGACTAACATCTTTTTTTGAATAAGGGAACATAAAGAACTCACAGAAAATTTACCAGAACTTTCAATGTTCCATACCCAATCATCCTCCTTAGAAGAATCAAAAACGAGACCATATAAATTGTATCAAGACTTGTGAATCACTATCTCACGCAGGGGCGGAACTAGGAGCCAAGTTTAGGGGTAGCGAAATACGAAAATTTGTTTAGGGGTAGCGAAAATTTGTTTCAAGGGTCGCGAAATCGTCAAAAAATGGCCAAAAATTCCACTACCGGGTAAA
Source organism: Artemisia argyi (assembly GCA_030686995.1). NCBI lineage: Eukaryota > Viridiplantae > Streptophyta > Magnoliopsida > Asterales > Asteraceae > Artemisia > Artemisia argyi. Next base: position 166,866,593 of record CM060700.1, on the reverse strand, counting down.
AGTTCAGGGGTGGCGACCGCTACCCCTGAACTACATGTACATCCGCCCCTGATCTCACGTATCAAGTATCAACCGACTCACGTCTGCCATCCGTATAAGAGCGAGTAGTTGGCACCTAGAAAGACTTGTGAATCATTTCATATCTTATACCTAATTCTTATAAATTGTACCAAATTAAATGTTTTTGAACCATTATTCGATTGTAAATGACCTTGTTTAATATCTTTATAGTTGGTGGTTTTCTTAAATAGATACGTAGTTCGATGGCATTACACCAATAAATTTCATTCATTAACTAGCACATTTAGCGCAATGGGATAGGGCCGGAGCTAGAGATGGGGTTGAGGCTGTGGCTGAAACTTATTTATAAGTCGAAGGATAAAACTTATATTTTTATAAAGTTATTTGGCAAATTAGTTGGAGTTGAAGCTTATTAATGTAAAATTGCATAAAAATACATCTAATTAAGTTCATATATATTTCAGGCTTTTGCATGATAATAAATTATATTTTGAAAGGTATTTAAGTAATTTGACTAGCTATAAGCCCCTTTTAATGAGGTTGGGCTTATGAAAGCTTATAGCTTATAAAAGCCTCCACAAGCCCGTGTGAGAAACAAAATTTATTTCATAAGCCGGCTTATTTTAAAAGCTCAAACCTCTATAAGCTCTTAGCCTGTTTCCAAACACAACCTTAATCATTCTTTTCGAACCATAGCGTATTTATATTGATAGTTTTACTGTTATAGTGGTATACGAAACTAAGAATTAGCTATATTTAAAAATAAAATAATATGAATTTTGTTTAACAGCTTTTTTTTTTTAATAAGAATGTGATTTATACACCATCACGTACATTCGATAATTTCAGTTACGTGAAATTTCGTTCCTTTATAATAACTTCCTTATCATTAGAAGTTCAAATGTTGATAGTTTTGAGTGCTCGTTTGGTTTATAAGTGGATTTGGATTAGGATTTGGATTTAGTTTAGAATTTGAATTTAAGATTGGTTTAGGAGAGAGAAAATTAATTATGAAGAGGGAGAAAAAATATATTAAAATATAAATAAACTATTATTTTATAAAGTTATAGTATTTAATATGAATAAAAAATTGAATTTATAAGAAATGAATGTGAGAAGAATAACATGAGCCCACGTATTAACAAAATTAAAGAGAGAAAAGTATGCTCTTTGGTTGGGATTGTCAGAAAGGGATTGATGGACAAATTTTTTCTTTAGGATATGAAACAAACAACTAACTTTAATCCTAAAGTCAAATACCACTAACCAAACACGCCCTGAATATTGATGATTAATTAAAAAGAAAAAACGATAATGACTTAAATATCTAAGTTTAAGTGCTGACATATGCTACTTATGGAACTTAAATGCATTATTTTGAGTTTTTGACAAATACTTATCTTTTTGTGTTACGTACGATATAAAGTATCTTTCAATATACATAAAAAGCAACTAGCAGGGTACCCGCGCGTTGTAGCGGCAGGTACTTTGTAAATAAAATTTTATGCGAGTAATGTATTATATGTTTTATGTGACGAATGATGATAATATTATGGAGTTAAGAGGTATACAACCAATTTTTTGATAATCGGATTGGCCGGTTCATCCGGAAACCAGTTGGTCCAGAACTGGCCAGCTGAACAGGACAAAACCACAAAAACCACCAAAAATTAGGAACTATTTGGAAAAGTTGTTCGTTGTACGGTCCAGTTTTAAAACCAGGTATACAATATAAAAGGTAAAGTTATATTAATTGTATGAAGATTTATATGTTTGATTGGCTTGTACAATAAGCATACTAACATGTATCTTTTATGTAGGGGATGTTTTTTTTAGAACACTAAATGGGGGAGTTGAAAAGTCAAATGGTTGAAATTTATTTTATTAGTAGATGGTTGTACTAATAGCTTGACTAATTGTATTTACTTAAATTTTATTTTAGGAAATCTTAAACTTTATTAAGAGAGAGGGTGCTAAATACTTTATAAGTAGTATAGATGATTTGCATACTCAAAAAATTTATTTGCAAATCATCAATCATTTTCTAAAGTTTACATGTGCTTACGTCTAACAACCAAGAAAATACCCAAAAGGTTGATGGCTAGGGCTGAGCAAAACCGACCGGCACCCAAAAATCGACCAAATCGACTGTCCCGATACCGAACCGAATGTATTCAGGTCGGGAGTCGGTTTACGTTTTCATGGTCGGTTTCGGGTCAAGACGGGCCGAAAACCGAAAAAACGCAGCCAACATCAAGAAAACCGACCGAACCCGATCGATTTCGGGTGTCCTGATACCGAATGTATTCGGGTCAAGATTCGGTTTGGATTTTTTTTTTTTTGGTCATTTGCCATAATAAAAAGTAAAATAAGTTTACAAAAAAGAGAAAAGTACAACAAAGTTTCAGAAAGAGATGAAGATGAAATAATTAAGATCACCCGTAACATGGAACGACGACTCAGTCTTGAGTACCTAAGGGCTAAGACACGTCTTCTCTTATTGAGGTCACCTCGTTAGACGCGTCTTCAAAAGAAATATGAGAGGACTTTATCGATTGCAAGACCAAATCAGGTGGAAGGTTTTGGCACAAAAAACAACCCCCAACGGTCTCTTTTTCGACCGTTTCTCACATTTAAAATAAAATCTTTAAAAAATTATATAAACTTATCTCATAAATACCTCAATACTCTTTGGACACGTTTGGTAGAGGAAAATTCAAAGAAATGAAATAAGTAAAAGAATTGAAAGCCAAAGAATTAAAATCAATAGAAAATTGAGATTGATTTCACTGTTTGGTAACAACATAGACTCGAACCAAGAAATGAACAAAATTTTACATATTTTCTATTATTATTATTATTATTATTATTATTATTATTATTATTATTATTATTATTATTATTATTATTATTACTATTTATTGTTGTTTATTATTGTTATTATTATTATTTAGTACTATTATAGTATAATAATTATTTATTATTATTATTATTTATATTAATTAGTATTTATTATTATTATTATTATTATTATTATTATTATTAGATAACTTTATTAGAAAAATACAGAATTTACAAAAACTTATTATTATTATCCACTCAAAAATTGTTTTCTATTGTAAAGAATTGGTTTCTACTTATAAAGTAAAGGAATTCAATTCTTTGAGTTTGTACATAAACTAAAGTACTAAACACTTTAAAAATTGAAAATCTCCACTTTTTTTTATTTCACCTGCTACCAAAAGGGGAAAATAAATTTATTTCCATTTCTTTGAGCTCATTTTCCTTAACCAAATATTCCATTTCATTTTTCTACAAACCTTAAAATTCAATCTTTTTTTTACATATTCTAATCTTCTAAGCTAAAAAAATGCTCAAATCAAAAACACCAAAAACCACGACACCAACAAAACGTTCCAACAGTGAATTCTAATTTTCGTTTAGATTACTCACCAACCGCTAATTTTCAACTCGCAAGTTTATATACGAACAACAACAACAACAACAACAACAACAACAACAACAATACCTATTTACCCAAATAATTCGCTCCAACCTTCGTTTAATCAACAAATGTACCAACAACAACCTAATTTATATCATTTACAAATACCATGATTTATGGTCACCGCCGCCGTACCAATCTCCAAGTTCTCAAGATTATTCTTTGCTTCACCATTTTAATGTTGATAAGGTAGAAGATTTGGATCCGTTATTTTGAATTTAACATTATTCTCCAGCTCAAGGTTCGGGTGGTCCATCCGTACCAGTTCAAGACGACTCTCCAGTCGAAGAGGTTGCAGTCGTCACAAAAAAGTTATTAAGAAGACGTAAAAAAGCCAAGGAGACTACAAAAGAAGACACTAGACTTCAATGGACCCAAGCGGAAGAGTTAGCGTTATGTAATGCTTGGATCAACGCGTCTGAAAATAGTGTCAAAGGGAATGCTGAAAATAGTCATGGGTTTTGGACACCTGTTCTAGATTATTTTGAGAGAGAAATGGGGGAATCGAAAAAAGGCTACGATGCCCTCGACCGCAAACGAAAATCATAGATTTGTCCTAAAGTTAGTCAATTTTGCGTCGTTCACGATAATATAAAATGGAGGAACCAAAGTGGTGTAATGTACGGTCAAAAATTCATACTGATTGAGTCGTGAAAACTTTTGAGAGAACACATAAATTGGCAAGAGATAGAAATGCCAAAATTTTACAAATCCCAAGCCGCTGCAAACAAAAAATCAAAGATGTCAGAATCCACCTCACACAACACATTGAACTCAGCTCATGGTTGTTTTAATCTAAACGATGAAGTGGATGATTCAGAGGTGGAAGAGCTTTGGGAAGTTCAACTAAGGGGCAAGGACATAGCTAAGAAGAAAGTGTCATCCTCGTACGATCTGTCGGAATCTTCAGTTGCTTCTCTTGCACCATTTGTTGATTTGTTATCGATAAATGGAAAAACATCAAATCGGGTTCCTTTTCCGGAAAAAATGAAGCCAAGGAGTCTTATTTTAAGATGAAGCAACGACAAATGGAAATAGAATAATTTGAATTGAAATAAAATAAGTATCAATAAAGGCAAGAAGAAATTGAGCTAACCCGTCAAATGTTTATCTTTCAAGTAGGAAAAAAAATGTTTTATCATATTCCCGATGACCATTTGACCGGAAAACAATGAGAGACGGTGTTAGAGATGAAGCGACAAATTAAGAAGAAATATAATTTACAGTTTTACAATATTAGTTAAAATTTTATATTTTTATTGTAGTGTTTTTAATTTTATTTGAATTATTAATGTAATATTTTTTAAATTATTAATGAAATTTTAGTTTTAGTGTTTAAAAACAACAAAATGAGAAAATAATAGAAGTCGGTTGTCTTATTACACTAAGTTGGTGGTGAAGTTGGTTGTAGAAAGAGAAAACTGAGGTGGCGGTGGTGAATACGGTCTTGGGGTTCTTTATTACACTTAGTCTAAGAGGGCACGGTGCAAGGGATTATATGCACGTTATAGGGCAATTTTTGCAACTATAATCCCCCTGTAAAATCTACACTGCACCGCCACTTGGTATTATAGGTGCAAATGACATCTAGTTGGCATGCGTTGTGTCCTTTTTTTTAGTGAGTGTATTATTTTTGGTGATATGTTATAGGAATTTTATTGTGGAAGATGTTTATGTTATAGTTATGTTATATGGTATATACTAAGTGGTGTGCCATGATAAAATTTATCATTACAACCTTCATCATTGTACCCATCATCCGTTTTCGATCACCATCATATTATCTATGCCTTTCTCGTTCACTCATGACACGTTCATATAAAAATCACTTACCACTAAGCCACTTTATGTAAAAATCATTTAACACTGATCAGTTACTTATATTACACTTAAACGTACAAGAACAAATTTCATTCTCGCCATTCACCAGCCGTATTCAATATCCTGACTAGCAAACGAAGCTGGGTGTATCGTATCTTTATGGTTTTTTCTTAATAGGTGTTTGTTTAAGCTTATATATGGTTTATGAATTATTTGGTCTCGATTTATAGTTTATAAGCTTTATTTTTTCGGTTTATTTTAACGCTCATAGTGTTATTGCAAAAAGTGTGATGGGTTATGATTGGACTTGGTTTGCGTTGGGTCGTCCTTGATGGACTGTCTGTAAATAGGTTTTGCACTAATCCAAGTAACATGTTGATTCTCTGCACAAATGAAAGTAAACCGTTAGACTTACCGTTGTGACGGACCCCATGATTAAGCTCTGGCGTAAGAGTAAGTACTCATATTGTCATATGAATATGTATGTATTGAGAGGTGTGAGAAAGTCATACATCGCAAATGTGTGTACTAAATTTGCCTTTTATAGGTGGCCGAGATACTAGGGTTTCCTAGTATTTCGAATATTACTGTAATGGCCAGAGTGGGACCCTTGTCAGGCAAGGATCCGCTGCTTAATCATGACTGCGGACGTGGATCATCTTCCGGACCGTGAGCTGATCCGCAAGCTTACTTCGGAAGTGTTGCTTGGATGATCAGCGTGCGTCCTTAAAGATCCGAACCGTGCCTTGCTTACAGTTTTGGCTTTGGCGATGTCTAGTATTTCCATTTTGTTGGGTCGGGACCCAGTTGCGTATAAGAAAGTCCAAGCCAGTAAGCCTGCTATCCGTATTATACGTCATTACACATGTTTATATAACTTTGCTATGATATAATAGGTTTATACAAGCTCATAAATTACAAAATTAGTTAAAGGATTATGACTTTTAAAATATAAGCTGAAATCAAATAAGTCGTAATTCGACGTATAAGCTTAAACAAAACAACCACTATGACGGCCTCACGGGATATTTAAAACAAGTTGGTATGTGAACATTGACATTAACGTGTCTCTTGTTTTGAGGTATACGTATCTCTAATGTTTGAGCGTGCAAAGTTACTACAAAACTCAACATATAATGTCAACATGTCATCAAATAAAAATCAAGAAACCAAAACAATCCAAATTCAAATACGGAATAATCGAGGCATCTCCGAATATATTATTTTATACTACAAATTTCTTTTTAGACATTACGTCGAACAGTTTATGTTCACGGTTGATATTAAACCCTTTTATAATCCAATTTCATTTTGGCGGTTCCTACATTTTTATATTCATTTTCATTTCCTTGAATTCATCATTGTCAATTAATAAACCCCCATTTTCACTTAACTTTATCAGCTAAAATCAATCCGAATTCACATAACTTAACGTTCAATTTAACAATCCAAAATCTGGGTTTTGTTCAGTTTTCATCCAATTTCAGGTAAATTCAATCAATTTTGAAATTCATCACGTATATAAAAAAACCCCCTTTTCAATTTATCAGCTAAATGAACACCAAATTCGCATAATTTAACGTTCAATTTTAAAATCTAAAATCTGGGTTTTGTTCATTTTTCATCTAATTTCATATAAATTCAATAAATTTTGAAAATCATTACGTATAGAGGAAACCCCCTTTTTGATTTTTTGTTTTGAAAATTGATAGGTTGTGAAGAGAATGGGGAGAAGGGTTGATGATATAAGTGAAGGGGTTGAAGAGTCATTAATAAAAGAAGAAGGTAAAGGAAAGAAACTATGGAAGAAGGTGAAATATCAGCTGGTTGAATATCATAATTTGCCTGCTTATATGAAAGATAATGAATTTATTTTGGGTCATTATCGAGCTGAATGGCCTCTTAAGCAGATTTTTATCAGCATTTTTACGCTTCATAATGAGACCCTTAATGTTTGGACGTAAGTACCTTTTTTACCCTTTTCTTTGTTTTTTATATTTTTTTATATGTATCATGTTATTTTGCAAATTTTATACTAGTAAAGGACTTGTTTCCATTGGATTATGACTGGTTTGCTTATATTGGTTTCATCAATCTTGGGTGATTTATGGACTTTGTGTGGTTTGATTATAAGGCAAATCACACAAAAATGTGCTACTCCGTATTATTTAGAAGAATCTTAATTTAAGGTATCTTAACTTTTTTTTCTTCTCAATTTAAAGTATCGAAGTTGATTACTGGTTTGATGTAATTTTAAAGGTTTTTGAAGGTTTTTTCGACTTTTCAAATGATGTCACCGATCACTTTTTTCAGCTGAAAAGGTTAACTAATGTAATGTATCATTCTAGTCGGCCATTTAAATTGAGAAAAAAACGTTGAATACCTTGATCAATATTTTAGCCCAAAGTATACTACTTTTTTGTGCGAGTTGCCCCATATTATATGGTTTTTGTTTCATCCGTTTCATGTTTGTGAACTGTGGTTGTTAATGGATGTGCAAGTGTTGATGCATGTAGTACAAACATTTTGCATGGGTGTGTTTGTACCCTTGTGTGTTAGCTGATTGAGATTCAGGGACTGTTGAATGCTGCATGAGTTTACCATATTACTTTCTTCATCTTAAGAATAATAATTTAGTTCATGAAATTTTCATGTCCTGGAAAAAGTATTCTTTTAAGCTTTTCGAAAGCTTACTTAGCGTCGAAAGGCCACTTATTCTGTTGATTGTATTTGGCGACGTGTTAAATTTTCCAAGAGATTGTCTTCTAAGAACTTTTCTTTGGAAGCAAGGAGCACTTTTTTACCGGAGTTTACATGTGATATGATGGAATTTAATAAAGCTTGTGTTACAATAACCGTTACCAGAATTCCAGAAACAACAATTTAAGTACACAAGATTTATGTGGTTTAATGATTTGGATTGCTCCATTGGTAGCTGTTACATGTGGTGAATTTCGATAGTTCATATAACTAAGGAAGACTAACTACTAATATACAAAGAAAATTAAAGTGAAACTAACTACTAAGAGCATGCGCAACCATAACATGGGTTAAAGTTTAACACACTGCCACGTCAGTGCCACATCAGCTTTAACCTTTTCACCTTAACTCACAAAAAAACACCCGCAATCATAACTCAACTTTAACTCAACAACAATTTACCAAAACACCCCTTCATTTAGGGGGGAAAGTGATTTTTTTTTTTTTTTTTACAAACACCACCTTAACTCAACGTTAAGGGGTTAACACGCAGTGTTAACACAGCTTTAACACAGACCCTCGCAATGGTTAACTCAGCTTTAACACAAGATTTTAAGCCCTTAACGCAGGCATCACGTTACCATTGTGCATGCTCTAATAGTCGGAGATGTGTCTTTTCTTTCTTTTTTCTTTTGGCCAAATTGTTCTTCCTTTTTATTGTATTTACACACTAGTGTATAAAGATTGTTCCTTTTAGTTCTGTTCTTTTGTCTATATTTTTATTGTTTTAAAGTCTCATATTCGGTTACATCATATTGTTTTTGTTATTGCAGACATTTGATTGGGTTCTTCCTTTTCCTCACCCTGACAATTTATAGCACGAATATGATCCCGAATGTGGATCTTCATAATCTAAAGCATATCCCAGATGTATTGAGGAGAACTGATCTGCATAAACTTCGTGAAGACATTTTGACTTGTATTCCATCAATGCCTAATATGCCTGATTTGCACAAACTTCATTCTGAGATAAAGACTTCATTTCCTGCGTCAAAGGATTTTTTGCCATCATTATCAAATTGGCATATTGTGGAACTCCTTTGTAATTGTTTGCCTGAGCGGTTCTCTCATAGCAACCATACTGATGTTTGTGTCCTGGTAATGTCTAGTGACTCTTTTTGGCTCATTTTTCTCTTTTTTGTGAATGCTAGTTATGTTATGACAATATAATTTGACTTATAATGGCAAAAAAGCCATGTTTTAACTAGAAAGTTTAGGCATGGTAGGTATGTAGTATGTTATGCTTTATGATAAAAATATGCTACAAATAGGTGAATTGAAATTAGTGTTAAATTTGTTAGTGTTCATAACCTGTAGGAACTAAGAAACATATGACACATGCAAAAGAAGTTCTGTAAATGTTTACTGATTACTATTTCTATCATTCTTTCATTTGTGTGAACTTAAATATCTGTTGTTTCTTATGTGTAACTTTAATGCCCAGTGACTATGATTATGTGAAAAATAATATATGCATTAATTATGAATATGAAAAGATATATGCATTAACTTTGAATATGAAAACGAAATATTTACAATTATAAATATAAATTTATAATATAAATATTTGAGTAGACCTGATGTAGGAGGTTGTATACGTGTATGCATTAGCGCCAACTTTCAGCCTGCTTGACCCATTTGACTTATCTTTTAGCTAAATTTTTGATTTGACCAATTTGACATAACACTCAACCCAAGTTTACCGATTGACAATGAATCGAAGTTGCCACCTCTACAGTTATGGTGGTTTGTCTATCTTATCCCCTTCTTTCCATATATGCTGGTCTGGTCACTAGTCACTAGTTGATGATTGCATAATAGATTTGGAACCGCAAGAAGAGATTGAGTACTGAAAAGAACCTTAAACCTCCTGTATATATGTAGGTTCCTTTATCCTTCTACTAACATTCTCATCAATCTTTCACTGGTTTTTCTTTATTTCAGCGTAGCATGAAAGAAGATGTGGCGAACATGATAGCACCATTAATGACACAACCCATCACACGATGGCCATTCTTCGCATTCTTAGGTGGGGCCATGTTTTGCCTCTTAGCAAGCAGTGCGTGCCACTTGCTCTGTTGTCATTCCAAACGTCTATCCTACATCATGCTCAGGCTCGATTACGCAGGCATTGCTGCCTTAATATCCACCTCATTCTACCCACCAGTTTACTACTCCTTCATGTGCCACCCTTTCTTCTGTAACATGTACTTAGGCTTCATAACCCTTTTAGGAATCGCCACAATAATGGTCTCACTCTTACCGGTGTTCGATCGACCCGAGTACCGTAACATCAGGACTGGTCTATTTCTCGGGATGGGATTATCAGGCGCGGGACCCATTCTTCACAAACTTATCTTGTTTTGGCACCAACCAGAGGCTGTACATACAACGGGATATGAAATATTAATGGGTACATTTTATGGGATGGGTAGCTTGATTTATGCAACGAGGATACCAGAGAGATGGATGCCGGGAAAATTTGATATAGCGGGACACAGTCACAACCTTTTTCATGTGCTTGTTGTGGCGGGAGCTTATACTCATTACCGGGCGGGGCTTGTGTATTTGAAATGGAGGGATCTTGAAGGATGTTAATGGGAAAGAAATACTTGGAATAAATTTGCAGACGTATGTTAATGTATGCCGTAAGGTGGTATATGTGGTTTGTTGTATATTTTAGAAGGTCTGCAGTAGGAATAAAATGGAAGTTTTATGAAAACGTTACATTGTAGAGAAGACTAATGGTATTTCATACATGTGTTAATACCTTAAAATCCCTACCTTTTCTTATTTGGTTGAACTCTGGTTGTGCTTATTAACATGAAATTGATGTTTATGGTATTAATCGAACTAGAGAAGTAAATGGTTGGTAGTGATTAGGTTTTCGTCATTCATGTTTCATTTCAAGAATTTTACAAATAAAAATTATCAAAATGTTATTTACTGTTAAATGAACAATGTAACCAACATTTGGTTAACGAATGTATTAGTATGAGAATACCAACGTTGTGTTGCACCAAGATGCTCAGGCCCGTCCCATGAATTGATAAAATTTTCTAGAGCCTTGTACAAAATTAAATAACCCATTAAATAATGAGGCATTTCGAGAAAATATGTTATATATAAAGTGTTATCATTTATAAGATATAATGCAATTAGTTATCTAAACGTTTTAAAATATTACCCATTTAAAATATTTTCTCATCTAAATACTTTTTACTTCGTAAAAAATATATGTACACACACATATATTTATTAACGAGACAAATTTTGGAGCTCCTAAAAATTTTGAGGCCCTGAGCGGGAGCATACCTTGCACTCCCTCAAAAACGGTCCTGAAGATGGTTCTAAACTTTCAAATTTAAATAGTCCATTTAAACTATCTTAGTGCAATATCTATTACTTTGAACTATCAAACAACATTTTAATTCGAGTAGTTGCAAAGTAATACTAATAGATGTTGCATTAAGATGGTTCTAAACTTTCAACTGTAAATTTGAACTATCTCAGGGGTTTATTTATTTATTTATTTTTTAGCTAAGGCCTAAGGGTCATGGGGTCTCACATTTGTCAAGTCTCTTTTGTTGGGGAGGATGTGTATTTTCATCCATTAAAGGATTTTTATGGGCCCCATCTCAAAAATAATAATATTAGATAGTTAGTAGGTCAAATCATTTCACTAAGAAAAAAAAGAAACGACCCCTTATTGCAACATCTATTACTTTGTGTTAATAGCAAGAAACACGTTCGGGAGGTCGAGGTTGATCGAAATACATCATGATTTTAGAGAGAGAAAGTAGAGAGAGAAAGGTGAAGAAAAGGTGGTTTATTAAAATGACAAAGGTTTGGTTACACACACAATTTCCCACACCCCTCATGGAGAGTCATGAGGGGTATTTATAGGCTCATTACAACATTACTTTGCCTACATGATAATATTAGTCCCTGTAGTATCTAATCTAGTCCATTTCACATGTGTAACGTTATCTTTATAAAAAACCGAAGCTAACAATCTCCCTCCAAGATATCGTCACATATGAATGGATACAATGAGACCTATAAACACATAAAGATGTAAATTACAACAATAGTAAACTATGTTGATGTTGTTGAAGCGCAGAGTCTCTGTAGTCTAGATACTGAGGCAGACTTGAAGTTCTCTCTTCCGACGATCTCGGCGTATGATCTTTGACACTAACGACAAAGGTCTTTGTAGCTCTGAACTTCAACTGTAATGGTCTAGTTAGGTTATTACTCCCTCCTAACTAGTGAGCCTTTTTACTTACTTCTGCTCCCTCCTGAACTGACAACCTCTTTCATCTCGCAGCGGATAAAGTAGATACTAATGAGTTTGCACCATGGTTGTCGTTCTGGGAGCATCATTACAACATAACTCACATAGTATTGCATAGAAGGTTGGTAATACGCTCCGATGTACACATCATTAGTACTTCTTCGATTCCAGTGTAAGCACAATTCCCTCGATCAACCAACGTACTAGAGATGAAACACAACTTCTTTTGGCATGTTCTTCTCCCTCCTGATGGTTGCGATGTATCGAAATCATCATACTATTGTATGTACATGCCAAAATTACCCGTACTTTACACTTCTGATGCAATGTAGATAGACCATGAAAGCATAATTTGTGAGAATATGCTGATAGGATATGACTCTCTTTATTCTACAATCTCTTCTCTTCTTTTCAACCTTTAAGCGACCTCTTCAAATTCCAACCAGCTAGTAAATGACCACTGTATGGAGAGAACCCAATATAACCAATCTGAGAATGAAGTAAACATCCCGTAGATATGTGACTTAATCTTGTACGATGGTGTGACTAAGAACCTATACTGAGCACTACAACGTAACTCCTTTAAGCATAGGTTGATCCATATACTCAAACGCGTAAACAGTATATGAAATCTCCGCCTCTTGAACTATCCACAACTACGTGCGTCACTGAGTACTACAACGTAACTCCTTAAAGTGATAGATATAACCCGTGAGTACTACAATGTAACTCCTTACATCGGGTATAACTAGATAATCCAAGTCTTAATCACTATCTCTACCAGTGTTTGCCCAAACAAGTATCTCCGAAAGTCATGCATCCATCCACCCCTAGACTTTGAGATAAATAAGTGCACACGCCCGTGAAATGAACTTTAAACCCAAATAAGCAATATCGTACAAAAACTCCGTAGTCACAAAAATCTGATACTAGCCGTTGTCATTTGAATGTGATTCTTGATCAGGATCGTTTAAGCAATCCGTGGTGTGTTTTGGTGAAGCTTGAAATTCTATTTCGGGTGATTCGTAGTGATTTCGTATTTTCCCTCCAAAAATAAAATTGGGAAAATTTCTCGCCCATAATTTGGAAATCACTATGAAATGCAATTCTAATGTTACCAGAAAATTTTGAGTTTTGAAAATTTTTACGCAAAATTTCACCGAAAAAATTTGAATTTTGGCCTAAAAATTTGAATTTCGGGCCAAAATTTTCAACCTTGTACCAAAATTAAAATCTCGCGTAAAAATTGAACGTTTAATCTCCTCTCAAAAATAAATTTTACTCAAATTTTCCCGCCAAAAAACTCTTTTTTTTTTTTTTTTGCTAACTCGATAACCCCTAACTTGATAAACCCTAACTCGATACATCCCTCAAACTCGATACATCCCTCAAACTCGATACCTCTAACTCGATACATCCCTCAAACTCGATACCTCCCTCAAACTCGATAAGATGCTTCTAACTCGATAAGTCCATGAGAAATTTAGGCAGAGTTTCGACTTAGGAGTAAGCCACAAAAAACCTAACTCGATAAACGATTAGGTGAAACAGCCTAACTCGGCAAAAAATCCTAACTCGATAAGTACATGTATCCTAACTCGATAACACATGTATCCTAACTCGATAAAAAATTGTACCCAAACTCGATAAACAATCCAAACTCCAAACTCGATAGAACTGGTTCCAAACTCGAAAAACTACTTCTAACTCGAAAAGTTTTGGCGATGAACAGTAACTTCGAATCAAAATTCACTTAAAAACACGATTTTACACCCAAAAACACCACGATTCGCCCCCGGTTAGCTCTAATACCACTTGTTAATAGCAAGAAACACGTTCGGGAGGTCGAGGTTGATCGAAATACATCATGATTTTAGAGAGAGAAAGTAGAGAGAGAAAGGTGAAGAAAAGGTGGTTTATTAAAATGACAAAGGTTTGGTTACACACACAATTTCCCACACCCCTCATGGAGAGTCATGAGGGGTATTTATAGGCTCATTACAACATTACTTTGCCTACTTGATAATATTAGTCCCTGTAGTATCTAATCTAGTCCATTTCACATGTGTGACGTTATCTTTATAAAAAAGCGAAGCTAACACTTTGCAACTACACAGATATTAATTACAATGCTTGATTATCAATCACATAGGTAAATTGGTGTATTTTGAAGATATACAAACACATATTAATTACAATGCTTGATTATCAATCACATAGGTAAATCGGTGTATTTTGATGATATACAACGCAATCTAAAGACGACTGTTTTTCCTTCTAACAATGATGCAAAGGGCGCGTATTTAATTTAGAGGTCGCGAATACGCGAGCACGGGTCTAGATAAGTTTTAGTCAAAACGGGTCCGGGTTTAAATGGTCTTCTAGAAAGAGGAATTTAAATGGGTCCCGATCTAGACGGGTTTTGGTCGGGTCGAGCCGACTATTTTCAAAAGAAATTATTTTAATGAGTAACATATGAAAAAAACGGTAATATTTTTGAACCGCTAGATCCGTTGGGTAATTGTTATATAATTGTTCTTTCTATCAAATAACTAACTAGACAGATCTATAATATTTAGAGAGGCTCAACTAGACTTAGGCCCTGTTTATTTATTTATTTATTTATTATCTAGATTAAGACACTCATAAGTATATGTGGGTCAAAAGTGGGTCATTGTCCGTTAATGGCTCTAGTTGGGGAAAGAAAGTTTTATTATGTCCTTGTGATATAGACGATTTAACATATTTTAGTGGGCCCAAACCATAAAAAAAACATTAATACATATAGTGGACCTACCCACTTTACTATACAGATGCTACAAAAGAAAAAAGAAACGGGGCCTTATTCTCTAATAGATATTCACCCAACTTGATCCATATTTAACTGGTGAGGCTCAAGTTGCCACCTCTAAATGTTTACTCAAAATAAGTATGAATCCAAAGATAAAAAAGTGTCCTAACAAGTTTTGACCCCCTATGTGTATTGGCGTCTTTGATTAAATAATGTTCTCCGCCTTTTTCCTAAGTGTTTATTCAAAAAGTATGAAACCAAGGATAAAAGAGTGTCCTAACAAGTATTACAGTATTACACCTTACACTAAGTGCCTATTTGGTTTGTAAATGGGTTTAGAATTGACTTTGGATTACGGATTAGTTTGAAAAAAGGTTGGCGAAAGAAAAATAATAAGTAATTATTTAATTATATTTGTTTAATAAGTAAATTGAGAAATTTTAGTTAAGAAAAAAAAAAGTAACTTAGAGAAATTGACTAGTGACTTATAAAAATTTATAAGAAAGAAACGGAAAATGAGTGGAAAAAAAATATGTGGTGAAAAAGCATTTGTCAGATGAAATACTTCAAAAGTTACATATATGATATGGAATGAGTTTTTAGATTGATTCCATTACTTTTTTTTCAAAATTGACTACCAAACAATTAATTTAAGATATGATTGTATTACTTCGGTCGAAAACCTACATAACAAACACACCGTAAGACGAACCCGTTATTCAATTAATCCATTAACATCTCTTAAAAGTATTTCTAGAAACATACTTCTAAGGGCCAGTTTGGTTTATGGGTTTCAGTGGTTTTAGACTGAAAGATATATGAATTCAGTTGTTTGGTTTGTTTAAATTGATGTGACGTGAGGGATTTATCCCCAAATTCTCATCCCCACCCCACTTATTAGGTTTTCAATATTTACACATATTTTTCTTTTTCAAAAATCCTCAACCACATGCTAAAGTGAGTGATGTCACATTTTTAATTTTTATATTAAAAAAAACTGCATTTTATTTAAAAATAATTAACTTTTAAAACATACGAGTATGTATTTTTTTCTCTCGCTACTCATTTCTTTTCAAACCTATCCCAAATCCAAATTCGAATTATAATCCTAATCAAAATCCTAAACCACCTACAAACTAAACGGGCCCTAAGAATATGATGTATTTTGTTGGGAATTAAATAAACAGAAGAATCAGCATAAAGGTTTAAGGAAATACATCAAGTATGTTTCTGCTGATAAAGCACAAAGCAAGTTTCCACTGATGGATTCTGCTGAAGAACGTTTTCTACTGATAGTGTTTCTGCTGATGGATTCTGCTGATGCTACTATGACTCATATAACAGCTGTGTAGATAAGTACAACTTATTCTACTGACTTATAAACAAGATAATATCTTTGTTGTAGTCATCAAATTGAACACTCCAAGTGAGTTGTAATCCTAGATACATGTTGTATCTTAATGACTGACATGATAAGTCATCAACTAGCTAGAATGAAGATTAGTCATAAGCTAGTATTTAAGATGAGTCATATAGTTTGTAAAAGATCTTTCCTTGGACTATAAAAGGAAGATCTTAAATATGACTTTTATGTGTATGTGATAAAAAGTTTGATAGAAATAGACATATACATAGAGAAAAACATTAGAACAAAACACAAGATTCAAGGTCTTTGTAACCCTAGTGATAGTGAAGATCACTCGTATTATTCTGAATAATATTGAATCGTTTGGTGAAATACTTTCATTGTTCTTTGTTCAATAAACACAAGCGTCACAGTTCCATTTCCAATAAACATTCTAAGTGTGGTTAAGTAGATTCCGCATACTTAATCATATTCATTCAAAGTATCATATTTACACATTACAAAGGTCCAACACCTCATAGTGTGCGATCAAATAAAGTGATCCTCTCAGTTGGTATCAGAGCTCCCAGGTTGATATCTTTGATTTAGAAGAAGAAATGGATACAGAATCTATTCAAACAAATGTTGCTGCAAAGTTGCCAGTTCTCAAACAGAATGAGTTTGAATTATGGAGGTTAAGAATAGAACAGTTTTTCCAGGTGCAGGATTACACTCTCTGGGAAATCATTGAAGATGGAAACTCTTTCAAACCAACAACCACTTTATCAACAGTTGAAGGTAGGGAAATTTCAGTTGTTCAAACTATCCCTACAATTGCTGATGAAAGAATAAAGAAGAAGAATGACCTCAAGGCCAGAAGCATGCTGATGATGACCATTCCAAATGATCAACTTATAAACTTCAGCAAATTCAAAGATGCCAAGTCATTATTTGAGGCAATTGTTGCAAGATATGGAGGGAATGAAGCCACAAAGAAGACCCAGAAAACCCTTCTCAAACAGCAGTTTGAAAATTTCTCATCAACCATGAATGAATCTCTTGACCACATGTTTACAAGGCTACAGAAAATTGTGAGTCAACTTGCTGTTCTTGGGGTTGACATACCTCAAGAAGATTTAAACTCAAAATTTCTGAGAAGCTTATCAGAAGAGTGGGCTATGCATGTTGTTGTTTGGAAGAATAAACCAGACATAGACACTATGGATCTTATGGATTTGTATAGCAACTTTAAAATTGTGGAACAAGAAGTAAAGAAAACTGGTGTCTCTAGTTCATATACTGGGAACATGGCTTTTATGTCATCTCCTAGTATCTCAAACCCAGTTAAAAATGAAAAGGTTGATAGTGAAGCTGGTGCTGCTAGTTCATCAAGCAGTACCTTTGGTATATTGAATGAAAAGGCTTGTTGTGCCTTTTTCACAAGTCAGAATAATGGGTCCATGCTAACTCATGAAGATCTCTTAGAAATCAATGATGATGATTTAGAAGAGATGGACCTAAAATGGCAAATTTCTCTTCTTAGCATGAGGGCTAAGAAATTCTATCAGAGGACGGGGAAGAAACTCACCATCAGCAGCAATGATACTGCTGGTTTTGACAAGTCAAAGATAGAATGCTATAACTGTCATTTGTTGGGGCACTTCTCAAGAGAATGTAGAAGGCCAAGGCAGCAAGATAGCAAAAATAGAAGTTTTGAAAGCAAGTCCAAGACAGGGGAATCAACCAATCCAAAGGCTATGGTAGCTATTGATGGATTAGGATTTGATTGGAGCTTTACTGCTGATGAAGAAGAAACTTCTCCTCAGACAGCTCTTATGGCTTTCACCACAGAGGTACAACCTGATAAAGTTTGTTCAAATAATTGTTCTGCTCTTAAAAGTTTAGAAACCTTAACCAAACGTTATGAGAATCAAAGGAAAGAATTAATTGATACAGCTCATAGCTTAGCAAATCATAAAAGAGGTATAGCTACTCTAGAGGAACAAGTCATACATTTTCGAACAAATGAATCTACCTTTACTGATGTCAAAATTCTTCTTGAAAGAGAAATAATGTTTAAAGATAATGACATTTGTAACTTGAAAGCTGAAGTAGATAGGCTTAGTAAGGCTAAAGAGAATATTCAAATGAGTGTAGAAACACTAGATTATACATCTAAGGGTGTGACTAACTTAATTGAATGTCAAGTTATTAATAAAGCTAAGTCTGGTGTTGGATACAAATCTGTTCCTCCACCATATAGAGGTATTCCTTCACCCCCAGGAATTGACCTAGAACACACATGATTACCTGAATTCAAATATGGAGTTCAACCAAAGACTAATGTAGTTGATAATGAACCTTTGAAAGAAAGTGAAAGTTTAAGTAAAACTTCACTTCCTAAGGATAAGGTGTGTTCTTGTAGAAAGTCAGATGGTCCAATCATTGAGGACTCAACATCTGATAATAAAAAGGATATACAGGTTATGTCTAAACCTGAAGTGGTTAAGAAAGCAAGAACAAGAGTTCTTAAGATAGTCAAACACAATACTGATAGGCCTAAGACCAATGAAAAACATGTTAGGCAACTAGTAAGATATTGTGAACAATATAGAACCATAAACAAGCCTAGAGGTAACCAAAGGAATTGGTATAGCCTCAAGTCTCTCCAACACAGAGATAACAAAGTTTGTTACACATGTGGTAGTTTTGACCATCTTGTAGCTTTCTGTAGGTATATGGGTATACAAATAATAGAATGAACTACAAAAGGCAAACACCTAAATCTCATTTTCACTCTAATTCTAAAAGATCAAAACCCAAAACAGTCACAAAAGCAGTTCCTGCTGATAGAGCAAAAACTGTTCCTGCTGAAAGGAAAATGGTTTCTGCTGAAAAACCATATATGACTGTTTACCCAAAATTAACAATTAAGAGTGCAAAAACAACTTTCAAACATGCATCTAATATTGTTCAAAGGCCCATTCAAACAAAAGCAGTGGTCCAAAAACAAGTTTGGAGACCAAAAGATACAACTGCAAAGCCATCAGTTTCTGCTGATAGCCAAACAGTTCATATTACTGCTAAGGGAAACAGGGCAAATGCTGTTAAGGCCTCAGCATGTTGGATTCTTAAATCCAATGTTGCATCAACAATTCTCAAAAGATTACATCCCATTGATGCAAGAGGCGGATCCAAGTCAGAAATGGTTTGGATCCCAAAACAAAACTAATTCCTTTATTTATGTGCAGGGACATTCATCAGCAGATACTGAAGATCAAGGATTCTCAGATAGTGGATGTTCAAGGCACATGACAGGCAACAAGTCTTATCTCTCAAATTTTCAATCAGTAGATGGAGGCTATGTTACCTTCGGAGGAGGAATTGGAGGAAAAATTACTGGTAAAGGTACTATTAAAACCGGTAAATTAGATTTTGAAGATGTGTACTATGTGCAAGAGCTTAAGTATAATTTTTTTAGTGTCTCACAAATGTGTGACAAAAAGAACAAAGTTCTCTTTACTGACACTGAATGTCTTGTATTTTCTTCTGATTTTAAGATGCCTGATAAAAGTCAAGCACTTCTCAGAATTTCAAGAAAAGGCAACATGTACAGTGTTGATATGAAGAAAATTGTTCCAAAAGATTCTCTTACTTGTCTTATTGCTAAGGCCACATTGGACGAATCTATGAAATGGCATAGGAGGCTTGGTCATATTAACTTCAAAACCATAAATAAGATTGTCAAAGATGGTTTGGTAAGAGGTTTACCTCAAAAACGATTTGAAAATGATCAAACATGCATTGCTTGTCTTAAACGCAAACAACATAAAGCCACTTGTAAGCTCAAAATTTTTAACTCTATCAATCAATCATTGTTTATGCTGCATATGGACTTATTTGGTCCTACAAATGTTAGAAGTTTGTTGCATAAGAGATATTGTCTAGTTATTACTGATGACTTTAGTAGATTTACATGGGTATTCTTTTTAGGTACTAAGGATGAGACTTCTAGCATCCTTAAGACTTTCATTACAGAGATAGAAAACCTAGTAAGCAAAAGAGTAAAAGTCATTAGATGTGATAATGGGACATAATTTAAAAATAGAGTTATGGATGATTTCTGCAAAGAAAAAAGTATTAAAAGAGAATTTAGTGTTGCAAGAACTCCACAACAGAATGGAGTTGCTGAAAGAAAAAATAGAACACTAATAGAAGCTGCTAGAACTATGTTAGCTGACTCTAAGTTGCCTATAACTTTTTGGGCAGAAGCAGTCAACACTGCTTGCTATGTTCAAAATAGAGTTTTAGTTGTAAAACCTCACAATAAGACATCATATGAACTTTTTAGAGGTAGAACTCCTGAAATAGGATTTCTTAGACCTTTTGGATGTCATGTGACAATTCTAAATACCTTAGACCATCTTGGAAAGTTTGATGGAAAAGCAGATGAAGGATTCTTAGTTGGATATTCTATCAATAGCAAAGCATTCAGAGTATACAACATGAGAACTAGAAGAGTAGAGGAAAATCTACATGTAAAGTTTTTGGAAAATAAAACCAATGTAGAAGGTCAAGGTCCCAAATGGCTATTTGATCTTGAATCTCTATCCAAATCAATGAATTATGTGCCTTTTGTTGCAGAATCTAATGAATTTTCAGGTTCACAAACTGCTGATGCAACAAATAGAGAAGGATTAGAGAATGAGGCAAATCAAGATTATGTGATAATGCCAATATGGACAAATACAAGTGTGGATTCAACTTCAATAAATGGTGAATCTTCTTCTGGAAATTCTAAAGAAGATGTTGAAGATGAATACAAGGAAGAAAGAGCTAAGGAACAAGAGTTTCAAGTCAGAAGTAACACTGATGTTTCTGCTGATAAGCAAATCGTTCCCGCTGATGAGCAAAATGTTTCTGCTGATGGACCATCAGAAGAAACACAAGCAAATCTCTCAAAAGATGAGGTGGATTTCAACAACCTTCCACCTGATTATCAAGTTCTTTCTACTCCACACTCAAGGATTCACAAAGTCCACTCCCTGGACAATGTAATTGGAGATGTACAATCAGGAGTGAAGACAAGACAACAATTGATGTCTTCAGATCAACAAGGGCTTCTTGATGCCCTTTATGCTTCAAAACAGCATGAGTTTTCAAACTCTTGCTTGTTTGTATGTTTTCTCTCACAAGATGAACCAAAGAATATTCATAAAGCCCTAGAGAATTCAAGCTGGTTGGAGGCTATGCAAGAGGAGCTTCTTCAGTTTAAGATTCAAAAGGTATGGGTGCTAGTTGATTTACCAAGTGGTGTAAGGGTAATTGGCACTAGATGGGTTTTTAGGAATAAAAGGGATGAAAGGGGCATAGTGATAAGAAATAAAGCTAGATTAGTAGCTCAAGGGTACAAACAAGAAGAAGGGATAGACTATGAAGAAGTTTTTGCTCCAGTAGCAAGGATTGAAGCCATTAGACTCTTTTTGGCTTATGCTTCATTTATGGGATTCACAGTTTATCAAATGGATGTCAAGAGTGCTTTCTTATATGGTACTATTGAAGAGGAGGTGTATGTTTCACAACCTCCTGGTTTTGTTGATCCTGACCATCCAGATAAAGTGTACAAGGTTGTTAAAGCTCTATATGGCCTACATCAGGCACCAAGAGCTTGGTATGAAACACTGGCTTCCTACTTAATTTCAAATGGATTTCAAAGAGGCAAGATAGATCAGACACTTTTCACCAAGAAGCATAAGAAGGATCTTTTGCTAGTTCAAGTGTATGTGGATGATATCATCTTTGGATCTACAAGGAAGGAGATGTGTTTGGAGTTTGAGAAGCTTATGCACAATAAGTTTCAGATGAGTTCCATGGGGGAACTTACATTCTTTTTGGGTCTGCAGGTTAAACAATCAAGAGAAGGAATATTTATTAGTCAAGACAAATATGTTGCAGAGATTCTTAGAAAGTTTCAATTTGCTGATTCCAAAACAACAAGCACACCAATTGATCCTGATAAGCCACTTCTTAAAGATGTAGAAGGAACTAATGTGGATGTACACACATACAGATCTATGATAGGTTCTTTGATGTATCTTACATCATCAAGACCTGATATCATGTTCTCTGTTTGTGCTTGTGCAAGATATCAAGTAACTCCTAAGGTTTCTCATTTAACAGCAGTCAAGAGAATTTTTAGATATCTCAAGGGTCAACATAGGTTGGGACTATGGTATTCTAAGGAGTCATCTTTTGACTTGGTAGCATACTCAGATAGTGATTATGCTGGTGCTAGCTTGGACAGAAAGTCAACAACTGGAGGATGTCAATTCCTTGGGTATAGACTTATCTCATGGCAGTGTAAGAAGCAGACAATGGTAGCTACTTCAACAACTGAAGCTGAATATGTAGCTGCTGCAAATTGTTGTGGTCAAGTTCTATGGCTTCAAAACCAACTTCTTGATTATGGGTACAATCTCTTACATACCATTATTCATATTGATAATAGTAGTACAATTTGCATTATTAAAAATCTAGTGCAACATTCTAAAACAAAACACATTGAAATAAGACATCATTTTATTAGAGATTGCAATGAAAAGAGGTTAATTCAAGTAATGAAAATTGCTTCAGAACAAAACTTTGCAGATCTTCTTACAAAAGCTTTTGATATTGGAAGATTTCAGTACTTGGTAGCAGGTATTGGAATGCTTAATCTTTAAAAATTTTCAATATAATGTGTTCTTGTATATAGATTTTGTTAATGCATCTAACTTTGTCATCTAAAACTACTATTACCAATTAAAAGTTATTCATACAGTTAGTCCTATGCATAATTCTAATTCAAGACAAGTACTTTGTACTTTGTTCTTTTGGTTTTAGACTAACAGTTTCAGGTATGAATGTTTGAGCTGAAAGGCTATTTCAAGTGAAATCTGCTGATCATTACTGCTGAAAACTGATCATTGCTGCTGATCATTTCTACTGATATAATAGGTTCATGATAGAAAAAGTTTGGGACTTCAAAACTCCTTAAAACTTCTTTCTTGAAATCTGATTATGATGTTTCACTTTGAATTGATAAATTAGTTGATCAGTTATTAACTGATACAACTCACTTTCTATCATTTTATACTCTCAAGTATAATGTGACTAATCTACGGATATCTGATAGAAAGAACAGCGAGCAACAGTGAATCTAACACTTGTGTTAGAGGTAACAAATGCCATGAGCTGGAAACCCTGTAAAGAAATCCTTTTGAATAGGTTTATCTGTACACAGGCAGTTATTTATAACTGAAAACATTGGTTCTCACACAACCAGAGGTTGCTTTAAACCGAAATTTTGATTAAGTGTTAGTTACCACACTTAATCCCTTCAAAATGGTTGTAAGCAGTATGATTTTTTTATTATAAAATCATATACATACTGCTAAGGCAAAAGTTTCTTAAAAGGATTTTCAAAAGATGACTTTAAAAACCATCAACAGATGGACCATGAGTCAAAAACGTCCATTGAATCACCTCTCATAGGAGTTAACACACCTAGAAGTGATGAGGGCAGAATCTTAAACTCTTAAGGAATTGATGGCTTCATGTACAAATTATCTGAAAACATGGAAATTGCTAGATCAGATGATATGATATGATTGTGAGAGATCTTCCAAACAGGGGAGGAAATTGCTCAGGAGAGAAATAAATCTCAAGGGAGGTTACAAAAGCCCTTTAAAGGAAGATTAACCAAATAAAAAGAAGGAAAAGATAAGAGCATACAAGATGATGACATGGTTTCTACTGATAAAGAACAAGAACAAAGCTGATAGGAGAAAGGTCTATCTAGATCAAAAGATGAAATGTCTCAAGTTCAGTTCACTACGTTTGTTCATCACTTCCAAAGACATGCTGAAAGATGATTTCTACTTCTTGGAACAAACATCCAAGATACACAGCATCATTGACTCTTATAATTCTTCAAGTTGTATATTGCACCATCTTTTAGTCCAAAATTGGAGCAAAGAACAGAGAGCAGATGAGTTACAGAGAAAGACATTCAATCACTCAAAAGAGAAGAAAGTTCAGATCACAGTCTGAAAATGAAGTGTTTGAAAGATCTTCACAAAGTCCTCATTTAATTCAGAAAAACATGTTTGAATGTAATTCACATGTTTAGGGGAGGATTGTTGGGAATTAAATAAACAGAAGAATCAGCATAAAGGTTTAAGGAAATACATCAAGTATGTTTCTGCTGATAAAGCACAAAGCAAGTTTCCACTGATGGATTCTGCTGAAGAACGTTTTCTACTGATAGTGTTTCTGCTGATGGATTCTGCTGATGCTACTATGACTCATATAACAGCTGTATAGATAAGTACAACTTATTCTACTGACTTATATATAAGATAATATCTTTGTTGTAGTCATCAAATTGAACACTTCAAGTGAGTTGTAATCCTAGATACATGTTGTATCTTAATGACTGACATGATAAGTCATCAACTAGCTAGAATGAAGATTAGTCATAAGCTAGTATTTAAGATGAGTCATATAGTTTGTAAAAGA
The DNA here is from genome assembly GCA_030686995.1 of Artemisia argyi. Lineage (NCBI taxonomy): Eukaryota > Viridiplantae > Streptophyta > Magnoliopsida > Asterales > Asteraceae > Artemisia > Artemisia argyi. Next base: position 166,841,494 of record CM060700.1, on the reverse strand, counting down.
TCTTTCCTTGGACTATAAAAGGAAGATCTTAGATATGACTTATATGTGTATGTGATAAAAAGTGTGATAGAAATAGACATATACATAGAGAAAAACATTAGAACAAAACACAAGATTCAATGTCTTTGTAACCCTAGTGATAGTGAAGATCACTCGTATTATTCTGAATAATATTGAATCGTTTGGTGAAATACTTTCATTGTTCTTTGTTCAATAAACACAAGCGTCACAGTTCCATTTCCAATAAACATTCTAAGTGTGGTTAAGTAGATTCCGCATACTTAATCATATTCATTCAAAGTATCATATTTACACATTACAAAGGTCCAACACCTCATAGTGTGTGATCAAATAAAGTGATCCTCTCATATTTCTAGAAACATACTTCTATCATTCTATGTAGGGGTGTTATCGGGTCGGGTTGATTCGAGTTTTGGTGTCTCAAAATTTGACCCTAACCTGACCCTATAAACTATCGGGTTATCAGGTTTAGGGTCCAAACGGGTCGGGTTGTCGGGTTGTTATCGGGTTGTGGCAAGTTGGCTTGGCCCTAACGTAAAATAAAGCATAGTATAATAAAATTGGCTTATACAGACATTGTCCACATTTTGGTAACTAGATCTGATTTTTAGCTTATTAAATCATGTGGTATGAGTTATTTGATAAAGTGACCATGCATAATAATCTTTGACATGTAAAGAAAAGTGCAGTAACCTTAGAAAGAAACATGAACATATTACATTACTTGACTTCAAAAACAAGTGCAGTAAAAAAACAAAAGTGCGGTAAGGAAAAACAAAGTAAGTGCAGCATGCTAGATAAAAAATTAACAGGAATGGAAGTAAAACAATAACAAGTGAATGTTAGTACGCTAGATAAAAAAATAAAAATAATAAATAAATAAATAAATAAAAAAGAAGCACGATTGGCCAATTTTTCATGGTCCTCATTCATAACAATGAAACAATAACAAGATAATGCAGTAGGCATATGCCATTTAAACAAAAAAAAAAAAAAAAAAAAAAAAAAAAAAAAGGTTTTTGGCAGTAGCTAGCCAATTCAATGTACAAATCACAACTTACAACTATAGGTTAGATTTTTATTTGGCCTAAAACGAAGAAAAGAATAGAAAGTCTTTACATATTATCGGGTTATCGGGTTGAACACAAACCCGATAAGATATAAAAAAGTAACCCTAACCCGACCTTATAAGGCTATCGGGTTAGTCGGGTTGACCCGATAGACCCGATAAGCCGAGTTGAACTCGAATCAACCCGACCCTATAAGGCTTTATCAAGTTCGGGTCGGGTCGGGTCAACCCATTTGACACCCCTACTTCTAAGAATGAACATATTAATATTTTATTTAGTACACGAATATATGATTCAAACTCATAACCTTTAAGCTATCTTATAGGGTGTTTCGTTTGAGGGTATGAGAATGAGATAATCACTTTCATTCTCATTATAGATGTTTGGTTTTGAAATTAGGAATCAAACCTATAAATGTAGGCATTTTCTAAACCCATCTAGTAATTTGGGTTTTCAAACTCATTTTCATTTCAGTACCCATAGTCAAGCAAGTTGGGCTTTCAAAATCATTCCCATTCTAATACCCATAGTCATACCCTAATGTAAACCAAACGCCTCATTACATCTAATAAAAATAATGTGTTGCAAAAAACATAAAGTAATTGCTCTCGTTGAGAGTCGAACTCAAGACCTCCCGCTTACTAAACGGGTGCTCTAACCAACTGAGCTACGAGAGCTTCTTGTCATTCACTTTATTTTAAAGCTTATGTTTATTCATTAGCTACATGGATGTTAATTTCGAGAAAGCCTGGATTTAGAGATAGTTCATCTGTATGTTAAAAAGAATTGAAATAATTATCCAAATAGATCACAGAAATGACGTTCACAGTCGTATGGGTTGAGATCTCAAATAAATAAATCAAAAAGTGTTACTGGTATATGTTAACCATGTAGTCAAATGGATGTGGTAAATACAACCAAAAACCACATAAACTAAAACAAAGGTGTAGCAGATATTTACCAGCAAATGAATCGATTTTGGTTGAGATTTAAACGGGTTGAACATCATCTACATAACACATTGAATGCTCGGTTTCAGATTTTAGATTATTGTTGTAATAATATAGTTTTTCTAGTCAAACTTACAATCGACTGATAAGTGTTTATGCTTCTGGTTTTGACACAGTTGAAACTTGAAATCTACCACTATACCAGCTTATTCTTACCATCTCCCATTGCTAGTCTTAACAGGTAGAAAATAACCATCATTATTCTCTTGGAGCAAATAGCGGCGGTGTTAGTTTTGAATCCAGAATTTTAAGGTAATCGTTCTACAGTTTGAACCATTTGAACATACCTAGTCAAACATGTATAGACCAATTTGGGTGAACTAATATATGTAACCATCTGATACCTATTTGTGACACTACAATAGAACATCTTCCATCAAACAGCACCCATATAGTACAACGTACAAACCTAATTGTTACAGTTGAACATAAATATTGATAGCGCTTGAACACAGTCAATCCCAAAGCGTATAAGACAGCTAACTGATGTCAAGTTCAGATTGACTTTGATTATCAGCATAATAAAAATAAACACAATAATTCTTCCGGAACATCATCTGTGAGATACATTCGGTCTATCACGTATAACAAACCTATTTAAATCTATTGCTATCATTGACTTACAAGATATAAAAAAGGCTGCACTCCTTGCTTGGAATAACGCAGCCACAATACCAAAATTTAACTTGTTTGAGCTATGGCCCATCTTTGTCCGAAGCCTTTCAGACGACGAGCCAAAACAGGACCTACTACCATGCTAAATAAAACCAGAACCTACTACCATGCTAAATAAAACCAGAACCACAAAATATTAACAGCAACACAAGATTTGCAGCACTGCATGAACTGATTACCAAGCCTAATTATCCCAATAGTTCCGAAGCTGTGACATATGCAGAAGAAGGTTATCTCTACCCAAGCCGGTGGCGCTGCTAGTCATAATCCATGGAGGATGAATCTTGTAATTTTCTTTAATCAACTCTTGGAAACTTTGAATATTCTCATCAGGCCGTTTTCCCTTGGTGTTCTTCATTTTATCGCATTTTGTGAAAACAATGGTCATTGGAATCTAAAATTGGTGGCCAAAATTCAAAAAAGAAGAATTAATAGAAAGCCAATACGATATAGAATGTTAGTTTAGAGCAAGTAGTTTCTACTAGGAACCATACATTATTTCGTCCAAGCCAATTAGCACAGTCAAGATCAATCTTCTGAGGCGGAACACTTGCATCAACAAGAAGCAGAACGCTTACCAAAGATTCTCTATTTAGAAAGTAACCTTTTGTAAATGATGACCAATCCATTCTCGCAGCTTCTGGAGCATTGGCAAAGCTGCACATCAAGAAATGTAATGCTAACTTCGCGTGTATAATAGCAAAACATCTTTTGTGTAGTTGTTACTTTGTTAAAAGTTGAATCACTACAGGTCGGTACAATGTCTGCCACTTCTATCTAAAACCTAAGACCTAAAATTTATTTAAATTTGGTTCATCTCTCCACATAATACTTTTCAAGATGTTCTTGACGTCTTACAGAGTTGCAGGTCTTAGTCCCTGAAAGGTTCATCTTGTTTAAGCTTTTATTTACATATCTTAGATGAGGAATTTTAGTATTTTAGGAATAACATGCATTTTGACTGTTCGCTGAACCTGTCAAAAATTTCAAGATCCTACATCTCTAATCCATCGTATGCTTGGATAGAAAGATTTTACTCTACATATGGTTTGCTAAAATGATAATATTAGGTTCTCGAATATACTTCGATGGAAAAGGAGCACTTATTCTGAAGAATCATTGAAGCCAAAAGAAACAATATCACCACGGTCGTGGTTTTCTTTTGACCCCCATAATACCTACTAGAAGGTGCTACGTTTGTGGCCAACATTCACTCGACTGTAGCAACGTACAATGCCAGGCATATGTAAACCCCAAACTTAAGATCTAAGAAGGAGCTTTCCCATAACTCGAGTCAGGGCTTATTCGGACAGTTTTCTGCAGCATTTTTGGTGATTCTGGGAGTGAAGAAAGGCACAACTTAAAAGATTATACGTACCGATCAATACCCAATGTTTAAATCTTCCATTGTTATTAAAGATACATGATTTTCCATGGTTTTGAACATTGTTTTCGCTTTAATCATGCACACTATTCATGCAATAAATATACAAACAATTGGATGTTTATGAAATGAGACTAGTGCTACAGATGGTAACTGGATTCATCGACTATCTTATCTGAAATTATTTACAATTTTGTTATTGAAAATTTTATGTAACTAGCATGATTTCTATAATCGTAAGATTTATGAGTTGAACAATACTTGTCCTTGGTTATAAATCAAACATAACGCCCAACAAAAGGTGGTTGACTATGAGCAATCTCATGTCAACTTTCCACTTTGTAGGTTTATATAGCCTTACCCTGAATCTAATCCATCAAGAATTCACAAGTCAACAAAAAACTATCTTGTGTGTATTCATCTTATCTATGATATCATACTTTTTATAAGAGTTAATTGCATAAATCGTCCCTAAATTTTGTCCAGATTGCATGTTTCGTCCCAACCATTTCGAAAGTGCAGAAATCGTCCCTATGGGAAACCTTTGGGTAAATTTTCGTCCTTGATTGGGACGAAACATGCAATTTGGCATTTTCGAATTATGCAATTTTCGTACCAACCAGGGACGAAAATTTGCTCAAAGGTTTCCCACAGGGATGATGTTTGCACTTTCGTAATAGTTGGGACGAAACATGCAATATGGCCAAAGTTCAAGGACAATTTATGCAATTTACTCTTTTTATAACCATGTTACTTACTTTTTGTTTGCTTTCTTACTAAATGTAATTTACATCAAGATTAGTATAAAACGAAATAGCTACGTAACAAAAAAAGTTTTATTATAGGTATTTCTACAAAGAGTTCCTCAATTTGACACTCGGTTCTTATCAAAGTTATGCTATTATTCAGAAACTAAGCTTGGCTATAGGAATGGCCACGGGTGGGGCAGCCATCCCTATCCCCAAACCCGATTACCAAAGTCCTCCTCAAACCCGACCCGATCCTCATCGGGCGGGGGCGCCCTGTTAGAGTGCGATCATCCCCCAAACCCGACCTGTTCTCGACGGGGATCTTACAGGTGTGTCCTCTATGGGCGCAATTCTCGACCAAACAACAGCGGCAACAAGGTGGCAGTGGCAGCAGCAGCAATCCCGTCTGAACGAGGTATTGAGGAGGTGGAATGCAGACACTGTTAGACAATGATAAACCCCGTAGGTATAACTTTATTATTGAACACTATATGTAATAGTGAAACCCTAATACCCAAAACCAGGCTTGGGCCTAATTATCCACTAATACTCCCTCGCAGTTCGAGAGGCGAAATCGTGAAAGCTTGAACTGGAGTAGTAAACTAAGAAAGCAAAATAAAACAATAAACCAAAATAAAACGGGATAACCCAAAGTATCCCAAACAGTCGTCTCGGGAATAAGAACCCTAGATTCGACACCAACAAAAGTCGTCTCGGGAATTAATACCCTGGATTCGACACCAACAAAATACCCTGGATTCGAAACCAACAAAAGTCGTCTCGTGAATTGATACCCTGGATTATTGAACACTATAACTTTATTATTGAACACTATATATAATAGTGAAACCTTAATACCCAAAACCCACAAACCGGGCTTGGGCCTAATTATCCACTAACAGACACATCATACCCTTACCTTAGGGTGAGCCCGTAAATAGGGTGACTGCTTCCATGAAGACCTTAGGCAAGTGTATGTGTGAGGGTGAATGTGCTCAAATATGTGTGAATGTGTAGAATTGCTTGAATAGATCAACTATGAAAGCAAATAAAGCATTGCACGCAACAGGGCGCACACGACATATGACAAATGGCCAAAAAAAAAAGAAAAAAAGCGCTTGAAAGCATAGTGGCGTATACTCATACAACGCATGGAAAGCATAGCACATAATATAATGAAGACAAACACATACGTGCATGAGGTCCATAAAAGCATAACCGCTTGTGGGGAGAACATGCCTATGAATATTACCAAAAAAAAACAAAAAAAAAAAAAAAAAAAACAAAAAAAATAAATAAATAAATAAACAACAACAACAAAAAAACTAAGTTCTAACGGAGCAGCAAGGTTCGAAAAAATTGCTATAGGCTCTACACTTAAGTGCAAAGGCAAATATGTACGCGAGAGGCTACTAAAAATCGCCTACAAAGTCTAAAGAACTACCTATGACTCTCTATACCTAAAACGCGGGATAAAAAACATCTAGAAAGCTCAATGCATGACAAAAATGAACCAAGGCTGCTAAAAGTCACCTATAAATCCTGGATCCAAACTAACTCATAACCTATTCCGAGTCTAGCTCTCCACGCGTTCATATCAGAGTTCATGTCCTTGGTCAAGAGAAGCTCCTTCATGTCATGCTTCAATCTATCCTCCCACCTAAGTTTTGGTCTACCCCTTCTCCTTAACATGCCAACTACCAAAGCTTCCACCCTCCAAACTGGCACATGTCCGAACTATCTCAACCGTCCTTCCCTCATCTTGTTGATTATAGTTTCCACTTCAAGTTCCACTCTAAAAACTCCATTCGGAATCATGTCTAACATGGCTTTACCTCAGGGCCACCTTAGCATTCTCAATTCTGCTACTAGCCTTATTAAGTCTTCAACGATAGTATTAAACATAAATAATGATAACTTATAGCGTCACAAATTACAACTCTTAAAAATATGACATTAAACAATCTTCTATGATCACAATTTGAATTCTTACAAAGATTTAATTAAAAAAAAAAAAAAAAAAAAAAAAAAAAAAAAAAAAAAAAAAAAAAAAAACTAACAAATATTAGAGAAACATGTTTTTATCATGTATACTAACATGATCAATAGATATATATGTATATTAGTATATATGTTTCAGGTGTGGCGGGCGGGGATGTTATGCCCCACTCCCGATTAAAATCCCCGTTTAGGCCCCAAACCCTCACGGTAACCTAGGTTGCACGGACACGGCGATACAGCAAAATCTAAAAATATAGGACAGGACACGGCTATATATATAAAAACATGCATAAAACACTAAAATCAAATGAAGTACCATGTTTCATAGCCAAATTCTTAAGTTGTACATTCATAACTCATAACAAAGCAAAATAGTAAAAACATGGTTTCATAGCCAAATAGCTAGTCATCTTCATCATCAAAAACTATATCATCGGTTATGAATAACATGGCTTCCATTTCCGGCTCATCAAGAGAAAGGTTGGCCATTCCAAGTATCCTTAACATCATCTAAAGTGTCAAATCCATCTGCACCCAAATCCCACATGCTACTCTCACCTTTTATGTATTCGGGAGATTGCCTTGATAGAAGACGAAGATTTGAATGCACAAAAACTAAGTCTTCGCCTCTTTGGGGTGTAATCTTGTTCCTAAGCAAAGAGTTTATGAAAGAATATGTACTCCAATTTCTCTCACAACATGAAGATGAACAAGGTTGCCCAAGTAATTTTAATGCTAAATTTTGAAGCAATGGTGTTGAAGATCCATATGTAATCCACCACAAATCGGGATCCAAATATCCACGACTACTAGTCGAATCAGTACTTGCAAACTTACTCATAGCTCTTGAGAATTTGGCAAACTCCATGTACGCTCAAGTATGGAAGGAAAATATCTCTCAAAACACTTTAGCCTTTCATAGAAATCTCTTTATCCTTATGTGGGGGAAACTGATTGGGAGACTCTTTAAGCCATTCATCACTATAATACCTAGGGTTCAAAGAGTAAGCCAAACAATGAAGAGGTGTGTTGCTTTTAGCCCAACGATCCATTAATATCTTGTGCACAATAGAGTAAAAGGGAGAAACTTCTTGTTTTCCTTCATGGCGGTAGATAACCACTTTCACATTCTCTATCATAGAATCCCACCAATCATACACCAATTGAAGACATGGTTTATTGGTATCCGCCTTCCTTAACATCTCATATATAGGCTCTGTGAAAGCAATAATGTAATCAATCTTATCCCACCACAAATCGTTCAATATCTTCTTGACAAAAGATGCTTTTTGAACATCATCCTCCCTATAGTTGGCCCAATTTGGGCTAACTACCATATTCAAAAGCCCTTGCTTGATGAGCTTGAATCTTTTAAGCATGATAATGCTAGAAGCAAAACGAGTCAACTGAAAGCAACTTCAACTCTGAAATAGCACTAAACATTGACAATCGCATAGAATGATTCACAATGAAGTTCTTAATAGCCATTACATCTCCAATAACATCTCTAATTCAACTACACTCTTCATATGTTTCTGCATTGGCTTGTGTATTCTTTGCAGCACAAATATTTTTCAAAGCAAGATTCAATGTATGCACCACACACGGAGTCCAAAAAATATGAGGAAACTTGTTTTCAATTAACAACCCCGCACAGCATTGCCTGTAATCACTTGAACTACATTTTGAGGGCCAACTGATAAAATAACTTCTTTGAGTAAGTTGCAAATGAAGTACTTATCTTTGTATTCACCCTTACAATTGACCGCTTGTAAGAACAATTGGACCACCTTCACTAGCCGCCATAAAATTTATCAATGGCCTTCTTTGAGCATTTGTCCACCCATCACTAACAATGCTTACACCTTTTCCCTTCCAAGCCGTCTTAAGAGGTTCAAGCAACCCTTCAATGTGTCGTCTTTCCTTTACTAAAAGCGAGGTTCTCAAAGCATTATAACCTGGAGGAACATAACCAGCAAGATGTTTGCTATTTGCGGCTCTAGTGTATGAGCGAATGTAGTATGGATTTTTGGCAAGAGAAAATGCCAAACCCGATGAATAGAACATTCTTGCAATCTCATAATCTAAATCTTGTCGAGCTTGTACGTTGAAAGCCATCTCAAGAGGGAGTCACCAGTTACCTTCTTCCTTTTTAATGGGAGTGTATCAAGAGTTCAAGACCTTGAAGGCGAGTTCCCATTGAAGTTCCCGTAGAAGCCGATGATGAAAAAGAATTAGTTCGACTATTAGATGGTGGAAGTGGTACTTGTTTAGGTAAGACTCTAGCCGCCTTCGTTTCAAACTCTCCTTGTTCTCTTTCCATAATAACCAAGTCATTAGAAGATACCTTGGTACATTTCGAAATTCCGGTACCACCAATCTTTAGTAAATGACTTTTTACACGTGCATAAGAACCCGAAAATGATTTATTGCAATAGTTACACGTAAACCAAACATTTCCTCCTCCACTAATCTTCTCTCCAACACTAACAAACTTCCAAAGAGGAGGCCGACTATTATTACTATAGAATCTTCCTCGGCGCTCATTGTTTAGTGTTTACAATCTAAAAAAATTAGAAAAGAATATAATATAACTATTAATATTTAATGGAACAATACAACTATCAATCAATAAAGATTCAACGGTTCAAATAAAAAAATAATGGAACAATACTTCATTCCTCAATCAAAATCCCTAATTCCCAAATAAAAATCCCTAATTCCTCAATTAGAGTCGTAGAGACTAGAGAGATGTGAAGATTGAGGAGACAGAGAGATTCAAATTAGAGAAAAGAGATTAGAAGTAATAACCTAATGTGACTGAGAGATCGTCGATCGAGCACAGTTCGAGCAGAGATAGAGAGTTAGATCATGAAAGAAAAGAGAGATCTAAAAAGAGAGATAACGAAGAGAGAGAGACTTGTGGTTTCACCTTTTAGTTTGGAGAACTGTGAGGAGTTATGTTATGAATTTTTTTCATCCGTGTCCTGTGTCCTTCATCCGTGTCCAAAACCCATGTCCTACCCGTGTCCAAAAGCGTGTCCAGATCGAATCGCACGTGGGACACGACACGTGCGTGTCGGACACGTGTCCGAGGCGTGTCCATGTCCGACACGTGTTCGATACTGCCACTCCTTACTTTCAGGTGTGTCCGTGCTTCCTAGCCGGTAACCCAATACGCATGTCCGCCTCAATTAGTTCAGGTTTTGGGTTTTCCAATCGGGTTCGGGGGTTTTTTTTTGCCATCCCTACTTGGCTACTTGTTTACTATTTCCTAACTTCAATTGATTCGTGTTTGTGAAGACCATCATCATGGTCCCAAGGAGGGCATCGTGGAACAAGTTAGACTACAACGAAGGTGTTTGACTCAAATTTCTACTTCTGCATGCCTACTATCTTCAAACATGCCCATGATCTGGTAAAATCGTGTGACTGATGTCATTCAGAGAGCATGTAATATCTATCTTGTAATGAGACCCCTTGAACGAGTGAAGCATTCAGGTATGTGAAACAGTTGACCTTTGTGGATCGGCTTAATAGGAAGCTTACCATCTTCTCACGGTAACACTCGTATCATAAATTATAATGGCAGTTTATTATGTTTCCACATGAGCAAAGGTGCACGAAACCCACTCCGGTAATAACCAATTAAAAATAATTAAAACGAGCATTGCAACGCTATTGGTTAACCAATACATTTTCTACACCCTACACCTACAAACAACTCGGAAAGTAGAGGAAACCAAAATGAATTAGTTGATAAGTTAGACAAGGAAAGTAGAGGAAACCAAAACGAATTAGTTGATAAGTTAGACAAGAAAAGAACGAAAGATCACTCTGGAACTTGGTTACGTACTATCAAATTAGTCCATAAATAACAGATTATTTTACTGTTGAGTTATTTTGCATCGATATGGCTCCATTTATATTTGGAATCCTCAATAAATTCAAAACCCATAAGTTATACTGTATTGATTAACTCACTTTTTATGAACGGAATTTATGGCTTCATCCAAAAAAATGACGTAACCTAAGGTTTTGAGTTTATTGATGGTTCATGGTTGATTATTGTCAACTTTTACTTGTTAATACAAAATCAGAACCTTAAACCTTTGACACTAGGATAATACTATTTCTACAAGAATTGTATATAAATAATAGTAGTCTCAATTTTGACTTAGTGCTCAATTCATGAAGCATACTTTTGATTATTTTAGTTTCTAATATTTATGTGAGGCTAAATTATATAAACACAAAGAAGAATTTCGGCAAGACCATGGCATGTATACGCCACTACATGCATCTGGAGTCTACATGTTTATTTCTCTTTGCTCTTTTTAGGGTTGGCCACACTGTGTGTTTGTAACCACAAGACTGTTACCATGTATCAATCATGTTTGTACCCACACAGTTGGCGACACTCGCTGGCCTCCAGCAATATCCATATCATAAGAGATGTAATGCTTTATTTTGGAGGGAGTAACTTATAGGGACTCGCACAAATTTCAAGTTCCTGTGGCCGATCCTGAACTGCCACGTATCCATCAGAGGATGCTCCTCTGGCTACAAGCATGGAAAAGGTTCTTTGAGATCAAGAAACTTTAGTATTAAGGAACTCACACAGGAGTGAATAGTGATATTTCACTCTTCAGACTGACTTACTGAAGGCTTATGACTGGGATTATGGACTCAGCTTTTTCCTGAGCCTAATTGTGAGTGTTTCATATGATAATAATCCTAAGGACACTTGTTAGTCAATGTGAAGCGTAGAATAAAACACAAGCATGAGTTCCCTTTACTGAATCTACTCCCAAAAAAAATATTCCATGATCGTGGTTGGGGGAGGTTCTTAACCCAATAATAGATACTAGGTTTGGCCGACGCCAAAAATTTAATTCCCCAAGAAGGGCGTAACATTTTTAGTGAAACACCATTGGGAGCTAGACCATTAGCTACATGTGTAGCTGGTGTACCCTTTGTCTTCCTTGTCATGCTCCGCAAGAACACAAAATACCATCCATACTCAATATTCAATAATAATCCCATGGATACAAACGAACGGTGTGGCTAAGCATTAATGACAAAGGAAAATTAAACATATTCTGTTGAGGTGCATGCCACAAGCCCACAACTTACATCACGTGGTTTGGCAAAGTTGGTTCTTAGGGTTCCCTATTTTAATTTCCAGTAGCACATAAATTTGTTTAAAACTACAATAAACAATAACTATGATTCGTGAATGGAGTACTACTATGGTTATAAGAACACAAACTTCAATCAGTAATCAAACAAAACTGCATTTTTGTAAAACTGAATCAACACCTCCTTTTCAAAAAACTATATTAATAATCCAAAGTGCTTAGGAACTAGTATGATTCAGTGCCAAAAGCTTAGGTTTACAATTCTTAGTGAGCCTCGATGAATCAACAAGTAAACTGGAAATAAACCCAATATTCGACAAACAATCACTTATTCCAATAATCATGTAAAGAGCGCGTGTACCTTCGAGAATGAGGATTCTTGCCTTTTTTCGTTGATTAGAAAACAAAAAACGGGTCACAAATGTGTGTGTATTATCTTCTTAAAAGAATATAAAAGCTAGGAAGCACGGACACACTTGAAAGTAAGGAGTGGCAGTGTCGGACACGGACACGGCTCGGACACGTGTCCGACACGCACGTGCCGTGTCCCACGTGCGATTCGATCTGGACACGCTTTTGGACACGGGTAGGACACGGGTTTTGGACACAGATGAAAAAAATTCATAACATAACTCCTCACAGTTCTCCAAACTAAAAGGTGAAACCATAAGTCTTTCTCTCTCTTCGTCGCTTTTGGACACGGGTAGGACACGGGTTTTGGACACGGATGAAAAAAATTCATAACATAATTCCTCACAGTTCTCCAAACTAAAAGGTGAAACCATAAGTCTTTCTCTCTCTTCGTTATCTCTCTTTTCATATCTCTCTTTTCTTTCACGATCTAACTCTCAATCTCTGCTCGATTTGTGCTCAATCGACGATCTCTCTATCACATAGGTTTTTACTTCTAATCTCTTTTCTCTAATTTGAATCTCTTTGTCTCTTCAATCTTCACATCTCTCTAGTCTCTAAGACTCTAATTGAGGAATTAGGAATTTTGATTTGGGAATTAGGGATTTTGATTGAGGAATGAAGTATTGTTCCAGTATTTTTTTATTTGAACCGTTGAATCTTTATTGATTGATAGTTGTATTGTTCCATTAAATATTAATAGTTATATTATATTCTTTTCTAATTTCTTTAGATTGTAAACACTAAACAATGAGCGTCGAGGAAGATTCTAATAATAATAATAGTCGGCCTCCTCTTGGAAGTTTGTTAGTGTTGGAGAAAAGATTAGTGGAGGAAATGTTCGGTTTACGTGCAACTATTGAAATAAATCATTTTCGGGTTCTTATGCACGTGTAAAAAGTCATTTACTAAAGATTGGTGGTACCGGAATTTTAAAATGTACCAAGGTATCTTCTAATGACTTGGCTATTATGGAAAGAGAACAAGGAGAGTTTGAAATGAAGGCGGCTAGAGTCTTACCTAAACAAGTACCACTTCCACCATCTAATAGTCGAACTAATTCTTTTTCATCATCGGCTTCTACGGGATCTTCAATGGGAACTCGCCTTCAAGGTCTTGATACACTCCCATTAAAAAGGAAGAAGGTAACGGGTGACTCCCCTCTTGAGATGGCTTTCAATGTACAAGCTCGACAAGATTTAGATTATGAGATTGCAAGAATGTTCTATTCATCGGGTTTGGCATTTTCCCTTGCCAAACATCCATACTACATTCGCTCATACACTAGAGCCGCAAATAGCAAACATCTTGCTGGTTATGTTCCTCCATGTTATAATGCTTTGAGAACCTCGCTTTTAGTAAAGGAAAGATGACGCATTGAAGGGTTGCTTGAACCGCTTAAGACGGCTTGGAAGGGAAAAGGTGTGAGCATTGTTAGTAATGGGTGGACAGATGCTCAAAGAAGGCCATTGATAAATTTTATGGCAGCTAGTGAAGGTGGTCCAATGTTCTTACAAGCGGTCAATTGTGAGGGTCAATACAAAGATAAGTAGATTTGCAACTTACTCAAAGAAGTTATTTTATCAGTTGGCCCTCAAAATGTAGTTCAAGTGATTACAGGCAATGCACCTGTGCGTAGGAGTGCAGGGTTGTTAATTGAAAACCAGTTTCCTCATATTTTTTGGACTCCGTGTGTGGTACATACATTGAATCTTGCTTTGAAAAATATTTGTGCTGCAAAGAATACACAAGCCAATGCAGAAACATATGAAGAGTGTAGTTGGATTATAGAGGTTACTAGAGATATAATGGCTATTAAGAACTTCATTGTGAATCATTCTATGCGATTGTCAATGTTTAAGGCTAATTCACAGTTGAAGTTGCTTTGAGTTGTCTAGTTGACTCGTTTTGCTTCTAGCATTATCATGCTTAAAAGATTCAAGTTCATCAAGCAAGGGATTTTGAATATGGTAGTTAGCCCAAATTGGGCAAACTATAAGGAGGATGATGTTCAAAAAGCATCTTTTGTCAAAGAGAATATATTGAACGATTTGTGGTGGGATAAGATTGATTACATTATTGCTTTCACAGAGCCTATATATGAGATGTTAAGGAAGGCGGATACCGATAAACCATGTCTTCACTTGGTGTATGATTGGTGGGATTCTATGATAGAGAATGTGAAAGTGGTTATCTACCGTCATGAAGGAAAACAAGAAGTTTCTCCCTTTTACTCTATTGTGCACAAGATATTAGTGGATCGTTGGGTTAAAAGCAACACACCTCTTCATTGTTTGGCTCACTCTTTGAACCCTAGGTATTATGGTGATGAATGGCTTAAAGAGTCTCCCAATCGGCTTCCCCCACATAAGGATAAAGAGATTTCTGATGAAAGGCTAAAGTGTTTTGAGAAATATTTTCCTTCCATACTTGAGCGTACATGGAGTTTGCCAAATTCTCAGGAGCTGTGAGGGAGTGTGCAAGTACTGATTCGATTAGTAATCGTGGATATTTGGATCCCAATTTGTGGTGGATTACATATGGATCTTCAACACCATTGCTTCAAAATTTAGCATTAAAATTACTTGGGCAACCTTGTTCATCTTCATGTTGTGAGAGAAATTAGAGTACATATTCTTTCATAAACTTTTTGCTTAGGAACAAGATTACACCCCAAAGAGGCAAAGACTTAGTTTTTGTGCATTCAAATCTTCGTCTTCGATCAAGGCAATCTCCCGAATACATAAAAGGTGAGAGTAGCATGTGGGATTTGGGAGCAGATGGATTTGACACTTTAGATGATATTGGGATACTTGGAATGGCCAACCTTTCTCTTGATGAGCCAGAAATGGAAGCCATGTTATTCATAACCGATGATATAGTTCATGTTGATGATGAAGATGACTAGCTAGTTGGCTATATGGCTATGAAACCATGTTTTTACTATTTTGCTTTGTTATGAGTTATGACTTATGAATTATGACTTTATGAATGTACAACTTAAGACTTTGGCTAGGAAACATGGTACTTCATTTGATTTTAATGTTTTATACATGTGTATATATCCTCACCATATATATATATATATATATATATATATATATATATATATAGACACTTACTCCCGTGTCAACGCCATGTCCGTGTCCGTGCAACCTAGTATAAAAGCAAAGAGGGCAAGTACATTGATGTGTGTGTGCACTGTCAAAGGCATGTGGCAAGAATCAACTGGTCATAAAACTTATTTAGCCTAATTCTCTAGTAGTCCATGATGCAATTACTGGTTCGACAATTTGGCATTATCACGTATGTCACTAGAGTTACATTATGTCATGTGAACCTATACTACATTCATAGACAAAAAGTAATATTTAGTAAGATAGAAAAACCATCATTAAAGAATTTAAATGATTTATGGTCCAGTTTAGGTTTCCATCATATCCGGCCTAATGATGCAACTGCACTAACTCTGTCTAATTCATCGAAATACCAACAAACAATCAAAGAGCTCCCATAACTCACGTGGTTTTAAAACTATCAATTTATTTAATCGAGATTGTATAAAATTCTAATATCACAATCAAAGAGCACCCATAACAAAAACGAAGCTAGAAGATAAACCTTACCCATAACCAGGCAAATCAACAAGGTACCAGCTTCTATTCACCAAAAAATGATTAATAAGCTGAGTCTTCCCTACACACGCATACAAACAATCAAAACCCAAAAGTAGCAATTACAATAAACTAAAGGGGTGTTTAGCTTTTTTTTTTTTTTTTTTTTTTTTTTTTTTGGGGGGGGGTTGTATCAGCTTATTAAGCCAACAAGCTCAATTCACTATTAACAACTTATTTTTGGGGTTTATGGGCTTATATTTTTGGCCTTCCGAGCTTATGACTTATCTAAGTTCATAAGCTTGTTAACCACTCACGGGTGGCCAAGCGCCAAAACACTTGTGACTCTGACACTAAAATGTGAGAGGTTTTCAAGTTTAATTCCTGCTAGGTGCAAACAACCCTTAAGTGGTCACGCCAACCTCGTGAAAAGGAAGGGCTTCACCCGGTTAGAGTATGTATGGCGGTGGGTTAAACAAATTCATAAGCTCTTTAGCTCCAAAAGTGAGGTTTTGATTTTTAATTTTCCAAATAAGCCGAGAAAATAAGCTAACTCTATAAGCTCAACATGATAAATCGCAACCTCGTAAAAACAAGCTTATCAGCTTTTCCAAATTCAAACAAGTCCACAAGCCAAGATAACAAGCAAACAACCAAACACCCCTAAACCTAAAACAAACCTTAAAAAACACAACAAAAGACGAAAGCAAAACCTGGTTTTTTAGAAGTAAGAGCAACTTCTTTCTTACGAACCAAAGAATTAATCAAAGAAGATTTGCCAACATTAGACCTTCCCAACATAGCAAATTCAGGTCGGTCATCTTTAGGACAATCTTTTGGCCTAACACTACTTCCAATAAACTGCACTTCCTTAACTTTAGCATCACCAGCATAAGGACCTAAAACAATGTTGGAGTTGGGTAAGATTATGTCTTCTGTTACTTGTTCTGGGTCTGTTCCTGGTGGGATGAAAAGGACTGTTTGGGTGTGTTTGGGTGTTTTTTCGGTGAGTGTGAGTTTGGGGTGTTTGGTTGCGGAGTTAGTGACTGTGGTTCTGATGAATGGGAGTTTGAAATGGAAGGAGGGTGGTGATGGATGGATGTGGTGTGTGAAGAGGCGAATTCGTGCCGCTTGGAGCAGCATTTTCATTTGTGGTTTGTTTTGAAGATGAGTTCCTATTTATTTTTATTTTTTTGCAACGGGGCGGGGAATGTCTCCGTCCCCATCATCGTCCCCATCCCCATTGGGGAATTGTTTACATCCCCATCCTCAGTGGGGATCGGGGATAACCACGGAGATTCGAGGATTCTCCACCATTACTAAATAACATTAAAATTTCACCGACTCGTCAAAAATTAAAAAGATAAATGACTCATAAGGTACCTCAACAAGCATACATCGCACATAATTATATTAATTAGAATTGCAATTCAACTTTAAAGCATCGTAAACATTATTGTAACATCAAAGATAATATAAAAACAATATGTATCATATATGTGTATTCGGATAAAATAATTAAGTAATATGTAATTGTTACTTCTACTTCTAAATCTAAATGTGTTTATTCCTATAAATATCATATATGCATATAAACATACATGTCGATACTCATAAACATATGTACATGTACATATGCAAGTAAAGCGGGTATGGATAAAACATATAAATTTTAAATAATTATACACTAAAAAGATCGGGGTCGGGGTCGGGGTCGGGTTCGGGGATTTATGTTATCCCCATCCCCGCTCCATCCCCGGTCTAATATTTTAGGGGATTCCCCATCCCCATCCCCGGTCAACTCGGGGATTCCCCAGTCAAATTGGGTTTGGGGATCGGGTCTCCATCGGGTATGGATTTTTTTGCCATCCCTATTAATAGATATCTCTTTTGGCATTTATTTTTACTGCACCAACAACATTTTTTAGCGATATATCGATTAAAAAAATAGTTAACGAAAAATAATAAAAGTTTAAAGATTTGGAGGATCAAAAATAATGTTTTAAAATCCGGTTCGACTCGGGTGGTCAACCAGTTGAACTGTTTAGGTTGAAAAAAGAGTCGACGTAAGCCGAGTCAACTCGATGGGTTGGGTCAAAAATTGATCAAATTAAACCGGGTCAACCCGCTGGGTTTGAAGTGTTTCGGGTCAACCCAGTTCTCGATGTGTATTAATAGTTTCCTTTTAAAATATATGTTTTCGTATGGCTTTTATTGATTAGCCGAACCGGTAGGGACACCGGTTTCCGGTCGAACCCGTTGGTTCGGTTCAATTTGTACCATCAACTTATTAGCTTGTATAAAGCTTTGTGTGTTTTATTAATTTGTATAACGTGTATAATAACATATACTTTTCATTTTAGGATGTTTTAAAAATAACATTAATTATTGTGTTTAATTATTTTATATTTTAGATTATGTTGTAGCTTGTTTAAAATGTACATTGTGTAAATTTTATTATACTTTTTAGTAAGGGTTGTTTTAATTGGTTGTTTTTAATTTAATATATATGTTTTTAATTTGTTGTACAGTGTGAATAAATTATTGTACTTTTAAGTTATGATGTTTTAATAAGAGTATGAATTACACTATTCATTTCTTTCAGCTTTAACTTTCAAGATTTCACTTTTTAATGTTTGACCATACACTCTTTATATGTAGCATAGATTATTATTATTATTATTATTATTATTATTATTATTATTATTATTATTATTATTATTTTATATCTTTATTAAAGAGTTTTATGATTATTTAAGAGGCAATAGTTATCAAAAGAAATAAGGTCTGTTTGGTTTGTAGATGAGTTTAAGATTTTAATTTAAGTTGTATACCCGTTTGATTTACAAATGAGTTTAGAATTAGAATTATGATTAGAATTTAAATTTGAATTAAGATTTTGATTTAATTTTTATTTGATATGTAAGAGAGAAAAAAATATTTTAAGTTATTATTAAAAAAAACAAAAAGATTTATTAGAAAAGAAATGAGAATAATTTATATTTTAAATAAATGCTTGAAAATATAAATATAAACTAACAGGGTATCGCGTGTTGCTGCGGCGGATACCCTGTGATTAAAGTTTATGCATGAACAAAATAACAATAACGAACTTGATCAACCGGAGAAAAAAATATTATCTCAGTCCGACCTAATTCACCCATTTTACCGGTTCAGATTGGCCTTTTTTGTTTCATTTTTGAGCGGCTTTTAAAGGCTAGACGAACCGATGACGACTCCGAATTCCGGTTGAACCCCTTGGTCTGGTTTTCAAAATCGTATGTACCATCGACTTGTTAGTAATATAAATTGTATAAACCTTTGTGTAATAACATTTTTTTTAATTTAATAGCATTTTAAAAATGACATTACTTTCCGACTTTTTGGCCGACTAATCCACATGGTTTGAATCCATCGCTACAGAAACTCAAACCAGGTGAAGCTCTCTCTTTTCAGGAGGTTGGCATGGCAATTTAAGTTTGTTTGCACCTAGTAAAGTAGTAGGAATTGAACTTGTGACTTCACACATTTTAAAGTGATAGTCACAAGCCCTTTTTGTCACTGGTGTGTTTAATTAGTTTAAACTTATATCATGGATGTCTGTTTAATTGGTTTGTGCCAAAAGCTCGTATCTCTTAATTTTAAGTTTTTGAGTGCATTTAATGTTGTATTATTTAATTTTTAGATTTTGAAATGTGTGTTTAATTAATTTGTACCAAAAGCTGTATAGGTTATATATCTTAATTTTAAGTTTTTTTAGGAGAGAATATGCTCTCTTCATTGTATGTATTATTATAGATAATGTGAAGTTTAAAATCATTGTGCTACTTTTAAGGACAAGAATCATCATATTTATTTTCAAAACCCCGCTAGTCTATTAGGTTTTGCAAAAAGTATTGTTTATAAGTGTGATGCCCATCTATAAAAACTACATTTGTGTATCAAACGCTTGATTTCACCCTTATCTCAATCCTCAACTCTAAAGGTGGATAATGATCAGCCCTAAGATTTAGATTTGATTAAAATTTACGGATTGTTTGTTAGATGTATTTTGATTCGTGAAATTGAATGATATCTCAAAAGAGATAGTTTCGTACAATAAATACAAAATATTATCAATGATTCAAACTAAAATTGCATTCCACTGCAAAGTGGTAGGTTTTGAAGGAATGAAACAAGTTTTTCTAACTGTCTCACATCTTCTTTGTTTTGAGCCACAAATTTCAACAAGATTTACTTTTTCTTTTCTTTTTTCTTTTTTTTTCACTCTCTTATTTATAATAAATAATAGTTTTAAATATAATATTAATTTATAAATTAAATATATTGTTTTATAATTACACATTTTCTCTTTCCTTTTTTCTTTCAAATTTTTCCCAATTCCTAATCCAATTTTAATCTCACTTACGAACCAAACACACCCTTAGATTTAATGCAAAGGAAATATATTATTAAATAGATAAGTTATTATTTTAAAATAGATAAAGTTACTATTTTAAAAAAGATATATATAAATTTGATTATTTAAAATTAAAAGGGTGTGAGAGACCAAATAAGACCCGCATAAAATAAAAGGAAATCCTGGCATGTGATATGGGTTTTATGTGAGTGGGATGAGAGTAAGGATCAAATAAGAAATAAAAGTAAAATGAGAAAGGTAAGAAATAATAATAGCCGCACATTTCTGATGTACCTACAAAAAGAGATGTATCTCCCATAAAATTTTTATTCTTCATTTAAAATATGAGGCTAAAAACATTTCTCATTCTTTTTATTTTTATTTTTCTTCTTAATAGATCCATTCTAAGTGGGATAAACCCCATTTTCAAATCTAACTTTTTCTACCAATCAACACTTTTACCTATCAAGCCCAATGCCCCTTCCCAAAACCCATAAACCAAATAGGGCCTAAAAGGTGGCCCACCAAAGGACTCAAACACAATCAACCATTCACCCTTCAATCACATGGTGCCATGTCAAATTCTACTTTCCATTAAGTCATCCTACATAGCCGTTGTGGATGGCCTAACTTGTGAATTTAACCCTCAGACTCTCCAGACATATGGATTTGCGTCCTTGACGGTTCCAAAGTTTATCAAGTGTTAGGGCATCCATAATGCACTGATGTGATAGTTTACTAATTAAATATTCACTGAAAGTTGCTTCTTGTTGAAAAGTCAAATATGAAGACTATAGAAAATACTATATTTATTTGGTCGGGTTGATATATTAATGAGTTCTACTTGTATTAGCTTTTATAATAGGTATTGAACTATTGATGTGAGTGTTCTAATTTTTAAATAGGTATTTGATGCATGCTTTTTGTTTCAGCGTTTTAATTTGTTAAGTTTTTCTGTTTTAGTAAATGAACAAAATGTACATAGATTTAATTAATAACAAAACTATGTGTTAGTGATGTGTCAATGTATTAAACTCATAATGAAGCAATGCATTGAATACGTTCTTAAGGAAACTAATTAATAACAAAACTATGCTTTCTGTGAACCATAAGCTGAGATGGAATAAATCAATCCCAAGCAAAATCAATATTCACACATAGCGTATCATCAATGATATGCTATTCTGTAATCTCGATCTAACGTGTGATAGATATTGATTTTACACATTTTCCGGTATGTGATTTGGCTCTAGAATTTGCACAACATCTCTTGTGGAATTTACTGTTGCGTGTAACCTATGAATAGTGGCAGAACTTGAACATCTTTTTTAGGGGGCCGAATTTATTATTATTTTTTTTAGGGAGGGGGGGGGATCGAAAATTTTGTAACCTCAACTAAATTACCCTTAAAATCTATAATATTTACACTAGGTGCCAAAAAATTTTGAGGAGGGGGGGGGGGGGGGGGGCGGGACCCTTCCCTGCCCCTACATAGTTCCGCCATTGCTTATGAAACATGATAAAGAACTGGTGCCACATAGATGACCACCCATAGGATCTCATAGGGTTATTCTCCTGACCGAGGGGACAACGCCAACTTATCTCAGAATAAAAAACAATGCTTTGACGTGTTCATCCAGAAACAACCAGTTGGGTCATTTGAATATAAAGGAACAAAATGTGCTTCCACTCGCTTCCTGCTCGGAGAGACATCACTATGAATGAAGTTAAAGTTCTTTCACATGGTTAGATTACTCAAAGATTCTTTAAAGGTAGCTCTTGTGCTTTGGTCAACTTGTGCACATTAGTGGTACAGGTTCATAGGAGAAATTGCTCTTGTGGAACTTTATAACCATGTGACAGTGTTTGGGTTTAGGATTTCTTTTTGTTTGTACCTTGTTTCATGTAGTAATATGTGTTAGTGTAGTATAATCTTAGGTATTGTTCGGGTATTTGTGATCCTTTGTGTATTTTGTTTTGAACTTTTGGGTCTCATTCTCCATTTAATTTGCCTGATTAATTTGGGTGAGATGCCATTTCATTATAATTTTGTTCTTTTTTAGGTTCTATAAAATTGTTACCTTTCTAAAAAAAATAGGTGGTAAAATTGCATGTAAATTGTAATCTGTAACTCTCCCCTTCCCTGCTTCTTGACATGGGTTTTTGCTATAAAATAAGTTGTTAAAAAAAAACAACTAACATATAGTTATCTGACAATCAATTTAAATATACAAGCCAATATTATATACCATAAACTTACATATATATATATATATATATATATATATATATATATATATATATATATATATATATATATATATATATATAAAGAATGAGTTCCTCCTATTGAATGTGAGCATTAATGTCATAGGCCAAGAAACTCAAATATGTAGTTTTATCTAATAATTTTTGTTCATTTGGAGATTATTTTGAAGCCTTTTTAAGAGCTTTTAATTTCATAAATGTGGAGCTTATGACTCGGGCCTCAATTATTGCCCAGAAGACGAACAATGCATAGGAATATGAATTGTTTACTGTGCTTGAAATAAATGTTAATTCTATTAATGGTTTAAAATGTGGCTTTTGAGTTAGAGTTTTGAAGATTATAAATAGTCAAACCATCACCATCTTCACCACCATCATTTGTCTTTGCGTTTTTGTAATTTATACATGTGATTGAAACAAGTGAAGCACAAGAACTGATAAACAACCACTATCGAATGAAGCATCAAAAAACTACACCTATGTCCTAAAAACCATCACTGTAACAAATCCAAACACAAACAACCTTCCCGTTAAAAAAAATAATAAAAAATAAAAAATAAAAAAAAACCAACCTCATGTGACTTTAAAAAAAATCCAAACAATACTATCCTAGATCCCTTCATCTTAAACATCTTCATAGTCAACAACCCATCACCAACATTTGAAACAAGAAAGTAAAATATAAAGATCTCAACTTATTATCATCGATCTATAAAAAGCATTGCTTCTTTATTAAATATTCGAAATCTTTAGAAAGAGAGCAAAAACAATCGTGGTTCACTCTTCTTTCTTTCAATTTAACAAGAACAATAACAAGAAACGAAAATCAAACCACACAAACCTACCCGAGACCGGTGTATAGGATCTTGAAGCTACAACGTTTTGTGTTTTTCGTGATGGCAAGCTTCAAACAAGTAGACAAGTATTTCGAACAGTGGGTAGTAACAAAGAAAGGGATCTATGGTATTTGTGTAGATCAAGAACGGGGGACGAATTTATTTATTAGTGGTTTGCCTTTTGGTAGGTTGAGAGAAACAAAGTTGTATGTGGCTGCATTTGTGTTGTGCGTGTGGGATTAGGGTTATCTTTTTCCTCTAAAAACCTATAAAAACAGGCCAAAACAAAAGGCAACCCAAAGAAAGAAGCCCAAAAAATTAGCAATATCTTAATCGAATGAATTTTAATCACAATTGTGCCCCTAAAACGGCAGCGTATTGCTTACGCTATAATATCTTCTTATAATACATGGTACATTTTTTATTTTTATTAATGTTATTCAGCATCTTCGTTGAATCGTTGGTAACATGTATTAACTATAAGTTTGAGTTATTGACAAATACCCTTTCACGTTTATATATCAAGCATTAATACAAGCTTTTCATATCTTTCATTTTACATTATTCTAACACTTTTATCTATCATCTATTCATATAAATTTTCACATTTATATATCATCTTTTAAATATCCAGGTTGATAACTTTCCCATTTTACATATTCTAACACAAAAAATTTATATATCAACTATTAATATAAGTTTTTCACATTTTGTATATCAATCAATTATACACAAACGTATGATTATCCAGAAAGCAATAGGGTAGCGGCAGGGGCGGACCCAAGTGTTAAGTTTTGGGGGGCGGTGCCCTCCGCGATTTGCAGAAAAACCCAGATTTTAGTGTAATTTTATTTTTTTATTTTTTGATATTTTTATTAAAGTGCACCCTTTCAAAAAATCAAATTGCCCCCAACGTTGAAGCCAAAAATGTAAAAACCTTAGTTTTTAGTGTAAAAAAAATAATGACATTTTTATTAAAGTACATAACGAATTTTATCAAAAAAATTTTTTTTGCCCCCCGCCTTCTAAAATCCTGAGTCTGCCACTGGGTAGCGGTTTTTGAGAATTACAACATGTAAAGAATATAAAGTTACATGTGTAAAAAAAATAAAATCAAATATTGGATTTATGAGAAAAATCTAAAAACAAAATCTAATAAATAAATAAACCAACAAAAAAGCTCAGATTTACAAAAAAAAAAGTAATAAAAGGTCATATTTATAAGCAAAAGAAAAGCAAAAAAATTCATATTTATGAATAAATAGATAGCCACAAAGACAAATTATATAGATTTTAGTTGTTATTGTGATGAACTTTGATAGGTAACTTCAAATGATGATGGTGACCTCACAAGTTTATTCCGATTATTATAAATCCCACGTGTCAAGTGGGGATATGAAGGTGTTATGTCAAAATGATATACTGTATTAATTTAAAATCCTTTTTATATTTCTTTGGTAAGATCAAATGAATGGGGAGCTACGAAAAATGTACAAACAAAAACTTGGAGTTATACTTTTACAACAAAGTAAAATTTCCGTTTTAAATAAGAAATTATAAGACAAAAAAGACTTTCTCTATTAGTGCCTATAAATCTAGCCACTTAGACGACAGTGACATTATTGTTGCTATTTTCACATTTGTATTTTATATCTTATGCTAATCAACTAATATATATTTTGTTGGTGTGGAGAAGCAACTCACTCTACTTTTACCCATAAATCTTGTATAGTAGCAACACAAATCTTATAGAACATTATAATGCAAAAAAGGTTGTGAGCATCTGTTCACAACTACTTCTCATGTCGTTTGCTAAGTAGAAAGTCTAAATAACTCACTTACACCTCTCGCGAGATCAAATGACTACTAATAAGTACATAAAAGTTCTACTACTTAGCGAGATGGAACGAACTAAATGCCATTTACTATCATTTTTGGTTTAGCATGTCGTCTTGCATAAAATATTAAAATAGAGAAGGAAAAAAAAACCTAAGTTATGCATAGTATAATCTTTTTTTTTTTTTTTTTTTTTTTTTTTTTTTTTTTTTTTTTTTTCGCGTTTGAAAAAGTTTTATTCTTATTAGCTTTGAAAAGCATGTTTTGCATTACGATGATTCGCTCATGTATTTTATACATTTTCCTTGAAACAATCTATTCACAAGAAGTTTCTTAAAATGAACTTCATTTAGTCATTCGAGTACTCTCGGTCAAAACTAAAGTAATAACTAAATACGCATATGCTTATAAACTTGCTTTATAGAGTTCATGGCAACGGGAATACGAATTAGGGTAAACGGGATAGCAACATCAACGAGTTAATGGTACACATGATGAGTCAAGATTAAAAGTATATACAAAAGAAATCAGCATGTCAACATAACCCAAACACTTTTTTGTTGAAATACAAATATGATTTGATCATGTATTTGATCTATCTTTTTCTACAAATAATCTTGTTTAGAAAAAGTTAGTTAAATGAACTTCATTTATACAGAACTAAGAATAATAACAAAATACACATAACCCTTGCAAAACCAATGATTCTTTACGGTGAACAAAGCTCGTGCATCGCACGGGCCATACTGTCTCGTGGTTATGAACAACTAACTATGTGATTATGTATTGATATCTACAAGTATCGACAAAGCCAATCCTGAAGATGCATATTTCTCTTCTAGGATTGTGAGTTTGAGGTCTGAAATTTGCTTGAAAGTCTTTCGAGGTGCGACCATAACATTGTCCTTAGTGATGATCTTGACCCTTCATCTTCCATGCTGTTATTACTAGCCTGATTCGAGGAGGATCCGTTCGCCACCAAAACAACAGTACCCCCAAACTTCTCAATTTCTTTTTTCACTGACTCAATCATACTTGGACCCACATCATGTCCACCAGCATCAGTCACATGAAACGACCCAAATGCCTTTTCTCCATGTATTCCAATCTCAACCCCTGCGATTGAAAGGCCATTTTCACGAAATACCCTCGTAACATCTGAAAGTAATCCTGACCTATTTCTACTCCTCACATCTAATCGCAATCCCTGCAGTTGAATATACACGCATCACACATTAAATATGTGCAATAAAGCCAAATTGACATATAGCAACATAGTTTTTGAAATGGTCCAATTTGGTAACTATAATATTTAGGCTCCAATCTTCTAATCAAATTTTTTACAAGTATTTACCAAATATGACCAAAACAAACTTGAGTTAATACTGGAGCACCATTATTACCAAATAGGGTCATTATGCAAGCTGTGTACGTTGCTATTTTATGGAATTATCAGATAAACAATTTAGCATAGACATTTAACTTACATGTGACACCCTTCGTTTTACAGCTGCAATTATGCATCGGGTAATCGCTTGTATTTGACTCTCCGAGGTTAATGTACGTCCATCTTTCTTCCTTATGTAGTACTCCTGTAATTCTAATGTATATTTGTTGGTGCTACATTATTAAATAAGGCTAATTGCACGAAAATGTAGCATACTTGCCACTTTATATAGTTCTGTATAGCGATTTTTTTTAATGTGTGTAGCATACTTTTGAATTCCGACTTTTTGGTGTATGTGTGTGTGTGACCAATTTTGTGTACTATTTGACCATTTTATCCTTCAATTTACACACATCTATTTAACCAAAGGAAGGGTAATTCGGTCAAATAATACACACAACTGGTGACACGATACATAAAAAAGAAATTCAAAAGTATGCTACATCGATCTAGAAAAAATATATATATAGATGGCTTCACAGAATTATAAAATGTGACAAGATTTTTTTTTTTTTTTTTTTAGGCTATAAAATGTGACAAGTAAACTAAATTTTCGTGCAATTAGCCCTATTAAATAATTAATAAAGTGTGAAAAAAGTATCACATACCTGAAAAGCAACGGACCCTTTAGAGTTAACGGTAGCATGGAAAACCACGTATTGCAAATCGGTAAGGGTACAAACTGTGTCAAATAATAACTTTGGACGGTCTGGGCTCGTTATATTTAGAATCGAATACCCCTTTTCTTGACAATCTTCAACCGTAACTACTACGTCATAAGGCTTACGACCTAGATCATATGTACTCTCTTCATAGTCTTTATCAGCCATCATCAGCTGGTGGAGCCTTCTCTCTGCATGAGTTTGTCCAGTGGCCGGGCTGGTCAACCTGACACTTGGCCGTCCGCTATTAGTGTGATGAGCATTGACCACAGTTGCTAGTTGAGCTTGTACACGGTCAACCCTTTGAGGGTCCATAATGGATCCATGGTTTAAATCATCTTCAACGTGGATAATGCATGCTGCACGAGTGTTATGGGTCCATGCTACTGCTGCTGAAACATGGCATCTTAGTTCAGCTAGGACTGCCGATATCTCAGACAATAGGCCAGGCCTATCAGTCGTTGTCATCTCAAGTGTCGTATGTTCCATCGATATGTGTTTCTGTCTAATTTGTTTGCCTAAATTTGTTGTTTTTACTTGTGTCTTCCCTCTGATCCTACTTGTACACATTGACTGAAAAAAAAAAACATAATAAATGTCATTGTGAGAGTGACACATGTGAGGTTTGAATATAAAATCTTCTAAAAACCAAAGTGCTAAGAAACATTGATCATATTCAATTACATGGATTGAGAGACACCTGTTGTAAGTAATGTATAAGGTTTTTGTCTGTTATCTTGTTGCCATGTTGATCGGTCACATGAAACACTACACAAAAAGAAAAAAAATCTGCATTTAAGTAAATATATATCTATAGACATAAGAGGATTACTACAAAAGGTTCAAAGAAAAAGGGTGATGACTAACCATCCATGAACCAACGACCATCCGAACAAATGTACGATTTGGAGATGACAAGATCAAGATCCGTTAACACTTGCACCATGGCCAATAATATTCCGTGCTTGTTTGCACTATCGACCTACATCATTCAAACAAAACCAATAATAAAAACTGGTATCGAAGCTTCGAATATCAATCTTTGACTTTATTATAACAAAACCTTATGATTATCACAGCATTGGTTATGTTGTTTCACTGTCGACTCTTTCCGACTTTGTTATTTTATATTTACTGTCCAGTTCAAGTTACCACTATTAAATTAAATATATACCATAATGTTATACACCAATAATTCACTGGAAATATACATTGAATCTTCGTATGTCGTTTTCGTATCTTTGCTGGAAATCTAAACTCTTAAAATCATAAAGAAATACACCTTTTTAAAGAGCCAACTTTTGTCGTCACCATTTTACGTATCTACATGTCAATTCATTACGCAATTATAAACACTATAGTTAAAAGACAAACCTTTTTCGGAAAAAAGAATGAACATCGATCCATTGACTGATATCTAGATAATGTATGTGACGTTTGGAATTTGGTTCAAGTTAAAGATGGAAACTTAACCTTTTTTAAATGTATGCATATAATCTAATCTTATCAACGGGGCTTGTGATAGTCAATGCGTAAATGACTTCTCGCCACACAATACAAACGAATGGAGATGCATGACTAATTAACTAAGAACGTATGTATGTGCATGAGGTACCTTCACAAGGGTGCAATCATCATATGAATCATTGTCTATACAAACCCTGCAATACCAAGGAATTGTAAAATTTTAAGACATGCAATATATATAAGAAAATTAAAGCGAACAACCGAAAACAAGTTGACATGAGAACCTTGGAGGGTGGAGTCTGTCGACAAGCAATTCGAGCTCCGGATCAACATAAGGTCCGTAACTCATATCCATATCTTTGTAAGTAGCTTTTCTCTAGGTGGTTTGTCTTAAAACATTTGATTCACCTATAAAACACACAAATAAACTAGAGATTACCACTTTCATATAAAAACTCTTGTTGGTTCTTAATTTTAACTGTAGTCTTGTTCAACTCAAGAAATATCATGCAAAACGTTAATAACGGGTAAATTCAACCAGCTTAAACACATCGTTTTAAGAACAATACGTGAAAAATAGACTGACTCAGCGGCTCACCTTTTAAAGAGTACTATACTTTCAGCAAATTTTGAATTCAAATACCATGCATCATCTATTTAAAGTTTGAACTTTAATTTGAGCAATCTTATCTGATTTCCTTAGTTAGAAAGTCACTAAAATCGATCACAAATGGAAAGATATGGAGAAATTTTGAAGTACCTGGTGTGGTGTCTCTTGAATGAACTGAAAGAACAACGGGTTAGTTAAGATCACATGATGGAAGATGATATATATGATGGAATATAATTTAGCAAGTGTGTTTTGAAAACGAAGGGTTTAATTCCTTAAAGTGTGTGCGAAGGTGGGAAAGCCCACTATGTATATAAGCGGTGTGCGCCAAAACAAAGACTTGCTACAAAACAAACATATCTATCTCGATCAATTTAACGCATTGGATGTCAATATATTAAGTCCCTGTGGACTTATTAGCTAGAACGTTTACGCTTTTATTTTTTTTTTTATTATTTTTTTTTCCTAAAACTAATCACACCCCAATCTGTATTCGAATTATTATTATTATTTTCTCAAATTGAATGCTTAATTTTAAAACACACTTGAGAAAAAAGATACAACTATTATAATTTCCATGAACAAAATATATACTCTATCATCTTTAACATAGGTTGAACACTTATTTCAAAACAAGACAGAAAAACAAATATAGAAGACAAAAAAAATGGATATTTAATTTGACAGACCGGCAAAGTTTTACGAGTACATGTTTCTTCTAACTAAACTATAATAACCAAAAAGTTATGTATCTCCCTTTACAGTATGTAGGTAGAAGTTATTGGATTTACATGTTCAAGTTTTCGATCTTTCTCAAATATATATATGTTACGTTTAAGATGGAACTAACGTATAGTAAAAGGATTAAAGCAAAATTAATTAACGTTGAGTAGTGATACGTGTGCTTTAATAGTACGACGTGGATAAACCTCTTCCTACAACTATGGCGGCGCCATATTAAGCTGCTAAAACGTGTAATTGTTTGAATGAAACTTGTGCAACACTCAACGGGTTTACTTTGTAGTTGCCATCAAGTTAGAGGGTTAAACTAAAAAGTTTTGGGCCGAGTAGACAGGTGTACGTAAACGAGCCGAGTCAAGTATCGTCAAACTCGAGCTCCACATAAATAGTCAAACTCGTCGGGCTTTAGATTTTAACCTAAAATTATGAAATAATCAAACTTAACTCAAGTTTGATTATTTCATATTTTTAGCTCGAATACGATAAAAAGTCAAATATCAAACTCACTTTGATAAGCAACTAAACGTCTGAGGACTGGTGTAGGGGTGAGGGTTGGAAGGGGGTAAGGTGAAGGAGTGAATACGCTCTTTTCAACTTTAGAGATTAAACATGTTTGTTGCCAACTAACAAATCACATATTTCACACCTATCACAATTATCATAACTGATGTAAAGCGACAATGATAAATATAAAGCATTAAACTAATGTGATGCTAGAAATTTCTTAAGGGTTGTGATGATAATTTTTGATATCTTTTCGAATTGTGTTTGCTCACTTTTCGAATAAAGTATTTGACCTTTTAATGCATGGTATCACGAAATTCTTATTGGGATAATTCAAGAAAAGCATTTAGTATCTAGGCACAAGAAAACTAAGTAAAGCAAAAAGGAAACGTGTGTATTTTTCGTATGTTCAAATGAGACTATGAATCTGTTAATAAATAGATTATAGTTGACACTAATGGCAGTTAAAGTTGGATTAAAACTAACAGTCACAACTATTATCCAACAATCACATCGATTAGAAAAAAGAGGGAGATGACGCATAAGGTAGATGATGAGGTGACGACGCATATATAAAACTTACAGGGCACCATTGCACTCTTGGTAAAGGGAGATGATTTGCACACTCTCCTAATTGATTGGGACACTCAAATTTAGGGTATTTGAATATTTAAACCCTCATAGTTAGCCTTACATTTTCACTTATGTAAAGGTATAAATATCCAAATATAATTAATTAAAGTAGGGGTGAGCAAACAAAACCGAAAAAATCGAAACCGAACCGAAAACCGAAAAAACTGAACCTAAAGAACTGACCGAAACTAAAAACCGATGGTTCGGTTTTTAATTTTTTAAAAACCGAAAACGGTTCGGTTTCGGTTTTCGTCCAAAAACCGAACCGTAAAAACCGAACCGAACCGATTTATTATATAATAATATATAATTAATATAATACGAATAAATAACTAAATAGATCAAATTTATAAATTCATATTCAATTTTGTGGGTAGATTTATAATATATTTATCTTAATGTTTATGTTTATATATGTGTTTGCCGTGTCGTGTGTTTACTTGAGAATACATCAATAAATATATGACGATGATCATATTATATGTATGTTTACTCGCATATGTGTCTCATATACATATACTAGCTTATAAACCCGTTGACACCGGGTTATTTTTTAAAGAAATAGAGAAAATGAGATGATAAGAAGAGTAATAACGTAAACATGTTCCGTTTAAAATATGAAACAAAGAATGAGACAATGCGTCCATTATCAGAAAAAAAAAATTGCTTCTCTTATAATTACACTAACAAACGTCCAAGCTTGGGGTCTCCAAAATTGATTGTCTTGAGTAGCAAAAGATGTGTGTGAGCGCCTATCGATTTACAACCCAATGTCCATGCCGTGCACACCTAATAGTCCATATCTGATGTGAGTAAATGCATGTTGTTACTGATAATATATTATAATTGAGAATATGAGAAAAAAAGGGACGTGTGTATTTTACATAGTTTTGATTATAGACCTTCAAGTACTTCTCTATACACGACATTTGTTGTAGTTTTGGAGACATTACCATCCTGATCACGAACGACAACCTTCAAACCTTGCTTGCTTTTTACTCTGGAAACAGCAACGTACAGTTGTCCATGTGTGAAAACAGGACACGATAAGTACAACCCAACTTTAGAAAGTGATTGCCCTTGGCTTTTGTTGATTGTCATGGCAAAAGATACTGAGATAGGATATTGTTTCTTGACAATCTTAAGAGGCAAACGCTTATCTGACAGAATAATCATCAACCTTGGTATAATCACCATTTTTTCAAAGTTGGTTCCGTTAATGACCTGCGCCTGAATAGAGGTTCTTGTTAATTTAAGTACTTGCAGTCTTGTCCCATTACATAAATCATTTGCTTGGTCTATATTTCTTAACAAAATAATCGGTACTCTCACATTTAAAGCAAGCTTGTGGTTTGAAACACCTGAGAACTTCAATCCATTGATAAATTTAGGGGAGAAAACGGACTGATCTATGACGACACCACGTTCACTTTCATGCACGTTGTCGTAAATTAAGTAGAGTATTTCTTCACCTGGAAATTTGGCCAACAAATGATCATTGGTGGGAGCAAGAATCGCCTTGGTTTGACAAATTGCTTCCTTTTTCAAAAGATTACAACAAAACCTTCATACATGTCAAATTTAATAAACTGGCTAAAGATTAAACGGGTCAACATTCTACGAAAGCATGGGAGTAGTATTACGTATTTCCAACCATTCGTCCAATGAATCCTCCAAGTGTTTTTTAGTAATTACAATTAAATTCAAGATTATGATTAAAAAAAAACAACTTGTTTTTCTATATACATCAGTGTTAAAAAAATAAATAAATAAATAAATAAAAAACTTGTTTTCACAATCTTAAAACTTGTTCTTCTCATAGCTAATGAAAGGCTAAAGAAACATAATCAGTACACAGTCTTATTTCCACCAAAACACAATTTGTTATAGTTTGCATAAAACCACCTATGACACTCAGCGAATACATGGACATAACATATTGGGAGCTTGGGTAATGGGTTTGAATAGGTACTATACTAAACATTCTAATTAAGCTTTTAAGATATCTTATTGAGCTAAATATCCAACCCTCTAATGGAAACACTATATGTGTGAAGTTCAACTTTCTAGTGTAATAATGCTTTTCATATATCCCTGTGTTTTTGTGTAAGTAGAGTTGCAGCAAAGGAATTGTTTTTCACCCTAACTTCTTTCGCAACCCTTCAATATATGCAATTTATAGGTACCTATATAATAACTAAATATCAAAAAGTAAAAACAAACACCCTCCAAGACTTCTCGACATGGTGATAAACATTAAAATATCACCACAAGTCCCGATAAGGCTATACATTCGACATAAAGATATTTAATTTTGAAACCTAAAATGAGCATTTGAAATTACTTAACCAATTTCTTGCCGCAAAAAAATCATTTAAGCCCATAAAGTGAGCAAGAATATTTAATCTACTTTTAGGAGGATACAAAAATCGTGATAAAGTTGAATCAATAAAGATAGAGTATTACACATGTTGAGAGTCAAACAATCTTAAAGTGGCTCGAAGACTTGAATAAAAACCTTGAAACCCCAGCACTCCACCTCCACCGCTTATTGTATTTCGTGCTTTATTGTGAAAACCTTTGTTGTACATACAGATTAACAAAAAGATGACTAAGGTTAATAATCATAAACAAAAACCTCGTGGATGCTTACAACTTCATTAAATTGCTCAGATTCTTCAACTTGAAGTGCATCAAAGAAATTCTGACTTGGAGTTTTGTTTCTATAGGTTATACCCATTTCATATTCCTTTAACTAAGGTGTACGCCTTGATCTCTTATTGCTTAAGACCAATCATTTTTTTTTAACAGTAAGACCAATCAATTAACTCAATAGCTTCATTGAACCTATGAACTCAATAGCTGCAAAGCAAGTTGAACAAAAGCCCGAAAAATAACTTTGTAAAACTCAAAAAGGGCAATGGATATCACAGTCTCTTCTCTTGTAACAGATTTGTGTGTAACAATTTAAATTGTTTCTCAAAGGTTACAATGTTATATATACACATGCACCGTCAAGTGTTTATTCCAGTCATCTAAATGGCTCAACTGGATCCATTTCCATAAGCATACTTGCAGCCTCAAAACAGTCCACCGCTTTCGTCATACACATGGGATCCTAATCTTTATAAAACTGACCAAGTTTAAACCAAGCTGATGAGTTCATTCGGTCTCCGATATCCATTTTGAACGGTCA
This sequence comes from Artemisia argyi, assembly GCA_030686995.1. Classification (NCBI taxonomy): domain Eukaryota; kingdom Viridiplantae; phylum Streptophyta; class Magnoliopsida; order Asterales; family Asteraceae; genus Artemisia; species Artemisia argyi. The sequence continues at coordinate 166,806,819 of CM060700.1, read as the reverse complement.
TATTCCTTATTTAAACAACAATGTAAAACAACAAAATTCAATGATACATACAATGAATACATAAACGTACTCAAAACTTTTCATCCCATTTCTTCATCGTGGTTAGTTTAATTCAACAATCATTTGACCCAAATCATCACATGCATGTTGGAATTCACAAAAACTGATCAACAAAGAATCTCTGCAATGTGTATTAAAGTTCGTTACACCATCATATATATATATATATATATATATATATATATATATATATATAAGCAATGTTAATATGCGCATTTAAGTTTGTCACATACCCGTAAAAATTACACAACATTAATGAGCTTAAGGGGTTTCTTTTAACCACTCTTGTCATTCTTGTCATAGTTATCTAAAATAACTATGTTAAAATAAGTTAAGCTGACCAAAATAATAATAATAATAATAATAATAATAATAATAATAATAATAATAAAAAAAAAAAAAAAAAAAAAAAAAAACCTAAGGAACTGCTAATGTTATACAGGAACATCTTAGATAACAATAATAGATTGTTTTCAAATCAAGGCAGACTAACGATGTAACAAAATGTCACACATGTGTAAAATATGTTGCATTTGCAATTGTCATCGAATCTATGAGATGCAAAATCAAAAATCCCTATAAAACTTTAAACTTAAGCATGCATACCCAAAAATCCCTATACAACTGCAATTTTGCAGCATTGCGGGTGACTTAAACAACCACTAAACTGCAGTTTTTAAGCAAATCCAAACACCCCTTAAAACCCAATCTCCCCTTTAAAACTGATGTTTGGAATCAGCCCCAAACACCCTTTAATTTTGTGTGTATTGGGTTAGAATAAGTAGATAAAAAGATATTAGGGTGGGTCATTTGCATATATTCGAATGTTATGGGTTAGACATTAGCGTCTAAATTTATTATAATTTAATATCAAATAAGCATTTTGAAACCTGCTCATTAAAAATGCGAAGTTTGTGAGCAAATACTCGGAAGCAATTTAGAATATCCAAAACACTCCAAACAGTGTATCTGCTTACTTTTATGTAAATGAGTAGAATAAATAAGTAATATCGTAGGCCCTCTTAATTGTATTTTTAAGCGGCAAGTGAGCAGAATAAATTAAAGCACCATCTTAGTCAAGGTTCTGTGTTTAGATAAGGATCTTAAAACTTTATGCGGCCTTCATGTAAAATATAGATATTGGTAATTAGAATTCGTTTTGTCGATTTTTATGTTCGATTTGGGACATAAAAAAGTAACCTATTCGACGCCTTAATGATTACCTTAAAGTAGAATGATATTGCTGCTACTAAACAACCCATAACGAATCCAGCTCCTCCTGAAACCTTGCATACATATTTGTACTTCAGAAAAGGCCTTGAAAAAAAACAAACAGAAAAAAGCTTGGAACAGATTGTTGGCATTGAATGTTAATCCTTACCAGTAACAATGGCTTTCTACCAGCTTTATCAACAAAGAGTGCATTTAAGGCAGTAATGATGACCTGCAAAAAGAGGAGAGATGCAACACTTCTTAGTGAGCAATTAATCTAAATTTTAAAGAGAGTAAGTGTGAAATTATTTGACCCATTTACTAATAATTTGGTCAGTTTGGGTGGTCTCATCACAACTCCTGATAAAAAAGTGACGAACCTTTTGAACACGTCCTGAGATAAAAACCAACCTACTTTTAATTTGACGAATTCGTTCAAGATTAGGCGTACTAATCTTTGTGGTCAACTTAGCCAAAGTTGGATGCACTTTCATCTCTAATGTCCCTGCCTAAACCATAATAAGATGGGAAGAAAGTAGCTTTAGTAGAAGTAATCAAAGGGGTTTAACCCGGTTTGGCTCTATACTCTAGTCAACAAAAGGTCGGAAACCATGATTACCCAATAAAAAAAACAAAGGGCTGTTTGGTACGGACATACACACTCGGCCGTCATTTTGGTGTATTGGAAATTATTCATTTATGTAATTAGATCTCAAAACAAAGTTATCCTTTTTTTTATATATTTTTCGATAAAAGTGTTTTAAAATAATACCTTTGACTTGGGGTTTCTAAGCACGATTATGACTGAATCGCCACATAGAAACATTTTGCTAAAAAACCTATCTTTGTTTACCGGAAGAGCTTTCTTCTTGCCCTTACCTGTCTTAGGCACCTATATACAAAAGACCACAAATTTAAAACCCACAAAACCCCTTCATAATAAATAGAACAAAACTAAATTACTGCTAAAAAAGTTATTTTCAAGGTGACTGTAATGAGATATTGATGTTGTGCCACATAGAAGGCAAAGAAACAAAGTAAATACGTACTTCTGTTCTTTGAGATCCATGGAAATGATTGGTAATATTGACCCGTTAACTAATAGACGGGTTGGCTTAGGTTATGTCTTATGTGATAAACTATTTTATATCAACCCGTTATCATATTGACCCATTAACTAATTTCCATCCACCCCAACTGCAATTGATGCATATAACGTGATAAACTATTTTAGGCCGAAATTGTTTGACCCGACCTGTACCAAAGTCACTTGTTATGTCAACCCGTCTATTAGTTAATATCATATAGCTAAGAATATTAATATCAACCCGTCTATTAGTTAATATCATATACCTAAGCATATTAATGCAAATAAAATATAATTAACAAATTTTTTACCTCAAAAATAAAGTCTCAGCATGTCCCTTTCCCAGCACATCCTATACTTATTTGTAGCAGAAAAATATCTTTCCAAAATACTTTTCTTAACATGTCCCTTTTCCATATTTCCTTCACGCACAAAGACAAAAAACAAATAGTAAGTAAATAAATTTATACGTACTACCACGCTACTTTCCCTTTCCACATTTCCTTGAAAAATTAAGTAAATGTGATATGGGTCAGATTGGTTAAAGATTATTGGAGGAAGTATACCAACTCCTAAGCAAAGGAACATCTTTGTTCAATAAATCTCAGTCACTTGTTATGTCAACCCGTCTATTAGTTAATATCATATACATAAGCATTTAATATCAACCCGTCTATTAACGAATCATAATGCTTAGAGATATATTATTGGTCATATTATTACTTACATCAAGAGCAGTGTTTGGAAACTATGACTGAATTGGCAATGTTGTATCTTCATTATGAGCTTGTAAATCATTTTATTTTTAAGCCTTTCTGATTCCAGTTGGAGTATTGGGGTAAAGTGCTACAGGAGCTTGTAAAAAATATATGGTATTGTACTACTGTAAAGTTGTGTAGAGATTATTTTGTAGGCTGCTCAACATCTAGTAGCTCAACAATGTTTTTGGTCAGCAACTTATTCAGAAAATCATCTCTAGTGGAGTATTTGGATTGAGTTGAGATACGTGATGCTGTATTTTCAGATTTTCAAGTATCTTGATTAGCAAACAACCTAAAACATAAATAAAATAAGTGATTATCCATTGTTGACAGATATATGACAGAGAACAAAGATTATACATCATTATTTTTCAGATACCTCATCCTATACTGTTCAACATCCTTAAATTCATCATTTTCAATACTTTCGTTTCCATTGAAAAGGAACAGCTTTGTTCAATGATATCCATTCTGGACACACATTTTGCCTATTTAAACAAAATTTTAATGAGCTGCAAGAAGTTAACTATTATGGGAAATTTTTATTTATACAATAAACTTAAGCATATTGCATGAAGTAATTGTAATAAAATGATGTTACCGTCCCAAATCTTCATCATGCCTAACTGAAGAATTAAAATGATTTTACCACGATTTGAGCACGTATCCAAAAAGTCACTAAATAGAACCTGTACCAATTATAGAAAATTTGTTTTAGGTCAACCAAGCACAACCTGTACCAATTAGGAACAAAAAAAAAAGCTATGTTATCATTACTACAAATAACTAAATAGAAATCTACATTTTTTATCCTCAAAGTATAAAACATAATAATCATATTAGAACTAATAAAAGGATGAAAAGTGTCATTACTGACGAAACAAACTCATGCCTTGTTTGACCATTTGAATATAGTTTCTCACCCTCATATATTGTTCCTTTAAAAGTTACCCATTTTGAGTAGTTCTCTAACCTGTCAAAACCACCAATTTCAAATGGATCAACGATCAAAACATCAACCGAATAGTTTTATCATACTTAAAACCTCACATAAACACTTAAAAAAAAACGAGTCAATTGCTTAAAAGTAGAACACTTATCTTACTCAATACCGCCTAAATGACCATCTTATTCACTTTTAATGAATAATTAACGAATAAATCACCTGTCTAAACCTCAAAGTAATTTTGAATCACTAAAATCCCCTGATGCAATAGCATGTTGACTCATAGTCATACCATGTCACTACCTCACTATCTGGCATCAGTTTAACACCAATTGAATATTACCAAGATCAAGGGATATACCTTCAATGAATCCAAGCTCATGAGCTCTCTCAAGTAATGTTTGCCTTCGTACTTGGTGGAAAGGAAATAACATTCTTCAACCTGCAGAAACAAACACACTAATAAGTAATATTAGATGGACATCCGAAACATCTAAAACTTCTTGGTTAGAAAAGAATGCAATTTACCTATATGTTGTCTCTTATAGGATGTTTTCTTCCACTCTTTTCGGGAATATGAGGAAATAAACAAAAATACAGAAAAGTAAGAACTTACAGTTCCTTCAAGCATCTTTATTGATGCCTGCTGCACACCATCACCCGATATATCTCTGCTAATGTTAAGAATCTCAGCCTATGGATATGAGGAAATAAACAAAAACTTAAACGGGTGGTACACATGGAAGGTGGATACATATAACTTCTAAAATTGAACAAAATTTAAGCAACACCTACTTTGTAATCTTGTCAACTTCATCTATATAAGCGTCGTGCAGATGATTACCTTCCATATTTTCCTTCCAATTAAGCATTTCATTGAACATCTTCTATGTGGCTTTCAAGTAAAAGTGAATCAGAACTCAAAAGTATCAAAATCTACATCTAACCATATCTAAAAAAACTAGCTAATATCAAAAACTGATGAAGGTGATTATCAAGAGAATGAAAATTTAGGGTTTTCGTTTAATAACACAAATAATAAGATAATCAATCGAATTATATTATATACTCCAGTGTAATTGTAATTTTGCAACTAATAACTGGAAACCCAAATCGAAAAGCAATAATATAAATCAAATCGATTCAATACAATTGAAACTTACCGAAATTATTGGGTGGAATTCAAGATCATCCATCGTGATTTTGAAACTGGTTGAATCAATTTTGTGTTTTTTTGAATCGGTGATTTTTAAACTGAATTTCTTTTGATTTTTAAACTGAATCATATATAGAGGATATATGTGATGTATCTTTGAATGATTTTTGAAATGGTTAATGACATTAATTGTGGATTTGAAATTGCCTGGAGAAAGCTTTGACACATTAAATGATGAAAACCGAATGTTTGACTTTGTATCTTGAAGGAAACGCTCTAAAATGATTGTCTTTAATGGTTTACAAAATTAGGAAGCTTAAATGTATTGACTTGTTGACTTTTTGACTTGTTAAGCATAATGGTATTGTACATTAGAAGTAATTAATGAGTTTTTTTTAATGCTCTTGCTTAAAGGGTTTGTACAAAAGGACCTTATTGTCTTTTTACATGGTTTCTTCTCTTTTTTCATGCTTAAAAATGTTGTACATTGTCTTCTAATTAAGGAATTTTGGTCACACATTTAATGAGTTTTTTTAATGCTCGTGCTTCAGGGCGCTTGTACAAAACCTTATTTTATTAGATAGTATAGATAGGTAATTATAGAATTATGCAATAAATATTATTATGCTTAGATTTTGAAAGAAAAAAATCTATGTAATACAAGTTTGTTGGTATAAATTTGCCATGCCCAAATATAAATGGTTAGAAACCGAAAAAACCGAAAAACCGAACCGAAACGATAATAAGCCGAAAAAACCGAACGGTTTCGGTTTTGGATTCTATAAAAACCGAAATTTTCGGTTCGGTTTTAGCCAAAAACCGACTCAAACCGAACCGTGCACACCCCTAAATTAAAGTGTCTCAATTAATTGAGAGATTGTGCAAATCATCTCCCTGATAAACATTGGAGTGAACAACAAATATATATATATTTTTTGAAATTACAATGATACATATTGAGTCCATCTAAAATATTAAAATTGGACCTTTCCATTCACACCACATAAGCCCAGAGGCCCAAAGTTAATATCCCTGTGATGCTATGAACAAACACAAACACAAACAGTATTTTGTATCTCCTGTTCGATTCATCATCATAAAATCCCCAAATTCGAAACCTAAAAAACCATCCTCAAAACCAAAATGTCAGATCACATACCCTTCGAAATGCAAACAGAAATCATCATAAATCTCCCAGTAAAATCCATACTCCAATTCCGCTCCGTTTCAAAACTCTGGAAGTCTTTTATCGATAGCCCGAAATTTATCAACAATTACCACATTAATCACAAAAAACCCCAGCATCATCTACTTGTACGGTACAAGTTAGATTCTATTCGAACATATACCTCGATTATCGATAATGATACTTTCCCTCAACAAAAGTTTTCCTTAACAGCCCCGCGGCCCCTTAACTTATTAAGGCAGGCATTAACCTTAAGTTCCATTAACGGATTGTTATGCTTTTATGGTTTCTATAGAGATGTAGTTTTTGAAAATGAGATGGTTGTTATATGGAACCCCACTGTTAGAAAATCGGTTGCTATTGTTGTACCTAATGTATTGTATTTACCGGACGGACTTACTTTAATTGGTTTTGGGGCTTGTCCCGACACTAGTGACCCTAAGCTTGTTAGGATTAATACTATTTATACCCCGAGTGTGCATTGGGAGGTTGAGGTTTTTACGTTAAGTACACGTGTTTGGAAAAGTGTGTCGAATGGTCCTCCGTTTAAATCATGTGATTTGACGTGGGGCCAGGTTTTCGTAGATGGGTTTATTTATTGGCATGCGTTTGATAATATTGATTTAGATGATGGGTTTAGGTCGAATTATGTTATTTCGTTTGATTTGAAAAGTGAGAAGTTTGGTGAAGTGTGTCTTCCGGAGAGATTAGTGCATACACATAATTTGATGGTGGCGAAGGTGAATGAGATGTTTGGTGTGCTTGAGTATTATGATGAGGGTGAGATGGCGGTTTGTGGTGTATGGAGGGTGAAAGACAGTGTTAGTAAATCGTTAGTTAAGATGTTTACTGTTAAGGCGTTAGATAGAAATTTGTGTCATAATGTTTTGGGGTTTAGGAGGAACGGTGAAGTTATAATTGAAAATGTTGATGATTATGAAGATTTGTCTGAAATTGAAGTTTATGAACCCTCATCAGGACGCATCAATGGTATTGGGATTAATGGGAAGGATGGTACGTTCTCTGTGAGGTCGTATGTCGAAACACTACTTTTGCTTGATGAGCCAAATTCTATTATTCATTGATGTCAGTGATGGTGCTATGTTGCAAGGTATTGAGATTAAATTGTTGTTATCTAATTCAAAGCTTTGTTATTCAGATTACTTTAGGTTGTTAAAAAGATGAATGTGTTATACTTTGTGAGCATTGAACACAAATATCATTTTGACAGTATTGCAGTAGTAAGATATGTTTATTTAGATATGTAAATTCTCGTTTTTGTCATTTCGTTATACTTTTTGATTTTTGCTTGGGTTATGATTAAACTTATATGCCGTATGTCTGCTGATAAACTCTCTTGAAATTAATTATGAAGTCCTAAACTTTGTTACTGATACACTCTTATTTTAATCACGTGTGTTGAGATTCCTTATGTTTTTTGTAAGTAAACTTTTATAGCCTCAAATAACCAGCAGTGCTACAATTGGTTTAAATCCTCGCACCAATGGAAACAATCAGACCCAATACCTTTTATGTGCACTAATACAAACACCTCTCCCTTATGAGTTATGACACCCCATCCTCTATTATACCCGTCCATATACACGACAACACGAGATTTGTGAATGAAATAGCCAAACAAGGGATCAAGTCCCATTACTCAGCAGCCAAACACCCTAATACATCAACAGCAGAATTAAGCCTTGATACTGTCAGACAAATGCTACATTCCATATAGTCATATACCTTAAAATCATTATCTGTGCAGCAAGCATACATGATAGATCACCCATCAGGATGCCCCCATCAGTAGCCAAACACAGGAGAGTGACCCTGCATCAACGAGCCTGCAGCAATTGGGACTTTCAATCCACGTCTCCCATTGGAACGCTCTTGTATTGGCTGTCCTACAGATCCACTCATAGCTTCTCAACTAAATTTCGTGGAAAAGCCTAAACATGGAATCCTCATTCAATGACTGTAGTTACCTTTGTAGCATACCAAATTCCAAAAGTAGTTTGCGAAACTAGAGAAGTTAATTAAAACGACACAAAACATTAACTTTAATCTGCAACTTTTAACCCCATACCTCTACAATTGATATTGGTCATAGACATACAAGGGTACGTATATCATTCCGCCACTATTACAATTTGACTGCATAGAGCAAAATGTTTCACGTGTATATAATCATCTAGATCGAGGTTAATTGACTGGCATTGACATTCGAAGATGCATCTGTACTGATAAAATATTGAAGTAGCTAACAAACTATTAAGAACAATAAAACAATGATACAATATTGACATATTGTTGTTGAAACCGACTACTTTGCTAAGCACTAATATCAGGTGATCTGACTTAGCTAAGCATTAAGATCAGGTGATTTGACGTAGGGATATTTGACAGCTTGAACTCAAACAGAACTGTTTCCTTGCTCGAAAAGGAGACTGTATGTGTGATCAGTAATAAGCATTGGTTAGTCAGGTGCTTGGAAGGGACATGATCCGACGGGTAGAGATCTAAATGATATAAGAGGTGTTCGACTGTTTGGAGTTGCTTATTATAAAGTGATTATATGCTTAAAGATATGCAGGTACGGCTCTTTATTTTTAGTTCTTATTTCGCAAATGCTGTATAATGGAGGTAGCCTTGCTAAGGATGGTACTAGTTTTTTCGTTAACCTGACAAGTCACTTCATGTAAATGACAACTCGTCAAGTTAGAAAAACAATTTGAACAGCTTGTGAGTTGTGATGTTTGGATAAGCAAAAAACTTTGAGGGCAACAACAAAATGCAAGACTCGTCAACTTTTGACAAATATTTACTAGGTGTTTCCAAACTGAGTTAACTCGGTAGCGAGCATACATTGACTCGGTTATGGATTATTATAAATTGGATTGGGCGGTTGGCATAATTAAAGATGGGCCCAAGCTCGATTGGCAATCGTCATCTATATCCACACATTATACAATTTCATACGGTATAGCTAACCCATCCTCCAGTAATAACTCGTACTTGTACACCTTCCAAAAAAGTTTGAGAAAATTGCATTATTAACCCTTTTATCTCAAAGGCAGGTTTAGTCCCCTGACTTCACTTCAATTAAATTTCATAATCTTAACAAAAACCATCAAGAGATGTTATCCTTGCATTTTTTTAAAATATCTTAGAGTTGCTCTTTTTCAAATCTGAATTAGATAATTGTCTAAGAAAGTACAAATATATGTGATAGCCATCATAATTTTATGATTTGTAATGAACTTACGTTTACCTTTAACTTTGGACCCAAAAACTCACCACATGACTTGTACTAACAAAATTCACGTTTGGCTTCATAAAACTTGTGAGGAGGAGTAACTACTTTAACTTAAGCAAAACTAAAATGCAAAACTAAAATGAATCATGAATACACAACTCAACAAATACATGTTGTAGCTACAATCTGGGCGGACATATGGGGTTTACGGAAACTAGGTGAATGTTTGCAGCATAGTGTAAATTTTTGTTAAAACTTTTGATTTCTCTGAAATAAACATGATCCTGAAAATTTTTCGTCACATAAATACATGTCTTCTTAATTTGTTAACTAGTTTTTTTTTTTTAATCATACATTTTAGCCCATTTTTATTTCTTTTATTTTTGTAAAATAAAAAATAAAAAATTATGTGACTGAAAACTTTTAAAAAAAGTTGACAACGAAAAATGAAACAAAATTATGTGAAACCATTTAGGTTTTCACATCAACCTAACTTCTTGAACGACCAATTTACTTCTTAACCCAAAACATATCTATGTCTAAAAAACCAAGGACCTAAAAAGAAACTTATCAATAGACGGATATTTTATTTATGGATTAGATCGAGTCGACGAGAGATAACAAAAGTTTTCAACGCATGTGTGCGCGCAGTAAACTCGACGACGCAAACATTCTGCAACAACCACCTCAAAGGTAAACCAATTCCCCAAATTTTACACACACCTATACATACACAATCACCTGTATCTATATCCCAATTCCCCAATTTTATAAAATTCAGTTTATGGATTCAAATCTTATAAAAAACAGCTTAACTTACGCACAAAAAAGAAAGAAATGGATAATCATTCTTACATCATTAGGCTTTACATCATACGGTGCAATTAAGCTTTACAATTCACCTTATTTTGTTAAAAAGAGGGACCGATTATTCAAAGTATTAGGCGCGTTAGCTTCACTCGCGGAGTTATTAGGTGATTCAGCTGAAACAGTATCAATTGTTTCTAAAGATTTGAAAGAGTTTATTAAATCTGATTCCGACGAGATTCCGAATAGTTTGAAACAGTTGTCCAAGATTACGAGGTCTGAGGAGGTTTGCGATAGTATTGTTTGTGTTAGTAGAGCCTTGACTTTGGGTGTTTTGAGGGGGTATAATAGAGGTGGGGTCAGGAGAGGGGAGAGTGGGAACGGCTTGGCGGATCGGGCGCTAGATAAGCTCTTTTCGCCTGCTGGCTCTGGTTTTGTTTCTGTGGTTGTTGGGAGCTTTGCTAAGAATATGGTTTTGGCGATTTATGAGGGTCGGGAGGGTGGGGATATGGGTGAGGTGAGTGGGGTGCACAAGTGGGTGGATGTGATAGCGGAAGAGAAGTGTAAGAGATTGATTGGGGATTGTATTCAGCAGTTTGTGAGTACGTTAGTGACGGTTTATCTTGATAAGACGATGGATGTTAACCCGTATGATCAGATTATGTCTGGTTTGACTAATCCTAAACATGAGGAAAAAGTTAGGGATTTGCTGAGTTCGTTTTGTAATGGGGCTATTGAGACGCTTGTGAAAACTGGTCATCAAGTTATATATAATCCTAATGGAAGTTCGAGTGGGAAAGAATTGGTTTTGAATGGGAAGATATCGAGAAAAAGTCAGGAGAATGGGTTTGTGAGCAGGATTTCGTCGACTTTAGCGGTTCCTAGTAACAGAAGCCTTGTTCTTGATGTGACTGGGAGGGTGACGTTTGCAACTGTTAGGTCTTTTTTGGATTTTTTCTTGGATCAACTGTCGTCGGGTGTGAAAAGAAAGGTTGATGTGGTTCATGATGGGGCGATTGATAAAGGGCGTGAAGTTTACAAGTATGTGAGTACCAAGTCGTATACTGTCATGACTATATGTCTTTCGGTCTGGTTGCACGTATTAAGCAGTCCATGGAGTTTTGCATCAGGGTAAGTGTGCTACATTCTTTAGCCCGAATTTATACAATACAATATGATACAATACAACTATGTGTATATATTTGTTGATTGAATCGAATGTACTCTTTATAGTCTGGATTGTCTCTTAAGTTATTCCATCTCAATATAGCTTCAAACAGAACGAGTCTTGTTTACATGTATCAGACTGCAGGCACACACATGTATTTCTACTTGTGCGCTTGAAAGAAAGATTATGTGCAAGTGTGTAACACATAAAGATATACTTGTGTGTACATGTACCTGTAACGTGCAAGGAATAGTGGTCTTCATGTGAGACAGGGATCAAATATATATATTTCTACGTGATATTATATGGTCTGCATTAATGTTCTTTTGAGTCGAAAATGTTTGTATTGATTGATTGATAAGTATCAACGTGTGTTGTATCATTGAACAGTTGATATGTATAACTAATGTGGCATACAACTGAACCAATCTCTACCAAATTGATTTCATCGTACTACAATAAGCTAATGCCATTACTGAATTAGATGAAGGCAGTAGAGAGTTGATAATGATAATGAAATGTTTGTAAGGTGATAAATCAAAGGAGTTGAGCTTGTTGGAGCTTGGGGTGGACGAAGTGGCACTATAAGTGAAGAGGTGGAAATCATCTGTGCAGGAGGTCTTTGATTGATTGAAAGACTTGTAGGTTTTCATTGTTGACTAATAAAACAAGGAACCCTGGCTCCAAATTGGCCTGATTACATATGCAAAGCTTCATATAAATTAAATTATTTAACTATAACAACTTAAAGCTCATACATGAATGATAAACTTATACATATCGATGACTGAATATTTTTATCTTCCACAATGAATTGAATGTTTGACCGAGGCACACGAAAGAATTTGAGGGCCTTAAGAGGTGTGCACTGGAGTTGGAATTGACGGATTTGTATTTTGCATGTTGGTGATGATGAAGGTTACTAGTATTTGTGAAGTTGGTAGAATAAGGACCTAAGCTGTGAATAAGTCGTTGAGGTTATCTGTGTCATGACTCAATGCGGTGAAATAGTGTTCAATAATCAAACATTGATGGGATACTTGTGAAGTATAGAGGTGATAATGATAATGAACAGCGATGAAATCGTAGTTGGTGTTAATCAGCCACGCTTGAGAAAAAATAGTTTGACGGGCTTTCTATTCGTAGACAGTTAAGCTTGATAGTATACATGTACCTAATATAAGCTCATTTGCTGATTGAGAAAACTGCTCGATGGATTACTCTGTGTTTATGTTGGTAGTAAAATCTAATTGTTTTTCGAAAAAGAATCTCAGCATCATATCGTGTTGAGTAACTTGTCATATACTTTGCCCGTTTCAAGATTAGTGTCTTTAGATAAAAATACACACTTTATGAAAGTGACACCACTACACTCGTCAATCAATCAAATATCATCCTAACTTATTAAACTCTTTTTTAATTAATTAACAAAAAAAATATTATTTTAGAACATCTCAAAATAAAAATAAAGTCTATAATTTTAAAAGAGAGAGGGCGGTAAATATTGAACTCCCAATTCAAAGACCAATCCTAAAGCCAATTGAAAGTTTGTAGGGCAAATGGCACAAAAAGGTACACAACTTAGGGTCTATTTCCGATCAAGCTACTCTACTTTTTTTCTTGCATAAAAAGGCGTCAAACTTTTTTTTTTGGCGTATTTGGGTTTTTTACTAACACCCGTTAAACCGCTTCGTTAGAAAATTACATGTTTGGTCTTTGAGTATATATAATCATTTCATGCACAGTCCATTAAAAAAAAAAAAAAAAAAAAATCGCAAAAAAAACTTGAGAAATTTTTTTAAAAATAAATTAGAAAATTAAAAAAAAAATAAAAATATTAGAAAATAAAAAAAAAAAACTAATTTTAAAAAAAAATCAAATTTAATTTTTTTTAATTCGAAAATAAAAATTTCCAAAAAAATCAAAAATTTTTCTTCAAAAATATTTTTTTGAATTTTTTTCTTAATTTTTTTGGAAATTTTTATTTTCGAATTAAAAAAAATATTTTAATTTTTTTTTTTACTTTGAATTTTTCGAGTATTTAAAAAAATCGATAATTAGTTTTTTTTTTAAATCAAAAATTTTCTTCGAATTTTTTTTTATTTTCTAATTTTTTTGGAAATTTTTATTTACGAATTTAAAAAAAAAAGAAAAATCTTCTTTTTTAAATTGATTTTTTTTACGATTTTCTAATATATTTTTATTATTTTCTAATTTTTTTTAAAGAAAAATTCTCAAGTTTTTTTTATAATTTGAATTTTTCGAATATTTAAAAAAACTGATAATTATTTTTTTTAAAAAATCAAAAATTTTCTTCGAATTATTTTTTTATTTTCTAATTTTTTGGAAATTTTTATTTATGAATTTAAAAAAAATAATTTTTAAATTTTTTCTTTTTTTTTTAAATTGATTTTTTTTCGATTTTCTAATATATATATTTTTTTATTTCCTACTTTTTTTTTTAAAAAAAATTCTCAATTTTTTTTTGCGAAAATAATTTTTTTTTGGTGATGGACTGTGCATGATATGAATATATATATATATATATATATATATATATATATATATATATATATATATATATATATATATATATATATACTTAAGGACCAAACATGTAATTTTCTAATGAAGTAGGTTAACGGAGGTTAGTAGAAAAGCCAAATCCACAAAAAAAAAAAAAAAAAAAAAAAAAAAAAAAAAGTTGGACGCCTTTTTATGCAAGAAAAAAAGTAGAGTACCTTGATTAGAAATAGACCCTAAGTTGGGTATCTTTTTGTGCCATTTGCCCAAGTTTGTAAGGTCCACTTTTACCATGACTTGTATGGCTATAAATGAACTGGATGAACATGAACGGGGTCTTGTTCATGTACGTTCATTTAATTTTAACCGGACAAATAAACGAACACGAACATTTAAATGAACGAATTTTCTTGTTCATGTTCGTTTATTAAGAAAATAACTTGTTCATGTTTGTTTATGTTCATTCATTAAGACACTAAACGAACGATAAACGGACATAAACGATCGAACATAAATGAACATAAACAAACAAACATAAACTTTATTAAATTGTGCATCTAATATTGTTTGATAAATGTTGTTTTGTTTAAACAAACTAATTTTAAATTATACAATTAAAAGATATGATATACTAACATAAATAAATAAATGAACATAAACGAACGTTATCGAATGCATAATCGGACGTTCACGAACACATAAATAAACTGGCGTGACTTTTGTTCATGTTCGTTCACTTAACTAAACGATCTTAAAATATTGTTCATGTTCGTTCATTTAATAAATAAACGAACTTATTTTCGAATGATTCATGAAATGTTCATTGAACGTTCAGTTCGTTTACAGCCCTAATGACTTGCAAAAATCCACTTGATTCTTATAACTGTTGGGCCAATTGAAAGTTTGTAAGGACCACTTTCACCAAATAGGCTTGCTAATAGGGGTGTTGATCGGTTCGGTTATCGGGTTGTTCGGTTAAAAAAATTTATTGGGTCAACCCGAAAACCGAACCGAACCAAACTAGAATTCAACTGAACTAAACCGAAAACCGAATTCGAATTTGGTTCGGTTTTTGGGTTGACCCGAATAACCCGAATTTCACTATTTATTTTTTAAAAATTAATAATTATATTGATGATGCGTGGGATTGCGCCTACGCAAAAGGTTTTACTTCTTAAGGGATCTCGAGAAGCTTGCAATCCTCACCAGGCAGTGTACCTGACCAATGTAGTATAGTGTAGTGGCAAGTACCGGGGGATTGATCGTTCTACTTGGGGAAAAGTGTTCGTTAGGATCAAAACTTAATTAAACTAGGTCTAGAGGTGAGGGATGATTCTTTTTGTATTTTTATGGTTTATGAAAAGTAAGTAAAAATCTCGGGTATTGGAAGAGTGGGCAGAATTAGTTGCTAGTCAACTAACCCAAATAACTACAAATGCAATAAACATAAAATAACAAGAAAGTAAATATGATAAAAACAATAATGAGAGAAACTTGTTTACTTAGATTTCACTACTCCTTAGCTATCTTTCATTAATTGAATAGTTTGTTACAATTGCGTGGATGACGGGTTATGTTCCTTAATACAATTCGTGGGGCCGTGTACGATCTTCTCCAACTCTATAAGCTTCTACATCTTCCTATTTCGAGCCGACAACTAGCTCCTAACATGGCATCCTTAGTAGTCACTCATGCATTAAATACAACCATTAAAATCGTAGTACACATCCGATTAATGTTTCTTAAGACGTTCAAGCAAGTTACCAATTGGAGATTAGCTAGTTTTCTTAAGTCTAATATCGAAATCATTCATCCACAACAACTAATAACAAACAATCAACCAACAATCAATAGCTAGGTTTCATTACATCTAAGCAAACACAAGCAAACCTAGCCTAGCATGTTAAAGTAAAGACAAGCATAAGATAGAATCAAACAACACATAGACATATTGAATGATTATTGGAAGACTTATCGTTATTCAAACATGGATGAAAGAAGGGTTTGAAACCCTTACAATAAGATGAAAATTCGACCTAGGGTTTGTGGTAAAGTTCCTCCAAAAGTTCTCTCTCTAATGAATGAAAATTAGAAAACTATATATAGAGATTACACAACTGACAGCGTCACGTTGTACATCTGACGCCGTCAACTAGCCGCCAATACTCTTCTCGGATTGCCTAGATCCAGATCTGACGCCGTCACTTATAATTCATCTCTTGGCTGTCACTTGTAAAATTGCTTTTGACGGCCTAGGCGTCCCAAAGCATGACGCCGTCACTTGTTAAGTCCCAAAAACATTCTGGCGCGTCTCGTGTAAACTTTATATCCACCTCTTTGCCAACACATGACGCCATCACATGCAAAGCTTGACGCCGTCAGGTACTATTTCCAACTTGATTTTGGAGACTTTTCCATTTTCTTCACTTTTCGCTCCAAAAACGTCCAAAATGCTTCATTTTCCAGATTTCTATTCCAAAGTACCTAAAATAACAAAAAGAACGATTTGAGGCACTATTTGATCAAATAATCACTACTTAGGCCTTAAATGACCCCCTAAAAGCGTAACACTTTTCGCCTCATCAATAGATATTTAGCAAAAAAAATTATTTCAAGCATAAAATGTTTTTTTTTTCTATATTAAAATAGCATCTTAATAGTATTTATAATATAAATAAATTAATTAAAATATATGTATATAAATATATAAAAATATATTATATTTATTTGAATTCGGTTTTCAGTTCAGACTGCCAAACCTATATCCAACCCGAGAACCGAATTAGTAGTTCGGTTCGGTTTTAGCAAATTCTGTTTGGTTATTAGTTCGATTCAGTTTTTTCGGTTCGGTTCTGTTTCGATTTTCGGTTTATTCGGTCTTTTCAGTTTTTTGCTCACCCCTACTTGCTAAAATCCACTTCAGTCTTATTCAGGAAACTAGAGGTGTTCATAGGTTGGTAATCCGTAATCGGGTTATCCGGTTTATTTAATTCCTTTAGTTCTTAAAAACCTTTTTTTTTTTTTAAATTTAAAAATCTAATTGAACCGAATCCCAATTGTATTAAACTGAACCGAAAATTGAATTTAAATTTGATTCGGTTTTCGAGTTGACCCAAATAATCCGAATTACATAATTTATATATTTTTTTCATTTAATTATATAGATTTTAAAAAAAATAAACTTAAGAAATTTTATATTTATAGCAAAAAAAAGTTTTAACATGTTTTTTTTATGTATAAATATATAAAAGATATACGTATTTTTGTGAATTGGTTTTTTGATTCGTTTCAGTTTTCACTTGTCAAAATTATATCAAACCGAAAATTGAATATTTAAGTCGGTGATGACGTATAGTCTATATTTGGGCCACGAGCCCAAATGATAAACATTACTAAGGCCCAAACCCACCACGTGTGGGCTATCATAACAATGGTTTGGGCCGCACCACCAATGGGTTGGGCTCGCATAGGCCCAAGCCCAACAAAACTATTTATGGTCTAGATAAGGATCTTCTATTTACGGATAAAGATCCTTGGACCGGATAAGCACTACGTGTGCGAAGAGTAAGGAGCACGAAACCTACAAGGATTCTGTGCCTATATATAGAATGATATAATTCTCATTAAATGTACGATTCACAAACCCTAACTCTTTACGATAACCCTAAAACCGATTACTTACTCTCACGCAGGAGGATAATCGTGGGAGACAATCCCACGATAAGCCTAACGGTGTTTGTTTACTTTCTTAGTGCGCAGGTTTCAAGCATTAAGAGCTAATTGGTACGAGAGCAGGAGCCCAAACTAGGAACGCCCAACTTTTGTATCAACAAGTGGCGCCATCCGTGGGACCCTACACTAAGAACTAAGAACTAGAATGACAAAGAACAAAAACTCAAGCCAGCGGACTTCGCAGTTTGAAAAAACACGTGACCCCTAGAGGAAGAACCCTCAAGATTCGACCTCTAGGCAGGCCCCTGGAACAACCAGTACGCCTGGTCACCAAGAAACGGGACCAACTCTACCTCTCCCAGCGGTAGAATTGCCTACAAGAACTACTCAAGCTACCACGGTAGTCCCAAGCGTTGAAGAACTTCAGCGCACTTTCTTTAATACTCCCCATCAAACGGCACCTATAGTGGACAACACTGTGCCACCTGGCGCACCCAACCGAGATAGGGCGTCTAATGTGGAGGCAGAAATCCTTGCAGCGGATGAGGACGCACCTGATTTAACTCTAAGTAATTTTGTGTCCCAAAATTACGAAACTCTAACCGCCCTCATGCAAGAAAAGGCAAGGAGAAGGTCTAGTATGAGCCTGCAAGCCCGGCTCAACTTTGGTCCTGAACGCGAAACATCACCACCGCGCTACCAAAGAGAGGGGCGCGAAAATAACGAAAGGCGTACCAGTATCCATGATAGACTTGGTACAGCATCTGACTCACAATACTCTGAGGAATATGAAGATGGCGAGAGGCGCACCAATGTTCACTCCAGACTTGGTAGTCGAAGGATGCAAGACAGACTTGGACGCCAACATTCACCAAGCGAAGGCTCTTCCAGGTCTGGGAGCAGAAGAATTCACGACAGGTTAGGAAGGCGAACTTTCCCAAGTGAAAGCCCCTCAAGCTCCTCCTCTGAGGAAAACCGGCGCAAGCGCCGCAAAAGAGATTACTCATCCTCCAGTGACTCCTCGGACAACAAGGATAAGGAAACAGGACATTGGAAGTCTAGAGGAAGACGTCGCGAGGAAGAAGACGAAGACATATCTCTTCCGTGGCGTCGCCAGAAAGTTGATGCATTTACGCGACGCATCAGCGACTACTCCGATCATAAGAAAAGGCACATGCCCAAATGTTAAAACATATGATGGAACGGGTGATCATGATGACCACCTAAAAAATTTCGAATCCGCTGCTACTATCGAAAATTGGCCACAACCTGTGTGGTGTCATATTTTTAACTCCACATTAGTAGGGAATGCGCGCACTTGGTTTAGCAAGCTTCCACGAAGGAGCATTGACAGGTTTGAAGAATTGCGAAAAGCATTCCGCTTAAACTTCACCCAAAGAAAGAAGTGCGCTAAAAACCCTGTTGAACTAGCCAGAGTAAAACAGCGTCAAGGGGAATCAACCAGTGCTTATATGGAACGCTTTAAAGATGAATGTATACATGTCAAGGCGTGTCCCGAAGTCCTAAAAATTTCAGGGTTCATGAATGGGATCATTAACCCATAACTCATTAGGAAGTTAAACGACAAGGTTCCCCAAACCTTCGATGAACTAATGAAGTGCACAAGATCCTTCATCCAAGGAGAAGCAGCTGCTGCGGACAGTAGAAAAGGGTACTCAAATTATAGGCAGCAAGAACAGCCTAGGGGACAATCCAATGATCAGAGCAGCAACCGCAACAAGAATTATCGCAGTCAGGGAAGTGGACGAGATAATGACAAGTATACCCCCCTCACAAAGACTCCGAGGGAAATATTTGTAACAGAAGGCGCAAACTTCCCAAAACCTCCACCAATGCGCACCCCAGAGGACAAGCGTATAGGGAATGGATACTGCGAATACCATGGCCAAAAGGGCCATACAACCAACGAGTGTGTCCAGCTACGACAACTAATTGAAAAATTAGTAAAGGAGGGTAGAATGGATCACCTCGTAAAGAACATTAAAGAAGGGAAGGACAAGCAAAGGAATGGAGGCAAAAAAGAGCCTCCCAAAGATAAAGCGGACATCATCTACATGATACAGTCATGGCAACGCAAGACAAAGCAAAAAGTCAGCCAAAAGTTCTCTTCAGAAAATGAGATATCCTTCCCCACTCTGGCCGCGGACAACGCAGTAATAGAGCCACTGACCATTGAAATACATACTGGGGGACATGACATCCGCCGCATGTATATCGATGGAGGAGCATCCGCAGATATTATGTATGAACATTGCTTTAAAAGGCTACAACCTGAGATACAAAGTCAGTTGATACCGGCCACGACGTCGCTGACTGGCTTCACAGGAGAAAAGATATGGCCTATGGGGCAATTACGCTTACTTGTAGTTGTGGGCGATGAACAACACTCTACAGCAACGTGGATAAACTTCATGATAATTAAGTCTCCTTCACCGTACAACGGCATCATTGGGAGACCTGGAATATCATCCATGCGCGCTGTACCATCCACAACACATGGGATGCTCAAATTTCCAGTAGAAGGAGGAATTGTCACCCTCTACAATACCACAGTACCGCCTAAAGAATGCAACGTAGTAACTAGTGAGGTGGAGCATATTCCAGAACAGCGTGCAGCAAAAGTACCAAACTTCAAGGTTGCCATTCATCCTGATTACCCAGATCAAAAAATATCGATTGGAGGATCTTTATCTGACAAAGGTAAAGCAGCTGTGTGTGTACTCTTACAAAAGAACCTGAGTATCTTTGCGTGGGAACCAAAGCACATGACCGGAGTGCCACGCTCTATTACGGAGTACAAGCTACAAATCCGACAAGGATATCCCCCAATACGACAGAAGAAGCGCGGTCAGGCTCCAGATCGCGCAAAAGCCATCCTGGAAGAAGTACACAAACTTGTAGACGCAGGTATCATGTGCGAAGTCTACTATCACGACTGGCTCTCTAATCCAGTGATGGTAAAAAAGAGTGATGGCAGTTGGAGGATGTGCGTGGACTTCACGGACCACAATAAAGCATGTCCACAGGATTGCTACCCACTGCCAGAAATAGACTGGAAGGTAGAATCCCTGTGCGGATATCCCTTTAAATGCTTCCTAGATGCATACAAAGGGTTCAATCAAATTCAGATGGCAGAGGAGGATGAAGAAAAAATAGCCTTCCACACAAGTCAAGGGGTCTATTGCTACACAAAAATGCCTTTTGGTCTAAAGAACGCAGGCGCAACATACCAGCGATTGGTGGACATGGCTTTTGAAAAACAAGTAGGTCGCAACTTGGAAGTCTATGTTGATGACCTTGTCATCAAGAGCCACACAGAGGAAGAATTGGTGCGCGACATTGAGGTGACGTTCAAAACATTGGGAAAAATAAACATGAAGTTAAACCCCAAGAAGTGCACCTTTGGCGCAACAGAAGGCATGTTCCTTGGGTATTTAATAGAACCTGATGGCATCAAACCTTGCCCAGAGAAGACAAAAGCTGTCATCGATCTTCCCTCACCGCGTACATTGAAAGAAGTCCAGTCATTAAACGGAAAGCTAGCTGGGCTAAACCGTTTTTTATCCAAGTCAGCAGATAAATCACTTCCTCTCTTCAAAACACTCACGAAGTGCACAAAAAAGGGAGACTTTCATTGGACTGAGGAGGCAGAGGAAGCCTTCCAACAACTAAAGCAGCATCTTGCATCACTTCCCAAACTTGTCGCACCGCGACCAGGGGAAGAGTTGATAATGTACTTATCTGCAACCCATGGAGCAGTTAGCGCAATACTATTGACAGATAGGAACTCCGTCCAAACACCCATATACTTTGTAAGCAAGGCACTTAAGAAAACAGAGACTAACTACAGCGCCATGGAAAAGCTGGTCTTAGCTCTAGTATTCGCAGCTAAAAGACTGCGCATATACTTTCAGGCGCACCCAATAGCTGTGATCACAGACCAGCCCATCAAACAAGTTATCTCTAAACCTGACGCATCAGGACGGCTACAAAAGTGGAGTGTATTGTTGAGTGAATATAACATCTCATATAGACCACGCACTGCGATCAAGGGGCATATATTAGCTGACTTTATTGTTGAAAAGCCAGATACCGATACTCCACCTTCAACAGGCAAGACAGAGTTACAAGAACCATGGATTCTATTTACAGACGGATCCTCATACGTTAGGTGAATATGAAGCCAAGGATGAACTTATGATCCAATACCTTGAAAAAACCAAATCTTTAATTCAGAGCTTTGATAGGTTCATAATAAAACAAGTACCTAGAGGAGACAACAGGAAAGCTGACGCGCTTAGCAAGATCGCATCTACAAGCTTTGCGCACCTATCAAAACAAGTATTGGAAGAAACTCTAAAAAATAAATCAATCTTGGAGATGGAAGTATCCACGGTGATAGAAGAACAGGATCCCACGTGGATGACACCTATCATCGAATTTATTAGCAAAGGAATTTTACCACAAGAGCAAAAGGACGCTCGAAGGGTGCGGCGCACAGCGCAGAGATTTGAACTACGAGATGGCATCCTATATCGACGTTCATTCCTACAACCTTGGCTCCGATGTGTTGGACCTCTTCAAGCAGATTATGTACTCCGCGAAATTCACACTGGATCATATAGCATGCACTCGGGACCACGGTCCTTTGTGGCGCGCGCCCTGCGATCAGGATATTTTTGGCCTACTATGCACCGCGACGCGCGAAATATGATAAAGAAATGCAGTAATTGCCAAGTACACAGGCCAATTCCGCGCCAACCACAACAAGAGTTAACCCCCATTACCTCACCATGGCCATTCTATAAATGGGGCATTGATATCGCAGGCCCCTTCCCAGTTGCAGCGGGAGGGTTAAAGTTCCTCATCGTAGCCATAGACTACTTTACAAAGTGGATTGAGGCAAAAGCAGTGGTGAGCATCACTGGCAACCAGGTAAAACGCTTCGTGTGGGACAATATTGTGTGTCGCTTCGGGCTACCTGGGGAAATTATCTCAGATAATGGAAAACAATTCTGCGATAACACATTCAAAGATTGGTGCGCGCAATTGAACATCACACAACACTTTGCTTCAGTAAAACACCCACAAACCAATGGCTTGGTTGAACGCGCGAATCGCAGTTTAGGCGAAGGGATACAAGCGCGCCTTGACAGAAACAAAGGAAAATGGGTGGACGAATTGTCACATGTTTTATGGGCGCACCACACCACAATCAAAACCAGTACCGGAGACACACCATTTTCTCTTGTCTATGGAACAGAAGCTGTCATACCAGCCGAAATTGGAATGCCAACTATACGTACAACGGAGATAAACGTCACAACAAATGACGATGAGCGGCGCATAGACTTGGACTTGCTGGAAGAAAGGCGTGAACGCGCAGCTATACGCGAAGCAAAGGCTAAAGCAAAGATGAAGAAGTATTATGATGCAAAGGTCGAACACACTTCTTTCAGGCCAGGAGACTTTGTATACCGCGCTAATGATGCAAGCCATGCAGAAGACACAGGCAAGCTTGGACCCAAATGGGAAGGACCCTATGAGGTCACGGATGCACTAGGTAATGGTGCATACAGGTTGCGCGATATGGAAGGTCACGAGCTGGCGCGCACTTGGAATATCTGCAATCTCAAAAGATGCTATCTTTAGGAAAGGCTACGGCCCACAAACAGACAACTTTGCACTTTAGTACGTGCCCAATAAATGTTTGTCTTTGAATTTTGTTTTCTTTATTAGGAATTGTTTTTATTTTCAAAAACTTGTAAGTATTAATAAAACGTTGTGGTTTCTAGCTAACTCCATAACACACTTCACTTTATTGCGTACATTTTTATTATGTTTCAATATTGTTATTTTATATTTTGCCTACATGGCGTGCATGCACTTATTAAGACCCACGATGGCAGAAAGGATGAGTAAACCTACTGACTAACTCGTTGAGTAAGAGGGTTGCAAACCCATCAACATTGGATCATGCATCCTTGCTAAGCGCCTTACCTTCAAGACGTTGATGTAAGTTTTCCATGCGCATTCCACGAAGGATGCGTAATACCACGTACACTGTACAGGCTTTTAGCAAATTATGAGCCAAGACTCTTGGTCATTTAAAAAGTCTCTACAAAATAATGCAAGTCTATTTTCATACTTATGATTTGTCTTTAAGTCACGCACTTAATTTAAGTATGGGTTCCAACGAGCATCTTAATTGATCTTTTACACAAAGGATAACAATTTAAGAACAGCTAACATAACACACAGACAAAAGATACAATTTGTTATTTATACGACACCATACATTTACAAGTTACAAAAAGCCTATATCTACACACTATGATGGTGCTCAGGACTATGCTCTGGGGCAGCGGAGCTCCCAGCCTCTTGGAGCTTCCTCAAAAGTAACGCATCCTTAGGCGATACGGTCGCCAAGCTGACCGCAACTCCATCCGATCTGGGGATATGCGCAGCGCCTACACCACATAGGATGGGTTTTCCCTTAACACCTTTCTTCTTGGCCGCCCTCTCCGCATGAAGTTCCAAGACTTCTTTCAGGGGAACCTCCTTCTCAAGAACGAAGGGGTTCAAGATATCACGCGGCTGCGCAAAGACTGGAACCTGCAGCTGCGACTCATCAGGCTTTAGAAAAAAGTCTGGTTGAGCCTCTGCATCCTCCAAGATGTGCCTCCCCAGGGCTAACCCCTCCATAATCAACTTTATGGGGTAATCCTGGTCGCGCTCCAGCCGCGCAATATGTGGAAGCTCAAACAGCTTCATCCCCTCCATAGCCTTCACTAGCTCATCATAAGCGTCCGCCTTATAGCCGGGCACCTCAGCAAGTGCCACGGTCAGCATCTTCGCCTCATGGAGTTCCTCTATAGCCTGCGCCCTGCCACGCTCCACAGCGCACTCTACAACCTTCCCAAAGGTCTCCAACACCTCCGGGGACTCCAAAGTGCCCATCGCAGCCAGGCGCAAACCATGACTGATCAACCACCTACACAAGGATCAACCACCTACACAAGCAAACAAGGGATGCATTAGAAGCAAAGAGGAACATTAATACATATAGTAAGGAAACATTGCAGAATATACAAAAAATACCTGCGCTCAGCGATGGTAGACATAAGATAAGGATATAACTCCTCATCGTATTCTATGCTCAGCCTGCGCAGCTTCTCCTCCTGCACTATCAGAGCATCCCCAACTTGCTTGCGAAGGGCCTCAATGTGGCCAAAGTGCTCAGCCTTTTTCTCCTCCAGATACCTTATCCCCCAAGTTAAGTTAGCCTTGAACTGATGCAGCTCCCCGCGTGCATGTTGCAAATCAGCCATCACAGTCAACTTCTCATCAGTGACCTTCTCCGCATGCGCCTTGACGGACTCTACCTCCGCCCACGCATCAGCCAACTGCGCACGGAGCATGGAAATCTCCTCGTCCTTCCGTGCGAGGCTGCTGCTCTCCCAAACATACCGCGTCTTCAACTGAGCGACCAACTCAGTCTGACGCTCAGTAGCAGCAGCTAGCTCCTCCATCAACTGCTGCGCAGACACCTCCCCAGCCACCTTCACTGTGTCCTCCACATTTGCCTCCTGAGGAGGGACCACGCTTTCCACAAATGCCGCATCACCCTCTGCAGCATGGTCACTACAAAGCATACGAAGAAGGTCAGAGCATATTACGACAAGTAATAATAAAAAAAAAGAGAAAACATGGATATGATCATCACTTACAAAAAGGGAGAAGCCTTTGCAATCTCCTTATCCTCGCCAGTAGCGGATGTGTCATCTTTTGCGGATGACTCTTCATCCGTGATAAGATGGCACCTCCTCTTGGAAGTACCAGCGCCATCAGCCTCTCCCTTGCGCTTTACACCCTGCGCTACAATCTCAGGCTCCAGAACCTCCACGCTGTCAGAGGACTCAGTACGCAAGTCCTCCACCACGGGAGACGGCTCCCCAGTAGGAGGAATGCTCTGCACAGGCGTCACAAGCGCAACAACGGGAGGTGAATCTTCGGGACCAGCTTGCGGCAACACCGTTATTGTCACACCCCCAAAATCGGGTCCAGCGGAAGCATACATGTAGCTGGGGTGTAACTCAATTGGTATTACAACACAAGTTCAAAACTGGTTTTCACTTCAATCATTTAGAATAAAATCATTTAACCAAAAGTATTGAATTTACATCGTTAAAATATAGTGCGGAAGTAGGCCCGTAAAATAGTTTAAAATGGTCCCCAAGTGAATATCAGAGTCTTCTATGACCATGCCCTGCCCTGCCAAAACCTCCAGTAACGTGCCATTGCTTAAAACCTGAAAATACATGCTAAAGAGTGTCAACACGAGGTTGGTGAGTTCATAAGTTTGTATTAAAGCAATAGTGTTGTGAGTACAATAGAGAGTTTTGTGACCATTGTGTAACTCACAATGTCATAAAAATAAAGTTTACCTTACAGTAAAATCAGGATTGTGGACCATGAGTAGAGTGTGTGATCATTACAACAAATATAATATCACATAGAAAAATAGTCTATTACGCTAGCGCTAAGTTCATGCAACCGAAGCTATAACAGTGTGCATGCTCTAGAAGCATGTTAAATATAAAGGCCCGGCAAGTGTTTATCCCGTTACACTTGTAATTCGACATGTTATACGCTCGCGTTTGCCTATCCGGTCAAACCGAACGGGGGAGTCACCACCAATAGATCTATTTATAACATTCGCGCTTCCCAGCAGGAATTGACGGTTCATGAGTTTGGGCATAGTGGGATTCAAGGGCTTAGGCTAATCCGCGTAATAGTTTAGATAAAACATAAGTTTCAGTATGGTCCATAAAAGTGTTTGCATAAAAGCAATAGTTCACAAAGTGTGTTGCATAAAAGCAAGAGTTCATAAAGTGGGTTGCATAAAAGCAAGAGTTCATAAAGTGGGTTGCATAAAAGCAAGAGTTCATAAAGTGTGTTGCATGTTTATAAAACGCTTGTGTATGCGAGAAAATAATCAAGTATGCAACCGATATACACATAGGTGCATTTGAATAATCAATCAAGCCTTCAAAGAAACAGTAGTGTTTAAGTAAACAATTGCGCATTCAAGCATTGAGTTTAGTCAAAAACGAGCATGTATTCTCCCCCAAAACAGTTATAAAAACAAGTAAAAGTAGGGGGTATGAACTCAGCTGGTGCGATAGCTATGATGACAAAAGTGGATACACTGAAATGAGGCACGATCTCTAATCGCAACCTAATATGAATGATAGTTTCTCATGTAAGAAACGAAATGATGCTACACATGCAAGTACGTATGCTATCGATACCACTCGTTAGTTTTGGAAATAACGCTTATCGTCAAAAAATATATTTTTGACGTCTCGTTAAGTTAATAACCACTTTTCATGTAGTTGTGTTGAAAAGGTACTCCACGATCCTCGTTTGGTGTTTTATCGGTAAATATAAGGTTTTTGCCGCAAAATAACATTTTCATTACTTGAAAATATGACCAAAATGGCCTCGCAAAACTAGTCGCGAAATATTGTACGTTAAGTGTTAATGGTCAAGCTCGGCGTTTTTGAAAACCTTGTAACAATATCTTGAAGTCGTGTTATTTAACTTTTGGCTATACGGGTCTCGATCGATGAGAGAATCGACTCTTATTGTTGCTATTTGAAAATATTATGTTCAACACTTAGAAAATTTAATTATAGCAAAAGCTGTCAAAATATATATAGTTTATCGGGTATATAGATGAGGTCGTAGTTTATTCGTTACGAGTCCAATGATCAAACGGCCAATTGATTTGAAAAGTTTGCTGGGAGATCTTGATTTCATAAAACTATGGCTCGGACTCAAACTGATCCGATCATAAAGAAAAACAGCCGTGATAGTGGTGCCTCGCAAAGACAGTTTACGTCAAAACTCTATTAGTGTACAAAAGCTGATAGAAATATATATATATATATATATCGTCGGATTTCAAACACTTGTATCTTTTTCGTTATAAGCCCGTTTTCTATGTTCTTTATATCCCCGCGAAGGTGATCAAGTATACTTTAGGTTTCTCAAGGTCTCGGCTAGTCAAGATATCACTAAATCTCAGTTTTCCTAGCTAGAAAAATCGGGACAGATTCAATATTTCAGAAAATATAGTTTTCGTCATTAATCTTGAAAATAGCATATCTTTTTCGTCGTAACTCGGATTTTATCCCCGTTTTCGGCCATAGTTTCGTCTCGGAATGTATTTTCTAAATCTTTGGTCCAAAGTTACACCCTAGACTCTGAGTTTCCCACGTTTTACAAAAATGAACAGTAGCTTTATATAGTTTGTAAAAATCAATTTTCTAGTTCAAGGCTTGTTCAAATCTTTACCAAACTATCTCAAATCAACTCCACAAGTACCCAATCCTACCATACACCTTCTTAGGGTGTCATGGGTTCCTAAACATCACCAATCTTAGTGGATCTAATGAGATTACTAGTGAAATTTATAGATCTATATTTATAAGCAAAAAAAATGAGTAATAAGTGGTATGGATGTTACATACTTGCATGTTTTACTAATATATCTTGAAAATACATAAAAATATAAAGTAAATGAAAGTATGAAAGGATCAAAAGTGTTTTTGAAGCTTACTTGAATATTTGAGGTGATTTGAAGATGATTATGTTAAGAAACATAGGGTTTTTACCACAAAACCCCAACTAGATCATGATTAGGACTTGATTCAACACTTGATCTTGAAAATTTTATGGATTCTTCTTATGGTTGTTTCTTGGTCGACCCATACTCAAAGGGAGAAGATGAAAATGGTGTTTGCTTGTGTGTGTTGTTTATTTGAATGAAAATGAAAAAGGGTGGAGTATATATGTAAAATCTTGGTCAAGTGTAATTAATATGGTCCAAGTCCATGGTCATAGGGGGGGGGGGGGGGGGGGGCGGCAACCAAAAGGAGCAAAACATGGATTTGTGTTTTGTGGGCTTAATTAATGAGCTTGTCTCCCCTTTGTATGTATAAGATAGATATTTTGTATTTTAGGTGTTATCGGGTACCGACTTATCTTGAAATAAATGTCACCGAGGTTAAATAAAATACGACGAAGTTGTAAAAGTTGTAAAATATTATTCCTTGCAAGAATCGGGTGTTAGAATAATTATTGAATTGAAATAGCGCAAACCGACGGAGTTATAAGCTTCGACCGTAAAATATAGTCATTGTTTAGAAAACACCGGATAAAATAATAATATAATTTTTATATTATTATTATGAGTATGTAAATATGTTAGGATCATAGTCGGGAGTATTGGGTATACGTTAGTAGTAAAACTGAGTGGCATCGTTAATTACAAATTAAGCATACGTATATAGAAATAATGCATATCCGTGTAGGTTCTCAAGTGTTGATGATAATGTGTAGACTATTTCAGTCTATATGAAGTGCCATTAATGAATGATGCGTGAATTCGCAGCTAAACCTAACTGGTTACGCGAATTTGAAGACTCGTAAACTCAGTTTACGAAATGACGAACGATGATCATGAATAGTGATTTCCCTTCGGGAAAATGAATAGTGTCACATGAATAGTAAAATTTTTGAACGTTTCTCGGAATCACAAACTGACTCCGAAAATGATGAATAGTAAAATGATGAATAGTGACCGGTGAATAGTAACTGATGAATAGTGAATAGGAGAAATGTCCCGAAAATGCGGGTTGTTACAGTCTCACCCCCTTAAAAGGAACTTCGTCCCGAAGTTCAGTTTGTGTTGGTCTCTGAAGTTGTATTGGTGAAAAGATGATGATTCTTATCGTGTAAGCTATTGAGCTCTAACAAGGTTCAAGTCTGACGGCCACCAGGCCTACTCTGTCAGAAATGTTGAATGGTCCAGTGTATATCGGGTTCATGAATGCTTACTGGACTAGAGAGTTGAGCTTTTCTAAATTTTAATCCGTCAATGGATGTTGGCACTTCGACCATAGAGTGCTTCAAGTGGTGTAGTCTCTAAGCTCGTGTGGTAGCTGTAGTTATAAAGGAATCTGATTTATGGCAAATGGTTAATCCAACCATTTCTAGTGTCAATCACACCCGATTTGGGCATATCTCCCTATGGTTGAATCAACCTCAAATTTCGACCATTGGTCTGAAGATAATAGGTGGTGTGGTTCCAAAGGAATCTTAATGAAATCGTTAGGAGTTTGAGGTGAATCAAATTCCTCTATTAGGGATAATTGAAATGGGTATCATGAATCTTGTTTTGAAAGACTTACAAGGTTAAGTCCGTCAAAGGGTGTTGTTAAAAATAATAGATTAGGATAAGGTTGTGATCCTCCGCAGGATGTCATGAATTGAGTTTTTCTCCACCTACGATGCTTAGTCTCCATTACTAAGATTTTCCCCAAGTTATAAATCACAAACCCCTAAAGGTATAAGAGATGTAATATAGTGATTGATTTTCAAAGTTTGTTTTGGAGATTGGGTGTTTTGTTCATAAACCTTCCCTGAGTAAATAAATTTACAACTTCAAGCAACCGGCTTTCCAAGTAACCTTTTTCTCGATGTTTCAAAATTTAGTAGTTATGCAAGATAGGACTATTTTCAATATAAAGTGGATAGTATGGTTTACCAAAGATTGTTGTTTAAAATTTCCTAACATTCAATAGTTTTGTGAAAGGTTAACCAAAAGGAATTTGCTTGTCAAAATAAGTGCCTCAGAAAAGTATTTCTTACAAGATATATGTTCTGTATAACGGTAGTTTGGAGAAAAATCCATTTAAAAGTGAAAGTATTAAGAGGATAAAATAGCCAGGTATGTATGTCCGCACAATGCATAGGTGTCTAACCTGTTTGAATGAAGTCTATTGGTGAGGACATGTTCAATTTAAGGTTCTATAGTCTTGGTTAGGAGGTTGGATGTATCTCTATAGTGTTGCTTAGTGAGCATTCGCATCGAAACTAATCTTGTAATTCAATCAAGCCAATATTTTCCAGATGGTGGAATTGTGGCAATCAGGCCAGTGATAGTGGTTCGAATGGTTTTGTGGTATCCTGAGATTTCTGTTGAGTTTTGAATGGTTTCAATGTACCGAGGGATCCTCCTTATAGATGGTATGGAAAGTCTTTCCTAGGGAGGTCATTGATAATATCCACTTATCAATATAGGGAGTAGTGAGGGATGAGTGACATCGGAGTGTATAGAGTGTTAGCTAATCCCTTATATATGGGGATGGGGAAAGGAAATGATAATGAGGGTGAGAAGGGATAAGATTGTGACAACTGCGACAAAATGAGATTGTGATAAAAGAAAATACTGTGATATAAGTGTATCGTGCATAGACGTAAATGTCCATGAGATGAAATGACCAGTTGGCGTGCTTCCAATTGGTGGTTAACGAGATGGTGAAAAGTATGGATGTTCTGCCAACGAGTGTTTACACACACGTAAATGAAACATTTGGAAATTGAGTAGAGAATTCAATCCAGACAGAATTTTATTATAACCATTCTCAGTATTGCAAAATTCATTTCTGAGTCAGACATAGGTGGTCAGCCTATATCTCACTATCCCGGGTTGAATATAGATGACCAGTCTATATTCCACCGAGGTTCCATGAATTTTGAAATACTCAGCTCAGTTATACTAAGACTATGTCCTTCCCAAATACCAAGACGTTCTGAAAGACAAAAGCAAGTGACCAAACTCGAGGTCAAATTATGAAGCTATGCAAGGAAAAGCATAACGTGGTGACATATACGATACATGAGCATGCTTATATGAAAGACAATTATAGTAATCAACTATAATAAATGAATATAATATATCAGATAATGAGACACAAATCTCATCACCTATGTCAGCAACTACCCACAAATGAGGCTTCAGCTTGGCAGGCAGGCATGTGACGGTCATAGGGTTATGTTTTCATGAAAGTAGCTATAGTCTAGGTTTTAAAAACACTTAGTTCGCTATAGCCAAAGCTCTGATACCAATCTGTCACACCCCCAAAATCGGGTCCAGCGGAAGCATACATGTAGCTGGGGTGTAACTCAATTGGTATTACAACACAAGTTCAAAACTGGTTTTCACTTCAATCATTTAGAATAAAATCATTTAACCAAAAGTATTGAATTTACATCGTTAAAATATAGTGCGGAAGTAGGCCCGTAAAATAGTTTAAAATGGTCCCCAAGTGAATATCAGAGTCTTCTATGACCATGCCATGCCCTGCCAAAACCTCCAGTAGCGTGCCATTGCTTAAAACCTGAAAATACATGCTAAAGAGTGTCAACACGAGGTTGGTGAGTTCATAAGTTTGTATTAAAGCAATAGTGTTGTGAGTACAATAGAGAGTTTTGTGACCATTGTGTAACTCACAATGTCATAAAAATAAAGTTTACCTTACAGTAAAATCAGGATTGTGGACCATGAGTAGAGTGTGTGATCATTACAACAAATATAATATCACATAGAAAAATAGTCTATTACGCTAGCGCTAAGTTCATGCAACCGAAGCTATAACAGTGTGCATGCTCTAGAAGCATGTTAAATATAAAGGCCCGGCAAGTGTTTATCCCGTTACACTTGTAATTCGACATGTTATACGCTCGCGTTTGCCTATCCGGTCAAACCGAACGGGGGAGTCACCACCAATAGATCTATTTATAACATTCGCGCTTCCCAGCAGGAATTGACGGTTCATGAGTTTGGGCATAGTGGGATTCAAGGGCTTAGGCTAATCCGCGTAATAGTTTAGATAAAACATAAGTTTCAGTATGGTCCATAAAAGTGTTTGCATAAAAGCAATAGTTCACAAAGTGTGTTGCATAAAAGCAAGAGTTCATAAAGTGGGTTGCATAAAAGCAAGAGTTCATAAAGTGGGTTGCATAAAAGCAAGAGTTCATAAAGTGGGTTGCATGAATAGTAAAATTTTTGAACGTTTCTCGGAATCACAAACTGACTCCGAAAATGATGAATAGTAAAATGATGAATAGTGACCGGTGAATAGTAATCGATGAATAGTAACTGATGAATAGTGAATAGGAGAAATGTCCCGAAAATGCGGGTTGTTACAGTTATGTGTCCCGCAGTAGCCTCCAGAATTGGCTCCTCATTATCCCTCAAAGGACGCACACCCACCGTCACCTGCTTTGGCTTCTCAAGCTTCACCACGGCAAACAAATCCATCTCTGCGCAACACATGAGCAAATAACAAAAACAATTTAGTTATTGAAACTACATATACATGAGCACTTACATTATTGAAGCGAACAAATAAAAGGGACAAGCACCCACCCCGGCCACTCTCATCAATGAAGGTTGGAACCTCGTCAGAACCATGGAAATAGTTGCGACTCAACCCCATGTGAACCAGAAACTCCTCGGGGTAGGGGTTAATGGGGATGCGGTTGGCATCAATCGTATCCGCATCCTCCGCGCTATACGAACCGGGCAAAGGGCGCTCATCCCTTGGCAGCGTCCCTTGAGTATAAAACTCAAACAGCGAGGGAAATACTATATCATCTACCCAGAAATTTTTTTCCCTCAAATCCCTAAGGGAATCCACCTTCTCCGTATAACACTGAAGGCACCCACCGCGCTTCGCAAAAGACACCCATCCATGCGACCATGTTGTGCGGTAAAACGCACGGAATAGGTTAATAGTAGGGTTGACCGCAAGCAACCGACAGTTTATTTCAAAATTTGACACTTTTGCTGCACCTATACATTGCAGCTGGGAAATGTGAAGGCGGTAGTAGTTGAGAAAATTGCTCAAGAATAAGGATATAGGTACGCGCTGGTTCGCATACTCGAAGAAGCGCGTATATAACCCTATTATTCCCTCAGGGAAATCCGCGATGCACGCGTTGGCCTCCGGTACAACCGGATGCACGTCAAGAGGAATGAAATAATCAGATGAGAACTGACGCGGTTCATCCTCGTCCATTTCAGATGGAAACTCGTGTAATTGGCGAACCATTTCTAGAGAATAATAATACTAGTTAAAAGCGCGTATTCACGGTTACCTAATCAAACAGTTGCTCTCTTTAAAAAATGCTTTGAAGAAATTTGAAAATGGCGGAAGTGTGTTTTTACTGTGTGTTTTCAGTAAAATGGGAGGTGATGTTTATATAGGGTTACAAAAACCCTAGAAAATCAGCCACGTGGAATCCACTCATATGATCGTGTGGCTAGAAGACGAGAGGGTACATGCACTTTTTCCCACTTCCCGATATACACGTGGACACACTCCCCGTTTACCTAGGCATTTTTGAGGATATTTTGGACTAGATACATAGTCCCTAATATTGGGCGGAAACTTTTCCCGCCACACTTACCGTTGCTTTCACTAGTCTAGTATCCGCGGCTACAAGCCGCGCACACTAGACTGGGGGGACATGATGACGTATAGTCTATATTTGGGCCACGAGCCTAAATGATAAACATTACTAAGGCCCAAACCCACCACGTGTGGGCTATCATAACAATGGTTTGGGCCGCACCACCAATGGGTTGGGCTCGCATAGGCCCAAGCCCAACAAAACTATTTATGATCTAGATAAGAATCTTCTATTTACGGATAAAGATCCTTGGACCGGATAAGTACTACGTGTGCGAAGAGTAAGGAGCACGAAACCTACAAGGATTCTGCGCCTATATATAGAATGATATAATTCTCATTAAAGGTACGATTCACAAACCCTAACTCTTTACGATAACCCTAAAACCGATTACTTACTCTCACGCCGGAGGATAATCGTGGGAGACAATCCCACGATAAGCCTAACGGTGTTTGTTTACTTTCTTAGTGCGCAGGTTTCAAGCATTAAGAGCTAATTGGTACGTGAGCAGGAGCCCAAACTAGGAACGCCCAACTTTTGTATCAACAGTCGGTTTGGTTCGGAATTGGCAAATTTGATTTGATTACAACTTCGGTCAATTTTATTTAATTCGATTCGATTCGATTTCGGTTTTCAGTTCTCAGGTATTACCCGATTTGTGAACACCGGTACAGAACAGTTGGGAGCAAGAGGGAAGAGAGGTCCAGTGCTAAGCCCAATTGAATCCAACAAAACTACACTACATAGCCCAACTATTCTTCTTTGGAAGGATCCAGCGATGTGCCTCTCTTTGTTTTGAGAGATTCGTAATTGCTTCTCCCTTTGAAATATTGTGAGATCATGTTTGGAACTACAGCATATGCAAGATGCAAATTCAAACCATTATATATACTTGTCTGTATATCAAAGCTTGATCATAAGTCAGAATTGATTTAGAGAAAGTATAAAAGTAACAAGTCCAACAATAACATCATTTTCAAAGTCCAATATTTAAAATACATAGAAGTTAAGATATACATATACAAAATACTATATACATCATGCTTGAAAGGTCGATAAGATCTCAAGCACAGTTAGTTAGGAGTATATATATTTAGATAGTTTGCTACCTTAATTAGTTTTGATATTAATTTCATAAGTTTAACTGATTTTGGTCCGCTCAACAAAAATGTCATTGGACTTTGTACGTTCTTATTCGCGCTTTTATAAAGTGAAAATAAACAATTCAATTTCTGTCGCATCTATGCATGTGTATAAGTTTATTACATATTACATTTATGACCGTGTATACATATAAAAATCATAAAATTATTTGTCACACTTGTGCTTGTGTAGAAAATTATTCGCGCTTAGTGTGTGCAAATATAAATTTGTTTGCACTTGAAGTCTATTTGTGACGCCCAGTTTCTTCTAGCTAGAGGAAGCATGAAGAAATTAAGCGTCACTAAATTTTAACACTTTTAAATGAACAAATTTTATATTGTATACGCTTATAAATGCAAAAAAATTCTTCCTAATTCTATGTGCAAAAATTTAATGATATTATGTATATTTTCACCTTTATAAACACAATAATTTATACATGTTTTTATAAATGTAAACAACGAGTATTATGGAAGGTGCACGTTGTTGTGTAATCTGTAAACATTTGTATGATCATTTTTATTTTTAGTGAAAATCGTATAAGAATTTTATCACGCGACATGTCTAAAATATATAACATGAAACATATAGTCATATCACATTTAGCACATTAAATTGTCACATAAATCGTTCACTCTTTTTGCAAACACATGAACGGAACCATAACCAAATATGATCGGATGCATAATTTTTTTAGAACAGTAATATAAAAACACATTTCGATGAATCAGGTGCATTAAAAATGCATTTAGGAAAAATTGATGTTTTTTTCAAAAATTATCAATACATCAAAATATTTTATAAGGGTCCCGGAACCCTGCTGGAACCCTCTGATTCAGTCCCTGCACAAACATACTATATGTCTTAAACTACATACAAAATAAAAGTAAGATAAAATATGCTACTGTAATGATATTACTTAGTTTAATATCATTTGTAATTTAATAAGACTACAGTTATTATCATTGGAAAATAGTTAAGTGTTAAAAACTAAATAATTAACAAAGTTAATCATTCACCTTTATTTATGGGTTATTTGTAAACAAAATTGTTACTTCTCATTTAATTCCTAATAAACAGTAAAATGAACTCCTCAATTGTTGTGCTTTCTTAAATTGCATACTTATATAAGGGTTCAAGTTTTGATTGATATTTGCATTGCATGAATTTCTTGGAATCTACTTCGATAAGTCGGATGGATAGTTGTTTAGATTAAAAAAAAAATCAAATACTAGCGTGACTAAATGGTTTTGAATTACTCATATATCCTATAATTTCATTTCGCACCGGAAACTATTCTAGGAGAAGTTCGAATCCGTTTCGTTTAGGATATTGATCGGTCTTGGTTTGACAGGGTTTACGCGTTACTGGTTGACCCTACTATCATTATGCCTTTCTCATGTTACTTGGTTAAACTTTATTTGTGACATTTCCTCGTATAACGTGATATAATAGCTCGTGCGTTGTAGAGATTGCAAACATATTGTATTGTAGCTAGCTAATAAAGTTTTATCAATAATATATATGGTAAACAGATGGGGTTTTGCTCTTCAGGTTTTCTCGGAGGCCGAGTTGTTTTAACATTATCATTGTTTATTTTAACAATAATATGTTTTTTCAATAGAAAAAGGTTAATGATAATTACGAAAATCATGTAAAGGAGTAGAAATATAAAGTTTAATGAAGTTATGGGTTTTGTTAGTATATCCCAAACTTAAAAGGATACTATCACTAAATTTAAAAGGATACTAAAAATATAAAGTCTTGTGAGTATACTGGTTATTTTAATTCCTAGTAAACTATAAGGGCCAGTAACAGAGTCAGAACTAAATATAACCGGATGCACAAAAAAAAGAACACTATTACTAGAAACATATTTCGATAGACCGGGTGCATTTAAGATAATTTAAAAAAAAATCGATGGTTTTTTTCAAAAATTAACATTACATTGAAAAAATCTATGGGGTGCACGAGCACCCACGGGAACCTCCTGGATCCGTCCTTGATAAGGGCTGTTTTGTGGTTTTGTTAAAGCAAAAGGAGCGTTTTGGTATATTTGTTAACATGAGTTTACTAGTCATCTTCGATAACTCATGTCGACAAATGTTAGTATAAATTTAACAACACACTTATTAAAAAGCATGACGATTATAATACGAGCAAATGCCAATATTTGTTGTGGTAGCTCTCGAATATATATAAGAGCAGGCCCCAAATTCATTGTAAGACGTCGTATTCAGTTTCTTATTAAGACATTCTTCGCCAAAGTTTATTATTTACAACCATATAGTAGTACAACAAGGCTCCTTAAAATCTTGCATACGAGTTTCATTCAATTGACAATTATCTACAAGTTGACTCTTAATAAGCATTACTATATATATTATTTACCGTTTAATACGACGTCGTGTATGCTTATGCTACAGTTCTTTCTGTTGTCTCGGCCTGCTAACATGATAAGGCCCAGTCCATAGCCTGTTGGTTAACCCAACAACTTCCACCGCCTTTAAAAAATCTAACAAACACATAACTAGAATCTTCAGGAATTGTCACTAAGAATCGCGATTGTTGGCACCGAAGATTTTGGGGTGGATGATTGGTTTAGATCAAGGTTTGTCAAAAACATGTGTGGTAAGAATTATCAGCCTCAGTTACTATTAACATTAGCTATTTTTTTTGTTGTTTAATAAGGTGATAATCACTCACTCGCCGCCTTAATTGTTTTTTGATTCTGTTTCTTATCCAGGGAATTAAATGGTCGAGGTGGATGCATAAGGGGTTAAGCGCGGTTTGGGTTCGTGTGATTCTTTGAAAACCCTAAATTAGGGTTTCTTTGTTGATTCTGTTTTGCTGTTGTTGGTATGTTTGATGGTCTTCTGGAATGGATTTATGTTTCTATGTGTTGATTCAGTTTCGTACGTTTAAAATTTGTTTATCTATGATAGGATTTGGCTGCTTCAATTGAAGATGAAGATCTTCAAAAGTTTACAGATGCTATTAAGGACTTTGATGGTGTCACTAACCAGGTAAGATGGCTGAAATCATTTTATAATTTCATTAAGTAAATAGAAAGAACAAATAAGTGATTGTATCATTGTGTTGGACAACAGGTAAACACATCAATACTCTTCATTTAGATTGGACTCCAGGTAAACACATCGATGCTCTTCATTAAGTAAATAGAAAGAAGAAAAAAGTACGATGTTAGTATTTCTGCTGATATGGATTGTTGGTATGTTTTTTGGTTTTCAGAATATGGATTGTTATTTGTGATTGATTTTCTTCCAAATGCTTA
The DNA here is from genome assembly GCA_030686995.1 of Artemisia argyi. Classification (NCBI taxonomy): domain Eukaryota; kingdom Viridiplantae; phylum Streptophyta; class Magnoliopsida; order Asterales; family Asteraceae; genus Artemisia; species Artemisia argyi. Next base: position 166,768,194 of record CM060700.1, on the reverse strand, counting down.
TCTGATAGTTGTGGTACATACATTGTAGGCTTTAATTAACAAAAGCTATTAGAACCTTCAATGGCTTATGTATCCGGTAATCCAGTGATGACCAATAAAGAGTATGATCAACTAAATATGCAATTGAAGGTATGCCAAAAATAAGTCTTTATTATACAAAATCGTGTTTGCATTTTATTTCATACGTTTTGTTTTGTGTGCGCACCCACTTACTGTATTATTTCTTTCATAGATCTTTTAGAAAGATGGAACTAGCACCATGGCTGAAGGGCAAAGATCTAGCCTTCGTAGCATAAAGGTACCTTCAGTATTCATGATTTTCATACTATTGATAGCTTAACTATCATATTTCAATTCAGTATAGTTGTCGTATGATCGCTTTTAGATTTGAAATTTACACCTGGCTTTAATTGCAGACTTAACAATTTCATTTATTGGCACAACATATAGATAATGGTTTAGGTTATATCAACTTTTTGCAACTAACTTCTTGCAATTTGCTGTTGTGACAGTTGGTCACGAAGAATATGCTCCGTCCATGTCAGACATTGTCTGCCCACAGTAATACGATTTCATGTAGGTACACAATTTATTTCACGGCTTAGTCTTATCTTTGCTTTAAACTGTTTTCATTCTTATTGTTTTTCGTACATATTGCAGCTAATGATCAAGAAGTGCTTGCACCAGTCGTATGCATATATCTCAGAATAATCAAGAAGATACCCGTGATTTGCAATAATGAATTGTCAATGGAACATGTATCTATAACTCCTCCTGTATAAATTCACCTAATACTTTAACTAAACATACTCTTACAAGATTTTCAAAGTATTTGCTCATCTTAATGAATATTTTGCTGTATGAATTCAGGATTGGACATGAAATGAGCTTTGAAGATTGGACCTGTGATAAGACAATAATCACCTTTTTGCACGACAAGGTGTGAGTTCAGGACCTTCTTTTACAGTCTCTTGCAAGCTACATGTATGTTGTATTCACCAATATTGGAGTAAAATACGTAAACTTATTAGCTTAACGATTTGTTTAAATTATTTTTTATCAAAAACTGATTGCCTAGCTGAAATAAAAAACTTGGGATAAACTTAATAAGCATGCGACGGTTCAAATGCTTGAAAGTACTGGAGTAGATTCAAAGCTCAAAGACTAGCAGCTTACGTCTTTAGTAGATATAAATCATGTTTGACCAATTAACTCGGGTCAAACAGTTAGTCAACTGAAAGGTATCTGGTACTTTCAAGATATTTTAATAAAGTCGTAATTGGTCAAAGACTAGCAACTCCGTATATGAGAATAGAGTTACAAAGGGTAGAAGTCATGTGGTAACGGTTATTGACATTGTTTTCTTAATCCTAAAATATTGCACAGGATTTTGATAATCGGAAATGTGTCTGATTCAAGTGGCATCCGAAGGTCAAACGAGTATTGTTGATATTAAAGATCATCTGGTAGCTGAAGATACAGATTCACGTAAACACAAAGGAAAGGGAATATGTTACCAATTTTCATTTGAAGAGGCTCGCACAGGAAAGTCCCATTTGTCTTAGAGGTACTATAGCGCTACTCATTTTTTTTAAGGTTATTACAGAACTTATATTAAATCAATTATCTTATAATTCTTATGAAATAAATTAGAGTAACCATTACACCCGTTCCGCTGTTCCCTTTTTAGCAATTTTCAGACTATAACCATTTTGACATTGTAGACATAAGGTCAAAATACATAGTCTCAAAAGACCTGCTCATAACTAAATGTGTGAAAGTCAACTTTTTTGGCCTTTGTTGTGGTATTTTGAATGGTTTTTATAGAAAACACCAGATGAACATGAACTAAAGTTGTGGTCGATATACGTCATTCAAGTAAAAATCACATGGCAAATGAAAAAGTAGCTTATGCTAAAGAAATCAAGAATTTATAAACTTGCGTGATCCTAAGTAATTTATTTGCTTATTTACTCAAAAACTAAGACAAGGTAGTGACTCGAATACACTTATATTGATTCTTCAGGAACGATATTTTCAACATGTAGGCTATTTGCATTAAAGAGCAGATTCCATAATACAAAATTGACAAAATATAAATTCATGCACTTTCCTCGGGCACCCTACCAGGCCACTTTTTTCTTAAAAAAATACCGTGCAATAATCGAAGGCATAAAACAACGCCCCGCCGCAACGCGGCGGGCCGGCGCCCATCTCGTTAAAATTAAAATTGATTCAACGTTACTTTCTCTATCACCAATTACTCCCAAATGGTCCTATTTTTATTTGTCTTTGTGGACATACAATACCTAACATCTTAATACATATCTCATTTCTTCCTAATAAATCTAAACGGCAGACAGAGAGGGATATAGAGAAAGTTAATTTAGCGACTAGGTTTTTGTTTCATACTGAGCGACAAATCTCCACCATCCATCTAATTTGATCTAATGCTTGGTATTAACAAAATATTTAATATACAAACCTAAGTTCATTTCTCATTTTTCCTTTTTCTTTATCCTTTTGTCTTTCTTATTTATTCATTTTTTTAATTCACGTTTTTTTTAACTTACGTTTTTTTTAATTCACGTTTTTTCACTTTATTACATTTTCGTCAATTTTTGTCCGTTTTTGTCCGTTTTCATATGTTTATATCAGTTTTCATAAATTTTTTAAAATGTTTTCATCTGTTTTCATCCATTTTATACACTTTCATCTGTTTTCATACGTTTTCGTCCGTTTTTATACATTTTTGTCCGTTTTCAGACATTTTCGTCCGTTTTCATACGTTTTAGGCAGTTTTTATACGTTTTCAGAGATTTTCGTTCATTTTCATACGTTTTCGTCTATTTTTTTATGTTTTTGTTTATTTTCAGACGTTTTTCGTCCATGTTTATACGTTTTCGTCCGTTTTCAGACGTTTTCATCCGTTTTTGTCCGTTTTCATACGTTTTTGTCCGTTTTTATATATTTTTGTCCGTTTTCAGAATTTTTTTTCCCATTTTCATAAGTTTTCAGCAGTTTTTGCAGTTTTTATGCTTTCATACATTTTCGTCTACTTTCGTCCATTTTTCATACGTTTTCGTTCGTTTTCAGACATCTTTTTACGCGTTCATACGTATTCGTTCATTTTCTTATGTCTTCGTCTATTTTCATACGTTTCTGAATATCACAATTGATATGCTTAGTATCATAAGTGATTTTCTGTGATATTCAAAAACATATGAAAACGGACGAAAATGTATGAAAATGAACGAAACTAGACGAAGATGTATGAATACGGACGAAAATGTATGAATATGGACGAAAACGTAAGAAAGTGAAAAAGACATGAATTTAAAAAAACGTAGACATCACTTGTGATTTTCATGTTACAAAACATTAGTTAAAAATCACTTGTGATATTCACAATATCACTTGTGATATTCAAAATATCACTTGTGATATTCTGAATATCACGAGTGATTTTAGTGTTACAAAACGTTAGTTGAAAATCACTTGTAATATTCAGAATATCACTTATGGTATTCAGAGTATCTCAGAATATTACTTGTGATATTTAGAAACGTTTGAAAATGGCCGAAAACATTTAAAAACAAACGAAAACGTAAGAAAATGCAAGAAAACGGACGAATATGTAGGAAAACGGACGAAAACATGTGAAAACGGACAAAAATGTATAAAATGGGCAAAAGGTATGAAAACGGATAAAGACGTAAGAAAACGGACGAAAACGGACGAAAACAGATGAAAACGTATGAAAATTGACGAAAACGTATAAAAACAGACAGAAACGTATGAAAATTGACAAAAACGGATAGAAACATATAGAAACGGACGAACACGTATGAAAACGGACGAAAACGTATGAAAATGGACGGAAACAAATGAAAACGTATAAAAACAGATGGAAAAGTAAGAGAATGGACGAATATGTATGAAAATGGACGAAAACGTATGAAAACGGGCGAACACGTAAGAAAACGGACGAATATGTATGAAAAGGAAAAATAACGTATGAAAAAGAAAAGAAAAAAAAACGTAAAGTAAAAAAAAACGCGAATTAAAAAAGATAAACATGAATTAAAAAAAAACATTGACTTAGGTTTCCATATTAAATCTTAGGTTAATGCCCACCATTAGATCAAACTAGATGGATAGTGCGATTTTGTCTCATAATATGCAACAAAAACTTAGTCTCTAAAATAACTCGACTCGAAGGATATAATCCTGTTTAGGTTGTACGAGAAAATTTGAGCCATTTTTGGCACTCATGTTAACGAATTATCCGTTATTCCTGGGGCCATTTCCAAACTCTTCTACAACCATCTCAAGATGTTTATGCAATTAGGTTTGAACCCTAGTGTCTTGTAACAAATACAAAATGTACACAAGTTTGGCCAACATCTATAAACATATAAGATTGAGTCCTAAAATTTAATATGGAGGCGTCAAGATTGCATAGAGTACAAGTTACCTAATTCTCGGAATTAAGTGCAGAAAATAGAGTTTCATTATGCGGAGGCTTAATGCGTAAGTACCTTGATTTAATGTTCATACTTAAGTGCAAAGTACATATGAGCTATATTTAGTGTTTCAAATGTAAATGATTGAAACCATACGAAGTGTTGCTAGCCTTTATTTTCATTTAATCATTTGCTCCTTTCATTTGCCTTCAAATAAATGTACAAACCCTTCAACCACCATCATTGAATACTATAAATAACACCATTTGGTCTTTGTTAATGATGTGTGTGTGTATGTGTGTGTGTGTGAAACTTTAATTTGTGTATAGTTTGATTATTTTATATGAATCACATGTTTGCTGTTAGTTTATTATTGTTTGTGTGTAAATTCAGTGCAACACCAACTAACCAATTTCCTTTTTGATCTCTACTTTTTGTTTCTAGGCACATGATGAGAATGAAATGGATCGCATGCTAGCAATTGATGGCATTGAACTCATTGGCATCAATAACCGTAACCTTGGTATGTACCCCATCTGTTTTTATGGCTCAAGATCTGTGAATTAATAAGCTTGCTAATTAGATAAATAGTATTGAAATAGATATTGACACGATCATTTTTTTCAGTCAATAGTTTTTCCATATAGTGTGATAAAGTTCTTTCTGGTGTAGCTTCTCACATATGGAATTGAATTTAGTTGGTTAATGTAAAATTTCTCCGTCCAATGAAAGTGTACTATGCATATTAATGTTATGTGCAATGGTTCAAGTAGAAATATTGACTTACTTAACGCAAGGGGGTATACGTGCAAAGGTAAGCAAATGGTTAACTTTCTTGCATGTGAAGTCGGTTGATAGTCCAGCTTTGAATTTTATGGAAGACAAATGGATGTGTTGTTGCCTGAGAAGGAACCGAGGGTTAGATCTGCTAACCTATTTTAAAATTTTGGGTTGGTTAGTAGTTTATTAATGTTATTCTTGTAGGTATTGATAAGTGGTTAGTGACGCTAACAGGTATATCAAGATGTTGATAACAAAATTAAGTGGAAGATGGAGACGGAGTGGATAATATCTCCACATTTATGAAAGAACTGTCAAAAATTTAGGCATGCAAGAAAATGAAAATCATATGTAAACAAGGTTTATAATTAGTGTGACAAAGTTTTGATGAATATTAATGGTGGCTTGAATCTTGCTTTTATTTTTTTTTCCTCCCACTTAAGCAGTTTAAGAGGTTGCAATGTATCCACCCCATGACATTAGAAATAATACAAAATCAAAGTTGAATTGATGGAAAGTATAAATAGACAAAATTAATATTTTGAGAATTTATTTTAATCTATGTTTTTTTTATAGGGATTTGAGGGCCTCTTTACCAATGGTTACTATATGGTATTAATTGAAGTTCACAAATTATTTGTTTTAATTTTGATCTTACAAATATGTATAAAATTTGATGTTGTTATTCATGAAAGATGAGTTTTGGTATGTTGGTAGGGACATGAAAGTGAGAATGTGTCGTAATTAGTGGGAAGGGGTAATCTTAGGCTTCATTTTTTGTGTCGAATTTATTTTAATGTGGAGTAATCAAGATACTCAAGATGGAGTCCCATTGCATATAGTACAAGATAGCTAATGCTCGAAATTCAATGCAGCCTCATAATAACTATACAATCATGAAAGGAGATGAAGTGCAAGGGTTGCCCGAATTGATCACATGACATTTAATATAGAATTAAAGTCGGTTATATGAAGTGCAAGGGTTGCGAAAGGTTGCAAGAATAATTAATGATATAACCTAATTCATACCTATATAAACCGGCCAAAATCACATTTAATATGTACAGATTCACACATCTTTTAGATCTTTGATTGTTGGTAGCGGTATATAAATTCTCTTTTGCAACATTTTAGAGATAATTCACACATCTTTTAGATCTTTGTAATTAACTCGGCCTTCTTTTTTTCTTAATTTAGTTATCATACGCAGGTAGCATGAAACTCACACAAGATAATGCATGCTCAGATAAATGGAACCAAAGATTGGGATACCAACTATTTTCTTTGTTTCATACATATTTAGGTGATTGTTATAGATAAGCATATATATATATATATATATATATATATATATATATATATATATATATATATATATATATATATATATATATATATATGTATAGATATATGTATTATGTTAATGCATTTTCATATACAAGTAATTTATGTGCGTTTTCTATTGATGTAGCTCACATGTGCGAATTGATTCAAGAAAATGTGCACGAGCATGTATGTAAAGCAACATTTAAATGGTTAAATGATACTTTTAGCGTGATTAGTTTATGTAAGTAGTTTCTTTCGAACGCTCTTTGAGAAATATTAGAATGAATTTATTGTGTGCAATTGAATTATTATTGAAAAGAAAAAGGTCCACGCATCGCAAAGTGTTTTCTTTTTCTATATGTAGAATAATTAGTAAGAAACAAATATTTACGCCCATTAAATGAGTTTGCCATAATAGCAAAATATAACATATTAAAAATATCACATTGAGTAACAAATAGAAAGGAAAAAATACATAATTTTGACTTAAAGCCATTTGTAAATTATAAAATCAAATAAAAAAGTTGAGTTTTAAACATAAGCAAAAGTTCAAACTTTTATCCAAAAAAAAGCCGGTGCATTTAATGTGAAGTATATACAACATCGAGATGGAAGTGCAAGGCTTGCCAGAATTGATCACATGATATTTAGTAATTAGTAGAGAATTAAAAGTCGGTTATCGATTAAGATGAAGTTGAAAAGGTTGCAAGAATAATTGATGATTTAACCTAATGCAATATAAATAGATATATGTATTATGTTAATGCATTTTCATATACAAGTAATTTATGTGTGTTTTCTATTGATGTAGCTCACATGTGCGAATTGATTCAAGAAAATGTGCACGAGCATATATGTAAAGCAACATTTAAATGGTTAAATGATAATTTTTAGCGTGATTAGTATATGTAAGCATGCATCTTGAATAATGAATATAAAAGGAAAAATACATAATTTTTGCTCGAACCCATTTGTAAATTAAAAAAATTAAGTTTAAAACATAATAGTGGAGTCCAAAAGGTTTTAGGAATTATTAATAGTATGTTAATTAATATTCATTTGGTTAGCTATTTGGAATTGAGTTTATTGATAAAATTTATTATTATTAGTTAGACTTCAATGTTAATTTTCAATGAAATTAGTTGTACAATAAAATGAGATGAAGCTAACTTTAGTTTTAAATCATAAAATTTATAAATAAATACTAATATGTTATAAAAAGATTAAATACAAAAATCACCAAACAACTAATGGCATACTTACAACAGATGTAATACAATCACAACTTACGAACCTAATAACAAAAATAATTAACGCAAATTACACTATAACAAATAAGAAAAAGCCAGTGTGCTTCGTATTACCATGCAAAAACCATATAATGCAAAATTATTGTTGGGTTACGTAATAGGCCAAAACAATCAAAGGAAATTACATCAAGCGCATGACAATTTAATAATGACAACCCCATTTAGAAAATATAAAGACCAAAAAACCAAAACAATATAACAACAAACGAAAAACGTTTCATACAACATACTCAACTAAAAATACAAATCCACTCGACAATACACAAAAACAATATGCGCGATTAAGAATTAGATTAAAAGCCTGTGCGTAGCACGGGTTCTGCATGCCTCGTGATATAATAAAAATCATTGGTTTAACAAAAACAAAATGTCCGTAATTTTTCTCCTAATGCGAAGCCATGAGTTCTAGGGGTTTCTCTTCGCGGGTCTCTCCTAGTGGTTCGGGTTTTGGATCTGCCCGTTTGGATGGTTTAACTCGGGGGTTGGATTTCAAGTTTAGTGCCGATCTATTAAAAAAAAATGTCCGAAAATAAATTTGGCCGACATGATATAATAAAAATCATTAGTTTAATAATCTTTTCCTTTTCTTTTCTTTATTATTTTTTATTTTTAAATTACTTTATCTAGCCAAGTTAGCTAAACAATAAAATAAA